>OY776666.1:12812837-15212837 GCA_963675795.1 Crossocerus cetratus | reverse complement strand
TTCTCGTTCGTTCGCGCACCCCTGGCGAGATACGTCCTGTCCGTGCATTAATGGATGCATTTACCCTTAGGAGACCCACTAGAGGGGATCCCCGTAAGAGGGAAGATAGCGGAACTGCTGCTGGTTGCGGGACTCTCACTCAGCAAGCAGGGGATGATTCGAAATGTACGGCCCGATAGGGAAATCCAGCATGCGTCCAATGTTCTCCGCACTCCGATCTTCCTACCCCCCAGCTCCTCCCCCCCTCTCTCTCTCTCTCCCTCTCTCCCCCTCTCTTTGTCTATTCTCGAGGCGACAACGCTTTCGAGTGTTGTCTCCGCCTACACCCGTGCTTTATCGCCCGGCAGACTTATGTGCGCTAACTATTGGCGACGTCTCGATTCGACGGTTTGCCTGAAAGCGGCCGCAGCCACGTATCGAGTTAATAAACAAGGGGAGAATTATTCACCCGCCGCGCTGTCGGCCGCGCGCTTGCGATCTTCTGCATTCGAAATAGGGGCAAATAATGAGACAGAAGATTTAATCGCTTTAATTGCATGAGGTACGTCGTAAGTGGATCATACTGGCATTTCATAATATCCATTATCACGGGGCTGATGGTAAAAGCTTGCGTCAGAATGGTGCGACGCCAATTGGACGGGGGAGTACGAACGTCATTCTGTTTTGTTGCCGGTGATAGCGTCATCCTCTCCGCGTCCCCGGTGAAGTCGCCAAGCCGCTCATCCGCTTTGCTGAAGAAACTAATCGGGAAAGGGCTTCCGCCCTTGGCGGCGGTGGCTTTTTTTATTCACAGCCGCGTCTCTACTTCATGCTATCCCACCTCCCCGCTAGTGGAATGATTATCTGGCTCTTTCCCTTTTAAAGTGCACATCTCCCCTTGCCCGTCCTCCGATCGCCCCGTTTCCCGTTCTCTCGCTCGAGCTCTTTTTCACTATGGAGGTTTCGGTCATCTCCTACCACCCTCTTCCACCCTGTACTCTGCTCGTCGTCTTCTCCACTGCTTCCGCGGTCCTTTAACTTGTGCCCTCTGCCAACTTCCGTGACATCTTTGATCACGAGCATCTCGGACAGCACGACATTCGCGGACGTCTAAGATTTGAATGCAAACCGGATGCTTTTGATCTGCCTTGCTTATCCGAGCGGCCACTGGCCAGCCTGCCTGCCTGCCAGAGGGTGCGCGGCTGCTGGGTACCAGTCTTCCGACAACTTTATTCTACCAACTCGATGTCACTTCTCTTGATCGTAAGCCATGCTACACAGCGTCCCCATCGGCCAACTCTCCTTGATGTTCGGCGGCCGATCGTCCTCCACATATTGAATATCACAGGATGCTTCCTGCAACACGTATCAGAGGTACTTTGAGGCGTTTCAATGTCGACCTATGAGCGTCTTAATGCGATACAGACAAGTTGTTTCATCACAGAATTTTCAGTTTTCTTTTATTATATCAACGAGGTTGCACAAAAAGTGAGAAGTTAAACGATCGAAATCGAAGCAAAGAAGTAAATAATGCGGTTAAGACCTACTCTCTTAACTGCAAAGAACCCTTAAACTCTCGTCGCAGTTTCCTTCTCCTTTCCATTCGGGGCTGGAGATGTAACACCACTTCTTCGTACAATCGCGACTTTAAAGTCTCCGGTATACTCCTTGATGTGCGTGGGAGGGCCATTTATGCGTTATTGGCTAATGGACATAATCGCAAAGCGCCTTTATCATTCGTCCGTCCTGGCTGGACCATCCTTTGATACGCTGCACAGTTCGGAGATTACTTTCGACGAAGCAATCTACCGCAAAGGAGGTACCAACCTGTGAATAGCCACGTAGTATAGCAGGACACATTTTAATGATATTTTAAAGTTTAGATATTTGTTCTATAAGTCCGCTTACATATTACAAAAATCGTGAAGAGGGTCACATTAGCAGGATCTTGAAGTACTACGGGAAGATTCTTTCGAAAGAATGTGATTAAATGATTCAATTGGCTTTGTTAGATTGGAACGAAAGAACTCGACAGCATGGAAACAGGGAGCCAAGTCGCTGGTGGGGGTTGAAAGTCGGGCGGCCCCAAATTGGAAGCTAAAAGGCCTTGTGTATCACTCAGTCCAGTCTACGTAGAGGGATCCTCGCTGAGCAAGTGGTGGACATTTAATTTAACAGAGACGCAAGCGAATTTAACGGTGAAAGATACTTTAATCGGGACGATGTTGCACGTACTCGCCATCGCCAGCCAGTGGTGAATTCGATATTCCTCCTTCGCGGAAACGAGCCACTCCGCATTTTCCCAGTTAACACCGGAGCTTTCAATTATCCCATTCGCTTTATGCGATATTTCCACCAGCAGCGAGTAACGAATATCTGTCACGAAAGTGGAGCCCGCAGCCGCCGGGGACGGTACCTTCGTTCGTTAGCACCCATTTTTTCCAGTCCCGATGCACAATCCTGGCCGAACTCTGCGAGGAAATTAATCATGGTCTTCCTGCGACCCACTCACCAGGCAACGACTAATTTGCTGAAAGCACTACCCGATAACACAGTGCGGGATGCGCTGGACCGGTAAGACTGTCTCATAAATCCTGGCCACCATTTTCATAAAGGGGAAGCTAGGAATTTGACTTAATCGGATTTATGCTCGAGGATTTTCAACTCCTGGCCCCGTAGTGAATTGCGTTAGTTTTGGAGTGGCCGCGATACTAATGCACTCCCTACTTGGGATTGAGCATTCATACGTGGAGTGCAGGGTGGGAAAGCAGAATTTTCCCTGTTTTTCGCAGCGCACGTAGTTCATACTTATTCCGAAAAGTAGTCGTGGCAGTTTACAACGATTGCCACGGAATTGGAGCCCTGGCTCGAGTCCGTAGTCGTGGTCCGGCTTCTGTGATGAGATTACAAGGAGGACAGGGCGGTGGTACCTGACTCTTTGTGAACTGTAACTTTACAGTGAAATCTGATACTACAAAGTGTCCGACGATTCCTGAGCCCTCAAGATTATAAGAGTTTTCAGACACCTTGTGACAGAGTTTCCAGCTATCTAACGCGCCTTATTAGAGTACACAGTCTCTAACAAAGTGGGGTTGAAGTTGTTAAAAATATATAAGTGGAGGAGAAATAAATCGTTTAACGTCAACCTAGAATTGCGTTTCTCTACATTACGCTTTCTCGCGAAATCGATGCTTAAAACACTCGTAAAGCGTTAAAGCAAGTTTACCACTTTATCAGGACAGCAGAAGGTAGAGAAAAAGGCACAGCGTAGACTCTTGGCGAGTGCGGGCGAAAGATGAAAGACCGACTCCGTGATACTCGTTATTCGACGAGATTTGCCGAAGTCGGCGATGACGACGAGCGAACTTTCCGGAAAAGTCGAAATGTCCGCAAACGAAATCGAGTTAGAACTCGACGCAAGTATAACTTGGGGCCTGTTTGCGGCGAACGTTTCAATAACTGTCCGACAGCTCTTTCCCCGCCGCTCTAATTTTCGCACTTTCATCTTTGATAAAAAGTTGCAAAGTCCAACTTCGCCCGGACGAATCTCTCCCGGCTGCATTGCGACTATTGTGGTCCGCTTTAATAAAAGTTGAAGATTGTGGAAAACTTGTTACAAAGGCGCGGCGGGCGACTTCCGCGCCCGCTGGAACGCCTCAACTTCTCTGCGATGAATGAAGAAGGCGAACTGGTAACTGGTACAGATAAAACCCGATTATTTGTAAAAAAGAAAGCAGTTGTTAAAACGGCAAGGTAGGAACCTTACACCTTACCTTTCGTTTTTCCGAGCACTTGCCATCGGAACACGCGAATTCCTGCAGTGATGGCATCAATAGCAATACATATTGATATTATAATCCGCTGATCCCCGTGTAATAGAACGATCAGTCCAATGTCGGAGAACGGACGGGAACGGATGACGCTGTGATATCAACGTGGCACAGTAAAGGATCACTTAGCAGTAAGACCACAGTGATCCATGCAAATACAGCATACGCGAGACTATATTTAGCAGTGGGAGACAATGAAATAACCTAATAGGGCCGAGTCATTGAAGGGTGGTGGCAGTATCATTCAAGCCCGGCATTGGACATGCATCGTACGGCGGAAATCAAGAGGGTGCCGGCACTAGCGTATAAGAGGGAGCGAGAGAACTGATCGACTCGGTATAACGAGGCAAGACAGAGGGAGACAGCGAGAAGGAGGCAGTCGACGTTGGGGTTGTGGGAGGGTCAGAGGATCACGAGGCATGATTTCACGGGACGGTGGTTGGGTGAGTGTCATGCTATCGGATGGTGAAGCTATGTACTTTCATGTATCATATACATATGTAGTGACCGGCGTGGCTGAAGGGCAGCTACGATGCCTACGACACTCTGCAAAGGGAGCGGAAACGAGGAACCAATGGCCTCTTCATGCAATGTAACGGAGAACATTTTATTCAGAAGCGCAGCTGTTACTTCCGGACCATACGTGTATCGCTGCGTGCCTTGCGTATTTGTGTTCACAAAGAAACGCGAAACTTCTTGCGGTATCCCTGCGGCTGGCAAGAACAATTAACGCAGTCGAATTTTCATCTAGTACCACCTGTTTGCAGTTCCGCCCCGCAATACTTGAGTTTAATATTCCTCGCTCTATTCTCGCTCACATCCCCTCTCTTGGTCTCGGTCCCGAACGCGGGAATCGAGGCTTCTTCGACCTTGCATGGAAGCTCCGAGAGACGGGTATTCCTTGACTGGTGCATGTATACCCTTGTTAAGCGTTGCACTGCCATTTCCGTAGTTTAGAGCAGAGGCATTCACAACCTGCATTTCAAATGTGTTGGGTCTTCAGGGATTTCGTTCATTTATCCCCCGGATTTTGTTATTGTTCACGCTACGCCCCAGCATACTAAGTTTCATACCCAACGGTATGCAAAGCACGACAATGAAAAAAAGCAATAGATGACTGCTAAGACTAAACTCCTTTTGACCACACATATAATCATCTGCGCAGGACTGTAGAGGTTAACTTAAAAGCGTCGATGGCGGCAACACTACAGCTAATTAATTTTCATGAAGGGACCTCCCGCTTTTTATGGCCTCATGTCGTAAACGACGGGGCTCGTAAAAGATATAATGCCACGAAGCATAAAACGATCGCGCGTTGATTGAACTTTTTCCCGCTACGCGCAGACGAGATATTCAGCGAAAACGGGAATCCAGGGCGCACATATACTACATATAACGCGCTTGAATCTTATTGATTATTGACAGGCGGGAATTTGTGCAGCTTGACACCTGTCAGTCGTTTATTATGGTGACTAATAATAAGTCAGCAACATTTTTTCCACTTATACATACATATATGGGACATTCTGTGCTAGACCATCACACTCCATACACAAGATTTTTCCAAATCGGACTCACAAAGGATTCACAAAGTATTCAATTTTTATACACTAAATATGTCACAGATACATATCTATTTTATGAAAATTGAATCCCTTGTGAACAATATACCGTTTTTTGTTAATATCACTCTTATTTGTGGTGCTAGAATTTTTCAAAGACAGCCCGATTTGGAAAAATCTTGTGTATGGAGTGTGATGGTTTAGCATGGAATGGCCCATATACAGGTTTACATACAGATATATATGTATGTATGCACGTATCGATGGCACACGCGCAAATTGCCATCGGGCGAAGGACGGTCGGCGCATCGGAACACTGACATTGACGGACCCTTGACGCGGATTCCGATCGCGGATACGAGCTCGATACGCCCATCTGATTCAATTTCGCGCGAAGCCGAAGTAAGTCTCGATTATCGGATTACGTAGAATTGGACTGACTGGCCAGCCAGCTCTCACCCTCCTCTCCGGATGTATCTTCGCGGCAACAGATTGATTCTTGCCAATGCGAGTCAGAATAAAATGCGACTGTCAGTCAACTGTCTGGGGTGCGATGCCTTCAAGCCGCTTATCTCGTTTTAGCGTGTACCCAGCAACTTTCCATTACCTCGTCGCACCCACACCAGCCTGCCATACGACATTGCGTTCTATTACACTGCGATGCATTAATCATGAAATACCAACGCGCTTCCCCCACTCCCTCCCCCTCTTGTCCTGATGCAACGAGGGCGGCTACGACATTCCGTGGGAGTTCTGTGAAAGAAGGTAGCTATGAAGTGGCGTGTGCTCGTCGAAATTCAAGCATTCAGCCGGTTTTCGCCCCGGCTAACAATGAGCACAATATCCCACTCCTCCCCACACGGTATACACTAGTTTTCGGAAGAAAGGACTATGTACTTGCAATTTTTGTACAGCCTCTCAAAAACTGAATAAATGCTGCATACATACATACTATGTATGCTATTTCGGGCCGAGTTAATACCTCGTCCATATTGTGCGCGCCGGAATGGCCGGCTGCGCGGGAGGACAGTATTTGACTTGACAAAAATATCGGCAATATAAAATGCGCTTTTCGAATTTGCCACGCGCATGCTATAAGCTCCCAAGCATGGGGTCGGCAACATACATTCGACAAGTAATTACTTTAAAAGCAACATTCGAAAGGCTACTCGCGCCATATGCGCCGAGCTCCAAGCCGCGCCTCTGGTGCGCTGGTTATCATTGCATTTCGAAACCTTTATACGCGTGGTTTGGAAGCTTCGGCAACTCACTTTACGCAAGTGGGGATACAGAAAAGCCGAGCGACGGAGCGCGCGAGCACCTGCGTAATAATATTACTTTCGCCTGTATAATAACGTTAAATTTGAATTTGTCCTCGGCGGTGAAGCGAAATTATGGACCCCTTTCAGCGAATGCAAACGAGGCTCGCTTTGAAAAGGGTCCCGTAAACGACGCGGAAGCTCGCTTATAGTCATGGAAATCTCATTCTCGGGAAAGCCTTTCAAATTTTTATCCCGCACGATACTTATGCAAAACTCGTTGTGCGCTTACGCCGAAAACATGGAGTGCGATGGGGCAACTAGCATGCAATGCAGTGGAACGGAAAATGCCCTGTTGAGGACATTGACGCGAGACAGGCAAATGCTCGGCCTATTGCTGATTGCTGGCGCGCTGCAAAACCCCATCCCCGTCATAGGATAGACGATCGAACTTACTCGGTTAATCCTAGCATGGTATTTAATCAAAAGAATTCCGTGGCCGTGCGGGAATCGCGCAAAAGGACGGCTCGCACCGCATACAGCCAAGCCAACTATTAACTGGCATTTAGTTTGGCATATTGGAATGAACCAATAAGCGTAACGATACCAGGCGGAAAGCCCCAGATTAATTGGAGCAGGTCAGGCATATTGAGGGGGCCGATCGAGGGACGGGAATTTGAACAATTTGAAGCTTTCTTTCGATCAGCCGGTATATCAGCTGCGTCGGATAGTAGTACACGAGGCTCACTCGACCGAAGGACGGATCTCTTAGCGTGCTCGTTAGCGACGAAAGCTCGATCAGTCGTGAGGCGAAAAGCTCTCCGTGCAAAGCACTCCAAAGAGGTACGTGGTTGCGGCTATCGCACGTACTCGGAAAGCCGCACTCGAATAAGACGGCCAGCGGCAGCAACAGTGCTACCAAGTGGAGAAGGTTCCCGAGAGAGAAAGTGGGAAGGATTCGAAAGGATATTGGTGCTCTCCGGGCGCCGCAGGAAAACCGTTGGGTAAACGAGGATGCAGAGATCCATGGAGTCTTTGAGACAAAGCAAACAATTAGGAGTTGCCGCCGCTAATAGAGAGGGTGTGGTGTCGAACGTCACTATCTCCCATCGATCGCTCCTTTATCGCCTCGTGCTCCCTCGCCACGTAGGACTATCTTTTCACTTTTCCCCTTCTGTCGCCTCCTATCTCCCTCGGGCTCTCCCTTCCCGTCTCCTTCCGTCGGCTCGATTAAACCAGCGTTTGAGAAGTTTCTCTGCCTTTATCTGATAAGTCCTCCAATAGCCAATTGTCGACCGGTTATTGTTGCTCGGCGATGCCTTCGTTGACTACTCTCGCTCTCCTAGGCGCATACGGAAGGCGACATTTCTTCTTTCAACTTTCAAGTTCTCTCGCCAGTTTTATTAAAGCTACATTTCCGAGGATACAGCAAAAAGCTACTTTG
Source organism: Crossocerus cetratus (assembly GCA_963675795.1). Classification (NCBI taxonomy): domain Eukaryota; kingdom Metazoa; phylum Arthropoda; class Insecta; order Hymenoptera; family Crabronidae; genus Crossocerus; species Crossocerus cetratus. Next base: position 15,204,763 of record OY776666.1, on the reverse strand, counting down.
CAAACTTTCCTCACATTTCACCTAAAAAGGTTGCATTCGTATAATCAGACGCGTTGGTTGACATTGTCCTTGGGGTCCTTTTCAAGGAACTACTTTCTTTATAACTTGGCATTATATAAAGCAAAAATGAGTAAAAAAAGGTCACTGGGGGTGTTTTCTAACGATTTTTCGGACCAACGGGTTCCGAAAGTCTACATGCCAGAGTTTACTTGGAAAAAATTGGATAGCGAAAATTCTCCGATGGGCACGAGAAGGACGTACGAAAGAGGCGAAGTTTCGAGTTTCACGTGTTTTTTTTTGTCAAGTATTCGCGACCCAGCTTCCCCTTATACCGTGTAGAAGAATCTAGAGACACTCAAGAGAGGACAAGAGTGGCGAGGTTTAGTCGATAATGCCGTCTTTGCGATAGAGGCTGTAACTGGGGAACGATAGTGTTACACGTTCCACCTGAATGCACCCTCACGAATAACATAGAGAGCAAGGGTAAAATAGGTAGCAGGAGAACGTGGTACGGGCAAGGGATGGAAAGAGGGAGAAGTCAAATCGTGCTCGACAAGTCGGGCACGTGACTGCATGTAGTTTACAGGCTTGGCATTCCAAACACTCAAAAGTCGAGTTAATCGTCGAAGCGAAAGCGTTTGCTCACTACCGAGCTGCCAGAGAAGCTGGCGTTGGACGCGGGGCGGAGAAGAGACAAGGCAGAATGTTAGCGAAGGGTGGAAAGTGGAAAGAGTCGGAAGATCAGAGCTGCAAGAAGGGAAAGAGCCCCGTTTACGAAGGATTGCAGGGCGGGGGGCACGAGAGGCACGCCGTTTACCATTCGCAAACTCGTCGGGACTGCGAGTTTGCTGTTTTACCAGTAGCAGAATTGGGTCGAGTTTACTGACTCGCGCAGCTCTGACGCCCTGCTCGCAACTGGACAAGTGTGAAAAGATTAGTTTAAAATTGGCACTGTTGGGCCGATTTAGGACTTACGAATGAAGACAGATACATACTAAGGCAGCAACTGTTGTCCTACATATATGTATACTTCTCCTCTTCAGGAAAATGATACTATAGATTGGAAAGGTGTCATCAAACTTATGTATCATCTTGTTTAGTCTGTGCTAGTAGTAAGATTATATTCTCTAATATATTCTTTGTCCCGGGTCTCATGACCCTTAAAGGCTTAAATCCTTGCCTAAAATTATTTCTAATGCCTACAAGCACAGCTTCTGAAACTTGGCTTTACACAACAAAGAGCATTTCTTTGTACGGCTACTGGTACATCTGTACAAGAATCTGCCCTCCGAACGCACAAGTACTTCATGCGCGATCCAAAAGAGGCCGCAATACGTAAAATTAGAGCCGAGCACTCGGCCAGCGTAAACAATAGTCCGTCTCTCTCGAAAAGGCACTGCAGTTTGTGCCTCGATTCGGTAACTGGTAGAGGCCGTAAGGATTGCAGGCCAGTGCAAGGGAGAGTAAAAAGGATGAAATCGGAGAATAGGTAGGTATACTGGAGTCCGTGAAACGATGGGACCCATTTCACCGTTTGAGCAAAGCTCCCCACGGAAATTGGGTCGAGTACACCGCCCCTCGCGACGGTCGGCCGAGCGTTGCGAAGTGTCATTGTCTGTTTCAATTACAGCACGAAAACACGGGACCGTGCTTTCATCAACGGTTCTTCTTTACCGGGCTTGCTCGCGAGCAAGCTTCTCCACCAAAGATCGTTGGTCCGCGTATACGTAGATGTTGAATTGCTTCCGACTGACCTCCGCCCACCGTGTATGCACATCTGATATGTATGTACAATGTGATGAAGGGGAAAGAGAGAGCGACAACGAGAGCGGGCGGGAAAGAGGGAGAGGGTGGGTGAGAGCTAGATCACGGAAGCAGGCCAAACAGCTAACGAATCGTTCGCGCAACTGATCACGAGTCTACCCGCTTGGGTAAACACTCGTTTGTTCCTCCAGCGTCGGGAAACTGCCTGTGCCTCTTTCTCCCTCACCCACTCTGAATCTATCGAACGAAAAGCATGTTTCACCACCAGAGGAAGCCTGAGCCTTGTGAGCACGAAAAATCGGATCGCATGGTATCGACGCTTGCCGCATGATCGAAATATCGCGTTTGCAAACTGTTTTGCCTTCTTACCTGACAGGGCAGAAGCGGACTCCCGAAACCTGCCGTGTAGAGTTTTACACTAGAGACCATATGTATAAAACAAAGGCGAGGGAACGTTTGAATAGAGAGTGCAACTTTAACTGGGGTATGCTCGGAAAGTTGCCGTTTTTTATGTTCTGCTCTACATTTTCTGTCTTACGGTCAAGATTCGAAATATTTCTTTCTCACGTGGGCTCGCCAAAAGCAATACTGTTCCACCGTTTTTGCTTTTCACGCCATTCTGAACCTACTATCGATGTGCCCACAGAGAACAAGATGGGTGGAAATGAGACTCTCGGATAGTACTGACCACTTTCTTATCAAGGAATCGCATACCAATGGTGTCTCAATTCAAACTATTGTTATTGAACTACCATTGGCGTTGCTATTGGCGTTACACATGTGCCATTAACCAATGAAAAGAGCGGAGCTGACCACGTGCCAAATGCAGTAACCCAGAACATCGCGATTACCTTACCCTTCGTGGTGGCATTAAATAGCGTTGAATAGTACCCATCAAGTATTTAGACCATGGGAAACGATAGCTGTGGCGAAATTATACTATAAAATTTCATCACATTTGTCACCCACCGCACCGTGCTTCGCCGCATTTCGTATGCAATGTATCGGAGGCAGAGCGACGCGCGCGCTACAATTACGAGGTCAACTGCAGTATTATACATACATGAAACAGGACAAAACGACAGGCGTTCTATTTGTCGAGCCCTACCATTTTAAACTCCATGATTATTCAAAGCCCCCCCCCTTCAACACTGTACGCGCTCTTGACTACCTGCATTTTACAGCAGTGTATTGGGGCTCCTCGTAACTGAAGATAGCTCATGTGGTACGTTTCTACTGTCGAGAAACCATTTTTAAAAATGCTAGATTAATTCATATTGATCGAAAGAAATTTGAAATTGGGTGAAATCATAAGAAATGAGGGCGATATCAGCCTCTCAATGTACTATACTGCCTTGTTGATCCTAGAGCGATAGTTTTCGATGACTTTCTATGTTTCTCCAGCGCTCTTTCTTTCCCTCCCATTTTCGTTGCGTACTTATAATTAGGAGTACAACAGCGTTGGTAACCAGGAGCATTTCCGAATGAGAGAGCGCAAAGTGAAGCAGCGCATCCCAGCGTAAGCACACTCCGCTGGAAAGCTGGTGCCAATTAGGACACTGTAAGGACGCGAACGCCGAGTCACTGTCGATCTCTGGCCTTCGGCTCGTCCCTCGGGATCTATTCCCCGCATCCTCGCCCTCTAATTAGTCTGTCCCATAAACTCGATTACGGTGTCCCCGACCCGCCGCTCGCCGATCCTCTCCACCATCATTGCTTCTCTTCCTTACTACGGTTTCTCGGTGCAGCGAACGTCCGACCTACCAACCAACAGTGCGTATGAAATGCTTTTCCCTCTCACAGATGACACGCTTCTCAACTACCCCGCACGTGGTTTTAATCGTCCTCTACATACAGCTCTCATTCGAATTTTCTACCCGAAATTCGGCCGTTTGGTGCAGCCTCGCAATTCATAAAATTGACGGATTCCTCGTAAACCTTGCTATATTTATTGAGCGTCCGTATGAGGCTATTGATAGTTGGAGGGTGCTAAAAGGTCAATTTAAAGGAGCTGACCGCTATTTGGACGTGTAAGAGTTCCACGGAGTATTTATAGTCCCAGGGGACAACATTATACCCGGCGATGAGGCGATAAAACAGCGGCGGGTTAAATGTTTAAAGGAACTTCAGGCGGACGGATCCACAAGCAAGATAGCTAAATCCTCCTCGGTAAGGAGGCGTGTTACAAGGTCGTGCTAGGCGAGTGTGGTGCCGGTGCGACGATTCACCCGACGGCCTTTAAAATATTGGGGAAGTTTCGAATGCGAGGAAGCCCCGACGATGCCAGGCGAAACTCCTCAGGAGCATTGTTCGAAATCCGGTAACTTTGCGGGATCGCCACATATATTATCAGAACGAGTGGTGAAGTGCCACCCTCTCGGGATGTCCTTAATTCTGCACCCTATCACCATTTCTCTACTTGCGCAGGGCTACTGGTGCCGAGGTACCATTTTTTTCAAGTCACTACACATAACTAAATGTGTTGAGCCTGCAGATGATAGCTCCATAAACCATTGCAAACACAGGCGCAAACGTAATCAGTGGGGAAAGAAAGTGAAATCATGATGCTCGGCGTGTAGTAAATGTGTGGATTATCCATACTCAATTACATTTCGGTTGAATCGAATGGCGCGAATGCGCCTAAAGCGATCCACTCGGCGTTATTGCATAAATCTTCCACTGTCGGATGAACCAACTAGATAAATTCGACAGGCGCGCGTATCGTTCTGCCAGTCTATTGTCCGGTTCCGGGGGTATTATTTAGAGTCGAGTCAGCCATTGGAATCACCCCTAAATTACACATTATCTCTTACGGGGCCCTGAAGAGACCGTACTGCTGACTCCACTCGAAGCACCATTGTCCGGTGCGGTATAGCATTGAGATCGGGCGAAGTACACACCGTTTACACCGCAAACCGCACGTTCCAGGCTTCGTACAACTGCATCAAAGACGCACGCTTGTACAAGGAATCAAGTGGCGAATTGTCCGACTTTGTTGAACGATGAGGGCAATTGAATAAAAACTCACGTTTATATATGTGCGCGGCCTATTCTCACATCCATTTCAATTAAACATAAGATTATTCGATTACATTAATTTGGGTTATGTATCGTCCGTCCTGCTCTCGGACGAGAATTCAAGGGGTTCAAAACTTCAAAGTTGAAAGAGGAGCGGCACTAGGAGGCGTGACTCCTTGAGAATGCCAGATGCGCATCAACAGGAAGCAAGTGTAGGAAGGTTCCTTTGATGCTCCTTTGGAGTGGCGGGAGCGTCTTCCCTACCTTTCCGTCGCTTCGTCTACTACCCTGAGACATGCCGCTCCATCCTTTCGCCACATCTTCTCCCCCTCTAATAGCAAGAAGTGCTTTCTTCATTATCAATAAAATAAGTATCTGTTAAGGCACATTTACTTTTTTAAGTCAATGACAAACGTAGCTACGATGGCTAATAATATTTTACATAATGTTGTCATGAATACAATCCTATGACTATAATTATCATGAATATAATCTGCTGACTGTTTCTACGACAGATTTAATATTGAGGGAGGGGGGTTAATATTACTAATAATTCCCGTCAATCAAATTTAATGAGTATTACTGAATACCAGGCGTAATGCTGGCCAATGAATATTTCGGGACATCTGCCAGCATGAAAAGAAAGGCCGCTGACCGGCATAACGTGCTACACGCTGCATCCCGATAAAGGACGTTTTATCCGGCAGTGCGACTGTGCACACTGCTCGGCCGGAGTTTAGTGCGAACGGGTTTTAATTTTATAAATGTAACAGAATGAATGTGAATGAATGCACATGCGGGGATTCCAATCAAAATCGAGGAATAATTTAGGAATTTGCTATTTCGCCGCGGGGAAAAATGGGAACGCGCCTGCAGACCGAGCTGATTTAAAATGTTCAAAATGGCCCCTCATCAAAAACTTGACGGAATACCGTGATATAAAAGCACAAACGGAACTTCATTTCGATAAATATTTGGATACCAAAAATAGCAAGGGAATATTTTACCGAAATAAGCGTAATCTTCTCACTCTACTGCTATGAGTTTCCATGTAAATTCGAAAAACTATTCATCACGAAATGGCTTCGATACAAAATGCATAGCTATGGTACCGGAGAAAGGGTGGAAGTGTCTTTTTATTGGAGAATAAAGATAATAACGGCGGTTAATGGCGGAGAACCGTATTCCCTGCCACGGACGCAGGCCGAAAAAGGCTTTTCGGATATCGAGGGAATCGCCGGTGGTGTTTTCCTTTTTTTCTGGGCAAGCGATAAATCTCCTCTAATCCAATAGTCGGCCCGTCGTACAGTCGTTGGCTGTACGTGACTGTGCTCGGGAAAAGGCTTGGCCATGTGCGATTGGCTCCTAGCAGCCCAGTGTATCAGGCACACCAGGCTCGTTTAGTTAACCTACTCCGCTCTTTGATTAGTTAACCTACTCCCCCGTCTTTGATTTCGAGAGAGGATATAACCAAGACACGAGTGGTAGGGCCAGGAGTGGGGGTGGGGGTAACTCGTGCTACCCGGCGAAGTTGCGCTGAGGCTATTGCAACCCCAGCCGGTTGCTCTTTCGTCGATTCCACCCTATAACCAAGCAGCCGGCCGAGCAGCCCTATAGATCAAAATGAGAGGAAGCAGCCGGGCGGAAAATCGCTTTAAACCTCTAATATTAACTTTCTCCTATCGTTCCGCGAAATTCCCGGGCACTTTTTCAACGGCATTCCACAGCCGGATGCGAAAGGTCCCTTCTCTCTATCGGGCAGCCCGCGGCCATGCCGGACGGGCTCTTCGAAAATCTCTCGATTTACTGCAGGCCCCACTTTAGCCCACCATCCGGCTCACCCCATGCACACTTTACTCTTATCCCGGGCGCTCTTTAATCCCGTTTAATTTCGAATAGAGGCCGAATTAATCGTTGCTACACCCGCCGTTCCTCCCCTACCTATTGAGTTTGCACTCAGGGTTTGGCCATTACTTCTCCAACCGAAAGAAATATTTTCGAGGCTTACACCCTTGCGGTGGACGTTTTCACGTTTAACAAGCAGAACCTCGCTCCAAATGGCTATCGGGAAACCTTTATTGCGCTTGCTGCTTGCTAGGGAAATTCTTCCTTGGTGTATTCAGCTCATGCCAGTTATTAATATGCACTTTGACAGGCGTGTCGGATCTTCCGAAAATTGGCTGCTCCGGAGCCGCGCGGCGCGGAAGCACCGCGCCGATGACTTTTAAAGTTCGAAGATTTATGAGGGAGTTTCTTAAGAGCCAAGGAGAAAGCTCAAAGCGTAGACCGGCTCCAGACGGGACTCAGCTCGAGTATGCGAGGTGAAAAGGAGTGCGTCAGAAAAGAGTTCGCCAGTGTGGAGCAGCAGGTCACTATTTCAACAGCGCGAACTTTATGCCGGCACGATTTTACGGTGCAACAAACTGTCAGGTCTCCAACGTGAAACGGTAATGCCTTCCGCTGCCGGTAGTAGAGCCAGTGCCACTCAACAACCGGGGCATAACTCACGCGCCGAGCGAGTAAACGCTTGCTAAAATCACTCACGGTAAAATTAGATATGTGCAAGCTCGTGGCCTTTCCGCGCCGCGGGGCCTAAAATTTTCATTTGCAAAAAAGAGCGTAAAAGCTTTCTCTTTCTACACTTTCTCGTATTACCTACTGACACCGCGGCGATGACTACTGACATCAGCGTTCTTTGTGCAGAAGTTAATCGAGAAATATAACAAGGCGAGTGTAGGATAATTCCTTAGGGATATGAGCAAGCGTTTACATGCGGACCCTCTTTAAAATACCTGTGTCGTTTTTCCATAGCTGCGCTCGACAGTCTTCTGTCTTGCGAGTTAATTAAGCGCTCATCTAATTTTCCATGCAACGTAAAAAGCTAATCCCTGGAGATTGGGGATGTGGGTGGGCCAACAGCAGGAGCGCGACGTTTAAAGTGGATCAGTATTTCCAAAGTAATGATGTACACAAAACATTTGACCTATTCGCAAGCATCCGCTCGTTTGTTAATATTCTGACGGAAATTATTCGAATATCAAGAGGGATGATGAACTCGTTAATACCTTAATACTATTGCGCTCCGTAGCAACGGAGCACCGTCGATTCAGCACGAATGAATTTACATTGAATCTCTTGGAATTTGACAGACTGCACAAAAACTCCCTTCCACTCGCCTATTAATTTACTCTCAATAATATTTCAATCATCTCTAATACTATAATTGAAATAATAACGCGGTTTATCATTATCCAACTACCCTTCCCATTTACCTGAGTAGCTTCGTATGCAACTAATGATACTCGAACAAATCCCCGATTGCATAATGCGACTGATGGGTGCACGCCTTGAATATCGCTCGCTGGAACAACATGAAATCAAAATTGCCGACCGTTTTCATAGTTTAAAGCGGTAGATCACAAGCGATACTTGACGACTAACAAAGGTCTCTTGATTTTTGCAGCATAATGAACAACAACAGCGTGGAGCAGCCGGATCCTGACAACATAAAGATGTTCGTGGGCCAGGTGCCGCACGACATGGATGAGAACGACCTCAGGACACTGTTCGAGGAGTTCGGCCGTGTGCACCAGATAAACATCCTCAGGGATAAGATCACCGGTAGCCATAGAGGTGAGTAATCGCCCGGCATCAGCCGTTACCTTGCTGCATTTTTCATGAATAAACTGTGCGTGCACATACTTAATCCGGGCATGGCGTTCGTATCGGGAGGCATGCGCATCCGAGATTATCGGGGATGCCAACCGTACTATCGTGCAGCATTAATCTTACAGAATTACTCTACCGTCCATGGACGGAATATGCGATACGCCATCGCCACTAATACCAGATCGACCCGTGTCGACGGCCTATAATTTTTCGCTTAATGCCTCCGTATGTAGTACTACCGAAACCTTTCCAATTCGGCTTTCGAATGGGATCGCCCGAAATCCCGCGGTCAACGCGAGGTAATCGAATTACAATATTTTTTGCTAATCCCACCGCTTCGTTGGATGCACTCGATCGCCAATCGAATTTCCATTACTATCTCATCCGGTCAGTCGATATAATTCTCGCATTCCCCAACTCTTTCGAGCGAGGCAACTTTCTGGAGGTCCCTCGGCTCTGCTATTCGGACTCGTCACGTCGCGTTGACGCGAAAAACGGGAGTGTGTGAGTGACGAGTGAATGAATAACAACTGCAACGTTTGTGGTACTTACCCCTTGGATCGAACGATAGAAACTCTTGGTAAATTGGGGCCGAAGGAGCAGAAGGAGGGAGTGTGCGTGTGTGGTTGGTTGGTTGGTCGAGAAAAAGATTCTCTGGCGAATCAATATAAGATGAATCGTTGAAACCGTGCAACTGGCGGCGACAAGCTTTTGCCGCACAGTCCCGCCAATCTTCTCTTCTTGCTAACTCTTTCTCGCTTTATACTGTTCTTATGGATAAGCCTTCTATCGGGTTAAGTCCCGTCGGCAAAGCCGCCCCAAGCGTGAAAATCGATTACCGCGCAAGAAAGGCAACGTCAAACCAGCCGCAGGCTCATCGCGCGCATTCGACCTCGGAAGTCCATCGATATTGGCGCCCTGAACGCGCACCTCCTCGACTTTAATGGTAACCGCGATCAATATATTCGTCGCGACAGGAGGAAGAATAAAATGTGCCGACGCGATCGTCAGATCGAGATTAAAGCAGCTCTGAATTGATGACCACGATGGCAGGCTGCTCTCAAGTGAACTTGCTTCACAGTCTAAATCCACTCCAGCTACGGTTCGCAATAATTATCCTTCGCCCGGTACCCTCACGATGCTTTCGGACACTCTCGATTTCGCTTGCGCCCATAGAGATTTCGCCAGAGCAAAATAAGATAATCGTCGGGGCAGGGATGACTGGGGCCCAACAAGCAAAGCGGCGCGACAATTGGATATGGAATCGAACGAATAAGCAATAAAGGGGACGTCGCGCAGCGCCTAGTGATCGATATGAGGCGCGAGCGGTACTAACACGAGTAGTGCGCGGCGGAGCGGGTGGAAAAAAGGTAATAAAGTGAAAGGGACACTGATCGGAGAAAGTAAGTATTCGTATACGTGGCATGCACGTGAGAATCGATGCCCAGGCGGAGCGGCGGCCGCTGGTCGCGCTTCCACTGCGTGTATCCTTACACGACTATTGATCGAAGAAGGAGGGAGAAAGAGAGAAACCCCTGTGTTCCCTAGCCTCTTTCGAACCCGCAAACCTGCACGTACCTACGTGCACCACCCCCGCACAGATCCTGCATGGCGCCAGTGCGTTTGAACTTTCAACTCCGAGCCGCTTCCTATGACCGCCCTGCGCTTCTAGAGACCGCAACAATTTTCAAACGAGGATTAAATGAGAAAAGCCACTTCGCACTGCTGGCCAATGAATGTCCCGTACAGACACTCTCCCGTTATTCGACGGTAAGCCGCTTGAACCATTTAATTATTCATCGCCGACTTCGTACCTTGGACAAGCTCGGATTTTTTGGCGGGTTTCTGTAAAACCTGAAGCATGGAAATTATCCTAATTCCCACGGTACTTGGTCATTTAAATTATACTCCACGTAACGTGCGAAAATATAACTTTTCATAACCGCAAAAATAATTCCATTCCCGCTCCATCAATTCAAATTCAAACCGCTGACCACCCGCAGAACTCGAGCGCACCTGCGGTTTACGCTTGCTTGAAAAATGTAGGATGATGATGGGATCTGAATTTTAGATGAACGGCTGGCTGGCGCGTGCTTGTCGCGACGATTCACGGGCCGGAGTATATGTATGCTTGAAAAATCTCCCGGCTGGATTAACCGTGAATTACCATCGCCGGGCGTTCGAGCGGTCCATTCTGACCGTATCTACTTCTCGAATTACAAACATGCGCTAGTAGAATGGGCTAACAAATGTATTTTTGTATATGCAAGCGGTGTGCGGTGGATGTGCAATGCTTCCCCATCATCCCAGGCCGGAAATCACAGAGAGCTGGCGGGGAATCAAAAACGACTAGCGGTAATCGGAATTGGCGAGAAATGTAATATAGAGTCGTAAATATAAGCACTGAATAGTCTATAAAATTAGGTATCCCATTGAACAAGTTAGTAGCGTGAAAAGCGCATTGTGCAGGCGTGCTGTTCCTCCAGCGAACTTTCGGAATAATTAATCCGGTCGAATTGTAAACGTCATGCGCAACGGCAAATGGATGGCAGCAACGGCGGGCGGGAATGGAGGCGGTGGCCAGGATGAAATTCGTTCGCCGTTGTGAAAATTTAACTCGATTACCTTGACGTAATGGTGAATTAATGTCCGTTCCCAGCCTGCGCCGTCTGTGTTCCGCTGTTCGACGTACCCATAGATTTCGAGCGCGAAATCTGAGTCACCACTCGATTTCTAGCTGATCAGTAAAAACGAAGCTCTCCGCGGCCTAAATCCATTCGGTGTTCGGCGGATCTTACCGTTAAATACACTGCTAATCGAGGAACCATTTGTTTGCCCGGATTGAGTAGCCAACCTGGGGATTCAAAGTTCTTTTATAACCATTCTTTTACCAAAGCCAGGCCGGCAGACTAAATTGCCAAAAGGACGGACTTTTCTTCTGTTATTTAAGACAATTAAAAGTTCGTTGGAGATATCGTTAGAGGTAGAGAATGGGAAGTACGGTGACCGTATAATTCAGACCTAAAAATAGGATTAGTCATTTAAGCCGGAGAGAACCCTGGAATTAAGTAGTTAGATTGAACGAAGGTTGCAGAGGCCCATTCAAGCGGGAGTAGAAAATTTTTTCTTTCGCCGCGGTAGCCCGGGAGAGATTCGTAACTGTGAGCTAGAGTGATGCGAGGGCGAGCGAGCCGTTTTGAGCTTTTTTGCGGGAACGTGGCCACATTGACCGATAGCGGAGTCAAGTAGACGAGACAGTTGTCAAGGAGAAAAAGGTTGGACAGGTGGAAGGGCCCGAAGGTCGGGGTGTAAAAGTCATCGGCAGGGATTCCTCGTAAAGCTGACCTCGGCTGCTAAAAGAAACACGGCAAGCCATAGAAAGCACAGCAGGCAGAAGTTGCCGGCTTAGGTGGGATCTTACTCTCGTAAGTTCAAAGGCAACTTGCCCGCGCAACGAGGTTTTACGAGTTATAGCGCTCTCGGAAATTATCCCCGGATATTGCCGGTGTCCCGCCTGCGAGCCAGTAATCGGCGCCAGCAATCCACAGTGAAAAAAGGAACTCGAAGACCAGTTTTTCCTGCTTTCTCGCTATCTCCCCACGCGATCGCTCCTTTAATTGCGAGTAGAAAAATGCTGACGCAACAACAGGGATGGCTGTAAGTGAAAATTCCATTAGAGGAAAAGGAAAGTTCATTGGCGTCGCAAGAGTTGGTCTTTTCAAGTTTCGTCGGGCAACTTCTTTTTTCTGGTGGCGGAGAAAGAGAGAGCCGGAGGGTGCGGGGCTCTTGAAGCTCCGAGAAACGAGGGAAGTCACCTCCCTCGTCTAAGTTGCAGACGTATCTGATATATTGATAGCGGTGATCTGCCCAACCAAATCTTCCATTCTTAGTGCAAAGTACTGGAACCCGATAATTGGTACCTCGCCATACAATGATGCCGTTCGCTGTATGTTGCGCCACGGAAGAATCTCAATCAAACTAGGGCACGACATGCTCCTATCACGACGGTCCTACAAGTACCCAGTCGCCGCTTCTCTTGGCATCCGTTTATTGATACTCCTTTGGCGGAAGCCCGGTGCAATATGTTGGCACGCTTAAACCTCGCGGAATTTCGTAATGACTGTTGTTGGCGCGCGAGCGACGGGCGGGCAAATATTTTTCTTGCTTTTCGACGCCCCATTGTTCAGTGTCCTTGCTCGCTGAAGACTACGCGCCATTTTCAGATTTGTCCCCGGCCTGCGCACTCGCCGGCTCGTCTAAATGAATCAGTATCGCGCTCGACGATCTAATTAAGTTAACCCCTACCAATGTCTGCGAAATTTCCGTCGCCGTATGCATTATGCCGTGCGATCGACGCCTCGTGTATGTACACCCATCGCTCTCCGTAGCTCGCGTGTTCCCTGCTCCCTTGCTGATAGAGCAAGCTCGTGTGACTCGGCAGCCGGCGAGAAAGGAGAAAAAAGCCCGGAGCAAGTACGAGACATTAGTTCGGGCGCAGGTCGGGCACGCGGCGCGGTCAGTGGTTTTATTGCTTACTCCGGAACACGGTACCCGGGAGAGCGGAAGTTTGGACTCCCATGCATCCCCAAAATAAACGGCGTTTCGCGTCGCGTTATTTATGCAGGCTGCCGGACGAAGCGGCGGCGCGCGCGGCGTCGGCTTCGCATCGGAAACTTTCGATCCCCCGGCGGAATTAAATCCCCCACCCTCCCTTCAGTTATTAGCGGCGAGCGCGCGCGCTGCTTCCCACTCGCTTTAGGCGGCCACCTTCTGCTCCAATCTCAATTGGAGACAGCTTTAAATAGACAATGCGCACCGATATGCCGCCGGGCCTGCTGAACGAACTGTCAGTTTCCATTTACCGCCCTTTTAAAAATGCACGAACTTCTCGAGCACCTGCCAATATCGGCTACCTCCCCCCGCGCTTCTCTTTCGACTGCAAAGCTTTCGCCGGCGAACGACGGCCGATTAGGATTTCCGGTGATCCGATTATATCGTCGAACGCTTTAAACGTGTCATTATTAGTTCATAAGCGTCTGCCGTAAGAGAAGTAAGCGAGGACGAGGCATAAAGCCATTATCCAGAAGGGCCGGGCTACCTCGAGCGAACGGAATGGAGCGTCAGAAAGTTCTTGACGGAATTCTCGTAGACCCTCCACTCGGCGAGTCTTGATCGATCCCGTGGTACTCGTTACGCAGATGTACACAGCACCATTAATCACAGTGGCGCTATTAATCGTTCCTTAAGTAGCACGGCGTGTGAGGAAGCTGCCAGGGCACCGGCATTTTCGCAGCTCAAAGAAAGAGCAGTCGACGAACTTCGGCCGGCTCAACTTGTCCCCTGCCGCCGGCATAGAAATCGCTCGCCGCCCTATTTGTCATTGGTGTGTCTTGGCCTAACACTCGGCTAGAAGCCGATACACGCATGGAGGATCGATGCATTTCTCATGGGAGAGCGTATGCATTAAAGCGCATCTGTCGAGGTTCCCGTGGAGGCTTGGCGTGTGCCCGCAAAAGTACCGGCTTCCGGTACAATTATTCATAGAGCACCATGAAGTATATTTAGGAAGGGCCCTCGTTATTCATTTACGTCATCGCGTCATATACAATTAATATTCTCGGGATATATAGTGCAGGCACATGTGACCAGAATTACAGACGGAAAACATTACTCGCCGGCGTGCAAGTAGCGCCGTGGCAAGCACGCGCTGCAACAATGAAATATTTAGCACGCTCAGTCAGAGAAAATATTTAAAGTTGCATTCGTTGTGTTGTAACCAGGTGGGTGTGCACCGTGCACTACCTCGGATCGGACCGCGGCTCCTCTTTCTTTTCCACGGGATCTCATTCCCTCCGTTGGCGTATCCATCAAAAATTTCTCTCTATCCTCTTTGTCTTCCGAGCACCGCGCCCCGCCGCTTTCTCCCCACTTTACTCAACTTTTCTGGATACCACCACCGTCGCCACCAGCGCGCGCTCCTGAGCGCGCTTCTGAGCGAGGAAAGAGTACACCGGGGAGAGCCTTCTCGAACGACGCACTCCAACGGATTAGGCGAAAAACTTTAAACGAAACTTCCACGTGAAAGTATTGCAAAGCTACTTTTGGATCGGTGAGAAAAGAGCGACAGAGAGAAGACAGTGCACTTGTGTTCGACCGAACACGAACCTCCACCTAGTTGGCAGTTTCGAGTGCGGGATTTTTCTTCTCCTCTTCTCACTCCTACACTTTGTCGCTCGGAACTAGTCATTCCAATCGGCGGATTTTTCCAAGCTTCACTTCAAAAGTTAGATGGCGCGCAATGACGCCCGACGGCGCAAACAGTAAACACATCCGACATTTCATTAAATATGTAGTACCATGCTGGTTGAAAGCTTCTTTTTTAAGAAGCGTATTCTTAGTAAGCCACGGCTGTTCGACGTCACTTTCGAGTGTCGCCCTCCCTGTCGCATCCTAGATTAATTAGCTAGCTCACAGCTACTGTATATGTACATATGTATATTTAAAATGCCAATAGGTGTATCAAATCTTACTGAATTAATATTCTTCAGTGTGATTACATCTCATCATCCTATACACCCCCATCTTACGCTAGTTAAGATCAATCTACCATTTCACAATAATTCTGCAGTTACTATCATTTCACCTGACGGTCTATTTACCGGATAGCTTATTGCTATGAATGGCAACTCCTGTGTATTATATTGAAATACTTGGTATACAAATGTGTTAGTGACTAAGCTGACTTTATCGTACCCACAGAGCCGGCGAACAGGCTTGTAAAGGGATTGCGTAGTTTCCGCATTTTCCAGTGGGTTCCATCATCTCCCACATCTCGCTCAGCCTGCACCTTCGGGTGGATGACTTTGGCAGTTACCAAGTCGTAAATTTCACGGCTCCTTGGAGCATTTGCTGCATCTGTCTCCATCAGCTTTCGCGACAGTTCGCACCGACGGAATACATTCACGCTGCAAGTACCGAACCGAAAATTCCCTGCTCAAGATTTACCCGCGTCATATACTTCCATTTTCCTGAACGGCGAAACTTGAGAAAAACTAATTATTATATTACACGAAGTTTGCGGAGCTTCACCGCTGATGTTGCTGCTGGGACTGCTGCTTGTGCAACTTCGCAGCCATGGATCTTCCCCAAAAAATACGGTCCATCGCGTCCTGCCGGACTTGGTTTCGTCCGAAAGTGTGATAATAATCTCAACTCTTGGATTCCACACACATATCACTGTACTTGCATCAAGCTAAGATGAACAAATCTCTTTTTAAGTTGCCTATTCGAAACGGATTTAAAAAAATGTTGACCATCCAGTCGCCAACAAGCACTTCAGCTCCACCTCTTAATTACTGCAGCATATTAATTCACATCAGAGTAAGTAGTTTAATGGTGGTCTGCGTGAAATGCGTTTGCTGCACGATAAGTAATCAGTAGTGGCAAATAAGCCGTTGCCCCTTGCCAGCTGCTACGTTGCTTCAGAGATCGTTTTTGTAACGAAAACTTCTCTCGAAATGTACGTCCGTTACAGTCTCGGAATGCCGGCCTCCGACACTCCTAACCTGCGAGAATTATAGAGTTCGCCGCACAGATGCATCAATTTTCTCACTCTGCGTGGTGAAGAAGTTGGTGGTTTTTTTAGCTCTCCAGTGGTAGGAAAAAGTTTGGCAGCCGCACGAGCGCGCTTGGCTCCCGGTTGGCGACGAGTGCGCCACGCGTCAGGAAGGGGCTAAATTCGATTAGCGTTTAATATCATCGGAAACAGGTTGTCGAAACTCACTGCTCATATCTCATCGCTTATTATTTCACCGGGCAATCTGTCAATTACTTAACCGCAATGGCGCATTCAATCTTTGTTGACCGCTCCAGCCAGATATCGCTCAATATCCCGCCTGCCCTGCTAGCTAGAGTGCTGGTGCTCGTGAGTCGTGCTTGTGTATATATGCAGTAGCAGCGCAAATTCTGCGCTATTAATTATTCGATCATACCGCGCCATTCTATTACCTGGGTGGTGTGTAAGCAACAAAGATTTGTACCTGGCGAACGGTTTGCCCTTTTGACACTGGCCCTTTTCTTCCGTGTATTCCTAAACCCCACTTGGGCTGGCACGCTGTCGTTCGGAATACTAACTTGCTAAGTTACTGCGTTCGTTTCCGAGCAAAAATGCGGGGCGCGCGCTCTCGGGCTGAAACAAACTGCCTTAATTTAAAGTTGCGTGCAGGATTTAGGACTTTTACAACTGAAGATCTCTCGGAAGACACCGAGGGACGAGGCGAACTGTCGTTCTCCAGAACTTATTATATTTTCGTCGCAAGGAATTATGCGACTTTGCCTAAAGCCAGCTAAAGTCTCGTCGGAGTTGTGACTAAACAGGGACCTGCGTCTCATAATCTTATGGAGGGTAGCCCACCCAACGCAGTTTCACAATCCATTGAGAAACGTCGGTCTCGTTCGCAGGTTGGCTATTTTCGTGGAGGATTCAGGATTATCTGCAATTGCTAACTCCTCCTTAACAAAACTCACATCAGTGACCCTTGAAGCACATTTGGGCAACGTCTTCTTCAACTATAGGGACCTCGGGAAGCTGTAGTTTGGCTGTCAGCCAACACTAGAGAAATCCCACTTTAATATTTAATCTTTTTCAGCCCTCTAAGTGGAATAGTAACTATCCCTTACTAATTGCACATCTTCTTAACGTTGGTACTTACAAGCTTTCACCCAGCATAGCCAACAGAACGGAACTTGTCTCCCCTTATATCAATTGAATTTTCAATTTCCAATAATACTCCTTGTTCTTGCTGGCATAGTCTCTTCTCCTCATTGTGGCGATTTTTCCCTGCCGATGGAAATAGCAGGGCCGGAAGTTCCCTACCTCCCACCATTACGCTCTGGCGAGCTTGTCATTGATCACGCAAATATTTGAACGGGCTCGAGCCCTGGCTGGGTGTGGGGCGGTGCAAAAGACACGGCGGGAAATGTACTATAACCTCATTTCAGCTGATTCCAGCGGCAAGGCGGGCAAATTTGCACAAGACTTATCTCACCGGGGCAGGTGACACCGGACATAAAGATGTATCCGAGATACTAACGTTTATCCACGATAGCGTTCGAAACTACATCCTTCCTTTTTACTTCTTGTTGCTTCATATGCTGGGGCCACGCTCATCTCGCAGATAATCCGGAAAATCGTTGGAAATTTTCTAGGTAGACCGAGCATGGAAGGCAGTTATGCCAGTGTCAGCGCTGATAGTGCATGGATATAATCCCTTTGAGGGTGAGACGTTTATATTCGCCGCTTGAAGGGCTGACGTTCGTGCGAGAAAGAGACGACGCCTGGCGCCGTAGAAACGACCCGGAAACGACGGGTTGCTACGTGAAACGAATATGGCAGTATATGGGTGGGAAAACAAATGTATTCTAATGAAGTTCGCGTGGCTCTCTCCGACCGATCCACTCTACCGGACACATCAGGTACAATGGTTTGGAACGGGTCCCAATATTATCTGGCATTATGATGCGCACTGTAGTCTTCCGAGCAATAAGATCGCCTTCCGAATTTATGAGGGCGCACTTAGAAGCGTGGTTACTGGCCGTAACGAATCACGTCAATTTATCAAGCACTTTTTCGCCTATTGCGACACAGTAGTGTAGAGAGCCAGCCGTCAAGCTCGCTTCGTCCACACTTGTCTTGGCTGTCCTTCTTTCGCCGACACTCTCTCGCTCACCCTCCCTTTTCACAGAGTCGCACAATTTCGTGAATGACCCATCATTTGTTGCCCTTCAGAAATAACAGTTTCCCTCGGTAGATGCTGTATGACGACTGCCGTGACTCCCCATTTGTGAGGACGAAATCACTCGTACTTTGATGCAAGGACGAATTTAACTTTAAGGATTTTCTTAAACACGACAAATGGAAATTAGGGATGCTTGTAAACCGTTCGAGTGAGTATTGGACATAATCTAGAAATAGATCACGCAGATCTTATTCTATACCCGCCACGATTAAGATCGACAAGGTATAAGGAATCACGAGGCTTTCGTACGTAGGGCCAGCCTACACACCGGAGAAAGGTAGCCACGCAGCAGGAAATATACTGGAGAGGAGTGGAAGTGAAGTACGACAAAACCTCAATCCCTTTAATAGAGACAAATCCCCCTCCGTGCCGAACCTCCTGCGCCAAGCCGTAGGAGGTAGCAGGGGATAATTTGTAAGCGTATATCCCTCACCCAGTGCGATATTCCTATCCAGGGGCAAAGGTGGCTCTCGCAGACAATCATCCCGAGGCCTCTCACACCCCCCGAACCTCATCTTCTTCTTCTTCTTCTCCTTCGGTTTTTTTCGCTTTCTTCCCTTCCATCGAGCCTTTCACCTCCTATTCCTACCTCTCCAGTTTCTCTCCGATATATGCAGACTTTTTCCATTCCCTCAGTTTCCACGTATCCAGCAGTGGCCGCTGAAATTATAAAATTAACGAGCAGCATCCATCAGCCGACATAATACCGAACATTAAGCCAGCGGCCTCCACGAAACGAAGTTTTTGCGGTCCACTCAATCTTGGTTAAGTCTCTCTGTACACCCCCTCTCCTTCCTTCCTCCTCTTCCAGAGCCTCAGGCTTTCCTGCGGACACCCTCAACTTCTGTTGCCTCCCGTTGCTCTCGATATATCTTCCATGTGCCTTTTAAGTCTCAGGGAAAGGTAAACTTCCTAAGTTAAGCCGAGCATTTGCCCGGATCTTGGTGTAAGGGGAAATAATTGGACGGTAGTTAGCACGAGTTCATAGGTTCCATATAGATGAGGGATCGCATATGTACAGTCGCGATTATCTCTTCGATTCGGAGATAGGCATCTCCAACGCGAGACGACGTCATCAATTATACCCTACTTAAGACCAATCAGTTCATCGCTCTTGATTCGCATCAGTAACACAGAGGGGTGGTTGTCGGTTACCAAGTCCTCGATATCTCGACTGTAGTGGTGCGGTGCCGTGTCGACGAACACGATCGCAACGAGTCACGTGACATACTAATAAGCAAAAAGGAGGAACATTTTTAATTGCGGGACCAGCCGGTGACACCGACTCAACGCGAAATTCGAGCTTTAATTAAATTACAGACACGCATTCGACATAAGAGTATGAAGAAATAGTAATATATTGTTGGTAATTGGCTTCGATCATAGAAAATTCCAATGATTGGATTCTCCTTAGGTGCGCATCGTTTATTGACTTTGAATAGCGTTGCCGCACAATGCAGGCTCATTCGCTTTTTAATGTGTCTCTTGACCTATTTTATTCCCTACGGATGTATGTATGTATTACTATCGTGTCATTGGCTCCGCTTGCTGCACGCCGACAAATTGTGATTGAACAACGCTGTTACCGGATATGCAAGAAACAAATCGGCTGAATCATGTAAAAACTTGGGATAGTCCCACACGAGCGGACCACTTGGAAAAGTTCCGTACGGGCGCCACGCCAGAAATCGCTTTTAGTTAGCCTACAAACTACAAGGTGCTTCCCGCGCCAAGGAATAAGGATAATGCTTTCAGGGTGTAAGACGTTAAGAATCTCCGGATACTTCGCGAGGTACTCAAGAGTGGCACCGCAGCCCGCGGCTGTAAGTCGACTCCAAGTTTCGGTAGAGAACGGGAAGTCGATAACCCTGGCTCGAGTTGCTCATAGCCCTGGACATCAGGTGCGCGGTTGACAAAACCCCACTCACCGACGACCAAGGAACACCTTGGAATGCCAAATTCCATCCCTTCCTGGTGTCCTTCGCCGTCTTATAATTAATATAAATTACCGCTCGGCTAGATTAATGGGTAAATTTTCGAAGGCGAAGTTCATTTAACGGCACTTTGATCGTCCAAGAAGCAGCACAGATTGGGAGACTACTGAAAATCAATACTGAAAATCGAAGTTTCGCAGTGTTCTTCTGGCCGGCGAGGTTCGGTGCTGTAGGTAATAAGCACAAATCATTATGACAAGATGTTTCCATATAGTAGCAGGAGCTCAGTCGAGACACGACCCTTGCCGGCTACTCAATCATCCCTCTTAATCCAGGATTAAGCTCTAAAGGACTAAGGGGTAATCAAGATAAACTAATGCCCCACGGGACTTTGAACTTCCAGTTGCTCAGGAGGACATCGAAGTAATTAATTCGTATCCTTTCCCGGTGTTATCCAGCAGTCACATCTGCCAAGCGAAGTGTCCAAGAAAATTGCTCTCCACCTACTCCCCAGTCGCCGACGACGCTGGAACTTATACATATAGTAGACGCTTTCAATTAGCGTAGTTCGCTCAATCGAGTTCAACGCAATTGTAATTCGACTCCTATATATATAGAATGAGCCACTGATGGCTGGCTCGAACCGCCATGAATAATATTTTTTTAGGCAGTTTAAACTCTGTCCGGATACAGCGCTAAAGAAACGCGTTTTCATTGCGTCTCAAATAGCCTCATCTTCCACTCGTTAGTTGATAGCTTTCGTTTTTCTTGCTTTTTTTTGCGCCTGCTTTTCTTTTTATAAAGCGTGCCAGTTTTTGCTAAAGGAAAGAGCGATCGTTCGATGCTCATGGGGCTTAATTGAACTGTGAAATTGAGTAATGCTGATGCGCCAGTCACTGTGTGCGCATGCAAATAGATCTTTCCCGGGGAATGCTCGTGAAGTTTGTCTGGAATTATACAACAACGGGGCTCGTGCATAAAAGGGAAGGTATTACAAAGAAACTTATCACCAACGGGGACGAGTCGATTTGGAATTGATAGAAAATTCCTAAAGGGCTCTCGTCCGCTTTAACAAAATATATCGGTCTTAATTTAATTGCGCCAGCACATACATTTTGGTGTTGGGCGGCTCGAAATGAAAATAATATGATGCCTAATAGCGAAAGCGGTGTGTCGGGCGCGCTGTCATAAATTAAATCGCTGGCCTAGATCTTCCGGCGGCTTTTATTAGTTCGTTAGTAATAGCGTGCACTAGATTATCCTGAACGGTGCTTAATGAGCTCGCGTTTCGCTGAAATTAAAGCCCACCCGCGCACGACTCCCACTATGAAAGAGTCGGGTTCGAGTTGCGGCGTTGATAAAGTCCTCACAGCACGACATTTTTAAACGGCATGCAACAAAATATTAGATTTGCTTGTATGCTGAAAGAGGTGCGTGCCCTCATAAAAGACTGTCATTCTTGTATCAAAATGCTCCTGTGTTCCGTCAACCGCGATACGAGTAGAAAGTCAGCGGCGTGACGATTTTAATAAACTGTTACACGCTCTTCTATCTCGCTGCTCTACATTTTTCCTCAAACTTCAGAAAGAAGCTGAGCCATAACTTAAAAAGTCACCTCGTGTACCAACTAGTATTCTGTTCATCATTTCCGAAGCCGCTTGAAAATTTTACTGCTCGGTTATCTTTAACTTCGCCCGGTGAAAAGTTGCTTTTAATCTTTTCGTGGACACCGAAGTGTAAGGGCGCTCCTCCTCTGTGAATATCGATCACGTCACTAGTATTAACATTCCCCTCGCTTGACTTTATAATGTCCTGAACGCCGGCGCAGGTTGTACTAAAAAGTCAACAAATATCGAAAGTTATACAAGCAACTCGATACCGGGAAAAGGGTAGCTATACTAATAGTATTTGAAACAGCAATATAATATACTGTTACGACCTTGGCGTCCTTGTTACCCCTTATAATGCCAAAAATTCGACATCCCTGACCTGAAGTTATGAACAGTGTCCCTGACTACACCACGTTCTTCTGGATAACATCGGACACCATTTTGACAGTCTACTTCTGGATCTCTTCCTGTGTACACGCGCCCCTTCACTCTCCCAAATATACGATTGCTATATGCCTCAAACGCGTTCTTCATCAACTCGTAAGATTGCATATACACATAAGATTCTACTACTTTAGCAAAGGAATATACAGGAATGAAGTTTAATACTATTTCTTTCTTCTTGTGGAAAGCTTCAAATCTTTGTTCAGACTTTCAAAAAGCTTGACGTGTTTTGGAGAACTTTAGGCAGGCCGCACACCAAAAAAGCACGCAGCATTTACAGTCTGTACATGTCATTGCAGGTCGTTGCTGCTTTAGTGTGCCTGCCTGCCTCAGACTTGCATCAAACACTTTAACACCAATGTGTTTAACTTGACACGCGCAAGAGTACAGCCGATTACAAAAACATTCAGGACAAATAAAATCTGTGGTCATAATGTATATATTCTAGAGTCACCGTGCGCGCCATAATTTCGAAATTCGCTTTCCGATGTGAAGAAAGTGCATACTCCTCACAATTTGCCTCGTTTGCCGCCTCCCGAATTTGCGCCTGTCGCGTCCCTGCTCGGTTTTAAACCGAAACGAACGAGCGCAACAAATGCTGGTCGTTAAGCCAAGGAAGTGGGTACTTGAATTTCAAAGTGCTCGCGACGGAGTCGTACCTTCAGCTTTACGAAATCTTAAATTTTAACGAACAATTCTGCGGTCTCCATCGAATTGCGCCTCTGTCATTCGGCATATAAATGCTTTCCCGGCGAGGTGCATTCGAACAGGAATAGAAAACGCCGTACGGGAATATGGAAGGGTCTCTTTAATCCGCCGAATTCTGCAGGCAGAAAAAGTCACAATCCTTCCGCCCTGATGGATCACAGTCGAACACGCAATTCCCCTGTTTCTCTGGGCACCATCAGTGCCGGCAGCGAATTTTCCATAGTCATTGCAAGAACCGACTCGGTTTATCGAGGGTGCGTGCCACCCTGCCTGAGGAATTCCCATAGCTAGGAAAATCCTACACATGGCAGAGTGTGGGATATTACTGCTCCTAAATACGAAGGAGAAGGTGGAGCGCGGCATCATGGGACACTAACAGCCGTCGTGCCGCCGCCGCCGTCGGTGGCGAAGCAAGCAGAAAATTCCTGGCCACGGCGGCTATCATCCCACCTAGGATATGTTTATATTCTTGGCACCTACCCTCAGTTAAATCCCTGGCCGGCAATTAGGGATGCCTGCCTACTACATCCCCGTTTAGCCTCGTCTGCTCTCCTCACCACGTCGTCTACTCTCACTTCCCGCAGTCTGCACTGTCTGCAAGCTTTGTCATATGCAGCCCCCTCCCTCTCACTTACATACGCGCGCACACAAACTCTCGACTCTCCTAACTCTCGGCGGTCGTTAACGGGCACTATCATCGCGCGCGTGGAGAGCCGGTAACTCGCTCCACCTTCGCTTTCAACCGGGCTTTCTCCGTCTCACTTTCTCTCATACCTCACCCACCGTTGCCTGGCGTCGCCTCGCTGTCTTGCACGGAACTCGTTAATCCCCATCATTGCCGCAAAGGCGCAAAATGTGCCTCAAATTACCCTCCACCCTGCATTCTCTACGAGAATGTATGTGAGAGACGTACAGCGGATTCCAGTTGCCACCCCATCACGAGTTGTCCCGAGTCTCGCGAAGAATGCCTTGGTTTCTGCATCCCTCCGTTCGAGTTACCATTTTCTTCAGCGGTTCAAGTGTCGTATTAGTGAAAGGGGGTACGGTGTATCCGCGGAGAAATGTAGTTTACTTCGATTGAACAGACGCAGGAAGACAGAGCAGATACAGCGAATCGACGACCAGCCAGTAGTATGAGTCCGCGTGTAGTCAAACTTAGCATGATGGTATCAGCTACCAGTAATGAGGAGACTCGGTAGAGTCTCGCACCAAGTAGCAGTATACATATATGGTGTATTAGGTTTGCGTTACACCAGGTGTTGGCATTATTTCAAAACTTGAAAACCCATTAGACTTTGACAATTTAATTAATTTCCATCGAGTACTGTACGTTAATCTCAACTTAAAGTACATGCATATGCATATAGGTTGCGTAACAAACAAGAATGTGTTATATCGCTATTGAGTTGTTTATGTTCGCCGTTGATGCGAATCGAGTTTTCGATTAGGGAAAATTCCGCGAGTGAGTTGCGAACGAAGCGCGCAATCCATAAGATTTATATTTCGGCTGGTGGCTGAAAGTCACGATTGGTTGGCCGAGGTACGTGGACGTGTTGGGTTTACTCATTAGCCGCCCTCGTTGCCGAGAAATGTCTCCGAGCTAGCGGTGCTCTGCGAGCATGCAGCTACTGTATACATGCATTTCGGCGAGCTGACGTCAGATTTGTCACGTACGCCCGGGGTGCAAGTTTCGGGCAAGTTTCGCCTCGCGGTTTATAACCTTCCGTAATTTGTTCCTGTCGCCCGGGTCCGCCTGGTCGAGGGTGCTGGTGCGTCTTTATGCCGTCAGACGTGGCAACTGCTCGCTCGTTAACCTTCCCACGTGCCAGTAAAATCTCGCCCGGTAAATTGGCTTTTGCATACAGCACGCGTACATGCACCGCCCGTCAGCCACCTGCGCGATATCCCCAACATTCAATTGGCCAGCTGTGCCAAGGATAAATTGTTCCACGTAACGACGGCCATGCTGGGCCACCAGAAACTCGTGGAGAAAAAAGATCCAGAGAGAGAGAGAGGGACGAAAGTCGTACAAACGAAATTTGGATGCCGGTGCCTAACACGAATGATAAATGAGCACCGCAAAACGGCTAACGGAGACGCCGACGACGATCACGACCTAGAATTCGTCGGTGACGCATGAAATTCTTTCACGTGTAATTGGAATTCCACCTGCTGGTCATCAGCCAAGAAATCAAAGGCGACTATTATTAATCGACAGAAATATCATATATTCACATACATAGAGTCGCAAGCCGAACCGTCCGGATTTCTCCCAATCAGCGGGATGAATACTTGCCCGTGGAGGCTGCGGTAAACACGAAAATGTAACGTTGCCGCAAGTCATTAGTGCATGGAAACAGCCTAATTACAATTTATTATCCAGAAAATACCTCAAAACAGAGCTTAATGGTAACAATCCTTCTTGATGCTGCAGGTAGCGGACATCCCTTCATAAACAGTACTAGAAACGGTATTAAACACGGTACCGTGTTTAATTCCGTGCTTGCGATAGGAGATAACAGGAAACATTCTCAGATTGATGAAATTCATACCTTTTGCATTCTCAAGCGATGTCACCGTGTAATGACAATCAACCTCTCGAAAGTTAACGTTGAAATGGAACGAAAAGCATGGCCAGCAAAAGCGTTTAGCAAGATCGGAGAGCATTGTGCACTTTAACAGTTAGTGCTTTTATCCAGAAACGTTCGTCGAGCCTTCCAGCGATGCATCATGTAAACCAATTCCTCTCTCGTGGATTAACGACACTGTTCTGTTATCCTCGATCCAACAAAGTGGAGCGAACTGTTTGATCGACGTGTGTACACCCACGCGCGAATGGGAAACAGGCGAAAGGCAAATAAAAAATATCGCCGTTACATCTGCACATTTCACGGTAATTTATAGGTGCTCGTTTCATTAGCGCCATTCGGTCCGTCGAATACTATGGATCGTTACGGCGACTACGTTAATAGCATGGGCTGCAGGCCAGTAACGAGCACAGCGAAGTTACACTGTGACGTTGGATAGCATAGAGACATTGAGTCCGTCGAAATATGACGATTTTTCGCCGAGCGAACCCCGTGCATATATGTGTATCAACCTGTGCCTTTTATAGTTTGTCAGTCTCACCGCGGAACCGCAAAGAATGACGTAATATTGTGTCTCAAGTTCACGATAGGCGGAACTTAATTTGATTACATACTAGTTTCTTCGCGGGTCTGAAATGGTTAACGACTTAAAGAACGGCACTTTAAAGACGCCTGGGAGGTTTATCGAGTGAGCGACAGTGGTGGGAGGCCTCAGACAAATCCGTAATGGATTTCGGCGGCGGCAAGAGCGGCACGGCACTTTATACTTGGAAGTGTAGTGCATCCTCTGGCGGCGTCTACCAGTCGGGTGGAATTCGTTGAGTGAAGGAAGACGAGTTATCGGAACGCGTGTCTGGTTCGCGCGTTTTGGAATTGCTTTTCCCTTGTCAGTTTAGGATACGATGGCTCGCCAGGGGAGCTGCGGGCTCTGTGCTTCTGTCTCGGACAGTGCGCTCGCGCCTCACGCGCCCGCCAAGTCAGCCGCCAAGAGAAAACTCTCGTGAACGGTGACACGCAGCTGCCGGATGCGACAAGTGCCGGACAAGTGGAAATAGCTTGTTGCATTCAGACGTGGATAAGCCGCGGTAAAGGTAGACTCCAGCTTGTTTGCTTTGCGAAATGGTGCACTGGCATTTGGCTCTATAGCCGACGAGCCTCCGCGAATGCTTGAGCCGCGGTTCTCTGCCCTTTTATTTCTCCGCGTCTCCATCCAGACGGCATCCTCAAATATGTAAGGGGGTGCTCAAGGCGGTAGCGCGCGAACATCCGGACCTCTGCAGCAAACAACACGCCATCAACTTTCGAATGCCGAAATAAGCGAATACTGATCATTTCTGCATTCTACTGTGACGACCAACAAACGGAAAGGATGTCACCGTTAAAAACAGTTACATGTACTTTTAGAAGTATTTTAGAAATGTGCATTATAATATGACGTTGGTCAAAAGTGTACGCAAAAGTTTAAAACCTGTATGGTAGTCGACCATGCACAGCTCAAGGAAGTACTGGCCGATGTGGGGGTTGCACTCCCATGAATAGGAAGCAGGCGCTATGACCGAAAGTATAGGTTTTCGAGCATTCAGCGAATACTGGACACGTCAAGAGAGAGTGGTGTTTCGCTTCTCTCAGTGCATGTTAGTCAGAGATGAGTCAAGCCGAATGCAGGGGAAGATATTTCCTTCACGAATTTGAGGTCTGTGTGGGTGCCCTATGTCGTTAGTATCGACCTTTCTCGTGTACCTCGTACTTCCTTGTCCAAGCACCACAGTTTCCTACTGAAGTACCCTTGATCTTCGACCTGTAACCACCCAACGTTTCCTCCTACTTTCATCACCGAGCAGCTATTGTTCTTGTAGCTCGCGACGCTCCTGTTCAAACAGACTCTCTCTTATGCATGATCACCGAAGTCGGCCACCAAATTTGCCAATTCATGGATGAAAGCATAATATTGACTTCATTGCCAATGAAAGCACTCCCAGTAAATTGAAGTAAGCACCACTTCTTTCGCCTGGGCTTTTGCTCGCCGCTGCGACTCGGACGAAACTCGTTACTCCAGCAGTTGTTGCCTTGATGGTTGGCAGTCTATCGCAGTGACAGCCACTGGGAATCTAGAGCCAGGAAAATCATATTCAGTACTTCTAACCGAGTTACACTTGACTCGGCGAATGATGGAAATAGCCAAGGGAGCATCCAAAGAAGCGGTCGCAGATATAGCGTCGTCTTGGGAATCGCGGAGACTGGTGCTGGTTGTCGACTTATTAAATTTACCGAGCCACAAATTCCGGCCCTTGGGAGACGGTGGATTTGGGGTCCAGAGCCAACCTGTATAACCGGGCGGTGGTGCCCGGGTAGACGGTGTAATGTACAACTTCGGGACCACCAAATTCCCTCCTAAATACCCCGCCTAACTGGCTTACTGGCTGCAGCGACTGGTGTACACCGGTACCAGTGTCAGTCGCACTGCCAGGTCCTCGCCTTTCTCGAGCGCTCACCACGCACACGTGTACCACTGAAGCTCTCCCTAGGCCCGATATTGCCTGGTAAATACCTCCTAAATCCAGGCAAGACTGCCACGCGACCCAGGCCGGCGTCTCCAGAATTCGAGACCCTTCCACTGGGAAACTGGCCGGGTGATTATTGTACACGTGGAAGAAAATGATATTTGACTTTGAAGTTCAAGTCCCGACGAGTCAATGCTTCGATACGGACGAGCGACTCAAGAGCCACTTATTTCGGAGTGGATGCCGTGGATGCAGGAACGTCGACCGGCGCGCACGCGTAAATTCTGATCCGAACTCATGCCGGGCTTCGAGTATTCCAATTTCCTCTGGAGATTCCTTCTTTGAAACGCGTTCTGTAAGCGAGCTGGTCTACCTTGGCGGAACTACTGCAGGAGGGAGTAAAGCGAGAGGAAGGAAGAAAGGGAGGAAGCATGCTGGCCGGAGGGATAAGGAGCGATGAAAGTGACCAGTCCTTAAGATGTGCCTTCAGGAGTGCTTAGCAACCTTTGGAAGGTCAAAGCGGAAGAATAAAAGCGCTATGCGGAAATGAAAAGACGTGCAAAGCGGAGTTCTGAAACCAATATCACTTGACGTGTACATATAGTGGACTGCTACGTTAGCACCAGAGCTATTTCAGGAATTTCTGTCATGCCTCTCGCGAATATAACTTGTGCGGGAGATGAGAATAACAGAGTGCAGTCTCCTCGCCATTAAATGCTACAACATAACGCACAGCCAGCACTACGGGAAGAAATACCGGCGAAAGGAAAGAAAAATTTTCGGATCTCGAGCGATCACGGCCGATCCTCAATCCCGCCATAAAACCAAATGGCGCTTATCGTTCCGGAAACGATAAAACGCAAACCTTACTGATATAATAAAAGCATTATTGGCGTAAGCCCAGACTCGGGTTAAACTCACCGCGACTCCATAGCACAGACATCGATGTCACGTTCTGGGAAAGGAAGGAAGGGTGCGTCGCGGCGGCTTATTCAATTTCGGAAGAACGGAGCGTAGATTGCGTACGTTCGAGGAGAGACACAAGGAAAAAGGAAGGGGTTGGGGGCGGGGGAGGACTAAGTGACCGAGCCTACTCAAGGCTAGTGCGTTCTAGCGAACGTGAAAGGAATCCAGAG
Organism: Crossocerus cetratus; assembly: GCA_963675795.1. Classification (NCBI taxonomy): domain Eukaryota; kingdom Metazoa; phylum Arthropoda; class Insecta; order Hymenoptera; family Crabronidae; genus Crossocerus; species Crossocerus cetratus. The sequence goes on along the minus strand of OY776666.1, from coordinate 15,175,594 downwards.
AGGAACGCGATAGGGGGGAGCTCGTTCCGGAGGGGCAGGTGTACGGGCGGGACCAAGGGAGGAAAAACACGAGGGGCGTAGGTGACTGGTAAGAGAAGAGAGAAGAAGCCGAATGCGGGCAGCGAGGAAGAAAGGATACGGGTGGAAAGAGGTGCGCCGGGCCGCGTCGGCCCGAGGAGAGAGCAGAGGCTCTGCCATCCGAGCGACTCAGGCCCGGAGAATAGAGAGACAATACAGTCAGCAGCAGACGCGGCAAATTGCCCGTTAATAATCCGTAGCAGCCTGGATGAAGGAGGTAGATAGGGAGGAGGAAGAAGGTTGCACCTCGTACCTATACTACCACCCGAGCCTCCCAGCCGTTTTTCGTTGGTTCAAGTAGGCGCCGGATGAAATATTCCTCTCTGATCCGATGTAATTGCGACGTCGTGCTTGAAAATTCTCCTAGGTCTGCCCTTCTCCCTCTTTCCCTCGTTGTTCCTTTTGTATTTCCAATTTTTCTCGCGTCTTCGCGGACTGCGCGTATACACGGGGAGGCCTATACATAGGGGCTTCTAGGTTTAGTCTTACTTAGTGTGTTCATCCTAGTTCGGGAACTGCGGCCCTCGAGGGATTCGATCTCTGCGTTGTCTGGTATCTAGGTAAATTAACCTTCGGCAGTCGACGAATTCCTCGAGAAGGGGGGAGAGCAACGTGCAAATTACCCCGTCATGCTTTGATTCCGGCAAGTGCTGCGCTCGCTTTCAATGGGCTTAATTCACTCTCGCATTTTGCTTTATCGTTTGTAATGGTGGTTTCATTCTTTTTTCTCCTGAGATTAAGTAAGCGGACGATCACCATCACTGACCCGAGCCCTTGTGTGCCGCTTCTAATGGCCCACTGCTCTAGCAACTTGAAAAATCTAGTCGTCAGTTAATTATCATCGCTTCGGCACCCCTGGGTGGGCCGCGTTGAAAAGTTTTAAGAGTTTATAATCTATACAATTTTCAATATCCTTGTCTGAATAGGATCCCCTCTGGCTTGTACTGTTGTTTAGAAAACTGTTTCGAGGCACTACAGACGATAAGTTTCTGCATGGTGAAATCACCAGAAGCTTGGCCATGACTAGGGAAAGTTTAGAATCAGAAAAAGTTTCCTTAGAACATAAAAGTACTGAAATTGTATTTACAGATATCATTCGAGTCAGAGTCATGTTTAAGGAGATTGGAATGTTTCCTCGAATATTAGAATTGGGTCAAGAAGATATCCGACGCCCCGCTTCTCACTTTACCCAAGAACGGAAGACGTAATAAGAAGTAATAAGATCAGAGGAAATTTGATTCCAACATAAATTGTCATTTAAATATTATAGCACCCGAGAGTGAAAAAACTCACATGCATAATTAATTTCGTAAAGTCCGGGCCGGTTAAGTTACGCGATCTTCTAAGCCCAACTACCGATGAAACACAGGAAACACAAAAAAGAAGGCAACGAAAGAAGCATGCACCCGCTAAGTGAAGGAAGTTGGCTCAGCCGCTCCAACGAAGTCCGGAAGCATCAAAATCCAAAGTGGGATCACTAAGAAAGTTTGCATCGCGGCTGCATATTACAGGGATTAGTTCGCAGCGAGAGTCGTAGCGGGGAATAGCCCTCTGGTGATAGTGTTACCCACGAGAATTCTACGAACGGCTACTTTCTGAACAAGACTTTGGCGGACGAATCCAGTTTCTTTCATTAAACAAGAGCGCGAGCCAAGTTAACATTCGATACATTAAACCTACTTTCTGGTATCTTTCCTTCCTGCCTTCTTTAAGAATCTATGTATGTCACAATTAAGCACGGCTACAGTGGTTTTACTCTCTCAGTGATATTTTGTTTTGTTCACGGTATCCCACAAGATCCCCAGCCTCTCTTACTAGCATTAAAACTTGGAGAGTTGTACCGGTAAAAATGTCAGAAAAGAACTACATTTTTGTTTGTTTATTTTTAATTGGACCAACTTTGACAATGGGCAGTAGGAAGGTGCTCTGAAATGTATAAAGTAATCTTTGTCCCTATTAGGTATACACTTGCGTCAGTAAATCGCAAAATACGTTAATAAATAATTTCGATTTTAAATATCATTAGTTAGTTTTTTTTAGCAAAAACTAAAAAAAGTTATGTAGAATCCAGGGCTCGTACTAAATAGATTGCAACTTTTCATCTTTTTGGCGGCAGCGTAGCATAATACTCATGGGCTTTACATTACATCGCTAGAGTAATCGATAGAAAAACATAAAGGAAAAAATTATAACAGGACAAATTGAGAACCTCCTCCTTTTCGAAGTTGGTTAAAAGGGCAGGAATCTCGTTAGGAAGCAAGAGGCCCTTGCATCGCACATGGTTGAGGAGAATCGTGAGTGAGTGCGCTGAACTTCCTTAACTCGTATCCTCGAGTAACTGTCTAGTTGCGAACTGAAAACTTGTACTGCAGGATTACCTCGTAAGTCGCGACCATTCGCGCGCCCTGAGAAGACCAGTTCCGGAGAAATTTTCACGTCGAATGGTTCGTCCGGTATGCGGGCGATGCTCGTTGGCTGTACTCGGGAGCAGCTAGTACACGACGAATTCTCAATCGTGCAAGCACGATCGCCCGATTTCCGAGATTACGGTGCACCTTCCCTGTGGGTGGAGCGTAAAGTCGCTTTCTCCACGGGCACTCCTGTGCTGGCACAGCTATCGCCACGTGCGCCCGGCAATCCAAGAGGTGTGACTACCTGCAAGTTCTCCTTTGACGAATCGATCGGCACCCGCATTACTAATTAGCCGTCCATTCGAGCGACAAATCCACCAAGGAAATCGGAGACCGAAAGCCCAACGGAGAGACGGAAAGAAAGGAATTCACTATGGGAAACTATTTTCCTAACGCGATTCTTTGCTGCTATCGGATTTCGGATTCCTGGCTTACCGCCCTATTTTTCTTTCGGTTCACCCCCATTCCTTTTGCTTCTTTCCTTTCGCCCACCACCGCCAGCGTCTACGCTCTCTCTGTGGCATTCGGATCACCGCTGTCGCTTCAGTCGGCTCTTGAAATCTCTTTATACACTCTCTCCGAGCCGCTCGCTCGCCCTTTGTGGTTTCAGTTTTCCTCTCGTAATCAGAGGCTCCTTACGTCAGGTTGCCCAAGGTACTTTGTTCTTTCGGTTCTACCCATCCCCTTGCTCTCCTGTTGTTTTAGTGCACGTTCCGGGTAGTTCGTGTCTCTCCGTGGACTGTAATGCTTCATGCTCCATGCTCCATACTTACAAGAGGGCGACATTTTTTCTCGCCATACCTTCTGCCTCCCCACGCCACTGGCTCTTTCACATAGCAATCTCCAGTTTTCACTTTTTGCATTCCCCTTCGGCAATCCTTCGGCGTTATTTTGGCCATGCTTTAGTGTCTACTTGTTCTGCCGGTGGCGCGCGGCCATAGTATATCTGTCGGCAGCCGCCGCCAATGTTGGCAAAGAGAGGCCGGTCTTCCCGCAGAATGTTGTACGCTTGATTATGCCGGCCGGATGTAATTGCGATTCACGAATCGTGACACGGGCACGGAAGATTAAACGGACCCGGCGCGCCAGATGCACGGCACGAAGTTTGACGCGGCTGAAAGCTCGAAGCCCGATTACCGCGTACTAGCCCGGCAGCCCTCTTATCCCGCCAGTGGAAACGTGGCGCAATTGCTGGCATATGCACAGGAGGCACAGAATCCTCCTGGAATTTCCAGCAGCCGCAGAGTGCCGAGCCGAGAACTCATTTGCCACGAAACGTTCTTACGGTGATCGACGCTTCGTTACGACGGACAAATGGGCGGGCTTGATTAAGGGCTTTTTGTATCGAGCAGTCTGGTTTGTCAACTTGCCCCCCCCCCCCCAACTTGTCTCTCACCCTCGTACACGTAGATGGAGTGCTGAGGGAGTTGTTACTGTGCGCGAATATTCCAGCCGGGAGTTATGTATACGCGTGTGATCCGGGAATTCGATTTGTTACATTCCAAGTTTGATTTCGTATATTTGCTGAAATGTTGAATGCTGAGAGACCTGGTTTGAGAGACCTCGTTGAACCTACCACTTCTGCCTCTACTTGACCAAAAATGTAATTGATGTCATCTGAAATGGAAAACCAGGTCTTTATTCAAACACTAACCCAAAAAAGATCTTGTTTTACAAAAAAGTATTCCGCACTTCGCAAATGACCCATACAAATTATATATTAAATATATTAAATATATTTTTGTGGGGCATTTTATGGAATGCGACACTATTTTGTAAAATAAGATCTTTTTAGGGATGTATTTATTTTCAGAGAATCCGTCGCGTTACAATAACAATTTCCATGTGCAGTGGGAAAACTTAGGTCAGGTTAGGTTCTTCATTCTTTAGCATCCACGTGCGCATTATATTTACTTTGTCCACGTAAAAACATAGCTGTTTTACACTGTGAAATCGACGCAGAATACGCGAAAATCCATAGGGACCCTTATGCACGTTTTTGATAATATTTTCTCTTCTTATAAAATTTAAATGCTATTAAAACTAAAAGGCGGCAGCACTTTGACTGCTCCGGTTGAAGGCTCAGGCGTTAAAATAGATATATGTATTATATCTCATTGGCAGATTCCAACGGTCTGGGTGGAACTCGGATAGCTCATGGAACACTCGAATGTACTTTTACCAATCCATCTATATGTATACACGTGTACATTGCACGCGTGTAGTATATGCTCGTGCAATAAAACGGAATTTTACTTTGACCGTCCCGCTTTGGTCAGCCCTTGATCAGAGATATCACATTCCTGTAGATGATGAAAACCAAATTGCAGTGATGGAATTTTTTGCATTCCAGGTAGATCACTTTCTTTTAAACGTGGTAAATTAATTTCCTATCTCCAATAAGCTTTCACGGGGATCATTCGCGCGGTATTCGCGAAACGCGGATTATTACGGGAAAAATTCGCTCAGGGGTCATACCAGCCGGAGTATTAATGAAGATTCTGCCACTGCAATTTAGTCCAATCATGCCAATTTCGTTCTGGCGAAAAATTCTGTCGCATTGCAGCATACATCCACTCGATGAGTTTTTCGCTTCATTCTCAAGTAAATTACTTTAAGGATTATGAATGTTTGCGAGTTTGATTTATTTCGTTAGATATAGTTATAATGCATCGTAGAAGTGTAACCACTGCTGCGCTGCATCAATTTCCTAGCGCAAGCATCGCGTCACACCCTGGAGTCTTGAATGGTGCACTGCGCGTTTAGAATTAATATCCTGCAAATTTCCGCGTGCACACGCTACTCTCGACTGGCAACAATAAGTGTCGCTTCCCCTTATTTCATAATGGTGCGGAGTAGCACACGCTATCCAATTGAGCATCCTGTTAAATGTACATTGTGCAAGTGGGCGATCCGAGTAGCGAAAGAGCCTGTCACCCTGATCCTCTATTCAATTGAGGGCTCTCCGCATTCCTATATCACCGGTTGCAAGTGCCCTGAAGTTCAACGGATTGCCGAATTCGCAAGCGAATGGACGGAAGAATGCAACGACGTTAATTTGATTCGCCTCATGTAGGAATGCTTTCGCTGGTGGATCACAGCGAATACATAGTATGGAATGTTCGAGAGTACCACAATGAAATTGATCGATACAGCTTCGAATGTGCGCTGAATCAGCCTTTTTCTGTAGATGAGAGCCTGCTCTATCTATGTGAGCAGTTGATGAACGAACGAATTCATTGTTACTTTGAGATGCCGCGAAAAACTCGCTTACAATACTGGAAGACACAAGCTGAAACGGGAAGAGCAACGGGGAGGAGAAAATAATTATGCCGATCGAATTGAGGAGCGTCAGCAAATTACTCCGGAAGGGTGAGAAGTGCGCGGTCGGCGGAAAGCGGAAATGATCGTGTCAGGGAAGAAAGTTCCAAGGTAGGCTAATGGAATTGACTGTCGATGGTCTTTCGAACGAGGTTTCTTGCGACGAGGAGCGGAAGAGTGGCGGCTGGTATAAGGGCGATTCGTTTTTCGATGGGCAAACGATCATCCTTCTAGATCATCAAGGAATCCGGCCACCGGTTCGAGGTGACTCGTTAGAGCAAGGAGACTCGTTTCCCTCTTTCGTCGCCACCCCTTGTGGCGCACGGCCCACGAAAGCGAAGTCACGTTCGTCAACCGCAGCAGCCGATTGCTTTTTCCTTTGAGCACTTGCCCCAGTTGCACCCCTCGCCCCCTTTACTGCTTCTATGCCCGCTTTCGTTCTCATTGCAACTCCTTCCCAGCAGTAGCGACAGCTTTTCCTGCCGCCCGGCCGGAATCTTGCCGATTAACTATTCAGCGACATGTATTATTGGCACATTGTCCGCGTCATCACTAACACCTCCGCGTCTCTGCCACGGTGCCTCATTACTCTTCCAAGAGTGGCGCGGTGTGCCTCTTTGATGTTCGATTACGAGAAAGTCCTCGTCAACGATTTCACCGGCGCACGCGCACCAACTTCCCTGGCCCTACTTCTGCTGGACGGTTGCATATCGGAATTATGACTGTCGACCGACGAGGAGACGCAATCGTTAATGAGTATATGTAGTTCTCTATCGAGCTGTCTCCCAGGCCAGGATTCCTCGAGGTAGCCTCGCTGTCCGAACAAATTCTGCCGTCGAAATAATTGGTTCTCTCTAAAATTCAATTTAGATAACGTCCACGACATCGGGCCACGATAACGAGGAGTGACGATTAATGGAATTTCGATCTGGAATCTCTAAGTATCCCCGACGGGGATACCGGCAGTGCGGCCGGCGAACTGGAAACTGAACGGCACCGGCTAGTCGGGAGATTTAAGATTTTAGATTTCTCGGGGGACAGTGTCTTGTGCAGAAACGCCGGCCGAGCAATACGCTTCCAATTTCGCTGTGGGGAAGTAAGTCTTGGAAAGCGTCATTGTGACATCGGTATAAAATAATTTCTCCACTGTGTCTGTGTGTGTACCGGCTTGAAAATTGTCCCGATATCCCCCAGACGCTCTGTAATTCAACGATACCGCGAAAGCGGCTTCAGATAAACTCGCGCAATGTTCCTTCTCAACTTCCTCCCCGAGCCAGTTATTACGAAATTTTCCCAAGGATTTCAAGATCCTTACACATCTGGGAAAGCTTCACACTCAATATAGCGACATTGTCAGCACTCATGCGGGAATGCTTGACCCTCGATTTCTTCGATGGAAAACCCTTTGGAACTTGAAGACCGCGCCATTACATCGGCGAGGGTAAGCGGGCATATATAATTGATAATAAGATTCATTACCGCTCAGACGGAGGCGTTGGGCCGTCAAAAAACTCCGTGAGCAATGAGAAGGCGAGGGAAAGGAGGGTAGGATCCGCCGTTGAATCGAGGAAACGCTTAATGGGTGGGGAGGTAAGCCGAGCGCATGGAAATGTAAACGCAGCGCGCTTTAAAAGCGCAATAACTGTCTGTAGCTGGGTCTCCTGTTTACCCGAGCCATTGTCGCCCTTCGTGAAATCCAGGCCGACATCCTGTGTGTGTGCGTGTATGCGCGGCACGCTGAATGTCGACGGTCCACAGCATATTGCGCACTTAACAAATTCATCAGCGAGCTCACTTGCCACCCTTCCGTTCGGCCACCCCTTCTCTCCTGTCTCACTGAGTTTTTGGTCGACTGCGACTGACCTGGCGTTGATGTACCGCTCGCAGCTCTCGAGACGCGTAATCCGTGTACTCACGGAACTTAATCCTTTGCCCTTCCGACAAACTACTCGCGTTTGTCATCCGCAATGCCAAGTAACCCGTGCATCCGGCCAGCATTTGTAATTGCGCCCTCCCAACCACCGTTTCCCTTCTCTCGCTGGCACACACCCTATAAAACTTGACTTATACTGCACCGACCCACCAGCCGCACAAGTCCTGAATTCCGCTGTGACCATGTGCATGTTATATCACGCGCATACGTCAGGTGTGCAATTTTCTTCTTGCCGTTATCCAGCATCCATTTCCACTTGTGACTAGGTCCTGTAGACTGCGTGGAAATGTTGAATAAATTGCTCGGCATGTAATAAACAGCATCGCCAGGTTCACCAGGTCATGTGGGTAATGGACTTAGGAGTGTCCCGTCAATCAGTCAAAATATTTTTTTCAAAATGCGCTTCACTATCATTGACAAAAACATGTATGTGTTACGGGTGGTTAAATTTGCGAGCATTATTGCCGTAGGCTCGGAAAATCGGCTGGGAGAATTATTCAAAATTACGGTAACGATGGGCTCGAAACGCCACCGGAATCTAGGCAGGAAGGGTTATGGCCATTAGTCGTTAGACGCCGCGGTCTATGTAGGAAGCCGGTGGGTATATTCGTGGGTTTCGAGGGTTTACCGTGACACGTAAAGAGCGAGCAAGAATCCAGGTCACTCGTGGTACACCAAGAAAGCGCCTGGTGAAAAAGACCGGGCCGATCCTACGGTGGCGATATCGCTTCGTCGCCTTTACGGATTCACGGATCGGCGCGCTGTAAGGTGAGAAAAAGGCTGAAGAGGGCAAAGGCGGAGCGACAGAGAGGTCGGCCGGGAGGTGGAAACTGAGAACGGAAGACAGGTTCGAAGACGCGCTTCAGCAACGGGGTGCAAAGGACCAAGCTCTTTGCGGGCATTCATGCGGGGCTCACGATTTATAACCGCCCTTCTTTTCTTCCTCCGTCGGTTCTGCGTTTAAGGAAAATAATAAAACCACCCCTCCCCTCCGCCGTCCTATGCCAGTTCTCTCCTTCTTCGTCTCCATTCTACATTTTTCTCCCGCTCTCGCACTCACTTCGCCGCCAACTTTCTTTCTTCCTTCCACGATAACTTTCTGCCTTTCTCATTGCGCCCCTTCCAGTCCGATGTATTCACTATCTCCGTGTCTTCCTCGTTCTTCAACCCTCTGGTACAAATCTGAGCAAAGAAGAAAGTGCACGATGATGATTCCTGGAGTATGAGTAACCCAATCTTTCTCGGGACTAGAAGATCGACTTGATTACTTAAGGAAATCCTTGAACCCCAAGCCGCCAACTGTACCCCAGTAACTTGTTTAAATACTCATCTTTAATAATATCCACCGCGGTGGGTAACTGGGTCCGGGACTTTATCGAAGAGAGCTATCACCATCACGGCGCAAGAGCACTAGTAGAGTGTGTTCTATTGCACCCAGCCTTCACACGGTAATCGTTAAACGTGAAAAGAAGTAGTGTGTCTGTGTACCGAACTCTTGACGCAGTTCAGGCTGCGTTTAGATAGTCTAGAAACCCAATAGCCAATTTAGGTCTCGTTCTTTTACGCCAGTAGGCCAGTCTTCCTGTGCAATGGGACATTTAATGGGGCCCCGCACAGAACGTAGGCACCAGCAGTCCATGCCTCAATGGGAAAAACCGAAAGAAACACACGGGAACACAAGGACAACGTCGTTGCAAAAACAGTGTCGCTTGTCATGGCGAAACAAAGGAATCGTGACCAAAGTCATTGGAGACCAGAGGCCAGAGTCGGCGGATAAAAAACAATCATGTGTTTCTTGTGCAACGGGCGCAAATACCTGTTTTCTGTAGGTAATTTTATCAAAATTGAAGCTTGATCCAATAGAAAGCGTGAAGAATAAAGTGAATGCAATCGGCCAACAATGGTTCTGCACTCGTGTCCCTGAAATGACTCTTACTATGGGTGCACATTACAATGTCGAAGAAGGCAAGTAAACGTTACTGGCGAACGATCACGTAGTATGATAATAACTTTCATAACGCTCAGTTATCTCCTAAATAGCAGTAGTTTCCCTAGAACACGTGATAATAATGCTATAATAATACTGTAATACTATACATATACTTTTTTGCTGTGCTGTTGATTAGACCGCCGAATACGTTAATAGACTTTAAGTCGAAACGAAATGATGCCTAATAATTGAGAAAGTATTGGCGTTGAACTAAACGATTATGTCTCTTTATTAGAATAAATCCTCGGCGATGTAAGGGCTACAATAGATCCACGTTATAAGATATGGTCGGAACACAAAGGTCGACAATCCCAAGTTATCCCGGGTACTCGATACATAGGGCGGTGCAATATTATACGAAGGGCAACCGAATACCCGCTTGTAGCTTGATACTCGTTTTCGTCGGTGCATTGGGCTGCACTCGTAACTTGACAGTGCTCTGTAGAGGTAATAGGTTTTCCTCCGTCCGCCCGACCGACGGGACTCGTCCGATTCCTATCGGTGTTAGGGACTATACTGTGGGTTGTAAGGCCACAGCTTTCGTTGTAATTCGAAGAGTCCGCTGAGTTTAGTGTTATGTGGATCCAGTGGTGATTTTTCGATGAGTGAGTATATTTGAGAAGTAATAGCTCTTAAAAGAGCTGATTGGTACAGTATGTAGTACGTCCACTCACTTCACCGGTCGATGGTGTTAGTCACAAAGTGGGTTCGTTGACGCAGCTTAAGTACTAAAATGTGATGTTACCGGCGAACCAATCAGATACAAGAAAATCGAAACGGACGAGGCTCAGGGAGCTCACTTGGGATATTTTGGTAGTCGCCGATGAGGTAGCTGGAAAGTCCATTGGGGGGTGCGAAGGTGCGAGGCGCAGGTAATCGGCAACCTCCAGATGCTCGGCTGGTCGGTTCCGCGAAAGAGCTAGCGATCGAGGGTGAGTTTATTGGGGGTGCACCCCGCAGGTAGGCGTCGGAACCGGCGACGATCGGTGTTATCGGTTCCCGGAAGGGAAGTATAAAATATGACTGAGATCCATGTGGAAAGCAGCTGTAAGAGTACAGCATCAGGCACGTACATTCCGCCCGCCTTGAACGACTACGTTCAACAAAGATTGAAGGTGAAAGGCAATAAAAGTGATATAAACTTGACAATAGACGGAAAGAAAATAGACGCATACATAATGATATTGGACATGAATGTCTACACTGAAATATGAATACACTAATTAGCTGAAGGCTCGTCGTCGGAATAAGGTAATGGGGCTAGAGATTTCACGCTGCGCTTATATGTGCCGCGATTGGTCTTCACTGTCGCGACTCTGACGATTTGGTCGGCACCTGGATGTATTTCAGTGATACGGCCAAGTTGCCATGTAAACGAAGGACATTGATCGTCCTTCACTAAAACCAGTTGGCCAATTTTAATGTTGGTAGCAGGTCCATTGTGCCACTTTTGTCGGACAGTTAATCCATGTAAATAGTCCTTAGACCAACGGTCCCAAAAATGTTGTTTCATGTACTGGACATGCTGCCAGTGGGAAAGACGGCCAGGTTTTATATCACGCAAGTCGTATTCTGGCATACAAGTTATTTCATCACCAATTAGGAAGTGTGCAGGGGTTAGTGTAGACAAATCGTTTGGATCGGAAGAAAGTGGTATTAAAGGACGGGAATTTAGGATACCCTCTATCTGAATCATGTATGTGAGTAACGCTTCATAGGAAAGTAATGTGTCACCGATGATACGGATGAAATGGCGTTTAAAGCCTTAACGGCGGCTTCCCATATTCCGCCGAAATGGGGCGCTCGTGGTGGAATCAAATGCCACGTAATTTCGTCATTCGCCAATGACGATTGAACCGCATGATTATGATCAGGATCATTAATAAATGTATAGAGTTCCTTAATCTCACGTTTAGCGCCTACGAAATTGGATCCGTTATCGGAGTATAAATTTAAGCATTTTCCGCGCCTGGCAAAGAAACGTCGCAGAGATGCGAGAAACGCATCTGTTGTTAAATCTCCTACCAACTCTAAGTGTACTGCTCTGGTAGCTAAGCACACGAAGACAGCTATGAAAACCTTAATTTTGCGTTGATTGCGATGGACTTTCTCCTTTATGAATATCGGCCCACAATAGTCAACTCCAGTGTTGTAAAATGGTCTTTTAAGCTTAACTCGAGGCGAGGGAAGATCCCCCATTTTGTAATTTGGAAAGGTTGGTTTGACCTTATCTCTCCATAAAATCTGTTGATATATGCGATCTTTTTTGTCTACCAAAATTTGCCTGTACATCTTCTCGATGTCAGCGCAAGCATGAGTACGGAAACGTAATAGAATTGAAAATAAATCGTCCTGTATAGTAGGACCGACCATTAACACTTGATTTAACGAGATTCCCGTGGTCGTTTTGGCCGATGCGTCAAATACAACCCGTAATTTAGTGGTCAAACTTCCTTCCTTTAGCACCGCGTGATGTGGTAGAAAGAAACCCTTGGTTGGGTCTGTGATTTTGGTTTCCTCCATGTGTTTTAGTGCTAGGTATTCCCGCATAAAAGCTATGTATTGCTCCTTAAGATCAGGACGTCGATCGAGTGAGCGTTCCAAAGAGTAGAAGCGTCTTAGTGCCATTGTGTGTGAGTCGCCCAATAAGTCATGATTGCCTCGAAATGGTAACTTTACTGTGTATTTATGAGTGCGCGGATCATGAATGACATTATCGGTGTAATGCTTCTCACAAGCTGACTCCTCAGTTGAAAGAATAACTTCGTCGAAGTTCTCCTCAATGTTCCAAAAACGTTCTAACAAGTTGTGCAACTGCCCCGTAGACACCAGAGATGGACTCAAAGGTGCGATGTGTTTTGAGATAGTCCCTGATACGATCCAACCGAGGACTGTGTTTTGCAATATCGCATCCTGATTTGTGATTTCAATTTGACCATTCAATAATAAGCGTAAGAAGTATTGAGCACCTATCAATCCCTCAATGGGAGCCGTCTTATTGAAATCGGGATCAGCTAGTTTCAGTGATTTCGGTACATTTAATAGTCCTTTGCCGAATGCTCGGGACGGCAATGGTACCGTTATTTCCGGCAATATGAGGAATGTTGCCTCAGCCGTAAAAGTGTTGATGCGTGAACCGAACTGCGTGTTAATAAAGGAGGTGATTGTTGCTTCGGCCCTACTGATACCGGTGACTGGAATGTTGGTGGATTTCACATCTAGATTTAATTTACGCGCCATTGTTTGTGTTATAAAATGTGACTGTGAACCTCCATCTAAAATTACACGGCAGTTCTGCCAAGTTCCATTATTGTCGCGAATACGAATTATCGCTGTTGGCAATAAGACTTGCGATTCGAGATTTGCAGTTAAGTGCGCTAGATTGATTGAAGTAGGTAACGTCGATGTCTCTCGATCTTTATGTAGCATGCTATGGTGCTTTCCGTTGCATTTCTTACAATTTCCACCAAGACAGTTTTGTACGGTATGATTTGCTCGAAGACAATTAAAGCAAAGTGCTGCGTTCTTGACCATTAATTGTCGGGTGGGTTGGTCAGCTTTGACAAATGCTTCACAATATTGCGCATAGTGACTACCCTTGCAGAAACTACACTTGATCTTACTTGAGTCATTATTGGTTTGCGATAAATAGTTGCAGTTGGCCTGTGTTTGACCCTGTCGCGTAGCACTACGCAGTACGCGAGATGAAGAAGGAATTTGTTGGCTAGGTTTTCCTGATCCTTCTGGTTTTGAATCTTCTAAAACTCGGTGTCTATGATGCAAGAAATCTAACAATTGATTCATGGTAGGTTGTGTTGTCGGTTTTAATTGTTCCTTCCATTTAATGCGTGTCTGATCGTCCAACTTTGAGACAATCGTGTAAATTGGAAATGCTTCTAAGAAGGGTTTGTTGAGTGCTTCCAAAGCGCGGTAATGTTTCATGGCACTATCTGCCAATGATCCTAACGCAGCAGTGTTCGATTTCTGAATTGACGGAATATCAAATAAAGCCTTGATTCGATTGTTGATTACAGCCATAGGATCGTCATATGATTTCTGTAATATTTCCCACGCAATTGAGTAGTTATCTGCTGTGATTTCGAGTGCTTCAACTTTCTCTGCTGCTCTGCCGGTTAAGCATGATTTTAAATACATTAATTTCTGCACTTGTTTGAAATTGATATTGTCATGAACTATTGATTTGAAAGTGTCTGCAAAACTTGGCCATGCTTCGTACGATCCGCTGAAGCTTGGAAGATTAAGAGTCGGAAGACGTACTTGAAGTTCTAGTGGGCTGGTTGAAAATTGCGCATTTGAATTTGTAGGAGAGAATCGATGCTGGGTTGAAAATTGTGGCTCGATATTCTGTACAGTATGCGAATCTGTTATTGCACGCGCTCGTCCTATAATATCGTAATAGGTTTCTTCGAAATCGGTACGTTCTCTGAAACGCGTGTCGTATTCTTCATCGGAAGCTAATCTCTCGAGTTCCGATTGAATCACATCGAATTGTGTAAAATCGGTTTCTATACCTGCTATTCGTGCTTTAAAACTTGCTAGATTCGACTGTGGATTTGACTCAACATTTTCTAGTGTTTTAGTGAATGTCGTTAATTTGCCCTTGATCGTCGCACGTTTGCGTATCAAATCCTTCACATTGTGTTCGCTACTACCGCTATGACCGGTAGCCTGGTGGGTCGCCATGGTACTGGGTTTTACAGGAGAATGCACGAGTGACATAGGAGCTTGGTGGGATTGGTGATGAAACTTGTACTAATACGACTTACGTTTGCGATGTTCTTGAAATTGCTGCTGTTGCTGTTGCGGATGATGCTGCTGAACCGCAGCTCTTCTTCGTCCACCGAATGCGGGATTGATCCGCTGTGATATCCTTGAATGATGATCCTCGACTCGTATAATGAGTGTTGATGTGTTGTTTGAAGAAAGATTCCTCTCGTTGGATCACTGGCCGGTTACACGTTGCCGGTTCCCAGCGATTAATGTATTAATCAGTTTCCTTTGCACGTTGTGGAACACTGATTCACTTCACTGATGTTGGATTTGAGTTTCGTTAGAATCTCTGTTCTACTCCAGAATCCTCGGATGATGGTTTTTCGTTGCCACCCTCTTGGACTGATGATTGTGTTATTTTGCAACCACTGCCTGTCGTGGTGCTCACTAGACACTGTCTCCTAATCTTGGAGAGCTTGCTTGCTGGATCCAATGCTGTTTCGTTAGAGCCTCTGCTCTAATTGTCCTTGACGTGGTTCTTCGTTGCCACTCTTGGACTGATGATTGTGTTATTTGAGCGTCCACTATATGTTATGGCGCTCACTGATCACTAATGCTTCTTGCCTCCCGGAGAGCTTGGTTGCTGAATCCGGCTCGAAGGACCAAATGTTAGGGACTATACTGTGGGTTGTAAGGCCACAGCTTTCGTTGTAATTCGAAGAGTCCGCTGAGTTTAGTGTTATGTGGATCCAGTGGTGATTTTTCGATGAGTGAGTATATTTGAGAAGTAATAGCTCTTAAAAGAGCTGATTGGTACAGTATGTAGTACGTCCACTCACTTCACCGGTCGATGGTGTTAGTCACAAAGTGGGTTCGTTGACGCAGCTTAAGTACTAAAATGTGATGTTACCGGCGAACCAATCAGATACAAGAAAATCGAAACGGACGAGGCTCAGGGAGCTCACTTGGGATATTTTGGTAGTCGCCGATGAGGTAGCTGGAAAGTCCATTGGGGGGTGCGAAGGTGCGAGGCGCAGGTAATCGGCAACCTCCAGATGCTCGGCTGGTCGGTTCCGCGAAAGAGCTAGCGATCGAGGGTGAGTTTATTGGGGGTGCACCCCGCAGGTAGGCGTCGGAACCGGCGACGATCGGTGTTATCGGTTCCCGGAAGGGAAGTATAAAATATGACTGAGATCCATGTGGAAAGCAGCTGTAAGAGTACAGCATCAGGCACGTACAATCGGATTCCTTTTCAGCCACCTTAAACGGGTAACGAACGATACACGTCCTGGTAACTCTAATAATTGGTGCTTATCTGTCGTCTAACCGACCTCCGGCCACCGGGCAATCGTGCGATCGATTTCCTATCGCGTCCTCCTCGTATTCCACTCGAGAGTACCAGCGGCCACAATGAAATTGTAACAAATCTTAATCGCGTATACCTTTCCGCAAACGGCTACTCCACGGACAGTCGAAGAGATGCAGGAGAGAGAAATTGGGAAGTTCCGTGTAATTGATATTTCCTCCCTTTCACCAATAAGCGCAACCAATAGAGCCGCGCTCGCTCTTACGCCAACTATTGCGGAAAATGCCGTTTTTACTTCGACATCGAATGCAAGGGAGGAAGCGGGCAAATAATACGATTAGATGTAATAACTCCATGCCGCCGTCTGCCATATTGCCGAGGGATCAAGAGGAGAAAAAGCGGATTCACCAGCGATGCAGGCCGGGGCGAAACGACCTTGTTCTACCTGATTGGAAATTTCAGTCATTCGATCGGCGCGCGACGTCAGGCACGCGGCAATTTCCGGGCACACAGCGATTTTCCACTTGAATTATGCACCTTTTCAACGGAGTTTTTTGCGGTGACGCGATTCCAGATTAAAGCGTCCGGGCCGACTAGCTGGCGCTTCGCCGTCCATCGAAATTTCGCCAGCCCGATAAACTAGCCCGCATACACACCTCCAGCATACGCTGAATGCTCCGAATTCGGCGAACATAATCGGGATATCTATCCTAATGATAAACGAGCTAGATAGTAGTTATAGCTACGGTACGGGTCAAGTGAGACACGTCGGATAACAAATGTCCAGGCAGGGGACATTCACCACGCCGCCCCGCACCGCATCGTCAAGTATTATCCCTCCCATTTACCAAATTAGCAAGTGCCGGAATCGTCCAAGTGGATCGAAAAGTATCTTATGTCTGCACGCATTATTATCCTATGCATAATGCGGTGTGTATTTCGGATATGGTATAAAAGTGCAGCAGTCATTCATGTTTCTTCTTTACTAACACCTTGCCGAAACTACATGGATTTATACTGGTGTCATTATTATGTTGTCTCGCTCAGCTACCTGTTTTATCTCTCGAAACCTGGAAAACATCCGATAAAATAGCCAGAGTAAATGAACACATTGGGGCGTGGGCCGCAAATTTAGCCCCGAAATCTGCTCTGCCTGGGAATTCGGGAGGATGACATACACGACCGATAATTCCAATCCGAATTTGACGAGAGTATCGCCAGAGGATGCAGTAGATCGAGGGCAGATATCCGCAATTAGCGCACTATTACTCCGGCATGGAAGCATCTTAGTGAGACGGCCCATTTGCTTGTCTACGAATCTCGCAGACAGGACACCTGTTTCCCGGGGCCTCTCTGTCGTTGACGTCGACAGATCCGTTTATTATGCCGTACAGTTGATCATCCTCGGCTATGCGCCCGGCTGGCTGCCTTGACGCTTACCCATACTACTGCCGCACCGGCCCCGCTCGAGCCTCGAGAGACGAGAACGTGTGTTCCGCCAGTTCACCCGTTCACCGGCTCGCAGCCTCGCACTACTTGCACGCGCCACGTGCTCTGCGTCCCTGACGTTCGCTTGCCACTCTCCTGCAATCGAGCTGCCAATGCTCAATTATGACAAACTATGCCCCTAATCCACTCGAGCTGTATTACGCTTGCTTATACGAATAACTGATCAGCATTATTTCCGGCGTAATCAGGAAATATTCGAGAATAAAGGAATTTCACTGGTGGCTTGAAGCTTGAATGCAAGTTATTCGTCTGACTTTTGATTTCTCTCTCTCAAATGGATAGATCGTATGATGCTCGTGAAACTTCACCTCAAGCCTGCAGTCTACTATTACCGGTAGTGCATAAGTTGGCCTCTCACATTTCGTCCTGGACACTTGGGTACACCTGGTCCGGCCAGTTACTCACATGCTCGGGCACGTGCTCGAAAGCCTGTACGTGCGGCATGACTGTCGCGGGTATGTGTGCACGCATCCAAATTAATATCGGGACAAGATTAGTGATAGCCGCGAGTAACTAACTGCCTGTTGGCAATTTAGATTAACGACGCTGCACGAGCAACTGATCGACGCTAGCGGTGCCCATACGGGATGATTAATCTTCTTGAATGTTCGGGAAATTAAAGCATACAATGCCAAAGACTAAAAGTGAGTAAACCCAAGCTTGTGACTTGGCATGCAATTTGGAAGAGAAATAGGCCTTTCGAGCTACTAGCATGCCTTTGGCAAATCAATGTGTGTGTGGATTCGGTAGAGGTTCAAATCATGTGAACTGGGCTGCTGAGTCATTTAATTTGTCGACGCTCTTAGTGACCAAGCATTCGCAATTGGAATTAGCCGCTTGCCAGACCGTGTTCGAGGATAGTCGATTAATCCTCCTCGAACTTCTACGAGCTGAAACCCTCCGCGTGATTGCAGCGTGGCTCGTAGTCCCTCGGAAAGTGATCCTTGGTGTGGAAGCCCACTGCTCCCTCCAAACCCCAAACACATATATACATATATCGCCGAAATCCTTTATTACCGTCAACGCTACCTCATATTGCACCCACTCTTTTGTTGAGTCATTCGTTCCTTGCGGGCAGAAAATCTCGACAATGATTTAGCCTGATTGTTGTGGCCGGCGTGTTGGCTTTGAAAAGGGCATCGATCGCCATGCCCGCGTACAAACAGCCGGCGTATAGCTCGGCACGGAACATTCTTCCCTTATGAAACACGCACTCGTAAAAGGAACTTTACGAGGGTATAGTGTGGCTGTGGCTTAATTGAATTCCGTAGCGACAAGAGCAATGCGATGCGTTCACGGCATACATTCGGACGCCTTGCTGACGGCACTCCATCTAGGTCGTCGCCATAAGTCTCGCGACAAATGGCATAGTCATCGGAACACCGGCATCTCTCGTAGGCGCGTCGCTTTCCGGTGCGATCCAACAACGGACGGAAAGATAGCTAGCCGATGCTGGGAAATTGCGTAAAGGGCCCGGACAAGTTTCTGCCGGGAGGTATTATCCCGCGGGAAGAAGCCATCTTTTACGTGCTCGGAATACCAATGACGTTAAGCGAACGGATAAAAGTGTGTATCGGGATTCACCCTTCCAGCAAGCAAAGCAAGGACGCGTTCGAGGCGCGCTGCACGCACTTTAATTGAAGGGGAATTTAAATCCCGAAAACAGTTCTCCGTGACAGCCAGAAGAGAGGAACTGCGGGAATTCTCCTGGTTTGGATGTAAGTGGAGAGCGTCAAGAGAACCGCATGGTAGTACAATCCCATTATGTAGGGAATTCGGACTGTATAAAAGCTTTATTAGTTGTTTAACCGTCAATCCTACGCGCAACGTGAGCTAAGTATATCAGCAACTGCCGAAAAAGAACCAGGAGAAAAGGTGGGGTTTCCAAATTATTTGTTGTAATTGAACGAGAGGTTGCTCGTACGCACGAAGGGAGCGGGCTCGTGTTGGTGAAATCATTGGTGGGAAGAATAGTAGGTCGTTTAGATTCCGAGTGGCAGCAGTCATAGGTGTGCTTGCAGCACACTTTGAAAACGCTCGATACAGTAGATACACGGTATCGGAGAGGACTTCTGTAGCTCGGTCGGTTCACCCTGTAGGTATCCGTGGGATTGGCAAGCAATCGCAATCTCAGCTTTATCTCGAAGATCTAGGCTCTCTGCGACGCCTGGCAGCATAGCTTCTGGCTACGATCTCGAGAGCACCGAGATGCCCTCCTTGCCCTGCGGCATTCACGGGCGGGCGGTCCAGAAGTCAATATACCAGGCGAAGGCTGGCGGATCGTATCGGCCCAACCGATCGATCCCCGATTCGACTTGCTCCCCTTTCTTCTCCCGGCGTGCAAGCCCCCTTTGATCGCGCGCCACTGTCTTCGACATCGGTGCAACGAATTGCGGTAAACTCTTCTGCACTCTTCATTCGTGTGCCGAAAGCTTCCGGAGCGAGGGAGCAGGGGCGAAGAGACGTTGCCCTATCTCATGGAAAAGTTCATCCTCCTTGCAGCTCGACTGATTTGCACGGATACTGATAATCGCGGGTCCTTCAGACTCTGGCAGATTTTATACCCCATGCCAGTGGGGGGTTCATTTTGAAAGGGCTGGCTGGTGCTGCTGGCTGTCCTATTTGCAATCGCTGGGCGGAAACTCTCGAGCGGCGTGACTATCCTCAAGTTTCTGCTCAACTGAAAACTCTGGTTGAGGAAACTCGGGATGAGGACGGGAAATCGTGGCCAGTAGTTCGCCTGGATTGATATAGGTCAATCTGTTGAACAAGTTTCATCAAAATATTGCATCGCCAAGAGGTGAGTTGGATCTCCCGGCATCGATCCACTCTCCGTAACAGCTGCGGTTGATCCCGATCAGGGAGAGAACGGGCTTCCTTAGAGGTGCTCGGCTTTGTGCTCGAGAGCTAATCAGAGAATTTACGTTGCTTGATCGGTCAAAGGTGCTCCGATGAGCAGTCCACTCACGCAGATCTAGACAGGGCGCGTGCATCGGGAAGCATAGTGGAATGCCGACTTGACCTGTGTTTGCACTTTGCTGCTGTAATGCACCGTAGCTATATCAGCGGTCAAACGCCACGATGATGAGCGGCGCATAACAATCGATATAAAGCAACCCTCTCTTCGTTTGTTGCCGCGATGCCGCGGCCATTCTCAATCCACAGACTTGGAAGCCGGCTCAGTCTCCTCCGATTCGGGAAACAACAAGGTTTTAATTAAAACTTTGCACGGATCCCCCACTGCTCCTTTTCCTCATTCCGTTTTAGATTTCACTTTCTCTTATTATCCCTTCCAAGCCTGACCATTTCATTTAGGCGGGGTAGAGAAAGTCCGCACGGGGATTGGCCGCAAATTATTTAAACTCGCCAAATTGGCTTTCGTAAATTAATCCGGAATGCCTGGTGCGGCTAACAAGAGAACTCGTCTGCCCGAGTGCTCGACAGACAATCTTTAAGGCCTCGGATGCACCCATCCTCCAAATAGGACTATGATTAAAATATTTGCGAACCTCTAGCATATTGTGTGTATCGTTGACATAAAGTGAAAGAGTGTCGCCGGAAAGCCGAGATAAATAGAATGTTTCCAGAAACGAGTGTGAGACAAAAGCCAGGTGTAACCCAGATTCCGCGTGGGGAGACTGCCGAGGATAGCGGGTACAATCGTCACGAAATAGAAATGTCGAAAAAACGAGGGTATACCTTCGAGATATATATGTATACGGAGATTGCCAAGATGAGAGATACAGGATGGCGACAAATCGAAAAAAGAAGGAGCGTTCGGGTAGAGCGGTAGCGCCCGCACGATTGTAGAACAAAGAGGGTAAAATAAGAAGGAAGTGAGATAAAAAGAGAAAATATACAGCACGATAGACGATCTGTGTCAGCGCGGAGATAGCCGCGCGTACGGGTCAGGCACGGTCGAATTTATGAACACGATCGACTCTTCGCTTTGATGATATCTCTATCGACGTCTCCCTGGATTCCTCTTGGCCTCGCCGAAGTGCCGTTTTCTCTCTTGCACTCCTCTTTCCAAGGATAAACGGACCGAAGAACGGCATGGCGGGGAGTCCAGAGACAGGGCGAAAGCTGGTAGCAAAGGGAAATAGCAGAAGCGGGATATACGCGAGCGGACTCCCGCCGAAACGAAGAACGACACCAATTTACGATCTGAGACGACCTTACGTTTCCTCTTCTCAAATCGCATTTCCGTCCTGCTGGCAAACGAATGCCAAGCATACGGACATAGCTACTCGATTCACATAGGCTATGTTTGCCCTATAAAAATCTGCCGGCGCTCGCAGGACCCTCTGCGGACTACCGAGTGCTTCCAGTTACCCCATTCTTCTGGCGACCCCTGTGTTATCGCTGCCGCCCCAACTTTCCCACCAAAGGCTCGAGCCGAGGAATTCAATTCGATTCCAATGAGAATGCTTCCTGAAAATTGGCGGACGTATCCAAACAGCAAACAGTGATCGACCTTCCCACCTGTCAAGCGGTGCAGCATCGTCTGCAAGCCGGCAGAGTTTAAAACTCTCTCTTCCCCCTTTCTCACTCCACTCAGCTTTGAATGCGTATCGAATCCCATTGCCTATTGTCGCTTGTACCTGTTTTTTAAGATCCTTTCACTACAGACGCATGCATATGTACCCTTTTCACTACAATGCTGTTGGTTGGAGCTCTCGAGGACCGCACAAGTCTGACAGGTACCTCAATCTCGAGAGGGCAATTGACTGCACGTTATTAATACGTAACGATCCCAGGCGCACCGGTGGGCGGGACGTTCCGGTATCTATAAAACGGCCGACGATCCCGTGCCCCGGGAAATTATCGCTAATTACGCTCATCTGGATAGTCTATCGCGCATTATCGTGCGGGCGCGCTCGCTCGTTCGCCTGCTCGTAAGCGCCGGTGGAATTATTGGCGCGAGTTGTTGGCTCAATTGGGCCGGGGCCGGTGGGGCGGGTGGGAATCGAGGGATGAATTGAAAAGAGAAAGAGGACCAGGCGGGACGGGGAGCGATTGAGGGGGTGAAAGCAATGCACCGATGGGGGAGCGCGAGAGAGTGAGAGAGAGAGCATGAGCAAGGGGAGAGGGATTGACAGACAGGGTGAGAGAGAGAAAGAGGAAATCGGTGGGAGCTAGGCCAACGAGTCGCTCTGGGAGCGCGAATTGGGTGCGGAAAGGCTTGCAAGAGGAGCGAGTGGCACTCACTGTGAGAGATGCACGCGCGCGAGTGTTACCTCCGGAGCATGTCCATGCTAGATTTCCCCGTGGACTTTAATCACGCATCGGTATCGAAGTATTAGCCGCAAACTCACAGAATCGGTGATCGCATGGATGTGCTCCACGTACATAGGTGCTACCACGGGCGATCAGTTGCCAGCAAACATGCTCCCACAGTACCACCCTTCCCTAACTTTCGATCGAAGATTGCCTGCGGATACTTGGCCAGCTAGAGCGCGTGCCACTCACTCTGATACTGCTTAGGGGGAAGCGGCAAATGAAGCGAATTCACTTTCCAGGCGACACGACCCCATTTCCAGCGACGTGCCAATATAAAATCGCAATTAACGAATGGACCGAGCAGAGTGCTCTTATTATTGTTTACTGCGAAGCGCACCAGTCCGATCTCTGGAAAAACAATCTTCGAGTGCAACTCGCTGGATTGTGAGAGTCTGTCCCGAGAGCGAAAGCCTCCAAGTGAACGAAGGAGATGCCTGCGCCTCCAGTGCACAATAGACACCGTCGCGTTAATTCTGCAGAAGTTATCGGGCGCCCGCCTCTCTTCGAGATGCATTTGAATCATTGAATTCACGCCCCCTCCGTGGACAAGGAAGCTAAGGCGACGGAGGATTTGCTACGAAATGCTCGAAGAACGAAGGGCGTACCCGGGAGGTTCTCCGATGTCGCAGGAATAAGCGTTCGACACAAAGCGGAGTCGGTAGCCGTTTCTCGGGGGCTCGCAGAATTTGTGCTCGGCTTCTCTTTCGAGACTTAACCCAGACTCATTCCATTCTGGCGCGTACTTTCGGATGCCATCTTACCCCACCGACCTATCATTCGCCCGCTCCTCCGTGCACCTGGTACGCGTGGCTCTGTGCGCATGAACGGTTGTGTGTCGATGGAATGGGCAGCGCATAATTCGCGCCTCGAACGACGGGCGTTTCACGCGCCGACTGCCGCGCGAGTATAATCCGGAGTCCAATTAGTGATAATTACGACGTCAATTGGGAATTCCTAATGGCGTGGCACCGTCGCCCTACAGGCAAGCATCGCTGGCCGCTCGCGCGAGCGCCCGCCGCTCGCCGTCGCGCTTTCCTTCGCTTTCGTTCGGTTCCCCATGATTTTTCCAGACGGAGAGTAATTCCAGACGTAAATTGAATTCGCTAGGCTCTCGCCCATGCGTGCTGCTGCACTCCGATACGGCACTTCGATCTTTCTTCCCGTACACCCTCACCACACTCCCTCTGCCACGGGCTTCAGCTCGATGCACGGAATCTAACATATCAACTACTTGATAGCCTAAGACCTGTGTCCAGATACGTTATAGGTTGAATGCAACCGTGTACTTACTTGTAATTCTGGCCCGCGTTTTTTTCACCGCCAATAATTAACAGAGCCATTAGAGATACATGAGGCGCGACTGCGTTCGACATATCCAATTAAATTGCCACCGACCACATATCCGGAAAGAGTCCCGGGGAAAATTGGTAATTTCGATTACGACGATTACATGCCGATCGATTTTACCGTAATTAATTCCAAGCGCGGTTAACATAGCCACTCGACTGCGCGCACGATATACCGCAAATAATGGCATCCACGCTGATGATTTAATTCGAAAGTATGTATGTATAGCGTATTATATGCGCATGTGTGCATATACACGTATTTCCTGCTTGCGTCACGCGGAGCAGTGGAGTCAAATTGTACCGGGGAGCCGCGCACAGTAGGCGGGCTGCGTTAAATTAATTTCCCGAGTAATAACGTTCCTTTCTTCCAGGGCTTCGCGGCGTGTTCAAACTACATATAGTTCAAGAAAATTACGTCGTGCGCGCTCTTATGCAAGCTCCCACGGCATTCAGACTTCGGGGGGCGTCACCGCTTGAGAAAATAGGCCGCTTGCTCTCCCGGTACACCGAGTTACTTATTAATAATGAATGCCCGTCCACACTGTATACAGGGCATAATTGCAGGGCCAGCCCGGACCGTTTCGCTCTCTTTGGGTTTAACGTTACAAAAAAGCGACGACTACCGCCGGGATGAATCAAGTACCAGCGTCTCAGAAATCAGTAATCGATCTCTAAGGGGAAGGTAGGTTTCATGGCGTC
Source organism: Crossocerus cetratus (assembly GCA_963675795.1). Taxonomy (NCBI): domain Eukaryota; kingdom Metazoa; phylum Arthropoda; class Insecta; order Hymenoptera; family Crabronidae; genus Crossocerus; species Crossocerus cetratus. The sequence continues at coordinate 15,150,984 of OY776666.1, read as the reverse complement.
GTGGCCAACGGCCATGGTATTGCATCGAGCTTTCAAAGCGGCGGGGCCTCCCCGTTATTGCCAGCCCCCGCCAGTAGATAAGTGACGCGTGATTGCAAAAAAAGTGTCGGAAATTTCGCGACAAATTTGTACTCGTCCGAGGGGTGTGAGGGCGGCAGAGCGATCGACTAACCCCGCGAGCACCTGCGAATAAATCAGAGTCACTGTGACCGCCGCCCTCCGCGCTCTGGTTTACCGGGGGTGCACTCGCTACCCTAACATTCAAACCGCCACCCTCGCACACGCCAGCCAGCCCGCCGCGATCCGTCAATGCTCCGAGCACTGCTTGCTCACCATTCGTCAATTTAATACCGGGAGAAAGAGAGGGAGGGAGAAAGAGAAAAGGAGCGAAGAGGGAACAAGCTGGTAGATAAACGAAACTCACAGTTCCAGAACAAGAAGTTGGGAGGGGGATCGTTGAGTTTATAGAGTTGGCCCCGCGTATCACTATGAAAATGGAACTCCTCTCGTCGATACATTGGCCTTACATTAATATCGCGTGGGGGTTGAAAAGGAGCGGGCCACTCTTAGGGGGCTAAAAGCTGAGCCACCAATCCCAAGGCATCCATCAGAAGTATCATACTCCGGGAGCGCGTCGCCGCGCGTGTGTGCGGCCTCTATGTGTGCAAGAGATATTAGGGGGGTAACGGGGGGGGGGGGAGGGGGGGGGGGGGGCTGGGAGATCGACGAGAAGGATCGCCCGTGATACAGAGAGTTGTTACCGTCTCGAGATCGACCGAAGGGAGAGACGCTCTAAGGAAAGTTCTGTGGAGGGCTTAGGAGCGGAGGGCAGAGAGGAGCTGATGGTGTTGGCACCTCGACGAATGGGGTCATTTGTAGACACGAGTATTACAGTCTGGTCGCCAGTCGGCTAGATGTGCCGGGGGGTTGGGGGGTGGCGGCGGTCCGGACTGCCGGGTGTGTATGTGTGATTTAAAGGTCTATCGAGCGATGATGCCTCAAGATTAGTTACCCGCCGGAACATAATTTCCCGACACCCGCTGAGCCCTCCTATTGTAATTTACCGAATTTCGCCGGCGACGCGTGGGGCATACCCCACGCCCACCTTTGTTTCCTTTAGCTGGCAAACCCGACCTGCACGATTTATTGCTCTCGTCAGCCGGAGAGCGTGAAATAATTCTTGAGTGGAGTGTTTTAATCTTCACTCGGGCGTCGTATTACCCTCGATAGGCTATAGCCCCCGAGGTACAAAATGATTTACTCCCCTCTACTTTCATCGCGCGCGCTGTATGATCACCGCGCCGTCGCGTCGCGAGACTTCGCTCCGTTTTTAAAGGCAGATTAACTTTACCAAAGCAGGCTTAAATTTTCTCTCTCTCTCTCTTTCTCTCACCACCTTCCCCTAGAGGAGAGTTGCCTTCGATGAGGAAAATGGAGGCGAACCAAGTTACGGCAATCGGAAATTTGAAGCAACAAAATCTTCGTCGAATCCCCTGCCTGATCTCTCCGTATAACGTTACGGGCTTCGCAATTACGCATTCACCGCGCGCTACGCTGGTTTATTCGATGCGATATTCAATACCCCCTTACGAAACAAAACATTATGGTGTATCAGTGTTCCCTCGAGTAATTGGCAACCTCATTACCGAAACTATTAAATCTAATCACGTTGTAATTACTCGGCTTGATGCATCATATTACAAATTCGCTCTAATTACACGTCACGTCCTATCATCGATGACGGCTCAACCGGAGCCTCTGCTCACCTTTCTTTTACCCTCCCCCAATACCGTACCCGGAGGTTCAATGTTCAATTCAAAAGCTAACTACCAGTCAGGAATCTTTTATTTATATTATGTACTTGCATACATCAGGCTTGGCTGTAAACGCGGTAATAAAGTTTGTTTAAAGGATCTGCTAATTTAACTCTCATCAGCAAGGCTTGCGCACAATAAACATGTCGTAGATTCTAATCGCAGTAACTCTCTGCCTCTTAGCAAGTTCACGTACTTATTCTGACTTTCCTACTTTGGCACTAACTCGCTCCGCAAAGCATCGCGCTTCCAGTTACTCCGCAAATATCGAGGGAGGCCTGGTAGGCACCCCGATGGCCGGAAACGAGAAGGTTTAGCCCGCTTTTTTCTCGGAAACTGGAAGCAATTTGGCTGCGGCCGTTCGGGTAATGCAAGTTCCCGGTGGAATTCGAAAGTTTCCTCCCGAGGCAGACATATGGCCAGACTTTCTCGAAAGCCAGTGGCCGTGGTGAGGTTACCTATGCAGGTACTCCAGCTTCCAGCTCTATCTGTGAACAAAATGGCAGAAGCTGCAACCAGCCTCGGCTAAATTTGCCCCCGAGGAAGCATCCACCTCGTAGAAGACTGCCCGACAGTCGCTGGTATGAGTGGATAGGGCAGCCGGGGCGAGGAATGACAGTAATACAGGGGCGTATCGAACTTTTGGCAACTCGAAACTATCGACCGACGCCAATCGGGTTCTGGCTTGGGTGGTGTCCAGCCACGCGACGGCCTGGGCTTGCGGAAAGCCCTCGATGAGGTTCCCAAGAGCAAGTGACTCCGCTGGCCGAGCCAACCCCATTTCTGTCGCACACCTATATCGAACCTGTCACCCTCCGTCCACCAAACTCTTACTCCGACACTGCAACCTCATAGTTCTTTGTCTTCTTGACGGCTGATTCCAATGACCAGCCACGCGCAAACTTTTCCAACGTCCTTTAATATTCGCAGATGGCTCTGCTCCGCGGTTTTCATTATGCCTGTACTCTCACTCTCTAGCGCTATGTACCATACATTTCCAATGCAATATACGGTGATTTAATAATGGCAATTCATGAAACGAGAATGATTATTATTAGAACCGGATACTATACTATGTAGATTGGATATTATTGGTAACTCGAGAATGGAAAAGGGTGGGAAACAGTTGGCGTTATTGAAGCCCCAAATGTATTATTTCTCACAGCACTGTAGAAACTAGTGGAAGTTGACTCTCATATCGAGCACGGTCTACAGTACTTCCCAGGAAGTTTTCAAGCAAAAGTGATGTGTCTCTTTGTGTGTTACAGGATGCTGTTTCGTGACGTTTTACACAAGGAAGGCAGCCCTGGACGCGCAGAACGCCCTCCACAACATCAAGACTTTCAGCGGGGTATGTGTTGGAATATTATAATAAGGGACAAAGTAATTGATCGACTTGCATCTGATTGGAAATTCCAATCGGCGGTACTACTTACAACTCGTTTAACGTTTTATTAGTGGTCGGCCCGCACGCGAAATAATAGAGGCCGGTGTAATTAATAACGAGGACCTATCGCGCACCATAATTCATTCCACGGAATCATTATAACATGGCCGCGTTGAGCTCATTCACCGGCAAAGTACATTATCGCGAAGATATACGAGCGCGAAACAATTCGATCGTGCGCTGTGAAAGGCAGAAATTTACGGGTCCGCCGACCGCAGCGAAACACGACAGTCTCTGCCGTGCATAATTGATTATGAAGTCATTAGAAATTGGGGCGGGCGAATTCGCTTCTCTTTGCGACCTTATTGTTACTCGCCCCTGCCGTCTAGAACGTAACAAGCATTTCCCTGCTGCAAATGTTTGCATAACAGGGCGCATCGCGCATCCGGCGAATACGGATCAATCGGCGGATCCAGCCGACCGAGATCCCGAATAATGAACGTTTGCCTACATAATTATCCGCGTGACAATGATTCGCCTGATGGGATATTGACCGAATAGTGAATATTACTACGATTGACAGTTCGCTTCCATTATGCCGATCGACCGGTGCCACTCTCAGTCACGCAGATCATTCTGATGCAAGGTCGTCTCCGTTTCCGGCTTGTCTACGCCAGCTTTCAATCGATCCGCACTTCTTAGCCGGCGAGTTCCAGAAACGAGGCTATTAGCCCACGATAGTTGGGAAACTCCTGCCCATTTCCAACGGCTTTCACGCTGATTCCAATTTTATGTCTGACCTCTTAACATCGTAAAGTGCCTTTGCACGGCATTGAGCGGTACGCTTTGGAGCTTAACTAATTAGCTAATGAGTGGCGTTAGTAGTAGGCGGCAGAACAGTCGAGCGCAAAAGAAGTATTCCTGTGATGTACAGTGGTCTTAAGAAACGCTCGTTGAAATTATCCCCAGTGTGCAATAAGTGTGGATGCAATGACGGTAAGCCCCGTTTATCTCTTTCTCGCTTGCAAAGCTGCAACAAACTTCATTAATTCATTAATAGCAGTCGGCACTCGTATTGCAAAAAAAAGGATATTTTTCCTGAATGTCGGACATCTCGTCAGTCACGAGCCCACCGCAGCAGTCGATGCCCGATGCCCAATGCCGGTGGCACGGGTCCTGGGATAATTACAGTTTCGCAAGTTGAACTTTCGATGCAATTACTAAACGTCATTACGGACGTTTAACCTAGCAATCCTGAACGTCGGATGGCGGTATCGCAACGCTGCCTTAGCGGCGCCCATTTATGCCTGGATTTGCGAGAATAATTATCATCGATCGAGGCCGGGAGTAATTTTACCAGCAGGCGCCCGGCTCAAACCGCACCGCGAGAATGGGTGACTAATAATGTACCATCTCGCCCATTTACCCCTTCCAATTCCAATTCGCTTTTCCTCCTCGGATTTTTTTGGGCTCCTTCAATGCCCGGCGTGTTTCTCGTTTCGCATACGATTAGCCCGAAGGTAAAGAATGTTAATACACCTACCAGAATCGTACTTGATACTTGAACATTTGAATGAAGTGAGAGTGGGGTATTTTCTGCTGGTGGGAAAGGGCTGAGCGCGTTAGGTGAGGAAAGAGAATAATCTGTCGAGTGGCAAACGGACTCGACAAGCTTGCCTTGATTCTCGCTCGGCGGCGGCACTGGCCAGCTCTCGGGATCCCGTCAAGAGTGTCCGGCTAAAAAAAGATCTGATAGCCTTTTCGGCACAAAGCGCCTCCATGCCGCGATCAATCCACCTCCGTGGCATTTCGCACATTAACGCGCTTTTTATTTCTCGACCTGCTTTCACGACCTGTCCTTAAATAGGTATTGAACGTTCTGCCGCTAGCAGTGCGACAGAGTGCCCTATGATAAATTTAAAGTGCCTGGGAGTGCATGCAGAGTAGGAGTAGGTCCAGCTATAGTGAGCTGCGGATTTTTCGTGGCTAGAGACGTGAGTGATGGGTGCATGATGTGCGAGCAAGCATGGGGCCAAGCTTGCTTAAGCCCGGAATATTTATCGCCGCACAAATTACTCCCTGCGGATCGGATGGTGGACCTGTACGTGTACATACATACATGTACACGCGTACACAGGCGGCGGTTGGCTCGGCATATTAGAGAGAAACGACACGTGCGGTTTTCCCTGTCGATGCTAGGGAATCCCTCGGTTTCTATAGCTTCGAGCCCGGCCACACGCAGCTACGACAGGTTCAAATTAGGCTTCGGCAAATTGAATGTGCCACGCGATCCCTCTATTCTCCGGATTGACACCCCGTTCTGTTAACGTAAGAACGAAACCGCACTGGCAATCTCGCTCTCCACGTCCTCTCTCTCCGTTCGTTCGGACTTGGCGCAAGTTCCACGCCAACTTCCCACCAATTTCGCTCGCCTTCAATGAGCGGCAGAATATTCAGTATGGACTATGGTTAACTACGAAGCGGCATATTTTGCGAAAGGCACTTCTTCACCAGGAAAGTATTGTAGGGCAAGTGTAGGGGACAAGAAGTGTAGCTCGGCAGAAAGCTGACATAACAACCGTGTCAACACTTACTCCCAGTATTATATTATACCCCTTTTATGTCATGTCTCCGTCGCCAGGCGGCATTAGCATAAACCAGCCACCGGCAGCAAAGAATCTTGCAATTAGTCTTCCAGCCCTTTTACAATAATTTCAGCTCCATTAGGTTGGAATACCCTTTGTCCTACCCGGCGGGGCAGATTTCCTCAATTAAAACTGCGAAGCGCCAAAAGAATTCCAAATATCCTGTCGCTTGCTTCCTCGCTGGGGGCGAGAGGTCGCGTGCCACAGAAGAGGCTACCCCTAGGGGCGGGGGGAGTGAGCTAGGTTAATTAAGAGCGTTAAACAGTCGGAAGTCGAGGGCAACTGCGACCGGTGAATCCGATCAAGAGTCGAGTGACTCCTCGCTCTTAAGAGAATCCCCAAAACTAAAAGAAAGAGACAGGGTAAGAGAGAGGAGGGGCGAGGGGGTGCGAGTACACCGGGACAGGAACGGAAGAGCGGTGGCGTTCGGGTGCAGCCCTGCAGCGGACGAGGGTTAAAATACTCTCGAGGAGCACAAGAAAAAAGAGGGAATGAAAGATGGAGGAGGGAAAGAGTGAATTGGCGAACGACGTTTTCGCGATGAAAAGGGTTGACTGCGTGTAAGTGGGTGGCTGAAAGGAGTAAGAGTCGAGACCGGAGGAAGGGTGTGCAAGTACACGTACATGGAGAAGCCAAGGGAAAGAAGGATAGGTAGAAACTTGTGAGAAAGAGGGCTGCGAATCAGTCAGAAGCGAGGGGGTAAAGTCTCTTGAGGAAGAGATGGAAAGCGAGAAAAACGAAGAATGAGAGAGAGCAGTGAGAGAGAGGGAGAGGGGCATGGTGCGGAAGGGTGAGGGTGAAGAGAAGGTTGCTTGGGAAGGCTGAAGAGCGGAGGTAGAATAAGGAGGCGAAAGAGAGTGGCAGCACGGGGAGTGGGGTGGCTTGCGCATTTGAAGGAGTTTAGCTTTTCTCGTATCAGATTTCGTTTCCACGAGTAGCGTCGAGTGGAGAGGTCTATGTTGGCTCGGAGAAATGAGTCGAGTGCTCCAGGGAACCCTCGTTTCCCCTTTCCATTCCTCTCGACCTCTGCCCTCTCCCGACTTCATGAACGCACCCCATTGCCTACTGCCTAGATGCTCTCGACAGTAGGTTGATTTCGTGAAAAAAAGAACGGGTTCGACTTTGATTTGTTACTTCAGTCGATTCGCAGCATCTTTCGGCAAAGCGGTCTTCCTTGTGCCTTTTTTCGGAGCAACGACATGCTCTTTACTGTCTAAATGGAATCCTCTGCGGTAGCTGAAGTTGTGTAGTTTCTTAGAAAAGTCTTAGCGAACCTTTAAGGTGAATAATAGCCAGCCCCTATGAACGGGTAATATCTGAATAGAGATAATTAATCGTTGGATAGGAGACAGTGAAAAAGAGTAAGTTGTTTATGCCGAATTATGTCATATCTTCCTTTGCACTTAGCCTATTTGGAAGGAATGGTTCAATTGCGGGGATACATAGAAGCTCGCAGGAAGCAGGAGGACAACGGACTTGGCACAGGGCCACGCAATTGGTAGAAAATGGTGGTGAATTTACGAGTCTCGCAAGAGCGCGCGTAATATTATTAGAGAACTGGGGGACAAGAGGAATTCGTGTTCCAGCGAGATACAATTAAGGAGAATGAAACAGTTGAACGTATTAGAAATGCCGGGAGACGCGCCATCGGGATACGAAGAAAGGAGAACGAACAATTTTATCTCGGTGCAGAAGCAACAGCAGCAAAAGGTCATGCGCGCCGAGGTCCAATATCACCTGCGTCTATCGATTATTCGCGAACCTCGATATTAAAATATTTACCCCTGAGCTCTTTAAGACCAAAAAGGGAGCATCGATGCTTGTAAGTATTAAACTGCGGCAAGATGCTTCCATCGATACAGTACCGAATTTAGCTGCTGCACGAGCACAACGAGAAATCGGAAATACCGTGCAGTGTGTACTAATACTCTTCTTTTTAATCTCATAACGCGAGTCATCCAGTAAAATTGGTTCGTTAGACTATCGGGGAACAATTTTTTTTACGGTTGCTGAAATAAATTCCTGCATACAGATCTTCCAAAATATACAGCAAAATTAATCTTGGACGTTCTTATGTTTCTGTCAGTACAGCCGGTTCAAACGATTCTGTTAGAAACTGCACTGTAAACAAAGCCGCGAAACTACCAAAATCATTTGAGCACGGGCTACATATGTATACCAATTTTCATTTAACTTTCCAAGCAAATGCCTCCGATTTCCCGACCATCATTTTCCTGGTCCCGAAGAGAGCCGAAGGCAACAAAAATTCGATGAAGCCCAGGCTGATATCGCGAGCGATTAAACGGAACCCCTTCCCGATAGTAAGCCCCGATAACCGTAACGCGTGCGAGCCGGTATTGTCGCGATAACGCGATGAGTCACGCCGTGACACTTTCCAGGATAACGAAAATCGATGTATGCATCGACAATGTGACCGGCACACCATGCACTCGTCAGCTTCTCTCGCGAATATAACCCTTAATTGCCAGTTATCAGGCACGATATTAATTAAGGGGAAATCTGATGTGCGCAGAGTCACCGGACCGACAAGCGCCCCCACGAAGATCTCGCCACTCCGAATATTCACACACCCGGCGCGCCGTCCAGGAGAGAGAGGGAATTTTGTTCATAAATTTTCGGATTTGCCACTCAACCCTTACGAATTTGCAGATAACCCAACTGCAGCTACGAGATAATCGCGCGGCGCCTACCGCCTATTAGGAATTTTAGCGAGGGAGGGTGCAACCCAATTTCAAGTGGTGGATCTCATTAATTTCAAGAGAAGCTTGCTGCTTCCAGGGCCCGCAGAACAGAATGTGCTATGTTCTTTACTGTTATAATTACACCTCGCGTTTCGACGAGCAACCAGACATGCGGTGCAATCAGTTATTCGCGAATGTAGAGGAGATCAATTTCAATTGTACGGATTGTTCCACCGACATCGTCACCTTTGATTGAGGTCCTCACGAATTCAAATCGTCAGGAGTATCCGTATCGCCGACCGAAACAGAAAGGACCGGGAAAGATTATAACATCCAAGGAAGATGTTATTTATTGAGACAGGTTGAAACTTTCATATCGTCATTTAGCAGCACCAAATGCACGACCCTCCTTTCTTTTACTTTTCTCGCTGGGAACCCTTTGAGCCCTGAGCCACCCGGGTGAGACTCAAGCCTTATTCTTCCAGAGCTGCGGAAGTCTGCGCCAATGATGAGAGGGAGGCGCGAGGAGAGCTGGAAAGTTGCGGAAGACAATAAAGCATGCGGGGGCGAAAAAGCGGGCGGCTCGTTAATTTCATTCGCGCGCGCGCGTGAGGCCCGCTCGCATTGAGCGAAACAAAACGCAGCGAAACAAGGAAGATTACTCGGCTTCCGTACCGGAGGCATTCGACGATACGACCTATATATTGTACGAGCGCTCTGTATACCCCGGGAGCCCAGAAGCCTAGGAGCACAGCAGGGGGTGGGGTGGAATAAAAAGGTAGGAACCGACTCCGAGGGAGGAGGAAGGAAGAAAGAGGAAAATAAGGGTGCACTAGGTGAGAAAATACAATGAGCCGCTCTTAAAATACTATGACCTGAGATATAACGATCCTTCTCGTAAATAGAGATTCGTTATGGTAGAATATAAGACAACCCTTCCCCCGGTATTGGTATCGCCTCTCTGCACTGCTCTCGCGCTCACTCTCTTTCTCCTACAGTCCACCCACCCTGTGAATTCTGCTCGCACATTCTTCCTACTATAATTCCGATTCTGATCGTACTCTTGGAAAAACATATAGGCATAATACTCCTTTAAAGAGAGAGAATAAACATTGGCTGACTTTTTATTATTCCTGACCTTTCGATATACGAAATAACCGATATACTCCGCTCTCGTGCGGCCCGATTAGATCTACGATGATGGAAGTAGCCCGTATGAAGGGGAAACGAATGAGCGCCCGCCGCCGCGATAGAATCTATTGTCTCCCGGTGAATCCGGCATTCCAGCATTGATGGGAGTTTTGATGAAATCAATGAAGCTAACCGTGAACCTTTGTGTGTCGCCTCCGTGGGCAAGCACCCATACCCACACGTATGCGTGCGCGCGGGTATAAATTCGCACACAGAACCAAATGTATGACGTTTACCATTTTGAGTGCTACTCCACGCGCCTGGGCTCTAGACTCTACATATAGATGCTACGCAATTCATTTACATATTTTTTTCTGTCGCATACATACGCACGTGACAATGGCAGTTCGAGTGGGGGTGAATGGTTTTAATCGCTGCGGTGGATAGCGGGAAGCTTTCGTAGAAGGGGGGAGATGGCGGGACGCAAGTCCCATTACGATATTTACATCGTGCGTACATATTAACATGCACACACACACATACACACACGCTGCAGGTTTTAGAGAGCGCGAGGAGCAACGACACTCATTCACCTTTGAGGCATTTACAAGACCATCTCAAGCACGTCTGGATTCCCCGAGGTACATAGACCCAAAATAAATCACGACTCATCGTGAAAGACGTTGATCATTTTACTAGCCGTTCCCCCCGGCCGCTGCCCTTGCTCTTCCTCGCGCACGTATGTACACTTGCGCGCAAGCGTGCGGTCGTCTTCTCCCTCGGGAGTGCGGGAGACAGTTACAGGCAGGGAGCATGACATGGGATAGCCGGGGATGTGGGGGCCACGGGCGGAAAATGCAGAAGAAGACGACTAAGAAGAAGACAGGTACAAATGTGGAATGCCTGACCCACATTTCCGTTTTAAATAACGCCGTCGGCGGGCCGTTTGTGTTCTTTGCTGAACGCTTCTGCAGTTCCCACTGATCGCCTCACCCGCCAAAGAAGCGGAGGGAAAAGCCCGCGTGCTGCGCGTGATTTATCGTTGCACCTCGATGATCTGGAGCAGTCAACATTTTGACGTCGGTGTAATCGCTCGTCCCAAAAAGAGCTCGCCTGGGATTTCGAAAGCATCTTAGCCAGGGCTTATGCCTGCGTCGTAGCTGATGGAACTCTCTCCAAGAAAGCTGGGAGACTGAGCTTTTCCACGGGAAAAGTGTCGTCTTCAACTTCAACTCTACTTTGGTTTAAAACTTCATTTGCGATAGACAGTATGCGTACGGTCAATGGCAGTGGCAGTAAAATTCTGCGTAACTCAATAATAATTCCAGCGATAAACTCAGGCGAATCGATGAACGGTATATACATAGAGGCTGCGAGTGGTCCGTTATGTTTTCCAAGTTTGGCCAGAACAGACTGGTAGGTTTGGGAACGAAGTGGGATACTCGAGCCCGAAGGTATACAATGTGCTACGCTCGCACGAATACACGTGGCAAGATTTTCCTGCCGTTAACGAACTCCCTCTGCAAGCATCGTGCTACCATTACAGTACGGTAACAAAAAATAATGGACGTTGGGACTGCGCTGAGATAATGGCTGCAGGTGGAAAGGGCGAGGGGTGACCGGCGATGTGGCGATTCGTGGAGTGGCGCAAAATCCGTCCAGTTTTCAAAACGAACGGAGATGCGTCCATTATCAGGCGCGCTTCTGCAGCACAGAGAATCGCGCAGTCCCTTTTTACAAGCGAGCACGCCACCGAAACCCATTCGAACCCCGAGAACCCAGACTGAATGGACCAGCGGTCATCATCGAATATTACCGATCCTTAAACCTCCGTATATCATCCCCGTACTTCATGAACCACCCCACTTTCCTGAGTTTATGTCGCTGGGCAATTGAGTGCCCGGTCATAAATCAATACGGCATCGCTGCTCCTGCGAAAATATCGCAGTCGTATAATCATTTAAAGCCAATAAAATGAAGAGAGAGACTAGTGAGATTTCAGAATAAAGACCACCAGTGCTCGACCCGCCATCTCAATATGTAGCCAGACTCCATGTCGTGAGTCATCGTGGATGATTCACAGACGACACCGGACGTAAGTCGAGCGATCCGAAATAACAGCGGGTCTTTTCTTTCGGCGCTCAGTCGACAGAGTCGTGTTGTTTTGAGCCTGTCGAGACACCCGACATCAGTAACTGTTGGCGCGCAGAGAGACGGCGGTGTAATGAGGCCTCACGCTCACTCGTCACGTATCAAAGCGCTCGGTTGCCAATCCCCGTGGATTAACTGCCTGTGCACGAAAACTCACTGCACTTAGCTGCGTGCATCTTCCCATGAATATATGAAAGAACTGAATGATAAGCATCTGTCTTTATTCGCTCAAGATCCATGGAGTTGCACGATACATGGCATTAGCAGGAAACAGCAAGGCTAACAAGCCAATAAACTAGCAATCCGATCTAAGTTAAGTCGGTCGTTACGGGCTGGTTGGACGGTGACAGTTGCGTCGGTGCGGCGGTATGTATCTCATTGTCAGCGTCGGCGAAGAAGTCGGCGTGAAAAGTTTGGCCTGCCGAAAGTAACGAAGCTCGCGTCGGCAGGAGTGGCGGTGAACTTGACGGGGGTGAGGTTCGATTCGGCAGGGTTGATTATCGCTGACTGCCTAGCGCGGTCTGCGGGCGAGCGGTCGCGCACGGCCGCGGGCTAAATTGCGTTCCATTTCTCACTAACTTTTTCAATTTGTCGTGACTCGGCCAACTAATTACCGGCTGAAATGACTTTTGCTTGGCCGGCGAGCAAAGCGGGAAGCTGCTCCTTCTACCCGACACTACAGCGCCCGGTATTGTGCTCCGAATGCAGTTATAACCGGCGACACTTGACCGCTTTCAAGGCGCAGCCTATTGCAAATCAGTAACTTCCATAATTGATGTTACCGGCACGCACTACCGAGCTAATCCAATTAGCATTTTGAGTCAGTGTCAAACTCAGTAAGCGGGGGACCACTTTCGCGCAACTGAAGTCACAGGTCTCGGGACCATCGCCGCTAATTGTTTCACATGAATGACGGAAGCAAGAAAGTGGTAGGAAATGTAATATGTATAGCCGCGCAATCGTGTTTATTGTATGCCGACGGTGCGGTGGTTCGCGGTGGTTCGCGGTGGGGGCAACGCCGTGAAATCGGTCCTCGGGACGAAAGCGGTTCGACGCCGGTTCTAGTTGGTAGGGCACTGCGATTCGTGGCCGGGCCTGCATCGATCTGGCTAGATTGGATTGGATTAGATTCGATTTGATTACACGGCTCGATTAGATTCATACGAATCTATGGGGCCGAGTTCGGCGGGGCTGATTTTCCTCGTTCGTTGAACACCAGCCAATAATAACTTTATATCTGCTCGGCTAACTACTTTATAGTAGCTTTACGCGCTAGTAAAATAAACTTTCAACTTGCACGTGCAATCTCTGTATACATATACTCGGAGTAACTAGAAGTCACTTCTAGTACGCATCTATTTTATCTCGCATTTATTCGATTAGGTCTTTTCAATGTACACTCAACCCCACTTTCAACAGAATTCAATTCATTTCGTATTAAACGAAACCCAGAACTGATACAAATCAATAGAACTGCCGCAATATTTCCACCGTGTTGTATCAATATCGGGATTTTAGAGTACCGTACTATAAGAGGGTTGGCTGTATAAACTTTGCAAACACGAATTAGATTTCACGTAAATAAGTAAGAATCGCCGAGCGCCAGTTCCCGTCTAAATTTGTAAAGGGCTTTCGGTCACAGAGTCCAGAAATGGAATCCTACCAAAAGTTGTATGTTCAAACCGCAGAAGAAGGATTATTACTAGTCACGAGCAGTGGTGACGCAAGGTTAACGGGAAACGTATTCCCCGAGAGGGGAAATCCAAAATGGTGAAATACGAGTCGCAGGAATTTGTCGGACAACCGATTTATTTTCCAGAAAGGCGCTCGTGTTCCCTTGGTCGCGCAGACAGGCAGGCAGGCAGGCAAGCGTGCCCAGCCGCACGATAAACGTAATATAGTATTCTACTTGGTTACATAACCACAATCCAATTCCCCGGGGACATTATAGCGCGAAACGTGGCCTCTTCGCCGGTGTGCGGCTTCCGCCTTGGCGCCGCACACCGCTCATGCACGGGGGTCACATTTCGAGTACACCGAGAACGATTTCATTCGACACCGTCGCCAAATAAAGAAATAGTGATTTCGCCCTGACACCATGAGACAAATCCCACCCTCTGGCACCCTCGCTTGCTCCCTCGCCGGCAGCGACAGCGAAAAGTTTCAATTTCCGGACATATCGCTTCCAGGCAGCTTCGCGCGGCGTCGATGGAACGCGCCGCGCCGTATTTACCGCTTTCCCGTGATCGCTTGGCAGATCGCGATCCGAAAACAATGAACTCGATCGATCACAGCTGCCGTCAGCGCGTCGTTGCCGAGACACCGACTTGAAAGAAACCGTCCACGATTTATAGGATTTCACTCAGCCAGCGAAGATGCGAATTCTCTTCGTTGCGTTCCTCCCACCGCGATGTAAGACAATTCGATTGCAAACCATGACATTCGGAGTGATGGTAGAAAGAGAATATTCGATCATGCTCAAAACTCATTGCCGTTCGTCCGATATCCATGGTGCTTCAATAGATTTCCAAGAGTTTGATCGCTTCGGAAAGAGGGTGCCGATTTCGAGCGCCATCGTTTACGACAGACCGCTTCCAGCTAAGGACAATCGTGCTTATAAGGGAGGCTTGCTTTCCCCAGTTGGCCTCGGAGTGTGCCACTTTAAATACGTACTCGGCGGAATATGTACTTTGAAATGTGTCAGGCTGAGGAGGGAAATGCACGAATGGCGGAGAGGCAGCGGAAGGAGCAGGACGTGGATGAAGTGGCAGGAGGGAAGGACAGCCGCGGGATGACCGAGCTCCGCTCAGAGAGGAACAGGCAGAGGGCGTGTTGCCAACTGCAGTTTCGCAATGGTATTCTTCAAATCGATTCCCATTTCCCTGAGAAATGTGGCACGCCAGGCGAAACTACCCCGGCTTCGCTCTCGCAGCTGAAAGTGCGAAATGGAAATGGATTGCGGGCCGCGAAACGACTCGGCCGCTTTTACCAAAATAAGCGGCGCCCATTCCCGAGGGAATAAGACTCGGGGCTCTAATCAGTACACCTTTGACACTCTTGTTCAAAATCTGCGCCCCGGAACAAACTTATTGATAGGTCCACAAATGAACGCAACGCCGATGGTACAAGCTGGAACCGGTTCGAAGCTTAGAATGCTCGAAATTACAGACGCTCCTTGCGAATGTCGGTCAGTCTTTGTTTGCGCCTGCATTACGCAGCATCTGGACCTGTCACGTGATGCATCTGCAGCTGACTTTCCCAGCGGTAGCATCAGTGTTAGATTGAAACAGAGGGTCTTGCTTCCAAGTTACGCACTGGGGAGTAGACGCGGTCGGCAGTTACGTCTGACAATCGAGCAGCGGACGCCCCCGAACGAAAAGCGTTTCACCAACCAGGCCGGCAATGCATGCCATGCAAATCTGTAGGAGGAGACGTCTGTAAACAGACGTCAATCACGCATAAATGATCGCGTGTTGCTCGCATCCGCGCCTGTGTATCCACCAGATAGAGGCACACACGCGTATCAATCACCCACGGAGTTTACCGAGTGCCAGCTTGCCAAGTAATTTAATCACTTTTAGTGGCCCATTGGTATTCAGGAAAATCCGGGAAATCAACTGCTATTGAGCCGAATGCATCCAACAGTGCACGGGCGCACGTTAAATTATGGCTCGCATAACTATGCACAATGGAATGTCCGTTTTCCTCGGAAATCGCGTATCATCGTTCCTGCCTGCCGTGCAGCCTTTTTTATGTGAACCGTTAAATTATACTCCGGCCAATCCAACTGTCACTCTTCCAGTAACATACCACAAGTCAGAATCATCGGGGTCCGATCGCTTTTTTCGTGCACGGTGATAGGCTGATTGTCCTAGGAATATTTGCACTCGATCAGTGTTTGATCCCGCCAGAGA
Organism: Crossocerus cetratus; assembly: GCA_963675795.1. Classification (NCBI taxonomy): domain Eukaryota; kingdom Metazoa; phylum Arthropoda; class Insecta; order Hymenoptera; family Crabronidae; genus Crossocerus; species Crossocerus cetratus. The sequence continues at coordinate 15,135,240 of OY776666.1, read as the reverse complement.
ATGCGTAGAGTACACCTTTCACAGACTTTCGTTACGTCTATTATAAATTGCAACGACTCCCGCACATGGAAACCATTCGAAAAAGGTCGAGTGGCCCAATTCAGCTTACACATTATCCTTACTGTGTGGGAAGCTGTTTGTACGTGCGAGAAATAAGCGCTGGCGCGGCACACAATGTACCTCTGGATTGATATTATCGCGTAAACTGAGGAAATTACAGCTTTTTGTTCCTAGTTTTACGGCGGGCATAAAACTTTTATCACGGGATCGCTATTCATCGGAGGAGCGGGGCGCGCACGAGGCGAGGCCACGTCTGGGCGCAATCGAATTTTAGCGCGAGATGCTAGGCGACCGCGCACTAATCTCTTATGACAGAGGGGCCAACGGCTGAGCCGTGCTTCCATAAATGGTACGAGAGAGCAGCTCAGGTAATTTTCTTCGACGCGGCTGCCAGACGGAAAGAGGGACGCGACGGAATTCGCAGTCTTCGAGCGGCGGAAATAAAGACGAGATGGTGCGGACGGATAAGCATCGAGGACCCTCGAAAACTCGTGGCTACATCAATAACCGAGAGAGGGCTCCTTCCACGGAAACAGGGCAGAAGGGGGAGAAGAGAGGAGATCGTGTCGCGCGGAAATTGAATAACGTCAGAGTAACGTACCTTACAAATCTCGCAGGAAACCGACGGCATTTGCGAGCATTTCCGCAACGCGATAACGATGGCAGGCCAATCGCTATAGCGTGACGATAAAAATTTATACGATCCCCGATGATTCACGCCGGAAAACTTTGGCAAGGGTACTGGCGACCAGGAAGGAAACTCCAAGATCCTCCAGTATAAATCCCCGGCGCTCGAAACGGAACGGTACACTTCTGAGTTATTACACGGACAACCGGCTCTGGATATATCTGAGGACGATTATACAAAATTTCTCGTTCGAGAGGCATCGGTTTTCCCTCAATTTCGAGCCAAGCAACGGGATGGCAACCTATTGAAATCGAATTAACCGCAGCATGAGCTTAATTCGATATGCAGGGCCACATATACATACCCTACACACCCCAGAAGGGGCTTGAAATATGTGTGTTCATAATAAATTCAATTTTCATAGCGCCTGTGTGTCCTGGGCGAGCTACATTGCCGGGTAAATTATCACTACCATAATAGGAACGCCCCAGAAAGGCATCGAGCTCGAACAGTACCATAAGCGCCCCTTTTATTTCGCAGAGTCGACCGAAGCTGCTTCTACGCAGTACCACACTAAAAATATTTTTATGGTGTGTGCTCGTTACATTCGGCTGGGGTGTTATGCTCGGGAGGGTGCCGACAAATTTGACCAATGTAGCCGTGATGAAAGTTGGTTCTTATCGCAAATATTGCATCAGCTCTTGGTTATAGTGTGCAAAGGCTTTTCGCGTGAAGAGCACATAAACTTTGTCGAATTCAGCAGGCAATACATAATCGGAGCCAGCCTCATATCGGAGGCCTGCGTATATTTCAATTTTTCGTTCATTGAGAAAACGCGTTGCCAAGCGTGTAGGACTCGCTGGCTCGGATCCCCGCGGTCGTACGTGACGCTGACATTTTCTCCCTTCCGCTCGGCGCCAAGTGCACGAACACATGCAGATTTTGCAGGAGACTTCGCCGGGCCGCGCGCTCGCCCCGGCAGCCCGAAAAACTAGCAATCCCGGTGCCTCGGCTTTTTTTTCATTCTGTCGACGCTGGCCGTCGCGGTGGCACGCGAAACGAATTTATAACCAGCGTCGCGGCTCTCCCTCCTTAGGCCCTTGAGCCACATTCGTTCGGTTTTAATACCCTCGCCCACCGTCACCCTTCGCCGCACCCCTTCGACCTTTTCCGCGCGATTCCCCTTCCAGCGCGCACCACCCTTCTGTACCGCGGTACCGCGGCAGAGTCAGGGAGAACGGGACAGAGAACGAGCGAACGAGCGAGTGGGCGTTCGTGCGAACGCCTTTTACGCTGGCGTAACGAGATTATGGCACTTCACGCTCCGAAATTGATAGTACGGAACGCTAGCGAATACACGTCCGACTGCTGGAAGACGTTAAATTCCTCGATCGCCTCGAGCGTTCGGAGTGATCCGGAACTTCAACCTATAGAGCCTAAATCAGGGTCTGTGTCATTGTACGTACAAGCACACTCGCTGATTTTTAAGAATCAAGAAAGCAATCTTTCTCTTCGAATAGTTTTACAAGCAATGTGACATGTACTACTGTTTTGCGTGACCCTATTGTGGCAACCTGTTCGTTTCTTTCATCTCGACGGAAATCGAGCACATGGCATAACCGAGGATTTTTCGAGGGCGCTCCAGGCGTCGATTTTAATACCCGCTTGGCCGTGTTTCCCAATACACACAGCTTTTTTCACCGCAGCCCACCCCTATGTCCCCCCAATCCCTGTCACTCGAATGTGAAAAGAGCAGCAACCCCCTTGTCGAGACGTACGAACCGACTTCGCATTCCGTCGGCTCGTCGGCTCGTCCGCTCAGACGTTCTCCCGATACTGCTGTCGGTGTAACTTTTTAAATCCCCCCCCATTCGACACATCCCTTATTCTCATCCATCGGGCCTCGGCGTGGCCCCGGCGAATATCATAAAAATAGCCATCCATGCGTGAAGGGCGCCGACGGCGAAGATTAAAGATCGCAAAGGTATGAAGCAGCAGACGGCGAAAGTGGGAACTAGCACTTTTGTAGCTGCGCGAATGAGCGTATTCGTGAGGAGGACAGATCTAAAGGGGCTGAGGCGGCAAAGAGCTGACGATAGGGGTGGACAAGATGAGTCGGGCGGTAAAGAGTTCGCAGATGGGGGGCGCTCGAAAATCTTGCAACATTCCCTTAAAGCGATAGAACTCGATCTGGAATAGGAAAAAGGAGCAACAGGAAGAAACAGAGAGGGTGTGAGAGGGTGCAGACGTGCAACTTTAAATCCAGTTCACCGCTCGTCACGGCCCTACCTCCCCGTTCCAACTAGATTATAAAAATTACCCTCCCCCGACGTTGCGAACGCTCGAAATGAGGTCGAGATTAAAAGTCAAGAGACCAGAGTCAGCAGGCAGCGTGCTTTGGAAGCCGACGACGAAAGCGGAATTGCTACTTTAGCAGTCCGGACGCGGCCAAGCTAAGGAGGATAAAGAGGCTTCAGCGTACCCTGGAAATGGGCGGAAAACGAGAATACGTAAGCAACGGTGTAACTTTAAATCGAATCTTACGCCAGCCAGTTCGACTGTTATCCTTCGCGATAGACGTCAGTTGCCACAATGAGAAACGCTTTGACCACCGGAACTTGGCCCGGGAGTAACAAGATTGTGAATGTTCGTCCTGACATGTGCAAAGGTAAAGTAGCCCCACCAACTTCAAACGCGGGCGATAGAAATGTAGAACCGCGAGGAAAGTTGGAAAGTTCGTCAGTAACTGCACCGATACGACAAGCCAATGAAAGCACAGAATATTTTGCATTTCCACCAGAGAAATAAAAATAAAAAGTCAAAGTAAGAGGACGGCAACACTGATAGAACTCGGTAGAAAAATGTCAGGTCAAGATAAAACTCGTTTGAGGTCGCGCTCGTGGCCAAGTAAATGTAGTGTACACGAAAAGTGGGGACATGTGATGTCTTGTGGTCCTCGTACTATACGATGAAGATGCAAACACCATGAACAGAAGATATAGTCGGTTGAAGGATATTATGGAATCGGTAAATATTCACTGGCAAGTAAAGATAAAGTAGGTTGCCTCTAATGCGGATCAGAATGTAAAGTAGAAGAGTATACAGGGACCGCATCTTAAAGGGTAATGGAAGATATAGGGCATGGGGAGTAAGAAGATCAACGGCCCAAGTTTAAATTGCATTTTTCGCACCCTCCAGGAGTTTGTCTACAGCCGAAGCTTACAGAAATACGCATTAAAAGTTGACTTAGGACAGAGGCCCCTGGTATGAAAACTAAATAGAATCGCACGACAAACACAACATTTCTGCTGTGTTTTGCATTCTGATAACTGAAAACCATGTTTTATAGATTCGAATTATTAATAGGTTGCAGGCAATTCTTGACTACCAGGCAAGCCAAAGGGTACAACAGTTGTAGAATCAAGCGCAATATAAGAGTAGGACGCGGAAACCACTAAACCCAAACGTGCCCCTTCGCTTAGCATAGATATGAATTTCATACTGGCTCATGCCGCGATACCAGAAATTCCTCTGCGTCTGGCGGATCGAGGAGATTCGCAAATAGAATATCTTGAACTTTCGGCCAGGAATATTGTGCACCCTTAAGCGCGATATCCGCCCTTATCTTTAAACGCACGCTTTACAGCGGAGTGTCGTTGAGTACAAAAAAGTATCAAAGTACTGAAGCCCTATCTCTGACGGAAAAAGTTTCGGACAAAAAGGGAAACTCAAATCATATCTGCGGTTTCATTGGCTCAAATGGCGGGGAGGTTTACTTTTAGTTCTCATAGAAGACACCAAATCAGTAAATGATGGTAACCGGCGAGTACCTGCACGCCATCGATAATCTCCTATTTATTTCGCTTTGCGGAGAACCGTTCTAACAGTCGTGGTGGTGGCGAAGCGTGCGCGGTGACACTGACGATGGTGCAGAGCTTCGCCAGGACTCTGACCACGAAATAAATTCATTACACTGCACAGTACACGGTAACAGGGCCGTGATTAATTCGCTTTAGCGATATTACCGCTACAGATCGCGAGGGCGCAAGGGATCAAGTCAGTGATTTAGGTCCCGGCCGAAACTCCGGACGCCGCGCCGACGGCAGGCCAGGCAGCTCTCCAAGCAGCATAGACCGCCGGACCTGCGGATTATTTATCGCCCTGCGAAAGAGTTTAATGTATTTAACTGTTTAATTTATACCTGGGAACTAACGCGTACTCGGAACTGCTATTAAAATAATTCCGGGAGTTCTACCAGCTGCTGGACTACACGTTACCGCAATTGTAAGCCTTGTCACGTGTAAAAGCTCTTAATGCGCAGTGCAATTAGGCAGCCTTAAAGATTACTGCCGTGAACCGGGCAATTTTTCAGCGGGAGCCTAATACAGTCTTTATGCGTCGTTGGAAATCTATTCGTGATGGCGACACCTATGTATTTGGTGACACATTATGGCCAATAATCGATAGCAGTGTCGAATTCCAATCTTACCGGTGATCAGTAGAGTGGAAGGGGGTATACTACGCTCGGAGATATAGCGTATAGACAGTGCACTAGGAAGCAACCCAGTTTCGAGAGTGAATGGCAAATGAGGCCTCGGTCCACGTATCAGCATGCCTCCGTCAGTTAACATGACACCATCGATAGCCACCGCCAGCGAGGAGTGATGATGAAGAGCATTGCGCAGCAACGCGGGCCCCACTGCCTCATTATCAACCTCACTGCAAGCATCGTTCCCGAAGGGACGTTAGAAACCTATGACGTACTCGCATGATTTGAACAGCACCTATCTTATCGGCCTTGTTTGGGTGTCCTGCGAGCCCTACAGCCAATTCATGCTGCAAGTGTTTGTTACTGAGGAAAGCTGCATTTCATCCAAAATATTTCAAGCTCGAGCTAGTTATTCGTCATAACGAAGAGAAAATATGTGGACAAAATGGAAGGCGCGCGCAAGGATATTCGAATTACCCAAGCAGACTGAAGAATTTCATTACAAACAAATTCCTTCGAGACACGATATTTTAAAGGGAAGCAAAAAGTAGCTGAGTAACTACAAGGATGAAGAAAATATTATGACGCAAAAATGTCGGGTGACTGGATAATTCATCCTGGCCTTCTAATTATTGTAGAACGAAACGACTTCTAATCGAGGATGCCAAGAAGTTTGGAATCTTTCCTTGTTAATGAGAGCGTGGCAGTCATCTTTCAATTTTCGAGGATCTGAATAATTCCGATGAAAGAAAAGGGGAGGCAGAGATGTGAAGGAACGAAAGTAAGGAGGCAGCGATCTCAATCCAGTTTGATTCCGTTGTTCCTAATTTAATTGCTCCCCTCGTTATTTCCCGTTTCATTGTGACTTTGTCAATGATAAATCACTGAAAGGACGAATCCCTGCAGTCTCCACAGAGTAGCTGCGCGTCAGGACTATACATTGACCAGCACAAACAATCAGACTGGATCTATTAATAAAAACACCATTCCTTGTAGAAAAAGAATGTCAATATTTCAGTAGACACGTTTATAATATAGAAAAGTTGATTTCCAATTGTCAGTTATACATTTCAGTAATTATGTTCCAAAAAGTGAGGTAAGATTTTCGAAAGCTCCAAGGATATTCTGTCATAACGGGATCAAATTGCGTCAAAGTTACCATTAGACTGATTACGATAAGGTTCTCACGTGACGCTGTGGCATCAGGTGAAGTGTGATGTTAGGTGCACGCAAGTTACAAAAAGTGAGAAATATCGTGGGCACGTGAAAGCACTTACGGTACATTATGCACGATACTCGTACATGGACGTGGTGCTTTTACTTAATAGCAGGCTGAAAGCTCCGAAACGGAGAATTAACCAGATATTTAGCGCGATGCAATTTGCGTTTGAGAAGCATGTGAGAGAACGAAAGCTGCTCGAACGGGGCATATGTAATCAACGCAGCCGGATTTTTTCCTCACTCAGTTCAAATGCGTACCTTGTTTAGGGACAGTTGAATCGAGAAGACCCTTTGGCAAAGGGAGAAAAGCCGTGTATGTTCATTGTCGTGGGTAATCATGAGAAGATCCAGGTGGGATTATCGAAAAGAACAACGCTTGTTCGGGGCGGAAAGCGATCAGAGCTTGGTGAATGACGTGGCCAGCCGCGGCGTAGGCACCGATCACTCTGTTTAATGTTACTGCAAATGATACGACCGACCTTCGCCAAGATTTCCATTCTGCCAATTGTAAAGGAAAATTGCGCGTGTAGATGTGGGAGAGCTGCACGCAAACGTCTGTTTCTACATGCACACTACGGCCTTTTGTTAAAATTAGTTTTTCCATAGAAACTACATAGTCAACAATTACCCGTCGTGGGCGCGCCTTACCAGCAGTATACTGGAATTCCCGGTACTTACGAGCGTATCCCGCGGCGCGACAATTGTTCTCCACTGGAAATAGCCGATAAGCAAACGAATTGATTAATTACACAAGGCCTGCTTTGTTAGGCATTAACGATTCCGTTAATGTATCGAGTTAACTATTCCCCGTAATTATCGACGAATTACTGTCGGCTTAATGATCTTATGCTGCGCGCGATTAAACCATATTAAAGCGACTGGCATATCCTAGCGAGAAATTTTCGCCGCGAGCACCAAGTCGCGTTGAATTGTATCGCATAATCACCGACGCACGCGCTTGCGAGGGCGTTGCTTTAATGCCAGCGCGCTCGGTTTCGCGTACTACACTACACCTCGAGATCGAATAACACCGTGACAGATAGACGTGTGCGACCATGACGAATCCAGCGATTTTCCGATGACAGTAATTACCGAAGAATGCGATGTTGCAATTCCAATCGGTCCTCACTTTCTACCCGTCGCCGGAGATCCTGTGTCCTGCCAAGTGTGAGTCACTCCGTCGCCAGCAAGCTATGCGTTAAGGAAAATTTGCATTTATTCCTCTTCGAGCGAGCGACAGTCATGCATCAGAAAAAACTTCATTTCTGGCGCAAAATGTTCCGTAATGTAACGGATTCGGCATTCGTGCATTATGAACAAGACAATTTCCACGTACAATTTGATTGTACCCAGGCGAAAATGCAAAAGGCAACCTCGATGTGACTGCCACGGGGCTGCAGCTATTTGCCACAGCGCGCATTGTAAAAACCGGCAAAGGCTAGCAAAAAACTGGCAAAAACTGGCTACTACGGGGGAGAATGGCATTTCGTGTTCGTACATATTTTATAAAGCAACCGTGGCACATCCAGCGGGCTTTGTTCCGCCTTTCGAACGAGCGCCAGCGACTTATCAATAAACAATCGTTTTGCAGAGTGCCTGAAAACTTATTGCCTGGTGCGCATCGCAGATATCGGGCCCTTTCGATCGATACGAATACATATACTGAAAGGCTAACGATCCTTTCGTTTTGTCGTTTCAGATGCGCCATCCGATCCAAATGAAGCCTGCCGACAGCGAGAACAGAAACGGTGAGTGCGAATTCCACGACTATATCACACGCTTATTCGCTTTTGTACTCGTATTCAGGAATTGTTAGACCTGCCGAAGGGATAATACGCTTGTGTTGGAGCGCACTTTTTCCTTGTTACAGTTAGCGAAGCTCCAGGCTTCCGAGTCCGATAGATGTATATCGTTAAAAGTTCACCGTTATTGCAGTTAGTTATTGAAATTCCTTTAGATTCCAAGCTAAACTAAATTTAATATTCCCGTGCTGGTTTCTAATTAATACCTAATACACTCTAATTACTCAAAAGACGCAAGACCACGATTATTATCGTTTTTAACAATACCGCCACCCGCTCACATAAATTCCTTAATTAACAGCTAACACAATCTGTTCATCTGGTAACCTTGAGGAAGTGGGAGAGTCAAGATAGAAGGGTACACGACGTTGAAGTGAATGAGTCCAGGTGCTAGTGAAACGACGAGAATTCGGTAACACCGAAAAAGAGGCTGCTGGGTTTTTTGCGCACCCGGGTAGCATAGTACATAGCTGGCTAGACGTAGTAATTCCGCTAGTTGCCCAGATGTTTCCTAATCCCGAACAGTGTTATAAACCCCGGTGAAAAAATGCTAATTAGACCCACATCTGCCTAGTAACAATTTCAGCTTGTCTCGCACAAATTTCACATCCGCCCGTACGTACAGCGCCGCGGTTCGGCGGGTTCACCTCGTTCGTTCTTGCAAATGGTGTTAATTTTCCGCGCGAAATCGCAAGCACGTTGTTCCCTGCCGGCGAATTCAAATGCAAAGATTATACGCCCACCGGTAGATAAAATCTCTTATCGTCGCAGCCGGCAGATGGACTGAACCGTTGTACAGGCCTCTCTCCGTGGAGGCGCACGAAACAGAGGTCATTTGATGAGGCTCACTCCTTTAAAGTTCCCTGTACCCACGCGGCGGAGAATGCAGTTCAAAGCATGTTCATTAAGTACTAATTAATTGGCTGAATTGAAGGGTCGTCGAGATTGCGCAGTCAAGGAAGATACAATCCCGCCGGTGAAGTGGTATGTCAAAGGGGGAAAAAGGGAGGGGTGGCTCGAGGTTCTTGTTCGGCGACCAAGCCGCTGAAAAGGGTAGAAGAGAGGGAAATGTCGCAGTACCACAATTACCAAGGCGGTCGCTGAGGTCCCAGGGCACACAATATCTATATTCAACCCTTATACCACGCGTAGAACGCACCTATCTCCCGACTGCTTAGCCGAAAACGTTCGCATAAATCCATATTTCACTTATCCACAGTCTCGCAAATATATTAAATTCCCAGATACACCTGAGATTAATTGCCCGAATCGAAAGACAGCAGTAAAGCACAAGCTACCATCGTATATATAGCAGTTGAATGCGCCACAGTTGCGCAATGGAATTGCAATCACATAACGCACAAAAAACTGTTACCGTTTGTAGAAATGTTGAGCGATGCGGTGCTTCCGCTGCTTATGTTAGTAGCGCAATCGCGAATGCTGATCAAACGCTTCCTAATAGCGTGATAGAAAAAAAAGAACAGAGGCCTCCGAAACTGCCGCGGGTAGTAGAATGGCCGTACACCACAGGCAAAAGGCACCTAGGAATGCTGCGTCAGGAAGGTTGTGCGAATTTTTCCGCGTAACTACCCCGAGCTCGCAATGAAAATCTGGCCAACGGCTGCCGAGCTATGCAGCAATCCCGAATAAAAGCATCAGGCCGGCGCGCGCGCGCTACGAAAAACGAATGCTAATGAAATATTAACGACACCCGTCACGTGCTGACGAGCGCCCTCCGCTGGAACGGGGAGTACGGTCATATTTTTTACTTCCCCTTGAGTTTTCCGCGCCCCACTCCGCCGCCGCCACCCACCCAGTCGAGGAGCTCGCGTATACATATATGTATGTATAGTTATCCACACATGTGATACAGAATGACGAGGAGTGGAGCATTCGAAGTCCCGATAGTCCTGCCGAGCGACCCTCCGAAATACTAGGCGGCTTTCCAGCGGCAAAGGGGTGCATGCACATGCACGATCGGCTGGAGACGTGCTCCCCCTAATTGCAGATATTAAGTGTTGCCATTAATCAATATTCTGTGGCTATTCTCCCACTGATTTACTTTTAATGGAAATGCAAATGAGCCACTTGCGCGTGTGCTGGCCGTGTGCCTTCATAAATTACTTGAAAAAGCCGGGCGGAACGGTTGAGGGCGGCAACCGTTTCTCGGCTGGAGCCGATCGGCGACTACTACTAGTGATTATCCATGACGCTTGATTGCGTCAATGAGAATACTTGGGCCGAATAGAGTACCTGGATTCGGTGCACGAGGCAAGCACGTACCAGATAAAATGATTATAATCCGCCAGGCGCAAGAACCGGCGGCACCTGCAGAGACAGCGATCAGCTGGAACAAGTGATTACTACTACGGCGAACGGCGCAACGTACGTGTACTTTCTCCTCACGTAATTGGACTATCATCCCCCGTTGGCGACACTGGACGCGAGTTGCACTACAAAAATACGATTGCATGCATGGGCCGGGGATGGGTGCAGCGTGCGCGCAGTGTAATGAGGAAGTGGAGGTTCGAGTGTAAACGATGTTTTTATTCGTTCGGCTATAATTGTAACTCGAAACGAATGGCGGGCATAGCTGAAGCACGCTTTCAGAGGCGGCAGCTTTCGACAGGAAGCATGCATGTCGATCAAGTGACAAAGCGCTGTTACGTAGCTACCGGTAGGCGGCTAGCCGGTGAAAGGGAGGAGCGAAGGGGTGAAAGCTTTATTTATATCCGTGACATTCTGCTTATTTTGGCCGGCATCGTGGACTCGTTCTTTTCTCGCTGCCGCGCCGCTCCGCGCTCTTTTGTAAGTAACCAGCTCGAGCTCGGTCACATGCTGCCGCGTCTCCTCCACGTTCCATTCTCAACATCGTTTGGCCTCTCGTTACATGTTATGTCACCAGATAGTGCGGAGCTGGCTTCTGAAAGACTGCTAGAGTCCAATCGTTGCGAGGCTTGCAGTCATTTTGTATACATGATTCCCAAAGACCAGACCCACTCTAACAGTAACCCGATAAGTGAGCAACGTCCGCTTGCAGCTCCAATTAACGATGTAACAACCCGTTTCCTTGAATTCTCCAATGCGGGGAAATTGAGAACATAACTCTCCTCTCGCTGCAGTCTAAAAGAATCTTAATAATTCGTAAAAGGTAAATGATCGTTAGTGGAAGGAAAAGAAGGAAGATCCATGGATAACAATCTGAATTTCCTCGGTGAAGCGACGCGCCTTGCATCACGACCAAGTTACTTCAAGGATAGTCGGTCTGACTCATAGTTGGGCGGTTATTAAGTATTGTCTCGGTCTATGAACATTCGCGTCCATGGCAAGAGGTTCTAATGACATCACAGCCAGATTATATGCTGCGCACTTGAGCAATTATCCACCTACTCTCTCGTGCGAAGCGAAGCGTCTTAACGTAGATGTAGAACAACGAAATAAGCAGCAAGTAGATCGATCCGCCCCACCGGTTAACCAGCCTATGAGGAAGAGTGCGAGTCAGTGACTCGGAATTCATTGCGGATAAGGAAATACGCCAAGGAGCAAGAAGGAAGTAAGGTCTTGTTCGCGATTAGCTTCACGTCTACATATACTGCCGGCGATAAAGGTTTATCTTATCGGCGAAAAGCCGAAGACTTATCGAGACATTCGTACGCAAAACGTATATATAGATACCGCGTAGATCCTATCCTAGTATATATTCCAGCGAGTGCTATAACCCCATTTAAATATCTTCGATTATTATTCATAAAGTATGTTCGAGCGAAACCCATTCGAAGACTACGGAATACTCGTTTCGCCAGGCCGATATTACATCAGGAAATCTATTATTTTAATATGCATAATCACTTTTGTCGAAAGAACTAATTCAGTGTGAAGGACTTGAAAGAAAGTTGGCATGCAATCGAAAAAATGAATATTGGAAACGTACACAGACTGATCCTTTGTGCTTTTTAAAATTACTCTTGAAATTTCTGACTCGCAATAGAATTATTAGTTCTACCTACGGTACAGAGTTCCGACTGGATTCTGGTATGTATATTATAATTATTACTATTAATGAAAGTCTGAAAGAGAGAGAGTAAGGCGAGCGGAATGAAAGGGAGCAATGGATTTTCGTCCGGGAAGAGGTTCCTGTGTCGACCGATGTTCCCTTTAAATTGTGAAAAAAGCTTCGAGCTAAAAGACTCGCGCCAGAAGCCGACTTTGATTCCCCGTCACAATGGCTCGCGTTGCTAGATGTTGTACCTTTTACCCCTCCGCCCGTCCTTCTTTCAGCCGCCTTATGAACAATAAGTGCTTTGAAGTCTCGAAACTAGAGCCATAATAACCGGCAAGAGGCGCACATAGGCGTGTTTATGACGCCGCGCGGCTCGCGCGATCAGTCGCAGGCTAAACGTGGGTGCTCTCACTATACCGAGCCGTGCACGTAATACATAACCAAATTGATTCATCTCGAGACAGCTGCCCCTCCCGACATGAATGAAATTGGTTACGGATCATGCGGAACCAAGCTCGCAATTGAGAAGCCACCTTAACGAGACTACATTCCTCGATCGCGTGAATATGCAAAGCTTTGCCAACAGCAGGAACTCGGAGAAAGTAGATCACAAGTATCGGCGGGTATCTAACTTTGCCGCCAGTTCAAAACAACGGCGCGGCGCGGCGCGGCGTCGAGCAACAGTTCCCTGAAAGTTCATTCGCACTGGCGCGGACCTCGTGACATGAATAAGGGAAGAGTGGAAGAAAAAAGAAATGACTTTAGAATGGAGCATATGCATACGCTTTCGTTTATTCCTTTTCTGGCAATGCGTGCAATAATAGGGAGGAGAGACTTCTCTCGAGTGGTATCGGCGGTCTGTCGGGTGACATGAACCGATGTAGTAGTGCGCGCGAGCTTTGAGGTGAATACACATCGGAAACCCGGTTGAGTCCCTGTATAGCGTGTTATCCCGACGAAGGATTAAAACCGCTGCATGCTGACCTATTACCAGATCGGCAATGCGTGTTCCCGCATTGGTGTTCCGAATACGCGTATCGTCATTCGTCGTTGTAGGCCGCGGCGGGGAGAAATGTTTCGACATTCAGTGGCGGGGCGCGCGTCGCTGACAGGAATTGGTCGCCGCGCGGGCAATGCATCGATAATATCAGCGGCGATAAATGCTCAACTCACTTAAATTCCTATTTAGTGGTCCACACTGTCAGTACGAATGAGTGTCGCGTCTTGCGAAGACTCTTCAATTTGCCCGAATTCCCGCTTTCCTAGATGCACTCTGCTCGACTAATGTCTCGGACTGATGTCAAATGTAGGCGGATACGACAATCCGATTAGCAAGCATGCTGCTCCGAGTACGCGACCTCCGACGAATGCGTGTCTGAACTCTCGAATGCACGTCCTCATCGATTCAAATGCGTTCGGCATTCGTTCGAGACGGAATACCAAGAAATCGCAGGCATACTCCCAACAGCCGGAATACGAGGTCTGGCTACTGATCGGTATTGATCAAGCATGAAGACACGGGATTGAAGGGAAATAAGTCCTGCGATGGTTGGGCTTTGCATTTGCACTTTCACCGTTACGCTACCTCACGCGGCCATCATCGTCGACCAACCTCTTCCGACTTGCTTCTCTTGTGCTGCGTATATACACCTTAACAACTATATCACTCACAGTTCTAATAAACATGATTCATTTTCCACGATGTCAAGAACTATGTGACAATTACGATGGAGCACATTCCTAAATAGTGAAGGAATGTGGTAGCGTGTTGGACCTTTCGCAGTCGGCACCTTCAATCTATTTGAATGATGCGTGGATGTCGTCGGGACTCGTGTAACAGTTGGTGCGCTCGCGAGAGATCGCGAACACGTATAATCGCACAGTCCCGAGGAAATTAGCGAATATTTCGGCTAAGAAGAATCGACGAAAGGTGGGTCGCCCGAGTTTACGCTCTCGTCGTCAGAATGCATTGATGCAGGGGCACCGCATCACGTAGTCGCGCGTCTTTACAAGCTGCTTTTGCGTTGAAAAAGCAGGTGTATGTACGCGTAGGGGAACGCGAGGCTCGCGACTCCACTGGTAGATAGTATGCTGTAGCCGATTGGACCTGAGCCAAATGTACATGTACATGTGTACACACAGGCGCGTCGCGAGGGCCGGCCGCGTACGCTGTTGCTCCGCCACACACCGGCATTATATTATACTCGACCATTTAGCGCCTCTCGCATAATAAAATCTCCACTTGCCCAGCCACTAAATATCTCGGACCGCGAACGCTCTGAGCGGCGCGGTTGCTTGTCGAAACGATGACAAAAGTCCTCCCCCGCGTGGTGCCACCTTAATTTATACTGATTGCAGAGGTCGATGCTGGCCCGCGCCAGAAAAAATTACCGGCTAGCCAATTTCGCGCCGTTTATCTTGCTGAGATCTCCGTTCGGCCATATATTATGTAGCCAGGCCGCACACATTCTGCTGATGCTGTGACACTTTGACAGACGGTCCTCTGGCTGTGGTCAGGACTTAATCGTAATCGATCGCGCTGCGCCGGACCGATCGCGTAGGATCTGCGTTTATCGACGAACTGTCAATGTTTTCAATCGAGAGTGCTACTTGTGTTTCAGCGAATGTTCAGCCCTTCGAAAATCCTCCACTCGGGAGTTGGTTCGACGGGGGAAAATAGTGCGGGAGGAGAATCCCTGCGCAGGTTTTCACTGTACTTAGTACCCAGTTAGTCCCTCATTGGCAGGGCACTAGATGCAGCGTACGATCCATTCAAGTAGCATTCGAGCGGCGTAACTGCCCGGAAGGCAGCCCGTTTTCTCGGGAAAGGATATTGCTTGCACAAAGGCAGCGCCTCGGGAAAAGACGTTATCCTGCGGACCTGAACAACGGGACAGCACTGGAAAATCGAATGACGCCGTGGTACGGTTAACGCGATTGATCCCGCTGGCATTGAAAAGAGCGATAGAGAGAGAAAGGCCTTTCTATAACGAGCACATCAAAGCTGTCACCCGTCCCGTACACAAGGATAAGCGCGGGTGCATCACGAGCTAAATCGATAACCAGGATACAGAGGAGACACATTTCCAGACATAAAGAGAGTGAGTTAACACTCGGCGGAGAGGACGTGGACCCATAAACGTACGAAAGTGAAGAAGGTCTATTACAATGGATGGGAACGCGCGAAGATATAATCTGATACCTAGTTATGGCAGAAGATTTAGGGGTCGCCGTCGCTCGCTTAGTTTTCTATAATGCGTGCTATAAAAGCCTGACGGAAACGACATTATTCCAGCAGTCGTAACAACAGAGCCGTAGGGACGCATGTTGACCGGCGCGGCGCGGCGTCGCGAAACGCTTAATCCGCTTGACCCCCGCAGCGTATATAAGACATCGCCGGAAGAAGCTTCGTAATGTCTGGTGATCTGCTTCCCAGTCCGCTTGTCTCGTGCTCGATGTCAACGGCCGCCCTTTTCCCCGCGTGTGCCACGAGAATATCTACAATGTATATCGGCAAGATCTAGGCGGAAGATATTCGCGATTGCACCTCCATAAATATGGATTTCCCAAGTGCCATATAATTATGCGTGCACCCTAGATAGTAATTCCTCGGGACAAGCCGAAAGCCAGCGGGCCGTTAAAGTTCTATCTTCCTCCCGGCGAACTTTAAGAGACCCTGGCTCCAAAGTCAATAGGAAAGTATGCATCGAAGTTAATATCGTCGAGGCTCGCCCGCGTACTACGCGAAGATTCTCGGCGAACGATTAAAGACCCAATTGACTTTGTAATGTCAGCCCAGCGGGCCAATCTCAAAGATAAAGATCTCGCTTGCTTCGGAACTTCCTCCCCGATCCCACGGCGACGTAGACCGTTTAAATGCACGCGTGGATCGCCGCGCGGCATACTTGCCCCGAATGTTTCGTGCTTCGTTGGCCGACAATGTGCGGGCGAAAATTAATGTAGCCTGCTGCGCTGGCAGGAAGAGGTGGCGAGAGGGATGCGCGAAATGCTGGTAACTTAACACTCGTCGGTCGCCGGATCAGTTTATCGTGGACGGTGCTGGGCATGGAAGCGCTGCCAAGTACAATAGAAGGAGCTGTACTCATTACGCACGCTCACGGTTGCATGGCCCCGCAACAGAAATTGGCACGATAGATCGACTTCGGCAAGCCATCAGCCGACAATCTATATTGTTAAATAATTCGCTTCTTATCCTCTTCGATTGTAACACATCGCAATCCCACTCGGTCATATTTACTATTAGCAAGAGGAGCTCGGAATTATGTCAGCTAGTCTTCTACTTTTAGAATTACCAAGGAGCACTGCGCACCTTTTACATAAGTTCGCTCTCTCAGGGATGAATTCGAAATGTGTACCACGTGCGGGGCGGCTGGAGAGGCCACTGGTGCGTTCTGGAAATCAAGATAGAACTGGACGATTTCCAAGTAAAAAGTGGCGAAGGCCTATCAGCCTCGGGTGAAAAGTTTCCTAAGAGAGCAGAGCGGGCATCACTATTTCCACGCAGGCCGTCTTCACGTCTACCCCGTACGCAGAGAGATCTCTCAGTCAGATCCCTCTAAGAAACTAAATGCGCCATGAATAATGCAACGCGTCTATGCGCCTCCCTTTCTCCCGCGTCTCTCTGCCTGAATCATTGCTTATCGGTGTTTCACAGTGACAACGGACAACGGTGACGCAGAGGCCCATGACACTGTCCGAATTCAATCATTGCCAACTTATTTCACCTATCGTCACCGGGATCAATTAACTCTCAAAAAAGCATATGGAAATCCCTCATTAAAAAAAGCACACTCGCACTTACATCGCGTGACTATCATGCAAACGAACGATATATGAACTCTCCTAATGGCCATCAATCGTACTGATTCTAAAAGGTCGACTTATGATGAATATATTCGATTTCATAGATGGATCCTTCCAGAGTATTTGTCTATCAACACTGAGAGTTTTTACTGGTGGGAGATCACTTCGACGCGAGAGGAAGTCACTCTCCTCTACACGGGCGCGTATCTCGCACGAAAAAATACGATGCCGTTCGATAAGAGGACGGAAGGAGAACGCGCACGAACTCGGAAATTCAAATAGGATGGGTTCTT
Organism: Crossocerus cetratus; assembly: GCA_963675795.1. Lineage (NCBI taxonomy): Eukaryota > Metazoa > Arthropoda > Insecta > Hymenoptera > Crabronidae > Crossocerus > Crossocerus cetratus. The sequence goes on along the minus strand of OY776666.1, from coordinate 15,117,923 downwards.
CTCGGTAAGTCGCTGCACTCAGGGATCCCCGAGGATAATGCGATCGCGCTCGTTGATGACGATATATGCAAGAGAGCGGACGCATAAATAATGCATCACCAGCAGAGTTGGACAAGGGCGAGCCACAAATATCTACGCGACGACAATGGTAGCCATGACCCTGTGCCCACTGTCAATCGAGCGATTTAACTTGAGCCTTCACCCCAGCGCCCTACATGTAAGCCGCACCCAGGACCTTTGCTAGTTTTAACAACGTCACGTATTACCGCGCGAACTTTTCTACCTCGTGCCGTTAACGATTCGATCAAGTTCGACGAGAATCGAGGAAAGGAAGTGCGCGCGACTGGCTGCATGTTATATCCGCAAGGTGTCGAGTATAGAATTTTTGAGCGCAAGAATGAATACGGACAATACACGGCTCAGGTTGATGGATTACGGTCAGCAGCAGGCTCGTAGTCAAACCCAAGACTGAGATACTGTTTGGAATGGCGGGGGTGGCTAACGCTCTCACTTATCAAGCGGGTCCAGTTTGACTGGGCAGTCAGCTCGGGACAACTTACAGAAATACTCACTTACCGAGTTATATCCAGACGAAGCGAGAACGGCTAGAAGTCGAGCAATTTACGAGGGGGAATGCGTGCTTCCTCGATAATGTGTCATGCAGAGTGCTGTTGGATCTCGTCACCCCAAACTATTAATTTACAAAGGCAACAACGGCTTCAAAGTCGGCCGGCGCATAGGCTGCCGTTCGATTTATCACTGTTTTCCCATCAAACCAACGCTGCCGGGGGGGTACATACGATCGTGCAGCTGTATATCGGCGGATAGCTCGCTGTTTTCCCGGTGCATGTTTATGTTGCCCGTATCACGGCGCGGCGACTCCGCCGAAATTGCAAACAGCATCGCAACCTCGATGACGCATATTTGGCGCGCGGCAGCCGCGCGCGCTCGCCGGCGAAAAATCCGCATTGCATAAGGCGGGCAACACGCCGCTCGCCGTTGTAAATAATTCAGTAGCTCGGCAAAAGTTTCGAGCGGAGGCCGTCTGCCGGCGATGCCTGGCTATTTTACTCGGCTATTTTTACCCGGCCTCCCGTCGCGGCAAGCGTTGCTTTACCATTATCGGACAATTAATCGAGTGCCGGTGCGATTCTACGCGCAGGATGAAAAGGGAGAGGCGGCCCAGAGGGCTGAAAGGACAAACGGGAAAAAGGGCCGATTATTTTGGTGGAGGCAAGCGCACGCTCTGCGAGCGATAAGCGTGCGGCGCTCTGCGCCTGAGTTCTTGGAGTGACGTTTACCGAGCTGGAAATAGAGCCAGCCGGCGATTGCTTTCGCCCATCGTTGTTGGCAAAAGTGGACGAGCCCATGGTGTCAAAGATGAGATTTCCCCCAGTGGTCATAGCGGGTGCATTGCCGGGACGCAAGTGCCGCCGGGATCGTCCAGCGGGGATGGTTCTCCATTGTGAGTCATCAAAGCGGCCAGCATCCCTTGGCAGCGCAGATTCCTCGTAAACAAGCGTAATTATATTCTTGGCCACGCACCGGGCACGCCATGGCCTAGCACATGCGGCGCGCACACCAGGAATATCAATTACCGTTTGCCGACATTAAAGCATATCGACCTGGCTCGATTAGAGCCGCCCGATCAGCAGCAGCTGCCACCGGCGACAGGTCGTTCACCACGATATACACACCGGGGCTTTTCAAGTCCCCGAGCATTCTGCTCGAGTCACAAACCGCGTCTATTTCCGTCAGTACGCTGTCCGAGAGGAGACAAGCGGCCGCTAAAGGTAGCGGGTGGAATTTGTGTCGACGTGCCGATCGTTGCTCTACCGCTTTATGCAATCCCTAGCAAACACTCCCCAATGAATTCACTTCTTTTCTCTACTCGACCAACTTCCCAAATCTGCTGGCCCACTTGATTTTGGGACTTTCAAGAAATCGTCCTGACCTCAACATGGGAACTTTTAATCAGGAAGAGCCAACCGCCACTCCGTGAGCCTGCAAACGCCAAAGACTTGGTTGCATCGATTTTTTTCAATTGAATCAAGCTCCAACAGACTCTCCCTGTTTTCACTACGGTCCTCGTCTCCAAGATTCAACTATTGTACAGCACTATAACGATAAAACTGGCAATGACAGTACCAGCAATTGGCAAACCGATGTTCCTCGTATGAATTATAGGACACGTAACGTCGCTGGAAATTGTTGAGAGAGCGCCGAAGGGTGAGTGAGAGACGGACAGCGAATACAGGAGAGACGTTCGCGCTGACAAAATCCGGCCCGATGAAAACAAGGAGTTCGTGACCAGGATAGTGTCGGCAGCGGCATATCGCCAATACACGTTCCGCCGATTTGTCCGATTCGACGAGTGACGTGACGCGCGCCGGATAACCGGTCACGTGTTATCAGTTACCACTTCGCATCGGTTATGCGATGTCACCACACCATCGTCCGCGAAGCCCGCGTAGTTCGCCCGTCGTCCCTCGTGTGTTTTTAGCAATTTTACTCCACCCACCGATGCACCAGCACAGAAGCATGTAAATCCCTGCACACAATGTATTCGTGCAGCCGCACTTCACTTCCAAGGTGTCATAGCCGATTGCATAAGCGAAAACTAGTCACCCGTTCATCTTGCGCGTTGCCAGCCAGGCAGCGCATTATCATGTTGTGAGGCAGAGAGGTGCGATTTATTGCAATTTGCTAAGCCGTGAGCTCATTCGATTGGAGGATGAACAATACTGTTCTCGTGCGGTGGAAGAAGTTACCTATCCTAATTCTGAGAACCGTGAAGATATCTGTAGTACGTAGGTGCTAGTCAGAGGCTGGCCGAAGTATGGACCACACGAAACGAAATTTCCCGCCCCTTCGCAGGAAGAGATTGATCCAATTACACGGCGACATAAAAGAAATGGGAGTAGAGCTTAGTCGACTTGATACTTATAATTGACTCGATTCAGAATGTTTCGTGCTCATTGCCCCGGGCGAACGATATTAACTGTCTGTGTCATGATCAGCTGTTCGCCCACGCGGTCTACGTCTTGTCACTAAAACGAGTCACTCAAAGCGGGCCACGCTCGGCACACTGAGACATAGTGGATAAGAGTATACGGGGAAGCAGTAGTGCTGATGCGAGTCGAAGTGGACAGTTTCGTGGCTGCCAGAAGTAAAGCCTGCATAACTGTTTGTAGGTATGCGACTGAAACTACTGATTATTCCGGCGCAGCAAGTATAATAATGTGGGCGGGCGAAGCGCGCCTTAATAGCTCTCTTGCGAAATCAGTTTCATTATGCTCTGAGGAGACCGCAGTTAGCAGAGCGTCTTGCGAGTTCGCTCTGAAAGGCGCGCCAGCGGATGATGATACAGTTGGACGTATCCTCGACGGAAGTTCATTATGTAGTACGTCTGAAGTTGCGGAGTGTTCCGGCGTTTTGGTGTAACGAGGCAAAGCGTCAAAATGCAAACGGTTTCGGATACCATGACAATGTCTGGAGGCACTAGTGGGATCGCCAGAACGATACGTGCCGCAGAGATCGTATCGGAAGCTGACGGGCACTGTAACCGCAGCGATGACGAAACTGGGTTGCAATCTAGGAGAATCAAGGATGCCCACACCCGGAAGCACCGCGCGAGTCTACGTATAGCAGGCACGCGGGCAATTTAACAGTCGGGCGAAATCGTGTGCGGGTAAAATTCTACTTGCACGGCGAGGCGGATGGCCCGAGACAGAATAGCGGAAGCCGTGGGGGCGGCCGAGAGATATAAGTGCATGGATGCGCGAAAATCACAAGCGGAAATACATGGTGCGATGGAGGAGGCGGTGGGGGAGAAAGGGAGAAAGAGAGAAAGAGGCAGAAAGCCGAATGGAAGAAGCAGCGGCAGTGAGGAGACGATGCAGTTCTCGGTGAAGGGGACTGCCAGGAAGGAAAGAAAGGACAATGAAGGGGCGAGAGGACACAGGACAAACAGGTAGCGTGGAAGGTAGAGCGAGAGAGCGAACAGAAGCGAAAACAGAAAGTAGGGATACGCTCGCCGAGTGTGTGTCGTCGAGCCTCCTCGGAACGACGACGACAGTGTGTAGTGAGGAGAGAGAGAGAGAGAGAGAGAGAGAACGAAGAGCTGTACAGAGTGAAGCGAGTGCACGAGGAGTCACGAAGCGGCGAACGCGCCGGTAGGAGCCCAAGTCACGAGCGCCGATTCTCTCACTTGTTGAGTGTCGACCGACAAACAGAGAGTAGAGTCCCGATCGTCCGTGCGCGCCGCAAAGCCCGCAAATCGGCAGAGAGAAGGCGCTCGTCGCGCGAGTTTGCAGCAATCTTGCAGCGCGCATTCGGAAATTAGCCGCGCACACACGCCGCACACGCTTCGAGCAGTAATTCGGCCCGCTGGCGAACTGTGAGTGAGTGGGATTCGGAAATCCAGTGACTACTGCCTGAGGAAAACCAGTTGAATTGTCCGAGCGAGCGGAGTGTTGCACTATTTGCACTAGACGAACTTGGTTCATTCACTTGGCGTATAACCGGGCTCATGTTATCCTAGTATCAGCGAGTGCACTGGGCTCGAGCCGAGCGAACGCCACTTCCAGGAACACCGGACAGCCGCGCATCTATTTTCGAGTGCTCGGCTTTCGGCGGCTGTCTTCCGCGCGGACGTGCGAACTTAGTTGGCCAGGTGGCCGTGTGTGTGAGTGTGTGATTGAAGGCGAGTGGAGTTCCCGTAATCGCCGATCCCGATCGGGATTCCCGATCAAGTGCGTCGCGCAGTGCGTGATCGATCGCCAGAGAAAGTACTCTGGCGGAGCCGGCCTCTCGCGAGAACCCTCCGCGACAAACACTTGTTGCCTAGAGTTTCTGCGAGCGTTGAGCGTTGAGCGTTGAGCGTTGTGTGTGTCGGCTTGTTGTTGTCATTGTCGACGGGTGAAGTTGCGTAAGCACGGCATTGCTGCCGATTACATAAGGCGACACCGGGATTCCGAGCAACAGTCGACCGGCGCAGGACATGCAGATTGCGCTGGCAAGTGGGTGACAGAAACCTGTACGGTACACGTGGTCTGTCTCTCCGCTCACTCAGAAACGAGCCACTCAATTGAATCCCGGCCTACTTAACCAAATACGCGCGCTCTCTTCACGCCCGAACACAGAAATGCGGAAGCGACTGCGGATCAGCTGGATGATGAGGGCTTGAGCTCCATACTTGTCAATTTTGAATTATGTCGCCAGTGGATACACGAAGTCTGTGATAGAAGACTTCCGAAGGTCACGATCGTGCTTCGTCGCGTGCTGTGCTCACGAGTGTTCACTGCCAATCGAAGCCTGTGATTTCTTGCATTTGGAACACGCGCGTGCATCATACAGGCGAGAGGATGGCGATGAAAAGCCGGAAGCATACGACTGCCCCGAGTATCGGGAACAAGAGTCATTATCCCGCTATCAGCCAGGCATACTGGGCACCGCAACCACAGACCCTACCATACTCCGTCCCAGGTACACACACTAGCATAAAGCGACTGACCGCGCTATACTTTTCCCTTTAAACCTGACATCGTCCAACATCCATGCATATATGTAGATAGGGAACTGGACAAGGGAACTGGAGACGCCAAGCATTCAAATGCGACAGTACCTATACCTATAACGTGCACCATCATGCAAGAAGTGTAGTCGGCGGTCATTCCATTCCATTTTTTCATCACATTCACCTCGTAAGCACAATGCAAAAAGGAATCTCGGACTAATTAACAGACCTTTGACATTGGTCATATGATGACTCTCTCGTACTTTTCTTCCTTTCTTACAAGCAATAACAGTCATCGACATGTTTTTTATTGGTTGTATAAATTACACGACGATTCTCCGAAGTGGCAGTTAAGCTGAAGGTCTGCGTCATTGCATAAAACTGCGTGCATGTAGCATTAACTTCGGTTGGCACAAAACGTGATTAGCGAAGGTGCCTCGAACAATGGGCGGAGGTGGCTAACAATAAGCAGAATTACGACAATCCAATCAGGCGGGAGGAATGTATCGAACTTCTGTTGGTAGGCGACGGATTTCATATCGTTAGCTATTAAATTGATTGAAGACCGCGCCATGGTGCGAGGTGAAAGTCTATTAAAAAATGGGGAAAAAAGCTTAAAGCGGAGAAGTAGAAAAGTTGGACCGCAGCCACTAATAACAATTTCATCTACTGTACTACCAAATAGAGTCCACCTTTTCCGGCGAATATACATATAAATGGACCAAGTATCGGACATTGAAAAGTAGCGTGTGCGCGCGAGCCAGTAGGATGTCCGTCGATGCCCCAATGCCATTATGAATATATAGTCAGAAGCGGTTCGCCAGCGATGGGAATGAATAAGTACCTGCCTACCGACATAAATATACATGGAGACGTTGTGTGTGCCATCTGAGCCATCACTATTAATAAAATAAAGATACCACGGCCTGCTAGCCACACTCATCCGTTGCCTCTTAATATCGAATACTGCGACCTGCCAATCAAAAGACAAGAGGTCGTGTTTTTGAATGCACGAGTGCATTATAAATTCTCCTTGAAAGTGTCTGGAATAAGACTAATTACTTTATCGGTGCTTCTATGGCTGAAATGCTATTCTTCTTATCTAACGCTGCCGGCTAATGATGCACGCCTAAGGAATATATATAACAGGTATTCCTGAATTTACCTGATATAGCCCATATGGTTCAGCTGTTTGTTGCCGTTCCATTGTCTAGTACTGCTGAACCGATGATAGTTACTCATAAGTGCACGAATTACGCGGCGTGCGAGAAACCCAATGCGTCAGCGAGAGAAGATTTCATATACAATTTTCCGTCAGCATATTATGCATAATAGAGAGATTACTGCTGTTGGACTGATGCTAACTGCACCGACACGAAATAACGGGCATGGTGACCTCATCGGTAGGAGAGTGAAATTCGCAAGGGTCGGCCGTGGTTTCGGGAATAATATTGATATAATCTCGCAAGCTCGACGGGTGTGCGAAATGCTGGAAATCCGACCAAGTATCGAAACAGATCCGACGCCTCGCGATCATTTACCTTGCCGCCATCGTGCGATAACGCTCTAAAAACAGAATTAAATCAGGGCGTTTTTCAGAAAATGTTCGTAACCATGCGCAACTAGGCGGTCGTGCATGAAAATTAGCCGCGATGTAATGTGTTGCTGGCATCCGAGCGAATTGCGTGACCGCGTTATCATTACGAAGTTTTAATAAGCGGTGTGCCAGTCGTTAGTGCAGTTGTAACGCATTTTTCGTGGTAACCAACCCGACCCAACAATAGTGCGTGCACATTTTCCTCGGCAACTTTCGACAGGCGGCTGTTGCATCGTGCCACCACAGAGCGGCGGGTTTTTTGCTCAGCAACTGCTCATTAAATAAGCGACATTTGTGCAAATAGCAGCGGGGACAAAAGCGTCGATGACGAAAAGCAACTTGACACACCGCGGACTCTTGTTTTGCAATGGTGTCCCTTCCGCAATGTCTCGGAGCGCAGGGGCGTGCATTGAACCGACACACCGAGCGCGCGGCCGGTGAATTTAATTGTCTACCGAATGAATATTAGTGAAGTCGAATAATCGACAGTAATCGGATGCAATAGCCCGGAGTTCCATCTATTGGAGTGGGAGTATCAATGTGCGTTAACTACTAGCCGCCCGCTTGCCACCGGTAACAACGGTTACGCTTGCCCGACGCTCATTACACAGTTTCTATCGAGTTAGCCAACTTAGCGGTGTTGTTCCGAGTAGAGCAACCACATACATTCGCGATAAAAGTTTGCCACGCTTCTTCAACTTACTACCGCTTGACGCGAACTCCAATTCAATTAGGCACCATCGGCGCCCAAACGTCCGATACACGGCTTCGAAGCCATTACTGATGCCGACATTGAAATACATATACATCGCATGAGAAAGTGAAGGAAAGCCCAAGCAAATCCATCCCCGACCGCGTAGCCGGTGGTATAGACGTCGCGCCGGCCTGATTGTATTCACGTTTCGGTCATTCTCAAATAAATCCACAGTTAATTACACCATCTGTAAACAGCGCTTCACATCGTCCGTTGGCCGCAAAATCGATTTTAGTTGTTCTCGTATACATAAGCAGCAGCCGCTGTGCCTGCCATCGCTTATTGTATGAGGCCAGGTAAACGTTTACGCCAGACAATGTAAATTCGTACTTCATCCCAACAGTGAGAGCGAACTTTGGCAATTTCGGGGCTCAGCCGTCCGACGATCCTTCTTATTTCAGCGAACCCGATGACTTAATCGAAACCGAATTCAATCCGTTGTACTTGGCCGCGGGGAGAACGTTTCATCAGTTGCTGGGATTGCACAATAATCGCGACGCGTACTCGCAGAAGAAGCGTCAATAAGTCCTTGTTTCACGTGCCGGCGTCCCGCAAGGTAATGCTGGTTAACGCATTTCGCAATGCGCTAATTGAATATGCCGGGCGCGTGTGAATGTAGTCCAAATAAGAGGACGCGAGGACGCTACTCGTTCGCGCAGCCTATCATCGCTGCTTTTCCCCCCAATGATGCGGGAGAATTGCTAAACACTCTGAGCGCTGTACGGATCTTCGGACCATCCTTGAATCGTTTGCTTTTTAACGTTTTACTTACACATTGTTTCTCCAGCCATAAACTTATAATATTCGATCAATACTTACAGTATTCGAGCTCGTCGCTATTTTATTTATTAAGCGCGGGCAAAACGGCACTATCGCCTAAATAACTCGATGTTTGCAACTGGATGGTGGTCCAGCGCTGCCAGGAATAAAGAGGGAATTTCACAAGCAGAAACGATACGATACGCCGCGTCGCGCCGGGGAGAGCACTCAGCTTGGAGATACTTGGCGGGAGAGGAAATTATTCGCAATTTCGCAATCGTTGCCCACGTGTGTCACGATTTGCGAGAGCATTGCAAGGACGCGACGGGAAAGGGCTTTGCTTCGAGTGCTCTCAAACTCTCGACAAACTTTCCTTCTTAGGGAGAAGGGGAAGGGCGCAGGAAATTCCTCGGCGCACGCACGAGGTGCTTCGCGACAGATCTTCGAGACCTATTGTCATTGTCCATCGAAATTACCACGTGCCCGCATTATTGTTACCCGATCTTACTTGCATGGGTTGCAAGAGATCGCACATTAGGATTACATGGGACCGTCACGCGGTTGGTATCCATTGTTGCCTTCGAAGAAACAATCGCACGAGCAATTTCATGCGTAAACCTACGTATTTTTAATTGCAAGTCTTCATATAGAGCGCAGAATACTGCAGTTTCAGAAAATTCCACTCAATTGTCCTCGTAGTTCCAATATGAGCAATCCCATCGCAAAGGTATCAATCTTTCTGCATTATGCTTGTCTATTTATAGCGCCCGATAACCAGACAATGCAGATCACAAAGTGAGTCGCCGCGATGTTCGCTGACGCAGTGATCGCGCGGAGGTAGTAGCACACCTTTGCGGTTTGAATTCCAGGCGATAAGCAATCGGTAAAGTGAGACGCACTGACTGACGCGTTAGCCGGTGCAATGAACAATACGGTTTATATAAATTTCCTCATGCGCCACTCATGCGCCTCACTACTCGCATTCTGCACTTGTTGCACTCGCGCGCTCTCAAAACAACAGGGAATAAAGAGAGCCAAAAGTCCAACCACTTTCCGCCTGTTTTACGTAAATTGTGTAAAGTATGTTTTGCTCTGTGGTCCCGAGTTGGAGTAACAAGTCAAGATAAAAGATATTTTGACGATTAATCGTGATCTCACGAGAGAATAGGTTCCTCCAGCCTGTGAAGAAGGCATTGTTTGCCATAGATATCGCCAGGCGATGATTCAGTATTTTAGCAGGTGGACTATGGTGGGAAGCCGCGTGCTGCAGCCTGATGGCTGAGTATCGATTCAGCAAACGACTCTTATGAGCGTGGAACATATTCACACACCCACCCATTCTAGCATCGCTGACACTGTGTCGGGTAGGACAGCGTGAGCAGCTAGTTTCCACGAGGAAAAGTGACAGCGGCGTGTATGGCCCGGTAAGAACGCATAGACTCGAGTTACCGCAACGTGAGATGATTTATTAACGTTAATCGGCTCGCAGGAGGCGAAGGCTCAGTGTATGTGTGACTCAGCGTCGTGGCATATCAGTAGCGAGCCGAAGTGGTTAAACAAAGTGTTGACGACGCCGCACCGGTGCGCGCCCACCTTCTCGAGCGAAGAACCCTAGAGTTCGCCCTTTCATACCCATCTTCTCCACTTCACGAAACGCACTCCGCCAAGGAAACCCTAAATGCAAACGCCGCTGAGCAACGATTCCCATCGGGTTTGCCTTTCCGTGCCCTTGGACAACTTGTGTTCGTGAGCTGCTGGTACGGGCGAAGGTCTGCGACAAGGAAAATTCCATTGCATAAACGGCCACTGCGTCGGAACGAATGTTAAACGATGAAATACAAAATTCATAAATAAATTCTTCAAGCTGTACATTTTTCCGAAATTAAGGTGAAAGTTTGGTGCCGATCGAAAACCACTGCAATTCGGGATAAGTATCCTCGGTTGTCGCGCGTTGTACTTGGCCCAGCACTCTACCGAATCTCTTGACTCGACAAGGAGAAAAAGGATATCGAGATTATCGAGCGCATCGATAAGTCGCGATACAGCGCGGCACGGCGCCGTCAACGGCAAAGAGTGAATTATGAAAATAGCGAGCGACGAACATACTTTCAATCATCCTTGACTTCCTTATACGCTCGGCACGCGGGAAGTTACGTAACGAGCGCGGTTGAGCCGCGGTTTAACTTGCTATCCAGGTATAAAGGATATCCGAAGAACGTGGTGGGCAAGGATAGGTGGACGAGCCAACGACACTCCTCAATTTGCCTCGGAAGCACTGCAAAATACCTTCCCAGGCAGAGAGTAATTAGTAACTGCGTGCAGTAACCTTCCCGATGTTGTTTCTTAATTGGCATTCTGCAGCCCGCCAGCCTGCTATCTCAAAAGGTGCTTCACTCCGTGTATACGTCATACAGATATGCCATATCTTCTGTATGCCATAAAGGTTTTAGACGTTCATTACCATGCGCACGTTTTGTCAGTGCAACTTAAAGCTATCATGTAAACATTGAATCCATGATTTCGGATTGTGCTCTTTCGCCTTTCTTGTAATCTACAGCACTCACATGTGGATGGGATTACGTACCAGAAAAATGTGGCCGAATATAATATATTTGGCTCTCGAAAAAGCCACTGAAAACACGTAGTTCTGCGGTAGATGCCGCGTTATTCCTGACACTCTTCTTACCAGAAGGTCTTTCTCTGAAACAATTAACAACAATACAACGGACTGCTTATCTTTTGCACTTTCGCCCTGTGAAACACTACCTTACTCAACAATCATGCTACTAAAGTATCTGATTATGACTGGGCAAAGGATCTCATTAAAATGCGTTGCTGCTAACATATTTAGTGTACTAGTACAAGACGACCCACCAAACCGGCTCACTGAAACCTGAGAGTTGGCCCGTGGTTATTTTTGGAGTATCGATTGGTCCTCCCGACCCGTGCAGATCAATATTCTTATGTATAGTTGTGCCTGACTAACTAACGGCCCTTTAACCACACTGCTGCTATCCCGTCAATATTTAAACTTACTCTTTCACCGAAATAGGCAAAGGGAGCGTGCAAATGACGTGTAACATGTCTATGTTGAGATAATCATTTACACTTGCTGTCAAACTTGCTAATCAACATAATCGGTCAATCCTGTATATGACCAAGCAACAGTTACGAGAATATTTGCAGGAAATTCGCGTACGACTAGTAAAGCACTCGAACCACTTTCAAATTAGTTTCGTCTGACACGAATTTCAAAAGCATGGTACAAGTTGGTGTGCGAGGCGTTAAATAGAGTCAGGTGACGCGTGTTAATGCGCTGGGCATGCTGTGTCGTAAGGACATGCCAATAGTTGATAAACTGTATGCACCTAACGCATTCCACCGGGCTTGCAAGGAGCTACGCGGTAGCTGCGCCAACACGAGACTCTACACGAGCGTACAGATTGCAGTTCTAGTTAACACAGTTACGCTCGTGCCTTTTAGAGGTTTGACATCAGGATGAGTTGGCCGGGCGAGAAATTAGAGCCGCTGAGCAAATAATTTGGAAGCTCCGCGCGTGAAATGAGACGGTCGCACAATTCCGTAAGTTTTAGAGTAACCGCCGCACCGGTGACATCGTGTCCCAGTGCGATCGTCGGAAGCCGATAATTATCGCACGGCATATCTTAACAAGAGTGCCAGTTACTGGACGCCAGATTTCTCTGGAAAATGCAACTTCACGGCCACGAGAAAGTTAAAGCACACCGGCAGAGTCCGCGTGCGTCTTTAAGCAGCAGTGTGTCAGTAGACCGGCGCAAAACGGGTTTCGAACGCACCTCTTTATGGTATTAACACCCCTCATTGACATTTCGCACATTAGTCAAGGCAGTCAATTTCACGTCCTAATCATTCAAGGATCCTCCCAGATTTTACAGTTAACAAGCACCAAATAACATTTATCGCAAACCAAGCAAAATCTCTCCATACCGCAATCATTATAAGGGCGCCGGGGCTAAGTTGAACCAGAAACTAGCTATCAATGACAATTATCTCAAGAGACCTACAGTATAATTGTCATTCTCGATTGCGAGGAAAGAACTTCCTGCCGCCGCGCGCTTAGCAATCTCAACGAGCCCGTAAAAGTCACTGGCACGATTTAAGGACGCCTCCGCGCGCTATTTCTCGCTTGCACAGTGATTTCACAAGCGGCGAGTGCAGTAATGATTGTGTTGTAAAGGCGCACGGCGAGATAAAGTTCGCAGAGACAAATGTCTGGAGTGAAGGAGGCACAAGGGCGGGCACGCGCGGCCGTTGCTGCCTGGATGAATCGGCTTGATACCGACCGGGAGCATTAGGACCTCGAATGCCAAGTGCTGAGGTCAATGCTGCAGGGCTTTCGACGAACGCAACGACCGAACGACCGACTTTTGCCGGACGCACTCACTCGTTCTCGTTGCACCAGTTCGCCGGCGTGGCCGCATTGCATTTTAAACCGGTACAGCGGGAAATGAATTGGCAATATCGAGTGGCCGCAGCCTCCTCGATTCGCACGTGATACACCAGCTTGATCCAGCTGATCGCGCGTCCGCACTCCAGGTCGTTGACCCTGTCTCGTCGTCGTGGCGATCTGGCTCGCCTGCAAACAGCGTGGAGCCTGTTCGAGATTTTCAGCCGAGTGCTTCTGGACGCACCCGGCCGGCGCGGCGTACTGCACTTTTGCTTATGGTAATGGAGAACAGTACGGAACGTGTGTAACGCGGCAACGTCTCGTGCCCTCGGTCTCCATGCCATGGAGAATATCATTGGTATTTCCCGTCATGGAGGCCCAGTCGCTTCTTTCGATTGTCACTGTTGGAACTCAATGTCAAGCTAATGAAACAGTATAGGAAATTGCGGGCCGATTCCACGATCATCATCGATTCCACACGCGCTTCCTTCCTTTTTGAATTGCAGCCTGGAAAGTGCAGAAATTAAGTCTCTCTAGCGCAGCAGTGACGGCGCATGCACATTATGCGCACGCAATCCGATCCTATTATTCGTTGAGTGCCCGACGAAATTCATACTTATTCTTCCAGAAGAGCGTATAATTGGGAGTGGAATTAGCCAGGCTATGCACGAAATCTCTGGTCTTGCTTCCCTATTTTCATGTGGCCCAGTCCCGATGCTAAGTGGTCGTCGACCCCTGGGTCCACTTATGAGCGCACCACTCCCGCGTAAAACCAGTACTCGTGCACGTACGTAGGTATCCGAACAAACGAAACTGGGGCCAAGTGAATTTCCAGCCGCGGCGAAAGCTATCAAAAGATTTCGGTTCGCGTTGAAGAAGGATCAAACGAACCTGATTTTCAAGGGGCGCGCGCGCGCCCATTCGGCTCGTACATATCCTTCACTAACAACCTGCGCCAGATTTCCGAGTACAGCTCACGTTGTATTCTTCTGCCAGTGCGCGTCACTCAATTTTATCCGCCGGCTCGTTCGAGTTTTGTGGGCCAGTCGTGGACACGCGCCGACCGTAACGAGCTATCCGACTTTTCAAGAGCAAGCAGCATGCGAGACACGATAACACAGGGAGAAAGCGGAACGCGCAGGATACGAACCGCGCCAGTGCTGGGCGTACAGCACTCTCCTCCCTCTCCATTCAATGGATGCTTCAAGGGTTTAAAATATTCTTCTATCATTATCTTGAAACATGAGATCGAGTTAAAGGAGATGAGTGGGCAAAAGACGGTGTTTTCACTTTCACGATACCCCGTAACTCTTTAAAGGGTAGAATCAAATCTATCACCAGGACAAACATAATTCGGCAGATTTATTAATCCGGCAAAGAAAAAGTCTCGTAGCGGGCGCGCCTGGCACATTCGGGTCACTCGGATCAACATGCATCGAGTGCGACAGTTTAATCCGAGGCATTAATATTTCAAGCTCAGCCCATACCTACCAGCAAACCAAATTTAACGCAAAATGCGACCATCATTTATTCGGAAGTACGAAAGTAGGAGAGCACTGCTCATTGAAGGGTGTATAAATATTACCAAAGAAGTACGTGTTGCAAGGATCAATACTATAAACGGGGGGGAAAGGAGCCCTGATTCCCAGGGCGGATGGAGAGAAAGACAGGTAGGCAGGGATGTCATTGGTAGGCGGGATTTATGTTTGCGTAACGCAATCGTGCATGAATAGTGGACGGTCTCATCTGAAGGCCAACGGCCGCTCACGATCAGCTTGGGACTGGGTCACATGCAAATCCAGACAAGCAGGCCGAGAGATAGCTGGCTCGAGCTATCTCTCGGTCTGCTATTCTCCTTTTTATGCTCCTTCGCACGGAATCGCCTGTTCCTCGGCCGGAGATGCCTCGGGTAATTCGGAGATCCAGGAAACCCGGGGGACTGGATATTGAGTGCATGTGTTCTCCGTTTGTAAAGATAACAGGGTGGATGGGCGAAAAAAGGGTATCGGGCTGCGCGTAATCTCGGCTGGTTATCTGAAGGTGTGCACACGACGATTCCAGGGGAAGTATTCCTTTATCTGGCCCTCTTATCGCATACTCACCCGGGGCCTGCGCCGTCCATTCTTTTTGCGGCATTCTCACGAGCCCGTTTCCCCAGAATGCAGTTTAACGCAAGGCTCGCGCGGACTACGAGCACCGCTCGCTTTCCTTCTTCCTTCGCTGGACTTCCATTAAAGACCGTAGAACAGTTGCCATAAATGGAGCAAAACCGAGCCTACGCTCCGCGTGGAATCTCGGCTTTCCATGTAAGTACGCGTATCGCCTCCAAGGAACTGGTTCAAAAAGAGAGTATGGAGGTGTATCATTGTAAAGGAAACCTTATTATCGAAACGTTCTCCGTGCGCAGAGTCCACTTGCTGCAATCCTCTTCTAAGAAGTATTGCACGCTACTGCACACGTACGCCAATCTATTAACTTCGATATAACAGCATAATGGAAGTGAATGAAATGCTATTGATTATAGTATCTCTAGCGCGCGAAAGTTTATAGCACAGCTTATAGTAATGGGCCATTTCTAGGAGCTACTTTATCGAAAATAGCCAAAGCTCCGTTTCTGCCATCGCAATCACTAAAGTCGCCGCCAACTGAATAGACCGTTTCTTCTATTCCTGCGGTGTTTTCATTTTTGAAGTAGAATCAGAAAAGCGACCTTGAAACCGCTTATTGAGTTGGCGGCGACTATGTATAGTGAACGATATAGGTATGCATTCGCGAAGCCGGTGACTGAGGCCACCCAGGAGATGCTCGTAACTTTCTTACGACGCGAAGGGGCCAATGAACCACGAGGGAGAAATATCGCTCAGTAGCCAGAAGCAACAGCTGTCGACAAGCGGTCGAAAAAATGTCTCGGCAACGAGGGAGAGAGAAGAGAATCCCTCGAAATGTCGAGGGTTATAGTATAGTATAGTAGCGCGGCCGCTATAAATCCGGCACCCACGTTCTCGACTCACGAGGCTCTCAATCAGGAGACTCGGTGGAGACTCGACGCCAAGTCGTCGTTTTGCCGCCGGTCCACACTGTCTGGCGGCTCCAGGATTTTATCAATGGACACTGTTATTATGAGAGCAAGATATCCACGGGCGGAAGCCTTGAGTGAATGAAGTTGTGGCTCAACTCGAGCGTGACGCGCCAGCCATGGGGCGCCGTGCAGCCTATCCCCTTTTCAATCAGATCCCCCACCCCGTGCTTCCATAAGTTCTACTGTGAAACCTGCCGCCCCATACCCATATCAATATCGGATTAACACTATGCGTAGAGTTTTGTAATTTGCTGAATTTCCTCGGTCCATGGGTAACTGGGGGGGGGGGGGGGGGGGGGGGGGGGGGGGGGGGGCAGAGTATAAATTGTGTATTAACGATGCGCGGCACCTGGCCGGCATAATTCATCGGCCGATGAACAATTGTAGGTCATAATTTGCAAGGGTATTGCGCTAACACTCATTAAAATCCCTTCTAAAGGGCATTATTAGACGAAAGTTGCCAGGCAGGTATTTGGAATTAATTTAAATTGCTATGGCACAGTGAAAATCCCGGAGTTTGCCTGGGACGCGTGGTTATTTTAGACCCAGTGGCCCTCGAGCGTTTATCGCGCCATTCGCGTTATCTCATAATGGAAAACCAATATTCCACTTGGTGCATGCTTCCTGTCGAGGAATCTTATTTCGTACGCCATATGGCCCGTATGGTACGTCGAAAGCTGTTTACGTTTTTAAAGCTTCTTTGACAGCGATTCTCTTCTAGTTTTTCAAATTTTAATGCGGATGCCTGCCGCCCCACATGCAGTAGTGAGCATTGGCCTGTCAGTTGGACGAGTTCGGAATACACTTGGCTGTGTAAAAGCACAGATGTGTGCATGCAGGCAGTCCGGAAATGATGAGTGCAGTATTTATCCACATGAGACGATCAGACGAACACACACACGTCGATCAGCGAATGCCGGTATCTCCGTGCTAACTGTGGCCATGACTGTACTTCGAGAACTGATTAATTTAACTTTAAGATCCGATTTATAATTAACGCTTCAGGGAATTAAGCAGTAGCCAGTCGAGAGTATCAGTCAGAGCCGTGCAGTAAGTAATTGCTCGGTAAGTCAGTGAGAAAAAGCGCTTCTATGATGATCCTCAGTGCTCCCCGAGTATTCGCAGCAACACTCGCCTTACACAGAGTCACAGAGTGCGAACTTTCGAAAGGAGTGTGCTCATGCATTCCTCATCGAGCAGGAGACAGAAAATTACGAAGTCTCCTTGAACGTCCGTCCGCGGTGCTCGGTTTAGAGTGGCGCGCACACGCGCAACGAACGTCTCGCCCATATAGTTGCGCAACTAAGCGTCAACGTAAACACGATACGATGGACATCCAGGTGTAAGAGCGGTGCACTTGCCTCCAGATATCGGAGAGCCCCTCTCAAGATCGATTCCCCGGCGATCGATCATAGGTGTGTCCTTTCAACCTGCCAGCGCTAATGCGCTATGAAAATATTCTCACTCCCGGCATGCATAAGTGTCGAGCGACGCGAAAGAATGCCGCGGTTCAATACTGAAATATAAATAATCGGCAGGAATGGGCGCACGCATATAGATCACGTGAAAAATGGCGCGCGTTCTGTGTATGATCGCCACTCCGAGCATTGCGCGCCACGCATTTACGGCAAATTCCGGAATCGCTTATGTACAGCGTGCTTCTCCCATGCAAAGAGGAATATGTAAATGCCCGTTTAACCTGCGCTGCTGGCAAGCTGAGTGCAAGTCACCGCTGCGAGTTCTCCCTGGCCTCTTCACTTTTTCTGTTAGTCAGCGCTTTATCTTGCTCCAACATTTTTCACCTTGTGATTTATTTCCTCGTTACACACGAGCGCCGGGCATTGATATCAGGAGGGGCCAAGGAAAAGCCTCGGAAACGAGAGTGGGTCTCTAGCAGTGTCTTCTTGGTCTCCGTGAATAAATCATTCGCTCCAGTCATAACCAATGCTCACTAGAGGAGAACTATTAAGGGAGTGGAAGCGAATGCAGTCGTCAGAACAAACGGCAGGAAGTCCCATCCGATCGGTGGACTCGCAAGCCATACTCCCGGCGTACTCTCTCTGTGTTACATCACTCGGCCGACTTGCACACCATCCAGCAAAGTTTCCTTCTCTCGGCGAAGGGGAAACAAGAGCGAGGCGGAACTCTAGGGAAGACCGCTCATTTGCGCGAGAAGGTGGTTTCACGCGGCTGCAGATTGCAGAAGCCTGCAGTTAGCCGGTGGGCAGGCAGGTGTGTCGTGTCGGCTGTGACACCGAAAGAGAGGAAGATGTCGTCGCACCGGCCGTGGACCTAACGGTGCGTTGGCGTGTCACATCTCACTGTTTCGCACACAAGACGTCGTTTATTGCGCGATCAGTCTGGCATCTAGTCGCGCCTTTAGTCACAAAGAGATCATATCAGGCGCTGTTACTCAGCTCTTTATCGACCGCTCCCTTTGTCTATTTATTCATTAAATTTTTTATTAAAATTATTTTAATTCATTTTAATTCATCTTTATGAAATAAAGAGATGAAATTCTCTTAGCCTTTCGCGTTCCGTTTCAGCGAAAATGGCAAGTAGAAAGTCGAGGAAAGTTTGCAACCGATGCCTCTAGTATCTTTCTAAACGTCCAACTCGAAAGTGCAATGCGCACGATAAGAATCTCTAAGAATACAAGTGCGATGCCTGGACAGGCTTTCCATCATGCTGTGCACAGTGGGACTTACAGGAAAGAATATGCAGACATCTCTGCGAAACGCTTGATTGATTCGTGGTTGACGGTACTTTTATTTCACTGTGCATCGAGTACGAGGCGGGATAGTAATATTAGCGTCCCGTCGGCAGAAGATAACGATTATGCTTTGTTCGATTCAACTTGCTGTTCCCAAGGCAAACTAGTATCGGCCTTATCTTTGTCCTGTGAAAGTACATATACTCAAGGAATTTAGATAATCATGCTTTGCATAAGTCTTGCCCATTTTTCCCTATCTAATTCGCCTTGTACATTCGCATCGAGCAGCCGCAATAATTTATGCTCTTCCGCGGCTAAATAGTGTGGCTGGAGGAGTAAAGTGCATACGGAATATTGAGGAGAACCCCGGTTTTCTCTGTCGCGATGCAGAATTGCACCTTTTCTCCGGCAGCATATTTCCTCCGTTTTGACACCGCATGGTTCTCGCGCGACTTAAAAGAATATAGGTCAGCGGATTCAGACTGTAAGTCACGCGTTCAAAGAATTCATGATAAACGTCCTCGAGAATCCTATCCTAGCAAGATGTGTGTGTGTCTAGCCTTGCCATCGCTGAATCCAGGAAATCCAAGAGCATGCCAGGTATTTTCATGCTCTTCATCCTCTTTTCTTCGACGAGGTTACGGAACGTCGAGATTCACTCAATCCTGAAGTGGGCTCGAAAGTCGTACCGGTAAGCGGTAGCGCAAACGTTATCATTGATGCCAAGGCGGAGAAAAAGACTGAAGGGGTAAAATATTGTCTAGCGATGGTGTTGGGAAAATGGGGATGTTTAAGGTAAGCCAAGGAGAGGGCAACTGGTCTATTTGACGTAATCAGCGTGTGCCAGGTCAGCGTCAGAGAGTGGACAGAGGAACAAGTCTGACATAGTGTCGGCGATACCACTGGCAGTTCAAAGTGGTTGTAGAGAGCTCGGATCCCCGTAGATCGTATCGTGAGATTCGTGAGCTCTATCACTAGCAACGGTCCCGGTGTGTACTGTGGAGAGGCACCAGAACCGCAAGGTGGATTCTACTTAGGGATGTGCCCCTCGATCTCAGCAGCCGTTTGGACTCCCGAGTCAAGAACGAATTGAGCTTTTCTTCGGGGTTCCACTGAGGCTTTCATAGAAACCGGCACCGGTCTGTTGTGTAAGGTGAACTCGATTACGGCTTGCTCGGCTGTGTAGTCGTTCCACTTGCACACCGACTCGCTGGAAACCCATGCACAGTCACACGGGGCGACGCGAGAGTTCTGTTAGTGGGATTCTAATGGTCGGTGCTAGGCCGCTAGGTAAGTGCGCGACCGCGCACGAACGGCAGAAACGTGGCTACCTGTCGCAACCTACTTACTGACAAGTCGCAATCAGTAAGCTGCACCTACCCACAGTAGCCTCATTATTCCGCGACAGCAATAGGCGCGCGCGCCGCCTTGTTGTCCATCGGCTTTGGTCTTCCGGAAGAATGCGACGCCTTCCTATTCAGACGGGAGGACCCGGCCACGGAGCATTGTGCTGCACGAGTCGCCTCCACTTCGCCCTCCGGCGGAATGACATTCGCCTCCTGTTGGCCGCTTTCTTCTTTCGCGAAATTAAATTCCACTATTCGAACATAGGGTTTACTTTTGACGGTGAATGCCGGCCACCCGCCAAAGAATGGCCCCGGGGACAAAGCTGTCCGCTTTAATCCGCATTATGGACTCGAGTGCGACAGGTTTGCACGTACCGTGAGATTGCATGATCAATCGCGTGACGGACGCCAGGAATACCTTCACGTACATACACTCCTTTTTCCCAGTCTCCTCGGCCCATGATTTGCAAGTGTAACAAACCCTCATTACAAGATCGACATAATTAATTTCGAAAGGTGTGAGAATAAGCTTTCAAATGAAATCCTCGGTTTTTTGCACGGTGAAACTGTAGCGGAAGCAGATTGGAACCTCGTTCGATCGCAGACCGGCATACATGAGGGTCGTACATCGCTTTTTCCTATTTGCTTTTGCGGAAAGGGGGTTAAGAGGCTTGCCAGCCAGCTCAGCCTGTACTGCTTCTCTTCCCGGGAAGTGGCGTTTTTCGCTGATCTTCGTTGAAGATAAGTGCATTAGTGTCGCATAATGCGAAGAGATAATGAAGTTTGCCTTGCCACCGGCCGCGGCGACCACCACGAAAGGACAATTTGTTAGGCGCATCTGACAGAAATCGATGTTACTTCTACAAAGTACCACGGGGTTAAGGATTCCGAGGTACATAATCCCTAAAAAAAGTAGCACCCAGTCTGGTAATTCCAAGAGCCGGGGCGAAAGACGTGCTGACAATTAGGCAGCGCCTTTAACCACCATGAATCGACATCTCGAACTGGGCAGAAGTACTGAATTTTCGAATTGCATTTCCCAACTTGAAGCGGATAAATTATTCAAAGTATGTCGTAGTGAATTTCACAATCATTATCGGTATTCTTAATGGGCGCGTACGTAAAGGCGCGTGCTGTTTCATGGGGGCGATAACGTCATCCTTCAAAAGTTGCATTAGTTCGATGGCACCAATACATCCACATAGACAGGACGTGGGCAGGGATCAATTTCGCAGAGTGCTCTTTATAATCCAATTCGAATGGCTCATAATTGCCTTGACCTTTCCAATTAATATTGGTTAACGGTGGGGTTCAGCAGCGGCAATTAAATGGACGGGAGTAGTAGAACAGGTGTTCTGTTATTCTTTAATCAGAATGGTGATGGTCAGTGCGAAGCTGTTTTTGCATTTAAGAGGGAAAATTATTTGCCGGCAAGTGGAAGAGGGTCATTTTGAATTCAGTGGAAACGCGCGGCCGTGCGGCGATAAGGATTAGAAGGCACGGCGAGTGGTTAACGAGGCGAGAAGTGCTCGTTAGAAGATCCCGCGGGATTTTTCATTGAAGCGTACCTCAGGAAAATATCCCCGATTTTGCGAGAAACCTTGCGTTTCACCCTGGCATGGGCGAGGGTGAGGGCGAGAAATATCAGTGAAGCTCCTAATGATAGCATTGAAAATATTTCACCGGACGAATTACTCAGGCAGTGCGGTCGCTAGGAAGAAGTGTCACGTGAAACGCAGATTCCGGGAATCCACCTAGAGGGTAGAGAGGGTAGAGAGCAGCGAGAAGGCAATTGTCATGGCGGTAGTCTGGCGAGACAGCAGCGGCGAACGTACCAAAGGCGGCAGGCTATGTAAGTCAGCGGGCATAAAAATGCAAGGGACGTGCGACCAGCTGAAAAGAAGGGGCTCCGGTCGGTACAAAAAAGGAAGCGAGCCGCGTCTGCGTGGTGGTGCGGGTGACCAAAGAACAGGAAGAAAGAATCAGCGCAGTGGAGACGGCCGGCTGTAGTCAGCCGGAAGCGGTACGAGGTGTGCTATTCCATACAAATGATCAAAGAATACTATTCTTCGACCCGATGAATCGAAGTCGGGGCTTGTATTATTAACAGCGCACTGCCCATGACTTACAGAATACAGATTGCATTCTCTCTTGATCACGAAGCAAGATTTATGGAGTCGTTTATAGCGGATGGTAGCGGGCGCAATCGAAGCGTATTGAAATATTCGAGCATCAGGTTGACGACCGGGTGATTGATAAAGTATACGACGCAGATGAAGGGAGTCTGAGAAGGGAAGTGTGTTCCTCAGCTCTGCCACACTTGAATGGAAACAGATTTCGCAAAATGCTTGGTGCATAGAAAGCGAGAATTTAGCCAGCTGGGTGGACCATTCTCGACAGACCTGGCGGTGCCGATTCACAGGTAGAAAAATCGATTCCCATCGAAACCCTATCCGGGTGAATCTGCTTGATCGAGAGAAGGACAGTTTCGGGAGATAGGTTGGCGTGCTAAGGATATTTGGCCCGCATCCGTAGCGGCGGTATATCGATTATTGCAGTGAGATGGCCGGCTTTCGCAATGGCATTAGCATCTGTCTCCCGCATCCCATTACGGCCTGACATCCGAAACGCGCCCGCCATTGTCAGCGTGCCACCCCGAGCGTAATCGTCTTCTTTCCTCGGTGTAAGAAATTGCGGCCCCCCGTCAGGAAAACGTCGAGCTCATACTCTATCAGCGACGCACCGTCGTGCGGAGGGCCACCTTTCTTTGAGAGGAAAGGCGCCTCTTCGCCTTGAGCGTGAATCTCTAAAAAGGTGGGCTCTGGCTGCCTCTGCACCGCGCGCCCCACGCTAAATAATTCCTCGCACGTTGGCCTCTTGTGAAAAGAAAATTTACAGTCACGCAGAGGTTGGCCTGCAGCGGCTGTGAACGCCCGACACCGTTTTAGTAATCGGAATTCGTGGCTGTCTATAAATCGCTGGCCCCTGGCCTGACGTCACACTTCCTGCGACGTTCCGCCGGTGACATACTAATGACGAGGCGCATATGTACTGTGCCTGCATTCGAACTTGCGCCTGTCATCTCAAACTTTGAGCCGACCGTCCCAAGTTTAGCGGACTTGAATTTTCTCAGCGTTTACCGTCTGCTCCTTGCGTTGCCTCTTTCGTGCTACCTGAATCTCATAATATGGTTCCTCCGGTGCACCCAGTAATCGCAAATCTAAGTTACCGTCGCGTTGGAAATCCTAATAAAACTTTGCTGCTTTCGAACAAGTTCATAGGTTAAGGGATAGATTGCGTGACAAACCTTTCAAATCAACAAACTCTAGTGTTTCCAGAAAGCAACTTGTGTCTGGTAGTAGCATGACACATTTTTCTTACTCGCCCAACCGAGTTTTCATCCTCACTCTGGGCTGGACTTCCATTTAACTCCAGCGGAAGCTTAACGGAATTTCGGGAGGGAACTTTCGCTTGAGCTAACGAGTTCCCTAGAAACTAAAGTGATTTGCGCACTGGCATTTAAATAAAATAGACCCGGCAGGGAAAACCTTAAGGTCGTTATCCAAAGCAAGTGTAATTAAGTCCTTTGAAAAGAAAAAGAATACGTCTTGAAGTATGACCGGAGCGTTCAATTACTCGGGCCGAAATTAATGTCGATTCGATAATACTCCTCCCAGCGCAGCGCAGCGGTCTAATTACGTCGTTAAAAGTTCCGACGGCGCCGCGCGGGAGGGAGGAAAACGAAGGAATGCGATCGGAGAAAGACGGGGAAAAAAGATGGATGTGAGAGGTAGAGAGTGGAAGAGAACCCGAAGATAGAGTGAGAAAAAAAGGGAGCAAGTAGCTGAGAGTTGCGCATTACACAAGCCTAAAAATACTGTACTAGCAGACGGTTATTATGCAATCGTCGCGTTAATGACCGGGTTCAACCCCGCTCTTAGCAAAGCTCCTTCTCAACACGAACTTCTTTCGCATACCTACGCTTTCCGTGCCGGGAAAGAGTAAATTATGTGTGAGCAGCTGTTTATACGAGCGTTACTCGAGCTCGCCCTGCTCTTACACGCCACTACGAAAATACGTAAGTGCATGTAGAGCAGCCCAAAGCGCTCACGTGCGGTTTTCCGAAATTTCACGGGCGTGAGCTTGCCACGAGAAAAGGAACGCCGGGCTCGAGGACTCGGTGTTCTTCATGGGGTCGAAGAGAGGAATTCGATTAATCGCGAATTGACCTGCCAAGGCAAATATTTGCATACATATATCAATCACCCCGCGCCAGGCAATTTGCGAGCCAGACGATTTCCTCGGCGTTTGTACGAAACATTTTTCCCAGTTTTCGAGAGTGATGTAACGCGAAAGCACGATGACTCGTGAAGATTAATGAGCAGCTCGAGTCTTTAGACGTGTTTGGCTTGCTCTTTCCGAATTGACTATTAGTCCTTCGGTGCGAACATCTTGTTAACTTTAGATTTGTCTTTTTTTTGCGAGGAACAAGTTGGTAACATTTGGAATAGTATAGGCAAGTTAATTGCTAGTTGATGATTATGTCAGGGTGTCGAGGCGACCGAGCATATACCAAGGTGTATTGCATGTAAGCCAGACGGCACTACTTATCGTTAGTAATGCAGTACTTGAGACGAGCTGGGCCGGAATTCAGTTAGTTCAAACGTAGCCAAGCCCGGAATTGAATTAACAGAGTTAATTCTCATTCTGAGGAAGGACCACGGGGTCCAGGAAGTGAGAAGGTAAGAGACCAAGAATATTCCTGTCAGACCTGCGCGGCTTAGCGAATACGAAACAAGGAGTAATGCAAATCCAGCTCTCCCATAGTATTCGTCGGAAGTTCCGCTGTCAAGGGAAGAGAAGGTTCTAATGATCTTTATTAATCGCTGCTCGTCGACTCAAGCCGAGCCACTACGGCTTGGATAAAAACTAGTTTTAATCGAAACTTGCCTCATAAACGTCATAAACTGTTGCACCTCCGACGGAGTTTCCGCAAAGACGTTAATCCCCTGAACAATACGCAGACGGTCCTCTTAATATGTGCTTAATTGCGAAACTTTATTAAATGTCTTTTAATACAGCAATCTTGAATTAAGTTTGCATGAATTGAGCTCGTACCTTCACCATAATCTCTTATCCATTTACTCTTCGAAATTCTTCTCGATTACGTCCATGCATGCTACTTGTTTTCATTAGAGGCCATAATTTCGGTAAAAGAGTAACCGCGGTTCATAAATATTCAGGTTGTCTCATGCTCGACCAACTCCTTCTACTAGGATGAGCATAAAATACTCATGAACAAAACAGTCAACACTTACTTCACACATAATGTAAATACAACACATATGTATGCATGTTGTAGATAGAAAAGTGATTAATCAAGAAACGTTATGTTCACGAGCGATTAAATGGGGTTGCGTGTAGATGAAAAATGAATTTAAGGAGGCGGAACGTTATTAGAAGAAGTTAATATTGTAGCAACATTAATACAAAAATGTAGTGATTTATCAATTGGAACGAAATCCAATACCGATACTTTTTCTTGTCATTTATCATCCAATATGTATTTAAAGTTAACCCTGATTGTATGATATGGATACAGTCATAGCGCACGTTCTCTCCGCTGCGATTTGCATCTCATATCCAGCAACATACGCATCCCCGTACCTCATATCCCCCCACCCCCTCTCTCTCTCTCTCTCTCATCGGACGATATCTCCTTTTCAGGGAAATTGCATTAGAAATGCAGGAGCGTCGCTATCCTCCCATTGCGTCTGTTCTCCCGGCTTAATATCTCCATTATAGTTGACTTCGATCTCACCGAGATCCTGCAAACTACAATGGGGCAGCTTCGTTACCGGGCCGATCATCGATGGCCAAGTGTGTACAGCGCGAGAGCAGGAAACCGGGAACCATTATGCAAGAGTGGCTCGCAATTTCCTTAGACCTGCCTCTTCGTGACCCGCACTCTTATGCGAGTCGATCGGCCATAAAGCTATTCGCGTGGATTAACTGCCTCGCCAGTTAATCCACTGGATGTGCATTGGCCTCTCGTTCCGGCAGTGTTTCTTCCCTCGCTCGGAATCGAGTGCGGGCATGTTTCATCGTGATACTTGTTCTCGCCAACCTCGGAACTTTATTAGCATTAGTATTTTTATCACCATTCTCCTGCACTCACGGCGAGATCGATCTTGAGAATTTTTGGGGGAGGTTCCGGGTGATATTGTTCCCGGAATCCGCCAGCGGAACTCTAGTAGTAGGGGGGTGGGGTTAGTTGGTCGAAAAATGTGGAAACGCAGCTGGGGCTACCGGTGGTTTCAGTATTTAATAAACATTCCGCGAAGACCACAGTTTTGCCGCAGGCCGAGCCGGTGGTTCATGAAGGGAAAAGCCTGGGGGTCGAGGGCGGCAGCGGTTTATGGCGCTGGAAAATTTTACGCCTCCGGCCGGGTAATCGTGAGACAGAGGGAGGCCGAACTTTTCATTCAATTTTTACCGACATCCAGGCCGAAAGCCGATCCGCAATAGCAACCATGGGCATCCGGCGGCGAGCTTACGAAATTAATTAAACCCGCTGGCCGTTGGCCGGTGGTCGGTTTGAAGAGCGAATATACTATGTATTCCCTGCTTTCATCCTCCTCCGAGCTCACCACATCCATCGGATTTTCGCCGGTGATTAAACTCTTCTTTCACATTCAAATTCATTCTTTTCCCACGGCCTTTGACCACACTCGGTACACTTTTCATGCACCTGTCCGTTCAGCCTCCCCTGCCAGTGTACTGGATATACGGAATACCGGAATTCGTCTAAGTCTGTCAATCGGCCGTGTCCAGTACGCTCGAGCCCCCGCGGATCTGATTTTGATGTTTCAACTCCGGCAACAGGGCAACCTTTTTCGACTTTGTGCTTCTCCCCCCGCGTCCTATTGGCGTCGTTCAATCTTCCAACGACGTGTTCTATAGGCTGCCTCGGCTGTCGCGCAAACACACTATTCGGCTGTCGCGCACATATTGTCCGGAATGCGCTGGCGAGCGTAACGATTAAATCACGCTAGCCCCGCTGGAGCGGAGCGTGCGTTTCTGCGGGCCGGTTAATATTAACGTCGAAAACTGGCGTCGGCGTCGGCGTCGGCGTCGCAAATGTGCGTCTGCTGACGAGGAATGCGCGCGCGGCGCGCGGCGTGCGACGTGTGTGAATACGGCCTTTCCAAATGAGGGTTGGCTATGGTAAGACGAGGGGGCAAAGGATACCCACATGGAGACTGGAAAGCGAGGCAAGCCATGGCTGCCGTGGAGAAGTAGATAGAGATATTCAGGGTCGGTGGCGGAGTACTTTGCGACATAGTACCTACGCGACCCCTGCGACGCTGAATTTACATAAGCGGCTTTCCTCCGGGCAAAGCCCTTTTCTCCCGGTCCTAAACAAATATTGACCAGGCCACCACCTCTTCCTCTCCGCAGCATTGTCATCATGAAATGGTCCATAGCTGACCAGGCATATTATACGTAAACGCTTATTAAACGGTAGACAAAATGACAAATCGCGACGTTACCGTAGTCGCCAACCGCCTGGCTTCAATTAATTATGAACTCCGAGGTCTGCCGAACCTCCCTGGACTTACTAAGCACTGATTCCGAAGCCGCAAGGAATCCGTATAGGGATCCGGCGTTAGCTACTATTATCGGGGCATAAGCGTAAAGTAATAAACACCCCCTGCCAGCATATTCCTTTATCAAGACTCGGCACAGTCCTGGCCGGCGTCAAACGGCCGCCGCGCCACTTACATCGGAGTTATATCTATGTACTACATACTTTCCCGGCCGCGCATACCTTAACGAATGGTAACTGGCCTCTAAATTTATGTTTCACTCGCGCGATTGCGCCTGAGACAATCAACGGGATTAATCGCCGGGGTGGTTAAAATTAAGTATTGATAAAGCCAAAGGCGCAGGCGCGCGGCCCTGACAAGAAGAATAATTGTTATTGCCCCAGTCTCTGGATTAGGTGTACGCGTACCTTATAACACGCTTCACTCTCGACGCGGCGAGCGGCTATCCATGCCGCGCAGATCACTGATAGCGCCGCGCCGATTAATTCGGCTGCGATGTAACGGGTTACTAAATAGCACGGGAAAGGGTGTCGTAGATCGCCGGCCGATATTTACGTATCGCTAAGTAGAGAAAGAACCTGATGGTGGTCGATGAGGCGTGCAAAAAATGTATGCGACAGGAGAGTACTTGACGTTCCAGGTGGGTAAGGCGCGAGCTTGTAATCGAGGGACGCATTATGTATCCTGTGTATCTATAACTCTTTCGCTTTGATAATAATTCGCTTTGACTCCAAGTGGGCAAGCGCTCGCACGCGCGCTGCCACGTAATTGGAGCGGACGAATAAATTTATTCCTGCCCGAGCTCGCCGCGGGACACCATCATTTCGGCGGTTGAGATTCACGTTGGATGGCACGAGCTTTGAGTAACTGGCAGAAACCGCGGGAGCATGGGGAGATGCGAATTTAACAGATGCAATTTCCTCTCTGTTGCAGAGCGCAAGCTGTTCGTCGGCATGCTGTCGAAGAAGTTCACGGAGAACGACGTGAGGAACATGTTCAGCGTCTACGGGGCGATCGAGGAGTGCTCGGTACTGCGAGACAGCACCGGGAAGAGTAAAGCCTGTGCCTTTGTTACCTTCGCTAGTAAACAATACGCCATCAACGCCATTAAGGCCCTTCATCACTCGCAAACGATGGAGGTCAGTAAACCACCAATTACACAGCGCTCACAGTTTATTCCTACGACGATACCGTTCGACGTCGGGCCCGTGATTGCACGATTAGCACGCTGATAAAGCAGCTCTGCGCACTGGCTGTACCGTCCTACTCGCAGTCAGTTATCCACCTCGATATATCCAAGGATTTATTCAATCCAGTCTCGGCGAGACCCGACCGTGCCGGCTTCTGTAATGAAGCCATTACATCGCTTTAAAGCGGCCGACGGAAGGGACATTTGAAATCAAAATGATATTCTCGTTAGCATAACGGATATCGCCCGCTCGTTTACCACCCGTTTCTGAGAGACTGCTTATCGGGGGTAGACGTCGGCGGGATAAGTAGCGAACGTTTCATTAAGCGAAACAGCATCGACCGGTAGATTGAATGCATAAACGATCCCTCCTAGTTGAATCGCCGGATGCAAGACGAAGGTAAGAGGATCGTTTCGCGTTAGCTTCCTCGATGGAACTGCAGCAAGGTGTATAGCTATAGCTATACTATTCGAACCAGTAGCCGGTACTATAGTGCAGAAGATAAGAGAAGTAGGATCGTTATATTCGCGCAGGCACATTTCTTTTCATAGCGGTTCGACGGGTATTTTGGCCATTGGCTCGCTGCCACTGTCATCTGGAGAAACGTTAGTTCACCTACGAACGTGGCTAATCGCCGCATCTCTCAATGATCCAACGATTTAACGGCTTATATACTGAGAATCAGTTAAAACAATCGGTTTACCCTTTTTCGCACTTTTAAAGAATATATCAGTCCGGTATCTCAAATATCAACAGAGTAACACTTAACTTTGTGTGCAGCTTAACATTATTATAGCAAGAATGAATATCGAGTCGAGAAAGTTACTGATAAACAAGGAATGTTTGTTTCAGGGCTGTTCGTCACCGCTGGTTGTGAAATTCGCGGACACGCAGAAGGAGAAAGATCAGAAGAGAATGCAGCAGCTGCAGTCGAACCTTTGGAACATAGCAGGAGTGAATATGACGCCGCATTATTTGACCGTCCGTACCTTCAATAATTAATCCGAGAGTCCCTTTTTGTTTTACCATGTAAATCCCATTTGCCGCGGGGATGCAAGACATATTACGAAATTTCTCTCCCGAGTATTGTGAATGCCTTCCGCATATTTCAATAGGAACTATTGACCTTGCGCATTTGTTGGAAATTAAAAAGCAGTTCAGTGCTTTCGCAAAAGCTCGTAATTG
The DNA here is from genome assembly GCA_963675795.1 of Crossocerus cetratus. Lineage (NCBI taxonomy): Eukaryota > Metazoa > Arthropoda > Insecta > Hymenoptera > Crabronidae > Crossocerus > Crossocerus cetratus. Next base: position 15,087,746 of record OY776666.1, on the reverse strand, counting down.
GAAAGCGAGTTTTGCTGGTCCTAGCTTTATTCAAACTTGGTTCCATAAATATTAAGGCTGTACGATATTTCTTACTGGGAAGACTTGCGGCTACACACTAACACGTGTTTCTGATCTGTCTGTCCGCAGAACGACACGCCTGCTCTGGCGCCGGCGTCCCTCCAGCTCTTGCAACAATTGCAAGCGACGACGAGCGCTGCGACCCCGGTAGCCGCGAACGCCGGTACCAGCGCGTTGTCGAGTGTGCAGCAACAATTGTTCCTGCAGCAGCATCTGGGCCTGGGCGCTGCAACCCCGGCGCACGCGGCTGCACCGGCGGTTCCGAGTCCGCCCGAAATCACCCCTACCAATCCCCTGCAAGGCTTGGCGACACTCGCATCCCTCAGTAACTCCGCCGGTGAGTATGGTCAGTGTCAGTTTTGCTTCTCTTTATTTTTTTACCCTGCTCCCCTTCGCCACTGCCTCCCCTCGCATCCTCCATCCCACCGATTCCGCCGTGGATTTATTGGCCGCTGCTGTTACGCCATTGTCCTTCTTCTCCTCTGGTGCGCTATTTGTCGCGCGAATTCCACGCGCCGGGAATAGAGAAAGGGAGAGCGGGAGAGCGAAAGAGCGAGAGAACGGCCGCGCCGCGCGCGCCTCGTTGCAAAATTTATGGAAGGTTGCGAGTAAGCCCGCGTGTTTTACGGCACGCTTAGTGGCTGACTGGGACTTGATATCTAACGCTCTTCCCTGCCGTCACTTGTGTTTTGACGTAATCGGCTTGCGTCCCGCGGCGGCTTACTTTTCGCAGATCGTAAATTGGTTCCTACTAGGCGAGCGTGCCTCTCCCAACGCGCCCCACAACCAACGTACATACGTACAACTGTGTTTAACCATACCGCGCGCGTACAGCAGTACTGTATATCTATACACATATACATAGATATACACATATGCAGCACTCTCGCAAGCGCTTGTTTCCATGATAATAAGCTCCCGCGTTTAATGGGAGCGCTAGGCACGAAAATGCAATGACTCGCCGCGGTGCATGCCACCATTAGCGTGCATTTTAATGCATCTGTTTATCGCGTATTCCTCGGAAACGTGAAGTCACCCATGACACCCGCCGGTTGCACAGACCCGTCTCCACTCGTTACAATAGAGTCATGAACTACATTGCACATCGGCATTTTCCACCTTACTAATTTTACAACCTCCTATCCACTAAAGTAGGTTTATTGTTGCCCTCTGCAGCTCTTGGCTCCGCGCACACCGTTGAATTTATAGGAAAAGGTTCGAACTGAATCCCTACTGATGGTAATTTTGTTGCAGCGAATGCAGGTGTATCGCCGATGAGTATGCAGAACCTGGTCACCTTGGCAGCGATGACTGGTGGCAATGGCAATCTTCAAGTTTCGCCCAACAGTGAGTACCCTGTGACCGAGAGCACTAATACTAGAGGTAGCCACTGTCTCATGTGAGAGATTTACGTGAAGCACATGTACGACACTCCCGCACGTGAAACAACTTTGTCTTTGTTGTGCAAGAATGTTATGCTTTCGCAATCCCCTGAATTGGCAGCCGATCATTTTAACAATATGGTATGCGCGGGAGTGCCTAATAGTCGAGGCGCGTCGAAATTGGGGCTTGCTTGCGATTAAAACTTGATGGGTTGTATCCATATGTGTAATGCATTAAACGTTTCACCTGTTGAACGATGTTTGCCTGACGTATAGTGACACCGTTAGCACGGACTTGTTGTTCCTTAGCTATTTGAGCCGACCTCGAGGGAAAGGTATACGCAGGATTCCATAGAAAAGTCGCTTTTTATGCCAAGTTTCGGGACATGCATTGGGGGTTGCCAGTCTCAGAAGCAGGGACAAAAGAGCGGCGTTTCCAGTGGCATGTTCCGAAGCGTAGATCCTAGTAATTTTAGGCGTGGGGTTAAGGGGGGAACCAAGTTTACGTGCCGAATATGTAAACACGTAACTAACTTGAGCTGGCTAATATCGCGAACGTGCTCTGTGTTTCAGCGTTAAGCGGACTGGCGAATTCGACAGCAGGTATGTCGCTATGTACGTGTCGCATTGCCTGGTACAGTATTAACAATTACTAAGTTAATTTCGATCTCACACCGGTAGACCGTAACCCTACTGACGATACCTACGTCACGCTTAGATCCGGGACGCGTATAAATATCGAACGTGTACGGTGGATACAAAGGGGTGTTCGATCAAGTCCACACTGCGCGCGATCTCTGGTCGTGCAGACTCTGTCAGTGCATTTTACATGCAACCCCGGTTTTATGCAATACTTGTTCCTTCCACCACTTCCGCGACGCATCAGACCACTGCACTTTGGCCGCAGGGCTCCGAGGATTTGACTTGACGAAACTCAAAGAGATGTACGCTCGAAGCATTCCAAGTTTAGCGATTTGAGCCATGCACCGACAGCGGGTCGTCTTCAATCAGTGAAGAGCGAATTCTTCCTTCACGCAATTGCGCGCCTGTATTTTAACTCTGCGCATTTTTTTCTCGTGCTTAGCTGCCATTCTCGGGAAGACAGGAAATACAGGTGAGACGCCACCACTGGAGCTGAATGATTCTATGCTATAGATGGCTTTTAGTTTTTAATGTTTTCTCTGTTTATCGTTTTACTTGAGTCGACTGTTCATTCATACTGGCGCTCATCCGCAAGTCACCTCCTTCGTACTACACACACTCAGGCACACACCTCGCTCTGTCAGACTGTCGAACGTTTATCCTGTTCTCGTGAACTAAACAAGAAAAGGATATGTAGTTAGTGCTTCTCGTCTCCTGAGGAGATAGCTATGTTTAACTGCAATGTATCATAAACCTCTATTAACGATGTACATATTTATGTGTCGAATCGGAAGTATTATCACAATGGGAATAAATTCGTAACTTGTCGGCAGTCGCCATAGCTTCTTATATGACGAATTGGCCTCATTCTACTTAAAAATTCAGCAGCAAGAGAATAATCGCATGATTCAGCAATAATATTGATATTAATATTACTGAATTTAGTACATCCATATAAATATGGGAACGCTTATCGTGGCCATTCATTAACAAAACGCTAGAGCAGCATGAAGCATGTTCTGGACGTTAATTTTCCAGAAGATAAGCTGGAATAACTATTGGGTGTAGCAATTGAACAGGCCTAGAGAGGATTATCGAGTTCTGAAGATGTATTTTTATTTTAAAGGGTCCACTGGGGGTAGTCTCAGTCCCGTGACATCCTTAGCACTGAACTCCTTAACGGGAACGCCATTAAATGGCCTCCAGGATTCCTTGAGCAATGCCTACTCCAGTTTGCAGCAATATGCAGGTAATTGTTTCACACCAAACAGCCGATCATTGCTAAAGTGTAAGCTTGAAATGACAGTATCAATTATTAATTAATTCACACCCTATTCGTGGGGATTTATTATTCTAACAAGTAATTGTGCGCCTTAAAGCTCTCATTGGAAAAACGACGGTGACCGTGGAAAAGAAAGAGTTGCATAGTGAGTAACATGAGTAGAATGCTTGTGCTTAGATCTATTAACCAACGTAGATATTTAGATATGAGTATCAATCGCGACACATTTTGCACGTTGTTCAGCATTAAATGGGTCCCACCTTACAAGACCCACATGCTTGCCTATTTGTAAAAAGGAGCTCTTGTGATGAGAGATCTGGTAAGGTGGGATACAATAGCGCATTACTTGGATGCATTTGTGTTAAATCGTAAATACCCATCGACAGAGTGAATACTTTCAGGGTTCCCGGCATTCACGGCAGCAGCGGCAGCAGCTGCAGCGGTGGCTCAAAAGAGCAAGTTGACCTCAACGGACAAGCAGATAGAGGGACCTGAGGGCTGCAACCTTTTCATCTATCACCTTCCGCAACAATTCAGCGATACCGATCTCGTATCAACTTTCTTACCATTTGGCAATGTGATATCCGCCAAAGTTTTCATTGACAAACAGACGTTACTGAGCAAGTGCTTTGGTAAGCATCCAGTCTACTCGCATTGATTTCTTCTATCGTTTTTTCATTCGATTATGTTAAAACGCATTGTTTTACAGACTGGCTAAATACTACTAATGACTCTTTTATGACGTGGTGGTAAGATATAATTTCATATTACAGGGTTTGTGTCCTACGACAATGCGGCGAGTGCTCAGGCGGCCATCCAGGCGATGAATGGTTTCCAAATCGGCATGAAACGATTGAAGGTGCAATTGAAAAGGTCCAAGGACGCATGCAAGCCGTACTAGCTGACGTTGCCCACCGTTCATAGGTAGATACCAAGGACTTCTCGGATACCACGGCTCGGATCCAACGACCTTGGTGTCCTTAATCAAAAATTGCGCTGACGCGTTCTTAAACCGTACTTGTCGTGCCCAGTTAAGGACTCCTTTGATCTCTAAAAAATTTGAGCTGTCGTATCGCTCGATATGAGCGTAATATCAGGTTACTTTCTTCAATAACGCTCTCTAGTCAACTAGTATTCCTAGCAAAATTCGTGGACACTTCACTTTTCAGGCTGCGCGTTGTCTTCGAAGGAAGGTTGTTCGTGTTCATATTCTAGAGCACTATACGTTAGTCCTTTCGAAACAAGACTGTGATAATGTACAAGACTTTCGAATTCCCGCTTTACAAGGGAATCACTTCGACTTTATTTATCGACCTGTCGTTCGTCCGTCCATTTATACTCACAGTTTGGTATTCTCGTACGTGTTAGTCTTTACGTACTCTTCCGCGTTTCATCGTAACTGTATATCACATGCATATACGTGCCAACTATCATATTTCATCCCGAGATGCAGGTTTCGATCGCGTTCGTATTATGCAATGGCAGGTGCCGCACTCCTGAATGCAGATGAATACATCGGGTCTTGTTTTTTCTTTAATATTTATGGCTATAAATTGCAGACACTTCGATGCACTTTTCACGGCTAAAAATGCTTGTTAATTTCTAGCCCTGTGCAAATCTGTGTATATATATTCTTTGTCACGTGTGTTGCATTCGTGATGTCTGTATGTTGAGTCAACATACGGGAATCACGCGCAAAGTCAATACCGATGGCACACTGAAGAGCAAACAACCGGCGTGCTGATGCGACCGAAAATGTACATCGGGAAGTCAGTCATGACGGAAAGTAATGTTATTCTTCCAATCATCGTTCGACAGACCGTAAAACTTTCACTCATTGTGCTCCACGAGGCACTTTGTTATTGCAGTATACTTGCGCGATTATGTCACGTAAGGTCGATTAAACTATTGAACAAAGATATAGATAGTGAAGCAGCTCATATGCTTCTTTACCAGATCATTCTGTTTGCAAAGAATCAGAAGACACAAATCCAACCCCAGAACCTTTTTTGCCCCATTTTCGCCAGGGGTGTAATCAAACTTCATCTCGTTGCAAACGGCTGCCAGTAAAGCTTTCTGTGCTAACTTTTGTGCACAAAGTGGAATTACGTACGTGAAGTTCACTAACATACGTAGCTTTTTTTCTGAAGAGAATACGAGTAGTTCGCTTTTGAGTTTTTACACGCAACGTAAGTCGTGCCTTTGACTAAACTCTGCGATTTTTCTTTCTCCTTTTTCTATCACTCTTTCTCTCTCTTTATTTCTTTTCATACGTATTTATTGTGCGTGAATATGTATATACTGTGCGTGTTGTACGCATTTACACTATTTTACACACACACACACACACACACACACACACACCCACGTGTTTCTCTCTTGAAATTTATTCCGGATAATAAGGGCAAAAATGATCGTGAATATTCTACATCACCCTATCAATTGATGATAATGAAACGACAACAGAGTCTACCTCAGTAAATAATGATAACGCCAATGTTATATACATATGGGTACACTCTCCCGCGGCCCCCTCCATTCATTGTACAGGGCGCGCACAGAAAGTGAAACGTTCTATTCGTAATAGTAATATCACTAAGTTTGATGATTAATCACGCTACGACGCTTCATTAGTTGGTAGTACTAACACTGCCGTGTGTTTTTGGGATGAGGCCGATCCTCGACTATACTTCGATGTAGACGATTCACCGACCTCTTCATCAATGATATTGCGGTATTCGTAGTCGTTGCAAATTTGCTGCTCTGTTTTATATGTGTTTCTCTTATTTATTTCTCTTCGATGATGTTATCGGTGAATCGTACTAGTCACTTGATGCATAAATAATAAGATTCAGTGTGAGGAAATATGATACGGAACCGCGCAGTATTAGTATTAGATCCGTCCATTGATGCTATTAAACGAGTAGACTTGAATCTTATTTCCACAAGCTGAAAACGACGGATCGGCGAAGTACCTGTGTGCACGTTGCACGGTATTGGTACCAAAAGGATTCTACTGCTGCTGCGTATAGAAATCTAATCTGCTGTTTTTTTCTCTAATTGTACGGTAAAGTATGCCAATTTCGAATCCCCTTTCATTATTCGCTTGGCAAAAACAACTATGTTTGTGAGACATGACACTCTTCTAGAGATTACGCACTAAAGAGGCTACATATATCTATCGAAAATCAGCAGAATAATAAGAATGCGTAGGAGGCCGCAGGATTCTAGTTGCCTGGAGACCATCACCGTGCCCGTTCGCCCAGGAAATCCTACATATCTGGTGTGTGGTGGTGACTAACATGTCTGTGTGTTTGTTTGTGTGCCAGCAGGTGGCCTGTGACGTTGTGACCGTGTTCTCGATCGGAGTCGCCGTGCCATGTCAGTCTCTCAGTCAGTCAAATCCGTAGATCGCTTGACCGAATGGTCGGTCGATCAGTCACGACTCCTTGGTCAGTCTCTCGATCAGTCATTCTGTGTCTGTCGGTGCCTGTACGAACATCCGCCCACTGTTGTTGCTCCCGCAAGGAGCTTCGCTCTGCACCCGAGTCTCTTCCCTACGCGATCTATCCGATATGACCCCAATGATCTAACTACCACCCGAGCTCTACATTCTTCTCCGCGCGTCGTACCGCCTGACACATTCGCTTATACTACTTTTCATTTAATCGGCCTGCTACTCAACCTCAACGTAACATCGCCATGAAAACGTAAAACGGTAAAAGCAAACGCTTCTAACTAAAGAGAGAAGCACCACGCAAGGAAAACTTTTAACGAATCTCGGGATTTAGTTCATCAGACCATTGGGATCGATTCGAAATTAGTTGAGGAATGATAAAAGCACAATAAGAAAACTGGTCGCCGATATAGTGCGTGGGCCAGTTTATCTGTAGCTCGGGAAGTTCCTGAAAATCCGGGAGGAAGCAAGCGAGGGTTATCGCGGGTGCTTGCGATACTAGAACTGTATAGAAAAGTTACAAAGCGGACGTTGGAGCACCGCCGATAGAGCACTGTGTTTTTTGTTCCTTGGGCAAATCTGATGCCACCTGTAACTCTTTAGTCTCTTCGTGTATGTGTGTATATATACATATACGTGTATGAAGCTGTGTATACGCATATACATATTCGTAACTGTGCAAATACGTGTGCAAAAGTCGCGCACGAGCGAGGATGCGATCTGAAACCGGCACAAGAAAGTGGAAGAAAGCATTGGGGTAATCTCCACATCCTATGCGGAAAACGGAAAACCAAAGAGAAGACCAGGGAACCAACTTTAGATCGCATCGAGCCTGCCCCGCGATCACTTGCGCACGATGAGCTCGCGCAACATTCGCTATAGAGAAATCAAAGAGTACTCTTCGCTTGCGAGATGTAGGAGTGAGTCCTGTATTATAAATGAACTCTGTGTGCATGTATTAACTGTCGACTGAGGTTTACACCGGCTCACTTTCGGGATCGCTATCAACGTCGAAGCGCCTGTTCATATGTAGATATACACACTAATGTGCCGACAAACTGGATATAGAAAAATGTATAAAGAAGGAGAGATACTAGGTTGAAATGTGTAGGCGAAAGTGAACAGCACGAACATGGTTTAGTTTAGTATAAATTATACCGTGTAAAGATACCAAAAAAACGATGAAACAAGCGAAAAGTAGGAAAGACAAATATAAGAGACATTTTATAATGATTTTTGTGATAAGATTGTATGATACATAGGGTCGGTCTAACGTCGCTTTTCCAAGATGCGCAAGATATGCGCCAAGATGAAAGCATCGAAGTAGAAGCCTTCCGCGGTGCAATTTACCACCGGGATCTAATTTTGGCAATACAGTCGTGATGTTTTTTTTTCTTTCTTCTCTCTCTCTCTCTCTCTCTCTCTCTCTCTCACTCACTCACTTACTCACTCTCTCTCGTCTTTCTTGTTTCAAAGGTACTTATCGTTCGTCCGTGTATTATGATCTCCTTCATTCAGTTACAATGGATTTAGATCCATCTTAAGTGGCGCTGAAATCCCATTAAGTAAATGGGAGACCGCCGAAGAAATATCAAAGGGTTCTAGTCGCGTAAGTTGCGATTATATAAAAGTCTAATCACGAATCTTGAGTCAGTAACAGCTTCTACCGTCTTATTTATAAGATAAAGTAGGGCGTATATCTAGCAGGAATACACAAACTTTGTCTTTAAATATATTTTGACTTGGTTTTATCCGATTTTGGACGCAACTTTAGGTTTGCAGGAACTTATAGAAAAGTTTAGTGGTCAAACTAAGAGTGCACTTTAAGCTAGAGCTTTCGTTACTGATGCAAGGTTAGATGACGTACATCGTTATTTTTAGGTACTTAATGCCATTAATATTACGAAGCCGTCAGTGTGGTTCACGTATGAAGGTGTGAAATATCCCCAATGGCAATTATTCACCCCATGCCAAAACAATCCAAACTCCAATCTTCTTCAAGTTCATATTTTTCAGTCCTCAATTTGTTAAGAATTTTTGTTAAGAATTCGCGAATTTTTCTTCCTCGTCAGTATTGACTATTATCAATAATAAATCGCCGGCACCGTCTACATACGATGAGACGCCGATTTCCACGGTGAGAAAGGAAGCTATACATTTTTATACACTTTTTACAGTCCGTAAATCGTGCTTAGGCGTTTTGTCTATCAAAGCAATGATAACACAGATCTTTATTTGTTGCTTTATTTTAGACTAAGCCACCGGATTATGTGAACCTTGACTATTCAACTGCAAAATTTGTTTGGGTCACTATCTTAAGTGCAATTAGCATTATAGATATTTGTTTAGCCTTGGAGGTGATCCAGTTATGACCTCCGAATTTATATTGATGTTAGATTTGTTTGCTCCCACCAAAATCGAGTTTGTCGAATCCCGGCATATTTTCTTTTGAATTACATTTTGTGTTAAATTAAGAAACTCGCCTACCGAAATTGGTATTGGCGCAATTACAATCCCTTAAGTTACGTTGAACGTACGCAGGAATGGAAAGATGGGAGGTTTTACTTTAGCATACAGCCGTAACTTCGAGCCCTGCGTCAATACACATATTTGCATCAGACCAAATGAACAGAGTGACGAACGTCGACTCGAGAATGAGGATTTTGTACAGGAAAAATATAGAATATGTATACTGAGCAGTACATTACTACAGCGTTGAGTGCATCTTGCTCCGTGAAAATTGAAATTACCAAAGACGTGTCTTTAATTAATTGATGTACTTATGCAATGCTAAACAATAATTTACATATTACATGTTCAGCTACGTTTTAGTCCCGCGGGTAAATACAAATGGAGCCTAGTCAGAATAGGAATGCTACAATTAATAGTATAGTGTTGCCGTTATGTCCGTGTCACCTTGTCACCATTGTACGGCACGTTCGCGTCTATTGTTGTTGCTGCTACGATTATTATGGCTATCACTGCTATGTTCAATTTTTATTAGTTAATCTTGTTGTTATCATCCTGGGAAATTATCATAGTTATTGCTATTGCTAGATTGTGAAAATTCTATGATTATACTATTACTATCGTCAGTACGACCTTCGATAGTAAGATTACTCTAGTACTTTATTATTTCTATTATTTTTATTATTATTATTAATATTATTCTTACTTTTATATCGATTCTCGTAAGCACTTTGTACGAGTTTAGTGGTTACGCTGTTTGCCGATAGTGTAAATTGTAGCTTTTGATCATCATTAATTTTTGCACATAATCGTTAATTTTTCTGGCAGTTTACAAATAGCTACCGGCGGTATAAAAGTCCTCTTTACTCATTTTGATTACGTAATTGGCAGGCGCGATAATAACGCGCACTACCGTAAAAACAGTATATTTTTGGCTCACAAATAAAAAATTCGACAACAAGCAAACATTTACTATTTCGTATTTCCAACCATAAGCATTTAACATCTTCTCTACACTGTATAATTGCGATCGCTTTCGTCACAGTGACCACTACTATTAGTACCATTGGAATCTTAATTTTATTATTAGATTATATGATTACTTGTAATGATGATAGAACCTTACAATCAGCATGGATAGCGCTGTTACCGGACACCTGATCCTTACCCTGTTAACAGATGACGATTATTTATTTTATTGTTCTTCTTATAGAACTTGCTTAATTTCCGTTTTACTTTTTTGTTTGATTTACTCGTACGAATGCGTTTAATTTCTTTGGTGCTGTTTTACGTACACCTGTTTTTTATTGCAACGCGCTGATATGTGTTAACGTGGCTCTGAAATGCGTTTGTTGGTCCTTGGAGGCTGGATGGGGAGAAAATAGCTTTTGTCAACTGACTACTTATGTAACGCCCTGAATTACCATTGCAGACTTAAATGACATCTTTGGATAAAAAGTCCAATTTAACTGTGAGCCCGGTAAAATCGCCGCGATATTTTTCACAACTAGAACGTAAGATAATGATTAATTTTCTTTAAGGCGTTTACTTTCGACGTCTTTGCGAAAGGATCAAGTATGATACATGCCCAAGTAAGCGCCGTTCGTGTCGTTAATTTTGTAAACTGTGTACAAAGAACGGTCGTTTGTGTGTCGAAAGACCATGGGCAATCCAAAAAGACCGATTCATCGACGAACCTAGGTGCGTTAGATTGATTGATAGCAGAAATTAAGTAGGATATTATGCACGGTGTTCGCAGCTTTTACATATATCTAGTATGTATGTGATGTGCCCATACAAGGATATATATAGCCACACATACGTTTATTACGTCTGGGCATTACGAGTATTTTTGTGAATGTGCGTTTATACGCATACGGAAACAGATGCATCGGTTACTTATTTTATGCCGTTACGTGTACGATCGTTCTTTGAGGCATTGTTCGCGATTACCTCATCACCGTTGTTTAATGTCTGTCTAGAAGGTCATTGTTTCAGTTTTTCTTTTCGTTCATTGCAATGATGTACCGCGTAACGTCGATCGGCCAACATAGAAAGTGTCAGATATTTTTGTTTCCCTTTTGTCATTATTATATTAGTAATCAGCATGTGACATATGTTGAAAATAATAATACATATATTTATTTTGTTCGTTTAATTTCTTTTAGCTTCTGTCGGTATTCCACCATCCCCTTCTCCAACTGCACTACAGAAAATGCATGCAATGCTACCCTCAAAAATCCGCTTTCATCCATCCTTATATGATTTTTCCTACGGATTTTACGTCAAACGAAACTTGTAGCTCAACATGGAGAAAAGGCAGTAATAGGGGTGAACGCGCGCGTTCTGAAATATCTCATTAAGCGGCTATATATCTCATTAAGCGACTCTGTCCTACGTGGCAACTCCCCTTAATTCTTTTGCCTATGATTCATATATTCATACGATGGAAAACACCGGAAATATATATAAATTTCTTAATAAAAAATCAAACATTTCCAGGCCGGGCAACCGATACTTCCGGTAGGTCCGATCACATACATATACCAAGTGTCCAATTCTACTAAATTTTTCCCTTCACTTTTGCGTACCATTATGTTCCAAAGTTGTGTGCTTTATCCATCTTTTTTATGAGCCTTTTTTATAAATGTCGAGGAAGTAAAAGCATTATCCCCGTTCATGACGGGGCTACTTCCCTTTGGTTGAATCATGAATAATTAAAATTTTCTTAGAAAATCATACAGGAGCTAAAGTATGAGAAAAAATGGATCTCAGCGACTGAACAGGAAGCATAAAGCGAAAGGTTTGACTACTAAAAGGCAAGACGTGTACTCGTAATGGGAGATAGGGAAACTGGGCGGTAAAGGCATACGCAATCCATCCTTAGGACGAAGACAGACTCTATTCTGCGCTCACTCGGGTATTTCATAAAAGAACTCGAAATACTGGTTTTTTAACTATGAACTTGCGATTTTTATACGTTGTATACATTTTGTATATATATGCGAGCGTAAACTCAACCTTTAAACCTTTGATATCTAATTCCATGATTGTTCATTGTGTTCGGCCTAATTGATCTGATCCTGGACTTGAATGGGATTCCTCTCTCGCTATCACTCTTAACCCTTTACTTGTAAACTTAAGTGACACGAGTTGATTTGGATTACTCGCTGCAAGCCACATATGCATGTGCTTAAGACATAAAACTTCGGCGGAAAAGTGACGTGTATGACGTAACTATACGTACTGTATATGTGTACCTAATTCGCGAGTTTCCAAATAAAGGGTTAACGATACGTCATATCCTTCCCGCATAATTGACCGAGGCCGAACCAGCAGTTGCCGTTTACTAAAGTAAATTGGGGAAGAAACAAGAAAGTGTAATCTATAAAGTGAAGTAGATAAAGCGTACATGTATACTTGTATTTAATAAGGGCAATGCGTTGCGCCTCTGTAAGATTGTGATCTACCCCTTCGACACTTAGACTATTCGATGTACAGGACGCACATGCACCGAGAAACAATCATTCGAAAATGCTCGTAAGCATACACTGTACATAACGTAAGCAGTCTACTAGATGGTAAGAGTATTTTTTGTACGTAGTGGAATTCCGGAGGATAAGCATTCTCATCCTGCTGCGTCCGCCGAATTCCGTTTAATAAGGCGGCGGTCCCCGATATACGTAAGGTAAACCGCTAACAGCAACGCCGATACATGAAATTCTCCATCTCTGCATCATGAAAATCACTTTTAACGAGAGGAGTGTCGACACGTGCATTGCATCGCAATCAAGCCTTGGAGAAATGGGACGTCAGTCGAAGCGACTCATGAAATCGTGGGTGTTGCTGATTGGAGAAGTGCGCTTCTACGCAGATCTCAGCCTGTAAATATTCACTTTAAGAGTGTACATGTAATTGTGACCCATTTGTATCTACTGTAAATAGAAAGCTCCTATGGACCATACACATATATCAGCCCACGGTCTCCTTCTCGATATACTTTGAAAAAAGATGCACTGCGACGAATGTCTATATGCAAGTATTCAATGCCAGCCTGCGTGAAAGTAGGTGTACAGTGGGCGACTAATTATCAAACTAGATCGATCAGAAAATGACTTTGCTGTGCAATTCCTTCGGCTCGAAATCTCGGCGGGCTTGCTAAGCTGCGTTAACGCCGCCCACAGGTAATCGTCAACTAATTGTTAATTACAGCTGTAATTAATAGATAGTAAATTAGTAAGTAGTAGACGTTTAGTAGGATAACTAGTGAAGAAGAATTACAAGTGTGATTAAGAATTAGGTTACGGACGAGAATCCTATCGAGAAAGTAACCGTAATCGACAAGTCTTCATCCTATTTGCAGTTTATTGTGCAGTAAATCGCTGTTATTGAGTTAATTACGACTGCCGTCGGATAGGCCAAATGACTTCGAACTACATATTGCGCCAAAGGCTGTAGAATAATGTCCATAAGACAGGGAAATTAGAAATTTTTAAATTTGTTTGGTACTACCATAAGACTAACTTGCTTTTTCATCTCGCCCTTGGCCCATTTTCAAAGCATACTTTCACACTACTGAAAATATGTTGGAACTAATAACTGCGTGGTGTATTGTCGTGTATCATGTGAAACTTCATAGCTTTGGAATTTTCCAAGTATTCTGTTTACGATTCAGGGAGTCCGTAGAAATGGTTGTTTTTACGCAAATCTGTTTCAATAGAAAACGGATTGTCTTATCCACACGACACGAAAGGAAAGCTATCATTAATATTCTACGCACAAACACACCCTACCCAAGATGAGATCCGAAGAAAGGGAAAATTGCCAAAGGATGAAGGTGCATATTTACCGAATGTATGACGTCATCCGCAAAATTGTGCATGCGCGACAAGGTATTATACCTATTTGCAATCATAATATCGGAATCAACATAATAATTCACATTGACATGAAGCATATAGGGTATCGTTCATCAGGCAAGCTAGGCGTCACAATGTTTTAAATATATATATAGTAACAATATAGATTTTATATACCGTGTGTGTGTGTGTGCGTGCGTGAGGAATGTGGTCACGAACAGATGAAAGGGTGAGCAGTGTGAGTACGCGTTACAGAATTTACGTTCGGCAGGTTAATAAATCGTATTTTCGAAATAAATTATGTCTTATACACTCTTCCTAATACATATATATTTCATTACCCATGCGCGATTTCGTTCCATTTTATATATACCATCAAAAACAAATCCGAGGATTTTACAACGTCGTCCTCTAAACAGCTTTAAAAGATACGCCGCAACAGGATCCCGCCAGCAGGCTATATTGGAGTCTTTCGCAGCCATGCAAGACTTGCACACACTTTTTCAATTACTGCAACAAGACTTGCAAAGCCTTACCCAATCGATATACATACCCAATATCTTCCCAATCCTGCCTGTTCCACAGTTGTAATATTCAATGAATGTTTAAAAAATAAAATATTGGGCTTATTTATTTTGTCGTTTAATGGTATTCCCTACACCAACGGATAATTCTTATTAAACAGGATTAAAAGCAGCCGGATATCGATGCATGGTGAAATGGTCTGGAAAAACGCTAGAGAAAACTTTGGTAAAGAGCTAATTCTTAAAGTTAATAATTGTACCCAACCCAGACTGTTACAACTGCATATTCTTGAAGTTTGAATCGAACAGCGCGCTAAACGCAAAAGCTGCTGAGCTTTGCGGAAGCTGACTGTCGCGCCATAATGCATAACAGCAGATGAGATTTGCTTTCTACTGTGTGATGCTGCGTAGTATATCCTATGATAGAACCTCGAGAAATTATACTACTAGATACACGATACGAAACAAATAATGCAATGCAATAGACCACAATAGACCAGACATTCGAACTGATTCGAACCTTTCAACATAATTGTCCGCGATCAACTGGTTCCGGGATTGTATAATAAGTGTGACATGGCTCAAGGATACGGGAATTATTACAATGAATATCAAAAGAATGCTGAGTTACAACAGAATTTAAAATATAAAAAGAAATACGGAAAGCTCAAAAGAATAGTAAAAGACACTGTTTTCGTAAGTTAGAACATTCATTGTCACAAAAAGTGTTTTCTATACTTAGGTTTGATTTTTGTCGAAGAAATCAAAGTGTTATTAATATTGTGGGTGGTTACATGTGTTGGGATTCTAGGAAAATGCAGCATTATGCGACCAAGTGGCACAAATGCAGGAGAACCTTATGCTCGTGAAGGAGGAAAGATTATTCCTCTTGCGGAAATTATGTCAACAACAGGGCGAGGTAGACCCCCCATCATTATTGAACAAATCTCAAACGAATGCTATCAATCCCGGTCCCTATAATGCAGAATCCTCTACTCCAAAAAAAGCAACAAAGAAGCGGATATCCGCAGATGGTTTAGGTATAAATATTCTTACCAAAAAACTTTTTCATTGTCAATGTGTGACTAACATTGGATAATACCTTCCTAGATATAAAAAAACCAAAGAGATACAACAAGACTACACGTAGAGTAGTGCAATTGATACCATTGGATATGCATGGCAGGCCAATCTTTCCCATTCAATTAAGTGACTTGACTGTTTACTCATTGGGCGAAGTAGTGTCCGACAGAATATTGTATCACACAGAAGATCTCATTTATCCAGTAGGTTACTGTAGTACTAGAATCTATGCTAGCCTCAGAGATGCAAGGACAAAAAGTTTGTACACATGTAAAATATTAGATGGTGGATCAAAGCCCAGGTACATAAGATAAAAGTATTCAGTAAAAATGCCAATCATCAATGCCAAACCAGGGATCACAAGAACACAAATAGCTACTATTATTTTCAGATTCGAAATTGTTTCTGACAATGATCTTGAACAGCCATTAGTTGGCTCTACCCCGGATGAATGTCATGCAAGATTATTAGTAGCAATTTCTCCAGTTCTTAGATCGATTGCACCAAAAGGCGCAGACTTTTTTGGAATATCACATCCCACAATTCAAAATCTTATACAAAGCACACCAGGAACTAGAAAATTAGTCATGT
This sequence comes from Crossocerus cetratus, assembly GCA_963675795.1. Lineage (NCBI taxonomy): Eukaryota > Metazoa > Arthropoda > Insecta > Hymenoptera > Crabronidae > Crossocerus > Crossocerus cetratus. The sequence continues at coordinate 15,071,397 of OY776666.1, read as the reverse complement.
ACAAGCAACAGCGATTTGAAGTATGTAATTTCATAATTTGTGTACCTGTATTTCTAGTTCATGGATACATTGTATGATAAATACCCTATAGGTAAGCAAAAATGCAATTGAACGTGGAACCAGTCCTGTGACAGAAGAAGAAACAGATCCTGGACTTGGATTTGCTGCTTTGCACAAGCATTATGCATTAACAAATTCTTATAGAATTAAAGAGGAACCTGGAGACCATGATCTCTTAGCTTTACAAGACTTACTTTCATAGAAACCGTCTACTTTAGAATGATACTTTTATTCCTGCCAGATGGTCCAATTGAATGAAGAATTAAGAGATTGATATGGCAATTCTCAATTATTTTTTACATCTTGCATAATTCTGTGAACTCAGATTCAATGAATGTATGAAACATGTCTACAATAAGTATTAACAGATTACAATATTTATTGAATTACAGCATACAAAATGTTTTATTTGACACTAGTTTAAGTAATTATATTCAACTATACTTATGAAAAGGTAAGTAGGCATTAATTAAATAAAAAGTTTCTCACAAGCGCAGCTTTTATCTCTACAACTGCAGACTCTGTTACAGCATTCACAATTATACCAAAAGAGTGGCATCCCAAAGATACCAAATGATACATATGGCACAGTTGGAGTGGAATTTAACGTTCTACAAAATATATTATTTGGAAGCAAATGTCCTATCTTTTGCATTTCAATTACTATGATTACGGTATATACAGGAGTTTGATGGTTCAGTCAAATCAATGTTAGTGTTCGTAAACAGAGAACCGCCATTTTTTCTTGATAATGATCTAAATTGTAAAAATGTGTAATTCCATTAATCTAAAATTGACTTTTTGTAGCTCGGTTAAATTTAAATTATTGCATAGCATTTATAAGTGATTGAGAATCGGTTTCTGTGAAGCTATATCGCATCACGAATTGGGAAAGTTTAATATTCCGGTACTAAAATACCTTTCCCAAAATGGTGTTAGTATACTATATTCCTTTCTCCGCGAATAAAGCTTATCATGTTTATACGAATGGACGTTAATTACATTCATACATTTTTCCATTTTTACAATAAGCGAAGACAACAAAAGTGAATTTCCAATGTATACAAATATGTATAATATAGAGCAACAATGACCTACGTACGTATGTTTCACATACATATATAAATGAATCTGGACCTTTAAAATACAAAATTTGAGCCTTATTCACTTCATAAAATGACATAGAGTGGCTATATATGTGTATGTTAATTATTTTGTTGGATATGGCACAATGAACTTGTGTGCTTCCAAAGGGGAGTAATTTTACATAAAATAAACATTGCGCTGATGTATACAATGGCATGCTCCAATTAACCGAATGTAAAAAATCTGTAATAAACCCAACTTCATTTAATCCGTGTCACTGCAATACATTAATTGCGATTAAAATGTATAAGTCAGATTTCTTGCTTTTTTGCAGTTTAACGTTGAAAAGACAAAATGTATATGAATTTTTCCGGATAATAAATCAGTGTTCTTAAACTATTTATTCTACGATCCACAAATGTATCACGAATTAATATTTCGAATGTATAAAAAATTAATAAATACAACTTACGATATTATATTACGATCACAATTTAATGACTCAATAATATAAACAATAATATACGTGTACCGCACGTTATAATTACCGCCTGCAGTTCCATAAATTGTAAAAGGAAATGTTTTACTTATTGCTTTATATATATATATAAACATATTCAGTGGAACAAAACCATGTATAAAAATCGCAAAACTGTTATATCATTATTATAGTTTAGGAGTTGGTACTAAGGTTCGCTGTCACCGCCGCTGTGCTGGGCCGATCGTTTTGTTGAAAAGGGTATTTGCAATTGCAATCACAGGTGAAAATAACTTTAAGGGACAATCGCTGAAACAATGAAACAATGAGTAAAACATTAGAAACAGTGTTAGTGGGGCATAATTAAAACAGTCTGAGATCCAAATGTGATGTATACCATACTCCAGTTACAGGATCAGCTTCATTCCCGCTCACGATAAACAATGGAAATAGTATCGAAAAAACACAACCACTGGGGAATAAATTACCATTTGTTAATAGATTGATACATTTTCTACCATTATGAACATATTGTTTTTGTATTGCCATTACCTTATAACATATGAATTTGGCAGCTGTGTAAGTACTGCTAGTGGCAGACCAAAACCAACAAAGTACGGCCAGTTGCCCTCTATGAAAGTTAATCGTCTATGTAGTTCCCAACCCATATTAAACCACTTATACTCAAAGGCATAGAGAGCATATAAAAGGCACATGTGAATAAGAGCAAGGATTTCGCCTATAGCTGGTATTGGAACCTTGGACACTAGCATTCCTTGTCCTAAGAACAAAGCTTGAACCAGTATACTAAAAAGTGTGTCTGCTACTAGTTTGCTCATACTGGATAAAAGCAGCGGCCTCCCTTGCCTGTACCTATAGGCACTGTCGGCTATATCCTATATAATTTTTAGATATGTATTATTTGAGATGTCGCAACTTATAACCGGGTCTTATTGATTTTATGTAATGAGTTCATACCTGAAACCATAAACTGTTTACTATTCTACTCAACAGAAATAGTGGTAATACCCATACTGTGCCGAAAGTAAGTGACAAAAAGGGTTTTGTCCAAGACCATACTGTCATACCCATACCAGGCGAATGGCCAAATATAATTGTCAATAAAAACTTGAGGAAGGGGAGCAATCCACATTCAAATATTAGTATGCTGGCCCAAAACACGCCACCATTTAGAGCACAACATTGAATTGTCCTCTTCAGCACTTTGGACTCTCTACAATCACACAATTATTGGCTGTATTTAATCACGATCTTTGATTATGACAAAGTGTATACAGACATACCGTTGCTGAGAGGTCTGTTTGGGGCTATGGGTTACCGCATCCCTTTTACGCAGTTCTGTTCGTGATGGAGACTGTTTATTCAATTTCTCATTAATCCGTTTATCCATATAGAAGAGGACCACTGCACCCCTGAGGCTGTCAGTGAATCCTCGATATATTGCATGTATTATTCCCTGAAAATGTAGAGAACAAGAATTAATGCACTTATCATTATGACTGTATCCATTGTACTGGATCTCAGTGCTCTAAACAATTTTAAAACACAAGACCTATCAGAAACCAACCTAGACACAGAGACAATCATTGAATCAGAATAGAAGGTAAGGAAAGACGCAACATTCAATTATGTAACTGAAAATAATTATGTTAAACTATTAAACAATAAAAACGGATGCGTTACTCACTGTTACGTTATCCATGTTTCAGACTCCTATCTCGGACTAGAGCAGAGTTAATCTATTTCACGAGTATGTTTGATGCTCTGCCAAAAGAACATTTTTGGTATAACATTGTGGACAATATAGCATCCGGTGCCACAAAACACACTTATTTCACCGATACAGATGTCAATCTTTGGAACTCTTGAAAATTTAACGCACTATCATGTCGCATTATGGTCCCAAGCATACGCGTACTTAGATAAACGCAGTTTAACTGTAGGATAATATTCTGTGTTTCCCTGAAAGACGTGCTGCCCCCTTAATTAAAAATTATCTTAAATATTGTGCAGCGATTCGTATGTAGATATGCAGATATCCACCAATGTGTATACCCAAAACAATTATAGGCATCCCTACATGTTGCTACATATCTATCAGCTGATAAATTTGCGTATGGATAAGAGCAGATACTCCGCATGTGTGGTTTGATACTTGATACAGAGAGGTCGCAATTAAGGTCTTTTTACAATCGTCGGTTGTCGCGGATATCAGTTGTCGGTATCGTTTGTCGAAGACCTTATTCTATCACCACAGACCGCAGGTACGGTGTATGTATATATTTTTAAATTTTAATTGCCCGATAGTACAGGATCTGTTCAATTTCTGCTCCCTTTCTGGTGCCAGAATCTGCATGGTTAGAACCTCTATAACTTTGTTACAAGTTTTGGTCGTAACGCGCCACTCTCCAGACAAAATTTAAAATTTGATTCTACACGGAATAATATTTAATGAAAATTTCAGGGTTCAAAAAAACATCAGAAAATTGTTAGTAATAACTATTGTATTTATTCGACCATCATACTTTATATGCGTAGTGTATTAACGTAGTGTGCAATCGTGCGAAAATCAAAGAGACGTATACTTTCGTGTTGTCTGTGCATTAAGAATAGATTTCTGTAAAGGCCATCGTGAAACATATAATTATAGAAATCGTACGAATATTGCATACTAGCTTGAGGGGCAAAGGGCTATTTCAATTTTCCCGACTACCTCCCCATTTTTGTTTGAAATCTCGATGATGATCTTGTCTGCGTTCTTCATTAGCTCGATCGAAGATATTGTCATATCACTGAGGTTATAATTACCCTGCAGACACATACAAGCGCATATTAATTATACTTCTACTTGACGCGAGACTCTACCGAGTCTCCTGATTCATTCAGTAGGAATATGTCTATATCTAAAAATTTGTACTGCATAATCCCAACGGGTGGAATCTGCCAAATTCTTTTGCGACCCACGTTGCGGTGGAGCATTTATTACCTTCTCTATATTGATGTCGTCTTTTTTGCCTGATTTCGGAGTACCGTCAGAACCCAATTTGTTCCACACATCATAATGACCGTCTTTGCTATTTATGGGGTTCATTTGTTTCTCTGAACCGTCTTCCAGTATTACAGTGATAGCGGCCTATCAATTAAAAATAATGGTTTCTTTAACATTTCTGTATAGGAATATATTTTCTATTCCTTGCAATGAAGAAAACTATTGAAATCGATTAACATACACGTAGTTCGTCCCATATATCCTGTTCTACTGTGTAAGCTATATGGTAGACTACAGCGGTACATTCACTGCCAGGCGAGGGTTCTGTGTCGGTGATATTTATCGGATAACCTGGCAAAGACTTCACGCTCTTTATATTGTACTATAAAAGAGCGCCATTCCATTAAATGTAAGTAACATTTTATTATAATAAGGCACACGCTATAGAATTAGCGGGGCCTGCGATGGATTTACAATAATTCGGTACAGATACGCGAAGCCGACTTACCTTATCACAGTGTACGCATGACAACATGACATACAGAACAGCGCCAAGCAATAATTTACCATAAATGTTCGTCATTGTAAAATGTACGAGGACAGCAGCTACGTCGCGATTCTGACAACTAGACAACTTGTTTGCTCGAATATCTATCAAGCGAGTGTCGAATACTAGATCGGGGTTCGAATTTAAAGCAATGCTTGAGCCTGTGTGTGGAATTATACATTCGGAAGATCATACTAAATTAATTGCAAACACATATGAGCATGTGTCTTATTATCCTTTAGATATCATGCATATTGCATTCATGCCATATGTTATCTAATGTATTTTCCTATTGTTTGAAAGCTTGCGTGCAATAGAATGATCGCGCTTGATGAGCACGGTGTGGGAAAGCCCGCATTATTTTTTTATTTAATTCGTAGTGGCTGGAGTAAACCTCTGCTTACTGTTTCAGTATAGTTTCCACCTCCGAGCTAATAAATGAATCACACGGTTCCATAATCATATATCCCATTCATTGTAGAAGAATATATACCGCAGCATGTCTTTATATACAATAGCCCACGCGATGATAGATTTAATTAAAAAACGCATTCATGCAAGATCAAGTAGATCAACTCGAATAGGATTTGCACACTTGGATTAAATAAGCGCAGCGAGCAATCTCATGGGTAAACTATACCCAGATAGCACAAACCTCCGAAGGATCTGCTTTGAAGCTATATTGAGAGCTCTGGAATAATATATATATATTTTGGTTTTTGTTTATTAATGATAATTGTCCAGCACAGGCGAATAGCGCATAAATTAAAAAATTATCCACTCTGCTTATCGTCGTTAAATATCTTAGATGAGAAATAATAAAACTCTATTAGGATATAATGACGAAATGAACGATAATAGCAGATAGGAAAGTGCAGAAGCACGTACACATGGTTTATTAATTGTTTGTCGATAAAGTAAAATGTAAGGTTTTTTATTTGCATATTCGTATATATACACTACGTCTATTACCTTATGCATTCTAGCTATATATAATTTTAAGTCCAATTATAAATATATATATTACATAATATATATATTTTATTTGTTCGGCATGCGGCAAAACCGGGCTCATATCTATAATGTATAACGTATACGTACGATATAGCCTTATATCCTTCGTAAAATGGCTAATGTATATAATAGTAATAAAGTTTATATCGTAAAAATAATTAAGGCGGTATCCTCGTGCAAACGGTATTTTCAATGCATATATACATGGCATATATTGGTGTAAAAATAGGGCAACCCACGCATTGACAAAATTGAAAAATTGTTATCTGCGATACATATTTCAAATGAACCCGCAAACCTATGTATAGACATCTCGATTAAAGATCGAACCCGGGAAATGGCGCAAACGCGAGTTTAATGAGTTCGATTTTCAATATTCGATACAGAGTCGTCTGAAGAGTGCACCAATGCAACCGATGCACCCCACATGTTTTGTCATGGGACAAATATATGTCTGCAGTATACAAGCAAATTGGTGTTGATGGTGCGGTTAAGATAAAGTCGTTGGTGGAATAACTGTCGATTAAAAAAAGACTCCAACATTCGAAGGACCAAGAGAATATTTAAAAGGCATTTCGGCGAAGGAAACGCTAAACGAAGCCCGTCTGCATAAACGCCGGCTTCTGCAGCGCGATTTTGTTTTCTGCTGTTGTGAGCGGGGGTGTGACAGCTTGACATATCTGATTGTAATAAAGTTGCCTTGGTGCGAGAAGCCGGTGTTCTCGTACTTTGCATTTCGGCACTCGACGCAGGGACATCGCTATCATCGTGAGAAATTGCAAAATACGGCATATGTACTTGGGATATTTTGGATTGTACTACTGTCAACAATCGCCTTTTTTGAGGGGTGCGTGTAAGCAGCTCGTTCCGGATTTCGTAATCGAACTCGATTGTGAGAGATTCTCATGCAACATTGATTGCGGTAGGAGTAAAGTGTGACGTATGACTGAAAGAACCATACGATAAAGCCTATCTTTAGGTTACACAAGTAGAGGCGTGCTGTTGTCATTATTGACAACAGCCGAGCTTTGCGAATAGCTTCATGCAAGCTGTATGCTCTGGCAGCAAACACCAACTATACAAGAAACAATGCCATTAAGCCCTATAAGTTATAGCGCCTCTACAGACACAAATGAAAGTGTCAATCCAGGCACGAGTACACAGATAACTACTTGTTGTACACCACCTCCATCGTATCACAATATTAACTTACCGCTTGGACATCCATCTACATTAACAACTGATCGCGGAGCTCCACCTTCATATGAGGAAGCCATAGATCCTAATGGTAAACAACATTAAACGTAACATATTGCATTGAATGTTTATCATAACAGCTAAGAAATTAGTATATGTGGCAGCAAGTATTTGATAACACAATGGCAGCGTCCGACAGAGCGCATTACTGCGCAGCAATGTGACAGACCTGCATGCTGGACATACGAGTTTCAGCCAAACTGCTACGCACTAGAGTATTCTGCTGAACGCACCCAGTGCAACAACATTAATACAAAGTTGACCATTCTTATCACTGCTTAAATTAAAGTTATTGGTACACTGACCAATTGAGGAGCTTATAAATGAAAAAATCTACCAATGTAATATTATAAAATAAAAATGTATATCTTTTAGCTCCTCCACCATCGTATGATTCGCTGTTTGGCCGTGTAAGAGAAGCGCACAAAGTATCCAAAGGAGTATTTGATTTCCTAAAAAATATCATTGTCCTTCTATTAGGCACAAGTAAGTGGCATACTCATTTGGGTAGACTTTCAGAAATGTCCACAGGGAAAACTTATACAATTTTGGTTTCAGTTGGGTGCACTATTGTCTTAGGTATAACAATAGTAGTACCAATATGTATGATGATCATAGGTGGACTTTATCTTAATGATTGTCCACAGGGGGAATATATTCCTGTGTATCTTTTAGTTGCGGGTGGATTTTCAATATTTAAACAGTTATTACACTTATCTGCTAGAGTAAGGCAAAGACAAGAAGAAATAGATGAAGAAAGAATAAGGCAATCTCCTACACAAACGTTAATTAATTGTTTTATGCTTGCCTGGTTTGTCATTGGTAAGTATAATTTTATTAGATCTAAAACATAGTATTCTGGCTGTATATTAATATTTTTTTATAGGCTCAATGTGGGTGTACAAAGAATACGAACCCAATTACGACCCAGCCCTCGGTACATATTGCAATAAAATACTGTATCTATTTGCGTTTTGGCTAATCACGTCCGTGTATATATGTTTGGGACTTGTTACTGCTGGGCTGTGCAGTATTTCAGTTGCAAGTATCGCATTTCAAAGACCATCACCTGATCTTATGTGAAGTGCATTGTTCTCAATTTCAAACGGAAAACTATCATTTGGAATATTATTGATTTGGGAACAAAACAACATGTGTCAAGATAATGTGGCATTGCCTACTGGTATAAGTCAAGTCATAATGGAGCTGACTAAATTCGTCCATGTTTTCGTACCTGAGATGCAGAAACGACAAGTTTCATAACGATCGTTTGCGCATGAACACTATTATGCTACTGGTGTCATATACTCTACTAATATCACATAAAATGCATTTGATGTCATGCCGTGCAATGCCACAATCTGCAGAAACCTTAATTATTATTATACGTATCACTCAGCTTGTGGTGTGTACATTAAACTTTCGTTAATTATTCTCACTCATAACTGACAAGAGTATCAATATGCACCTTCTTTTTCATATGTCACAATATGAACAATGTTGAACGCAATTAAGAATGCTTTAACCATTTTAAGGCTGTGGATAGTTCGAGATAATCACGAACGTTTTTAACACTGTGCCAAGTGATCACAGATTCGCGTATCAAGCTATGTTGCTATCGAAGCGTCGATTGCATCTCAAAATTATTCTATCACAAATATGACAACGAACGGTACTCGAAAATGTGGTATATGTAATGATTTCTGTGCTAGTTACAGTACCACTATATTTCGATAACTAATGGCAGCTGTTGTACTATTATAAGAAAAAACTGCGCTTACATGTAAAATAGCTTATCGGTAAAAGACTGGCCCTTCACCTTCCCTATCTTCCTTTTCATCCTCTCCATCAGAACCCTTTCATCATCTTTCATTATAGACATGTCGAACTTTAATATAGTTGGATTTTCCTAAGGATAGTTTCAGATGGTGCGTGATGTGTACAAATTGTTAAATATCTATCTATTTCTTGAACACTCATGATGCAATTCCGTAACGATATTACGAAATTACAACGCCAGTATTTACAAGTATTACAAGAACCACTCGAATGTACTTGATCTTCGTGGTTAGTACAATGAAATGGTGTATTATTTCTCCTATTCTGATATTTTCATCACTTCCCGCATACTTCGTAATATTGCTTTGGAAGAGTTTCCATAGTTTTCCTACAAGTTCCGTTTGTCATGTGATACATATTTCTGGCTCATAGACCGATATGATACATGAACACGCTGTGGTACGCACCACGAATAATAAGCGAGCTTGCACTAAGTTTCATCGAAACTGCCTGATTTTAAATTTCGTGAAGTTTGTAATAGATTTTGTAATAAGGAAATTCATTGGTTTGTAATTAGCATTGTCCGTCTCAATTTTGTATAATACATACAGTCAGTTGTTAATGTACACACATACTGTATTCATTACTATCTGAATCTGGTACGTACATTTTAACATGGCGAAAACTGTGCGAGCTTACCTTACCTTATTGCTGGTATTCTATGAAACGGGCTCACGTGCTACATCCTTGTTATAATTTCCTAAATAAATGGCTTAAACTAACATGTCTTTTCGATATCATAAATACGAGACTTTTATTTATTCCGCAATAGAGTAAACATACAAAAATATAATCTCCTACTCAAAGTTCATTGTTTTCAGTCTGTGGAGAACTTGCAGATTCTTGAGCATCGCCTCTATCATAATATTCACCGTACTCACCGGAATACTCTTGTGGATATTGTAAATACTGATCGGGTTTTATCATATATAAATCTTCCGAGCACTTTTCTGTTATAGATTCGATGGATACCTATAAACACAATTATATTATAATACAATTAATAGTCCATTAGCCGACGCAGCATCGCCAAAGTTCAATTCGTAAAACGGAGAACTATTATATACAGGGTGTTCCAAAAATGTTTTAAATAAGTATAGCCATCTTGTAGGGAATTTTGCAGCAATCAAGATAGCTACTTTAAATTTTTTTATTCGTCCTTGATTTCGCGACAAAATTGAAAAAATTATACGCCAATAAGATACTTTCATGGCCCCGCTGGTCAGCGGATAGGGCCCACTGGCTAAAGGTCAGCCCTTTCCTCTGGCAGAAGGGATAATCTGTCCTTTCAGTGATGTGTTTATTGATGCATAAACGACTTTGGCACCACCTATTTCCGAGAATCAACCGAATAGATCAACCGTATTAGCGCATCATTTTTTGTATTTTGTCGCGAAATAAAGCGCGAGACAACATTTTGAGAAAAGCCATCTTCATCGCCGCGAAATTCTTAACAACATGGGAATACTCGTTTAGGACATTATTGAAACACCCCGTATAAAAGCTAATTCGCAATGTCCGGATGTCGTAATTTTCTTAACGATTATGACGGTTGCACTGTGGTTGGATAGAAATAGCAAGCGGAAACGCTCGTTAATACAAGTTATCGATTAGAATCTACTTTAACGAGATATCTGTTTCCGCTTTTCTTGACGTTCCAAAGTTCTGAACGGATATGTACTTAGATGGAGGAAACGGATATTGTCCAATAGTTATTCAATATTCGTGTTAGATGCGAATACTACACTAGCTCTGTTTGCATCTTGTTATACGGAGCCACGGGGTAAGTTTGTTTTTATAAGAATTACCTCTTCGCATAAAGGCACCGGCTCAGGAGGCAATAATTCCGGATTATACGGAGTGATGCATCGCGCACGCCACAATGGTATTATGCCCTTCTCCAAATCCAACGGTTTCGACGGCATACCGACTGTACCTTCTTTCTTTGTCTCCTCTACGGATTTAGAATCGTCATCATTTGGAGTAGTATCCTAACAAATGGAATTTAATTTAATCCTGATGAGACCTTATCGTAATGTCTATTTCATAATGTCAAAGGACACCTTTAAATTCACTAGCCTTGTCCATTAGATTTTCTTTACCTGATTGGGTTCCACTTCTGCGGCAATGTGATCAAGATCTTTCATATGCACGTAATGTCCGTGTTGCATGCAAGCGTTTTCAAAAGTGAAGCATCCACGACCATAAGGCTGAAAGAGAGATACGTGGATAAACGTAACATTCTCGGTAACTGTGAAAGGTATGCCCTTACCAAATTTAATTTCCAAAAGCCATGGAACCGATGACGCGGGTGTATAAGCTGGCCAGGCCCATGCATACGGTCGATGATCCATGTGCCCATAAATTTAGTACCAGTTGCCGCGTAAAGATACGACCCCATACCATGGCGATAATTCCTTTTCCACGTACCCTCGTAACAGTCACCGTTTATGTAATGATACACCCCAAAGCCATATTTCGTATCGCGCTTCCATTCACCTGTAAATCACTGCTCGGTATCCTACTGCTACCAAAATATATTATCCTAGTATATCCTTTAAATAAATTGTGTTTTAGCTGCTTGTCTCATTCATAAATCCAGCGAAGAATCTATATTAAATTTACATACCCTTGGAACATCATGTGTTGAGATTCAGACTTTCTCGATTTTTTAAAGTGATCAGTTAATTTCTACTTTACATATAGATCTCGAGAACAAGTTCGATTCGGGAAATAGACGAAAAAGAAAGCTAGACAAAAGTTCTTATGTCTAGAAATTCGGGATGTTTTGCGCCGCTTCAATGTGTAATGGCAATGAACTTTCATGCAATAGTGGTGCACGTGTATACACGATAAATTTGGAACGAGACACGAATTCGTCCGAATAGTTTGAATTTCCTCGCGCATAATTCGTGACTACTGGCGCATACTTCTGGAGATTTCTCGGCGTACGATATAAAAATAATTGTATAGATATACATATGGGCTATCGGCCCACGTTCGCGCGACTTCTCCGAGTCTGAATCGGATCCTATTTTCGTACGTTATTTCGTACCCTCGTATCGCGTTCCATCGGGGTACCAAAACGTTCCTCGTCCATATTTAAGACCTTGCCTCCACTCGCCGTCATAGCGTGCACCATTCTTGAATACGTACAGGCCTTTGCCATGTCTCAATCCTTTGCAATACTGCCCGTCGTACATATCACCGTTCGGAAGTACAGCTTTCCCGTTACCATGCCTTTCACCTTTTTCGTTTCTTTCGCCTTCGTATACCTGCGATTACATTCTGGCCCATTTTTATTAAACCATATACACACACAAATTATCCTCAATTTAATACCGACGTGCACTTCCTGTGTCGGATTCCAAAATGCTGCTGGCTTAATTACGATTGCTATAAATAATTATGACATAACTTACCCCCAAAGGGTTACCAATCGTCTCACCAGCTTCACCCATAACTTATCAACATCGAATTCGAGCACTACTAATAAGGGTTTATTAGAAAAGAAATCCGGTGACACAAAGGTGTCAACATATCACGTGCTTGAAAAGCGTAAATAGCTGGCCTCGATATATCGGAGTTATACAAACAAAAGAAGCACGGATAGAATGTAACATATAACATATACCTGATTCATATTGTTTTAGATTTAGAAGGTAATGACAACGACGCAGCGAAAGGGTAGACAATAAAACACCAGAGAAAGTTTTGCTCCAGTCAAGATTTATTCAGGTGCAGAATCACAATACGTGTTTATTCAATCGGATCTTCGGGCACAACCGATGCCCACTCCTTTCGCGCTCTATCACACTATCCGCAGAGCCAAGTAAATACACGAAGACGCTTCACATTTTCCAAAAATATCGTCGAATGGATCGTTTATCTCACTAGTAAATGGGAAAAAAGACAATTTTCCTTTTTCATACACTCACGATGAATGGCAGGCTATCCCAGTTACTGCCCACTCTTGACGAAAAAGTAAAACATGGACGACAGTGAGAAGTAGGATTCCTTCGTGTCACCGGCCAGTCAACAAGCCAATTAGCGCTTGTTTCTCTTTCTCTTTCTTCCGTACCGTCTCCAAATTCCTCTGCTTCCAAGAGCTCTTACGTAGCTTTATGGGGCGGGAGCCTACGTATCGGCCTGTAACAAACCATATTCGTACCATCTAATCATCCTCTCTATGGTACTTTTCGTACTAGTATAATTAAAAGCAACACTCCTCGTATAATGTTCCTGTTATATAGCTTGCCGGACAGATGAAATATAATTGCTGAGAATCAAATATTGCCGAACCTCCTTATTATTATTTACTGTAATCGTTACTTAGCAGCCAGTGCCTTTGTCGTGTATAATTTATATAGGGTGGGAAGGCAGGCCCTCCCATTGGAAGATTATAAAGGAGAATTCTCCGGGAATAAGGTGAAAAGTTCAGTCGCGCAGCAACAGGTGCTTGCAATATAATGCTCTCTCACGCCCACTGGCATAAAATATACAGGCAGTATAAGTGACTTAGAGAAAATGGTATAGCAATAGGTTGGCAAAATCTGAGTTAATTAATATACAATTCCTTACATACATACAGCATGCAAACTCAAGTGAGTCACTTTTGTCAGTAATGCCAAAGTAACAATTTCGGACTGTTTGTCATTGAAACCTAATTGCCCGCCTGCTCAGCGAAATTAACTAGCGCAGCCTGTTCAGGGCATTGAGCGGGGTTTGTTGGAAGAACGAGGATAGTCAACATCGGCTATCTGCGGCTTGGCTAAATAAAAGCTGTAGTATGGTTATAGTGGGAGCCGATAGCACTCATCCGGAAAGAGAAAAACAAAACCTTCCCGTCTACGCCAGTAAATTGGAAGCCCAGGCGACGCCCTTCACCCCGAAATATCGATAGCTGCAGTGCTTTTCCCCGACATATCGAAGCTGGCTGATGCGCAGGGGAATCGCAAGTGATAATATCTCAGCCCAAAGTCATCTTCGCACTCTGGAACTGAATCATACAGGCAGAGTCTCCATTCGCGTATTGTGACAGAGCGCACGAGAACTCGAGTTTGGAATTCATCAGCGGGCGGCATGCCGCGTAAACTCTTCTGTAAATTAGCGTGTCAATCCGCGGGCTGTTAATGTAGCACAGGATATTGTTCGAGAAGAGAATCGCCGGGCCAAAAATATCCTTTGAGAAGCATCAATGAGAGAGACTCTACCTTCGAGGTCGTCTCCGCTGAAGAAATGCCACCCGAGGCTTACGACCTCTGAGAATCTCGGATCCCGAACTCTTTCTCGATCCCCCACGTCCGATCTTTTTTATCACATCCCTTCTCTCGAAAGCACACTACGAAGTCTACTCGTCACTCGTGTCACATGCATCCATTAGCTCGCCCGTAGACGCTCCTCGGATCTTGCACCGTGCCGGCAGGTTTATATTTGTCCGCGCTATCCTATATAAATGTTCAGGCGAAATCACGCCGCGGAAGTCCCATCACCACGTCGCATTAGCGGAAGTTCTAACAACCAGTAAGAGGCTCGCTCGCTCCCCAAGCCCTTGGCCCGTGGCAATTTTCATTTCAATCGCCAGCCACCATCCGAGATGAAAAATCTATCAACCCCGCGCGCATCTCCCTCCGCCCTGTCTGTCAATTAAGACCATCTTTATTGACATTCACAACGGAAGTATACCCGGAAGCCGAATTTCGAAAACTTTGCCGAACGAAGAATGTGGAGATTGAGGGGATTGTTAAACAGTCTAAAAATAATCGGCGTATAATTGGTAACAATTTTGCCTAACAGACTCAAGACTCAGGCATATTCGAAGGAATGTCGCTGTAAGAGTCGATACTTGCTTCGGCGTAAGGCTATGTAAAGTGATGTGATGTGATGTTATATTATGGATCAGTTGTGTAAGTTTGATCAAAGCGTGTGCAAGGTTGCATCCGGAACATCGACATACGTCGAGTTACAACAGATACCTCAAACATCCACTCACATATCCGTTCAATAGGTCATCATTTCCATGAAACACCACAGCACTCACTGATGAAAACCCTAATAGTGACTTTACATTAAGAAATCGTTCGTCCCCAAGGTACTGTTCACCAGTTACTGTTAGTTAAGAATATCGGTCGGGACCAATAAAATAAACTATATTCTCTCTACAATGAGCAATACCAATTGATGAACTGAAAATGATCATTCTAACGGCGCTGTAAATTTTTTATTACACTCAGTAAGATCTGTTAATTCAACAATAGGCTGGTGAATGGAATACAAAAAATGTTGCGACTCCTCTGGGGCTGTCGGCAGAGCGAGATTAATTTTTTCGGATGACCCCTTAACTTAAAATCTCCCACACTGTTATGTTCCCCTTACCGACTCCATCGCTCATTTCTTCGACACATCATCGTCCGTCCACCCACTCGCGAATTCTTTTCTAAATCTTACGGCTTTCCGAGAAATCTATGTAAAAGCAGCCTTCATTCGGGCCGCGCGATCCAGTGACGAACACATGTATGTACATACACGGCCGTTCAATCCGCCGTGGTAAGTCGTACGTGTACTCAAACTACTTGTTGCGTCCGACCACTTTCCCGTCGTATCACTTGCTGCTAGGCTTCTCTCTCACATTACCGCGGCATTTCCCGAAACTTGGGCCTTTTCTACCATTCATTCGAGAGAATGTTTCCCATCATTCAAAGACGCAAATCGCACGGATTGAGGAGCCTTGCTCTATCGCATATACGACCCACTTACAGGTGAAATGCCTCAATTGGTGTGGCATACGCAAGTACAAAAATGCCGACCCCCGCCCCCGTGTGGTAACATGATTAATCAGATATTAGGGGAGAATGGTATGCGACCCTGCTTGCTTCTATAATAGGTAGTTGGACCTGTTTTCCAAGATATGATTAGTTTTCATGACCAGCCCCGCATATTTAGCGAAACGTAAGGATTGGGAAAGGAGCACCTAGAATATCTTGGGAAGCAAGAAATCCTTGGGAAGCAACTACAAGATTTTAGTATGCGGATAATTTAGCAGATTTGTGTACTTGAACTGGAGTATCCTAACTAGTAAGCGAGCAGACATGGCGCCAACCGGCACATTAGTCGGACTACCGTGCAGGTACATACGAAATACCTTGCTCGAGGCATAACATGTTCATTTTGTAATAGGATGTCTCTCAGCATGCAATAAACATGCCCACGGAAATATGCGTGCTATTTCGCACCCGTGCACTCACTGCCACGAGGATGCAGGGCTGATTCATTCTGCCGGCAGAAAAAGAAGAACGCGAGATGGAGAATGCCGATGCGCGAGAAGGACTTGTGCTTGCGGCTCGCTAAAGATGAAAATGAAAACGGGGAGGCCGATCACTGTTGATGAAGAAGAAGAAAAGCCGTATGATCGGCTCGCAGTTGGGCTCCCGAAGCACGATTGGCTGGGTCACATAAAGTGGGGGTTACGGGAAGAAACCACTTGGGTAGGGGTTGTTGAATGAGTACCAGGACGCCCGCCGTCGCGACGCACTCCGTCACAGCCACCCTATCGGTCAACGGAAGTTGCTCGGCTCTGCAACTGCAGAACGAATCCGCAAAGTACCGCGTGCGAGAAGCATCTTTAACACGGCACCGCGGCGGCATAAGGTGGCTACGGGGCGGAGAAACGAGTAAAAACGAGCGAACGACCAGTAGCGTGTTTCGACGGTATGTTTCACTATTTTTCCTTGCAAATGACCTTCTTTGCGTTGCAACTGGAGCGCACCACTTTTTTACTTTCACACACAGTCAACTCTCTTAAACAAAACCGGTGGACGAATATACGCGCGAAAGTCAGTCTCTTTCTGGGGCAAATTCGTGGGTGAAGCACCGGGGAACCACTGATAAATCGACGGTTGTGCCATTTTGCAGTACTAGAAGAGGACTGTAGAGTGTACCGAGTATTGCTTCCCGCAGACAGTTTCTTTTGCTATTTAAGCATTCATAATCTACCAGATTGCCCATTGACAAACAGCTATTGTAACCGTGTAGATTGACTGCACTTGCCGTATAGACAGGGAAAGGGGTTGACTATAACATTTACTGGGAACAATTCGGGAATCTCTACATTTCTATTCATATATGATTATTATACAAAATAGGGGTCGTATTCCTTTATACTTTATAATGTGCCTGTCCCGTTCTCTTTTAGTCTTGGCATTTAAGCTCTCTTAGATACTAAGAGTATTATCTGCTATATTTTGATGAACCCCCGAATACCCCTAATGCTCGTGAAACGGTATAAAAAGGTCGTGATGACAATCGATGGGAAATCCTTCAGACATTTATCTTTACGTTTCATATTTAACATATTTGACATTTCAAGCATGTAGATTCTATTATGTTGTGCATTCAATGATATGAGAAGAAGATTTTGTTCGAAAACGTGTATATATTCATTTAAACATATAGGCAAAAGCACTAGTGCCGGCAGAAATGTTAAGTACTAAGAACGATCGTTGTTTCAATAGTGAGTAATCGCTTGTTCAATAAAGGGTATTAGAAAACATTATTCAATAACTATTGTAGCTAAATTTTGCAGGAAGGGCGTAATCTTGAAAAGTGATACTGTTTTCGAAATAATTAGCATTGATCTTCAGATTTTAATACAAATCATAAGTATAACTACTGATACGTGTGAAAAAATTACAGTATTTCCGTATTACTTTGAACTATGAAATGCCTAATTTGGTATTTTCAAATAGAGTTCTATGCAAAATCTAAGAGAAGGATAATACGAACGCGTAAAGTCACTTTAGAGATCGGATTGGGGAAGCCGTCGGATATACCCTACTTCACCCACATGTCAGTGATGCAGAATATGGTATAATGCGCTTTACTATCGTAGCCTCATTCCGCAGTGACTAAATTTGGAAAATCAACGGGTATCATCGTACTAAATTTAACAAGAATGTTATATAAATAGTCGTACCCATTGCAGACATTTCTCGAAAACGTAAACAGCATACCTACCTGTCATTCGTTAGAGAATTTTCAATAGGTCTAAGTATCATTAAATTATAGATAAACAACCATAATATGCATGGGCTGGATATCAGGATTAGCGATGCCGTAAAATTGTCGGAGTGAATTTGCTGAAGGTATCTGAGGGCTAATATAGAATCATCCCACAGGCACCAAAAAAGGAAACAACACGCCACTGTATAAGAAGAGCTACGAAGTGTCCAACGAAGACGTGAACACTTGACGACTACGAAAAAACTAAGAAAGAAGACGCACGATCACGACGAGAATGAACGTGATATCAACGAATGTTTTCATTTTAATATTGGACACATTGTGGGCGGCATGTCGAGCTGTACCACTCATGAACGTTAGAAATACATTAGATCAAGATGTTTTGCAACCTGAACTTCCATCAGCCTGCTCACCAAACGGGAGATGCTGGGGATGGCTACCTGTGCAAGAACTCGAAGAAAACGATGCTATTGTACCTGACAGTATTGCGACGTCAAGGTGCGAAACGGGCTGCATGTAAATCGAAGAGTAGGATTCACGTGGAAGTGGAATAGAAAGATGACTTTCTACTTTTCAGATTACATTTGCGACGACAAATACCGAGTGCGGACACAAAGACTGTTTTGAGGGCGTGGAGTGAAAACCTGGCGCCTTTGAAGAAAAAGACTCAAGCTCCGTTAGAACGGATTGGGCAACTTGGAAGCAGAATAACTAAGAAGGACGTGTTCCTTTCCCGAACTTGGGGTGCGGGTGGAATGCCGTTCTCCGTTCTTTATATGAGCCCTCACGGCCCTCGCACAAATCATGCCGGTTAGACAACTTACATATTAGTATATCGACGCATTTTAGTTGAACCTGAAATGACCGTAATGGGCCTCTAGGTACGGCTCAGCAATTGGATGCAGGAAAGGTTGCAGAAACCTCACCTCCGCCCGTAGGCCAACCAAACTATCGAATCGCGTTGCGCAATGGAGCCAGTGGTCAGCCAAGGAGACAGTACTCTATTATACCTCAACTCTTTATATCTTACGGTTGGGGGTCACTTGGAAAGTGAAGAACGCGGAATTCCAAGAAGTGAACTACTTAGCCCTGTACATTAACTATTGATCTCAGTATTCCCAAAGATGTAAAGCCGACTACCGAAAAAACGCCGATTCTTTAATAGAGTTCACCGCTCAACATAAAATTTGCTGCTTAATGGAACTGACTCATCACACCACAGCGGCATGTAACAATTACTTTGCTTAAACATTTGTCCAGTCGGTCAATACTTGCCACTAGTACGAATTATAAGATAAAACTGAAATAGTAGTTAAGTATTTATCTACCTCTTAGCTCACCCACAGATTTTCAATAATATAATTTATATACACATTCTACATGTAGAATACAGGATCCAATGCAGATTTAGAAATAAAGGTTGATTTCCATTTCATAAAACAATAAGTAAAATTTGCAACTCACCATTCATTTCTTTCATTGCCTTAATGAAGTCTTGTGGATCTTTGAATGAGACAAACCCAAAGCCTTTAGTTTTATTTGTTCTCTTATCCCGAACAACTTTTGCCCTTTGAAAGCTAGGATATTTGCCAAATACTCGCACCAGCATCTCATCAGTCACATCGTTACCCAAGTCACCACAAAATATTCTGAAGTCATCTGATCAGATAAAAAGCTATTAAATACTAAACTCAATATCAAGATTAATCTAAAAAATGTAAACTTTCTCAATTACTTACCATCATCCCATTCTAACAGTGAAGGATCCTCCCATGTTTGACCACCTGCCATTCTTATAATTTTTTTATTTTTCTTCCCTTTCCCCTTTGGGTGACTCTCTTCTGCACTGGCATTAGCCATAATCGAGCTTGCTTTTCCTTGGCTAATAGCTAGCTCTGCTGCGGTACTCACACCTTTTAACTTTGGTTTCTTTTTAACTTCTTCTTCTGGGATTTTTGTATTAATAATCTGTTCAATAATTTCGGGATGAATCATTGGGGCTGATGTTGATTCATACGTTTTGGGTGTCGCAGTTAAGCAAGGGTCCACCATATTTGGTAAATATGGATTACTTATCTGTGCAGGTGATGAATATGTGGTAATGGGAACTGTACCTATAAATAATGCAAATATCTCATAATCACAATTTACAGTTTGCAAGTTTGCTTTGCATAATAAGAAAGAAAGACATACCTTGTCTTGCTACTTGCTGTGGAATTAACATCGGCGGAGGTGGTGGAGGAGGTGGAGGTGGTGGCGGAGGTGGGAAACCAATTATTGGAGGAAATGCAAGACTCGCTGCAGCAGCAGCCACAGCGGGTGTTGGAAGTTCATGCTGCTCTAATTGTCTTGCAACCTGATTATATGTGTTAGCACCAATCACTGGTCTCACCATCGGTGTGACGAGTTGACTACTAATCTCCGCCTCAAATCTGGAAAAGATATCGATGGTATATTTCTGCTAGGCATAAGGAACGCATCGAAAGACGGTATACGTCGAAAGAAACACAATTTTGGAAAAGACTCGCTGTGTTGAGACACCGTAGTTCGAAGGGGTTAGAAAATATTCAAGAGTGATGAGGTCGTAAATACCTGTTCATCTCGTCTTCCATTTGTCTTAGTTTGTCGTCCATTTTGCTGTATATTTGGCAAACCTACTTTTCACTAGGAAATATCTATAATTCTAAAATAAACAATCAGTTTGAATAACAAACTGATTTGATTAATCAACGACACAACTTGCTCGACACTGCTTCACAGCACTTCACAGTGCTTCACAGTTCAGCTCGTTCAGGCAGTACTCTCTGAAGTTAATATAATGCCACATCATGGGTGCCACTGGTCACTAACGTCAGGATGACCAATCACTTACAGAACTAAAGAACTTCAGACCGCGTACTTCAAACCGCGCATTTGAAACCCGAATTTTTTAAATATAACCGTTTATTAATAGCTTTACCTGTATATACACCAATCAAGTTTCACGAATTTTCATATATTCATATATTTCTTGTGCAGTATTTATCTTGCAGTATTCACCTACAATTTCTTAATTATTAATATTTCATAGTATTAATAATAATTTATACGGATGGTTGGTTGCTTGTTCTTTTGAAAAGCGACAGCATATATAGAATTCACATTATTGCTGGTTCTACAACGGACTTGCCGGTGAGACTATAATCACTGGTTTCGCAATCTTCTTTACTTTGATTGTCGCTGGTTTTTCAAGACCTAATCATATGCACAAAGTGCGACGAAATATAAATATCGTACAATTGATGAAACGAATATCAAAATCAAGAAAAAACGAACCCCGATTCTTCCTTTCCAACTGGTTAAATAGATTTCGCAGTAATTTGACAGGCTTTATGGAGGACGTCACTACACCTGGACTACGTGGCGAATTATTTGATGAAACTCCATTTTTCGGATTAATCTTTTTCGCACATTCCTTACGTTGTGGAGTTTTCGGCAATGCGTACGCTTTAGTGCGACGGATGGGTGCGCATGTATTATCTTTGTCACTTACATCGTACGGAGTGACATTTACTGACACATCTACAAAATATTGTAATTACTATTACGAAAGAGTATAATTTTATGTTTCATATATATTAAACACAGAATTACTACTATGAATTGATTTGTGTGATAGAACCTGTTAACGATGGAGGTAATCTTTCCTTCTTTTTTCGTGGTATGAGAACTGATTGCTTTGGCAATCTCGATTTAAGGCCTGGCGAATTAAAAAACGTTTGAGGGTTCCCATTTTTTACAAGACCAAAAGAGATTTTCGAAGCCATTGGTTCTTCAGCATTAGAATCGTCCCATGTACTTTGGATAACATCACTTGTTATTTCGCGGGATGTTTCTTCAGTGCTACTTAACTCGGAAGCTGAGGCATACTCGCTACCAGACACTTCGAGATGCTCATGGATGCTACTGTCAATGGTATCAAAATAATCATCGGGTCTTCCAAAACTGAGACTTGTGTCTACGTCACTCGATGTAAAACCATTAACAGATTCATTTTTCACGTACGTTTTACATTTACCAGTATTACAAGTTACGTCATTGTTGAGTGCTGGAGTAAAACTTCGTATTATACCCAGATTCATTCTGGACCAGTTTGGTAAATTTTCATTCGACAAATTAGAATCAAATTCATTAGTACCTTCTAATATTGTGATTAACTTTGAACTAGCATCAATATTGCAAGAATCCTCTCTATCATTTACTGCATGTGCAGATGCTGCAATTTCGAGCGAAGGTGAGAAATAGCTTTTCGTCTTTCGTGGAGAACGGCATATATTACTTCCTAATTTATCCGGTACCCGTTCTGAACTGGAACTTGTTACAACTGTTTCTGTCTTCTTGGATTCTTTTGATCCGCCTTTGAGAATAGTTTGAATCATGTACGCCAACACTTTACTCAATGTTTTGTTTTTAACGTTTTCTGGATCATATTCCGTATGCGGTTCTCCACTACTAATGCGACTGCAGGATTCATCGATACTATCTGAGACATGTGTTCCCGGGCAAACTGTTGGCCCTTCGGTAACTGACTTATTGCATATCCCACATGCGTCCGGAAACGCAAGGTAGCTCGTACTATCACTGCATTCGTTATCCGTATTTGTGATTTGCATACTGTCTGTATCCTCACCCAGTAAAGACTTGTCCGTTGTTGTCTTAGTGCAGTCTGCGTCATTTGATAAAAGACTTTCGTTACTCGATAGAACGAAAGCCCTATCCAAGCTCGCAACCGAAACATTTTCCACCGCTAAGAAAAATAAATCTCGTTAATACAAGGTTGGTTTAATACGAGTGCGCATGGAACAAGTACTGGATTTGGACTTACGGTTTTCTTCGGATGAGCGTTGCTTTGTATTGTCCATGGTAGCGAACTTATCGTTTGTATCAGTATAAAAAGCTGGATAACGAATATTGTCGATGATATTATACGTTAACAAGCGTTTAAAAAGGATTAATGTTATCGGGAGCCGCGAGAAAATACAAAAATTGATTTTTCCTTCGATTACTAGATGTGGCGGCCGGCGTGTTACAAGTTATACTAACTGAAAAACTGCAACGATCGCCTATCCGTACAGAAGTGTGTATACAAACAGCGTGTTGAGGCAGCCAAGCTTGCTATATGCAATGGGGATGGCACCATTTGGACAACTGAGAAAGCAAAAGATATATAAAAAAAAAAACACCACATAATATCAGTAAGCGGAAGATGTTTAATATAGAGTTGCTCCGCATTTGTAGTGATATCCTTTATTGTCTCTATGTTACAAAATCAAAGAAGCAACACTGATATATTGCTCGACCGATGTAACTGACAACTGACAAGTTGTATGAAATACAGCATAATTGCGTCTATACGCTATTGTGTTTCTGAAATCAGTGCCCGCCCCACAGAATCGTATACGTCTATCAGCAATTGAAACAGCAGTATCGCATGGAAAAACATTTTCCTTGGTAGTTTCATTTACTTCTGCTACAATGATTTCTAAGCAATCATTCGAGTTCGGAAAAACGGAATGGGGAATTGTGGTTTCGGTTGCGTTTCACATTTTTTTAATGAACGATAAAAGGAACAGGTTTGCAATGGATGGATGGCTAATGGATCCTCCGGCCCTCTCTGGTACTGTTGCTTCAATTAGATAAGGTACATTAAAGGTTCTGATTGCTCTTAGATAAGGTTTAGTTTGGAGGCCAATGCAAACTGAGAATATTCAGTAGGGCACACAAAAGCAGAAGCATGGCGAATATTGTAATTATAGACGTAGAGGTACTGTGAAAACGGAAAATATTCATCCGCGCGTGAACTTTGAAAGTAACGGGCAAGCGATTAGTATCTATTATCGATCACAAATCACGTGTCAACTTTCGATTTACTGTTTTAAAAATTACATCAAGTGATCACAAAGAATGAGAAATCAAAAGTAAAATTCCACTACTCGTCTCGCCAAGAGAGCGCTCGGTAGCGAGAAGACAATGAAACGATGATGAACACAAACTAAAGAATGAAAGAAAAAACTGACTATCTAACAAACAAATGGCAACGTATCGCAAGCATAAACGTAATTTCTTATCCCTTTTTACTATCGCGTCCGCATCACCATTTGCGCCTTTTTTCGATTCTCCTATGCTGCATCGTCGCAATACGAAAGCATTCTTGTATACGGTTTTATATTTTACTGCATACATACATACATATATATACATACATTGGGATCTGGCGAAATACATTAATGCTTCAACATAACGGTTAAATATTGTCAGATCTGAATGAAACGTAATCATAAACGCCATACTTCGCTTCGAACGTTAAAACAAATACAATGTGTGTCTTTCTGCGAAAATAGTACGAAAGGAATGTATTGGTAATCTATTGATGTTTTTCTATCTCTTTATTTCAATAAATTGTATACGCGCATAGCAGTCTCTGGCTTACTCTATTACTGTCTCCATCGTCTGCTTCACAGATGCTTTCTGAAATCATGTTACGTACACGCGTTATATCTGAACACAACAAAGGAAAGAAAGAATACCGATTTGAAAAAATTGTACCACACAGAAAAACGAATTTCAGACGACTCTCGTGCACAAGAAAGCTGTAGAAGCTGTAGAGATTTATCATAATGTTTCTTTTCACCTCTCAGTATCTTACAAGTATTCCTTTACACGCATCTTTATAATTCAGATATACCGCCTAGAGTTTGGTCGCAGTCCAGAATATTAGTTTGTTTGAACAAAAACATTTATTGACGCAAGTTAGCCAGAAACAAAAACTTGAATAGATCGACGTATATATCACAGTGTTATACGCAAAGCTTTCATGGAAATCGCAGATAGAACAACATAAAGGCCAAATGGCGATACTATACGCGCTTGCTCCAGTTTATGATCCGAGGAGGATAATTTATTCCATTTGCATAAGAAGCACTGAAGTTCTCCCGCACTCACGCACTTTTTCCTTCAGTTTCACTCTCGCACTTTCTTGTTGTCTCGCTCGTTACCATGCTCAAACACTATATATATCTCCAATCTCCCGATTTACATACACGCTGCCTCATGCATTTTCGTCCGTTTTTATACAGTCCATGGCAATGACATTTTACATCCATAGTCCATGATAGCGTCACACGAATTTGAGGTTCTGCGTTATTATTAGTAACAAAATAGTAAGCAACGGCCGTTTGTTTACGCATCCTGAGATTAAATCAAGGTTTCAGCTTCCCTGGTTCTACGCATCTTTAGCGTCACTGTCAGATAATCATAATGTTTCTTTATCAGGAAAGATGCACCCTATGCATTCTTTGCGTATTATGTTATAAACATATGTAACGATTCATCATCTGAATACGTATCACCGGCAAATACAGTATGTAAGTAATATTCGAGATACTCTCCTTCTGCAACTCGTTGAATGTGTCATCAAATGGTTTATGTATTACACATTATGGTAAGAATCTTTTAAAATTAATAGCAAAAGCGGAAAACACATTGATGAATTATCTTAAGTAAATAAAAATATATGACGCAATGAAGAATCGATTTCGAATATTACTTGAAACTGGACTTTACACCCTTAAAAGGGAACTTTGGCAACATACTAAACATTGGCAACACCTCTCATTGTTTTGCTGCAGCTGGGCAGTACAGCCTTTACCACACACATATATTTTTTTAGACGCACAGTCGCACGCGCTAGCATAAATTGAATAGCTTCATCATAATGTTAAATGATTAATGATAGCTATTAATGTGTGTGTGTATATATATGTGTGTGTACATATATAGCACGGAAAAGTTGCTTTACACTGAATAACAAATTGTACAGTGATACAAGGCTAACACTGAGATCGTCGGATCAACTTTCCACAATTACTTCTATCTCCTGTATTTTGTATGAACACCATTAATGCCTGCATCATTGTTTTTATTAATTCGACGAAATATCAATGAATACATAAACATTTCTGGAAGTTCGTTAAAATGTAAGGAAAGAACAAAATTATCATACAGCGAAACTCCAAAAATGTTTAGATAATCTGTGAATCTCGGTATTTTCGCACCCACCCAGAATGAAGTCTACAGTTCTTAAAGGTCATTATGCGTACAATAATTACACAATTACAAAGAACGTATAACCACTTATTCTTGACGTATAATTCAACCACTCGTCAGAGGAATTCTATACGTACTTATTCCCTTCTAATGCAGATAGAGATGAGTAAAAATAAGTGTACAGCTATGAAGTGCACAATTATCGCCCGATAGATTTATCGGTAGGCACATTTATATCAATAAGTGTATGCAACATGTTAATAAATCAATAACAACGCAGGAGGTCAACTTTCCATCAGGCCTTTAAAACCGAATATACGTCTGTGATATTTGAAGAACTGTTAAGACAATTATCATACATGAAACAGGATAAGAAAGTGAGCAGCCACATCTTCATTTTGCAAAATTGGTTCTAATATTATGCTTCATAACACTATAATAAATGCGAGTGATCGATCCATGTTAGTTGGAATATAAGTTTTATACACAGAAATGACTCATATGGATAAGAGGATTGGTCTGATACTCATGTTGACTACAATTTGAAATGGGTGACTTAATTTCTTCAAGGTTGATGAGGTCAGAGTAGATTGTATGGAAAAATTATATGTGGTTATCATTACCATAGTATGGTGTCAGAGGAACTTGATACCAGCGTTTACCCAGAAACACAACTCTTCATTTTACAAACAGAGTAAAATTAAAAATATAAAGTGGAATACGAGTTTTCGAATCGACAGCCGAATTAGGCTTAATAGCCGATTTTTCCAAAAATATGCATCGTTACTAACGGAAGACATTAAACGAAACATTTATACGAAAACAACGAAAAACATTTATACAGATTTTGGCAGTTAATTGTATGTAGCACCGCGATAAAGAACAAAGTGAACGATACGCGTAGACACAATAAAATGATATTTTCTCCGAGTTAGACTCCGATATGCATCTATGGTTTTTAAACATTAAATATCTTAGTGCTTCATTCATCTGCAAGCTGTACCCCCAGCTGTAGTGCTCCTACATTACTGGACAAAAAATATCAACAGGGATGACTTTGATCGAAACCGCACATTCTGCTGATACTTTGAAAAAGCGATAACAAAAACTAACCAATCTTACATCATTAATAATATTATACTTCATTAATTAACTCCCATTAATACTAACTAGACAAATACACTTTCATGCTATCATATGAAACTTATCGGTGGTAATCTAATATCCTACCGATACCTTCAAAGGCGGTAAGTTTCCACAGTATTTCACTTACACCGCTCTTGAAACGTGAGATTGCTGTTTGAACAAACTCTATTAAAATATATGGAAGATTTTTTTTCGATCTTTAGCATCTGGCTGTTAGACAAATATCTACGAAATCTTTTTTCAATACTTATTCAGTTAAGTTACTTTGAATTTCTCCATAAATTACAGAAATTCATAAAACTAATATCTAACAAAACCCAAAATGTAAGTGCGGTTTCATTCTGCCCATATGCAGAAAATCAATAGTATTCAGTGATATATCGTAAAACTCTAAAAAAAAAAAAAATACATATGCGAATAAGCAACAGCTGGCCAAGTGAACACGCGTATTTATTATTGCAGTGAATTTCCATACTGCTTACTTGCACAAGGTTCTGTTTAGTTGGTATTATTTATTGGGACTACTTTATATGAGACCAAGAATGTAACTCACATGCCATTGCGTAATCAAACAGCAATCTCTTCGTCCAAGTAAGCTAGTAGAACATTGTTTGTATGAACTACTACATTCACACCTTCATACTGCATTGATCACAAGCAAGTACCTTATCATAATTATCATTACGAATAATTGGTAATTAATTATTCATTAAATAAGTGGGTCTGTGTAAAAATTTAACGCATTTCCACACATTCACGCTCCCCCTTCTCCTCCTCGCCCCTCTCTCTCTCTCTCGCATTCTCACGGTTTCCATCTACTTTATGATCTTGAGCGCCACATTTGCAAAAACCAGTTTATGAATCTGTTCTTAAAATATCACCTCCTACAGTTGGAAGAAGAACCCACTTCACAAAGTCACGAGTCAATCACCCTATTAGAATATTTTACACTCATCGGTCGCATTCTTATATTCACCGTATTTGTTACACATATTAGTACATCATATTAACCTTTTTATTCTGCGTCCCAGATAATATGTATATCTATATTTTTAGTATTTCTATTTTGACCTCCTTACTGTTTCGACGAAAACTCATTGACTGCACTAACCGTCGCTCACTTCCATCTCTCAATGAAAATCTTAAACTGTAAGCTGTAAGTTTTCTTTAGGATAATGAGGAAAATCTTTAATAGAAGTTAACAAAGTCAGTTTGATGAAATTAATGCAACAGGCCAACAGCGACTGCAGGTTTAGATTGTGACAAATATTTAATATTTTACTAGCAGTATTAAAGGAAGTAGCATTTACCACTGACACAGTATAAGCAGTTCCCAAAGTTCAATCACACGCAATGTCGTAGAATACGTGTAAATACGTGTGTCAAAGAAATCTAGGGAATTTTCAAGCATGTGCGATCTAGCACATCTTCAAGAAACATTGTTATTCTGTTAAACGAAGCAATGTATGCTTCACGTTCGTGTAATAAGTTTTCACGAGTTTCAATCAACACTGCATCGTATGCCAATACTATTGTATTGACATTCATACAATCCGTTCGAAGGTATCGGCAACTCATGTATGTACAACAATGGAACATACAAGCTGAATGTCCTGTCCTTTTTTTTTGGTGATTGACTACTATGTACATTATTGTTATTTTTTGAGGCACACTTTGCGCCGCCTGGCACCACTGATTTACCACCAGAAGCCGAGTGTCAAATTAGTATTGTTCGTTTGTTTATAACGGTTACCAGGAACTTGTACGCAATTCACAGTCAATGTTTAATAAGATGGTTGATAACCCAATATTCGATTTTTCACGAATAATTCACAGCTCTTTATGGTTCGCAACGTTTTCACCAAGGAACACGAGGTGTCAGAAATTTCACACTAAAAAACATTGGTAATTTCTTATTTACCCCAAACTTGTCGTCCACTTCACTGACCACTGTAGAAACGTATGCGACCACTTGTTGCAGTTATAGGCATTTCGCGCATAACAGCGTCCCACGCTAAATGAACAGACAAAATAACGCAAATTGAATTATGACTTTCCAAATATTATTACTAGGAATATTTAATAGTAACGAATCTAATATAAATCGTATTTACCTAAGCCAACAAATGAAACGATCTTATCGTGGTTATATGTTTGTATATTTACATCTTCTTCAGGAGCTACATAGAGCATTGAAAAATCTTCTCTTGGTTGATGATATTTCTCTGGTACTACAGCCGGTGGTGCTTGCGGTGGTGGCAAACATGTTGGGGGAGGAAATCTTGGTGGGTATGGCATGCACGGTAATGACTGCATCATAACTGGATGTACAGGCTGCTGTGAAGCGTGAGCATTTGACGGTTGCATGAAGTTAGTGGGAAATTTATCACACCTGATATGTTTCTCAAACATTGGTGGATATCTATCAAAATTCGTCGGTGGTTTGTTTATTAGTGGCGGAACAACCGATTGGAATATTTGATTAGCAGTTGGAGATTCTCCTACCACTGCCTCATCAGACAGTAAAAGCTGTTCATTAATTTCAAATCCGAATGTTAGTTCTGTGGGTAGCTCGCCATCTTTTGAAGTGTCCGATGCTGTTTCATCCAACAGAATAACAGCGGGTCTGGGGGTTTTCTGTTTGCTGGGTGCTTGTGAATCCACGTTAGACTTCACAGTATTTTCCTTGTCGGATAATGCATGTTGCTGTTTCGTCTTTTTAATCTCTCCCTCCTCTGATTGATCCGACATTATGTTTTGAGATTGCAAACTGCCAATCTTCCCACTATCTGGCTTTAAATTCATACTTTGCGGTTCACGAACTGCTTTATTTAACTTGTCACTTTTACTTAATTTTGCACTCTCTGTCTCATTATTTTGCACTTCTTCGGCAGGTTTCGGATTGCTTTGTGTACGAGCTCTTTGTAACTCACTTTCGTCTACTGAAAGAGTGCCGGGATTACTTTTACCCTCAACATGTATTTGGTGGGCAGCAGCATCAGAGGTATTCAGTTTCTTATCGTCTTGATGTGCATGTGCCGACCTCTTAAAGTGTTGTTCTTCGTACTGTGTTAGATTTGGCATATTCTGATTATTTTGAATGTATGTTCTACGCGACCGAGGGTTGTTGGACCTTGTACTCACAATAGCATCTTTATTAGCAGTAACAACACTAGGATTGCTATTTTCAATTTCCATCGGATTATTGTTCAACATTGTGTTATTCAGTTTCGATGTAACTTGGTTTGTCGTAATAACGTCACTTGGATTTATAGTTTGATTATTCATGTTCGAAAGCTTATTTGCTTGTTGTATCTTCTCTATCTCTTGCACATACTTGATAACCTGAATATTCTTATTGATAGCTTCCTCCTGTGCTTCAGCCTTTTTCCGTTCCGACAAGTTCTTCGCTTTCGATGCTGTCGTCGATGACGTTTTATCGAAATTGAAACTTAAAATATTGTTTGAATGAGCAAAACTATGCTGTCTTATTTTTCGATCAGATTGTTGGAGTTCATCTAAACTTGGATAATAATCTTGAGGCATTTTATCTGGCTCTGACGGCGTTTTTGGTGGAACGCTGGGCCATGATGTAGTAGTTATCATAGTTGGGCCTATCGTTGAGATGTTTAATACAGAGCTATGCGTCATATTTATAGTTGCCATTCTGGCAATATCCGCATAACTTGCCTGTGGAGTACTTCCAGTTGATGTGGCAACTTTTGATAAGTTATGCTTGGATGTGTTTGAGGTAACTGGCAAAGAATGGACAGAATCTGAGTCACTGCTGTCAGATTTATCACTGGAATAAAAAACAATGGCAGACTATTGTAACCCGTATCATACATTCAAAAGTACGATAAAAGATAAAGTTTAGTTACCTTGGCGGCATACTACTAGCAGACTTTCTTCTAAGTTCAGGAGATAAAGGTGTTCTATATTCAGTAGAAAATCCTCTGGTATTTTGTAAGTACGAGCCAGATGTTGCTAAATTCTGTGCACGACTGCCACTAGAACTTCTTCTTTGCTTTTTACTTTTCTTCTTTTTCGTAACTACCAGGAATTCCGTTTCGTGTTCGGACTCTGGATTCAATTTTTTATTGGAATTCCGTCGACTAGCATAATCATCTCCAGTATCATTGCAATATATAGACTGACCTTCTTCAGTTCCCCAGGATCGTCTATCACCGCGATTATCCATAGTTGTATCTCCTGTGCTTCTTTGCTTAGCCCGACGCAAAGGCACGTTTATTGTACCTGAGAATGAATATCAGTTGAAACTTCAAAAATGTTTAAAATTAAAATAAATATAATAATAAACTAAAAAGTATATAACTTACCATGTTGACTTGAGAGGCTACTCGCGCCACTAGAACTGATACTCTTTTCTGTTGTAAGGTCTTCAAGTTTAGTTTTCGATATTTCTTCAAGCGAGTTGGACTTGGTATCCTTTTCCCGAGAACGTGATTTTCCTCCAGAACTAGTTTTTACTCTCACTGTGTTGGTGGGTTTTCCTTTCTTACTTTTCGATTCCTTATTTTCAATATAATTAATTAATCTGTCGAGATCATCTTCGTAATGGTGACCCACTACAGATTCAGATATATATGTCACAACGTTAAGATCCTGTGTATGTTTTCTTCTAATTTTCTTGCGTTCTCCATTATAGTTTTGGACTGCATTTCCATTCTCATCCAGAGACTTTTTCTCTGCTGCTGATCCAGTGTGCCCAGCATACCTGGAACCTTCTACACAAAGGGCTCTCTTTTGATAACATTATTAAAAAATTGGTCGTTCAGATATTTTTTTAAGAATGAACTCCAAATTGCAGTAATTTGGTACATTGAGGTATAATATCAAAAGCATATACAATTTTCTAGGCTTACCCATCGTGATATTTTGAGTTTGTAAAGATGCAGACATCATAGGACATAAACTCGGACCTATTTTGCTTTGACTAGTACTAGAACTATTTGTAGTTCCACCAATACCGCATTTTACCGTATTAAACGTTTGAAAAGACAGTGGTCCAGTCACCTTTATACCATTGACAGAAATCTTTGATTTATCTTGCTTTCCATTATCATCGCGAAGTGAGAAATCAATCGTTGTGTCAACGGGCGTTTGTGTTATATCAAAAGTCGTACGTGATATATACTGTGGCCTTCCTGGTTCAATAATTTTCATTTCAGTACCCTCATCATCTTCTGTATCTAAAGATTGGGGTCTCTGAACCCCACTTACAGTAGATCCCACATTTCGCTCGCTGATAGCACCAACCTAAGTACAATTGAATTATATAGAGGTATTCAAGAATCGTATAGAGTAGGGAGAACCAACAATTCATGGCTTTATATCTCATTTAAAAAAACTTTTGGTTTGGTACAAGAAATATTTGAAGAAAATGTGCAGTACATATACAGTTATTGTAAATTACTTTTGTAACTTTGGCTTTACCTCAGCGTCACCCAAGTCAATAACCATGTAATCCGATTTGTATTCTGGTGGGGGATTGTCTGGCTCATGCATTTCATTTGTACTGTGCTTCCCCTTGGAAATTCGTTTCTCACGTACTTCCAGTTCAGACTCGCTCACACCACTGTCCTTCTTAATTTCTTTTCTGTCTTTTTCTTTCTCCTCCTTCTTTATGTTTGTATAGGATGGTTTATCTAGAGACTTTGATTTTTCCTTATTGGTCCAGTCATATATTGTCCTCTCCTCACAAAATCCCTTCTTTGCATGAAATAATGATTGTAAATGGCAAGTATAAAAGCAGGGTAAGTAAGTATTATCTATTAAGACTTACCTTCTTGTCAAAGTTTAAATCTAAATTGACCAACGAAGCAAGACTATGGGATGCATTGACGTTTGATGGTAATGAACCACCTTCTCTTTGCCTAGCAGAAACACTAGGTCCTGTGAACTTTTTATTTTTTCTTCTACTTCCACCATAAGTATGGCTAGAACCAGATGTTAGATAAGCAAAACTGCTATCAAACTCGGATGCGAGTGGTTGTGCCAAGTTTTGTAAAGATCCACCGTGTGTGAGACGTTCAGATACAGAATCACGCTTGTGTCTTCTTCGACTTGATCCTGGTAAACGCAAATGTGGTACTACTCTATGACCTTCCTCTGTCTCATCAGCTTCAGCTTCCTGCAGTAGTTCCTGAGGAAAATATTTGTCATATTTGTACAAAGTGCAAGTTTCTACCATATTGCAATAATAAGTTAAAGAAACATCAGTTTCATGCTAAATTTGTATTGTATAGTTGTAAGTTCTAGTATATTACACATACTTTAAATAAACTAGATTTTCCTTCACGATCTTTGGGACGTTTGTATGTTATAGCTTCGTCTAATAATGCACGTAGCTCTCCTTCATTTAATGTGGACAGTGTTGCAGGTTCCTCCTGAAAAAATGATGTTATTAGAGAAATGCTAGTATCAAGAATTCACTCCTTACAACAGAATTAAACTGCAATTAACATCAGTATTATTTTACTTTTTTTCGTGCCTCAGGAAAGTATTATTATAATGGTAAGTGCTTTATATCGTATATAGATAAACACAAAGGACCAAGCTGCGTTACATAAGTAGTAATAAATATATTTGTGGTAAGCATACACTATTAGGACCTACAAATGGTAGTAAAATGCTGACTCACATCAAGGAATTAAATTGTAATTGTACTCTATAGATCAACATGTATTAAGTCAATGTTCTTTATCTATATAAGGGTAAAATCCCTGTGAAATATTTCTATTTCAAGTATGAAAAATATGCCAGATGACCAACTCAATGCACATTACTTTTCTTGGTATACGTGCATGTTACGTACGTTAGCAATCGCATATAGAATATGTATCAAAATGAATTGTAACCATAGGTTAAATATGTTCCTTTAATAAATATTTCAAACTTGTGTCAGTTGCGTAACATATTACTTTAATAATACCATTTTCTTAAGAATAATTGTACACTTTGTATAAAAGATTGTACTATTTCAATCCCCTTCAAGATAGGTAAAGTACATTTCGGGAGAAAAAGGACAGACAAACGAGGTTTCATACATCATTTATCTTTGTCGTAATTCGAGTGCTGCTGCCTTTTGTTAACCTGGATATCTTAAATCAGGGTTATATATTTTACCAAATTCATCATCTATAATTGCGACATGGCCGAGAAATGTTCTATTCGGCGGTATCCATAATAATTCTTGAATGTTGCATGAAATTGGTTATCGTTGAAAAAGGGGGAGGGGGGGAAAAACACATTTCGCTTGCAGCATGATGCCGCAAATATAACGCCATGCAGAATTTTGTTGAAGTGAGATAAGTATGCGAATCGAAACAAATGTTTCATCTAATTCTGTTAATGTGTGAAGAGAATGATGTTAACACACGAGGCTACTTTCCATACGTTTTCGTTAATTCAATAATAAACTGTTATCATATCTTGAATGAGTTACTTCCATTTGAGTGCAGTGTTGGGTAATAGGCCCGCAATGATTCGAATGGGCGAGATTTTTATGTGGATAGAAAGTTGCCGATTATTTGTCTTTAAAGTCTAAGACTGAATGTTCGAAATACGCTCACAAGACCTTGGATTTGCGAAAAGAATGCACAAATGCCCAGTTCAGCTATTGTCACAAGTTGAAATCAGACATACCTTACAGCTAAATGAGGCATGTCTGCAGCTCAATAGGGATTCGCGATTAGCTAATTAAGACACGAGATATCGAGTTGACTTACGGACTTTAAGGAAATTCTGCTGGGCAGTGCCGGTACGGGATTTATATTTTTAGAGGGCACCTGGGTCGGCTGCAGTCGTCTTTGCTCCGTCAGGGTACAGACCCGTAACCTAGCACTGTTACGTACCGATTTTGCGCGCTTGTGCTCGTGATAAATGTGCTCGACAATAGCCTATCATCGTTTGAAAGAAACAAAATCGACAATACGAGGAATATGCTGCCGATTTAAATGCTATTACAACGAGCGGGCGCGGCGCGCTCTTCCTGGCATGGCCGCTGCCATTATACTGGGAGTATGGCCATTTCAGGATCGTAATTATTGTGGGTTCCAAAATTATATTGCCATTCTCGCAATTGACTGTGCGTGCCTGGCTGATCGCTGGGAATTTTTGGACTAATTCAAAAACAATTATAAATTGCCTCAACTTGCCTCGAAATCCATACAAGTCTAGTGTTGCAGTTACATCACCAAAAATGATATATTAATTACGTAGATCTACATTTTTCGATCAAAAATAACAGCGACCGACTATCCTTCTGATGTTGATTCAATCTCCAGTTCGATTGTTGCTACGATTTACGGAGATACGAACTAACAATTTTAATGCATTTAAGAAATTCATGTACCAACAGTATTGCGAAAGATTGTTGAAACATGTTCATTACTGTGACACAGAATACACGTTTGCAATTCAACGTTAGGATAGACTGATTGACATTGGGAACAAAATAACATAACGGATTAGTAAGGATATAGATAGCTTTGAAGGCTTAATCCTGGTTTCAAATATTTCTATAGAATTTCCATTGCCTGAGTTTTAATCCTCATAAGAAGGATGATAATCCTTATTACTTATACTACACTTCAGCACTTCATGCACGAGTATAAGATATTTTTATACATACATCCAAGCTGTTGTCTGACAAGTACACACTCTGCATTAGGCCGATATGTTCTAGCAAAATTCAGGCTATCAGCAAATGTATGTACAAACTAATAGATAACTTGACTAAGCACATGTACATCATAGTGCTTTGATATCAACCGTTATACTTATGAGATCATATCGATCCTTCTTTTATACATTGCCATATAAGAAAAATAGGACACGAGTAGAACAATCCAATTGATTTTCCATATTAATAAGCTAGTAGGTGAGCAGGACCCTACTCACCTGTTTGTTATCAGAACTAATGCTTGTTGGTGCAGTTTGATCTGGCTGATCTTGGCAGGCATCGGTACTTGTGAGAACATTTTCTACACTGGCAATTTGACTATCAGCAGTTTCTCCAGCTATCACTGAACTGTTCACATTCGCCTCAGTATCGCTCGCATCATCAACGTGACTATTTTCAGCAAGTTTGTCAGGTGCTACTGGTTCCTGACGATGTTCCGGCCCTGGGGCCATCTTGATCGAGATTGACAGCGCCGTATCTGCTGTACTCATAGTTGTCTCGTCATTTCTCTTTGGTAATTGCTAGGTCTGTTCCCCATATTGACTCCCTTGGCCAGTCGATCCAAAAACCACGCATCGCGAATCACGGAGAACTGCCCTTTTCGTTTATCTTGGCCATGTCCGCGTATACGTAAGAATATTTTTCACTGTATCGATGACACCAAAGGTTAAGGTCGATTGACGCCACTGATGGCAATTAGGAGTTCAAACAGACTTCACTGTATCGAGAGGCGAAAAGTTCTGTGTCACAACACCGTGTCTTAAAACTTCTAATACTTCTAAAGAGAGAGATCGTGGGAGAAGCGGACGATATTACGCGCGTACCACGCGCGCAGCGAAAATGACAAAAATGGCACGGTCCACCACCTAGTGTCGTAACTGTCGATCAATCGGAAAACCGCTGCATTGCTCCGACTGTTTTACATTTCTAACAGCGTTCCGCTGTCTCTCGAACAAATTTGTCCCTTTTTATCACACTGATGGACAATTATCAATCCGATTATCAAGTCACGAATGTTTGCGTCAGTCGATGTCACACCAAGTCCCGCTTGACAACTTCGAACACAGCTGCCGTGTAAAACACGTCTCTTGTATCAAGTACAGGCGTATATCACGCTTATTACAGCAAGGAATGACAGGTCTGGTTCCTTTCCTCCTAATTTTTGATACCGCGTATTGGTTGAGCACAGTGGTATGGCCGATCTTTTTCAGAAGTTGAAATTGCCTTGTAGTATATTCTTTAACTTGATGACCGGTTAATGTAATAGAATCTGACGGCGTAAAACATTAATGCTTTTCTTAAAAGCCAATGAATTTCTTTTACATTGTCTCTCCGCAATTGGAGCCCGGGGCATATTGACAAATAATATAATCTTTATCAGTACGACGATAGAGGACAAACATAATCGGGACAAGAGGAATGCTTTTTCGAGTACGCATCAGTGTCCCTGAAATGTAACGCGAGTAACGAGTAACGCGATTCGAAATGTCCAATCGTACGGCCCTGCCGCTGAATGGAGGTAAAGAAAGTCCAATTTTGGTCTTATAAAACGAGGTTGATAATCGCCGTTGCTCGTAGCACTCATAAATTCAATATGGCCGCCAGCGATATTAAAATGCACATTTTTCTCGGACAGGGCGATCAAGAATCTTTATTCGGAGAATATAATTCCCGCTCGTTTTGTTATTTCGGACGTGTGCGCGACGAAGAGGACGAAATGTGTTTTGTGCGGCCCAAGAGATAAATGGTTGGTTGGTTGGTTCTTCTTTTAGCATTGCTTGTTGTACACATGCCACACTCTACACGGGTTTCTTGTAGTTTTTCCGTGCGTTTGCTCTCGACGACACGCAGGATCAGGTTGAAGCAGTTGCACTGATAAAAGTAGCAGCAGCCCCAAACTCGCGCTGCTGCACTAAATCAAGTCGTCGGGGGATACTTCAAAATTGTCGTGGTGTTATCGATCGCTGAATGGTACTCCGGTCGGTGCGAATTTCACCAACAGGCAACCAATCCAGAAAGTTCAATTATCACAATCACTATTCATTTAACTATCAGCGGCCAAGTCGACACGAAACATGTAGAGTTGGTCTGTTCTATTCGTTGCGATTTCGACCGATAAATGCCAAAACCCCTAAACTTCATCGCGCAGTATCGCAGTCGCACTGAGCATTCTGCAGGTCCAGGTCCCAACGCGGAGATGTTACGCCCATCTCTCGCACGATCGTTTATCAAAAACGATATTAAGTTTATTACATCAGGGACCAATGATGGGAAAACTGACGTGAACCGTAAACCAGCAGACAGTTTCCTCACGGCACAATAAACGAATGCTTATGCGCAGAGCAACAGCGGACCAGCCGTTTAGCCTCCGAAAATGTCGTCTGGCTTCAGGGGTGTATCAAAACGTCAGCGGCTCACTATACTTGCGCGCTACATATATGCGCCAAGTTTTCATCTACATTTGTAGCAATTGTGCTTGTTACTATGGAGCTGCAACCACTTTAAACCAATGTACAATGTATGTATGTTTATGTGTATATTATGACTTAAAAAATTGCTCCCATACAAATTTATCACAGAAATCTAGAAATAAATAAAAAAGGAAGCTCCCTTCCGTGGATACCTATAATGCTTTCATTGAAAATACACACTCATAAACTATATATAATCTCTTCAATATCAACATTGTTTGGTTTCGCGACACTATAATTCTATAGGAATCCTGCACGAGATTCAGAGCCGGTGACTACAGTACTGCCATTTTACATCAGAGTTGCCAGATGCGTCATCATGAACGATACCTCGAACTCGCAAATGTGCGATCTACTGTTCGATTTTACCGATTCATTGACGTATCTAAATTGGAGTGTCTAGCTCTGCTCTGGTGTGATCATCCACGATTAAACAGTGGTTGTTGCTGATAGTCGTGGATTGCGCGTAAAGTAAGAGTGGTCGTACAGTGTCAGAGTAAAGTTGTAAGTTATGTGTTGTCGAAAGGATAGAGTATCCAATACAAAGCAATACACGCAATCTTAAATTTTCTTCTAGATATTAATTGGGCCGAAGTACATTCAGAAAATATAAAAATCACAGTGCACAAACAGTCACGAAATGACGGAATCCGAGAATATATTCTTGTTCGTTCCCAACATTATCGGTAAATAAACAGTTTCATACCGCTGTCTTACAGCAACATAATTCTTATTGAGATACCAACTCCTTTTACCGTAAAGCGACATATTCTTCTGTTTCTCTTGTATATTGTAAAGAAGTTGTATTATGATAGCCGACTATCGGCGTACCGCGATAAGGAACTGTCAAATCCGCGATATTGACTTTGTAATAAAACGAATTCAACCAAATTGTTGCATTGCACATATAAAACTTGTTTTTTCTGTGTAATTTCATCATCTAAATGAAGTAGTTTTTATATATAATGGCTCATATACTTTTAACTTTATGGACATGACACTTAAAAGACTTCCTATATTGATTTCTTTTAATACTTTCCTCTAGGCTATTTTGTACTACTCTAGGAACCCTTCAAGCTCTCTATTAGCATTTCTCATTTATTTATCATTCCCACTAAAAATATATGCTACGCTAGGAAAAATAGCTAATGAATTTCATATTTGTCTTCCTACATTTACCACATTATAATGTTTCAACCATAATTATGTCAACAGGGTTCGCCAGGGTTATTCTGGCATTGATATCGTTTTACTTTATGAGAACTAACTATGTTATGGCATTATGGTGCTATATTGTTAGTGCACTGCTAGATGCAGTGGATGGCCATGCTGCGAGGCATTTTAATCAAAGCACTAAGTTTGGTGCTATATTAGACCAATTGACAGACAGAGTGGGGACAATGTGCTTAATGGCCACATTGTGTATTTTCTATCCTGGATACAGTTTTTGGTTCCAACTAAGCATGTCTATAGATATTGCCTGCCACTGGATATATTTACATACGTAAGAAGCTAGCACAAGCCTTATAAGGACTGGGTTTGAGGAAAATGGCTACTACTTAGCAATATTGCAGGACACTTCTACAAGGAAAGACAAGTCACAAATTTATTGATATGTCGGGGAACCCCATAATGAGAGTTTATTACACAAATCGTACAGTTCTGTTTTTCATGTGCGCTGGTAATGAAGCATTCTATGCCGCCCTGTATCTGCTTCATTTTACCGAAGGACCCATTTGTAAGTTTCTACCGTTGTGAAACTAGTATCTTTTGAAGCAGTATTCTTAGAGAAAAATTTGGCAAATGACACTATTCAAACTCTTGATATTAATTTAAGCTACACTTGTAACATTGGCCAAGTTTGATCTCTTTATAATATTATGTGATTCTGCCCTTCGCTATGAATTTTAGAAAAGTAATAGTAACGCACATATATTTGTTACAGTGATCGGTATTAGCTTGTTCAGACTTATTGCATACCTTGCTGCGCCTATAGCAGTTGTTAAAGCTGCTATCTCAGTACTGCATGGATATGTGTCATGTATTAATCTGAGCATAATAGATGTCAAGGAAAGGCAAGAAATGCGCAAGGCAAATTAAATTTGTGTGGGTAATTAATTCTTCCTAGTCAAACTAAATGTGATTAATTGATCTTCCTACGTCCTGAATATAATTCTGCGTAATATTTTTACAAATCAGTTTAATGAAAATGCCAGATCTAACACCTGTTTATTTTCTTTTAATACAAAATACATATGAAAACAACAGTCTATACTATACCATTATACATGTATATATATATGCCACATTAAGCCATATATATATATACTGTATGTGTGTATCTAAACAAACAAACATGTATGGAAAGAGCTTTAAGCCCTCTAGGGATGCCTTCAACAACAATGGAACTATTTATCTGATTAGCAACATATGCACTATAAACATGAGTAGTGAGCAACTGAAATTGTTACATAATATATTTTTATTTACGACTGCATGTACCTGTATACCATTACCACAATAAAATATGTAGGCAGTTCTGTTGTGTTACCGACTTTTTTATTCTTAACATTTCGAATTATTCCTTAGCTCCCGATATATTTCTCAACTATTTTGTACAATACGAACAATGAAGCTACCACGAACGGGAAACGGCAATGAGTAGCGTGTTAAGTCGATACAGTAAGATAACTACATATAGGCTGTCGTCATACCATCGGAAATTCACATGACAACATTTTGTACAAAATTCTGTAAGATTGCTTTGATGAATGCAATGCAGTATTTTGTTGAAAATAGCAAGATTGCAGAAGTAAAAACAATCGTACTGAGCGAACAAAATAGAGCTATGCTCAAGATTTCACTCCTGTTATTAGTAGCATTTCTAGTACGGTTTTTTTTCAGGTCATTATAAAATAATAGATAAATTATAAGATTGTGACACGTGTACCCGGCACTGACACAAGAAGAGTAAGGTACATGTACTGGAGCGGAGGCTACTGTGCAATTTGCAGAGAAATTTCGCTGAATTCCTCAGAAGGGCCAGCACGAGCGGCATTACTTAATGACAAAATGATCAACTAACCTCTAGAATCTCGCCCTCATTCCCCCGTCATGACCAGTCATGTTTCGGCGCCATGT
Source organism: Crossocerus cetratus (assembly GCA_963675795.1). NCBI lineage: Eukaryota > Metazoa > Arthropoda > Insecta > Hymenoptera > Crabronidae > Crossocerus > Crossocerus cetratus. Next base: position 15,029,538 of record OY776666.1, on the reverse strand, counting down.
TATCACTTCAAACAATCGCGCATGTTGAAAAGTTCCGAAAATTCGAGGAATTTTCTCTGGGTTCTTTAATCGCTGCTAAATTGGTCTTTAACCGGTAGTACCGAGTAAATAGATAAAAATGTTCTATACGGGCTATGCTAATGATATGCACCGCAGTACCGACACACAAAGCAAAGTACAATATTTATAAAAACAGATGAAAACCCACCCAGATAGCACGGAATCCGCTTAGTTCGCTTAAAGCGCACTTTCATCGGAGGAGGTTGACTTATTCCATGCTGGATGTTGACAATAATAACAAGTCCGCTTGAAAAGCGCGCGCGAGTTGACTTTTTCAAGAGTACAAAGTGGACTTTGTTCAAGCACACGCTAAATAGTGAAATGGATACAGCTCTATCTCTATTCTCATCACAAAATTAGGTGTTTTATTAGTAAAAATTAAACTTTGCAAACAAATTTTGTTGTAACATTTTGTATTATATTTATAATGAAATAAAATTGCAAAATATATACAGGTTATGTATAATTTTAAAAGCAGAGCCGGAAGAAATAACAAAAAAAATATAATAAAACTTTTACATTAATTCTAATATAATAGATTTTATAGTTATAACTATAAAATTTATATTAATTCTACTATAAATATAAAAAAGAAAAAACTTACAAGATTCATCGCAGGTAAGAAGTCCGACAACCGTCCAGTTAGAGTGCGCCACGCATTAGTTCTGTCATTCTATTTTCTTTTTTGCTTTATCCATGACCCAATCTTCAACATACGTTCACGTAGCCACAGTATAGCCGATTTCGTGAAGTCACGATCAGTGTAGATCAGTGGTTCGAATTTCCTCTGCCTTACCAACTGGCGAGTTGAATGTTTCCGAGATCACCAACCTTTTCCGAGATCTCCACCTTCTCTCGGTAACCCGCTGGCTTTACCATCAGCGCCACCGCGACATCTTAATATTTATTACACATTTGTTATATTTAAATTGTGCTCCGGGAGGGTTCGGGGTAAGGATTGTATTGGGGTGAGCATAGGGAGGCAAAGAGGCAGGCTCTATCCATGCATGCTCTCGCTGTGACGCCTGACGCCAGGTCACGCGACATGCAGTGGCGTAGAAATTCGGAAAAAGAACCCTGCAATAGCGTAGGACGAGATGGGGGCGGCAGGGGAACGGTTTCGCCGGACTTACCAACTAGTGGTGCCTAGCGGATACCTTGCCAACTATTGGCCATGGCTCTCCGCAGCGCCGTCAATTCCGGCTTCACTGAGATCAAAGGTGTCGACGCCGAGTGACCCTAGACGTGCACGGAGCTTTGTTGTCCCACACATATACCCCCCTCTCATATGATTCTCGTGTAGTTGTGTCAGAACCAGTCAGAACACGATATACGACGGATTTGACATCATCATGTGTACGTGTGTATGTGCGCGCGTACCGTGATTTCTACTACCACAATGTAGCCCAATTGACAAGGGGATTCACTGCGTACGACTGATATGTAAGCGCAGTTTCTTCCACGCTACCGAATGACCGATCTTTCTTGACGAAATACGTTCAAACATTCTTTGCGAGTTTTGATTGATATTGGGCTGCATGTAAGGAAGACACTGTAGAATGTGATGTATGTAAGACAGGTTCGCCAGTTGCTCACGCCACGATCGACGCTGACAGAGAAAAAAACCGAGAGCAGATTAACGATGTAATATCACGGAAGTCAGAGTGGTAATAGCCGGTTCGGGTCATTTTTCTTCATCCTTTGAAATCTGTGTTATCGGTGGCAAGTCAAAGGGCCTTTAAAATGAGTGACATAAAGCTCCCAGAACCACCAGAGAATGACAGGATCGGCTCGTACAGTGCACTGCTGGTAGCTTTTAAAACGATGAAAAAACGTTGTCAAGAATTACAAACAAGACTGACAACGGTCGAAGAGGAGAATGTATGCCTGAGGCTGGAGTGTGGCAAGGCTATGTCCTCTGCAAAAGTATGGGTGAACAACAACAGTGAGAAGACAGTAGAGCAAGCTCTGCAGGTGAAAGTGGAAGAGCTGACAAAACAGAAGTCCCAATTAACTCATCATGTTTTCATGGTCACGGCAGAGAATCGTCAATTATGGAATTCATTAACTAAGCTTACAAGGACCAACAAGTCACTTGGCAAACAGTTAACAAAAATTTCTCATACATTGAAGCAACACTCGGCAGAAGAACCTGGTGATATTGGTTCGTGTAGCTTCCCCGAAGCTGTAGCTTCGGGGAAGCTTCAAGCTGTGTGCAATAGCTTCTTAAGTTGTAATTTACAGGATAGTAATAAAACGGACATATTACCTGATAATAATGGTATGTAATGCAACATAGTAGTGGCGTTTGGTACTTCTAACTAGTTAATTTGTTTTGTGGTATAATACTATTATATAATTGATTAACTTACAGATAAAAAGCATCTCAGTTTGGAAGAAATCTCACTGAGGCTCATTAATAATATTAGGATGGAAAAGTCAGATTTAGAGGAACAGTATGCACAGGTAATATACTAGATACTATAGAAACAGTATTTTCATAGAGACAACAAAAGTCAATGAGATACTCTTCCCAGATGGTGGAATTACAGAATAGCTCTGAGTTAAATCTGCGAATTGATATCACTGACGCAGATGATTCTGACACTGATTCATTAGAGCAATTGAAACAGCATGACATAAGATTGTCTCAAACTAAGGATGCTTTATTAGAACAACAGGCTAGATTGAAAAGAGTGTTGCAAAATTTGAAAAACATCAAGGATGGTAAATTGCTGCAATTTGATTGTACGAATTTAAACAAAACAAAAACAGAACATTGTTGATCGCATATGTTTGCATTGTAGGTGTAACATGCAACAACTGTCGTACAAAAGCAAACAAGACAATGTGTCAGACTGGAACACAATTTGACTCTGATGACAGTTTCAAAGAGCATGGAGCAACACAGACCAGTTTGTCACCAATCATGACAGAGAAAAATTCTAGCCCTTCTGATTCAGTGGACCAGAGCAAAATTTGCCCAATATGCGGGGACTTCTTTGGAAAACCTATATTATTCCCAGAGTTCCACGAGCATGTCCTTAGTCATTTCAATAACAAGCAATCTATAGATGAAATTGAAGTTTTAAATAATATCTGTGGCAGTAATGTTATTAATGATTAGTCGTTTAAGAACACTCTTTCTGTGTGATGTGTAAATGATGTGAATGATGAAACAAACGCGTGACTGTGTCTGTGGGCAGTGCCTGCGAAATCTTCATAACTACGAGTCTGGTTTTCATTATGGAAAATTACGAACTGTTGGGCAATACGCAAATAGACAAATACGAAGTATGTATTTTATTCTCAAAAAGTGAATATTATTTCGTTTATTATTTAACGCCTATTTAGCAATAACAAACTCTCAAACCATATCTTTGGGCTTAACATCAGTCCTATCGGATGGTTGCTGTGTGGTTGACTGGACCAAATTTTTGTCAAACCATTGTGCATCCTCCTTTGGTTCACTCAGGTTATCTTCTTTTGTCTGTGGAAAGATACAGAATCATTAAATCTGCTTATATTTCATGTCTTACTTTCTGACTACTACATTCTGCTATAAGCCAATACCTTCCAGTCGGTTTCTTCTCTATTATATAAAGTCACAACATTCTCTTCAGCTGCTTCCAATTTCAATTGCATTATTAGTTTCTCCTGCATATCTTTTGTAATGATCTTAATCGTCTCATAACAATTTCCTGTGAGAAATTCAAAGTGTCAGCAGAAATTAGAGCCAAGACAGAAATGAAATCTTACAATGAATATTGCTTACCGCACATCACTCCGACTTCATGATGGAAACCGCATTTCAAGCATGTTATTATATTCGTTTTCGGCACGTGTGGTTTCCAGTGATATTTTGGTACTCCAAATCGTCGGGACAGCCTTTTTTCAATGGTTGTCCTGTGCTTTGGAGCAGCCCATAAGAACCCATTGTCTAAGATTTCTTTCAATGAGGAAGCACTGGGGTACGCAGGCTTGTGTAACCTGTGTGCGAGATCATTGCAGCCGACAGTACAAACTGTATTTGCTGCAAGGCACCACAATTAAAAATGAATATTCCAATTGTTGCAATAACCGAGTACTGTGCCTCTCAGACATCAAGTATATATTCGAGAACTACGGGTTGACAGGAGTATCTACTAAAATACCCGATTTCTATAAACAATCGGACTCTTATTACCTGGCGGGAAACCATGGCTGAAAATAATATCAATAGTTTGTTCGAATGTCTTCAACGCACGCGATAACCTATTCAACAAACCGCTCGCCATGTTTAGAAACTGGTGTGTCTACGGACATGAAGTGGTCAACTTGGTAGACTCATCAAGAAACAGAGTTATTATTTTTAGTTCTTAGTTTTAGAGGGAGGGATTCGAGAGTAAAGATTCTAACTCATTCTTCTGATTAACAACGCAGTTTGTTCGGGAAATCGTCGTATAATATATTTAATGTCTCAATAAATTGATATCTGTCCATTATTTAAAATGATCAATGAGTAGAGTGTTTAGCGATTCGGGCGCAAGGGGGAGAACTGTTGCAGGAAGAGTCAATACCGACCGAGGGGGATTCAAGTACCTGATTCCCTCGCAAGGGTTCTCCAGGTGTTCTCCAGGCGTAGTCCATAGTCCAGTTCAGTGATGAAACTTCCCTGCGGCCGGCGGCCCGTACCGAAGTGGAGTGTTCTCGCGGCGGGTACTAGCAAGTGGGGAAACGAAAGGGTTAAATCAGGTGGGGAAGGTGAAGTCGGTCGGTGGATCGGTGGGGAAGAACAGTGAGACTCGAAAGCCACCGGGAGTCGCGCCTCTCGGCTCACTACAGTCTTCGCTATGGCGTGTATAGGGTCGAGTAGGCTCTGTGCCCGAGCAGAGAAACTGTGCCAGTTCGGACATTTCGCCCAGTTACGCAGAAAAGTTTCGACGACATGTGTCAAGTCGCGGCCGGGCATCGAGCAACCGATCGGCACACTCGTCCAGCAATGTCAGGTATGTGGAGTTCAAGTTTTCTCATATCCCAATAACCTCCGTCACTCCCGTCCAAGTAAAGTCACGTTGCTTGCTATATAAATGCTTAGAGCTAAGTCCGTGATTCCGCGCCACGATCGGTCGTACATAGAGCTCGACTATCTGCGTAAAAAGAAATGGACTTTTATTCAGTTTTACAAAGATCTCGTGGACGATTCCGAGTATCTTTGACATAACCTTCCGCCACCTGGTATCTGATACGCTGTACTGCTCGATGTCACTTGCAATATGACTAAAATCACTTATCGGGCGATATCGCAAACCTCGCAAATTTTCGGAAAAGCAATCTCGCCACACGCTCCAATGTCTAGTATATTATAACGCTAGACTTTTCCTATGGTAAATTTCCTCGATTTGCAAATCGTCAAATTACATAATGCCTCACAATGCGGGTCAGTAAGTCACTCGTGCTCTCGTGGTAGAGTCGAGCCGAACTTAAACTGAGGTTAAGCGCGCCTGGATTCTCAGGGTGAAACGATGACTGGAAGAAGCCTGTTGATGAATGCGAGTGTCATTGCCGTAATTCTGAATTGGCGGGAAAGTTGGAAGAGGCTGTTACTCGTATCGCGTGGTATCTCGCGCGTGAAAGTCGCCAGCATGCTTTTTACCCGGCTGGGCTGTCAGCTGTTTCTAGCAGACGACTCATGTGGCGTCAGCTACGGACGCTAAGCGAAACGTATCCGTAATTAGGAGAAATCGTCGATCTTTAGACGTCCGCGTGAAATGGCCATCGCGAAAAATCCCATTTCTCCGTCGAATTCATTATTAACAATGTTATAAATAAGGGAAACCCAGCCAATATGTCGTTTAAACCTTGCACTGACTGTATGAGCGCTACTTTCTCATCGAGCGCATGCGCTTTGTACCGCCTGCCTTTAAATTCATTCCGCGGATTGCGTGCGCTCCGATGCTGCCAGGTTTCGGAGGCGAAGCCGTGTGCCTCTGCCTCTAATATTAGAGTAGACCCAATATATCCCTTGGGTCTACAGTAAAACTCGGCAATCCGTGCGATTGCGAAGTACAAATCCCCGGTCTCACGCGGGGGGTACACGTGTAGACCGATTGCACGCGATATTGCGCACATCTCAGTCTCGCTGAAGGCTTTCCACAAAAGAGCCGATGAAACGCAAAATCAGCTGTACGACTTTCTCTGCTCGAAAGTGACACGCGCCCGAGAAAAGGAGAGTTCGCGCCAGGAACTGCCAGAGAAAAGGATACGCGGAGCAAGAGAGCTCGGATTTGGAAATATTTCTCTTTCTCTCGGCCGTGCACGATAGTCAGGATATCATGCGAGTTTGGCACTTGGGTGCCGCGATACCTAATCTTTTATAGGTGTTACGCAAGTGTTAGGTAAACGTTGGCTCAGTCCAGTCGCGTAGACGGCGCGCGGGCGAAAGATTCTTTTCTCCTTCTCGTATTCGAGTTCTCTAGCCAATGGACCGATTATCGAGTGCCCGCGTGCTCATGGCCCGAGAGGGAGAACCGGTCAGAAGGAGCGCGGGACGAATTTCAGATGCTTGGGGCTCCCGTAAGTAGGCTAACCGGCTCGTGGAGATCCTTCTTCTTCGACGTGCCGGACTGCGAGCTCACGAAGGTTCCATCGAGTGCCGAGTCCCCGGGACGAGAACATGTCGATAGTCGCAGCGCTTGGGAGCGAGTCCCGCGCACTCTTGACTTTCTCGCCTTCTATCTCCTCAAGATATCTAGGTACACCTGCTCCCCTGCTCGCGCGCTCTTTGACTCGCACGACCTCCCAAACTTTTACCTCCTTGCATTCACCCTTCACGCTTTCCCTGTGAGAGAGTTGGATCGATGGAACAGTTGGCCTCATAAAAGGGAGAATCTTTCTCTTGACATTCATTTAAAAAGGATGATTACAGGAACAATCGTATTGGCTCTTCGAAGCCAAAGAGTTGTTAAGAATGTAGAATACAGAAGGAAAATATCTTTCTCTCGCTCACTAAATCACACGCTGCTGCGGTAGGAGGAAGTGAGCAAGGAGCAGGTTGTTCTTAATTAACTCCATATTTTAATCGAATGCCGATGATGCAGTCGAGGAATCTATTGGCCACTTTTGGGCCTCTTGTTTAATTGGCTTGTTCGCACGGCTTTCTCGAAGTTGTTGACTCTCACGCTCGTTAGTCTATCGTGTTCGGCCTCGATTCTTCCTAGTTGAAAATGATGTGTGTGGTATAACGAGAGATATGCGAGAGATATCCTTAACGATGCCTCGCACGTGGATCTCCCAACACCCGTGGGAATGCGTGAATATTTTTGCAGCGCAAATCGCCAGGCTTTGCGTCGACAAATTACGCCTATCTTAGTTAACTGATTACACATTAATCCCGGGAACTCTGCTTATAATCAGCGTCCCGTCATTCACTTCTCGAATCACTGGAGCCGGGTACGTCCGCTTAAAATTCTCAGCGCGCGCGAAAGTGCTAGGATCTGTCGGTAAATATTAATTACCGGAGGGAGCGCGTCCCGTTTGGCCTCAGCAACTTTACGTCCCATATTGTTCAAGCTTTGAGGTGCGAAGTACGATCGGAATGTCAATACGTTGGTCTAACCCGCCGTCATTTATAATGCGTTAGTTGCTCACGCCATAATCTGTCTGATTGATTACTCGAATGGAGCGCGCATTTCTTCCGCTGGCTGACGAGGGAAAATAATCCTGACATTTATGAGGTTTTGCTTTGTGACTTGTATCCGGGATGATCCTATCCACGCGCTTTCCAGTACAATTGGTGTAATAAGATTCACTCCATTCTCCAGGATGCTAAGTCGTAGATTACTAGGTGTTGTGGTGCAATAGGTTCCGATAATAACTCTCTTGAAAACCTTTAATAATCTCAGCTACTATTCTGACATAAAGAGGACATAATGTTCTCTTGATCCATTACTCACTTGCATCCCGTTAAGTGATGTCATGCCCCGAGTCCCTAAATAATTAGAGACCATTCTACCTCCAGCAACTCATGGGGAACCGGTTCCAGCTGTGTATAGTCACGAATTCATAGGTTTACTGTGCAGCATTTCACGATAATGTCCATAATTCAGTGCTTCACGCGTATAGCGAGCGATTGCGCCCACTGAAATTTCTAGAATCGATTCGCGCTAATCGAAGAATCGATTAGCGCGGTTGCCCAATCGGTATTAAAACCAGGCTAATCTAGCTGGAGCGCCGTGTTGTGGGAAGGCATGTGGTAGCCGGTTAACAGGTGGATTGGTGGAATATAGGCAGTTTCAGATCACAGCAGGCTCTTCTCTATTAGAAAGGCTCGACTTTTTTTCGTCGATTGGTGCACATAATGTGAATCGGGATATCGGGTGGTGCGCCGGTACATTTCGCAAGATGGACGTGTACGAGGATTATTGCGAGATACACTGGCCGGACGGGAATCCTGACTAGATTTGAAAAGATCGCGTATCGCGTTCTGCATCGAACGCTCGCTGCTCTTATTGCCGGTTGCGCAGCCGTCCGAAATTCGCGTCGGCATCGGAAAGCTGCTCTGTGCATTGCTTGCGCTGAATTATGAACATCAAACTATTTCTGTTGCAATTCGCACGTTTTCCAGCGCTATTCGAGCGCGTTTTATGAATCGTTCGCCTGCCGGCTCGCTTTGCCTTCTTTCCCCTGAAACTGGAGCAGCAAAGTTGGGCCGGGCATGTTGGGGTTTGCGGTTGCGGTCGGAGATTAGGCTGCTCGAAACATTCGAAACACAACTGCCGGTGTCGCGAATTACGTAAGAGGATTAATCATACAGGGTCTTTTTTGCGCGGCTGATCATCTCCTGCTCCGCGCAGAAATAGACTTGATCTTTTGCACACGTGGCGTCAACCTTTCCATACACGAGAAAGGTGACCTTTTTTATTTTGTTATTTTTAGCGTCGTAGTCGTTGAACCATAGACAAAGAGGCAAACATTACAACTGGTTTACAGAAAGCTTATTTCGACCTTCTTACGTGTCAGAGGCAGGGTTTTGAAGGTGCTAAAGGAATTTACGTACAACATAAATAGTACCCTACGTTAAATTGATGTATAACAGAAAAGAAAAGTAAAAGGAAGATTTTGTATATGTTATCTCGGTATTCTCGAATCTTAGAAGTTCGAGTTACATGGGGTATGGGTTATATCGCAAAGGTGTTACATGAACTTGGGTGCGTTTATCAGAGCACTCCGCTGTGCGGCGATGCATCGGACCTGCATGCCGGGATGCGACTTTCAACGGAGCAACTGCGCTGCGAATAAAAGATGACCTGCTCGAAATAGCCGGTTCCTCGGGAAACGGGTTTCCTCGGGTTTCGAACCTGTGTACTCGTCAAACTTTTATCCTGCACTACGACCGGTGATGTGGGCATTATCTTACGAGGATGATCTCTCGCGTGGACAAATCTGTGGAGAGTAGTAAACGAACGTGCCAGTACTCTTTTCGTAATCAATCTGGCATTAGGCGTGGGACAATGTAAGCTAATTATACACTTGTCACGGGAAGCTGAGTGGGAGCTTCTCGTGTCAAGTGTGATTCTACAATAATTAGTTTTATCCTCGAGTATTTGATGATCGCGTAAGCAGACTGTCTGTAATGTAAGTCGATCCAGCTGTTGTCATCGGCCTCAGAGAAACCGGTATACATAGTAAGCTGAGTGGCAAAGGGCGATGGACCGATAGAAGTGTCTGGCTTATGGCTGCGGGAACTTGAAGGGAAGGTGTATTCGAAGATTTTAAGTATAGTGCGACCTTGATGATTTCATCCGAACCTCAGCTTGTCGTCATCAGACACTGAGACGAACTTCGCTATCAGACCCGTAGGCGCGCAAGAAACGTGTTTCACAGGTTGGATAGAAACATGAAGCGTGTCGGGATTGAAGGTGGGAAAGAAGAGGGTGCGCGCAAATGACGGCCTCTTCCTTCATTCAGGGAGTATGTGCTCGCGTTTATGAATCATTCACGGCTGGGAGTGCGTCAGTTGAGACACCTCTTGCATGAATGAACACCGCCGGGCTCGGAATTCGTCTCTGCGCCGCTGGCGAACGCACGTTCCTCCGAACGACGGGACTAACAGATCCAGCGCGTGGACACACTTTCGCATATCAATCGGCACGGGGCATCGATGATTGCGGCATATCTGTCATCGGGAATTGCGCGTAAATTGCTGGCGAGCCGGGAAATTTTCCTCGGATCCCTGCTTGCCAATGGGTTTATCATGTTATTTACGCGCCGGGGACTTTTTGCCGCGGTCTTAGATTTATGCCCGGCCATTCGCAGACACCATTTTTTCTCCATTTCTGCGGAAACCGGCGACATGGCCCGCGTGTCCCTAAAATTGTCTAGTAGCCAATTTATGCAATGAAGCGGCGCGGCTATGGAATTCGCTGGCAGACCCCCTAAATATTCCGGCGACATATAACGGGCCGATAATGGCGCGCGCGCGCGGGCCCACATAGACACGCAAGAGATCGTGCTGGGATTGCGAAGGCGCGGTGGACTGGTCAAAGTCGAATTTTTAGCAAAGTGTCACAGATATGCGCGCGGCCTCAAGGCGGGGCCAGGTTTTATTCATCACTCTCGAACGTCGTGGGAAAAACACAAAGACCCACTTCCGCCATGGAAGTCCTCGGCAGTGAACGGGCCGACTCCTCTCTGACCTTTACGATGGGAACCTTGTATCGTTACGGCTCACTTGACATTCGCCGATTCATCAAAACGTTAATGTCCCAATTAATTCCATATAAATTGATTGTTTAGGAGTGCAAAAAGACGTCTCATTAATCGGGATCGAAGTATCTTTTATCTCGTGGAACTTTACGTGCTCGCAATCGATGCAGTATAAATAGACTCGCAGGTGCATTCCCTGCGGTTTTCCTGTCTCGTTCGGAATCGAAACTACCCCTATTACCGGGGCTTTCCCCCGGCGCGCGATGCATATCTTCCGTATTTTTTTAAATGCAAAACCACCTGCGACGTCCTGGAAGGCTTGTGGCAAAGGCGTTGAAGGAGACCTGGTCGAGCGCATAAGCGATGATCACTGGGAGAAGCTTATTCGCAGTCGGATCGCGGATCTGGCCTTCCAAGGTCCAAAGAGCTCTTCCTTGCTCTCTGGGCTTCTCGTGGATTCCTCCGATTCGACCAGAGATATATGTAGAGGAGTGCCAGCTGCCGCATTTGGGTCTTGACGACATAGGTCGTCGACTCTCCGATCCTTTTCCGATCGCGTCGCGGTAATCAAGCTGTGAGGTCACACCAATAAACTTTAACGGACGCAACAGCCCCCTTTTTTTTACTTGCACTTCAAATGATTCCGCACGCCAACGCGCTCGGATCCCTGTCATTTGTAAGCAAGTCGCGCGGCGGCTCTTATTACCAATTCGGAGAGCGGAACTGAGACCAAGATGGGAGAGCCCCGCAATTTCGACCCATGCAAATCCGCGGACTGAGCCCGTGCACTTCGATTAGCTAATCGTTCTGCACTGAAGGACTCGTGACATAGTATATACTTATAGATTTATTATCAGACCTAAATCCATAGGTACTCGCTTGTGCTCCAAGTGGTTTACGCCGGCAAGGCGCGTCTCTGTGCGTCTCCGTAAACTTGATGTGCTCGAGCTTTCATTCCTTTATTCGATACAGGAATGCGTATGCATCAGTAGACAGAAATCTAGATTGCGCACTTTCTGTCTCGTATACATTTCCTCACGTGGGCTGGTAACAGTTAGGTAGAGAGTTACCGTGCGATAATTCTTGTGATTCTAAACATTGGCCGGCATACATATCGTTGGAAAGCTCGAATGCTTCATAAGTAATTCTGTCGTGTAATTGGGTCAATTATCGGGTCCTAAGTAAGCCAGCGGTTCTTGCATTCCAAAGTAGCAAACGCGCACGGGCGCACAGTGCACCAGCGGGCGAACGGATAGTTTTTCATGCTCCCTTTGACGAGACGTCGAAACAAGCGGTTTCTCCAGCGCGAGAACGGCATGCAGGTGGCCCCGATATCCAAATACGAATTGCAGTAAAACTTGCGCGCGATTACGCGCCAGCCACATTTATGTTGGTCCGTCCAAACATTACCGTTCTAGCGCCGCCAATCTTTCACTCCCATCGCTCGATTATCGCCGGCATCCGCGGGCCCGTGGTACACGTGGAAATGAAGATGTGGGCGCTGGCCAAGTACTCTTAAATTTTTCGCTTTCTCTCGGTGTTTCTCAAGCTGCATTGGTTTCCGGCCAGCGATAAAGCGGCCAGATCCACTTAAAAGTAGGCCCCGTCGCCAGCGATTTGCATATAGAATTTCTGTCTTTGGAGTTCCTTTTTTTCCTGCCTTGTCTCGACGATCCGCCGAATAAGTAGTCGGGCCCCTACATTTCGGGTGATTTTCAATAGACTGCCGCTCTTCAGTAGGTAAACGTAGTAGGCAAAGGTAAATACATCTTATCTTCAAGTCGCTCTCACGTAATGGCGATGCTAGCATTGAAGCTCGAGGTAGAGGCCTTTTCTTCCGATTTCATCGTGAAAGGAGACCCCTTGATAGGCCAAGGCCGAGTGACTCCGCAGTCATATTTCCGTTCATTTCGGCACGTAAGCCACTTACTTTCTCACAGCAATGAGCGCGATAGTGTGTTACGGTGATCGACATATTCGACAAATGTTAGAGCTAGACACCTAATGACAGGCTACTGACTCGCTTCTAGCTTATCTCGCAATCCTCACGGTCGATGGAACCTTGGTACATGCGAGTTGAATGTTAACCACGAACATTTTGGTGGTCGAATCGGCGTGTTAATGCATTCCGGGTAAGAAGCCGAGAATGTTTCTGGCTCCGAAAGGGAAAGGGGTCGCAATCGAGGGGGGCAGGTCTCGCTGAAAAGCGGTGATTCACGCGGCAAGCGTGACGAAGGCTCGTCAATAGGCGATGGCATGTCCAATATTTGACTAGAATTGATGGTGATTTTTGCCTTGAATCATTATTACGTCGCTGGCGTGCGCAAACAGAAGGGTGTAACCGCGGCCGCAGAGTCAACGCCGACTATGGTGTCCCCAAGAGATTTATCCACTTAGCGAGTACGCCATAAAGTGACTCGAATAAACGATCATTCTTCCCTTTAATCTCATGCGAGAATGTGTATAAAGACACATGGAGAAAGAGCCAAGACTCTCCACGAATTCCTTTTAAATGTCCGGCCATCATTTATCCGCCTCTCGCTCTCGCCCAGCCAGCCGAGACAGGGAAACTTTCTTCGGACCTGTTTTCGAAGACTTGCGGCAAGACTGCATTCGCTCTCGATATTTCTATCGGCAGGAGGTAGCGGCAGCCTTAATTCGATTGTGGTCAAAGACCCTGTTTAGGACAGTGTGTCGAAGAGTCGCGGGAGAATCGGGGTCAAGGATGCCGTCCCTTGCCGGTGAATGGGAGCCCAGTGACCCTTCGCCGTCACTCTCGCTTCGAAAGACTCTCTCTCGGCGTGCGTTGACGATTCCACGGCGAGAGTCGACTCTGCCAACTGGACGCGGCGACAGTGGCGAACGGGGAAACGGTCTCTCGCATATTCCACGCGAGTAGGAGTCCGGCCGAGAGCCTAGCCGGCCGCCAAGAAATCCTACGCCGCTCGCTCGTGTCCATTCATCGCCGGCGTGGCGGCGTACTCTCGTGCCACTTATTCGCCTGCTCAAGTACCGGCACAAGCCTATTCCGAGAGGGAAAAGTGGACGGGAGACGATTGTCTGCGGCGCGCGGAAACATTTGTGGAAAGTCGGCTTGACGAACGCGCCGCGCGCGCTGCTCTCGATTATCTTATCTCCACGAAAGTCCACACATGGTCGGCCGTGGAATTGATTCTCCGATAGCGTCGTCATTCAATCTACAATTTGCCTAGGAAAAGTAGGGGGAAAAATTGATAAAATTCCGATCATTCGAGCGGAGCCTATGTGTTCCGCGAAACCAGTGGCTTTTAAGAACGTGGAAGGAACTAGCAATCAACAGGAAACGCGCAGGACTCTCGGGACGCATGTACTGTTGAGTACGAGTGACCTTGATTTGGCTAAAGTTATTTGGGCCTGCAGCCGCGGGGAGTAACGGTGGCGAGGCGCGTGTTCCTTGCTGGACATCAGCATCCACCAACTTAATGGCCGATTCCAGAATGTGGGTCGGTCGGAACTCGTGGAGAAAGTATATTTTCCCTCTCCCCGCTCTCTTGACATTCAATATCGTGCGGCTCGAGAACGGGCAGCGGTCGATACCGCCGATCCATACTGGCCCGAGGAAGTTCACGTACGACCGATCATCTGCGTACACTCTGCATCGGTCATCTCAGACATACCGGACAATTTCGTAACAAGGTCATACTCGAAGGGGATTACTGTTTTGTTAGTTGTTTCGTTAGGGGACTTATAAAGTCCCTGGTGCTAATTGATTCCTGGCCGGCTTTCACTAATTACTCGTCCGAATTGATGGCGGTGTCTGAGACGTCTGAGTACAAGTGAGGGGGGCCCCCATGGAGAAGCCGATGGGCGTCGTAAGTTGGATCGATCGAGCTATGATACTGCACTTTCATTACATCGGCCAGGCATTGAGCAGGAACACTCTTGCTCGAAAGGTAGAGTTTTATACGAGGGAATTTGGCGCGCGTTCCCCGGCAAAGGAGTGAAAGTTTTTCTGCTAGTAGGCAAACAGGTGTACGCCGGCGTGAGCTCGCACTCCAAAGATTTGGTAACGACACGCCTCGAGTGCCGATGAGTGCTTATTCTTCTCGCGATCTCGCCGAGCAAAAAGGCATTTTCTCCTTGTTTGCCGATGCGCTCTGCTCTCACGCGGGCTGCGAGCTGCGCCACTCAACTCGGCTGTGCCCTGTAAATATGTATCGGGCAAGCTTTCGAGGGCCCCAGTTGCTTTCGTAAGCCCTCGGGTGAGCCGAGTGTGTGTCTGCGCGCCCGGCATGCGGGATATAATATTCGCATTGAGTAATTATATAACCATAATTCACCACTCCGGTGATATGGAAATTGGCACCGGTGAAGACACGGTGTCTCGCGCGTGTGGTCGCACGGGCGAAAGTGTCCTTCGCCACGTTGGCCTGGGACTGAAAATGTTTAAATATATCCTGGACATAAGACGAAGAGTAGAGGAATCCCGGCGAACTTCGACCTTGCACCACCGGACGTGTCGCGAATAAATCGCCCGATCACCGCTTAACATCCCATCATTGCAAGCGGCGAGCGGTGATTTGTGTTGACTGGCAACATCTGGCGTGGAAGTTTGGCCATGAATTGCTCAACTCGATCGTTGCCTTTTACCAATGAACTTTAACTGGAAAGGCATTTTTAGACCAGAACGCTCACACAAGCTTTTGCAATTTCATGTCCATTCGTTTTAAAGATCTCTTTAATGGAGAGCCTTGGGTAACTAAAGACACTAAAGTTCGACTACTTTGATATCTCCTTTGCAACTTCCAGGCTAATTAACTCGAATGGAAGATTCGTCGAGTATTACAGCGTTCGGCATTCACGTTTACTTCATCATAAACTACCGTGAATCACGGGCGTCTAATTTTCAATGCACCTCGTTTAACTAGTCGCGCGCATGTCGCAGTAATAGCGACAGGTATACACGTAAACGGGAAAAAGACTGGTAGGAACGTGCGGCCACAAGTATACGTGACCCCCATTCGCAGGCTGGGTTTGTCGTAATTGCGGTGAAAATGATTTTCCCGTGGTTTTTCAGCGCCGGAGCGATTGCGGAATATTTATGAGCTTAAATACCTTTGCGGGCAGCCTTTTGCGCGACATCAATCTCTTTCTCTTTCTCTCTCGCGCCTATAATTAAATTCGCGGTCGCGTTCAAGAACCTACTTTCCTAGGTGGCATTTCGCGCTAGTTATAGTGAGATTAGACGGGAATCCGGTGCCAATGAATTCGGTCATTACCACCATGTCGATTCGGACAAGTTCCTCCATCGACGGGCATGCATATATATGTGACTAGTTATTTATATTATATGCGAGGCCCAAGTCCATGAAATTAAAAGAGCAACGCCGGCAATGTGCTCGTCACAAGTGGTCGTGACATTTGCCCCATTTTTTCATAATCGCATTTCCCACTGTTACGCAATGCTCTATTCTTGCTTTTTTGTTGGTTCGATAATTGTCAATTGCAAAGTCGAGGGCGATTCCCACAGGGGACTTATCGCGCTGTGGATTATGCTTGTGCAAGTGTCATTACCAGGGATGTCCCTATCGGGCCCATTAACGATCGGACCTTCGATTAAGTCTCAGATCTATGTGGGACTCGGTACACACGGGCCAAGTTTACACGATTGCCGATGAACACATCGCGTTGCCACAGTCCACCTTGCGGCGAGTCCAGCGTTCGTAAGCCGACTTTCTCCTCTTACAGAAAGGCCGCACCCGCCACCTCCAGTCGATTTAGGACGATCAGTAGTCCACTCGGCTAAGTTACAAGATAAAATTCCTCGATGCCCATTCATTTCACTCCACATACCATCGGTCTAGAGAGGATCTCCACCATTCCTACACTCGAACAAGTGCCGAAGAGCCAGCCAAATTCCACGGGGCGCAAGCCGGTGGCCTATCTTAATTTAGTCAGGACGTCATCAGGAAGGCGATAACTGTAATTAATCCAGTCATTAATGAGTCAAATGTGAAAGGGGTCGATGGTATTTTCATAGCCGCATTCATTTCAAGGACAGGTAGTGCACACTAGTCGCCTATATCCTGATATCCTGTCATTAGCCGGACAAGCGCCCGCCAACCAGTTCGAGTTATTGACATTTATATCCCTCGAAATGTCGTCCTCTCCACTGGCAATTGCTGTCTGTAGTTGGCGTGTACTAACGGCATCGGCTTGCTTCCTCGGACAAAAGAGGAATGAGTCATATTGTTACACGGCTTCTCGGCGGCAGGTAGTCCTGTCGAGGGGACAGGTGGTGCGAGTTAAGGAGCGTCGTTGCGACAGTAGCACCGCGCTGGGAGAAGATATTAGCGTTGCGATCTTGCGCCATCGATCGTCTCCATCATCCAATGGATCATCGCCGTAAACGATCCACCGAGTTTTCGTAAACGACGGGGAGGAATTTTTCTCGGAGCACGTTTCAAGCCGAGTTTTGACGCGATCGGAATAACTCTATCATAGCTAGCAAAAGTGATTCAATGCCCGACAGAGCTCGTTCGTTATCTCGTTCATCAGATCGGCAGGCGGCGAATATGGTAGCGGAGACTTTTATACTTTCTCGATTTTAAGACACCGAACCCGAGTCTACACGACAGTTCACTTAACACTCGGGTTCCGCGTATGGGACTCTTTTGCAATGGGAGGCGAATCCCGCTGAGGACGATCGAGCACCAACTGTTTGTCTTCGCAGAATATCGTGAATTCGCATTCTTCACAGTCTTTCGGATTTCTGTCTTCGCCGTCGGTGAGACAGACTCTCCATTTGGGGAAGAGGTCCACGCTAATTGTCATTAACGTCTCGTGCCTTCCTCGAAATAACATTGAATATTGATGAATGTTAATCATATCCGGCAAGCATAAGATTACCATGATTTAGAGTCCACTATCACTGGCCGGGTTCCTCTTCGTCATCTACTACTATTATACCTGGTGTAAACGGTCAAGATACAGGGCAGTGAGTGATATATGGTTTAGAGCGGCAATAGAGAGCATCGAGAGATAATTTTAGATTTTTTGCGCAATTCCACGGCCAGTTTTATTTTGCGTTCATTAACGACTCAAGAGGTTAGCCGAGTGAGAGAAGTCATCGGATGTCCCAAGGTGTGTCCTGGAATCCTACTCTGGAGGCCACATAGCCAATCGTTGACTTTTACACTGAATTTAAATGGGGAAGGCCGTGCGAGGCAACAAACTAATGACTATTTCGAGTTTCCCCCGTAACCTTCGACCAGGCATTCCAACGCAACAGCCGAGAGGATTGTTAACCAGCGATTAGTCGAAACTGCTCGCCGCGAGGAATGGCTCTCACGCGTAAATGCTATATAGTCGATGTCAAGTCGACCACGAGCCAGCGACTACTTGCTAAACCAGCCGCCCCAGTTTAATAACCATAGATCACGCTTCATGTGCGCTCGCACTTGTCCTTGGAAATTTAGGAAAGGCGCGCACGAATTAATAACAGGAAATAATCATTCCAGGGGAATGTGGGCACCGACGTGTTGCAGCCACATTGTGCAATCTCTCGAAGCCCGTAACTACTTTTTCCCATGTCAACTGCGTGGAGCAAGCGTGTGTGAGACCACGAAACGGCCCGGTCGGTTAGAACTTGGATAAAATACGAATCGCCTTTTCTTGGGCTCGCACAAGTGGCCCACCGTGATTGCCGGAGGCCAACGAATATTTTAATTATATGCGAAATCCACTCGCATATCAAGCCGAGTTTACGATCGCTGGATAGACGTGGGCTCGACATTTTATGAAGGGCGTGAGGAACCGCGCGGCGTTACGACCTGCCAGTCGATCGGTCCGCTAATTAAAAAACGGTACAATGATCGGCCAATTATGTTAATCGTAGCGGCGGCACGTGCAGACATTCCAACGATCGCCCTTCGCAATTCGGCAATATACCTGTTTCGTGCTTTGGCAATCCGGTGAAATTGGCGGTAAGGCTAAATTTAGCTTTAAGGAAGCTCGCTTGGTGGAAGTGAGAGAAATAAGTGAAACGGCACGACAATCCCTTGGGCTTGTAAGTAATGCGCTAATCAAAACGTTTTCGCAAAAGTTGGCCGCTCATGAATGGGAACCAAGTGGATCGGAGAGATGATGATGATGACACGAGGCCCGAGGTGCCGGTCGTCCTCCCGGGGTGGACCACTTTCACATTCTTCCTCCTCAGCAGCCGCGCTCTCCCAACTTTCAGACGAGTAGTTATCGAATCCGCGTACTTTCTGTCGGCATTCCATGCCAATAACTACCATTGGTCATTTTTCGTCAATTCCCCCTCTCCGGCCCTTTCCCTCTCATCACACTCGATTACCTCAACACAATGATCGAGAGAGGATTGAAGTCTAGTGTGACGATTTCATCCTGGGGAATTCGACTCGGGGCGCAAATGAAACTGCGCAGCACTGAGCGTTGGTTTTCGCTGCTTTCTGCCGATTGCCGGTTTCCCTGCGCCAGTGGCCTTGAGAGCCGAGCTAACACATGGGTAGGAGCGAGAGGTAAAAGTCAGGATACAGTGAACTTGTGTGTTGTGCCGCCGCAATCGCAGTGGCAGGTCCGCGAACACTTACCACTAGAACTAGTTGCCCCGGAATGTAATAAGTGGATTTAGCGGATGGCGAGCCATGGCAATCACATGACACGCATGGACACACACTGAACGCGGTCATTGCTCAATGTTGTATACCCTCCTATAAACACGCGGGCGACCCGCTTCATTTTGCTCGTAAACGAGCGCCTACCATTTACACCTATGCCTGCTGTGCACGACGCGCACCTGTCGCGTCCATCCCAGCATGCAAATTCTGCATATTCACCGACAGTTCATTGAGCCCACCTATCAGTAAATCCTACTAGTAAATTGTAGGATATTTCCACCAGTGCGACCTTTCGACTGAGCGAGTCTCTTCCTACCTGCAATCTTGGTGGCATCTTTAGCAAAAAAGAAAAAGTGACACGAGGCAGCCGTCACTTGAACGTATAAACTAGTTTACAATCTCGCAAAAAGTGGGTGGTACGACGCAGTAGGCACCTGGGTCGCTGGGAAACTGGACCATTGGCGCTGTAACTGGCGAACGATGACACGGAGAAAAATTATCAAGACGCGATAAAAAAAAGTGGCGATGGGAACCAGTAGTGATAGAGGGGAAAGGGGCCGTAAGAGACGCTGGTCAGCCCAAGTATGTCGCAAGAATCCCCATGACGCGACGGATTACGTGTACGCAGACTTCGGACAATTATTTTCCCTTGCCGGCTCACCAAACCGCCGCTCTACCTGTTGCGCTCGCGTAAGCTTGCCAATCTTTGGCACTCGGCTGCGCAAGCACCCATACGTATGTAGCCGCATCGCGCGGGAGAAGGACGAGAGACAGTAAGGTACTCGCACTCCTCTTGCATCTGGCGAGCGCCTAGTGCAAGTTGCATCTAAGTTGACCATGCCTGGATGCCTTGCTATTTGCCTGACGTGGCCTCGATTAGCGCCGGCAAAAAGGCGAACTTGTGAAACGAACGGGCACCGTGCTCGGTGCCATTTGCGATACACACTGCATCCTAGCATCCACCGTACTCTGTGTTCGAGCGCTGATTAAAGCCTGGCGGTATGCCGGCCCTCATTAGTAGTCGGCCAGTTTTAACGCGCCGCGAAGAAGCGAGCGGCCGAGCATTGTTAAGAGACTACTTGTTTCGAAAAGAAATGGTTGCCACGTCGGGACTGTGTTTATTAATGGGCCTGATTGTTGCTCGATAATGAATTGCTCCTCTCATGCACGAGAGTAGCTCTTTAAAGAGCGGGGATTAGCGGCTCGCCACTAATTCGCCTTGAAATAGGAGCTCTTCTGAAGTAGCCACTGCTAAACGCACGGCAAACCGCGTGCAGGTCACCAGGCAATGCTGACATAATCTGCATCCTACACAAAAATTACCCCCCCCCCCCCCACCTAAAAAAACGTATTGAGATGTACGAGAATCGCCAAGTATTGTTAAAAATTAACCATCAAGAGGTACGATAAAAAATGTAAAACAAACCGCCGAGTAGTTTTGTCCCACAATAATGGAGTGGTGCAACAAAATATTTATTCCACCACGTAAACCAAATTCACATGAAATGTGTAAGTGGATATCATTGGAAAACCAAGTTTTCATTCAAGTAGTACACTCAAATCCCGTAAACAAATGCCACACCGTTTGCAGATGGCAGACTCGGTAAGGCGAAGTATTAAGGCAGCGCAAGTCCGAGTATATTCGAGCGGCGAAGTGAGCGAGCGCAGTGAATGTCAAGAAATCGCTAAGAATTAGAGGAGGCAAGTTTCGATGACGAAAGTAGACATCAGCAGGCAGCCGTGTGTACTGTAGGAGAAGAATGTAGTCCCGGCACGTCGTACCTCTTACTCCCCGGCGGCTTCAATGCGAAATTCCGAGAAATTGGAAAGATTCCCCTAACGCGCGCCTATGCACACAGGGCGTTGGGTTCGGCAAATAATAGACGTAACCGAGTATAACGCGATAATTGCACACGTTCGCCAACTGTTCTTCCCACCCGGAATCTTTCATCGACTGTTGAAGCGTGATGCAACCGAAGTGACGATGCAAAGTAAACTATAATTATTTCAATCATGCTTGGAAATTCAATTCTTCCATCAGCATAGAAAGATATGCAGCACTAAAAGCCAGAAAAACGCTCCTTCTAATTTCTGTCAAGTAGCGGAGTGTCTGATCTGAACGGAGCACAGCGCGACCCGCAAGTAGTATATGTCAGCGACTGGTCAGACGCGCTGACTAGTAAATCAGATGTTTTGGGATCGAACGTTAAAAGGCGAACTCGTGTTTATGCGTTCGCGCTGTTCCTTTCCAGTTAATTGATGTTTCATTACCTAACACAAATGGCGGAATAATCGAATCGGGAGTGGGTCATTGGGACATCACTCAGTGATTGCGCTTTTTTTTTCAACGCAGTGACAACGATCTTTATTCATTGCAGAGCAGGACGAGCATACGAGACTGCAAGATGACAAGGCTGATCAGCTCCATGCAGACACAGATGCCGGGCTCCCTCCCGGACTATCAAATCGACCCTTACCGACTCCTTGAGGACGATCTCAAAGATCTCTACGAGGACGTACGAATCGTAAGTCTTCCATCAGTTCAATGCTTATACGCTTTCCATTTATCCAGCGCCACTTCTCTCGTAGCAATTATATTGTAATGCGCATACACGTCTTCGACATATCGCAACTATGTATCGAGCAAATATGCTAAGCGGATACTTAAGCCTTAAGTGATCGAGGTGTGAGTCCGTTGGCAAAACCTAATGAGCCATCGGGATAAGGGGGTTAAGGCCACCGAGATGTCGGTTGAAGATGATCGATTTTTTGCTCCATCATTAATAACTGATGCCTCGATCGACGCAGTTCCATTGTAGCATCGGCATTCGATGAAACGCTTTATCCATACTTATTTATCGCGCTCTGCTTAAGGCCCGTTTCGCCCGCCAGCGAAAGCAGCGTGGCTTCACGGTCTGCATATGGCCGAGAGCGGAACTTTTACTCACGGCCGCTTGCCGTTCCTACACTTGCCCGCCGCGCCGTTTTACCTGCCTCAGAACAACGCCGACCGTGTTGGTGTTTGCATATGCATGCATGCAAACCAACTTAGAAAGCACACGTGGTGTACGTGGCTGGCGACAATAGACGGCCCGCAATTACGTGCCGTCACGCGCGGCTCGTGCCTTGCGCGCGCTCTAATCAGCTAATGGGCTAATCGCGACAGCCATTGCACGCGAAATAGACTTCCGATTAATTAGAGGGTTAAGATTAGGTTAAGCGCACACGCCCAGTTTTTATCACATGTACATTTTATCAAGTAGTTGTAAATTCGACTAGCGCGCTGGGCCAATCCTGCACCATCCAAAACACCCTATATTTCCATGCATTCATTTAATCAGGTCTTGCTCATTTGAAGTAACAAGTAGCTTATTCGGGTTCTGTTTAAAGGATTAGTTTAGAAGCGCAGAGTACTATGGTGCACTGTCAGGTAGTTCCGGTGGCTCAGCTTCCGTTCACGTCCTGTGGAAGGAGTACGCATACGTACGTAGAGTTTCTCTGTCGTAAGTTTGCGAAACCATCGTAACGGACATTCCTTTCGACTCTGGCCAAATTCCAAGACGAACTTTCGGTGCCGGTGCCGCGGCCGGCATTCAAAGCGAGGGCTCTTTCACTCTTTCTCGGCGGGCGTGCCATGCAGGAAAAGCGAAGGCGAGCACCCACCTTTCACGCACTGCGTCTACCACCCGTTGCCATATCGCGTCATCGTGTCTACGTCAAAGCTGCCGATGCCCCCCGCAATGATTGTATTAAAATGACATTGGCCGCACATACGCATCGCGCATACTCACGCGTTGCACGAACGATTCACTTTCACCTTGGGAGAAATTCGCGAGTTTCATGGCTAACGCGAGGCCGCGGCAGGTACACTCGAGATGTAGCTGGAATCCCTGGAGATGAGTGGTACGGAGTGCTTGAGAGACGGGGTTAATGATCGGTGCATTTCATCGACCGGAACCAAGGTCACCACGCCTGCCTGCCATTGTTTCAGATGCTCGTGAGGAATACGAAGCAAAAGGAGTTGCAAGCCATAGCGACGTACTACTTTGACGGTGAAGGAAAGGGGCTACGACCTATGGTGGCCACTCTCATGGCGCGGGCTATCAATTACCACAAGGAAAGAAAGTGAGTATACCCTCGTGCAAGCAACACACCTCGCCGAATTCCTTCAAGTTCGCCGTCTTCCCGGGTTCCCAGCCAATCCCAATATTCAGAGGATCTATGATCCGACGATCGTATCTTATCGATAATTCCCTATCACCTCAGGAAATTCCCTGACTATTCGATTCATACAAATGAATTTAATGCAAACGCAAATGTCAGGATTTGTGGTATATCAGTGCATTTCCAGTCTAACTTCATTTTTTTAAAACGGATATTAAATTCGAACTACTGTAATTCTGAAATTGATGAATTGAAAGATGTCGGAGTAGGGTCAGGTTCAGAATGGTACAGGTTGTAGGAGATAATCGAGAACCGTGTTAAGAACCGGCTAAGCTGGCACAGTTACGCCTAAGCCTCTATGAAAGTAATCAGCGGGTCTCGTGGGCGATCTCGCGACAATGAATATGAATGAGACTCGCCGTGAATGGGAAACTGGCGTGCGGTGTCTAATATATTTACGCGTAATCGAACCTCTATCGGTAAACAGTAGTATCGTGACTCTGCCATTCGCCGATCAATCTGTGTACCCTCGCAGCATGTGGTTGAGCAATTATCGGATCGTGTTAACAAGTATATCAAATTTCATTATCGATCATTCATTCTGTTCATTGATCCATCTTCCTAATGAGCCTCATTTAAGCACAACTGGCCCTTCGGGGATTCTTCGAATTCCATGATGACTGTTTCCTAATTTCCATGGATAAGCAGAAGTAGTGTTAGCATCGGTAGATCGTTGAGCGATTGATACAAGTGAAATTCACGCGATTGCGAGGATAGAATCACTTTCTATACTACCACCTCCGAGCAAGGAGCATTTTAATCGAAGCCGTGCTTTCATGCGCTACTTCTTTCTCTCTTTCTCTTGATCCCGAGCATACTAACAAGCAGCCAATAGAGGAACGAACGCTAAGAATCGGATTGGAAACTTTAGCAACCGTGTCTTGACTTGGTTTCTAATTTAATTTAGTGACTTAGCGATTGGACTATCCATCCGTGTAATTTGGCCTGTATGACAAGGGTTTTTGGGAATATTGACAGTTGGATTATAATGATTGTTACTTTTCAGTGGTCTCTTGGCATCGCAGCGGCAAATAGCGATGATCTCCGAGATGATCCACAGCGCCTCGTTGCTGCACGACGACGTGATCGACACGCCGGAGGTCCGCCGCGGCAAGCCTTCAGTAAATATGGTCTGGAGTCAAAAGAAGGTGAGCTCGATCGGCGATTGCACAATCTCTAAAGCGAGAAAAAAGGTGTAGCGGTGCATCTCGTAGAATTTCGGGGTCGTTGCCACGACCCTGAAATACCGCTACGATATAGTCGGGCGCGCCGAGGCGACGTCCGACCGATGGAAACTCGGACTCTCTCTCTCTCTCCCTCGCGCTCTCTCGAAAACATCGAGGAAAGAAAGAGGCTAATGCGATTCAGCAGCGCGCGTGCTAGCCACGCACGCTTTCTTGGCCTGGAACCGGAAACAGCCGGTTCATCTATTTGTTCCGCGGTCAGGCACACACTCCCGGCGAAGTAACACGATGATGAAATCCGTCCCGTTGCATCCCACTATCGACTTAAGCCGTCCAAGAGAAAATCGATTGGTCGGTCAAACTTCGATTTGGAACTCTCCCGATGCTATCGGCATCGCACCAGGGTTGCCTTGCGACATCCCGGCATAGCTGCGCGTCCAGCGAAACTCGTTTTAACGTTTCTAGGCGCATACGCGCCGCCTAGAGTTAATACGAACTGCGCGCACACGCACCGAGCAATTGTGCACTGGCTTGCGAAATTATTCGGACGAGCAAGTGGCATTGACAGGGGACGAGGTATGCAATATTTAATCCAATTTCCTTTTTTTCGAGGGCGGCAGCCCGGGCGAACGTACGGCCAGGTTCTTGGTCGAAAGTAGGTTAAGCGAATCGAAATCGGCCGCAACGACAATTCGGCGGACGGATCGGTCGCCGGACAAAGCCCCGCTGACAGGAGCCAGTAGCCCCACGTGATTTAGTGTCAAGCTTGAAATGTGTGACGGCCTTGGGGGACGAATTAGCGGCTTACAAAGAGGTGGAAAGTCGACCGATACCCTCATGAAATCGGCCCAGTGTCTGCGGCCTGCGGAATCGGCGGACGCTCGACTAACGAATTGTGCAACGCGGTCGTATTAACGGGATACTAATTGAGAGGGCTCTTGCCCAAGTATATATAACAGTTAACGGCCTGCACTTTGCAAGGCTGCGCAGCTAATCACTCCCCAAGATACATAGCTGCCGCGGAATAAACATTTCCAACTGCAACGGTCAATCGTCCTGTATCACAGCAAATCCTGCTTATCCAAAATCCGGGTTTCCCCTCGAATAGCCAATGTTCCCTTGTTTCTAATTCATGTAGATTTTACGTGAGCCCTGTTGCAACTCAGCCAATCTTCCACTAAAGCACTGCCGTCGAAGGAACAACGCGCGTACTTTCCGAAAGGAAACTACACCTGTCGGAGCCTTCGTCGCGCCTAACGTCGCGTGAAAATGAGGCGAGGACGATGCCGGATGTGAAACTCCAAATTACGAGCTGTCCGCCGGGACATTACCGCGCGTGACAACGAAATGACATACCACGATTCCTTTGAACCTTCGTACTCGAACATTGCGTTTTCGGAATGGAGGAATCCCCGTGTAGAATACAGATTTCTTTTCGAAGAAGCTCCTCTCGCGCATGGAAAGGTTCAAATTGTATATAACACAGGCTAAAACAGAAGGCTAATATTAGGTAATAGATTTAGCTTCGTCAGCAATTTAAATGATCAACCGGGTCCGCCTAGTGCGACTAATGAGCACAACCACAAATTGGCATCATTAGGTATTATTATTCTGTGCCCCGAAGTAATGTAAACTCCTGCCAAGGTGCTATCGTTTTACTAGGCTGCGAGCTACGAATTAAAGTAGATTAAATTTGTATTTATTTCTTTGCAACAAGGTAAGAATTAAGAGTCCTTGCGGCATCAACTTTTCTCCCGTCACCTTGAGATTTCGCAATGCAGGAAATCCCCAATTGGACACGCAGTCAGCATAGGCGTATCTCATCGCTCAGTTAGCTGACGCCTTCTCCAAAAATATAGCAGCAGGATAATAAGCATAATCTTTATGTCCACTCGTTTCCACGTGGCTCTTTTAATCCCTCGCTTATATTTGATTAGCGTGCGAGCCTTGACCTAAACCTGTAAAACGGCACATACTGGATGACCTCCCGGTGGACACTCACTGCCGAGACTTAAGTGTGGAATCTGTTTCTCCATAGAATTTAACAATGGAGTGGAAATAGGCATTGCGATGAAAAGCCTTTCTGGCACTGCGGTTTAAACGTGTCAACCTCGTAGTCGATGTGTTCATCAGTTGTTTCCTTCGCCGAAGTAGCAACGGAAAACCGCAACTCAATCAGTCAAAGTACGGCGTCTCGATGCGCTGTCCGCGTTTCCTTTTTCAAAGAACCTGAATTAAACATTAGAGCGTTCGATGGCAAAGCAACTTTCGAATGTGCCGCTTTCCTTGGAAGTTTCGATTTCCGCTCCCGGGCATTGTTCTTTGCATTGTTTGCAATACTTGTGCGAGTACATTGAGCGATAACTTTGCATCTTGAAACGTCTACAATCTGCTTCGAAACGGCTTGGATAGTTGGTTTATCTGCCGTTCTATCTGGATGTGCAGCAAACCTGTAAATTTACTAGAAAGAAACTAGCGCGCTATCGTGTACTGTTAGGCATCCTCGATTCCCTTGAGTGCTCGATCGGATGCGACCGGATCTGTCGAGGCGATGAGAGTAAATCAAGATGCGTACCTAGCGTTTCGTACTCACTACCGAGAAACTTGCAAAAACGAAGGAGAAGTGTCTCGGACGAGGTGAACGCACGTTTCTTCCCTTGGTAGCGAGCATTCGCCTTCCTTAAAGTCTCTGCCCCTGTTGCGAAGGATATCCAGTGAAAGGAGAGTCAAAGCATCCAGCAGCCGTCGCTTTTGTTAGCTTACCCAACGGGGATTTCAAGCACATTAAAATACGATACCTTGAGTCCTTGACGAATGCATCCTTTTTCCATTAATTTCAAGTGGTATTCTCTCCGTGTGCTTGCAGATAGTGATGGCGGGTGATTACATCCTGGCAATCGCAGCCGTTATGCTTTCCAGATTAAAAAACGACGATGTGACCCTACTTCTCAGTCAGGTAAAACATTCTGCTTATTGAATAGTCTTTCTTCGCAGTTTATCTGGTTGGAGCTTAATTAATTCGGGACTTAACGCCCATAATAAAAAGTTGGAAGTGAAAGAGTGGTCAAGTGCTTCAACATTCCAATATAATCCTAAAAGTTTGGTAACTAAGGATAACAGCTAGTGTTCGGGATAATATAGCCTCGGCTGTCGCGCGCCGGAGTGTCATATATATACGGAGAGGGAACTTCTACTTGGCGCGAGACTCTACCGAGTCTCCTGATATAAAGTATTGACAAATTCTGGTACTTTTAAGGTCATTTCGGACTTGGTGCAAGGGGAATTCATGCAACTGGGATCTAAGGAGACGGAGAATGAGAGATTCGCACACTACCTCACGAAAACTTATCGCAAGACAGCTAGTATGTTCGCTAATACCCTAAAAGCCGTAAGTATGCAAAATACCTAGCCATTTTTTCAACATCCACTTTTATGTGGTTAGTAATCTCCCTCGTCCCCTTGCCCCCTCGACTTTCGCAGGTGACTATACTAGGAGATGCTGACGAGGAGTTGGGGGAGCTGGCCTTCGAGTACGGCAGGAATATTGGCTTGGCATTCCAATTTGTGGATGATTTCTTGGACTTCGTGTCCTCCACGGCTGACATGGGGAAGACTACTGCAGCCGATCTGAAGCTTGGCCTTGCAACCGCGCCAGTACTTTTTGCATGCGAGCGGGTGAGTGAGCGAGCATTACGACGGGCAATGAATGGCCAGTAATAATAGGGGATGTGCCGACGGCGCACGAGTAGTATCATTTTCAAGGTGTAAAAAATGGGCTCCCCTTGTCGATTGTTTCAGTATCCGGAATTAAACGCTATGATCATGCGTCGGTTCGAGGAGCCTGGCGACGTGGAGAGAGCCTTCGACCTTGTGCACAAATCGCAGGGTCTCGAACAAACAAGATTCCTGGCGAGGAAGCATTGCGCGGAAGCCGCCCGACTCACACAATCCCTAGCCGACAGCCCTTACCAAAAAGGATTACAGGTCGTCACCGACTACGTTCTTAATCGTATAAAATAGCCAAGTCACAGAGCTCCAGCCATGTGCATGAGATGAACAGAGAAATGTGGTTAAAAATGATGGTAACACAATGTTAGGTAGGATCACTCTGGTGGGTGCCAGGAGTGCGCCTGAGGCGACGCGTGTTAATGCATTGCGCAGAACAAATTCAGTGTACCTTGACTGGGGTGAGCTGCTGAAACGAAACTCAAAGAGATATTGACAGAATAGAAACCGATTGTCGGGGTGACCTTATGTATATTAGAAAGTTTGCAGGAATGCACTAGGTGAGCCATTGACCGAAAAGACTCGTAAAAAGTTTTCATTCGAGTCGTATATTTCCAATGGGCGATGGTGGTGACGGGAGTATATAATACTTCTTGGAACGGAGAGATTTGTTGAGACCTGTTATGCTGATACAAGGAGAGAATTAGTTAAATGTTATTTCGATAAATTTTACACGTATAATGCACCAAGATCTAGATGTATCATATGAATTGTCGACGTGACAATATCGACATACTCGTAACATCTACTCAAAATACGCCGCCAGTTCCCAATTTGTAATCCACGATATTAATTTTCGCTGAAGCATGTCGAGTACGCGTAACTCATGTTTCCATGCGTACGGAAAAATTGGTTGATTAAGTACCTCTTTGTATATGTTTCACTAAACCTGTAAGAGAAACCTACATCGCGCGACAGAATGGATCACAGAATGCAACCTGTTACAACATCTTTGAAACACACCCATTACCTGATTGTTATGGATATTGTCGTTAGGCAATCATGATTGTAAATAAAATAACATATAGGAATAGTTATATTGTATTAGCATTGGCAACCCTTCCTGATTGTTCTTCATCGCGATCGCTGAGAATTCTCTATTGTGGCGATCGGCATTGCCGCACATCACACATTATAATACTACACATTGGAACGGTATCAGTCAGGATAAATCTATGTGTCATTAAATGGTTTTAAAATCGCAGAATAAGTCGCGTAGAATCAAGAAAGTGGAAAAGATAATAACAATCGTAAGGGTACCAATACTAGTCGGCGGTGCAATATAAAGTTTTGCTCAAAATGTGTGAAGAATATCTGCCAAAGAAGATCGACTCGATCTTGATTCTTCCACTTATTCGGCAAAAGTTGATTTTGCTCGGTCGAGTATATTAATAAACATATCAACCGCTGTAAATTAGCGTATATTATTAAAATAATTAGTTTGCAACGTTCTCATGAAGTTGTTCATTAATGCTAGTTGAGAACTGAGGTGAAAGCATGGAATTCACGATCTTTTCACGCTAATTAGAAAAAAACCAATGCTCAAGACGTTTACTTGCTACATAACTGAACATATAAATATAAATATTGTATGTATAATAACTGTTATTTATGACGTGAATTAAAATGTATATAATCGATCTGTAAGCTAAGACGACAGATCGCTGTAAAATTATCACCGCAGCGTGCGAGAATGTAATTATGATCAAACGTAGGTAGCATAGATTAAGAGGCCCCCATTGGCGCGGAAGGAGAAAAATCGTACAGAATTCGTCGATATCCTTTGGAAACTCATTCGCATGCCATATATACTTTGTATCTACAACCAAGTGATAAAATCACCAAGGCAAAAGAACTCGGTAAATATCAAAGTCCATATAGTCCTGGCAGTGAGATTTCAGGAACAATACGCTCACGCGTTACTTGGTCATCTTTGCACATTTGTCAATTTTTAGAATTCGTTTTCGCAGATGTTTCATACACATTACAGTCGCCGCTTCGGGCGATCGACGAAATGTACTTTTATACAATGCAGGCACGTGTAAATATACGACCTTTGTAAACAGGTTCTAGATACATTATGTTGGTGTTCATAATAGAGAAAACGGGAGAAAACGCAAAAATCAAGTATACTTAGATTTATATGGTTTAGCGTCATTATTACTAAATCTTAGATAATAAGGTCTAGTAATTGTTGTGTTGGGGATCACTAAATCCATGTTATATCATTTCTTTTTAATATAAATACTGTATTAAAACCGAATATATCCGTCCCCTTTCTTTTCACAGACATCTCAAAACTTATTTTCCCGACCGTATCCGTCGTGTCATTATTTTTATTGAAATGGAAAACGATGGTATGACTGTGTATAACGCATAACGAATTCAAAAATTCAAATAATCGAAATAGTCGATACAGGTGGCGCGACTTATCGAACGAGCCTGTATATAGTTTACCCGCCATGCGGTTGCCGCGAAAACTAGTGAATGAGTCCTGTCACTTTCGTGATTTAATAAGAGAAATTCTCAGTGTTTTATAAACCGTCTCAATCATGGCAAGTTTACTAGATCTGTGCGAGCAATACTTCGGCTCGCGTGACTTCTACGAAGTCATGAAGATCTCGAAAACAGCAAACGACAAGCAAGGTATGAAAGTTAATGTCTGCAAACACGCAGTCTAACCTCAGTTTAATATCAAGCCGAAAAGTTCTGTCACAAACTTTGATACTTTTCATTCTTAGCCTACACTAACAATGACTGTTTATTTACAGTAAAGAAAGCCTATCATCAACTTTCTCTGCTCGTGCACCCCGATCGGGTGGAGGAAGCCATCAAAGCAGAAGCAACCGAAAAATTCAAAGTCCTTGGCCGAATTCACTCCATTCTCAGTGATTCAGAGAAGAGAAAGATTTACGACCAGTCCGGTCAATATGACGAGGAAAGTGAGGAGGTGATGATGCGAAACTGGGCAGACTACTGGAAGTCGATATTCAAGAAAATCACAGTAGAGGACATTAACAACTATGAGAAGAACTATAAGGGTTCTGAGATGGAAATTAAGGATCTGAAAAGGGCATATGTGGATAGTCAGTATTAGTGAATCAGCATCAATATGTAGCACGTAATAAACGTATTAATTATGTTTCTTTCTTCTTTGTCCCTAGGTAAAGGAGACATGGATTATATCTTAGAATACGTGCCATTCACCAACTGTGATGATGAACCACGGCTGCATGAGATCATTCAAAAACTTATAGAAAGCGATGATGTGCCAGAATACGAAGCCTTCACCAAAGAAAGCAACAAAAAGAAACAGCGGAGGAAGCGCAAGGTAAGCCACAAAAATTAGCACATTCATTGTAATGAAATGGTTATTTGTATCATTCCTTCACACTATATCACATGAATGAACACAATAATCATGGTCAGTAAATTTCAAGCTCAATGAACATGACCGGCATATTATATTGCATAAGGTGGTATTAGGGAAATACAAGGTTTAACATTTTAAGTTTCCATTGCGTTTATTTATTATAATTAAATCATGTCGTTCATGGTGCGTGAATTCAAACAATCCTGCGACACGACTCGCCGCTACGTCAGGTTGGACACATAACGATCAGGTCGGTAGCGCGCTATTTTCAAGCTTTTCTATTTTTACCAATCGGCAGTACTGTCTGATGATTGGAAGTAGTAGGAGTAGAGTAGCACTATATCAGTGGGCGCAGTAGGAGGGGGAATCCTAGTAAATAAGTAAAGAGGGATCTCGTCGCGTTCAGTCCACGAAACAATTAGATCGACACTAGCTCACCGCAAGGCAGCTCGTAATTGTCAGCTAAAATCCCTTCCACGATGATCGCGGAACCATTTCCTCTCTCATAATCGCCTGTAAACCATGAGGCGGTGTTCTTTGTGAAATCGAAATTCCCGTTAAACTTAAACCGGTGATATTTGGTGAATATCGAAGAATTCCTTATTTAAAACGATGGGACCCACTGTCGGCTTCGTATTATTAACTATACTTTACGCGAGTGTCGGTGGTGTACAGGGCGAGTGCAGAGATGTGAAAAACGACGATATGATAGAGTACAGTTGCGTAGGTGGCCATCCATCTGATTTAAACAACTTGCCAGCGGATACAGGAAAAATACGCATCCAGAACATGCCCATGCAAAGGATAACGCCGGATACATTTTCGCGTTTTAGTTCGGACTTGTGGGTGCTCGCGTGCTCACACTGTGGAATAGAAGACATAGAGCCTGGTTCTTTTGCCAAACTGGACAATCTCCAACAACTCAGTTTGGATAATAATCGATTAACCAGTGTCAACGAAGACTGGTTAGAAGGACTGGACTACTTGACGTACTTGGATCTGAATTACAACGACATTGACCTCATCGAAGATGGGGTCTTCGAAAGTTTACCAAGCCTCGTTGACCTGAGACTGTCGGGTAACCAAATAGAGTGCTTAAATCTCGAAGATATGTCGCACCTGTCGAGTTTGCGGAGAATATTCCTTAGTGAAAATCCGGAACTGAAGTGTCCGAACGCCATCAGTCGCTTCCTTGAAGATCGAGGTGTAAGTTTTGAGAAGGATCCCGAGTGGAGCAGGATTCCCACAGATTTAGTAGAAGCAGAAGATCCACTGGACCACGATACTAAAACTTCGGTTTTGCTAGAAAAATTGCACCTACTTACGTCAATAGCACCCCCGCCGATGTATTATCCCACAGCGGTGGTTCCTTCCTGGGCAACCAGTGAGGAGGATGACATGAGTTTGACGACACACGAGCATACCTACACTCCAAAACCCACGACGGAAAGGTCTTACTACGATCGCATACGGCCAGTTTACGAGCCTCCTAAAACCGTAGTACCACCTGAGACGATGACTTATCCACCGTACGTCGCAACGTCTCGTAACTCAGAGGAGACAGACGACAGATTTCGGTCAGAGGAGCTGGAAACCGACATTCAAACAGAAGAGGAGGATTCACTCGACGAGAATGAGGACAGACATGGCGAGGAACCCCGTTACCCGAGCATAATAACCTGGCCGCCCTTCTTGGCAACTAGCCCGATCTATCATCAGGGGGGTCCATCGGATACGCAGAATCGTTTCGCAGAATCAGATACTGAACGTACCACTGATGATCCATATAAGACCTATTGGTTGGAAAACGGGGCCGACATTTTCGCCACCAGGTATCCTCTGGACGACGATTACTCAATGCCGGTGACCAATATGCCAGAGGAAATAGCGACCCACGTGGTCCGGCCGCCACCCTCGCCGATTCAAGAGGAGTTCCAGCCAGCCTCGACCGACGATTTCTTTCAAACACCCTATTACGAGCCGACAGTAACCACACGGCCTCGACCATCGTTAGACAATTATCAGGAACGACAGGAAGAGTCCACTTCAGCCATTCTATCGATAGAAACACCCACCACCGACAAACCTTTGCCCGAATGCCCGAACAGTGGCCCATCACAGTCCATCGGGCGACCCTTCATCCATCTATTTATCTTACCAGCTCTCCTGGTGTTCATGAGGAACGTCCTCGTGGAGGGATTTTAGCTATGACCAAGCGCACCTTCTCGAGCGGTGATCGTACGAAGTACAACAAATCTCAACGAAAACAGTCGTACGTGCACCGACAAACATTTTTTTTTCCCCCGACCGAAAGGAACAAACGTCCCATAACATTGAAACCGCAAACGAGTGCGGGCATTTATCTCTAGCATAATCACGTATTCGCCATGCTATAATGGAGTCTCTCCTTAACGGCGCTTAATGGATCGATTAATCAGCACGCGTATACAGGATCGGAGGATCGTAAGAAAATGGTAGCTGCACGTTTCCTCCGCGTTCGTCATTGGCAATGTTAGATTGCAACATTGAGCGGAGCACTCCCGCCTGTATGCATGCGAGCAGAGGGGCGGAGTAGTTCGCACACTTCCCTGGAGTACCGCGGAGCCCGTAGAACTGACCGAGTAAGTATCACGGATGCAGACATCCATCACACCTAGAGCGACGCACAGATGATATCGGATAAACATAATGATCACGGAAGTTTTCCGTCGTCCGGCCAGGTCCCGACCTCGCTCGGCCGTGCGATCACTGAATATGGAAGAGAGAAGCGGACGGTCAGGGCAGCAGCGAACCCGGGCAATCTAGGATATCAATTGAAATTAACGAGCAACGACGGTCGCGTTGCACCCGCGGTGGTAATGAAATAATTACTAGTGTCATTGTCCAATCCCGTAGCGTGGCGCGTTATGTAACGACCTTGACCAATAGCGGGTGGAAATAATGTAGCTTGTTCTGCGCGCTCCGCATTTCCGCGCTCTCGCTAAAAGCCTCTAACTAAATATATACCTGCCGACTACTCCCGGTACTTGGGAGTCAAGTTCGCCGCAAAGCAGTTGCGGACGCGCGTTTCCGTCGGTGTAACAGGTGCACTTGGCAATGCTAGCAATTGATTTCACTCGGTCGGCTAAGTGCAAGCAGTGTGCGAATGAAAGGCGTAATCCAAGAAGACAGGTCCGACTGATTGAACGGATGCTCTGTGAAGGAGAGTTTATCTTTCCGAGCGAGTGCCGACCAGCAGCACCACGTGCATCCTCGTAGCAGCTCGCAGAAGTCTGCTCCCCTCCCCCTCTCGCCCCTTGCGCGGGCTCCAATTCTCGCGGGATTCCACAGCGATGAGCTGGTGCACTCGGTGCACCAACTCGTGATTGCGCAATTATCTCTGGACGTCGATCACTGGTGACTATCATCGTTTATTTCACGAAGCAGATAATTTCCGGGCTTTCGGGCTGCTCGCCAGACGAGTGGTCGCCCTCGTGTTCGCTCTAGACACCCGGAGACAGCAGTGCCGACTCAAGGTCGCGGAAGAGACATTCCGTCGGGCGAGTGACACCGATGCATTGTACTCGAATTATTTGGCACAGCGCTCGCTTTAAATAGCGCGTGTATATTAAACAGCGCCGATCATAACATAGACTTACGTAAACGGCGGTTCTCTTCCGGTAGAAAGCTCATTGCTACCAAAATCACGTCACGTCCCGGAAAGCAAGACTCGAGAGAAATTAATTTTCATAGTGTTCTAATATTGGCATGACGGGGTAGAAAGAAATAACTTGTTCAGTTCTATATTGCCGCCGTGACCTGATTTACATTGTACTTCAGCACTTATTAATACGTATGTACAGTAGTGCGCGCTGCAAATCAGTTACGACGTCAGGCGTTAATACGCTCGTAAATTCTCGGGCGAGCGCTGCTTGTCTATCAAAGTCATTCTTCTTCTCTGCTGCAATAACATTGGCACACGCTTTTACAATCCACTCTTTGTGATTTATGAGCGATTGTATCTGCCGGCTAACTTAGCTCGTCGAAGAGCAGTTCGACCAATTCGGAGGAATGTGTGAGCCTCCCAGCCAAGGAGGTACGGAGTTAGCGAAGCATGTTTCCTGAAGATCCGACGATGTTTGTATCGTGTCGGGAGAATGCGGAGGATGTTCCCCTCCTCTTTCGCCGTGGATGCGCCACGATGTAATCTCCACATTGAGAATTTCGCGAATCGTTGTGCAATCCCCTAACATTAGTTCGCAGCTCGCACGTACTTGCCAAAAATTATAAATAACGGCATTTCTTCAGAACCGAATTATGGAGTAGGTCACGAGCAGCGCAGCGCGTCATCGCCGCTTATGCACTTGCACGCCCGGCAAAGCGCAGCCCGAATCCTCGGATGCACGCCTCTAGATCGTCTCAGAAATTTTCCGAAAATACTCTCCAAATTCTCACGGTACTCTAACCATCGGGCACTACAGTACGGAATTGGACACAGCAGGGTTCACGCAAGCGATCGCGGTGAAGTCATCGTGCTCGCAATTGATAGGGATGAAAAATATGCGATTGGCACGGAGCCCGGATTTCTTCATTCAGCTTCGACTGGCTAGGATCTCGAGGAGCTATCGGAGTGGGCGTTATCCGAGCATATTCGTGAAATCATCGATGCCATCATAAAATTAACTCGTGTTACGCGCGTGGCTAACGTGTAAGGGTGCGATGTAATCTCGAGAATGGGCGCATGGCATGTGCCTCGGAAATAGAATGGAGCGAACGCAGGCATCACACCATAAGCCTGGCGCACGCGGGGAAACATGGACTCAATTAATTCCAGAAATAAGGGCTGAAGCAACGGCGCAGCAGCCAATCAATTATCGGCACTCGAGATCTTATCCGGCGGTCATTAATCCAGCACGCGGTTAGAGTCAAGTGTGCTGAGTGAGTACGAGGAAAGTCCGTAAGGGAGAACCGGCCGTTCAAAGTATTCCGGGAACGCGTGGAAGTACTGAGGATCTTTACTGATCTGAGCGCGTTTCTCTGTTGCAGTGGGCGAAGGAAGCCGCCGAGGCCGAACGCCTGGACAAGATGCTGAAGATCGAGGAGGAGGAGAACGCAGCGGCGAACAACTTGGCATTAGCGATCCACAGTCGGAACGAGGCGCGAGCCGCTCAGTCCGCAAACTTCTTCGACTCGCTGATCGACAAGTACGCGAAGAAGGCCACGAGCAAGAGCACGAAGAAGAAGGGTTCACCCGCAAAGCCTATAAAGAAAATTAAAAAGAAGACGTAGAATAAATACTGATCCCTGCTCTTCCTCTCGAAATATCCCCCGATCACGTACACCACACACACATGCGTTCCGTATCACCCCCGATCCATTTATATCTCTCATTCTTTCGGCGATTTTCATAATTTATTTTTTAAGCCGCGTGTTACGATGCTGCATAGACCGAGTCCTCGTGAGTAAATGGTTGTGTCAAGGAGTTTTGTATATTCGAAAGGAAAGTGAGCCTGCACTCTTTCTCTCGTAAAAGCACTTCATCTTCGAATACATCGCCCGCATAGTACAACTCCCTGTAATCTTACTTATGCGTACATTCTATTGATATAAGAATTTTAAATATAGTTCTACTAATTCATTACAAATGTCTCGATCGAACCGTACCATCTCCAAAAATCTCTTTCGTGATCAGCATCCGAAGTGCCGTATGCTTCACATCTATGCAGTCCTAGGGGGAATTGATTTTACCATCGGAGCAGTATTCAGCTCGTGCTGCCACGAATTCTCACTAGTTCTCAAGATCCACGTTATTCCCACTTATCCATCGAGTAGATGGAAGCCTCGTGCAGGTATCGGGAGACTGGTCCGGACACTCGATTGGTAAAAGCGGAATAGAGGTTGTCAGTTAAAAGTATGCAATGCAACCTGTGTCTGGATGATGGTCCCATCCTACCTTTCACACGCGTTCAACTTGTATTGTAGGTTTTGCAAATTCCAATTCGAGCAATTTAATCTGTAGACTTGTTCCTTTTATTAAACCAGACTTTCTTATTGAACTCCGAGCTATTGCAGCATGTTTTACAATATTAGTTAAGGATGGTGCCCCAGTACTTAACACATTTCGTTTGTATCAATTACGATTGCATACTCGTAAAGGTGACTCTTCGTTAGCTACACCGACAGAGCTGTGCCAGTTGATCCAAGTCGGCAGGAATACGACGTCGTATTACGTCGGGCGGAGAGATCGAGCAGTCACCCGTTACGTACTGGGGCGCAGGGGCTCGTGCGATGGGGTTTCACCTCGCGGCTGGTGCGCATTGAAAACATAGGTAGCGAAGTGTAAACCATCATTATTATTAGCCAGCCGTGTAACGAGAGGCCAGAGTTGGATTCAAGATAAAAAGAGCGACGTAGCGGAGCGGGGGGAGGGGGCGGGCGGGCGCTCGCCCGGAGAAAAAACAGAACTGAAACACAATGGGCCTGCAGCGGCGCTGGTATAATATCTCTGCTCGACAAGCTAAGACCGGCGCGCGATTAGATCGGGCGCGGGCCCCGATGTCGTACGGAGGCGAATAATCAAGCGTCACGCTCGATTGTTCCTCGTCACGAGCTGGCCTGGTGAATTCAATGAAAACAAGCGCGGCACGCCAGCGAAACAAGAGTACGCCGAGTGTAACCCGACAATCATTGATTTACAAGGCGATAGGGCACTCGCCCGTATAGCCGGCGTTTTGCCGTATCACGTACAAAAGCAACAACATAACCGGCCACCGCGAAAAGGAAAACCTCGAAATTCAAAGGAACTGGAAGCCAACGCGGCACCGGCGGCTGAGGGCCCGTCGACATGTCTGCAAAAATGCGGACGTATCCGCCGCAAGAAGTTCGAAGAGAGCGAAGTACACTGGAGGGGTGAAGCGCACTATGAAACGTTTAAGGTTTCACTCTGTACCGGCAGGAGTTTCACCGCGGCCCCTGCTTTATGATTCTATAAATCCTGCGAGAACGTGGAAGGGAAGGGAGCGCGATGGAAAGACATAAATGAAATCTAGGATCGACCCTGACATTTAGTGTAGCCGACGTTAGACATCGCCGTGCAATTACACCGATTTTTCGTCCACCTCCTCCTTCCTCTCCGGAGCGGCATGCTCTCTCTTTCTCTCCTTTTTAAGGTAAGAACACGATCCTAATGGATGAAGACTATCAGCCACGGCAAGCGGCCGGAATAATTCATCTCAAAACACAAGTCCGAACGGAAGGCCGGGAGGGGGCGAATTACGAAACCGACAGTGACAGCTCTGAGCCTCACCTCGTCAAATCCGAAACGGTATCCATTATGGCAGCAGCCGCGGGAGAGCAGGAGAGAACGAGCGGGCCAAGCGGGATGGCTCGAGGGAAGGAAGACCTATGAGAAAAGAAGAAGCGGCCGAGCATCTTCGTCGGACGCCGGGCACCTTCGCATCGGTGCACCCACTGTCACGGCGGCGCAGAGGCGCAAGCTTTAAATTCGCGATAGTCCTTCCCACAAAGCGCGTTCGTTCTTAATCGCTCGGCGGAGATAGGGCGTCCCGTGTCGCTGGCCGTGAAATCACGGGAGAAAATCCGGAGAAAGGAGTGGCGAGCGGGTGATTGCAAGAGAGGAGGCCCGGGAAGAGTGAGCGAACAAGGGTTGCGTGAGAGAGGAGGAGGAGGGGGAGGAGGAGGAGGAGGAAGATCGAAGAGTGGCCGAGGGAGGAGGTGCGGGTCGTGTCAGAGGAGGAGGAAGAGAGGAGGATGTGGAAAAGGTGGAGGCGAAGGCCGGGAGAGAGAACGAGACGGCGAGAAGGTGGAGGAGAGCAGTGAGCAGAGGAGGAGAAGGGGAGAGCGACATTCCTGAAGGCGGCGGCGGCGGCGGCGGTGGTTCTCGTGGGAAACCAAAGAGAGAGAGAGGAGAGATCTCGTCTCTCGTCGTGGAGAAGAGGTTGCGGGGCCTTAAGGCACACCGTGTTCTCATCTCCCAAGGAGCGAAGAGAGTGGCGAGCCGCGACAACACCGGCTGAAGCTACTCCTGCCACGGATCCTGTGCCGATGGGCTCCAGATTTATGAATTAGCCGGAGTAATCGCTCACCACATGGTGCCGGCTTTCCTCTACCTGCTTTTCCAAGAGATCAAAGTCGGATTTAATAGCGACGCCGGCCCTTCCAGCAGCTTCCCTCCCCATAGTATCACAATTCTCCTGATCACCCTGTATAAGACACTCCTTCATTCATCAGCTACTCATAATATTGATCAACGCTTTGATACAAGCACTGCCTTGGCTACCAGAAACACGCATTCCCCATTTCTTGCCGGAACAATCGTGTATGCTTCACTGCACTCTTCAACAAAGTCAACAGCGCTATTGTTCTCTTTTATTTAACGTCCCGGGGCATCATGCATTCTTCCTGGCGGATAAACCGACGATGATGCAACCTGTCCGTGTAATTTGAATCGCGCTACACCAGCCCGGGTAATCTTCAGTTACGATAAGCCTTCTAGTGTTTCCATCATCCGAAAAAAGCTTTGCTATCGCGGCAGTTTATTTGGCCACGATCGTTGAGCGCGAAATCGCCTCAGAAGTAAAATACACTCGGAGGGGCCCTGGCAGTGAGTGGCAATTATGCTGTTACATCGCGCGAACACATGTCAAGTGGGAGAATTAACAGTAGGCGCGTCTTAAATGACAGTGTTTGGATCTTACGATCGCCGCGGCAAGTATAATGACTGCGCCGGTGACAAGGACGCGCCGCGCCGTTGTCACCAGGGATCGGCGAGCGCGCGCTATACGACGGCAATAAAGCAGCACATGATTATTATTATTACCAGCGTAAGTCAGTGCGCGCATGAATGCGAGCTGGAATAACGGCCGAGCGTAATCGGCTTGCTCGGCTATTGCGATTGGCAGCGACACGCCAGACACCTGATTAAACCGCGAAAGGATAAAGGAGCAGAGAGCTAAATGGCGCGCGGAAATCCAACACCGATTCGCCCGCTGAAATATCCATTTCTCGAAGCGCTGACGGCGCACTACCGTATCCGAGCGCTGATCCTTCGCTCTCGAGCGGAGGAGGCGCGCACGCATACGGGTCACTCGACTTTCCATTGAAACTTTCACCGGGCCTCCATTCACAGAGGCGGTCCGCTTATCCGGAGAATTCGTGAAACCAACTCGCGATTAGAGAGACCGGCCGGCCGACGCGACACAGGACGAATTAGCCTTGGTAGCGCGGCAAGGTGCGGGCATCGAAGTCACCGGGGGCCCAGCCTGCGGGCATAAAAGTCAGGAGGATCGAGAGCGGGTATCCATTGAGCGGCGATCCCTCGAGGAAGAAGGACGTCGGCTCATTATATTCGCCACTTTAGTACTCGCCTCGTTATTCGGTGCATCCCTGATCGAAGGAATGATTTGGGGGTGTGTTCATCACTCGGCGGCGGCGGCGGCGGCGGTGAGATCCTGGGAGATGCGGCGAGGAGAACACCCTGTATAAACGCGGAGCAGAAGGGCAGAGGCACGCCGGGGCAGCACGAGATGAGAAGGAGAAGGAGAGAAGAAGGTGGAGAGTTAATTGAATCCGAGCAGCGTATAAGTGGAATGGCCTATTCCTCCTCCGGTTCGCTCCTCTTATTCTTCTTTCTTCCCGCGTGCCTCCTTTCTACTAGAGGGACCCTTCTTCCTCCCCTCTCTCTCTCTCTCTCTATCAGCCGCTCACGGCTCTCCTCTCCCGGCCGCCGCGCAGCGCCTCGCGTCGTCCTTCGTAGGCTCCTCGTGTACCCCCTTCGAACGGGGTACCGAGGACTCGAGGAGCGGGAGCTGGATCGGTGGAAGGACGCCGCGGCTCGGGGGAGGAAGTATTCCTTTGTCTCCGGGCACAAGGACCTAGATCATATGTGCTGGAGAACGCGTGTAATGTGCATGCGGATGTGCGACCTCCTGGACGCGCGCATC
This sequence comes from Crossocerus cetratus, assembly GCA_963675795.1. Lineage (NCBI taxonomy): Eukaryota > Metazoa > Arthropoda > Insecta > Hymenoptera > Crabronidae > Crossocerus > Crossocerus cetratus. The sequence continues at coordinate 14,987,663 of OY776666.1, read as the reverse complement.
CGCGCCGAACTCACCTACACCGCACCGAGGACCCTCGCCCGAGAACGGGCCGGGCACCCGCCGCGAGATCATGTCTGCCGAGTTACGATAAATTTCTCCCTTTTTACGCACGCCAGCGGGAAAGTTATATAATCCGCTATGTTATGCACTGGGAGCTCGCGTAAATTCGGCCCCACGACACCCCGGCGCACCGGTGGCGAGCGGCCGAGCGGCCGAGCGCCGTGTACACCCCGGTAGTACATAATTTTATGCGTGTCCGCATATTATACGCGTATAAAGAGACACGCGTGATCGCAGGAGGCGTGTACGTGCGCGCCGGCACGCATTCGCACGGCCGTCGTGTCCAGGCAATTTGACTGGGGCCACGTAAGTACTTATCTTCCCCGAGGAGATTTCCCATGTGCCCCTGTACTTGGATTGATAGGGCCAGTCGTAAATTAGAATCGATTCTTCTAATGGTGTCCCTCTCTGGCCGAGCATTTCGCCCACGAGACAAGGGATCGTTAGAGTCGCAGAAACCTGGCGAAGGCCCAGTGGGGCCCGAAGCAATCGTCACATTCATTTGGCGCACGGTGCGCGCCACGACTTTCGTCGATGTCAGTGCTCGTGGGCGCTTTCGCCACGGGTGCCCTGTTCGGGGCACCCCTCGTGCGCACATACGCACTCTCGGTGTATTTGCGTACCCCGAAATAGCTGCGGCCCCCCGTCAGACGGCGGCGACGGCGGCGACGGCGCGAGGCGGAGGGGTAGGAGGTGAAGGAGACCCCGGGGATGAGGATGCTGAAGACGAAGACGAGGAGGAAGAGCCACGGGAATAGAGAGTGGCGGCGGTGAAGGGAAAGAGAGATGGCCGCAAGAGAGCGAGCGAGAAGAAAGAAGCAAGAGAGGGGGAGTGATAGGGAGAAGAAATGGGCAGGAGAGGAGCGCGGGGGAGCGTGTATACCGCAAAACCAGTTCGCTGGTGAGTAAACAAAAAACGAGAAGGAGCCAACGCCGCGGCGCGACCTCGTTGTCTGTTGCGAGGAGAAGAGAATCAGGCTCGTGCTCGCTCGCGCTGCTTTATTGCTAATTCGAAGACATTCGCCCGGTAGAAATGAAACTTTATACATAGCCCGCCCGCAGGCCGAGGGGACACCCGGGCGCGTGTATAGGCGCGTTCGGTGTCGATCTCGACCGGAGTCCTCGCTCTCCGGGGCACTCCGGCTGAGGAACTACGTCACTGTTAGGACGCCACTGTGACCGAATACCTCGAGTCCGCGGATCAACTTCGAAATCTTCTAAGTTTCATCGGGCCAGAACCGGACCCTACTTCGCCTAACCGTCGCAAACTTCGCATTCCTCAAATCTGCGCTCACGCAACCACCATAAGGATTCCTTCCGTTGCCCTCCATACACATACACAGGCGTTCCTCGCAGGATGCGCGGCCAACTGGGGATTCTATCAGGGATTCGTAGTTTCTCGAATCACCCTCGCAGTATCAGTCCGAGCCCAGATCACAGCGGGTGTCCCTTGTCCGGGGAGCGCTCGGGTTGTTCGTGCTGTCGTAACACATTATGGGCGAGCACGCGAGGATGTTGCATGCATCACGCGCAATGTAATTGAAGGAGTGATTCTGTCGCGCCGGGCCACCTACTCCTCGTGTCATATCCTTAAGTCAGATGTCCTGGTACGCCGAGCGTCAAGCGCCTAGCGGCGAACATGCGAGGTATCATTTGCAATAAGGCCGAGACACACATCGGGCCGGGACCAGGGGGGCCATTAAACATCCCGAGATCATCTCGACAGGCCAGTCGGTTGAAAGCTGCAAAGGGGTTCATTGCATAAATAGCACGACGAGATCGCGGTGCCGATCGCATCGCCGCGCACGGCAGCCGCTCAAGTGTCGCAGTTGCACGTCGTTAATGCGAGGCAGGTGCTAACGCGGAGCAAAGAGGATCACACTGTCTGGAGAGGAGCAGACAGGAAGACGAGCACGGGAGAGGGACAGGGAGAGGGAGGGGGAGGGGAAGAGAGAGAGAGAGAGAGAGGAGAAAACGCGCCCGGATGCCGTCCTCCCCCTAATTGACAAATTGGAATCTTATTAGAAGCTCGTGATGCTGGAGGTACCAGAGGCGCAGGAGGAGCCCGAGGGGCCCGAGCCCGAGCGGTAGCGCGAGGAAGAACAAGCGAAAGAAAAAGGAGGAAGGTAGGACGGAAGGGAGATAGGTAGCGAGGGAGCCGTGAAAGACGAGGAGAGAACGAAGGGGCATAATGCGTGGATGGCACGACACTAACAGGTTGTACGGCCCACGGTGGAATCGACAGAAGAAGTACCTTACGCTCGGCCTGCCGACCAGCCGGCCGGCTGGCCGTCTGGTGATACCACCCAGGAAGCTTTCGCGCGTGCGCGATCTGTGTGGCCTCGGCTCCACTCGACCACTGGGCCCAACCGATCTGCCACGATTGCTCCCGAGCCGCCGCGAAAACGCCCGAAGCCGACGTGTGCTGGCCCACCCGGTAGAGCGCGCGCGTGCCGCGTCCTGTGTGGTCCCACGGGCTTCGAGCTTCGCTCCTTCCTTCTCCATCCAACCATTCTCCATCCTACTCGCTCGCCAGGATAGCTCCGTACGCCTTCCACTCGCAGCGCGCTCCCTCTCATTCTCACGCCACCCCTTTTCAGTCTTTTTTCACCCTCCCCGGCTTCTCCCTCTCGCTCCCTCCTATCGGGGGCCCGCTCGACTTCTCTTTCGCCAAGATCTCGGCAAGAGGCAGCTATGCGCGAGGCTCTCCTTTCTCCCCCGGGCGAAGACTCCTCTTCGTTGCATCGCCACCGCACGGTCCATGCCATCTCTTAGCAAGGCTCGGGCCGCGAAGATGAGGTGGCTCCGAGGTGGAAGGGTAGAGGAGCTCGAGGTGCTGACAGTGGCGTAAGTAACGAAGGATTCTGTAGATCGCGCGATATTACGCCTGACGGGATGACGAAATGGCATTATGATTTAGTTTCCGCCCCGCTACAAGGCAGCCTCGACTGCAAACGCGACGACAAACGGTCGCGGCGCCTGCCGATTCGGCCTGGGGGCCATAATGGATAGAGCACATAGTGGCCACGAGTTGAAAAACGATATTCTTTATTATTTCACGGTAGATGGACAGGCCGGCTGCATAGATTAGCTCGGTGGGATTCTCCCTCTCATAGACCATGCGTTCTGGGACTCCTATTTTAAGTTAAAGACTTTACGACGTGAGGCCCGATCCGGCCATTAGTGGCTAAAATGTTCCTCGAAGACAGTTAAGCGGAGAGGTCATGAATTCCTGTTATTACTATTCGGCGCGGTAACATTTTCTGGTGTCAAGTTCTGGCGGGTCACGTAGAGTTCTATCTACGTCAGTGGGCAAAGAAGGGAGATGAGGTGGTAAGGCCCGTTCGACTCGTTCCACCTCTCCTTTCCTGCTTCTCGGTTTCCTTCGCACGGCTTGACTCGACCACGTGCTAACTTACGAGCTACGATCGCTGTACCCTTCCACTTTTCTTTCTCCCTTCGCCGGCTTCTCCCGCGCCGACTGTCTCTCCCTATTTAACCCTCTCGTTCTAACGCTGGCGCTCCTCGCAGCCTCCTTAGTCCTTAGCGTGCCTCCTTCTTCTTGCCCGGCGTTCCCTGCCGCCTCTCCTGGTTCCGTTCCGGCATCGTCACTATCTCGCGCTGTGCCGCAGTGTCGCCCCGCTTCTTCTCGCTCTCTTCTTCCCTCCCTCCCCCGGGACGCTCTCTCCTCCCGGATTAATAATCCAGCGGCGAGAGGAGATTACCGGCTGGGAGCGTAGTCATGATGCTGCCTCCGTTAACAAGGCTCAGTAAGCCAACCGAGCTGGGGGATGCACCCCCCTCTAAAAGGCCACTCGAGAGGATGGAATTTCGATAGGAGCCGACGGAGAAATTCGCGCGGCGCCCGATGGATCTCGTCGCGTAAAGCTCACGTTCTTATCGCTGTTTATGATTATACGCGTTATCGATACACCGTGACCGATCGTTCTCAGATAACGCCCAGGTAATATCGGCATGTGAGGAATGCGAGTATGTATACGGCATGGCAGACGCTCCAAGGTGGAACACGAAAATGCATCGGCTAAGATATTTGGCGATCGGGCCCACTGCCCAGCGGGACCAGAGGGGATTCCCATCGAGGAGGAGAGAGTCCCCACGGTGATGGGGACAATTTCGCACGGTACCGAGCAAGCGTTTATCTCGATCATGAGTGGAGCGAAGGGCTCTGTGACGCGAATAAACTGGCAGGAGCAGGCGCGATGATTGGCCCGGGCCATAAAGCGTATTTTCGCATGTAAAATGTAAATGGTGCTGTTCTGTCTCCTCCCGAGCCAGAGAGCAGCGGGCCCTGTGAGTTTGGCTCGGCGGCTCGTGGGTGTAGCGGGTCTGTGCGTGTATGCGAGGAGGCAGCATCGCATCGTATCGCATCGCATCGCAGCGCATCGCGCGGCCGCGCGCGGAAAGGAGAGAAAGGTGAGGAGGAGGAAGGAGAGAAGACGAGAGCGCAGGGTTCAAAGAGCCGACAGTGGTTAAAGAGCCTCTTCCTCTCTTCGGCTCGACACGCACAAGTACAAGGCGCAACCTTTCGAGCTACCCAGAAGAGTATCATCCTTCTACCGTGCTCACCCTCTCTCTCCCACGCGTCCTCCTCTCCCATTCTCTCGGCACCTCGGTTCTCACTGTAGTTCGGGCCCGCTGGCAGAGCAAATTTATTTCACCTTCCTGCCTTTTCTGGACCTTTCACAATATTTGGCCGTGCTTTGGCATCCAGTACCGGTCGCGGCGGTCGCGACGACGGCAGCGGCGGCAGCGGCGGCGGGCACTGGTCACCAAAGATACGGCTTTGAGCCCTCAGTGATGGATGGCTCGCTCTCCGAGCCGCCACGAATTGCTGCTTCTACTCACCTCCTCTGTCTTCCTTCATCGCTCGAGTTGGCCGCTTTTCTTCTCCCTTTTTCACTCCCGCGATCGCGCGCTCCTGCCCGCCCGCCTGGCTCCCTCGTTCGCCCTGCCTGGCTATGCCCGCCTGCTTTCCTTCCCTCTTTCTTTCTTCCTCCTCCAAAGTCTTCCCAGTTTCTCCTCTGTCTCTCGTCAGCTCCGCGCTCTTCTCCGGCTGGCTTCTCGTTCCGTCTGTGTGCGGAGGATGCTAGACCGCCGCTGATGGGGCCCAGGGCCGCTCACTTTCAGCATGCGTGTAAGCTCTCGAACCCCTCGCTCCTCTTTTCGCATTCGGACTACCGCTTGATAGATACAGAAATCCTTTGGCCCGTTGACACTTAACTAAGATTAATGAACCGCTCATTGAGCCGGGATCGCGATGATCCTGCCTCCAAGGAGGCTGATAGAAGCAGGAGCATTGAAGCGTGCCAATCAACGCCTTCCCGTTCTTTAGTTGCGGGAGCGATATAAGTGTCAGGGTGGTTAATAGGGGTTAGCGAGGAAGACGCGGGAGATGAGAGTCCTCTCATGTCTGGGTATCACCGTGAGCCGTCCCTGGGTGGACCCAGCGTTCGGGACCGTTCCACCGAGTTCGCGCAGGTATATAAATTCTGGTGCTATTATTGGGGTTTCTGCCTTCTCACATAGCCCTCTGGGGCCCGCGGCGGCCTCTTTGAGCTACTCTTTCTGCCTCTCTCGCCCTCTGCTACAGGCCTCCTTTTCGCTCTCGCTCTCTCGCCCCTGTTTCTGCTCTCCGGAGCCGCGCAGGACACTCTAGTCATTCTCCCTCTCTCTCTTTCTCTCTCTCTCCCTCTCCTCTCCACCTTATCCTGACACTTTCCTCCTTGTCCAAGCAATTCCTCCCTCCACCGTCTTGGCCCTGTACTCGTTCTTTGCATATACTCTTCCCTTCCTCCTGTCTCCCGTCTCTCTCGACCTGGCCGCGTCTTCCTTCCTCCGATTCGCCTACTTTGCTCCCGCCGTCCAGGCCCATTCCCTCGAGACGCCGGTTCTGGACTGCTGCGCCGCCCCTGACTTGTTTGTTTTCCCTCGCGTCGCCTTCCGTTTGCTAAACGCACCTTAAATTACGCGGCCGATGATAAATATTTGAGCCGTCCATTACGCGAAAGGGCCACTTGGACCTTCGTCCGTGACCGGTGTTACCTCCTTCGGTCGACGCAGCCTCCTCTCTCGTGGAGATCGTGTTACGTCGAAAAAGGGATACTCCGCTCGCCGCAGAGGAACGGCCGAGAGAATGAGAGAAAAGGAGAGATGCTGAGAGCCAGGAGTACACCCATACTTTGAGTGGCGCAACTGTGCTGTATGGAATTTTTGGCGATGACCAAATAATAAGAGGAAGAGAGAGAGGGGGGGAGGGGGGGCAGGCCTGCGGCTTGCCATTCAAGCGAGAGTCAACGATATACCGAGGAGAAGGTGGGCCCCCCCGAGCTGTGCCGTGGCAACCTGACCAATCTCCGGATGATACTCGAGTTAAAGGCTGTGCCAGGCTAGTAGGCACCGAATTAATGTGAATTCCTGGGGGTCCACGTTACCGCGAGAGCAGGAAACATTTGGAATGGCGGCCGGGAATCAACGCAAGCGACTTAGAATCCGAGGAATCCCAGCGATTTCGTAGCGACGCGCAATAAAGGCGATCTCCGCGAGATTAGCGTCGCGACCAACTGTTGCTTACTAATCGCCGGTCGAGTGCCACGGGCTTTAAGCGAGCAGTACATTTTCCCAGTAAGAAACAAGTGACAAGCCATCGGCGAGAGATCCTCTCAATCGAAAGATGCAAATGAAGTTGAGTGTGCGGCCAGCTTGAGTGTGTGAGTAGTTTCTTCCAACTTGGCTGTGCCCGGCGAGATAGTAACGCGTTCTCCGCGCTGTTACCAGCACCCCCTGCCTCGCAAGCTCGACGAAACCAGGGAATTTTATTCCCACGGCCGCTGCCGCAACTAAAGTCAAAGTGGCTCGTAACAGAATTATGAAATGTTGCGGAGTAGCATGCGGTGGTGGTGCGGCCAGCGGTGTTTACAGCAGCTCGCGAATACAACGGCGCCCGTTGATCACCGTGGAGCTTTTACTGCCGCGCTTTTCAGTGATTCCGTGGCGAGCGGCGGCTTCGTTAACGAGTGACGTTTATACCTGTTTTCGAGTGTAATGCCATCGTGCGGTGCTGTCCCTCTCGCTCCCCCTCTTTCCAGATAAAAGTGAAGAGAGCGCCTGGGTTTCGTGAGCCATAATGCAATCATTGTTTCTGCTATGGAGTACTTGCTATCGCCATTGATAGCACTCGGCCTGGTATTCGGAGAGTCGGGGGAGGGGGCCCGCTGGAATTTTGCGCACTTTCCTATGGCCGGATACTGTTTTAGGAAACGTAGGAAACATAGCTCACGAAGAAAGCAGGCAGTTCTGCGCGCACACTGCTGGAGAGCATTGCTGGAACTGTCAGCGGAGTTTGTTTGGCGAACGCCGGTTTTATCTTGGCAGGTCAGCGCGACTAATCTCCAATTTTCCCCGGCTGCTGGCCCTCGCTCCTCCCTCTGTCTCTCGGTACCTCTCCCTCATCTCTGGTTTCGCTGCTCCCTCTCGGTTATTTGTGGAGCCGAATATCGGCATTCCGAGGAAGAATTTTCTAGTCCACTTTGGTTATTGATGTAGCCGGTATTTTCGGTGGAACTCGGTCTCGTTTCTCGCCGTATTCGCCGACACCCACGTACCACCCCCTTTTTATCGGCTTTGGCGTGCCGCGTTTGATGACGATTGAGAAAAGAAGCGGCGCGGCGTCGCTCTCGCGCGATCGCCGTGAAATACCATCGATATTCTTGGATACGTGTTTATCATCGCGGCGCATACGTCTGGAGAGGGTGTGTGCCCGGGATGGAGAGGGGGGGAGCGGTAAAAATGAGCGGTACTCCGTGCTGTTTGTGTCATATAAATGCCAGACCGGCAATAATCGGCCGTAATCGAATGGGAAAGAGAGGCCGCCGGATATCGCGTTCCTGAAAGATGTTTATTATCAGTTAACCCAACGCTTCGGGCTGACCACGGCTTTACTCATTGTCCCCTCCCTCCGCTGCTAGACTTCGACTTTCGTATCAGTTCGCGTGTGGCCTTTGCTGGCGACGTTTCCGCACGTTCCACCGTGTCTGACACGTGGGCTTTCTCCCCCCCTCCCTCTCTCTCTCTGTCTCTCATTTCGAGCTAGTGGCCCGACCGTGCTCCATTCACGGATAGGGCACCTGCGCGCCAGTGCGAGCGCAATTAGCATTCGAGCAATCAGCCCACAGCGGTAATCAGCACTTCTTTATCAGTAAGTGGGTGGCGCCTCCGATACCGCAGGATGTCGATTCGAGTGGCAAGTGCGCGCTAATTCATCGGGGAATACCGATCGCGATCGAGCCAGAGGCATTGACTTTATTTTGATCGATTGTGCCACGCGATCCCCTCGAAAACAGTAAGTCATCGCACGTGCTTCGTATTACCAGCTGATTACGACGTGGTATCTTTGCGCAGTCGCTTGAGTGCGGAAGCGTACTAGATTTGACAGTGAATCAAGTGCCCTGATACAACAAAGTTGCGCCGTACAATATGGTAGAGATTCCTCGGCTCGGGATGAATTTCTTGTGCGGGATCTCCGGCGAGGCGTCTCGTTGAAGTGTCGGCGGGCGAGTACATAGATCGAAGCCAAATAGGGAGGCTGGGGAAGACCGAGGCAGCGAAATCTCACGGCTTCCGTGGCCAAGGTCGTCCTCCTCCCTTGCGCGCGATCACCTCGAAGCGCGGGGTTACGAGCTGTGCGTGCCTGCGGGGCAGAAAGTCATTGAGAATCTTCGCGCGCCAATCTCTCTCGGTCACTCGATTACCCTGGAGAAAGGGAGACGGAACAAAGCGGGCTAGGAGCGAAAGGGAAACCCCGTAAAGGCGGAACGAGGAGGCAGCCGAGGCAGCCGAGGCAGCAGGAGCAGCAACAGCGGAGACGAGGAGACGAGGAGGAAGAAGCAGCGGCAGGAGTAGCAGCGACAAGGTAAAGTGCTGTAACGACGGCGACAACGGCGTCAACGCTCAAGACAAGAAAGAGGAAGAAGAGGACAAGGATCGGGAGGAAGATTGCGCGTCGGGAGGAGAGGAAGAGGTCGGCGAAGTGTATCTCGTGGTCCAGCGAAAGGATTCGCGCGGGAAGGAGCAGGATAGTTAAAGGAGATAGGGTAACCGGAGACGGCGAGAAGATCGAAAAGGAGAGTAGAGGAGGACAAGGCCAATAGAAGCGAATCGAGCGAGGAGAAAGCGAGAAAGAGATCTTCTTCCTCCTTCACGTGGCCTCTCTTCTGGTCTCTCGTTCTTCCCGCTAGCTGGTTCTTCGTTCTCCCCTGTACACCTGTCTTCGTTTACCTGGAGGACGCCCCGCCCCGACCAATCAAGGCTCGAGGGGCCCGCTGACGTCACTGAGGTGAGCCGGGAGGGCGAGCTGAGTGGGGGCAGGATCATCCACCACCACGCACGGGCCCGTGCGAGGCCCACGGGGGCCACAAGCGGCGCGTCCGCCCGTTGCCCAAGGGGTGGGGGCAGGAAGAGGGGCACCCTGGGCCCAGCAAAGCTGAAGGAAGAACGCTTAGGGTACCCGCTGAAACCCATCCAGCATTTCCCACCACCGGCTCGTCCGGAAAACGTGCGCTAGAGAGCTTCCGGAGTGCGCTCGCATATCGGGTTCAGTCAAGTGAGTCAGGTCGATCGGGGACACCAATTCGCGGGGAGAGTTGCACAGTTGATACCGCTCCTCGCTATTCCGCGCTCCATCTGGAGAACGCGTATTCTCGGGGGTGTTAGCTATACCAGAGGAAAGTGAACCGCGCTAGCATGTAGAACTCCCAAAGGCCTTCTGCACATTGGTACCGGGAGGCTAGTTGCCTGTGTCGATTCGGAATCGGAGCCGGGCTCGTTTGGATTCGGCCAGTTTTCGAGAGACGGTACCAGAGAGACGGACCAGAAGAAAGATATCTCCTTCGGGGAGGGTGGCTCTCCTTGGGAGGCTCTGTCAGTGAGGCCGATCGGGCGGTGCTAGTTAGCCGGTTTGGCCGACCTGGTCGGCGGTTCGCGATCATTCGTCGAAATCTGTCTCGGGTCGACTGGTGCCGCGCGTAGTGGTGCCCTAAGCAGCTACGAGACGGTCACACCGGTGGTAAGAGTGCGTGCAGGGGAGGTGTGTGATGCCCTGGTTATGGTTGAGCGTGAGTGAGGTCAGTGGCAAGAGGAGGAGAAGAGGGACCGGCAGCGGCGTGCCATCTACGTCGTCGTCGTCCAGGTCGTCCAGGTGCTCGTGTAGGTCGGCTTCGTCATCGACGGCCAGGTTGTCATCCGGGTGGTCGTCCTGCCAGCGGTGGAGGAGGAGGATCGCCGGCGGCGGTGGTGGTGGTCAGGACTCGCCGGTACCGTCGACGCGCTGCCGCTCGACGACGAGGACGACGACGAGGCTCGCAAGAGCGACCAAGTGCGCGAGGATCACCGGCCAGTGATCAGGCAGGGTCGCCCTCGACTCAGAGCCACGTGATTATGGTGCACCATCATCATCGTCGTCGCGGCCTTCAGGCGAGCCACCACTGCATCCTTGGGAGGCGAGGCGCGACACCCTCGCTCCTCCAGGTCCTCCTCTTGATCCTGGGACTCTGGCTGCCGGTCCTAGACAACGGCGGCCTCGTCCTCGCCTGCGGCCCCGGCAGGGGTGGCGGACGCCGGCCCATCCTTAGGAAACTCACGCCCCTCGTGTTCAAGCAGCATGTGCCCAACGTCAGCGAGAACACGCTGCCGGCCAGCGGTCTCAGCGAGGGACCTGTATCCAGGCACGACTCCCGATTTCAGGACCTCGTGCCCAACTATAACGCCGACATCATCTTCAAGGATGAGGAGGGAACCGGAGCCGATCGGTTCATGACACAGGTGAATTAGAACACTCTTACCGCAGTCCACGTAGTAGCGACGTACCACTTTAGCTTAGCGACACATCATCGCTTCCCTACCCTACCCGGACAAACTTCCTTTCGCCGACTTTCCCGGAACGCGTTAACAGCCTCGGTGTGTTTTCTCGAACGCCTGTGGCGACACGAATGATAACTCTCCGCTGGCACGATATCTTTCCTGGTCTATCCCGCTGGAGAAGCGGGCCCTAGGCCCTGTATTCGTCACGTCTCGGCGAGAGGGTGTTTTTCGGGCCCGAATGGCTATGATGCCGGTCAGCGGCGATAAAATATCGTGTTGTGTCAGCCAGCGGAGATAAAGAGTCGTCGCTCGTCCTTGAAGGAAGCCGGCGGTGAATCATCGCCATCGGGGAGACGCTACTTCATGGACGAGCCAGTCAGCATCGATCGATCGGTCTGTCAACTTGTGCACGTCAATGTTATTTGGTTATTTCGGTTGCTAGTTGAGTCGCAAAATTAGACGCTCGTAAACCTCGGGAAAGCGCGAGTCGCGCCCGATACCGATCGAGCGACTTGAGCGGCCGGATTTCTGGAAAGGGTGCAGTCACCGACCTTTACATCTCGCGCCGATAATAGGAGCGATGATTCATTCAAGAACAATATACGCGGCTATCGTTTGTGTATATCACCGGAATAGAAATCAAACGTTCGCCGAAACGATACCAGCGTGTACACCCAGGTGATTATTTTCGGTGCGACGATACACATAGCATGTACAAAGCTGTGGCTACGGCAACGCCAATGGGAATTCGCGGGAGAACAATCAACTCTGGAGCCGGGAGCGAGAGAGTCGGATAGTTTGGTCCTCTCGATTCTCGCGATTCCGATTTCATTGAGAGGAGATGTGCTTTAAAGGTTTCCCTCGAGTGGGTCTTGTGGGATCATGAGTTCTTTCACGTCAAGTTCATCATCTCAGCCTGTCTCCAGGTGCATTCAATCTCACACCAAGATTTCAACCCAGTGCAGTGTCTACACTGTGTGTGGTTATTACTCGAGCCTCTGTGTCACCGTACACCGTGCCGTATGACAAATTAGCTACTGCACATCGTTAAACGTCGGCAGGTGATTCACGCGAAATGCTATCCACCCGATAAGACTGGCTCGATCCCGTCCACCACCCGGCGATCCGAGAACGTCTCACGTGCACGGGATCGATAGCTAAAACTGTTCTACTTCGTATGATTTCACTGCGAAAGCGGTAAAGTTTAGAGCACACACCTATCTACACAGTCAACTACAGAATACCCAAAATTGACTATTCCAAAAGTACGTAATGCGCTACTCCCACTCAATAGTCCAATAAACCCGAAAACACGATTACACAGTACGAAAAGGCCGCTTTTTCTCTGGAGCCTTTTAACCCGGGAGGGTAATGTATACGTGAGTTGAAAGGAAAGGTAAATCATGATTTCAAGTTCTGTCGCCACCTGGGCGGCCCCGCAGACAGAAGATTCGGTCTCGCCGACAGGAGCGGAGCGGGCGCGCGGCGTCCCAACTCCTCTTCGGCGCTGTTTATCCCGAGTCCATAGACTCCGTCCATTAGTGCTTTATTCATGCAGTTTTTATCGGTGTTTGCTTTCCACTTGGCGCCCCCGCGAAGCGTGAAACGATTCTCCTAACTTCGCCGCCGTTGTATTCCAATTTGTAAGTCCCACGTTCGGCGCGCGGCTCTGAACAAAAGGGGGCTCTCGACGCCGACGCTGCCGCCGCGGCCGACGACGCCGCTTTCACGCTCGTAAACTTGCCCTTATTGTCGCGGCCGCATCGCAATGGCCGCCGCTCACCAAGCCCCACGCCGGGGCCCTATGACTTTTCCTCGCGTGTTTGCTCGGCTTTCGCGAAAGCCGCGGGCCCTTGGCCCTCCTTTATCGTCGCCGGACACGTTGTCCACTGGGAGGATCTGCTGGCGCCGAATCTATTGCGCATCGTACCGCGCTCGTCACTCTCGTTCAAATATTATTCTAAGGCCCACCCCCTCCTGCCCCCTTTTACCGCGGGAAGCCAGATAAAAGCGGCAGCCGACGCCGCGTTCGGTCGAATTCGAGGAAAGGTCCGTGAAATTGGGAAAGCCTCTCTTACTGGTCCGTTATTTCAAACTCGCTCGTCCGCCACTCGGATTCGAGATTCGGTTCGGGGCATTCTAGCACCGACGCTGTGGAGGGGTAGAGAACTCAGAGGAAACTCCCCATTTGAACGCTGATATTAGCTATGGCCACGGGATTTACCGACTAGCTCGTTAACACGCTGTTTTGTCGACATGAATCTCCCGCCAGATAGTAATAGGTATTCCTCTTCTTTGCGATCGTAAAAGCATGATGCTGCGGCCAATTAGCGAACCACACTCTCGGTCCTACCTTTCAGCGCACTGCTCGCAGTTATTCCCTTTACATTTAATCATAATTATGCTAATATTTGAACTCTGCAGTTCTTGTGCTCTGGCGAGAGACTGACTACCGGTGACATCATCTACTGGTCGGCAGAGGCCACCTTCGTATTTTATATTGTACATAGCATAAGAGCAATCGTACGGTGGCCGGTTGCACGGAATAAATAACTGGAAAAAGCGTGCAAGGCGCGCACCGGCTCTAAGTGATTGTGGGTAGAGTTTTATGGGAGTCATAACCGCTGTTTGGTTTGGCGCGTTAAGCCTCCCCCAATTACTGCGAATAAACCTAATAGCCGTATTTCCCGTTCCTCCCGTTCGCCCTTGTTGGCCCTGGTGCGCGCCGCGCCGTCGGCTCTGCCATCAGATCCGTCCGCGGCGAGCCTTCGATTTCCCCGGTGTATCGATCTCGCCAGTCCACGAAACTGATCCCAGAATCCCGGAGAAGATCCGAGTCGAGATAACGCGCTTCCTCTGGATCGTGAGAAGCGACCGAGCTCCGGGCATTCCACCCCCAAAAGCTGACGCTATCATTAGACCTTCGATCGACAGATTCTCAACGAGACTGACCTGGTTCGGTCATCCTGTTTTTAAATCCTAATTAGAAGTCCTTAGAGATGTATCACATATTTTACATGAAAAATAATGTGATGTTCTGCAATAATTGTTAATGCTCGCGGGGGCAGCGACTACGGTGATAATGTGCGACTTAACACGGGCTCGGGAGAGAAGTGGCAGCGTATCATCGCGATCGCAATAAGATAGATATGCGTTCAGAGCGGAGTCCGAGTGCAGCAGACGCATGCAGTGACTTGCAACGGGTGTCTGATGACGGGCGATGGCCAGTCGGGTAACCCGATAGGCGCACGTGGCGCCACGTGATACGCTTCTAAGACCCGGGACTCCATGCAATCGTATTCCGCCGTCGACGGACTCATTGTTCCCGACGAATTCTCCAGAACGCCCAACTCCGTACTCTCCCCATAAAACTATGTAATTCCTATCTTCGCATCTTTCTAGTTTCTGCTTTTCCCGATGGCGAAAAGCAAATGATAGCGGGTCTAACATTATTACGAGAGTTGGGGCCCCTTGTGCCACGGACGCGGAATACATTATCCTTTTCGGTAGCAGGCGATCTCGATACCGAATTTACGAGGAACCCGCTCCAGTGCTCGCTCCACCGCCAATCTGCGAGCGGGAGATTTGCATGCGGCTCGCGCTCGGCCAACATAAATCCTCCAACGTCTCTGGTAAATGAGCCCCCGGTAATTACAATATGGACGATCGAAGACCGCGTTGGTTGAGCTTTGAAAAAATGCGAATTCATACGTTGTATCGCAAGAGGGTTAGCGCGGTTATACTGAGTATATTTTTCCCCCGAGAGGTCGATCTTTCCCGTCAAAGTCCGATCTTAGCTGTAAGGGGTGGATTTTTGCCTACAGCTGGCGTAGGACCAGCTGGATATTGTAGATAGGTTGCGAAAGGTGGCCAGTTCGTTCTCGCAAGCCGTTATCTCCGCAGACGCGGGGCAGAACCTCGTAAATCCGCCGGCATTTGTTTCCCGCTGGCCGGATGCACGGGGTTACCTTGGCTAACCCCGATGCGATCGTTCATACCTGTACAGCGACAAATCGCTGCCGGCTTTCTCTCCTCCTTCGCTCTCGGCTCCTCGTCGGGGCTTCTTCGCCCCCTGCTTTTGACTTCCTATTCTTTTTCTCGGCGATCGCAATTCGTTATCCGCGCGCACTTAAATAGTCGGCCAGCCCCGCTGGAATGGGATTTTAATTAAGAAAGCCGCGAGTTCGTTCCTTAAGTAGTTTTTGCCGCATTTGACGGACTTACAACGATAGACTTACGCACTGCAGCGGCCTCGCAGGCTTGTAGTGTATTTCATCTTTGAAGTGCCACCTGATTACCACGAGGTCCCCGGAGAGGAATGCTTTTCCCACGTGCTGCCAAAGTCAAGGCATCGCCGCTACAAACTCGTCAGTGTCAAGTGTACAGCGCCGGAATTTAGAATGGCGCGGCACCCTTGATAATGCACTTTACGGGAGTTTAAGAGACGCCTTGCTACGACCCCCGTCAGGAAAGTGGTCCATCGTTAAAGCGGCGGGGTTTTACAGCCAGCCGTTCGCGCGGGTGATTTGCAATCTGTTTGGATGCCGGCTTTTTTATCGCTTGATGAAGGCAGTATTTCATACCGACGGGAATTACGCGAGGGTTGCTTCAGTAGTGCGAGTCGCCCATTAGTCAGACGCCGCGGCGTAGACCAATATTTGCTGCTTTACAATCCGCTCTTCGTATTTCCCCGCGCTACTTAAAGTGGTATAAACCTTTATTAAAGTCCCCATTTACCAAGGCAGAGCGCACGCTTTCCCAAAGCGGTTGAGCGCATAGGAAACTTCTCGTTTTCACCGGCGCAAACGAGCCCGGGGCCTAATTAACCGAGGAGCTCGCAGCTCGTTCCGTATCTAAGTCTGTTTTACAGCACATTTAGAAGCAATTATACGAATGACGAGCTATCGCGCGGCAGAGAAACGCCGCGGCGATTACGTCGTCTAACACTCGGCCGAGGTGTCTACCTCTCGCGTATCATAGTCCGAGGCTCTCCCCATGTTCTAATGCGAGCCGAAGCGATTCATCTATCACGGAGACGCGCACGATATACCCCAGCGAAATTCACCAGCACGCCATTCGTCATGCGGCGAAAAAAAGGAAACCCCATCGTCACGGATAATACATTTATTATGTCACACCTTTAACGGCCAATACATTAATAACGCTTTGAGGTCCTGGTGCTCCCACGAGCTTAATCCCCGCAGCATGTGCTTCCAATTTAGCATTCGCGCCCCGCCACTCTGACAGGATGGACGTACTCCATGGATCGTTCGCTCTCGGTTGCCTCTGCAGGGATTTCCTCGCGGGACGCGACGTGTGTACGCGGCTTTAAAGTGGAAACCGCAGACCAGGATGCGTTATAGGCAGAGCCACGGAGTCTCTCAGCTGGCTCTCTCGGCTCGGTTTCTCCTTGGCTCTCGGCTCATTCTTCCCCTCTCTTTCTCTCTTTCTCTCCCGCGCGCGCGCTCTCGTAGCTCGCTCTTCGATTATATGTGGGATAACGCGGCGAGAACAAGAGGGACAAAGAGCTTTCTCGCTGCGAGGAAGCGAGCGCAGGCGACACGCGGAGCGGCGATCCGACGAGGACGCCGCTCGGAGAAGAGAAACGAACCAGCCGAAGGGAGAGAAAAGAAAGAGAGGGAGGTAATCTGGTTGGTCCACCGATGTTTCAACGGGGAAAGGATGAAGGAAGGGCCGAGGGCCTCCTGCTCGCCGCCATAATGCATCGTGAGAAGTGTGTATGGGGTCAAACGGGTCAAAAGAACGTCATGGCGCTCCTGCGAGTGCCCCCATGGCGGAAAGTGCCGCACCTCCGCGCTCTTGTCACTTTCCCTCTCAACTTCCATCGATGCGCGCGACCACCCTCAAGTATCCTGGCATCCCCGAGTACCTTCATATCTGTTCCTCGTCCAGTTGGTACAAGCGTGACAATGGCTGTTGGCCCGCGAGTGAAACCTCATCTTCCTGGTCTCGTGTTCGACGGAATCATAATTCTAGCGGGCACAATCGTGTTACGATTGGAGCTTGGCTCGCTGATACGTCAAAACATAACACATAGCCTGTAGGTCGGTGTGCTTTCTAATCAAAGGGAGGCATTAGGCATTCCCCGCATAGTTCGGGTTTAAAAGGCGATGGGACGGGCAGAGAGTTATGCGTGAATTCCTGATACGCAGCACACGTGCTCGGCTGGAGATGCGTGTGCGTGTGGACGCTCTCGCCTCAGACTTTACTCAGGTTTCATCCATTCCGATATACCTACCCCCTCGCTCCCATAGCTATAATGATCGTTACGATGAGCGATTGACATGGCGATGCTTGTTGCACCGATCGGCCGTTTGGAAGGTGCGAGGCTCCAGTCCATTTAGCGATGGACTCGCCGCCGTGAATGAGTCTCGGGGTAGAAGTTGTCGAGAAGAAAGTCTCGCAAAATATGGGACGTTCCTCGCTGTAAAGTGATCTTGCCGACCACTTCCTTCCTCCCGGCTGGGAGCGCGGATCCGATGACCAGTTTGAGGTCAACGATGACCGACGTGGGAAAGGATCGCCGCTGGCTGACTGGTCTTCCTTTGGCCCTCGCGCTTCTTTTTCTCCGTCCAGTACACTCCACCTTCCGTCGCCTTCCCTTCTTCTTCTTCTTCTTCTGCTTCTTCTTCTCCTTCTTCTTCATCGTGGCCTTTCCCCGCGCCCGCTAGCGAAGCAAGTCCGAGTAGCCGGGACACATTCCTAATGACACGCGGACTGAATTGATAGACCAATAACGATGTGATGCGAGGGGGACGAGCCTATTGTGCATTGTACCGGGCACATTATGCCGAGGTAAACCGGTGCAACCTTACGGTACAAGACAATGCGCCCCATCAGTTGCCCAGACGTATTCTGGTACCGGCAGCCCGAGCATGCATCGATGTACTTGCATTATACGATCCTTATGAATTGCATTCGTCCTTTGGAATCAGGCTGCGTGAGGTACGCCTCCGCATCCTGCCACCGTGGCAACTCGAAGTTCATACTCCCGCGGACGACCGATTTCGGCGGTGAGCATCATTTATGCTCGACAATTCCCAAATCTTGATCTTTATTTATATACCCGAACCTGTTGGCGAGAGGCTATATGGCAAGAGTTATCAAAGGGCGATCGGTTGCGCGGTCCTGCAAGGGTCGATTACAACCGCCGTGTAAGGGTCGGCGTGCGTGCGCGCTCAGCGTAGGTGGGCAAGTAGGAACAAGCGGCGAACAAGGTGCTTATTCAAATACATTCAATTAATTTCCATAGGAATAAGACAACAATGGCTTCTACGCGGTGGAATCGTCCGCGCGCGCGCTGATACCGCCGATCTCCAGGCCGGCACCAACATGCCGTACGCCGGTTTCGTGGGAGCCAGCCTCCCTTCGCTTCGGTCCTCCCTTTTGCCTTTCGTCCTGAGAGAAAAAGAGGATAGCTGACTCGCGTGTGTCTGCGTCCCGTGCAGTGTACATACATCATAAAGATATGGCAGGCTGGGGGCAAAGTGAAGGCAAAGTGGTCGCGTACGGCGAGGACAAGAATTCGCTTGTTACACGGAGGCCTCGTTAATTAGTGTAAATGCGATCGGGAGTAAGAGGAGGTCGGTGTTGGCGAGATGGGCGCGTGGTGTACACAGGGATTCGGCGATAACGAGACAAGACAGCGCGCGGTGGCTACGTGGTCCGGGCATCGTCGCCGGTCAGGTTGACACGGCGATTAAGCGCGTAATTGTAGGCGATCCTCAATTAAATGCCCGCTTCTCGTTCGGCGTAATTAGCTGCCCGTTTGGGGAAGCCTCGAGGTGTTTCGTGGTCCAGCGAGCCAGCGAACCAGCGAACCAGCCAGCGGAGAGTCTGGCCCGGTCGGTCGCTCGGTCGGAGGAAAAGGAGAAAGAGAGGAGTAAGAAGCAAAGATACGGAATCGGCGAGAACGCGAGAAAGAGCGTGTAGAGGGAAGGGGGGAGGGGGGAGGGGTCCAGATATCAGCTCAGCAAGCTGTGAATGGCTGCGCCCTTGATGGAACGGAAGGGAAGAACCGGGCGGCTAGAAGTATAAGGGGGGGCAGTTAATTAATGGGGCGGCAACCGACCACTTCCCCTTCGCTCTCTCCGGTACCTTCTCTCCTTCGCTCGGCATCGCTGCCTCCCGATATACCTCCTTTTTCTCCTCGTTAGTGTTTTTCAACATCTTCGTACTTCGCACTCCTCCTTCTCTCCACCTCTTCTTCATCTTCTCCACATCTACTCGTCGATCCCCGATCGAGTCCTTTTTCCCTATCGCCAAGCAGTCTATCCTCTCGTTTTCTCTCTATGGTGGGATTAACTTTGAGATCGGCCTATCAGCCTAAGTGTAGTAGTAAATCTTTCCACATCGATCTCCTCTTCACCCTCGCCGGATCGAGGCGCGCGCATTGTACGATGATCGAGGTGGTGCTCTTCGCGGCTTTTGTTTCCCCCCTCATATTTTCCGGCGAGCGCGAATCTGCGCCCACTTGCTGCCCCCCTTCGCTCCCTTCTACCCTCTCTTTCTCTCCCTCAATTCGCCTGATCCAGCCAGATTGCTTTTGGCGCTGCACCGTGTGGTTAGTCGGCTTCGCGGAAAGATCTTGGTAACGGTCGATGATTAAGGGTATTAAATCTTTCGAGAGTACTCGCTCGTCCTCTCGTGCCACTCTCGCCCTGGCTCTCTCTCTCTCTCTCACTCCGTCTCCCTTTCTTCTTCTCGCCATATTTCTCTACCTTGTCCGTGTTGGCCGCCGATCCTGCCGATGCTGACGCCTACACCGACATTACTCCGCGGTTATTTCTCTTCTCGAACTGGCTGATTATTCATCGGACTGCGGGGGTTGCCGGATCTGCCGATCGTTCCCGACGCGCGAGCACCTCGTCCAGCGATATATGCTTGACGTCGGTTGGCTCGTCTATCGGCGTTCCGAAGCCGACGTTTCCTCAGATTCTACGAAATCGTTATTAGATCAATCGACGGGCCTACTTTCCTGTCACGCGAGCAGCTTTCCCACGAGGCGGCCGGTCGGCCGGGAATGCTTCTATCCGGTATCATCGGTTTCCACCAGATCGTCGATAACATCGTAGGAATGCAATGCATGGTAATTTGTCCCGGAGATCGCCGGGGCTCATCATTTATTAGATTCCCCCGAAGAGCCGGTCCATCCCTCAAATCGTCCGAGACTTGGAGGACGAGCCTGGCCAGGAAAAATCATAGCTTTCGAGGTGGAGAGAGAGAGAGAGAGAGCGTGTTCTTTATCGGTGGCGCGGACTGTGCCAGTGGAATCCGGGGAATCTGGCCGGAGTGCGCTCGATTAAATGGAGTGGATGAGGGAGCGAGCGAGAGAGGGAAGAGCGGTGCAAAACCTAGGGAGGCGGTTGGCTGAGCTCGATGCCGAGGTCAAAAATCGGTTGAACGTGTGGCGACCGCTTCTTGACAAGGATGGAATTCGCGGAAAAATCAGAGTGGCGTCGTGGCCGGCGAGCGGCGCGTTCCCCGCGTGCCAGGAGTGCCCGGCTCGGCAGGATGTGCTTCTTTCTAAAAACCAGCCGTATTTTTCGCGGTACACGGGAGGACGCGCACAGCATCCCGCTGTCGAGCGGTCCGCGCCAAGAATTCCACGGGATGCGAGGCCACGGAGCGCGCGGCGCGGGCCCCGGTGGGGCGGTGGTTTTTCCTTCGGCTGCCGTGGGTCCCCTTTATTCGTGTCGTCCTAATTCGAAGCGAGAGTCATTGGGCCGCGCGCGCGCGCACGGCCCTGGAATGCTCGCAGGCATCCAGTGCCACTCTCGTTCTCCTCCTCGTTCTGTGCTCCTTCGTTCCACGCTCTCGCTGCTCCACCAGGCCTAGCCTCTCCTCTCTTTCTCTCTCTCTCTCTCCACCTCTTCCACTCTCCCTCCCTGCTCGCTCGCTCGCTCCCTCGAACCCTCCGGTAATTAATTTAACTTCTTGTCCGAACGATGGCGGCTGCTAATGGTTTTCTTGTAGCGCTGCGCGAAACCACTCTCGGCCGACCCCCCTGACTAACCGTGCCCCTTCGGCGTTTACTCCTCGGCCCATCGGAATCGCACGGAATCCCGATTTCTGGAGTCAAAGAGAGTTTCATCGCCTTATCCGACTCTGTATGAAAGACTGTCGTCACTCAATATCATCAATATACTCTGGTTTTAAAAAATGCTCAAATAAGGTGCACATCACTTTAGTATTGAGATCAGTATTTCAAAGTATAGTATGTACAGTCTGCTCAAACGATTCTGTTAGGAATTGCCACGTAAACAAAGCCGAAAAAATAACAGAATCGATTGAGCCCGGGGTACATGGTTGAGTGGCTCCTCAAATTTTCGGGTTGATGCTAATTAGGTATAAAAGACAAGGGACTAGGAGGGATGCTCCATTGAGAGGTACACTCTCGAGCGGGGCCTGGTTATGTCGGCGAGGGTTGTCGCGAGTGGAGCTACTTATTCCGCTAGAACGCTCCCTTATGGAGAAGGATCATAATCCCCGGGAAGGCGGGAGGGCGATCGAGGGTAATTAGTCCTGTCGTTAGCAGGCCGTTGTGGTAACACGATCTGTTCCCGGCCCTCTCGGCCTAATAGCCTCTCGGTCACCGATGGAAATGACGTAAACAGAAGTAAGGGTCCATTCCAGATTCCCCTGAACGTACCTCCTCGCTTTCCCTCAAAGTATCTCATTTCTATGAGTGTGTCTGTCAAGCGGTTGTGTCTCGTCCAGCGATGTCCAATCGTAGCTGTCGACAACCTTTGCAAAAATCGGTAAACAGTCTGACTACCTGTCATAATAAACCCGGAGCCACCGCACTCTGCAGCTAACCCGGGACACCTCTCGCCTATCACAATAGGACTCGGCGGAGATTCGCTACAGGCAAACACTGGCCCATGTGCGCCGGCATTTTTCTTAGCCCAAGAGTAAACATCCAACAAAACAACAACTGCCGTTTATAGGAATGGAGAATCGTGAGGCGAGTAGGCTAGGAAGCGCAGATATAGTTGAAAAAGCTGCCATGCCGTTGGGTGGATCCGCGGGGCCTCAACCTTGGCGGAGCTCGGTGAGGCCGAAGGGCGCCCGGTGAATAGGTGCGTGTGCAACGTCCGTTGTGGCCGCGAGGCGTTAACGAGGCGGGCAAACACGAAGAAGTAGACTAGGAGAGGAGATACGCCGGCAAAAGTAGAGGAAGAAGAAGAGGGCTGTCTCGAGAGGACGAAACGGAGAAGGCTGGGAAGGAAGAGGAGCGTAGCAGGGCGTGTTGGTGCCGGCCGCGATGAAGGATGAACGGAGATCGCGAAAGCCGAGTAGGAAAGATCGCGTGTGAAAAAGAAGGACCGAGAGAGGAATGGAATACGTCACGAAGCAGACGGGGAGGAAGGCGCCTTTTTAAGGCGAGGTGTGAACTCTGCCGCCCTTCGGCTCCTCGCACACTCTCCTCTCTCCCTCTCTCTCTCCCTCTCTCTCTCCCTCTCTCTACTGCTCATTTCCTCGACTCCTCGTGCATCCAACCAAGCACGAAAGCACCTCTTTCCACCTTATTAAGACCCCCGAGCCAGCCAGCACACAACCGGCGGACTCTCTCACGGCCCTCTTCTTCCTCCTCTCTTATCGTCTTCCTCGGGCTTGTATGACTCTGGGCCCTCTCGGGCTGCCCTCCCGCGGCCTCGCCGCTTCTTCCTCCACGCAGCGCGCAATGCGCTTCTTTCTTCCTGCTGGGCTTATTCTTCTGCGGACTGGCCTTTGAGTTTACACGAGCGCCGACAGTACCAGTACCTACGTATGTAGGTCGCCTGTACCAGCTCAGTACTCGCCCAGGCTGATTTGCCTTTTAACGAGCCTCGCGCAATGCGCCTTCTTCGGACGCACGCACTATGGAACCCTTTGTGCCGAGGGTATGCCGGGAGAAGAGAACACGCAGCGCACGCGGGAGAGCGTGATCCCGATAGCGCGCCGGAAATTCGTCGTGCCTTTTCAAGGTGAAGGTGAAGTGCGTGTCGCTTTGACTCTTCTTATCTTCTCAGCACTATCGCCCGCCAAATACTGCGCAACGGCTTCGTTCAGAAGTGAGTAACTTGGCTGGGTAAT
Organism: Crossocerus cetratus; assembly: GCA_963675795.1. Taxonomy (NCBI): domain Eukaryota; kingdom Metazoa; phylum Arthropoda; class Insecta; order Hymenoptera; family Crabronidae; genus Crossocerus; species Crossocerus cetratus. The sequence continues at coordinate 14,964,629 of OY776666.1, read as the reverse complement.
CAGATTCCCGTGATTGGGTGGATAGGACGGTTTGCCGGTGGCGTTTCATATCAATATCGTTTGTTAATTTATTGCGGGAGGGAAATCGGTGAAGGCAGAGTGCATGTAGCCAAAATAAGAGTGGCTTTGGAGAGGATTTAGTCACGCAAGCGGGAGTCGTCATGGCGGTACTGAGTAAAGGGGGGCGCGCACGAGCAGCTGAGGCAAGACTAGCACCTTGTTTATTTTAATCGGAGCTCGACGTGCCTCCAAGATTGTTTCGTCTCGCGGCCACTCGATGTTTAGCTCACCGTTTAATCACCGTTAACGAGCGGTTATCGTTCACCGGCTGGAAACACGACGATGCTGACGAGCCGATCGCCCCCAAGCACGGGCACCGCAAGCGTTCAATCGCAAGGCGTCGTATTGCTTCCGTTCACTTTGTACACCTGTGTTTTTCCGTAGTTCGCCTGGTTCTCTCTGGGAGACTTTTCTGCGATTTGAATCGAGCGTACGGCGAGAGTTGCTCTTGCTTTGGAAATCTCGTAGGAAAGTTGGACGAATTTCACGGGACAAGAGGTGGCCCCGCGGGAACAGGCACCGAATGGAAAGCAGCGAGTCCAAACAGAACGTTATGGAGATTCTCCACGGTGAAGCCGGTAAAATGTTTGGTGTCGGGAAGGACTCCTTTTACGGTAGACGGTAGTGTCCAGGTTTTGTGCGGGCAGCTGACCGATATCCGAGGGTCGAAGGTGGGCCCCTTTTCTTGCCGGCTTTCCAGTAGTCCACCGAATCCGAGTGTTTGCAAGCATCGCAGAATAGAAGTTTGCGCCACTCGGAGGAGCGCGACAATCCGTAAAGGGGCGCCAGGTCGGGGCTTCCGTTTACTGCGGCGATTTCGTTCCGCCGTTGTTCCCGTTCTCCACCTCCGCGAAGAAAACAGGCCGTAAATCAGGCTACGGGGACGGTCGCACAGCGATTTGTTACGGAAAACAGTGGCGGCATTAAAGCTCTGGCCCAGTTGCGCTTCCCGGCGGGAGAGGAACGAGCAATCTTTCGGGGATGCATTCTCACTCCACTCTCCCATTCTCCCCTGATCTTCTCCCCATTTTCTCCTTGGACTGAATGGCATTGTTAGGACTAATCTTGGTCTGATTTACGTAACAATTACTTGTACCAGCGAAATCTACTCTTCTGCCTGGAAATGCAAATTCGGAGAGGACTCTATTCCGGGCCGGTAGCACAGTGTATACATGAGAACGAGCGAATTTCTTTCTCGGCCTTTTTTCTCCGGGAAAAGATACACCCAGTGTCTCAATCCTTTTAAGCCGGCGCATTCGTTCTCGTCGCCTCAGCGAGCCATTCACATGGGCGAGTTGGACTTGTTGTCAGAAAGAAAGAGAGTAACGCGGCTGTCTCGTTTGTCAGATACGAGCGGCTGTCTAGTGGATGGTTAAACAAAAATCCCGGCGAAAAATGGTGCTCCGTGACTGACGCGGCCCGTCACGCCCTTTTTCGTAGTTTCACCGGCATTGACTTGGGACTGTTGGTCCTGTTGCCCCGGCACCGAGGAAATCTCGGCACGTAGGAGACGTCCGTTTCGGCAGGACGCGCGACTAATCGGCCCGTACAAATATTTAGGGCGAGGACCTGACGAGGCAACCTAAGGGGCCTTGCTTCTCTCTCTCTCTGTGTTTACCGTTTAACCGGCCCGTCGCACAGTAGTTGGGCCCTTTTCACCGGACTCCTAGTACCGTGCAGAATGGCGAATCTGATTGCGTCCACTCGCCCCAGTACCGTGACGACTTCCCAGCAGTGCATTCCTCCCTCGAAGACGCCTCGCTTCCGTTTCTACAACTTTGGAATCCCCTCTAACCGAATTCGTTTCACCTCGACACCTGGAACGCGAACTCCGATTTTCCATTACTTCCAGCAAGGATCCTGGACATACCTTCCACTGTGAAATTGGAATCTCCGCCGGACCGAGTCCGCAGTTATCGTCCAGTGAAAACGTGCTCTATACGAGGTTCTTTTTTTTTCGGTAGAGAAAAACATTAAATACATAGTGTTTTCGTATTCTTAGCCATTAGCGTGGCATCAAAAAGCCATTCGTTGATAATGGATAGCCCCGTCGGTTCGGTAGACATTAATTTGATTTATGCGCAAGGCGGGGACGAATTAATCTTGGCGTTTTATGAGCCCGATACGTCCGCGGGTCGTTTCATTGAGATCTGAATTCAAGGGGACATGCCGGGCCTTTTTTTAATGATTATTAGAAGCGAGACTGTCGCCGTGATTACGGCCGATCTAGTATCGCTGGCGGGTTGCGCGGGTACAAAAGGGACACAGACCTCGGAAAGGGAAGCCAGGGGAAGGGATCGGAATGGGTGAGGCTGTTATGCACATCATGATCGCGTTATGATCGCCATAAGGTTTTACAGCGGTCATAACTGGGCCCGGGACTTTATTGTTCGCCGGACAGCCGGGCAAAAACTGTTGGCCCACTCACTTCGGTCCCCTCCGGGTCTCCGGACCTCTGTAAATTCAGTCTGGTTAGAGCCACCTACTCCAGTGGATCTCTGCCAAATACCAATCACCAAACAACAAAGTTCCCTAAATCGAGCCCGGCAACTGCTGTCAGGAAATATGCAATTTAAAAATTCAGTAAAATTCCAATAAATATTGGCCACAATATGGATTCAAATTCCTAGCTCAGTCTTTTGAGCGCAACGAGAGAGAAGTCGGTCGGTTAACTCGAGGGGACCCAGACACCAAGGAAGGGGGAGGGGAAGAACGTCGAATTTCTCTGGCACTCGCCGATCCAGCCACACGACCGCTCTTTTTTTTATTTACACGTACACGTCACAATGGTCGCCTGGCAGGCGTGATAAATCTTGGTAATGGTCGGTCATCAATCTGGCAGGAATTACGCGCACCGCACGTTCCCTTCGACAATAGGCCCACACCGCGCTAGCACCAGTCATGGGTACCCGCTCCGACAATGCCACCTATTAATAAACCGCGCTATTAACAAAGCCACATATTCTCCCGCGTGTTATTAAAACGCTTCGAGTACCAAGCTCCATTCCTCTCTCGTGATCGATTCCACCTAGATTTGTCTGCGCCGCCGTGCCCGACCCCAAAACTTGACGGATATAATAGACACGTCTAGGGTGAAGTGCTGCTTTCAGGGTCGAGTCGAACTTGACGGACAATAATCTTCAATGGTGTCAATGGAGAACGAGACATCTCTATTCGTGCACTTGAGGATAGAGTGGTGCGGAAATGCCTTCATTGGAATTGGAAGATTTTAGGGGTGCGGGTCGTTCCGAGGGAATCAATTTCTCTCTCGAAATTTCGTTATTCGGAATACAGCGAAGCTTGGACTCGAGGCAGTGGAAGGTGGAGTTTAATGATAGCGTGAGAAGAATGCGAGGGTTGGTCGACGGATTTCCCTCAAAATCGCGAGGCATCCGCAGCATCCAGGAGCGCGACGGTGCTCACGTCGATCTTCGCGCCTCGTTCGCTCTCTTCTCACTTTCTCTCTCGCTGTCTCTCTCCCTTTCTCTCTCTTTCTCCTTGTCCCGGGTGCCCGCTGCTTGATCCTCTCCATGAATCTCCGCTCGGGGTGTAGATGGTGAGCCGAGATAGGGGGGCTACTTAAACTTAACCCTTGCTCGTGCTCGTGCTCCTCCGGACCAGGAGGACCGGTGAGACCGGAGGCCACACACCAAGAAAGACTAATAGCCGGGAAGATAACGCTCTTAAACACTTTGCCAGGCCAATGCTTCTTCTCCACCGTTGCAACCTGCTACGGCCCTCTTCTTCTCCCGAAGCTTCCTGCCCGGGACAAGCGGCTACCATTCGACATCGGTAAAGCCCCGATCGATTAGCAAAGTGCAGGACGAAACTCAACTCCGACTCGTACCAACCCGCCCGTCTTACCACCGGCAAATCTCTACTCCGCCAAGACGACGGAAACGGCCGATTAACACGGCGCGAGGCGGATCAAGTTAACGTCAACAGATTTCCTCGAGCCACTCGTGCGGGGGGAGAGAACAGCTTTTCGCCTGGATGGAGAGCCGAATAAATCATAGGGCAATTTAGAGTCCCGCAGCAGCCGAGCCGGATTAGAGTCAAAGTGTTATCGAAGGCAGCCGGCTGTCGAGGGCTATCATTCAATTACTCGTATCCGTCAAGTCACACTTGGTTTGTCGCTCGGAGTGCCGGTTTACTCGCCGCTGGAGCGTGTGCGTGCGCTGGAAACCGCTCGGCGGGAGGGGGGTGGGGGGCAACGTATACCCGTTTACAAGGTGGTCGAACCGATAGAGCGCCGCCGAGGAGTCGGCGGCCCGATAGCCGAGACCGAGTAGAGCGCGTAATTGATAAACGCGCGATAACGAGCAGCACGTGCAATGCCTCTCTCGAAGCGAGAAAGACGGAAAGCCGAGACCGAGACGGAGAGAGGGAGAGAGAGAGGGAGAGACATGAAGTCGCCACTTGAAAGTATCTGGTACAGTGCTCACCTACTACCATCGAGGATAACGACTCGATTATTGCTTTACAGTTCCCGGGGATAAACCGCGCTGCAACGAGTTTATTGCTCGCACTGGCGCGCATACTTGTAAATAACGCTAACGACCGGCCCAGCAGTCAGCGCCGCTACACGCAACTCCTGAATGTTAATCTTAATTCCCCGTGACAAGAGCGCCGGCTACCGGTGCTGCACGCTGTATACATGAGTGCGAACCCATTGAATGAATGGCCCTCGCATGGACCGCTGCCAATTATAGCGGCTACCGGTATAATTTGATCGGCGGCGTCCCCCGAGCCAATTAAACAAAAGAAAATAGACAGGAGTTAACCCCTTTTGGTGGTGGATGCGTGGATTGATATCGCACTGAAGGGTGGAATCGACTTGGTGCCGTGGGAAGTCGAGTCGCGGCGAGTGGGAGTGCTTTCGTGGTCGCTGGTAAATTGTTTCCCTTCCACTGAAGAAGCGCGTTGGCCCCGGCCGACGCGCATGTATGTGTATACAAATACAAAAGCAACAGGTGGTGAGTGGCTTCGGGTTTGGGTTACCGGTTCAGCTATTCACTTTTATTCATGACTTCGCCGGACGAACCAGAGAGGATACTCAGAGGTGAGAGAGAGTGAGAGAGAGAGAGGGGGAGAGAGTATGGGAGAGGAGGACTTGCATATACAAATCTACATTCGTGGGCCAGTCGAGTTGGAGTCCTCAAATTCCTTGGGCGAGCGACCTTCGGGGTCCCGCGCAGGTTGCGCACTCTCAGGTAATGCGTTTACAATGGACTTAACGATCGGCTTACAAGTCCCTGGCGCTCTTGACATCGCGTGGAACTTGCATTGCCGATCAATATCCCTTTACTGTAATTGCTATTCAAATCCTCGTTCTCCCAAACACCATACACCGTTCCTCGGAACCCGTGGAATGCCAATATTCACATTCATTTCTTGGATCTCTTTTATTAGACTTTAATTGTGAGGCGTGCACCTTCAGACATTACGGTCGTTCGGAGAATTCTGTCGATTTTCACGAGTCGCTGTAGAACCTCAGCGGAGAGTAGCTTCGTAAGAGGGCGATTGGCGAGTTTCCAAAAATAAGGTGGTCGGCTCAACGTAATCAAAGTGAATTAAAGCACCCGTTCGATTCCCAGTAACTCTGAGACCGCATTATACGACGATGCGCAATCTCATTGACCCACTTGCTCTTATTCTCTGAATCTGTCGAAATTACCAGCCCCGGAATTTCGTGTTGTCGAACATCGATGAATTTCCATGGGGTGTCCGCCGTTAATACTTCCTCCCCTCAATTATACCCATGCATATTTATCGTTACACTGACAGTCATACCGTTACCGCCGGGAACTCGCATTATAATTTAATCCTTCATTATAACTGTCCGCTGAATAATGGCCGACATCACAATGAGCCATAAAGTACGCGGGGACTATGCGGCGAGGAAAAGGCACCGATACATTGTGCCGGCACACAGTTAGCCGTCCTATATCCTTAAAATATGGGAGTTTTCGGCGCTCGGCATAGGCGCGCGGCTCAAAGTACTCTCGGGGAAAAAGCACGCCGCGGATCGCTTCGCTGTCAGAGCCAGCGATTTCACTGGGCACCGGGTTATTTGCATAATTATCAATGGTAAGTGGGTGCCAGCCGGCCAAAGATCACAGCTCCACCCACATCCCGCAGACAAGTAACGAGAGTTCTTTACATGGAAATCGCCGCGGTCGATTCCACCCAGCCATTCACCAATTTCCTGATTGATGATCCTGATCGAACATTGGGAAATGCAATTATTTTACTGAATAACGCAGTATTTCTATACACTTTTCACTTAGACCTTCGCTCGTAAGTCGTATGGATTAGTCAGCCACTGCCGCTCGGTGCGTGGGGGCACACTCCACGCCGCGCAGTGCCGGTAATTTAATCGGGAAATCGTAAGCTGATAATCAATACGTGATGGAATTCATAATAATGGCTCGATTAAGAGCGGCCTTTATCTGCGATTGATAAGAATTGGCTCGGTCAAGTGTGCGCAGATCTGACTTGGACATGTTAATGAAAGGGTGACACACATTTCAAGAGTCTCCTATCCAGCACTAATGTCACGTTGCAACAGGTCTAGTAGCTGAGTCTTTATTCAAACTCGTGCTTATTATATTTACACAAGTTTTCCGACTGAACCACTGTTAAAAGTAGATTGTGTACCGTCGAAGTCAGCGGACTCGGCGCTCCATTCCTAAATATAGTAGACCTGCGCTCGTAAATAGCTCAAGCACGTTTCAATACTGACAGACAATTAGTACCAATTAGCGATGATAATTAAACAAGATTTGATTGATTAACAGTGTGCAAAGCTTGGAGCGTGACGCTCGCGAGACACAGGGTTCGGCGCTCCCACCGGTGCTGAGAAATACCGGTGGATCGTCAGCCGCGTGATTCACTGAGCGCTTTAGAAGCTCCGAGTCTCGAAGTAATTACGGAAACGACGCGATAAATAATCGCCCGCCCACGAGCGACACGTATTCCTCGAGCGAGTGTAATCCACGCGATGACTTCGCCTCCAAAGTTACAGAGCTCGGCGTTCGCACAAGAGTAACAGATGTCCATTAGCATCATCGGTTAGATTTCTCCACGGCTGAGAGGAAAGAGCCAGCCAAGTGCAGCTTCGACACGTATCGTTCCAATTAAGTGGATCACTCGTAGACGATCGGCATCCGCTAGAAACTAGGCCGGCGCGCGCTCGCTCCTTACAGGCTTATCTGCGCGCCGCGTGATTTACGGTCGCGCTAATGAGGGATTAACACGGCCAATTAACTGGTATATCCAGCGTCAATTATCGGGGCGCATATGGCCGCGCTCACTGCCGCCCGAGGAGAGTGACAGTAACTGGCCGCGCTGGATGCTTGACATCTTAATTGCCGAGAGCGATTCTTGTTCGCGCGGGTAAACAGTGGTGGCCGCCGGCAATTAAGAGCAACGGGAGTCTTGTTTAGTGCCGCTCGCTCGCACGTCCGGTACACGAGCTATACACCTTGTCCCTCGTAATTCGGAGCAATTGATTAATTGGATCGAGTGAGAGCCGACATCGAGCAGGAGGAGCGGAAGCTGGAGCTACTAGATTTCACCCATTTATTCTGTTAGTCTCTTGTAACAAAGTAGAATGGCCTCGTAATGCCAGACGTCTATTCTTGCCCATCGAGCTCCTCGGGATTAAGTTTCAGGAATCCGTCAGTCCGGGAGGGTTTCCGGGCGATTCGTTACGCGACGCGTATCAAAGCGATTTATCGCCAGCCGAGGGAATCGCTTGGTTACGAGCGTAGTTTGCTCTCCGAGGGTAGAAGTACTGGTCACGACTCCCTTCAACGTCCTCCTCCACAGAGAGCGCGGCTCGTTCTCGTGCTCCTTACCAGCGGAGCCTCGACGAATTCGCCTTATAGCGCGAGATTTACAATGGCGTTTACGAGAGAAAGAGAAACACGGGCCGAGGGAGAAGGGGAAAACTCGCTATAAAGTTTCGTAATCCGTGCGACGTGCCGCGGCCCTCTTTTCAGCCCACCTTTCCAGGCCGCCCGAGAGCCTCTCCCGTCTGTCACGTTACTCCGCTGACAAGGTGACAAGTCCGCGCCATACCCACGTGTTACCACTGTCAATCTCAATCGCAGAAAACTGGATCCACCGGCGGCAAGTCCTGCCAAGTTTATCAAATCGGTGCGGTGGTTGGAATGAATCAAGTTTTGGTAGTCACCTGCAGGAAGGCGGCGGGTAGATTTATAATTTGGTGATTTAAGGGGGCACGTGACACCGTCGTCACGTGTTGTGCCGGGGGTTTGAAGCTCGACGATTAAAAGCTCGTTAGGTCGGCCGCGCACCAGGCATTCCTGGTGCTGCAGGGGAGAGTGAAGGCCCGCTCGCAGGGTAGGTCCCGGGTTCCGACGTAGCGGCGGGCAGCCGAGATAGGATCAGGCTGCTACATCCTGCAGGATCGTGGCGTGCCAGGTATCTAATCTGGCCACTTTCGGAGCCGCGGGTAGCCGTGTTTTGGCCGGGGATCGTGTTAAGGGGATTTACATTCATTTCGATCCTAATAACCCGATCCCTCGGATCCCGATTTGGAACACGATATCCGTCCTCTCCGTATACGTATACCCGCAACTCCCTTTTCTTTCTTTCGCCTCGCCCTCCCCCTCCTTTCTACCTCGTACTTCTTCTTTCATTCTTTACTCGAGAACCTCCTCCGCCGCTTGCTCTCTTCCTCGACAGTCACAGAGCGCTCGCTGAGGGCTGTGGGCTTTTTTCCTTTTTCGGGAGGAAGCGCACGAGCTTTTAAGTAAAGCACCGAGCGGAGATCCCCCTTGTATCTTCCCAGCAGCGGTCGCTCCCATGAATTATTTCCTGGCGTCCCGGCGCTTCTTCCTCCCGTTCACGAGCTCGAGTAGCACCCGATGAAAAGCGGCCGCGTCTCGTCGACTGAGGAATTCAGCCTGGTCGATCTCCTTTTCCTCGCGCCCTTTATATCTACCACACGAATCTCATTTCCTCTTTCACTTTGCCGCCTCGACAGCATTCCCCGGCCCTTAGCCTCTAATGTTCTCACCTGTCCATCAGTGCTTTCTCGACTTTCCTCTGTCGCCCGGGGGCCCGGCTTATCCCGCTATCAGTTTTTCCTACACGCCACTCTCGTCCCTTTGAACTCGCCGTTTTTCCGAGCGACCGACAGCTATTTCCCCCCGGGGTTTACTCTTCCCGAGATACATTTTTTCTCGCGCGCACACTCCGGGTGAAAGTTGGTCTGGATGGGAGTGCGCATGCTGGCACTCTCCGAGGAAAGTCAGCGGTGACTAAACACCGGGTTATTCGAGGAGGGTCCGGCGCATAATTAAAAAGGTACTTCACCACGACGCTAATAAACACGGCAAATACGCGGAGAGTGGCCGATGGTAATGAAAATATCTGGTCGGAGGCTCCACCGACACTTTCGAGTAGACTTCATTCAGCGTCGCGCTTCCCGAGTCATCGCATGCCAGCTCTGTGAACGGGCCGGCGAGTTGTTCAATGAAATTCCAATCACGCCCCCGATCGCCCCGGATACCGCGTCCACTTGGGAAACATTGCCTCTTCCACTCTTTCCCTCGGATCGCCGCGCGGTAAAAGAAGAGTTCATAAATATCGAGTAACTATTCCCACCTTTGACTTGGCTCGGAGAGAGTCTGTCATAAAGGCACGCTGGAACTGTCATAAATAAGCTTGCAGGCAATTAGTGGCTAGCCAGCAGCCGGAAAGGCTTACTCTAACGTTGCAGCGAGTGCCGTAGCGAATTACATAAATCACTTGCACGCTGATGTTTTAACGCGAGTGTGTAATGAGTCGGAGTGGGCCGTGGTACAATGCGGCATTTTCCTTGGCGCTTCTAAAGAGCCACATTTCCGTCAGAGGCGTTTACGAGGCTCGGCACGGTCCGCCGTCTCCTTCGATTTATTTCCTCGGGCTAGAACTTGCTCGTAAAGGAATTCGCCAATCTAGGCAGGAGCGCGATGGATTTAGCTTAAGTGGCCCATAGTGGGATTATCGAAGGAAGTCGTAGCGGAGATTACAGAGACGACAGGGCTAATAAGTAAGTGAAAAGGGAGGCAGAGCGTCGAGGAAGGAGGAAGCTGCGAGATTGAGTGTCGAGGCCGCGGAAGCGACGAGGCGTAGTTTGATCGCTGTGGACGAGGCTTCATCACCCGTGGTCGCCTTCGTGGATGCCCGGGGTCCTGTCGACGACGAGCGTGTGATGTGCCCCGGAGCCAAAACAACACGTCCCTCTTATCTGGCGGCTCTCTGCTCTGGACTCTCGTCCTCTCCCATCCAACCTCTACACCTCTCTTTCTACCCTCTCGTTAATCTGGCGCGGTAATCCGTTCCCACAGACAAAAGGGCCTCGCGGCCCGTCGAGTTCGATCTTCGTCCACCACCTCTCACTGCCTCCTCGTGCTGCTCGCTTGTCCGGCGTGCAGGTATGTAATAAGGATGTAACCCGAGCTCCCCGGGACACGAGGAGACTACGGGAGAGGCCAGCCAGACTGTACCTTGGCATCGCCAACTATCCGCGACAGGTTCCAGGACTCCTCGCCTTCCCGATATATCCCGATCTCTCGCGCGGCCGATCGATCGATCCGCACTTCCACGAACGGATCTTATACAATATGATATCCCGGTATCGCGCCACTTTCGGCCCGGATCGATGTCGATTCACAGTTTCCAGGAGGATTAGCCGGCAATCCCCGCCGCCACGACTATTCGGCCGGGACACACTTTCACACAAGCGGCCGGCGCCGCGCCTCGGTTCTCGAGCGATTCAGCCTCTCAAGCGAGTGCAGGAAGTCAGCTTGTAAGGTTACACGCCCGCTGGATAAACGGGCGAGCAATCACGAGGTATTATTAACTCTGGAGCGACGAGAATTTCGTGATCGGAGCGGCGGGGTGTAGATATCGTTATTTATACACCGGGAACGGCAGAGGGGCGGATGAGCCGAGTAGAGCTCCTGCTGCTCGTTTTCTCGTCTTCGAGGGCGATTGCGCGTCGCTCTGCAGGTATGCAATGAGGATGTAACCCAAGACTCTCGAGTCTGTGTGCAGAAAGGGAGACGACGTGGCCGAGCCGAGCGCCATCGGTCGTGGCAGGGGATGCGCGCGGTGAATTCACGACAGGTTAGAAATTCCTCCTGGAACTCGGCGTTTTGCAGGGCTTCCAGGAAGTCTCGAAGCCGCCTGTCGACGAGACTGCCGATCTATATTTAATTCGAACCGCGGTAGACCGCAGATTGCGACAAGCCGAGTGGATGGATAGTCGCGGCGCGGCGGCCCAGGGAGATCCCCCGGGCGAGAGTCCGCCGCCGGCCGAGAGCGGCTTCCATCCGGCCCCGTGCGTTTTAAAGGATATTGGGATCGATTAATAGCCACTGATGTTAAATGGATAATGATGGATCACTATGGAGTGAGGCTGGGGTGGGTGGGAAGTCGAGGGGCAGTGAAGGAGCGCGGGCCAGTGGAAGACAACGAAGAAGCGTGAGATAGGTCATCCGGAGCCGCGATCGCTCTTCAGACTCGCCGGGACCTTTCTAGAGAGCTCGACAAACACTCGACACAGCTCGCGTGGTTCTCCTTCAAAACATGGCCACCATTGTTGCCGTGTCATCTCTTTCGGCTCCTCGGGCCATTGTCCTTCGGCACGCAATACCAATCATTTCTTCCATCGATCCTGCTACACGCTTCTATAGCACTTACTTCGCTCCCCATTTTCCCTAGAGCCGTTTTTAGTTCTAACCATAGCAAATGGCGGAGAGAACTTTTGATTGACTTCCAATCTTTCTGAAGACCGATCGAAAGAACGTCTGGTAGAAGCGGAAAGCTTGACTGGCAAGGTTTTCATTGGGCATAGAGTCGAGGTACGAGAGGAATGAGTCGAAGGTGTCGAGGGATCCGTTTCCACCGAGGCGGAAGTGGCTTCTTCTCGGGTGGAGATCAGCTGATGCATGGGCGGTTCGTTTGGGAGAGCGTAGTGAATGGAAGATCGGGAGCAGAGCGGTGAGCAGAAATGCCCACTCTTTCTGGGCCCGAATCTGGTCAGCGGGACGAGGTGGACGAGGTGACGGTGCGCTGGTAGCACTTTCACAGACGTGCTAGTGGCCGTGTGTTACCCACCGAAGATGGTCGCAGAGGGGTAGAGGAGAGACCAGAGAGCGAGTGAACGAGCAAGCGCGCGAGAGAGAGAGAGGGAGAGAGAGCGAGAGAGTGAGTGAGTCGCTGCCTCTCTGAGAGAAGCAGGAGAGAGAAACGAGCATGCTGAAACAAGAAGAATGGAATAAAAGGTTGGCCTGACCACGAAGCTGAAAGAGAGGCCGGAGGAGGAGAAGGACTCGAGAAGAAACCAGCGGGGGCGGGGCCCCATCTCTGGATGCTGAGATGGAGCCCACTTCTCCTTCACCATCTTCGTTCATCTGGGACCCAACCCCCTTTCTGGTGCCCCAGCGCTGGACCATCTTTTGCCTTCGCCGCTCTTGCTCCATTCTCTTCTCCATCCCTGCGACTCTCTACATCGTCTTTCTTCAACGTTCATTGCGCGTCGCCAATTTTAGCGTAATCGTTGAATTAATAAATCAGTGGATTCCCCGCCAGACATACGCTGACCTATTCTACTTGCCGTTGGTGCTCATACGAACTTTCGAGCACTTCAGTGAGACACATTATTCGTCTCAGGCGTTTGTTGCCTTCCATTGTACTTCAAATTCTTCATCTTAATGCCCATAATTGCCGCTTATTCGTGGTATATAATTAGATTCGAAGCCGAGGAGTTCTGTGCACGTCGGAGTGCTCGCAAGCGGGCTTGCGAACTCTGGATCGGGACGCGGCGGTTTACCGCGGCAGATAAGATACGCTTCATGTTAACGAGTTGTAAGTGATAGACGCTCAATAATTAACGGGTATCGAGGTGAGAGATGCACGGAGAAGATAGGGGTGCTCGACGGCAGCGGGACATTATCGCTGTCGCTTCCACTTCGTCATCGCGCTCCGACTGGTTTCCCCTCTGTCTCTCGTCTCCGCCTTCCGCAATATTCGCCTCCGTGAACTCTCCAAGATCGCGCGCGATTTTACACCCCGCAATAGCTAGGCCATCGGCCATCCAAGTGCACGCGCTTATTAATTGGAAACTAGTCGCCGATCAACTCCGTCCATCGAAGGGCATTGACAGGCCGGTGTGTGCTTAATCGAGCAGCCAGGCAGAACGCAATTTCCCGCTTAGTATTCTTGCGTTAAACACAGCTTGGCTTGACGTTAGCCAAATTTCTTCAAGGTATCTTCTTCAGTTTTCAAGGAGCCTGCGAGCAGAATATTAGTGGTTTCGCCAGTCGAATTGCTTTTATTACTTTGCCCTTTTTTATGGGCATACTTTTGCGGAGTATTTAAAAATAGCATAAAATTCTATTAAAATTAGACTTTTTGCGGTACACGAAACCGCAAGATTCACTTGTGAGAATACGTCGCGCGCCTCCTCCTTTGCGGCTTCCCTTTTTCATGCCGGCCCCGGTTCCACTCTTGTGCACCTAATGGATTACGGGCCGGGCCATTTTTCACCCGAAATGGATTTTCATAAGACCTGACATTCGGAGCTTTGGCCAACTGCGCGCATTCTCTCCCGGCTAGCCCCTCCGCTTCTCTCTCTCGCTTCCTCTCGCTCTCTTTCTCTGTGTATCTGGTCGTCCGCCAAAATGTTTGTAAATAGATGTAAAGTCTGGGAGGGGCCCCGTAGGCAACCCCGCTGGGTGAACAAGGCGCCCCATCGTGCACCACGGCCAGTACATCTCCCGAGGCCTTCACCATTCTTCCCTCTCTTTATATGAAGCTCCATCGGGCCCTTTTGTACATCCACCTCTCTCTTTCTCTCTCGTTTCACGCTACTCCCGCTTATCGTTCTTTCCTCTGCCTTTTGCCCCATGCTCCTCCGCTTCCACCGTGGCCAATCGTGTGTGCGAGACATTTTGGCTAAACTTACACATATTCCGTAAGATTATGAAACAAAAATTTACCAATCGAATTACCTAACGTCGCAATCCTTTCTCCATACATTAAAGGCGGCAGCGTGGTGATAACTCGACGAGATAAACACAGGCGAACGATTGCGACAGAAGATTTACTGAATGCGAGACAAAGTGCATCCTCGGAGTCCTCGATAAAGTTCCCAATATGAAATGCACATCTTCCAATCCGTGTGCCGAGGTAACACGCGCGATGCAAGCATTTTAATTCACACTGTAATGCAGTCTGAAACCTGAAATGTCAGTGCGGGGTATCGGATGGTGATCTAAGACTATTAGATATATCTCGACGAGCTGGTCCTCGTAGTTGACTCGAGAGTATTTATGTGGCGGAGGGGGGCGTAAATGCAAAGTCAGCGGTAATCAGGCGCGCATTGGTAATGGCAGCTGTTGCAGCCGGCGGAGGAAGCTCCAGTGGGAGCAGGCGGCGACAATCGGCGAGACGCGGCGGTGCACGTGGGAATTAGAGGAGTCTATTGACCAGCGGTCAGTTCTGCTTCCTTCATAGTTGTGAGTTCGGGCTGCGCCGGTTCATTGAGCCCACTGACTCCATAGGGAGTTTAATGGGAATTCATCCGACAGCCGATGGGCGTGCGGCGCGATTCCCTTGTGCCGATTGCGTGCACGTGGCCGTGACGCCGTGTCCTGCGAGGACTACCGCGCAGGACTCCTCGCGCTCTCTCTCCGCCGCGGCGGAAGAAAAAAAGGAAGTGAAGTGAGAAGAAAGGCGGGACCAGTCCCCCTAGCTGTCATGTACAGTCAATAGGGGCTAATTGCCGCAAGGAGAGCTGCAAATTCGTGGCATTGTGCCGCGCTCTCGCCTTCGTGTCCGCTGTCGAACCGGCCTCATTGTCCGAGCACTCGTGCGCGAGTACCAAGCCGCCAGCTTCTGTGCGCTCCTGCGCCACTCGCACCGACAGACAGACCACGCGATACCGCATGAAATTCGAGAGTCTCTACTACACGAGATTTCCAATTGCAGCCGTTCGCCGGGCGCAACAAGCTTTTATCGCTCTTTGGCCAACAGAGCCAAATGGCCATGCCGCCATTTCTCAGTTCCTTGGTCAGATACGTCCTTTGGATGCTGAAACTTAGCTTCCCCGGTGGATCGAAATCCATGGACGGTGAAGCGAAGCGTTGGATCAGGGATATTGGCAAGGGGTCCTCCGAAAATTGCCTTTTTCCGCGCACTCGCTCGAATACAAAGCGGCGACGGACGAGGGTACGGAGAGGACGCTCATGGGCAATGGTGTCTTGGGCGCCGGCTGTACAGACTCATCGAGGCGCGTGATACAGGGCTGCGTGGGCGATTACCCTTCGGAAATCAACTTAAACACGAGCAGGGACGGCTCGAATGAAGGCCGACAATGCGATCGGAGTCAATGGGTCCTCTCTCGGTCTCGGCGCGGCTTGGCTTCTCGCGCCCCCGATACAACGCCTTCCGGATTAACTTGGCTTTACACGGCTCTATACTGTTGGCCGTTGTACATACACCGCTATCCTCTTTCTTCCCGCTTTTCTCGTGCACACTCTATTGAGCAGCGGCGAACTGCTGGCCAGGTAGACGCGGAGAGAGAGAGAGAGAGAGAGTGCGATTGAAGGGAGACGCAGCGCCAGGAGACAAG
Source organism: Crossocerus cetratus (assembly GCA_963675795.1). Lineage (NCBI taxonomy): Eukaryota > Metazoa > Arthropoda > Insecta > Hymenoptera > Crabronidae > Crossocerus > Crossocerus cetratus. Next base: position 14,948,914 of record OY776666.1, on the reverse strand, counting down.
GAGGAGGCTGCAGAAGAAGTAGCAGCAGCAACGGCAGAGATGAAGAAGAAGAAGAGAAGAGCGAGAGAGGTGGCGGAGAGGATGATCGCCGTAACCGAATGATCCTCGACACCGGGCGTATTTATACTCCTGTTTGCCTCCTGATTCGCCACGGACTCGCTCCTTAAAGGGCTCTCTCAAAGGTCCTCCTGTCGGTCCTCGGTGACCGGTCAAAACACGCATTCGTTTCCCGAGAGCGCTCGGTGGTCCCCGCAGCTCTCTCGCCGCTTTTACCTGTGGACCTCCGCTGCGCTTACGCACGCCAGCCTGCCTTTTTCCGCGCGCATCCGCGTGAAATCGCCGGGAATTTTTGTCCGCCCCCTTACTGCGGGCGCTGTGCGCCCCTTGGAAAATCGCGTTAAGCGGAACTTCGTGGAAAGCTTTTGCCAGCGATCGTTGTACTGTGGACACACACCCCCTTGCACTTTATGCCCCTCGCCCTTGCGGCAAGAGGCATTGGCTTCCGCCCTGGCGACCTCGTACTGAGACTGTTAACTTTTCTCGGCTCAACCTCTTCTATGATTGATAGATCCTTGACTCCACACCGAGTCCCCGATTTTCCTTGGACAGGAGAGAGTCTCCTGTCTACTTTACCTCTCTCCTTTCTCCTTTTTCCCAATTGCGATTAACTGATTGACACAAGGCAATGGCACAAGGAGAATGGTCTAACTTTAAGGTGGTATGTTTCAGAGGTGCAAGGAGAAGCTGAACACCCTGGCGATCTCGGTGATGAACCAGTGGCCCGGAGTGAAGCTGCGGGTGACGGAAGGCTGGGACGAGGAGGGCAAGCATGCGACGGACTCCCTGCACTACGAGGGACGAGCGGTCGACGTGACGACGAGCGATCGAGATCGCTCGAAGTACGGAATGCTGGCGAGGCTCGCTGTCGAAGCTGGTTTCGACTGGGTATACTACGAGTCCAGATCGCACATTCACTGCTCCGTCAAGTCCGGTTCGTATTTCTTTTCCCCACTTAACTCGCTACTCCCTCCGAGAGCCGCGATAAATGCGCCAGATTAATCGAGCGAAAGCCCTACTGCCGCCGGCCCGAGAGGACCTTCGCGTCTCCGGATTTAGCGGCTACGTGTGGCCAGGAAATTAACTGCGCCTCGGACCCGTAGGAATTCAGATCGATCGCGCCCGTGTAAATTGTTATTACACCCTCCATTTGAGCCCTCGGTTTGGTTGCGGCCAATCGATACATCAACCGAACCTATTTAGCCGAATGTCCCTTTCGACAAATTCCAAAGTACTTGATAATGAAAAAAGACTCGTCGGTGACCTTTCGAGTGAGAGGAAAGGAGAGCTGAAAAATTGCGAGACCTTGATTCCGAAATTCGTCGCCGGCGAGTAATCAATGGAGCAAACGAGTTCTCCAGGTACCGAGCGGGATCTCATGTTTCAAAATAAGTGTCAATAAAACGGGGCGTGCCCGTCGCCTCGAATTAAGATCGGGCGTAAAAATCGGCGCGAAATCGATACGAGATCCGATGGTCCAGGCCGAGCGGAGGAGACCCCCGCTCGGAGAGGAGCGGCTGAAAGAAAGGGAAAGGTGAGAGAGGGGCCATGGACCGCGCGCGTGTCACGACTTTAACACGCCGCTGATTTCCACTCGCCTAGGTCTCGATCAGATTGTCTCACTTGTCGGGAAGGCGAGTTTCACATTCGCAATTAAATAGCCGCGGAAGGCCGCCGCCGGCTCGTACAAACATCGCTGAGCGAAGCCTGAAAATTCCTGGGGGCTTTGTTAGAGGCTTCGCTGTAGCACGCCGGCGAGGCATTTAAATTCAAATGAGAGTGCGGGCCGAATTTCACGTAGCCGTGTTACCAGCACCTCCAGCGGCAGGGCGTCACCTGGGAAATAATGGTCTGCCGCAAAACTTGGCGCTCAAAGCAGGAGCATTCGGCCGGGGTTAGCGTATGACGCGAGCGCTCGAACATTCTCACGGTAAGGCCGCATTCGGCCAATCTTTTTATCCGCGTTCCACCTTCGCGTTCGGCCGCGTTTCCTGCCGGCAATTTTTCACGAGACACCGCACCACCGGTTATCCTATTACCCGGCCCAAGGACCGATTCCTTCCGGTCCGGGTGCTCCAAGTCGCGAAGGGAGATCTGTTACTGGAATCCAGACAAATCTCAGCCTCTCCACGCGTGCACGTTCGAGCGTACAGGAATTCACTTTTAATCGAGAGCTCCTCGCTCTCGTCCGGATTAATTGCCACTCGCTCTCCGCTTGGATGGAGTCCAGCCCTCGGGAAACTTTATCGATCCGTGGAGGGAAGCATTACAGATAGTCTAAAAGAATTTCTTTTGCTTGCAGAATCCTCATCGGCCGGCAAGTCTGGTGGTTGTTTCCCGGGCAAGAGCCTGGTGAGGACAGAGGACGGGACGATGAAGAGGCTGGAGGATGTGTCTCTCGGCGAGAGGATCGCCGCCCTGGATTCCCGCGGGGAGGTGGTATACAGCGAGGTGATTGCCTTCATGGACCGCTCGGCATCGGAGCGGAGGCAGTTCATCCGACTGAGCACGGAATCCGGCAGGGTGCTCACCCTGACGCCGGCCCACTTGGTCCCGGTGGAGGGCAAGTCGTCGATTTTCGCGTCGAGGGTGCAAGTCGGCGACAGAATCCTCGTGAGGGATCCCTCCGCGGAGTCTGAGAACGAGGTCGAGGATCGCTTGCGATGGGACAAAGTCGTCGAAGCGAAATTGGTCCTGGAGAAGGGCGTATTCGCACCCCTCACCACCGAGGGCACCGTTCTCATAGACAACGTGGTCGCCTCCTGCTACGCCGTCGTCGACAGTCAAACAGTGGCGCACTACTCCTTCCTGCCACTGAGGATCTGGCACTCTTTCAAGTCCCTGTTTGTCAGGACGCCGCAGCGCGTCGTGGAAGTCAGTCACCCCAAGGTCAGGCAGAGCATCAGCGCAAACGGCTCGACGACGACGACGCATGGAGACGAGGGTGTCCACTGGTACGCCTCGATGTTGTATAGCCTCTCTGCTTACGTCCTGCCATCGAGGATGCTCTACAACTGAGCCTGACCCCACATAGCCTGAAAAAAATGTCGTCGTGGAGATGAACGGAGCGTGAAACGCATCCGCGATGCCAGCCCCGCGTTCAGCTGGTGCCTGAAACGCGCTCGCCCGTCCAGCATCACCGGTCCCGAGAAGAGACTCACTACTCTAACGTGGAACTCGAGGTGTACTCGATAACGACGAGCCGGGGACTTCGCATGGAGCACGAGCTCACCCTCGTCTTCTCCCGTCTCCATGCCGGGCATTCTACTTTGGAGAACGTACTGGGAGTGTAGAAAAAGAAGTAAACGATACGTCGAAGACGCAAGCGATGTAGAAAGACATTGTTATTGGCCAGTGACATAATCCCGTTCACCGAGTGACGTGTAGTATATTAACTATAATAGGACGAGGGAAAACGAAGCTTTCGGGGCGATCGAAGCTCTTCTCTTGATAATCTTATCGTGTGTACCATACGAAGTATATAATATAAATAGAACTCCTCCTCGGCCCAATGCACGTGGAGGGGAATGTGCTCGCGCTCGCACGAGGACGTCTTCTACTGGGCCGCGCCCTCACAGGTGGATTAATGCTCGATAAAAAGCGCGTCTCCCTGCTCTTTATCTCAGCATTACTTGTAATGTACTTCTATTTCCACGGAGTGCTCGGTACACTCTCGCTAAGTGTTTGTACAGTTTCGTACTTTATTTAATTGCTAGCATCTCACTAACTAGCGCGATGTCTCTCTGATTAGCCCCACCCCCACCCCCCACATCAACATTCGACCCGAGCGACCAACCGTCCGTGAAATCGTAGACCTAAGGGTTCCAGCAGTATTAATTGATGCTTGCAGTTCAAGCCATAGGCATCGAGGATGATCCGTGAGAAAGAAATTGGCTGATTCGCCCAATTCTGCGTTATGCCTATCGCCCCTTGTTAATTTATATTTTCTCTATTTAAATCAACCTGTAATTTCCCATCGCTCTAACACTATCCCCCTTCTTCTGTTTAAGTAATATCCTCGACGGGGAAGATCGCAAGTCATTTGTGATTGCCGGCACGAATCGAGTGGCTTCAACATTCTTGTAAATAGCTCTCCAATCGTAATCACTCGCTCGCCACCTTGCCCCATTAAGCGAAATTGCGCTACCGACAATACGTTTCGCCGAGCGCATTTCAATGAGCTATGGCTCTAACGTCGTGTGTCCCTGTCGCTCCAGAGCGTTAACGTTAAACGTCGAAAGTCCTTCCACCTTGATGTATAGTAATCCGTCGCGAGGCAGTAATCATCGATAATCATCGGGAAAATAGCGGTTACTTTCATTGATACGTAAGTTATACAAGCCCCCCTCCCCCCGCCCCCTGCTCCCCGCACGCACCCAGGAAATGATATATATTATTATATATTATAGTAATTATTATTAATATTATTATTATATATTATATATTATTATATTATTATTTGTACGTAGCGCAAAGACAAATTATAAATTATGTATATATATATACAGCATCGATAAATTGAATTAAATCATTAAACGAGAGCATAATCAACTGTCTCGTCATTCCGCCCCTCCTCAGAATTAATAAGGAGATTTCTGTGAAAAGGATTCTTCCTCTTTTTTCAAAGTGATGTCGTTTTGTAGAGACTTAGCTAGAACTGGTATTCATTGGCTTCAAGATCAACTGTCACGTAGCACTCATCAGCTGATTTTTCCTTAGGATTCACATCGCAAAGATAAAACGAAGCGCAGACACGGTTATCGGATGAAAGTGTACGTTCGACGTTCCAATTCTTTTCGAGCTGCATTGATTGACAACTGATAATCATTGAAGTCTAGTGGCGCTATTCCTTTGTTATTTATATGTCAAGGAACGAGGAGGGAAACGCAATTCATTCGGTTTTCGGTAAACGAGAGAAAGATTAGTAGACAGAAAGGGCTGTGAGTGCGTGATTAAGCGGACACGTATGGCCAGAATAGACGAGGAGGAGCTCGAGGACCTCGAGGACCTCGAGGACCTCGACGAAGAGGAGGTGGATATATTCGAGAAGGTGAGTCTTGCCGCACGAATCCTGGCGCTGTTTTCCGAGGTTATCGATCCTAGCTTTGGCATTACTGAAACACCGGCAGGTGTGCAATGTAAAACTGGATCCGAGCATAAGGAGAACATCATTGGTAATAAATGAATCATAGAGTTCCCATTTACCTAATGTATTTATTAAATTCTCCAGCGATCCAGCATGATGATCGCTCGTCTCAACGAGGAGGAGCAGCAGTTCTTCAGCACGGTAGCCAGCGGCAATGTCGCCGAGGTGCAGGATTACCTGGAGGGTGTGGACGTCAACGTGAATGCCATCGACTTCCAGGTACGTTTATTCAACGTGCACGCGCACTACAATGAGAGAGGGTGCACAAAGGGCCGGGGCCGTCAATGGAGCCGAACAAATTACGATCAGTTGGAGACAAGCGATCGAGATGGAAGGCAGATCCTGTGTGGGTGTCCTGCTGCTTCGCCGGGCTCCGGCCGAATATTCAAAGGCGTGCGTCCCCCCCAAAACAGCTCGTAAAGATCGGTCGGGACTTTTATCTGAGATCAGTGTGGTTTCCCACAATTTAAGCGTAAGTGCCGGCACTTACGTCGATTCATCCAGAAGCACAGGTAAAAAGGGATGCCCGCTTTCCGCGTACCAGCCGCATCCTGTCAACCCCTTCCACACGCCGTAATTTTCACTAGTGATTTACAGCCGAGCGGAGATCGCGACAAAGATTCAAAGGGCAGTGCCGACCCTCGCAAAAGCTTTTTGCGCCGAGATAAAGCTCCGACTCTCTCGTTAAGCTTGTCCTTTGCGAACTGCACAGTCTCTCCTCTCTTAAACATTCAAATGTCTATTTTAAAACCATGACGAAGAACGATTGTACGCGGCACCCTGGTGTCTTTCCAATTCCGAGTGTAGCGGTGACTCGATTGAGGCAGTAACTTGAATTCCCATGCAAAGTACTCGGAGGGAGCTTAAAAGAGAGGAAAGAAGCGAGGCGAATCGTAGGTGCACGGGAAGAGCGACCGTGAGGATGAGACCCCGTTATCTCCGATCTTCACCCCGTAGTGGAACACGTACCCCCCGTGGAATGTTACTCCCTTCCCGTGTTAGCCTCGAAACCGAGAGTAGCGCCGAGAGAGAGAGAGGTATAGTGCCATCTTCGTCGCGGCGCTTCCCGAAAAAGCCCAACCCTCCTTTAGCTTTTGGAGACGCCGAGCCCCGAGAACGAGAGCAAGCGAGACAGCAGGAAGCAGATCGGTAGGAAGACGATCGGCCGGTGGACCAAGAGCGCAATAAGGAGAGATCGTGTAGAGGGAGACGGAGCAATCGAAGGGAATGGAGAGAGAGAGGGCGGGAGCGAGAGGAATGAGACGAGAGAAAAAGATGCTGGCTGCCTCGGTGTATCTCCGGCCATATTTCAGCCCGTCCTTTACAAGACAATGGTTTCAGCCGAGAACCGATAAAAATTATTCAAATGACCCGCCCCGCTGTAAATTCCATCCGGGAATCCCCTTGCCACCGTCTTGCCCGCGCGGCAGCCCCTCCTTTGCTCTCGTTTTCGGGGGCGCCCTAATACCGATCGCGTATCGGGAACGTTTAACAAATACCTCCCTAACCCACTGTCCGCCCCGATGAATGACACACGCGCCCTTTTTATTATGTAATTCGATTAGTTTCTTTTATACAAGAACGGTCGCCCTCCCTGGAGGCCCGGGACGCTTTTTGCGCTCGTTCGTTCTCGGCTCCAGGCTTACAGGCGTTCTCTCAGTTCGGGGCGATCTAAATCCAGATCATGGTACTCTCTCCTCTTCTCTCTCTCTCTTCCGTGCAACAGCTTACCCATTAACTTGGTCCAAGTTTCATTAGTCCCGCTGAATCCAGTTGTACGAAAACACAGCCGGTGCTTAATTGCGCCGCTGAGAAGAAGGAACTTTACCTCTCAATCTTTATCAAAGCAGTGGTGGCTATCACGACGGGGATTCCGAATAAATTGGCGGGTTCTTCGGCCAGTATTTCTCAGTACTGATTGCAAGGAGATGGAAGCGGAGGATGCTCCAGCCGGTTCCGGGTAGAAGCGTGCGTGGCATATGCTCATACACCCATCGATCGCCAGCAATAAAAAGGTCGAGGGGCAAATATTTGCGGTGACGCGAAAATCGGGCCGAGTCAGCGCACTCATTGTCAGCAGCTGGCCCGATCGCGGAAAGGCGGCCGGCGGGCCCTTCCGAGAGCATATATCACAAGGTGGTATTGTGCCGCTGCGTGTGGATACACACGGTGACAGTGAGGCCCCGTCGAAAAGGCAGGATATCACGGAATATGGTCGAGCGGTGCCGACGGGCAACAATGCTTCTATGGGCCCATTGTCGGGGCCCGCCGCCTCTGTAAACGCGCCGCAGATGGGCGACAAACGTCGTCGTCCCATTCGGCCGACAAAAAGGGACACGGCTCTGGAAAAGAAGCCCGGAGATAGTGCCACTTCCATCCAGAACGAGAGAGAGAGAGAGCGGGAGAAGGAAGGAGCCGGTTAACCGTGTACATACATAAACACACACGTTTAGAATGACAGAGGAATGCCGGGCGCGTGGAAAGCGTTGACACGCCGGACCACCGAATTCCAAGTTTCGTTAAGCAGTTAGTCGAATTTGGATCGAGCAGGGTTGCGGGACTCGGACCTGAGAACGATCAACGATCCATTGATGACGCGTCCAATTCATTCCTCATTTAATTTGTCACCCTTGGTCCCCTGGAGAACATGAGTCAGTGGGGATCATCGCAGGGTATCGTATATGAGTAATGTTTGCATTGCCGCGCGACACAATGCACGGTTGTTTTAATGTAATACGTATTATTGGGGTGCACCCTCTGCCGACATGCTTACGCAGTGCTTTCTTTTCAAGAGGTTTGTAAAAGATCCTCGGCTCCCCTTTGCCCTATCCTGCTCGCCGTTCTCTCCCGCCGGTTCCTGGGCCGCGGGATGCCGTCGCTTTTGTTGGGAAATAGAGTTCGACAAATGGTTTACACGCGTTTCGGAAACCCCTTTCAACTTTTGTCCGTCATCCTCGCGTATCAACGACGCCGGTGGGCTGGGGCCTTTACTCCGCCGCATCGCGGCGAGAAGATATGGCCTGCCTTCCTTTTATATCAATTAAGAGTCTATTAGAACAAATGGGCCGGGATGAAACTGGTGACGGTGATAATTCGGATTTATGCGACAAATAAATTCCGCCACTGATAGGAGGCTTTCCCTTGCCTTTCTTGTACCATGTGCAAACAACTTAGCTCTGCTAATGTAAAACGGCGATTTTTCAACCTGATATAAATGGTCTTATTAAAGCATGCAGAATAATTTCAACGATAGAGACAGGCTTAAACAAAAATCACTCAATTATATCTTGAGTTTAAAAATAGTTTAAATTATTAGCAGAATGATGAAGAGGACTTACCATAGAAAATTTCTATTTCAGGGTAGAACAGCATTGCATATCGCAGTGCAGGACAGAAATCTGCCAATGGTGCAGTACCTCCTCGCACTGCCTGACATAAATCCCACCGACGAACACCTCTACGCTATTCGAGACAATCAGCTGAAAATTGCGATACCCATCATGAACAAACTGAATGAGATATCACCAGGAGCGGAATATATCGAGAGTACACAGAGCGCTGACTTCCCCGTCGGCTCAACACCCTTGATGGTGGCCGCGGAATACGGTCACTTCGATCTGATCGGGGTGCTGCTAAACCGATACCACGGCTTGCTAAAGCCGCATTCGCCAAGTTGCATCTGCGAGGACTGCATGTATGATGCAGAACTAAGCATAGTTCATTGCAAGAAATTAATCTGTCTTTCATTACAGAAGCGATCGAGAACGCGAGGATATACTTACGATCGCAAAGAAACGCTTTTACACTTATAAAGCGGCGACGAATCCAGCTTACATTTGCCAAACCCATATGGATCCGATCCTAAGAGCCTTCGAATTGTCCCATGAATTATACGAGGCTGCCACCTTCGACAGAGAGTTTTACGATGATTACAAGAAACTCTCCGAGGTCGCAGTACTCTCGAATTACAAGTTATATCAGATAAAGATTTATTTCGGAATAAAACGTCAATCAATCCTGGTAAATAGGAAGTGGCTCAGTTCGCCACCGACCTCATAGCATGCGCGCGTACCATCCACGAGGTGAAAGTCATCTTAAAGCAGACCACAGGGTTCGCGCACGCCGCCAAGTTCGACTACCCCAGACTGCTGTTCGCCCTTTATTTCAAGCAGCGAAAATTCGTCGCACATGCCAACGTGCAGCAGGTTATTATACAGCAAACGTTCCCACCGTTTTTCGTCAAGCTCGTAATACTTGCTGTAGTTATGAAGCTTTCTCGCCAGTTCATCAAGGACAAATGGATTGACGGCTGGTACGAGTGGAAAATCATGCCTACATGGAAGAAGTGTCTGCGTGTGATCCTTCGTATTATCCTGCTGCCCGTCATCTTTCTAGTGATCTTCTTTGCCTCGAAATCAAAGTTGGGCAAGGGCTGGCAAACGCCTGTCAACAAGTTCCTCTCTTCGGTCGGGAGCTACCTGGTGTTTCTGGTGTTGGTCTTCCTCCAGTCGAACATGGACAAGACCAAGCAGCTCCGAGGTCCACCTGCAACCGGTACGCCAAACAACACACCCTCATTGCCCAATCGGGAGAAATAAGAGTGGAACTTCTGACCTCAGGATATCTCTTCAGGATATGAGCCATACCTAGTCGTTTACATCCTCTCGTACTCCTGGGCAGCGTTCCGCCTTTGCTTCCAGCACGGGCCAAGGATCTACTTCTCGACGCCGTCCTACCAGTAAGAACTACAGATTTCCGATAAAGCGGGTGAATGTGATGCAACGAATCCTCATGGAAATGGCAATCGTGCGGATGTAGGTACGAGTTGACGATGATCGTTCTGTTCATCCTGACCTTCGTCTTCTGGATAGCGGCGGCGATCGACGTGCGCATCAACGACCAGCGCGAACTCGAGAGGAAGTACTGGCACAAGTTCGACCCGACCCTCATGGCAGAAGGCATTTTCACCCTAGCAACGATCATGGCATTCTTCAAGTTACTCTTCATCTGCCAATTGGACTATCACCTGGGTCCCCTTCAGCAATCGCTCTGCAAGATGGTTAAGGACGTCAGGAAGTTTATGGTCCTCTTCACGATCATCATCGTTGCGTTCGCCGCCGGTGAGATTGCTAGGAGGGAAATGGGGAAACCGATCGTCTTTACTGGCAGGCTCTGTCTACTTCATTTTCAGGCCTGTGCAAGCTCTACCACTATTACGATGGGATGGTGCAGGTTGACGATAAGTCGAAGATGAGGACCCAGCAGGCCAGCTCCTTCGTTGGATTCTCATCCAGCCTGAAGACCCTTTTCTGGGCGCTCTTTTGCATGAGTCCAATTGAGAGTGCCGATGTCATTATCGAGAATCTGCCGGGTGATTCTGAGCTTGAGAGTGTCATCAATTATCATACTTTCACGGAGACCATAGGCTACATAGCGTTTGCGGGTACATCTCTGCTTAAGGTAGTTGGCAAAGAAAACCACTTTTCATAAGACTTTCTTTAAACTTTCACATATTAACTTTTACATGGTTTTGCAACTACTGGTTAAAGTTGATTGAACTTGATGATCGCACCGTTTCCGAGATAATCTACTTTGAAATTACCAAGTTTTATACGTGCGACATAGCCAAAAGCTGATAAAAAAATGTTATGGTCAAGTTTAATACAATTTGGCCAGAAGTTTCAAGCCTTTGTAAAGATTATTGTGTGTGAATTTAAAGAAATTCTTATGAAAAGTGGTTTTCTTTACCAACTACCTTAATATCAGTTTCACTTGTGTTGGTGCAACTTGGTTATGATAATCGCTTTTGTCCAGGCTTCTCCTTCATATCTGTCATCGTCGCGCTCAATATGTTGATCGCGTGTATGTCCAATACCTACACATTGGTGACTGAGAACGTGACTACAGAGTGGACTTACGGTCGGACAAAGGTTCGTTAGAAATTGATTGCGGGTACTCCTGGTGTTACTATAGAATTATTTCAGGCTTACGTTGATTACATGTTAATTACCGCAATGCCGCCGCCCTTCAATCTCATACCAACCCCGGCAGGAGTGGCCTTGTTCATCGAGTACATTAAGGTTCTCATTAAACCGACGAAAGAGAAACGCGCCAGGTGGGACTTGACGCATTGCTTCTTCATTGTTAGTATATGACGTGGAATCAAGTATTGTTTGGTTGTTTCGCAATGTCAAACTCGATCTCGCCTCTTTTACCACCCGCGGTAGGATGAGACGGCGGAGGAGAAGGACGAGAAGTTTGCACTGATAATGTCGGAACTGGTAAAGCGTTACTTCCGCAAGAAGAATCGGGAGGACAGCGAGAACGAGATGGAAAAATTACGGCAGGAGCTGGCGGAAGTGAAAACTCTGCTGAGGGACGCCTTATCACCCGCCTGAGCCATCCAAGTGATCCTCTCCACTCCTGAATCTCGTGCGCGATATTGCTTTTCGTGTTAGGAAGAAACGACTAGCTTTACACAGGCTATTCATTCGAGCTTGTTTTACTTCCCCACCAACTAATTCCTCCCCAATCGGATTCCTCAATCTCCCAGTCGTTTGGTACAGTTGGTAGTCTCGGGACGTAGTTTAACCCGCTGATCCGGTAAATCCTCGCCATCGCCATTCAGAGCACATTAATGCCTGGAAGCAGCACTAACCCCCGTAGAAGTCGATTAGTCGAGCCGCGAGAGCTGAAAGTCCTTGCTGGATCAGAACAACGCGCTTCATGGTTGGATGGCAACGCCGATTCATCCTCGTAATGCTGTTGAAAGGGGCATAATCCCGCGGTAGTGCTGGGAATCGGGTCTCCAGCGGGGAGTTTAACTGCGAAAGGGAGTCGATTGCTTCCGAGCCAACGAAACGGCGGCACCATGTCTGTATTTAGAATGTCTGCCTGATGCGAGATTGCACTGAAGCGGGTTAACAACCTCCCACGATTCCCCCGAGACTTCATACGACGGTTTACGTGCTTCGTACTCTGCCGTTCCTAATGCTCTCAGTTAATGCATTAGCATAGCATTAGCAGTGAAAAAGGACTCTACTCTATGATTAAAATTCAAATCATAGACATTAATTCTGTTACTCGTGTATTTTGTGTCGGGTTCAAATGAACTGGGGATTCGTCGACCAATGAAGAATTACTTTCGAGACTGTACTGGTTTTATTCTCGGGGAACGAAGAATCTGTGCCCGATTAAATATTTATCCTGTGGAGGGGTCACTCGTTCCTGCCGAGGTCGAGAGTCTACGCAAGAAACACTCGAGAAAGGAACCGAATGAACGGAGAATCGATAACTGAACGGGGCTGCGTACACCCGGCACAATTGAACTGGATCCCCGCCGTCTCTTGGGAAAATACAGCAGGAAGAAGGTCATCCTCAACGTTAAAGAATCATACATCATATAGTTAATATTCCTGGTCAATTGGCCTGCTATAGCCGATATTGAGGATTAAAAAAGCTATAGATTCCCTGTGTCTCGTAAATCGAGGTCTCGCGAGGTCACCTCTATCCAATCCACTTAAGGCTTAATTTATCGAGCCATTTTCCGCCACCTGAGGATTCTCTCCGCACTTTACGGCCTGCGGGAAGTCTTCCGGAGGACGTTGAGCGCGAATGGGAATTTATGTAAAGGCACGCTCCCTTCGTCCACGTGCCCTAAATCCCAATCTCGTGCCGTACCACTCGGCAACCACGTAATCACTGAATTTCAGCCGATTGCGGCGTGTTGGATACACCATCAGCAGATTTCCTCGTCGTGGGAGTGACGCACGGTATTGAGAGGGAAATCGGATTAGTAGGTTCTGCGTACTACACAGATTACACTAGCCATAGTGCACACGTAGCATTGGTATTGCGATGCGGCAGTAGTGCGAGTCGGCCGCAGTCAGGCCAGGCAAGTAGTAGCGTCTCCGTTAAGTCAGCCGCTCGAACAAAAGCAATGCAGCGGAAAGCGCCCGGCGAAATGTCATCTCCGTTAAAATTTAATCGTGCTCGGACCATTCTTGAGGTTGCCAAACTCAGCGTATGATCCCAAAGGTTGGTGAAGTTACGCAAAAATAAAAAGGTTGCAAAGCTTTCGTATGGTTTCACGTAATCCAGGAAAGTTACGCAGTCGTCAAAATTGTGGGGAAACTTGCGATCTACGAGCCGTCTGCTTTAGCAACTATGAGAATATATGATACCAGTTACGGGTATCAGGAATTATTTTCCGAGTTTCTGCAGAGTTTCTACAGAGTTTTTCGAGTTTCTACAGAGTTTCTACATAGTTTTTCGAGTTTCTACAGAGTTTCTACAGAGTTTTTCGAGTTTCTACAGAGTTTCTACATAGTTGCTACAGAGTTTTTCGCGTTCTACAGAGGTATCTGTTGCGCTGCTTCTTCGAGTAGCATCAAGAGTGCGTCCCAGGAGGCTTGCTATCGTAGCAAAGGCCGACTTTTCTCGGGAGCTTGGAAAGATAAGAGATCTTTTATGGGTAGTATCGCCCTTGCCAGTTACCAAAGATTCCCTCTGCCCCTCGCACTAACCGGCTTCAGAACTTTATCAAACCTGCTCACTCCTTCGCAGCTCCAAATTTATCCGCCTAGCAACTCCGTACTTTCTCGTACAGTTTCGCATCTCGTTTCTCAAGACGATGCGTACTAAAAGCCGTATTGAATTACTTTCCACTCAGACGCCAAGTTTAGCGCAATAATTCGATGAAATAGTTTAGCACAGACTGCGTCGTGCGAATTTCGATAGCTGTTTGTGGCTTGGATTCTGCCTGGTATGCAATTATCGTAATAGCGAGCGTACTTCCCCGTGGAGTCGTTACGTGCATTAGCGGTGCCAATGGGTGGCACACTTCCGTCGCGAAGAATGTCCTTTTTCCTGTGTCGGCATGCCTGTGGTACTGGGAGTTATGTGAGGGTGGGTAGGAGAGGATTGGAGTCGGAGGATGCGCGCAGCCGATGGAGCAGAGGACCGCTCGCAGTTAGCACGCGGCTCTCGCGCTGTGAGTGCCGCCTTCCCTTCACCCTCTGTTCTTTTATCCAGAGCATGTGTGTATGTCGTACACCTTGGCCCTTCGCCTCCTGAAAGCAGCGGCAAATATTTGATCGAGGCTTCCTTCTCGGCCGATTGCGCAAATATTAAGGAACCGTGCGAGAGTGTGTACGGGGCTTCCTCATTATTCCTGAGTGAGGCTCGTGTTTCGCAACCACTTGCGAGCGTGTTGTTCAATTATGGAGAGTACCGCGGCTGTGATTAATTATTTTTGTTTAATATAATCAATACAGTGCACCGGAAGTATAACGGCATTAGAGCAATGAGTTGTATTCGTGCATGAATTGGAGAAGGAAGTGTCCGTGAGTTGCACGAGGCATTTGCAACAATTGCAAACACAGTTTGTAAAGAGAAAAGAACAAGTTATTTTGCGTGGGGCGATTGATTGGAATCATTGATGCCTGGAATGATGAGCCCCCGTGAATAGGGTGACTCGCCTGACCGAGAAGGCAATTTCTTTCGGGCCGCCGAGCAAGTGTCCATTGAATTAGTGGGTAAGATCGAAATGTAAGCTGGTGCGAAGGATAAACACGATTCAAGGGAACTTTTACTGCGGTTTTCAGGCGTCGAAGTTCACGGGGAAGTTTATGGATTTGATCCGACAACGCTGAACAGCGTCGCTGAGCCGGAAGTGTTTCTAAATGTGAGTAAGCTCACTTGTTGAGAGCTTTGATTCGGACGAATATTCACGTTCGGTTTGGCAGTTTCTGTATTATTATTTCTTCCGTGCTGTTTTGCGTGTTATTTTCGTGCTACGCTTCGGCTGGTGATTCTAGGGATCGGGTTGCGCGATTTATCGGGAGATAATTTGGTGCCGTTATTGATGAGCACTTAACGAGTGCTATCCGATGCGCTGGAAAGCCGAGCGAGACCTGATTCTCGAAGAATTTAATTTCGCCTTTGTGGGGCCGCCGCTCCAGGCTCTCGATCGTAATCTGTTGGCCAATAGTGTGGAACAAAAAAAGCAACGGGTAAGATATCATTCCCGTCAGGGGGAACGCGGTCATTTGTATTCAATGCATTTACTCCAGCACGAACATGTTGTCGGCTGCCATTCGCAAACCCTTCTCCAGCCGAACAACACTTCCCGGAGCACACGGGGAAAGTTTATCAGAAAATACATACTTGTTGAGTGCTTGGCCCCGAAAGAGAAAGAAGCTATGCGTTAAATTAAATTAATATTCAGTGGCAACTGTGAGCCGGGATTTTCTCTGTACTCGAATTAGTTTTTTATGACTGTGGAATGAAAAGAATTTTCACTTCGCATAGCTTCGCAGTTGCCTCATTTTCTGATATTATGACGTCGCCTTCGTTTTGCCTAGTTCGTTAAAGCTCTTCAGAGATTGTTACACTATATTTGCATTATTATTTTGATTATTTTTATATTTCTAGTGTTCTCTCACTCTCTATAGAATTAATGCGACTAGTAGTCGTATGCAATTTGCAGTTGAAAGGTTTATAGGAGTAATCTCTCGTGTTCTCGGAATATAACGGCGGCACTTCCGGGGCGAGGGAGAATAGCAACGTCGACAAGGTGGCATTGCCCCTCGCCGGGATAAATGTATACATTCTTCCACCCTTATTCCCGACGGCGACATTTGGAGCCTCGCCGCGGCAATCTAGGAGGACTCAATCGAGGGAGAGAATATCGACGTCCCCGGCACACGAAAATGCTTTCAATGTTCGTCCCCAGAAATTCACTCCATCGCGATGATGGGACGAGCAATTTCCCAGAAAAAAACAAAATATTTTGCCTCGCTAGATTGTGTTCCGTTTCAATCTTATAATCGCGAAAACTGGTCAAACACTTTTCAAGTTGAATTCTGCGAAGACAAAAGGGAATTCGTAGAATTATAGAAAGATTGAAATGCTCGATAAATGTTTTTACAGTTGGTGTTCGATCAGAGTACCAAGTAAGTCTCTTTGGCAGTGTTAACTTCGTATACGAACAATTTCAGACAGCGTGCGCAATATGTTGGGCTGATGGCGCTGGCAGAGCAATCAAATACGAATTATTCCTCAATGTAATTGATTGAGGTCGCTGTATTTTCGGAGATATTGTTGGTCACGAGAAAAGCCGAGTTTTTCTGCTAGCAATTCCTGGGAATCCTGCGGGTCCCCAGCATCGCATGTACGTGACCACGGGGAAACAAATTGGATTAGGGAGCGCTCGACCCGAAGTTCCAGTGGAGTACGTGAAAATGGAACTTCACGGGAAATTTTGATCTGTGTTGCAGGTGATTCGGGGAAAGAGCGCGCGCACTTTCGGAAGAGCTAAAATGGGAGACGAACTATCGATGTTGTTGGTAATCATTCTGGGAATTGGCGGGATATTAATGGTGACAGTTCTATTGGGATGCTATGCGTGTATATTCCGCGATCTATGCTGTCGCCCGGAAGATAAGCCGAAACGACGAAGAGCTCAAAGCCCTGTCCGAGAACGAGACGATCCTAATAAACCCGGCACGGATACGATACTTTTAAATGATATAACACAAGGAGACAGCATGCCAACGGAGTCGGAGAAAGTATAGTTCAGAAAAGTATACTCTTGAAAAGAATCCTAATCATCATACATTCATTGTAAAACCAAAGGTGCCAACTCCTTGGCAATGATCTCTTGTAAATACCATGCTTTCAGTTTACCCTGCAATCCAGCAGATTTATTATGTACATATTCAGCTACATTCGTACATATATAAATACAACATGTATTGTACATACTCGGAAAAGTTTGTTGTAATAAAAAGTCTCTGGTAAAAATATGTAACATCGTCCAGGCGCCAATAGTGGCGGGAGGAAGTTCTAGCCATAAAAACAGGCTGGACCTATGGCTAGGGTAGTATATAAAATAAATGTCTATCCCATTCCTCACGCAGTGATTATGCTACCCCTGTTTCGTGCGGGTCGACCCTTTCTCTCTGGTAACTCTACTCAATATTGGTCTAAGTACCCGTTGAAGGCTTCGTCCATACACATTGTATAGTCGGGATATTGTGCGATACACATCTTTAGTGTAATGTTCGACTAGCTCATTTGGTTGTTAAGCTGCTGCAATACCGAGAGCACTACGTCGCGCAGCGTCTGAAAATCAAGTTCATATGTATTTTCAAACGTTCGTTACAACGGTATGAGACTATTATCTATCTATATGAGTAGTATTTATCGAGTGGCTTACCTGTGGTTTACAATGTTCCTCCAACCAGCTGAATACACAACCGGATAACTCATTAAAATTTGCGACTGATATATTGTTGAACGTTTGAAACAGCCGATCCATAATCGCTTGAAACTAAATAACATTAAACATGTTTTTACTTAATATAAATCTTTTAAGAATGGTGGAGTAGATGTATACTACTGTGAGAGCTTACAACTTGAAACTTTGTTTCGTCTGATACCCGCATCTCAGCATGTCCGGGTTGTGTCTGGTGTGCCTTAACAATTTGTTCATAATTAGCTTGCATAATGCGCAATGCAACAACCTCCTTCCTCAGTGCGTTCCTCTCCTCCTCCTGTTTCTTTTTCTGCTGCAGGAGGAATTGTATGTAATCGATCGACTTCTGAAGTACAGTTGCCTTGGACAGTTTGTATCCCGAGGAGTCGGTGTGCTGACAACTTGGAACAAGGTCCTGCAGCAACTCATAACCCTTCTTTATGGCGTCCCTTCTCTTTTGTTCTGCTTGCGTATGCGCTTCTCTCCTACGCTCTTTATAACTTATAGTAGAATTCTTATTGTCACTGTCCTCGTCTTCTGCAAGCAATCGTCCGTCTAAAATAATTGCTTTACACTCCAAGAAGTTTAAGTTACCTGTATTGTGGGCTGATGAGGATGGGGTATTCACAGAGCCGGTGCTGCTACATCTTGAGAATGTGTACTTCTCAGTAGGACTAGAGGGTTCCAACTTCATGTTGTCAGATTCCGATCCAATGTTCCCACTTCCACTCCGCATGGCTAGGCTGGCTATTGTTACAGAAAGGTTTGCACTTAATCATAATCCATAAATAACAGCAATTTTGAGTATTTACTCTGTACAACAGTGCACCACACGAAACTCATATATGATTGTTTTACAAATAAACAACTGTGCTGCTCGACAATAGCAACAATCGACAATGCATGCAGGTGGTGAGAACCATAGTAGAAAGGGACAGTCACCTATCGAAACTTACGTATTTCGTATCCGTCCTTGTGCAGTGTGTCTGCCATATCGTGAGGTTATTCCAAATGAAAGAGTATTTCGGTGGCAATAAAGGGATTGGGGAGATGTTAGAGTGCACACGTGGAAAGGTTACGAAAGCCTGAAGAAGAGTAGAGTCCAGCTAAGCTCGGATACATCGGATTACAGTTATCCATTCAGATTGGGCTATGGAACTTTAAAATTGGCAGAACGCATTGGGTCCGATGAAGTAACTGACGGCTCTGATTGCGCGATCACTATATCATAATAAACAATTCACTGCTCATTTTGTAATGATACTGCTCCGTGGATACCGCCATCTTCGACGGAAATGCAGCTTGCAATAGCTCGTCGCCACCTACCGAATTCAAACTAGAGCGAATCTTGACAGAAAAAGCCACGTGCTCTCACTCGGCTAGCAGACGAATTCGAAGGGTTCAAGGCCGTGAGTCGACAACCTTTTCCCCTTGATCCTTTTTCGTTCTCCAAGTGTCCATTGGTGTCCATGTCATCAAAGCAGGTCGCCGAGGATTTATGTTAAATTATGTTTATTATAAGGTGTATCTAATATATATATTTACAATCGCTTTAATACACGTAAAACCATTTAAGATAATATAATCATATATATTGTTCGGCGGCACGGCGATGAAGACCGTAACGCTGGCGATCGTTCGTATTCCTTTGCTGGTTTCTCTGTATATCTGGATTGTGTGTCAGAGGACTGCGCGTGTATCCTATAATTTACCTATTGTGTGTCAGTTCCATGGACTATATACTCGAACCCTACGACCCCCGGACTTGTTGATAAATCGGTGAAATCATATTATTATGTTTGGTGTAGTGTTCCCCAGTTGTACCAGACGTACCGCACAGTACGACTGATTAGGAAATTATCCTGCTTCTATGATTCTGTATCCATTGTTATACTTCGATTGTATGTTTAATTTAGTAGATCCATATACGTGTAGTACACAACGCTATACATTTGTATCGTTCGGGGACGGATGTCGGAAAGCCGAGAGGACCGTGAACTGTGTCGTGATGTATGCGAATGTCGTATATTATTCGTCGGGGTCTATATGGTATGCACGTTTAGTTGGTGATCGTAGGATTGGGTGACTAAAATGCGCGAAAGATCATTATAAATCGGATATTGTGTTACACATCAGGGGTTTCAATGCATGATCGAGTGTATAAGTAGTATTTCGCACCACATATCTGCGGTTTTCGCTCGATGATTTCTCCAAATGGATGGTCCACTAGTGGTGCGACAAGCAAGCATAATAGAACGGAAGCGTCTTGAAATTTCCGACACCGTAATTGAGCTACGCCCACCCCCTCAATCCTAATAAAACCATATAACATTAAGTAAAACTCACACATTTCTCCTTTATAGCCAGAAACGCTCCACAAGTATTTTATTTGAATAAAGGTCACTTTCCCGCAGTTAAATCGATAAATCACATCGTAAATTCTCATTGAGTTTGAATTTAGTATTCTTCATATAATATACCAGCCGCACTTTCCCATGCACGCGTCTCGTGATACTCTATCACTTTGCTTGATCTCCCCTTTCTCTCTCTCTCTCGCTCGCTCTCTTCTATACGCTAGGTTATCTCTTTTTCCTAATTCGTTTTTGACATCGATAAAAAATTATATGTATTTATGTATTTCGATAATTATTTTATTATCATTAATTAATTATTATATCTTATTGTTCCATTAAAGTTTAAACTAAACTGCTCTCGTGCGGCTTTGCGTGTCTTGCAAGTACCGGACTCATATATATATATTTATATATATATTTATAATAAAGTATCATTTTACTTATTATCAGTATTCTTTATCTTTATTACTAGAATCATGAATAATAATAACTCACAATATTCTGAACTACGCTCCCCCGAGATTGGTCGGGATTGGTGGAAAATAATTGAATCTACACAGACCGATCTCGTGTCATCGAGCATTGCGTGCCGCAAACGCTTCCGATCTCCAAGAGAATCATGCAAAATTAACCAAGCATTTTCAGATTTGAATTTTAGAATGGCTGGAAAATTGATTCTTACAATTTAATGTTTCCGATTGATCTGACATTTTTTGCATGTTTAAAACAGCCTGGTACCCAATATCTTTCCTATAAATAATTGATCCTATAAATAATCTTCTATCCCTATTAATATTGCAATAAACGCCAAGCCTACAAGTGAATTGCTTGCATGTAGGATGGCCGGTTAAGAAAAATAAAATAACACCTCATGGTACTCGGCATCTTGCATTTGTATGCTCAGTTCAGACATTCCTGTCTCGATTCTTTTCGTAAGGCTCTGATAAAACATTTCTTTATCATTAGAAGTGTTTTGATTTCACTTAGCTGAGACGCACTATTAAATAACTTTTTACAACAAATTTATTCTTTAGTAGCCAAAAGGAAACAATTTTTTTAACGAGCAGTTTGTGTGCTACTATCGTCCGATTCAATATCGAAGCTTTCAACTTTCACTAACCACCTCATACTCGAACTTATAAATAATGCAAGTGGCACTTATATACCACTCTATGGGCAAAATTAATTTTCTACAAATGAGCAGGCTTAGATAAATTAAGAAATTGATATGAATATTGGTGTATTCGGAGTACCTGCGCGAACTAGTTTCACTCAGTCCTCTCAGGTACTTATAGATTGATACAGCAAAATAAAATCTGCTAGAACCATGCCTAATAATGTACGTTCGAAATTTTGTATAAAAATGTCTATAAAAATAAGATTACTCAGGACGCTGACATTGCTGACAAATCGCGAATTCGTCGCAGAAGAATCCTCACTCAAATCATCAGTTGCATACCAAAACTGAAGCGTGAGAGTTAGTGACGAGTATTTTTACAGCGATTTTTTTCCAAAAAAAGGGTTCTTCTGATATTGTCCTAAGTGCTTAATTAAAATATAGTGGATGAATTATTCTGTTGCTCTACAGTGCAACAACAAAACCGTCATCCTGAAAATAAAACATTAACCACTGCACAGTGTGTACTCAAGGAGTACAGAATGCGTTCCATCGCATTAGCGGTAGTTGACAAAAATCTAATAAGGCCCGTGAAAATAATTCCACGAACGATCGGCCACAATTTAGAATCTTTGTAGACATCACGGCACGTGAAAGGTTTGCTCTGAACGAAATAGGAAAATCAATCGCGTCAATTCCCATCACGCGGTGAATCCCAACATGGTCGTGATTTCCAAAAACCGGGTTTCGTTGCGCGGAATGCGGACGTACGGGATCGAATTTTGTACTCTCTTCTAAGATCGTTCACCCGCTAACGTGGAGAGACGCGCTGACTCCGTAGGAGAACCTCCTTGGAGGATCCAGTGAAGGTGTTACATAGATTTTTTGTACCATGATCATAGACGATTTAAATTTTTGAGCGCTTAGCCTGACGCGACTTGAGAGTGCGACGTGGTTTCTTCACGGCGTCACTTGGTGTTTCCTCGGTAGTCGATCTTCGTTTGGAGGCTAATGAAGGCACTGGAGCCTTTGGTGGTGCCATTTCCACTGATGCCTGTGGCGACGAAGGCTGTTTAATTACAGGCGGCGGTGATGAAGACTGCTTTACTACAACTGGTGGTGACAAAGGCTGCTTAACTACAGGTGGCGGCGATAACGGCTGCTTTACTACAGGTGGCGGCGAAGGACAATGCTTCACCACTGGTGGCGGCGACGACGATTGTTTCACAACAAGTTGTGGCGCTGTCTCAGTAGGGCTATGAGCGTCGGCAATAGGAATGAAATCTAATCCTTCGCCGAATGCCTCAGGGAGAACACCTTGATTAGCTAAGGCTTGCAGATCTTCTGTTGGTACGAGCATAGATCGACCACAGCTTACGCACACTGGGATTGCTGGTGATTTCGATCGCCAGTACTGAAGTTCAGTCTTGCACTTGTTCAATTCCTAAATAGGGATTTCAGAAAGGTTTATGGAGTATCGGATACTCACTCGAATCGCATAAAGTCTCATTTCAGTATGTAAGCCAGCAGAAAGAAAGAACTACATAATTCTCTCGAAACATTACAAGCTCTTCGCTCACTGATTCACTACTGAATGGTACCGAGTATACCTTGGTAAATACCTGTAGAAGAGTGCTAAATTTACGAGAAGTTTCCTCGTTCTTCTTGTCGTTATCGTCTAACCGACTAGCATATTCGGCAATCTGCTTTTGCTGTTCCGTGATCTTCGCTTTACAACTCCGTAAATCCCTTCGCATTAATGTCAATTGACTATTATACCGTCTCATGCCTTGCTTAATTTTGCGAATACGTTTTCGTAACACCATGTTTGATTGGGGCGGTGATACTCTTGAATCTAAAAGAGCAGGGTCTTCCGAAGAGTGGGGTGGTGACCCTTCCTCTCCACTACCACTTCCTGCTTTTCCACCCCCTACACTGAGAGGAGCAGAATCTAGGCACATAAATGGCTTGCTCACATTGCTAGAAGCTGCAACAATTTCAATCCTCCGATTAATTTCTCATGGCATATCGACAGAATAGGTTGGGTGTTTACAGCAACTTTGCTTACAAGATAAAAGATCGAGATCTAGAAAATCTGCTCCAAAATAAGGTATTTCAGGTAAAGTCGGTTCTATGCGTTCTTTAAAGTACTCCATAGCCATAGTGCTTAAATCAAATAATTCATCTGTCACTTTATACGGCCGCGCTAACTTCTGAGTAACTCTTATATAATGTAAAATACGATAAACTTCATCTAAGATCTGGAATAAAGAAAAAAAATTGTTCCTCATATTCGTGATATAATATTTTCGGGTAGCCGAAATACATTACCTCGCCGGGGAAAAAGCAACAGTGTTTTCGTTCAATATGTTTTCCAAAACTCATTTGGAGTAATGTAAGTCGCATATGAAGTGTCTCAATAATATCTGATTCGTATGCCAACGGGTGGTTACGACGCGCTGATTCGCGTCGTGGCATTTGTGCTTTGATTGATTGAAACCGACTTAACATTTGTGCTTGCAATTTTTGAAATGTGGAATTCAACATTGAACCACATAAACGATCGACTTGATGGCATACCTGCAATAAGAACAATTCAGTAAATTGGGTAACATTTAAATCAACCTTAATCTAGAGAACTTGAGTTATTACATATCTGTTATACACTCACTGGACGCAAATGTGCTATTGTGTTGTAGTCCAGGTAGCTTAAAATTTTCTCAAGAATTTCAATGGGTAAATCTAAAAGATTCAAATTGCGAAAGACAGGGGGTTCTGCAGCGGAGATCCCATTAGAGGTACTAGCCACTGCGACTGACTGGTGTTTTCTTGATTGGCTCACTTCTGCTATTTCATTTCCTGGTCCACCCCCGGTACTCCCACCCATATTGCTACTTTGACGTGTGGATACCATTTTCTTCAATTTCTTTCAACGTCTTTTACCAGAAACCTAAACGGAGAAGAAGCTTATTTTATAATTGCCACACTATTTGACCCTCAACAAGTACTCCCTGACAGTGAAGGCCTTAGCACCTCGTAGAATAAAAGGAATCATTTGACCCAACTCAAGACAAATCAAAATGCACATTATTATAGAGTAAACTGACAATGTTGATCCTCCACGCAGAATTCATTTTAATAACCACTTCCGACACTTGACATTCAACAGCGATCTAATAAGAAAGCCATTTTCGTCGCGACAAAACTTTTCTCCGCGTGGCAGTAACTTTTTGCACGTCACAGAAATTACGTGATCACAGAATCTTTTATGAGTTCGTCATTGAAGAACGTTTTCACGAAGGAGCAGGCATAAAGCCCACCAATTCACGGGACACCCCGTTCACCAGAAACGACCCGTATCGTCATTGCTTTGTGAGGCCGTGAACGACACCACGAATTTCCGAATCGCGCAAGAGAGTCTTCGAAGATGGCACGGCACCAGACAAAGTTCGCGTTAGCATAGCAAGGGAAAAGGTGCCGGGGGGGAAAAAAAGGACCGAACGAAACGAAGCGCTCCGAAAGAGCAGCAGGTATTCCAGCGAATTGGGGAGAGAATCCACGAGAAACGGCAGACTTGCCTGATCGTTCACCGACAATTGGCCAAAGCTTTGGGCATCGAGCGATTGATTGCTCCGAAAGCTTCCCAGGCAGAACGAAAGTTCCGATATCTTGGCAGCGCCGTGAACAAAAGTTCGCCAGGGAAGTCAGTGCGAGACACATAGGAATTCCCGAGTTACCAATATCCAAAACATACTGCTGATGCACAGGGTCGTTGGAAATAGAGAGACGCGTATCCTTGGTGGCACCGGTGAGGCCGTTCACCGGGATTCAAGAGATACCTGGTGCACCAACACCATAGGTTGCCGATAGCCGAGCACCTGCGTGAGTGTCTTGGTCAACGAGGAGATAACAGCCACGGGCACAAAATCGGAGTCGCGATTTAAAGGGAATGGAAAGGACACGGTCGCCGAGAATAGGTTTCAGGAGAGCAGGGAGATGAGCAGCGGAATCGACTGTGGCGCGTCTTGCACACAGGTACGACAGAGTAGCGCGGAGCCCGAGGGAAACAAACAGAGGGAAACCGGGTGACCGTGCGCAATCGATGCATCCATGACTCTCTTTCTCTCTTGCTAGGATCAAGTTTGGGATTCCGCGGGTGCACCGAGGTAAAGGCGATCGGTAGAATTGGCTTTCGTGGAAGCAATCGGAAGGTTCCAAAGGTCCAAGAAGGACAACGTACCCCCTGTTTATCGACGAGAAGCTATCACTGTATCCGCGTTGGCGTTTTCAGCGACATTTTGACGGAGACCCTTTCCTACTCCTCGCTTCTATATCGTTGGCGCGCTTGTCTCGTTCTCTTCTACTGGCGCAGATCGCAACGTCCTCTGTCTGTTACCTAGCTCACTCTCTCTCTCCCTCTCCCGCTTTTCCTAACGTACAGCATAGCCTACCCTCCTTTTCTCTCCGGCACCCTTTCACTATCGCTCTCGCACGCATTCGCCCCGGCCTTTCACTCTATCTACCAGCTACCTCGGCTACTACCCATCACTACCCATTTCTCTCGCTCTACCTCTACATTCGTCTGCCTCGCTCCTGCCAACTGGCCTAGCTCGATCTCGCTTGCAACTAAACGCGTGCAACTATGACGCACCCACACACGTAAACCGCGCCCGGAAAAAAGCCCGCGCGTGCACCCTTTCGAGGGCTTCTTTCTATCTTTCGTTACCTGTTTCCGAGCACGACTCGCGCCGGGCTTGGCCTACCGGAATCCTAAGCTATTTATATTGAAATGCACGAGAGAAGTGGTGCCACTGACTGGCTAGTGGTCTCTCTCTCTCTCCCCCCTCTCTCTCTTTCTCTCGCTCAAGTCTGAGGATTTAGTGAGCCGCCGGTTTCAACCGTTCGTTGCTATGCTAATCAATTGTCGGGCTCGAGCCGCTGTATCGACGCCGACATCGCGAGCCCGAGAACGACGGCGAGCGTAAGAACGCATGGGAATAAAGCAGGCATATGTGACGCCCATGGTATTTCGGCCCTTTTATCGGTAAAAGCCACAGTCGCGCTTTTACGTGAAAACGTACCCACTGTCACACACAAATGACGCCTGATTGGTCGACTGGCAGGCCCGTTCGCAACGCGCACGTTATTGCGACGACATTTCAATCGGCGTTGCGTGATCCATCGTGATCCAGGCAGAATGAGGAATCATCTCGCATAGATCCCAACGCTCGTTAACACAACTCGCGCGTGTACAGAAAACCAACAGGCACTGCTGCTGGCTTCCCGAGAGGGTCCTGCGTCCAACCTGCGTCGATGCCCGAACTCCGCTGGACTTATTTGCCTGGCGGCATCTGTAGAGGGCACTGGTGACGAGAAAACCGGGTTATTTAAATCGTTCGAATGCGAGCAACTATTGCAATCGGTCAGTCCCTTGCAATTTGCAGCGTTTGCGCAAGATATATTAATAGCCGAATATTTGTATTTGGTATCAAACAATTTGCGTTCATTCCAATTAGAGGTTTTCGAATATTCATTAATTATGCCGGACATTAGCGGATCTAGCTTATTCGTTTGAATCGAGGATCGTTGCTTGATCCGAGTGGCGCTTATGAAGAAATTCCCAATCCAGGAACCGAAGAGCACGTGTGGAACACAGTCAGACGATAATGGGATACCTCTATATGTATAATGAGCCTGCGCAGGTAAGTTCAACTTCATTGTCAACACTGGCTCGGACACTCGACGCTCGGTGGGATTAGCTGTTGCTTATGAAATCTTCAACAGTCCTCAATCGAAGTTTCTACCACATCCGCTGTTTTGAATTTTCAATTATTTAACCACTGTCCAGAGGATATCCGACGGAGTACCCATTGTCAAATGTTGGTTCATATCCTCCAAATGCAGTCAATCAGCCTCTTTCAATCATCGACATATTTACCTAGACAGGAAATCATTTTCTCGAGTACTTCTCGACGCTAACAGCAAAGTTGGACGAGTGGAGATGATCGCGCGGGAACATCAGCAACGAACTCAACCCCCCCAAAAACCGGCGAATCAGATCCTGCTGCGTTTGGAGCGTACAGATTCCAGTCACGTGCGTCGGCTCACGTTTGGCAAATTGAATTACATAATTAATCACAATTAGCTGACGCAGCTGTTACGTTCATCAGCGGCGCGAGGTGGCACCGATTAATAGAGTAAACATTCGGAACGGTGTACTCTCTTGCGCTATTTGGAAATAATAAATCATGCCCCTCTGGGCGAGGACCGCGTGCAATCGTGGCTGGCGAGAGTACGCTGAGAATCTACCAACTAGGGAGTAAGAAGCCGTAAGCACGGTATCGGGCGAAATAAAATAAACAGCGAGCGAGTGAAAAACGGCTCAGGAATGAGCAATCCTTGGGCCCGCGGCGCAGCGGGGTGCGGCAGAGGAGCTCTGCAAGAATAATATCGACGGGAGTTCACTGATTCATCGAAGCACTTTTTCTCTCTCTCTCTCTCTAGCCTCTGTGGTGACTTTGTCATTGTGTGCGTGATCGCGCTCCTCTCTTTCGAACGTTTTTTCCCTCCCTGCGCTGCTCCAACTGGCGTGAAAATAATGGTCTTCCCTCTTGGCGATTAGAGGCAGGGCCTCCTTTCGTCGGAAGCTCCGATGGCACGCGGCGGAATTGGAAGCGGCCGGCTCTTATTTAACATGGTCGACGGAGCCGACAGTGCTCAGTCGACCATCGACCGTAGCAGAGCATTCGCATTTCCACTCGAACATCGCCGTGATTTCCTAGGATCGCCGGTCTCGACCAGGGGGACTCTCTTCGACTTTGCCAGCCATGGGCCTCCTCCAATTTCTTCCTTTGGGATTGCTCTTACTCGCCAGTAAGTCTCCACCCGTCCGGCTTCGCGCCGACTCTTTCAACCGACCTTTCGGACCTGTCCACCGTTTAGAATTCTCCCTCGAGCGACCCAGAGATTTTTATGGGCACCGCTTGCCCCGGCGCGCTGAGACTTCGTAAAAAAAGTAGCCGCAACACCGTGAAACTATTTTCAGCTCAATTATCGTGTACTTGACCACGCGGTAGATAGTGACGGGGTAACCCGAGTGAGATAAACTTTCTTCATGGACGATGAAAAAGAAATACATAATTCATATGTAGATTCGTCAGAGAGTTCGAGGAGATTTACAGCGTTTCATCATCTACGAACGTGGAAAGCAAAGCGGTTATTATAGCAATTATCTTGACAATTGGCTACTTCGGAAGACCATTTAACAAATCATCGCGCGGCAAAGAATACAATAATTCCGATATGCATTGTGCTATCATCGATTTTAGACCGAAAGTTGGGAGTTAGTTAACAATTAGAGAAAGCTGATTGTAGATTAGAAGGATTCATTTTCACGCCCCTCATGTATGGTGGTGTCCTTGCGCCCTTATAAGGTATCATTGCGAAATTCTAGGCTGCTAGGCCGACTGATTGAAAAACGTTGCCCTCGGCCGCCCTGATGTATGCAGATCACATTTCACGATTGCAGCATACGAACAATATGTAAACGACAATTAGAATGCTACTGCGGACTCGCGGTCAGTTGGAAACGCACATTCCCGCGCGAAACACAATACTCCCGATAATCTCTCGGTACACGCACTCGAATAGCATTGCAGAAAGCAATGTATTTTTAACCGCGAGAATTTCCACACCCTTCGCCCAATGGGTTATTTGCACCAAAGAGGTGTTGCAAATGTTGCGATAAATGTGACAGTTGTGTTATTTCCGGCAAATATGAATAAAACAGCTGCTTTTATTTAAATGAATTTGAGACCAATCTCAATGCCAACTACATACAATGCTCTAGCCGGCGTGGCGTGTTGGAAAATTGAACTTAGTTTTGACTCGAGCAAGTACTTAATCGGGCAGGTACACAATGCGCGTAGTACTTTTTACAGCGGCGGACAATGTGTGTTTACTTGCACGCATCGGCGGCGTGCCGGATATCGAGGATATCCATAAAAGTTGTCGGTGCCCGTTTCTTTGATGTTGGCCCAATGATGGGCGGTGGCAGAATGTGCATTGCAATTAACACCCGTGACACACGACACTACGTACTCCCACTGTCGCTCCTCTAGAATCTAGAGCTCCACGAATTCAGTGGTCTTCGGTCACGGGAAGAACACGCGTAGCTCTGTCTACGCAATAATCCCACGTGCTTTGTTCACGTGCTTCCCCCCAATAAATGGAGTTTTCCCAGATTGAAAGGACCGCCAATATCAGTTGCAATTAGTTGATAGAGCGTTGGCAGGTTTCGAGTGACGTACTTTGAACATTTTACGAGCAACTCCCGGATAATTGAGCCGATCGGCTAAGTCCTGGTGGCATCTGTGGACGATCGAGTGTTGTTGCAAGGATCACGATGATACGGGCGTGAGACAGTTTTATCTTTTACGATCCTATCGGGAGGATTTCGCGGGAATCCTTTGGAATTTGTTAGCCATAATCCTGTGGGTCAACACATTCCTCGGCAGACCTCGGGGCAGGCTTTGCAGGCTGCTATCAAAGGCTGCGCTTACTTTTGCCATACTTAAAGATATAAAATGCTGACACGTCAGCTATCATAGTCCCGGCGCGGTGTGCTCATCCTCCCAGTCTAATCTCTTACATTTGCGCGTCTCGGGAATAGTCATCCTCTCGCTCGTCGTCCATCCGAACTTTTCCTAATGCGACATATTGTTTGAAACGATTTTCCCACGCGACTCCCCCTTGCGATTAAACATCGCCCCGGAACGTAAAGAACTTGATCGTAATACCAAGTAGAACTTAGTTTGTAGAGCGTGTCGCGATAAAAGTAAGACAGAAGGGGCACGATAGCATTATCGAGCAAAGCGCGATAAGATGTTTGAACCACAACTGATAGAGAATGAGTCAAATTGATTTCGCAGATTTATCGCAGTTTTATTCACTTGTCAACCGGTTTCATTTCGATCGCAGTGCGATGAAGCATGCGAAATACACGCCCAGTTGAAATTCACTATTTACGTAAAGGATAAGCCGCTTCGTGCGAGGGATCATCATATCCAACCTGCTGTTTTCATTATCACCGGAATTACGTACCACAGAGATTCTTGTAATATGTGACCGAGCACGAACGAAATCGCTATCGAATTTTCTGTCAGTTGCGCATTACATAATTTCGCCAGGATAGTTAGAATGGGGACACTCGACGGAAGGGTTTAGCGCAAAAGACAGTTGGAGGGTCCTTCTGACAGACTTAATCGAAATAAATCGAATCGTTGCGTTTGTTCGAGCTCATGACAGGTTCGAGGGGCTGAAGACTGTCAGGGTCTTGCAGGATCGATCCAGCATAATCTTGGCTATCTGTTATTAATGAACTTTACTGTCTCGCCTGGGCGCCGCATGAAATGCAGAGTATACGTGCTCGCTGCATAATCTAGAGAGCCTAAACTCTCGGCGAGTTGCTACTCGATAATCGAGTGAAATATTCAGGGATCGTGTCAAAAATTCCCATAGCTCGCGCTCTCGCAGTGCTTGTCCAGCTGGAATAGAACGGATGGGGCTTGGATGACCTCGCGCGCAGGCACGTCCCCCTTATTCCAGAAATCCGGACAACCTGTCTTCTCAGCACATCTCCCCCGCCGTGAATTCGAGATCAGTCGTGCTAGGACACACGCGTGTGTATTCTCGTTATCGTCGTCATCCTTGGCGGACGTACAGGTTTACGAGCAGTAGCGTTCGTGCGACGGCGACAATAAACATTTTGCATGCCGGAAGGACAGATGTTGGTCGTTAGAGATGATCTTGGCGAGGTAGCCGCTCGGAATGGCAGGCCGATCTTCCGACTGGTTCCCCCCGGGCAAGTGTCCTTCGTCAGGGCCGGTCTAGCCGAAAATAGGACCTTGGTCCTGGCGAATCCTCGCAGGACCGACACACGTGTCCCACAGATGCGAAACATCTTCGGGCAAGACGATCGCGATCCATCTTGGATGCTCGCGCGCGCTGACAGGGAAGTACCGTCGACTGGATCATTAGCCAGTAATCAAGGAAATCCTCGGGAAGCCGCGCGCGGAAGTGCCCGATTTCAAGCCGAACGGCTGATTTCGAACATGCATGTACATCCACACTTCGTCGGGGGGATATTCTCCGCGGAGATCTGAATGCACCGGCGAGCATATCTGCCGGTGGGATCACCTGCTTCCACGAATCATTCAATGAAGACGCGCCAGTCACGCAGATCTCCAATCCCCCGCCCCGGGCTAACTTTTATTGTGATCCTCTCGTATCAATGCATTGGCAGTTTCCACGCGCTCTGAGAAACCTCCGCTCGTAAAGTTCCAATGCCAACGCATGTTAGAACAGTTTTGCATTTTTCCGGTTTTTGCAGATTATGAAATTCTGCTTTTAGTATAAAATAATTGAATGTATTTCTTTTGAAATTAATCAATCTGCTTGGTTCGTGACGAGTTAATTGTCGCTCGGCTCACATTACGAACGACCGTACTTGAATTCACAGAACTGCGTGGTGGATCGGATTACCGTCACCGCGTATATGTAACAAGTTCGCGTTGTATTCAGCAGAATCCAATACCCGGCTAATGGCTTCCTATAGGGATTGCTTGACAAGCGCAATTCCATAAAGGTAGCCACTACTTAAGCGATGAACAGGCGCGAGCGATGGTGTACTGGTTGCAGTCGAATTGGCAATAATAAATCGATTGGAGCACGCAATCCAGGAGATATTGGCCGGAGCCGGGAAGAATTCACCTGTGACGGGAGTGCATTGCAATATGTATCCCAAGCTATAGCTCAGCCAAGATATAGAGTTTCACTGCCCTGAGCTCTTCCACCCAATGGAAAAGGTCTTTTCGGCCTCCGACAACGGTGCTCTCGCACGTACACAGCTGCACGCTGTATATTATCCTGGGCCTCCTTCGACTTGGATTTTCCGTGTCCAGCCATTTTTTTCTCCTGCGCCTTGTGTGGGAATTGTCCGGGCGCTCGGTCCTTCCAGCAGCCGGGGCCCTTGGGCCACGGTCGGTTCCCAACCCGTCTCAATTTCTGTAGGCATCGCTCTAAATGATTCATCCACGAGAGAACGAGCATCGGCTCACTCCGTTTTTTGGTTAAGAATAAGCTCGTAACTCGCCGCGTTGCTAACAGGTGTAGTGTAATTTCGCAAAAACACTCATCGATCTGGATAAGCGTGAGCGATAAGGTGCACTCGGCAAGTTGTGCGAGTAGAGTCTGCTTGCTCTCGATGCCTAATTGGCTGTGAATGCAAACGCAGAAGTAAACCGAAGGAATTGCTTGTTTTCCAGGGCTTTCGACAGCAGCGACTGGCAATGAGTTCAGCTACGACGGCAAGCACGGTGAGTTTACAGTGCGGCAAAAGGGTCTCCCCTCGGAGGAGCGGCGAGATTGTAAGCGTACACAGCCATGGGAAGTTGTGCATACTTATGAATTATTGCTCGGCAGGGCCTTCCCACTGGGGCGAGGAGTACCGGACCTGCATCGGGAAGCACCAGTCGCCCATCAATATAATGGAGCACAACGTCAAGAACACGAGTTTCCCGACGCTCGAGTTTATTGGCCTCGAGAATCCTCGCTCGTCCTACCTCGTGAACAATGGGCACACCGGTAAGAGCCTCGGCATGCCGGCCGTGCCTCCCATTAGCTCCGACCAGAAAGAGAATGCAACTACGCCCCGGACTTCATTGAGCGTTTAGCCGAGAAAAAGTCCCGCCCGGAGAAATTGCTATCGCCTACGAAACGATTAGAAATTGCTTTCTCAGCAGGCACGCCGTGGATAAAAAGGCGGCCTCCTGCGCCTGCAACGAAACCGTCGGCGTCGCCACGAAAAAGCAGAGCGCGCACGAGCGCACACACTCCGTCTCCGTTATGCAACGGAAATTACACTCGTGAATTGTCCGCGGCAATCTCTATTTTCCAAATCTGTTAAGTGAAGCGCGAAACTTATGTCATACGCGAGCCGTTCTTCCCAAAGTGGGGAATTTCCAAATGCAGAGATACGCTCAGCTCAATAGGGATACTATACATTGATGCTAGTCGTTATTTAGAATCTTGACAAAGCAGCAAGTCCGCAGAAAATCCGCAGCGATTGCGAGCTCTAATGCAACTTTAACACGATGATCAAATAGGAAATTTTCGAGGAAGCAAGAAAATCGGGAAATATACTTGTCTCAGGATAGCTCAATCACGCCGGGCGAAACTTTCCGCGTGCGATATACTCTTATTAACTCATACGAGTTTATAGTTCTACACCTCATTTGCATAATTACCCCGTGTAATTACTTTATAACGCTGTGTCGATTCAGTGATGCTCGCGGCTAATGGGTCTGAGGCCGCGATGATCACTGGCGGGCCCCTCGGCAACAAGACTTACGTTTTCGAGCAACTCCACTTCCACTGGGGCGAGAATGACTTGGAGGGCTCGGAGGATCTTATCAATAATCATTCCTTTGCCATGGAACTTCACGCTGTCTTCTACAACAAAGCTTACGGCTCAGCCGCCGAGGCGATGAAACATTCCGACGGTCTCACAGTCCTCGCTTACTTTTACGAGGTACGCTCGATTAATGCACACAACTCTCGTAACCCGATAATCTGTTTTCAATCTACGAACGGCTAATGCTTTGCATCGCAGGTCGGCAACGTGACCAATCCCACATACGACTCCATGGTTGATTTACTGCCTCGCATGGAAACGCCCGGTGCGAAATACGTGGTGAAAGAGCCGCTCCTCTTGAGCAAGCTGCTCCAACCGAATCCTTCGACAATGCAGATTTACTATACATACGAGGGGTCGCTGACGACCCCTCCGTGCCTCGAGGTGGTCACGTGGATTGATTTCAAAGTGCCTCAAATACTATCGCACGATCAGGTACGATTCCTCTGAATGTTAGCATGAGGCACGTTCATTCTATTATGGGCGAGCCGGTCTATGATTCCCACCGTCTCCTTTTTTTCCTCCTAATGATTCCTTTATAAATAATGCATCGAAGAACCTGCTTCACAAAGATCCCCTTTTATATAATTGACAGCTACAAGCATTTCGGAATATAAAGACGACCGACGGCAAGAAATTGACGCATAACTTCCGGCCGATACAGCCGATCGATGATAGAGTGGTTTACCATAACATTCCTAATATCAGCAGCTTTAGTGACACCAAAGGAAAGTACACGAACCAGGATATGCAGAACGATCGTTCCAGTCAGCAGGGACTGGCAGCATCTGCTTTGTTAACAGGTTTCTATAAACTACTTTCCATCAATTACTCCCCGTTTAATGTTGACCTTCGCGGATTAATTAATCCTCGGGAATTTCTTTTCAGCGATCCTGACGATACTGGGAA
The DNA here is from genome assembly GCA_963675795.1 of Crossocerus cetratus. Taxonomy (NCBI): domain Eukaryota; kingdom Metazoa; phylum Arthropoda; class Insecta; order Hymenoptera; family Crabronidae; genus Crossocerus; species Crossocerus cetratus. The sequence continues at coordinate 14,914,600 of OY776666.1, read as the reverse complement.
TCATATTTATCAGAGCGCACTAATCGCCCATGAATCATCTAGTCATTTACTCTAATTGTCGCTCTCGTATGTGTACCATGTCTCTCGAGGAGTATTGTGCAGCAGAAGGAAGATTAACTTATACGATGTACTTGTATTATACTAGTATCTAATCGAGTTCTAGGCCATTTAGCCACATCCTTGCGAGTTTAATACTGATAACTGAATATCTCGATGCGATACTCCTCCACGTTTCACAAGGCTGTGTGTAATAGTAATTTTATTAATAGGACAAAGCAGGAACTTGTCAGTCGTAAATAAATCTATATTTGTGTACCAAATCATTCTTCCTTGCTTACCACCTCTTGATTTTTGATCCAAAGAAGATACTTGTCGGTACACAATTGGTTTATTCCTATTAAATATATACAAAACATATAAATCTCAGATACTGAGGAATGCAGAGCTTCTCGTTGCAATTTGATCTTGCCATATAAGCAAAATTCAACTAGAAGATTTCGTGTCAGGTGGGGGAATCAGCTTGGTGGTTGGTTGCCACATTGACAACAGCTGCCAGGTCATCCTGACCCTGCTTTAGTCGGTCTCTGATGAGCTCCGCTATTGCTTTTTGAGTTCTCCTCTCTAGTTTCTCTAGCTTCTTGGCAACATCTCTCTTCAAGTCCCAATCTGGTTTCCTTGGTGCGAGATTGCTAATATCCTAAATATATTTGTCAATTAGACTTAGGTAGTAAGAAATATTAATGAAGAACAATGGTACTAACAAGTTCTTCTATGACCACTTTGGTGTTTGCCGCGCTCAACTGGTCCTGTACTTCGGCCTCAACGTCTCCTGGTTTTGCACTATCCAAAACTTGGTCTTTCAAGCCATCATCCTGGGGCTTGTAACTACGGAATTTCGGCCTGAAACGTAAAATAACGCAGGATATTTGAAGGACTCCGAGGTTAGGGTTATAAGTTTGGGTGGTCCTGCAGAATCGATACTTACTTTGGCAGCTTAATATTAGAATCGCTCTTATTCTCCTTGCCATCATCGTTCTTTCGCTTTAAGGACTGGAGCCTCTCTTTCCTCTTGCGAGCCTCTTCCTCCAAAGAACCGATTTTCTCTTCACTCATGTTTGTTTTGATTTCTAACTTTGCCACGAAGTATCGGAATTCGAATAGATGGAGCCGAAGCAAACGAAAAATGGGAACCACGTGCTGGCGCGCCAGTCGACTTCCGGTATCCTAACAGATGGTCGAAGAAATCCGAACTTTGCGAGCGAGATCGTCGCAAGCGGCGCTAGTGGGAAGTTCTCACAAATCTTTAAAATTTAAAACTCTGCGAAATATCCTCTTCAAATTACACTTTGCCACTAAAAAGTCCTGAGAATGGTAAACGATATAAATAAAAGTGGAACAAGATATCCTTCAAACGAATTAGTTTATTAACATTTTTACAAGAAATTAGGATCGTTCAGCGTCAGATAAATTACAAGCAAGACGTCTCGATTACACTTAACACTATCTTACACGTAAACCTAATGTTATACATTAAACCGTAGTCTTTAAAACTGCGTCTGCGTACGACCTCGCAATTACTGCTGGAATCCGCAGCGAAAACTTTCGCCAACAAGTGCGGCGGCCTTCTCGCCCAGAATTGCATCCCACGCACACTTATCCGCGTTAAATTTCAACAGTGCGTATACATTCATCAAACCCCGGTGATGAAACTTGATCATTCAAACACGGTCCACGCCATGCAATCAGAATCGTTTGTGCCAGCTCAAAACCCACTTCATGGACCATCTAACACACCTACTTATTTGGTGGACACGCCTAATTAGATTTAGTTAAGCTAAATCGGCTAATCTGTGAAGACGCTAATTGCCGAACGCTCGTTGACAGTTATACATGATCTCCAACTACAGGACTATCATCAAAGGTGCGTACGGCGATATCCGAAGCCGGCTGGCTCAAGCGGAGAAATCTCCGATCTGCGGCAAACGTATGTGAAATTGAGGACACACACGTATACTCGTAGCGTGTGTAGTCGCCTCTTCAGGTTCCCCGGTGGGTATTGTGCGGGCATCGTGTCGGCGAAAGTTTATTTACAGTCGAACAAGGATTTCCATGGGGCCAAGCGCACCTGGGATGCACGGCTTTGCGAGACCTTTGCCCCGCTACGAGCCACGAGCACTATCTGTTCCTGTCTCTCTCCTCTTTCTTACGCAGACTTAAGGTATACACGAGTAAGTCTAGATAAATAGTTAATGCGCCAGGACTAGCCGGGACTGTTAGGAGTGTCCTGCGCCGCTATCCGACAACAATCGACCTTTTGCGATGGAGTAAGGTAGGTGCTCAATGCGATCGATGCTTTTCCTCTCTAGATATGCGCCGCCGCTTCCTCCGCGGCGAGTGAAATCTCTTTACAGCCCGAGTGAAAACGACAGTGTCCGCTCCCTCGCCAAATTGCCTGTCGCATCGTCTTTTCCTACCGCGATTGCCATTATTATATTCTGGGAATGTGATAGACTCTGTAATAATGTTCTCCTTCGAGCCGTTGCTCGAACCCGACGGATTGGATGCCTAAAAGTTGCCTGGGAAACTGGTGCGTGGGTACGGCACGATCTCCAGTGGGACCGAGCACGTTCGAGTGCCATTTGCGGTGATGTGAGCTGTGTATCACGCAGAAAATGAGGGAAGAGCGTGCTGGAATGCATGGGGAGCCACCCAGATTATCTAGGCACATAGACACGTTGCAATTATGAGTAATACCTCTGCTGCCCTGCGAACTGGAATTACATAATACTCGGCTTGGCACAAGGCAAACTCTGGTTAAAATGCTGCCGAACCTAACGAATGTGATACTCTCGTCAAGGAATTCTTTTGTTACGAGCAACACTTGCACCCTTCCGGATTGACTTCAATTATTGAAACGAACTTAATAGAAACTGTGATAAGTTACGCGAAACCTCGACTACGATTTCACCATTGACTACTCAAGGTTGCGGCGCTTGTAACTCACTGCGCTTTAATCGAATCCATCGAAACGTCTTCCGCAATCGGCGTATCTGCCAAGTGCAATTTCTCCATCACCACTTGGCACCGGAGAGGAATGGCCAATCAAGATTAGCGGGAAGCGCAGCGGGCAGCAGGTGAATCACTCCAATGAATTGAACAGGTGGCAAAAATGTAAGACCAAAGGTTCGGCGGATGCGTCAAGGTCGATATACAGTCGCAGGAGGAGCAGTCGGAGGTTGATACATTGTGGCTGGGATGGGCGAGGGAGAAAGAAGTAGGGCTGGAAAAAGTGAGAGCTCGATTTCACCTTACTAATATCGTCCCGTAACGATGATTTACATGACTCGTCTCTCGCGAACTCTTTAAACGCCGGCGGCCTCCTCACGCTTGTCCAAGAAGAGCGTTGCCGCGATTGCTCGTCGTCCCGGCGGCGAATTGGTTGCTCTTGACCGGTATCGCACCCACGTTAAGTGCGAGCACTTTGGACAGGATGTTGAGGTCCTCTTGACCGCTCGTGCCCTCCGCCCCGCCGAACTCGCCGGCGATTCCAGATTGGTAGAGGAGATGCTGGATCTGCTTGGCAGGTGTCGGCGGCCTCGGCGTTTGCTGTCTGTACTGTGCGTAAGGGTTGTACGCGAAGTTCGAGGCCGGCCTCGCCGGTTGGGTGAAGGCGAAGTTATTGTTTCGACTGGCGATCGGCTTGTTGTCGAAGTTGAAGCCAAAGTTCCCGACGGAATTGAAGGCCTCCTGCCGATTGAAACGAGCGGTAGACGTCAGCGGAGGCTGGAACTCCGAATTGGTTGGGAAACCATTGAAATTCTGTAGCCTCTGCTGGTGCGGCGGCTGCTGTTGGTGTTGTTGCTGATGCTGTTGTTGGTGTTGTTGCTGATGCTGTTGTTGGTGTTGTTGCTGATGCTGTTGTTGGTGTTGTTGCTGATGCTGTTGTTGATGCTGGTGCTGATGCTGGGGTGGGCGTTGCTGTTGCTGGCGCAAGTGGTCTTGGTAATTCGGCTGGAACGGTGGTGGCAGTGCGACACTGGGGATCTCGAGGGAGACGCTCGGCTGAAGATGAACATTGGAGTCGATCGACGGCTGGATCGGCAAAACATTGTTCTGCTCGAAGAAGCGTTGCTTCTGAGGGAAGCTATGCTGTTGGAATCGGAATAATCTCTGCTCGTCGAGTTGCTTGAAACGCTGCTGCTCCTCTAATTGTTTCAGTCTAGCCTGCTCCTCGTGTTGCTTGAATCTGGCTTGTTCCTGGATATAAAACTGTTGGTGTTGCTTCTGCCTGAACTGCTGCTCGTACAGCTGTCGCTGCCTAATGAGAAATTGCGTCTGCTGGAGTTGCTGCTGCTGCAAGTCGGCCAGCTGCTTTTCCAGGAGTCTCTGCTTGAAGTCTAACTGTTCCTGAAGAGTGAGCGCCGAACCATCGGTGGCTGATCTGTAGATTGGGACGACGCTTTTCGGGATGCCCTGCTCGTCCTGCTGTACAGTGAACGCTGCCACCAGCGGAGCTTGGAAGATCTTGACTTCCTCGGACTTCTCGTTGGAGAGTTTGAGCGCCGTGGCATTGCCGCTTGGAGTAACGGTTGGACTAGCTACCGTTGGTTTCGGCGAAGTCAGAGAATTTGCAACTGCAATACCACTGCTCGCACTTCCTGTCAGGCTTTCGGAGAACTGACTAGCCGGTTGCAGGGATATGCTTTCCACCTTGGTGACCGTGGTCGAGCTTGCGGACGGCTTTAGATTCTTCTTGGCCGGCTGGTCGACCTTTACCGCGCTCACGCTCGATTTGCTGCCATAAACCGGCGTGTTTTTCGTCGGCATTATCACGTTCTGCACGTGAAAGCTCCTGGCATCGTTCCTGCTCGCTTTCTCGATGCTCATCAACGGCACTTTCGTCGGCAGGAAGCGTGCCTGCACGAAGCTCGAGTTCTGCAGCTTGTCTTCGCTCGGTATTTCCTCGTCGCCGGGAAAGCCGCTGAAGGAATAGGTCGGCTTCTGCGCGATGCCGAGATCCTTGTTCAAGTCCTTCTTGGCGATGTCTTCCAATTTGCTTGCCACCAGCCGCGCTGACATTACGGCATTCTCGTCCTTATGCTGCTCAGCAGATTCAGCCTCTAGGTCAGCCAAAGCCTTGAGAAGGGCTCGTCGGAGGTTCTTGTCGATCTTCACCGGCGCCGGGATCTCCAAGCCCTTGGTTGAGACCTCCGTTTCCTGGGGTCTGGCGAGGGCGATTGACGCGACCGTCAGCAAGAGTGCGAACTTTGCCTGTGGGATACGACAGGAAGAATGAGAATTCCGCAGCATTGCATCACCACTTGTCCCTCCTTTCGGTGGAATACAAGCTCAACCACAAAGCAGGATGTTCTAATACGATTCTATTACACGAATGAAAGCCCTCGCACATGTACGAGTCATCTTTGTTAGTCCGCTCTGCCCGTCTATTGAATTAATATGCGCGAGGCGCAGGAGCGAAGCGGGTTGACAAGCGCCGATTTCATTTCCTGTTTCTAAAGAATCTCCCGGGAACGGGCGGGTAGGCGAGTGTAAAGCCGGCGAGGCCGCCTTGACCATTTATCCAGGCATGCTCTCTTCAATACCGTTACCGGAGGAAGAAGATTCACGAGTCGCCGCCGGCGGTTTTCTCCTTTTGAAAACACACCGGCTCTATACGTATACGGACCTCCATCCCGCATGTCCGCGAGACGCGTCTGCCTTACGCACTTTACGTAATTACAGGGGAATACACGTGCGCTGCCCGTCTACACAGAGCGCATACATACCCGCCGGCAATTAAACAGTCGGCCGCTACAGACCTTTCCCGGGAAGTGAAAATTGTACCGAGCGGAAACAATACGGCTTAATGGCCTCTCAACCTAAGTAGCGGACGCCCGATACTGGAGTGGATTCCTCTGATAAGTTACAGCGATTCGTCGCCACTTTTCACTCGTATCTACAAAGTCCTCGTGCGTGTGCAGGTTCACACGCACGAGGAATGCGTCTCGGCCCGCGTTTCCCTCGGAGGACCGAACAAAAGCAAAGGAAAAAAGTAATCCACGTAGTAAGCGGCGCGCCAGTCCCCATATTCTCGGCGCGTAATTGGCCGAGTAGCGTCGGATTAATTACGGAATTTGCAACCGGGCAACTGGGATGCGGTGGATTCCGAGAGTTTCGAGATCTCCCGACAGCAACCTGTTTGGTAACATCGCACAATGCACAGCGGAGAAAAAGAGCGTTCCAGCGTCCTAGTTGCTCTGAATGATGCTTCCCGCTAATACAGCGGGCCATGTAACGTCTTATGTAATCTAAAGAATGCGTTAAAAGTGCTCGGTACGTTTGAGCTCGTCCAATGATTTCTAAAATACGCATCTTTGGGGGAGCACTCGTTAAAGTAGCAGCGAGGTGGCGTGCGACGATTTTCCTTTAAAAGGGAAGCGACTCGGTTGAATGATACTATCTGGCTGGCAATGTGGAGGCGAGGTTCACACGTTCCTGCCATCCCGGACGCAAGGCGCAGTCTCGCACACTACTTTGTACCCGGCGAACTTTCATCCCGCCGGCGGGTGAAATTAATCGCAAAATCGTTTGCTGGAAAGCGAAGCGTGCGCCTCTCCTGTGATGAGGAGAGTCTTCCATCTGGCGAGCGAACGAGGCTGGGTCGAACGCGAAGACCTATGCAAACTGTAAAGACCAGCGGGTCCCACCGTGGGATTTATGTGAGTGCTGTTCTTATGCCATCAATTTCTTAATGGGTCCTGCCTCGGAAAACTTGGCGAAATGATGAGGGTTTACTGGAAGAGTCGGCAGGCATCATGAGTATTCTAAGCTAGTGATGGTTATTAGTAATGCGCGACCGGCATATGTAATATCACTAGTTTGCGGGTCCCCGGGTTAACGTTAATACCGAAATTGACCGGTTATTTTCCATCCTACGAACTCTAGTGGCACACGCGTGCTATGGAGAAGTACGATTTCCATGGCTTTGACATTTATATGCTAAGAAGGAATCCTGCAGTGTAGTAGGAAAAGGCGGCTGGCACTACTTCGCGGAGAACGAAAGTATCACGATCGGCGAACGAGATCATCCGGCGGTCTCGCCACACCTTCCTAAGGAGGCTGCACCTCATTGTTTCCAGTGGGTGTTGTGCCACAGCGATCGAACTTTCACCCCAGGATCCTGGAAAATTACCTAACTCCTGGCCGGCTTTAAACTTTAAACATCTCCGTGTCACAAGAGGAAAGGCGCTATTAGGCGGGCGCAGCGCCGTCAATTAGAGAAGAAGCAGCCGGGGGCGGCAGTAACTCATTTTCTTAAGTGGCAAATCGCAAGTGGGAAAGTCCCCCGTCGAGACTTGACAGTTTGTTATTCAGCGTCGGTGAAAATATCGGCATCCCTTTAGTGGGCCAAGTGGCATGTGAGCAGGCAAGGAAAAAAGTCCGAGAAGTGCGCGGTGCGACTGAGGACCTCTGACATTTGCGAAGAAAGTACCCGAAGATGTAAGAGTGTGTGCTGGGAGAGGCGCACCCATGGCACATCACGAAAACACATCCGCCCGGGAAAAAGTCCGACGACCTATTGGCAAGGCCTTTTTCTCGCGTACATATATGAGTCTGACTCTGTTCACGTAAACGCCTACCTTACTTCCATGTTTTGCAACTTTTCCCATAAAATCCGTCAGCAATAAAACAAAACATTCTCCGGAGAGTTTCTTCCACACATTACTGTATTATTGAGGATGATAGTGAAACGGCTACGTACACCGTCAGGTACGTAAGAATACATTAGGTGCACTCTAATGATTCCTATGCTAGGGCTCGTACATTTGCCCGGAGTCCAGCGGTTTCTTCTACTTGTCGTAATAAGAGAAATCGAACTGCTGGCTTTATTATCTCAGCTTCTTTCTGGAGATCTGGACCATACGCTTCGCAGGAAGTGCCTGCCTTAAAAAAGCGGATCCGTGGTATAATTGGGAAGAGCGAATTGGCCGGCGAATCGATTAAAATTCGTGGTTCGTTTGCCTTCGGGAAAAGGGGTATCGCCTCCAGCGGGCACGCGGATCGGCAGCGCTTTCTGGACTTTCTAAAAACGCCACTGAACAAACGGGCGCGAGAATCCTCATCTCGAGGAGACCACCTAAGCATCCCATTAATCTTGACTCTAGGAGACACCGAGCGAGCGCGGGTGAACCAACCGGCAGGTGTGTGTTGCCGGTTGCGGCGGCGGGTCTGCACTTTCGGCGCGGGTTTCACTTTCCAAAATCCTATCCTCCAACTTTCGTCCTCGTACATCTTCTAATTTATTCCTGACAGATTAAGTAATTCCCCGTGAAAAAGCCACCTGGAAAGATCCAGGCGAGATAGAGCCGCTGAAAGTGCACGGAGAATCGTGCTCGACCCAATCACAGTTGACTAAATCCACATGGGCCGACTTATGCAATTATTAAAGTAGACAATTGTGCAAGCCGCTTTTATGGTGTTGTGCAATATGGACATGTAATCTGTCAACTACACAACCAAGTTAAAATGACACGCGTTAGTTTTATAAATAATCAATCAATACTGCCTGGAGATGGTAGAAATCGTAGTTTGACGAATACGAGAACGAGAGAGATCATTCTGCGATCTCGATTTTCCAGGTGGCCAATCTATCATTTCCCACCATACAACCGATACTCGCTGTGAATTTCTCCAGCAGGTGTACTCTTAGAAAATATCGCAATGACGCGTGAGAACACTAATGTCCATTGAAACTATAGCAGTGCGAAGGAAAGTATACAATCCGTCTGAAAAGCGCGCATTCTCTCCAGACCGAAAGCACCATATGCTAAGAGGGGAACTCGTCACACGACGATTCTAATGCCAAGAAGAAAGCGGAGCCGAAGAATTGCGGTGTCCAAACGCGATAGAGAAATCAATTTACACGAAATTACATCGCGGAGTCATAGGGAGCGCAAAAGCCACCTAGTAAGAGAAACCGTCTCATACTCAATACAATCACGCGCCGTCCAATACATTTCAGTGGCGATTTAATGATTGCGGGGGACGCGCAGGCGATGCTAGAAGACGCGATCCTAGTTGAAATAGCAAGGCTCTAATGGAGCGAGAAACCACGCGCCGCTATAAACCATGAACTTCCTGAAAGTGAAATGCCTGCACCGAAAACCAGACGTTCAATGGGCTGCAGCGCCAGATAAACTTTCCTAGCGTTGCATTGCGTCACATTAAAGAGAGACCGAGAGAGACCGAGAGAGAGAGAGAGAGAGAGAGAGAGAGAGAAGGAGAGAGAGAAAGAGAGAGAGCGATATTGGAGGAGCGCGTGTTACCGGTACATGCTAACGAGCTATAGATGGTAATTGACCTGGATGCATCGAACAAGTGACCGATTGGATTAATTACTAAATGATCGTAATCAGAGTGCGCGAGTCAGGCTCCACTTACTCTTCACTCGTTGGTTCTTGCCGATCTCTCGGGATACGGTATCGTGAGTCGAGAGATTGTTTAATCTGCTACGTTTTTACTGCTTTAATCAGTAGGCGAATCTGCACAACTCCCCTAGGAGTTCCAGATGTATATACACTTTATACACGAAGCACGCAGTGCGATCATTGGCCAATTAAGTTTTTTCGAGTGAGATTCATTTATCGCGGCAGTGAGCTTTAATGGGTCTTCCTTCCACAGGGGGGGTTTCAATTTAACCGTTCAATGGCATGCAAGGATCCGGCGAATTTTCACCTATGGCATAATTGCGAGGGGCCGGGGAGTATGCCTATTAAATTTCGAGAATGCCGGCAGGTACCTTAAAAGGTAAGATCGCCTGTAATTTCGTGTACAGTTAATGAGCGCGGTTAGCGGGACGATTGGAAATAAAATGCCGTGAGGGATCTTGCCTCGGCATCTCGAAGCTTTGGCGACGGAGGCGGAGGAAGAAGCCGAGAAGAAGATGCCTTGGGAGAAGGCGGCACTTTCACTCGCCAGTATGTCGAGGATGTGCACGCTCATGAACTTGCTTGCCACTACTCACTCTACCGGTTGTCGTGCGACCGGTACCGGCCACGCTGATATTACGCCTGCTCCGTACTCCGGTTTTCCGCCCTGTAATCCCTCAATTGGTTTGATGCAACGCCGATATCGAGACAGATCGATTCTGACCGCAGAGTTTTCCGATGTAGTTGATCGCAATCGTCTCCGATCGTATCGAATGAACTTCCTGCCAAATTCTACTTATCTACTGGCAATTTTCAGTGGTCTGTGTCTTATTACTAAAGTACAAAATGACGCTAGTTCTGTCGTTAATATTTCATAATTTAAAAACACTAGACAAAACAAAAATTATTGGAATTTAATTTTACATCCCAATTCTCAGCAATTTTCCGTTGCACTGCTCTGGGTGGAACAATTTTCACATCCATATAACCAGACAGTACATCGAAGCCTCCAAGGTTATTCCACCTCATATTTCGCGAGCTGCCGACGTCCACAGCAGCCAGGAAGAAGTATGAACTTTCTATACCACCGAGCGATTCCGCGTGGCACAGCGAACATTGACAAACGCGTATACTCGCCCGGCGGCGATGTTAACGCGAGTTTTACGAGCAAGCAAACATCCGTTTTCACACGTGGAGCCACCGCGGCTTCTCCCGATCGCCGCCGGCAAAAAGAAGAGGACCAAACCAGCAGGATAGTTGGAGCGTAATAACGCGCCGTTTCAATTCTTCACCGCTCGTCCAGTAATGAGGCGGCCAGTGCACTCGAGAACTCTCACCTCGCGCGGCATTGCCATTTCAGACGAGTACTTAACGCACCGTGCGAATGAGGAGGATCGCCGCCACTATTTACCTTGGTACTTAACAGCGGCGATAGTTGATATATCAATGAAGCGAAACCGGAAACGCGCAGACCCGCCCGGCGTGAAAGCTGCGCGCGTCACCAAGTACGCGCCGATTATACAACGAGTCCTTGGCGTTGAATAATGCAGGTTGGAAGGTGCGAGAGGAGAGCGCCGGGAGAGCGAATGCATTTAAGGTGGATGCACGCACGAGGTGGTATCGCACCGGCGATGTGTGTGGGAGAGAAAGTAGCGGAGATGAGACTGCGCTCCTCCGTCCTGCCACTGTCGAACACGTCCCCGGGCTTCTCCGACGATTTATTGCCCGGGCAGAAGAGCAACGCGACGGCCGCCTCTGCCAGATCAATGGAAAGTGATCGATGAAAATCAGAGCGCAGTTATCCCGCGCGGGAAGTAAGCCACACTGAGATCATCCGCGGGTTAGCAGGCCGACCGAACTCGGGACGGAACTGTCAATGACTCTTGGCGATCCTATCGTCAGGATAAATTGCGCGCCGACCACTTTCTACCAGTAGATATTTGCCGATCGAGATATTCGCTCTGTAATTATGAACCGCCATATACGGGGCCCGCTCGGTGTTGGGATTTACGAAAAGATAACTCGAACCAAATTAATACCAATTTTTAAAATTGTTGGTCTGATCGTATGGTTAAATTGGTGGAACTTTAAATTGCCGGTTGTGTGCTGTGCATGTGTCCAATATCAACGGCACGACATACCACTTGTAAAGTTTAATGCATTACTAGGGACATGCAGAAAGCTGTGGCAGTTAAGGTCCTTCGGCGCTGATCTTTCAGTTCTTCTACCTGCCGATCAACATAACTAGCGAAGCGTGCATAATCGTACAGGGAAGTGATCTCGATCGAGTGTATGAATGGAAAGTAAAAAAATCTCAGCGGACTATATCGTAATAGGCGAGTGGGACTTTCGTTCATTGAAAATTCATCACCCAGTCACTCTACACATTTCGTAACAAATCCGAGTCACGATCGTAACAGAGTCGGTTGCTTATCGTGAAGTGTCATTCGGCGAATCGGGCAAAAACTTTCTTCTCAGCCCGGAGAAAAAGAGAGATGCTACCTGCTTAAGGTTCGTTGAACCTGACTCGCTGCCGAAAGCAGACGCATAGAGGGCCCGTCCACGCCCGATCGGATGAGGTCGCTTCGAGAATGTCTCGGTAATAATTACTTTCTCCGAGAATGCGGTTACACAGGTGTAAGGCGGAGATTGAGCCTCGAGATGGAGATGATATAGCTCGTCACCCCGTCGTGCTTCACAGCCACGGTTGATCGTTAGCTCCGTCGGTTTCTCAAACGCGGCCTCGGACATTACTCTTCCACGGCCAATTAGAATTAACGGCGGAGGACAATAACTATGCAGGGTGCAACACAAAGAATCGTGGCCTGCGGTTTTCTCGCCCGCCTACACTTTCTTTCGCCAGGGCCTAAGTGGAATGACGAAGGCGAGGCTGCGTGCCCGTGTTTTGCGTACTCATTAATTACGTAAATGCAAAAGTGTCCCCGCTGGCCTGGGCCGGGACGCGTCCGCACTGATTACCGGCTCGGAGTACCATGAGAAATGCTCGATATTAGTTACGGCGTGATGTTACCTCGGTAACCCGCTCACGATTGCCCCGTGAGTCATAATCGTGCGAATCGTGTGTGTGCACGCATCTCTTCCCAAGCGTGATTAACGGCACGAGAGCACTTCTTTCCCAGTCGATTCCAGCGGGAGAAAGCCTGGGGTCCCTGACTTTTCCGTGAGGTGTACGTTACTCTAATGCACAGCCGAGCAGGAACCGAATAAAACTTTAAAACGTCGCTTGAACTTTAAAGCACGATTACTGAGCTCCGGCGACAATAGATTTTCCCACGACTGTCGATTGATCTCAGCGGATGGCAACAATGATTCCTTAAGCGAGCGAAGGCTCCGCACGAAAATCCCAAGTCCCCTCTTCGAAGTCGAGATGTTTCTCGGGAACCGCCAAGTTGCATGTCGTGCGCGATATTAATTGCAGTTAGCAATTAGTTACAGCTCTGCACACCTGGACTAGATAACAATTGGGTCGTTGGAATTCTAGCGCGCTCGCGTGATTCAGCCCGAGATTGTCGATCCTAATTCTGCACTCGCAATCAGTCTGAGAGTTGATTTCTTTCGAGCAAACCCATTGGAAACTGCGATTGAGACACGGCTGATTTGAGAGTAATTGGTACTAAAACCTGTAAATGCAAATGCGGAGGTTCGGTTCCGCTTAATTAATAGCCGTCAGCAAGTTAAGAATGAATACAGTCATCGTTTTCTAAAATATATATGAGTGAGCACCGGCCGATCGAAATGCCAGCGGACGAAAGTGGAAGTTCAAGTTGCGCCGAAGGAGGCCAGTAGACCTCCCCCTTCGGTGGAGACCCATAAATTAGAATACACCGCGTTTTCACTCGGTCCTGGCGAGCGACCGTCAATATTTACGGGAAAACTTAAGTTCGGTAAAGTAACGGGGACTTAATTAAACAGTAAACGTGACTCGGATGAGATTCGCATGCTCTGAACGTGAAGCTGAAACTGAGCCCATGTATAGCAGAAACGATTTTAAGTAGATTTTTTGCACGACTGATTTATCTCATTTTATATTAAACTTTATACATGGTAGTAGAAAGTTCCGAGGACATTCCAGCAAAGTGCCAAAGGAACTACCGTTTCACTTACAATTGCAATTTCAACCCCCAATTTTACATCCAACTACATGTAATAAGTCAAAATGAATAAATAGGGTCTGATTAAGGTAAAGAGTTCTGTTCTTTCTCTGCAACCCCTTAGATCAACCCCAGTTAAAACCTACGATTACAATTCCGACAGGTACAAGCCTATACTCAAAAAAAAAAAAAAAGAACGGGTACCTATCGATATTAGCCCGTAATTACACTCGTGTCACTTACGCCGGGCAACATTGGGGAAAGGGGGCAACACTTGTCACTGGCGAACTGGGGGATTTTGCACGAGCACTTGTCACGAGAAGACGAAGCACCACCACCAGCACGATATTATCGCAATGTGTTATTGCAGGCAGGGCGGATAAGATGAGAGCGCATTGGGCAGCAGGGAAAGACTTAGTCGAAAGTGAGAACAGTGGATGAGTGGTTTCGTACTCACCAAGCTCATGATGCTGTCTGTGCCTACACCCGGCCGACACTCGGCTTTTACTCAGGAAGATGATCTCCGCGCAGAGATAGTCCCACCGGGCGAGGTGGGGTACGCGATGTTGATACACGTGTACCTACATACACGTACCTTGCTCCTACCCGCCTCGAGGACAAGAAGAATCGAGTCGCCTATTATTCCTCTGCTCCGTAGTGCCTAAAGACAGTTCGCGTGTCGGATGGTAATACCTGGGCACCACTCTCACGGCCCATTTACGGCCGCGAAACGCCCATTTCTCGGTGTCCCGGCTCATTGATGTCGAGTTCCCCGCATGCAAATGATGGATTTCATCACTGAACCTCCAGCCGTTTTAAGCGGATTTCGACGAATATATTTTCGACCGACTCTGATGATCATATAACTGATTTAGGGGACACATTAGTAACCGAAACTCTGCAACTTCATTTGCGGCTTCATATCGCGTTGCTATATGATGTTTCTAAAGCTCCGCTGTAATCAAGTATTCAGAATTAAAGCTTTCGAGAGGCTGCGGTTGGCCTGGAAAATGATCGCTTAAGGAATTGCGTATTCCGCATTCAAGAGAGAATGCGGCTAAAGCGTGCGCTTTACGGCCTCGGTGAAAATACCGTGGGCAATTCGCCTGATTTCTTGGGCGTGTGGAAAGTAAAATCTCCACAAATTAGTATTACTCTAACCAGCACACTTTCCACGCCTCCGAGATCTCGCAGAACCCTCGCGTGAGGAACGATGTGTATGTATGTGTATGTAGTACAATCCCGAGGAGGCTACTGATTTCGCCGAAATGCGCGCCATTGAATTGGAGGCTCTTTTCACCGGTGTGACACGGTGTCACTATTCATCCTGATCGTTTACCTCCCGCGTTTCGGGTATTGAAAAATGTGCCAGTAGGTTGTAGCTGAACGCGTGTCATAAGCGTGCAGACCTGTATGCGAATCTACCGCACCTTCGTAACTTCAGAATCATACGCCTCAAGGCACAAGAGTTCCATTAAATAGATCTTGAATAATCATTTCAGTGAGAGAACATTTCAGCTAACTTGGAAATTGGGATTGCTAGCATTGGATGAGCATTTCGAATTGCTTGGGATCCCGTTATAACACGTTACACGCGAAGCCACTCTCGTGTTAGATGAACGAGGCTAGGGAACAAATTCTTTAACGTGAGAGACAAGGCACTTTAAAATCAACGCATCAGTTGTTTCTCGACTTTCACGAGATATCTGGGCGCGAGTAACTGACAGATACTCATACATATTCCAGACAAAAATCGGTAACCGCAATAATAAATGCATTAGAAGTTACTATACACTTTCGTCGGGGAGGCTTATTATGCTAATCAGACAGCGTTCACTACCTGAGGATCAATTGAAATTCAATTAGCACCAAAAAAAGGCCTGCTGCAAATTGCCCTATAAATAACTGAATACATAAATAGTCTTACAATAATATAAAACTGTTGATTATAATTTGTGCGTAGCAAAGCAAGTGTTTCTTAGAATAAAGCACAGAATGTATTCCGCCGCCGGTTTATGTGTGTACCCAGACCACATACCCAAAAAGTATTGGGCAAAGCCGAAGCATGATTTCGGTGGAAATGGAAAAACTACCCTGGAAAGTAATACTTCGGCGAGTGAGACCTCCGAATCGCAGAGAAGCGGAACCCACACTTAACTTTGCAATTTACTTTATTGCGTGCCCGACGAGAAGTATACTGTCGTAGCCTTAATTTGGGCGTAGGAACTTTTTTCAGGGGCATTTCTTGCGCGTATGCAGTCTACTACTGTGTCGTACTGGCAAGGCCTTTCTGCCGCAAGATTTACGATTATCCCTAGAATTGTCAACCCTCCGGGTCTTCCTTCTTGGCAGCTCCTCTTATCTTGATGCCCGGCTTCTATAAAAGAGAGCACCAGGAGACGAGGGCACACTCAGCGACACAGAGGCCCGCAGTGGCCTAGTGGGTAGAGCGCCTGTCTCGCATTACGCAGGTATGGTGTTCAAACCCCAGCAGTCACCGCTGAGATTTTCTCATGTGATAATCGATGATTACTGCGCAGAGGCCGGGTAGTTCGGAATCCACCGTAAAAATATATATGTCCACAGGTGGGTTAGGGGGGTAGGTTTGAAGTTTAGTGTAAGGCCGGGCGTCCAGGCGCAAGCCAGGGCGACGTCCCCCGTCCTATTGGACGGTCGGGTCGGAAAGTGGATGTTAAAAAAAAAAAACACTCGGCGACAGCGAACAAAGCAGAAAACACAGTATAGACGTAACCAGGGGAGGGTCACTCGGCATCGGCGTCGAATTAGCGTCGCTGCGGAGAGCCATGGCCAATGGTTCGCAAGGTATCCACTAGGCACCACTAGTTCGCAAGTCCGACGAGGCCGTTTCCCTGCCACCTCCATTTCGTCCTACGCTATTGCAGGCTTCTTTTTCAGGTTTTCTACGCCACTGCATGTCACGTCTTTATGACTGCATGTCATAAACCAAGGAGATGGAATATTTTCTTAACATTTGCTGTATAACAGTTGGCACCAGTTGAGAAGCATCGGCTGCAAAGTGCAACAGATGTAGAAAAGGTTTGGTTGAAGGCGGGAAAATTCCAGGAAATGCGGCGAGGACGAAAATAAAGTGCTTATGCACGCAGGGCAGCAGGTATAACATTCATGTACCGAAGCCGAGAGTGCGTTGTGTCGCGGTGCGTGGTTGGTTGGTCGAAACTGCGCGGCACTGAGGCGAGGCGGCTGATTGGCTGGCGCGGCGGTGGGGAAAGCGCGCTGAGCACCCAGCGATGCCGCCGGGAGCGGCTGAACTTGTCACAACGCGTTCAGCGCTCAGTCGGTACGGTCGCACGTCGCGTCGCTCCCGGGTTCTCTCGTTTAGGTTACGAGCTTATTCATACTTGGGCGCTATTACCTCGCGATACAATACGCCTTTTTTCTAACACGACATTGCTCATTATTTAAACGGTTTATCCTGCTTTATACTATTACTTTAGAGTCTCGCGCGTACGGTTTACACTCATTAAACGCGACTTTTACTCATCGTTTATCGTGTACTACCTGACGAATTATTTCAACAATTTCATTCTTTTATTTGCCCACTTTTTCTTCAATTTTCAATGTTTAATTCACCTCTCGGGACATTTGACGCGACTTTGTCCTAGTTTGGACTACTTTCTCGGATAGCTTAGCGCGGTTCGGTGTGCGCGAATACCTTTTAATCTTGCAATATTTTACGCTTTACAAATACTTTGGCGCTTTACTTGGGATACATTCGGAACTCGCGACTTGCTATTATTTATATTTATCTTCTCTCTGCAGTGTTGCGCATTTACTCCTAATACCAACTAGAGAGGATGTGGTTCTTCCAAGTTCCTTCAGCTACACCAGAAGTGAGGACAAGTCGACGAGACGTGCACCTCCCCAACTATACATTTGCCTCGGTATCTTTGAATTTCACGCAAGTTGTAAGTAGTAATATACTAATACTACCTCACCTGTGTACTCGCAGTTTTGTTCTTATCTTTAATTTTTCGAACGAAGCTTATACTTCAAGTGTTTTAATGAACAATTCATCAAGTTTCGCGGTAGTAAAGTTTGAATTGCTTTGAATCGGAATCGCGAATTTGCAGTAGAGTCATAATTTGACGGTTAACTACGATTCAAGCCAGTTGGAAAGCACGTGCAAACTTAGCTTCACTAAACCCTAACCTAATTGGTTGGCATTTGCCTCAGCCATCGCGATAAAAGCTGATTAAATAGAAACCTTTTTTCACCCCGGTATATAAAGCGTTGTATATCGTGAAAAGCGTCGAATCGCACAAGTATGTAGTGCGCGCGAGATTCAAAGAGCGCGCCATGATTCAATTTGCTGAAATTGACGCCCCACTTTGCTACCAGAGCCGCGGGCCACGGGGTGCCACGGGGTGACGCGATACACAAAGCAGGTTCGAACGTGTTCGTAACATTGTGGGATTTTCGTGATATTAAGCTGTGACGCCAGTCAAATTTGCAACAGGCTTCTTAATCACAGCGTCAGTGATCGTACTGAGTTGAGAGACGAGTGAATCGGGAGTGTTTAGTGCGGAAAATCAGAACGGCTTTGTTCTCAACGCGTCGATCTGCCTATCGGGGATTATCGGGTGTCACGGAATTAGTAAAGCCGGTGTAGTTTTAGTTGTAAAAGGGGGCTTGCAGCCGAGAAAACAGAGTATTCATCGCGAACCCTCTACTGCTGGAGGCGGTAGAAGTATTTGTACGTATCACTCTGTCGGCACTTTTTGTCAACAGGTGCAGTGCGCAGTGCTATTAAAGTTTTAATATCTGAGAGTGTAGTAGCCCTCCGACTTGTGATATTGTTGGTTAAGGCCTTTTACCTTGTATTCGTGGTCTTGCCGGGTGGCTCTGCTTGCTGTTCGGAGGAATTAATGCGATTGAGCTGGAGTATACATGTATACGTAGCTGGGCGGTCGCAAGACCGTCCTGAGCTGCCTACTGTGGGAAACCATGGGAGGTGGTGGCACACTCGATTGCAATTCTCCCAATGAATACTTGTATCCTACCTGGCTGTAAAGCCTTTACGATCGGTACTAGTCCTTGGCCGGCCAAATTGCGAGTAGTGGAGTTCCCTTTGCTTCCCGTAGTTTTGCGAATATAACAATTATGTATATATTAACTCAGCTACGTCTGCAAGCTTCCTCGAGCAACTATTTATGTATCCGCGTATACCAGCATATACCGTTCCCAAGTTGGACAGATTCGGGTTGCCGTAAACGAAAGCACGCGTAACCGATGTATCGTGACGAAGAGAACACGGGATTTATTTATGATATGTTGAGGGTGGGGTGAGGCGAACGCGATTGCCTTTGTGATTTTATGTAATTGCCGCGCTTGACGGGACATTTTTTGTGTAAGCTCTCTAGGAGTCTGATTTTTAATGACTCTTTGTATTACAAGTTTAGAAGGAGTGTCATTGAAGTTGGAGAATTGAATTAAATTATGATTAATATTGTGAATATTTTGAAGCTGCAATTCTTGGAGATTAGAATTAGTCTCACTTGGAGACTGAGTAGATTAATCATTTCAAATCACTTTAAGAGTAATTAACAGTAAATTTACTTGCTCGCGTTAAAGTGAGAAGATCGTACGCCACGACATATTTTCATCTGTCATCACACACACTCCCCAAACCCAAAGCCCATATTTATTTCTGTGCACAAATAACCAGCTTGTTTCCAGCAGTGTTTTGTTAGTTGAATTGCGCACCGAGCGCATTAGAGTTGCGAAATGTGAGCGCGGCCCGTGGGCCCGTCTCGGAAGGCCTGGGCGGATTCACACGTGTGAGTCCCATTACGTTGCCGCGAGTTTAGTTTCAGTATGAACATTTGTGCCGAGATTGAAGCGACAGTGGGCCCCGCGTGGCCGATCTGTCGCACGCGATAGAATCAGTGTTGCTCCGCCGATGAAAAGTGATTTAAACCCGGCCGCGTCAATTAAGAAAAGTATTTGCTCGCCGCGAACTTAGAGTCTTTGACCAGTGGGAAAGCAGATGGAGCGATGACATCGCTGGGGATGCAGATCGAGCAACATTGCTGCGGGGAAGCAGAGCCAAGGTATACGGAAGGTGCTACTGCGGCTGCAAGTAGCAGTCGGTGAGTCACTCTTTTTTATTCCTCCGCTCTTCCATCATGTCGTAGGGCGAATGGTCCGAACCAACACGGAGGACTGGTTGTATTGTTTATTCCTTCATAATAATATACATTGAGCATAGTGACAGCGAGCATACTGTACTGCCAATGCAAGTACACTATTCTCGTTTTAGAATTACGTATTACTTTATTGATTATGTATTTATGAGACAGGATAGAGTTCTCTTGCATTTCGCGATTTTTGCATTTTCAAGTATAGATATAGAATTTAAAGAATTTCATTAAAGTCATTTAAGGGAACATAGAATCCCAAGTTAATACCTTTAAGTAACCCGGCTTTGCTTGAACCAAACGGTTCTTCTAATGTGATTGACATTTATCTTATTTTTCACTTCCAAATGAAAGTAGTGTTTCGATTACTTTGCTAGTATGAATAATAGTAGTTTACAAATGCAAGAAGACTATTCGCGTCGCGTTGTGCCGGGCGGAGCGCACTCTGGAGTCAAAGTTTTTGAGTGTATGTATACAAAAGTAGATTTTTGCGATTAGTCTTTTTCTCAATACGTAATTAATACAACTTTGACGAAAGAGCCGCCTCAGTTTCAACTTGCAACAAGTAGAGTCACAGATTATATATTCTCCTCTCCTTCCCTCCCTCACATACAGTTCTTTTCAGAATAGTACACCATGTTAGGAAATAAAATGTGTTAGGGCGAATGTTTATCGTTTTAATTAATGGATACATTGGTCTTTCCGGCCAATGTCGCGTTTGCAATAAAAGTAGAGTCTCGATCCGCTTAGAAAATGATATACATATATGTCTAACCCAATTTTCTAGTTAGGATTTTCAGCACACTTGAAGAGAAACGAGATAGAGAGTGGGAGAAAGGTCGGAAGGATTTTATTTTAGCCATGTCTGTGGTATGCCCGCACTCATTGGAGTCGCCCAGGTGCGACTCTATGAGTCTGGGACTAGGACATGGTTTATGATATATATTTCATTTATTGTACATGCATGTGGCAACTGGCAAGCGGTGGCAATTGTGCACGATGCACTTATCGCATGTGTGAATGTGAATATGTAAATATATTGTTGGGCGATTTGTGCGTCGTTAGAGTCACACTTTCTCATGATTAAGAATAGCAAGTTATTGAAATAGTTGGCACAGTCATCTATTTGGATAAATTGCTATCGTCGCGGTTTTCTTATTTCAATTTATTATAATAAATAATCGATTTGGTAAATTTTTTTTCTATATTAACTTGTGTATTGATGTAACTATTAGATAGTTTACTTATACTTGTAAATTTTACAATTATTTAAAGCTTTTGATGATTATTATGAAATTCCGGGAGAAACTTTAATAGTTTAAACTAGAGTCACTTTAAGAATGTTGAAACTACATAGTTTGAATGCACTTTGTCGCAATGGTTGCTATTGCTTGCCGGTTGATTTCAGGATTTTTCTGTTTCAGGTTCATCATTTTTAATTTGAATGCATGTGTCTTCCAGTATGAGAGAAGGGGAGTGTTTTCTCTGTATGCGTGTGATTTAGACTAAGTAGGCAGGCGCTAGTGTCTCATTGCGAACGGGGTGCTAGTGACACGTAGATTTAAGCATGACTCTCATTGCACAGAGAGAAGTCGGAAGCAAGAAGTTCATCGATGGTTGTTTCTTATTGTGCAGTTGCAGAAATTGTGCAAGCTATCGATAGTGACTTAATCAGCCACTATCATGGCAGCAATTTTCGCAGTTGGATAAATGGGGGTTTTAACAAGAAGTAGATTTTTTGATTGGGGGATAGAGGGGGGGGGTGGGGGGTGGAAATGCAATTGCCGAGACACAGTAAATGTGCGATTTGGATGGCAGTCATTGCAGCCGGGTGATTGTCATCCGAATTGCTAGCTATTGGGTGGGAAATTAGAGTCGCGGCGCGCGGTTTGTCACGTTTTATGCGAGCAAGTGTCTCGAGCAATTTTAGTCTGCTGCTGGGTGTCTTGCCCGAAGTCGTCACATTCAAGTGGCCCATGAAGAGGGTCGAAGAACCATGGCTGGCCATCCTCGATGGCCAGTCATTATGTCACTATGCTCGATATTGTATATATGTAATTGCACGCGTTCGCATTGTGCGAACGGGGGACTGTGGCACGAACCATATGTTCCTGTGACCGGCCCTCGGCGGGCTGGCAGACACGCGATTTTCCTGAGATTGCCAAATCTGAAAGTAGAGTCACCTTTGCATATGAGAACAGTCGAGTCACTTTTTCCATTAAAATTGATCTAAACTACACTTTTCTTTTAATTAATAATTTGAAACATAGTCGAGTCTTTAAATTAGAATCATTTTGCACACACACACAGAGTCGAGTCTTGATTTAAACATTATAATGACTTATTAATATAGAGCCATTTGCCAAAATCGAATCATTTAATTAGTAGTTGAATTAAAGTGTGAGAAAATATCAAGTAGAGTCAATCTAAAGTTGAGTCAGCGAACTAACAGTCTGCGGCTCGCCAACGTGAGACACGTTACGGCAAGTGCGTGCACCAATTTTTTACCCCCAAGCCCACCCCATAAAGAAACACTTTTTTCATAATTTTGCCACTAAACCGAAATGAATGAAAGTGGGCTCAGAGGTTGCTGACGGTAGGGGTCTTGGATTTTGCTCACCTCTCGTCTTACGCGCGCCTCTTCTTCCTGGGATTATCTCGATCTGATATTCTTCTTCAGAAAAGAGATAATCTCGAACTGATTGGGTGAGCCTTTGCCTCTGTGCTGCATTAGATAGCACCTCCGAGTAGAACCACTCGGTCTGTTAGAGTCACGCGAAACGTATCGCGAACTTTTCTCTTGCATTGGAACAATTAGAGATAATGTGACTCAGTGAGTGGTACCCGCG
This sequence comes from Crossocerus cetratus, assembly GCA_963675795.1. NCBI lineage: Eukaryota > Metazoa > Arthropoda > Insecta > Hymenoptera > Crabronidae > Crossocerus > Crossocerus cetratus. The sequence continues at coordinate 14,892,032 of OY776666.1, read as the reverse complement.
GTAGGTTCGGCGCAACCGGCGCACCACGTCGCGATGCGTACCCATTATTAGAGCTTTTGTCGGTTGTTCGATCTTTTGTAGGGCTGCTGCAGTTTAGCTAAACCATCACTCACTGAGTACACCGCGATTTGCTATCGTTTTTTAATATATATATATATATATATATATATATATATATATAATATCAAAAATAGTTTTCGTGCCTTGCTAAAAGTAGAGTAAAGTCACCCGCCTGAGAAATCATTGATAATTTAGAGTCAATGGTTATTTTGTATTACTCAAAGTAACTCATTAAATGAAAATGTCTGGCGTACGATCTCAAGTCTGTGGTTCCAGTCTTTTGTAGGACTGACCGCTTTGCTCTTATTTGCGATTTAGAGTCAATGTGAGAGAGGCTGGTGCACAGATTGCAGGAATCTATGGAAAGTTAGGGCCTTGATAAGCGGCTATGTTACTTATCGCTTCCGACCTTAAACTGCGAGTACACGGGATTTTGACGCGGTTTAATTTGATTGAGCTTGCTTGAAAGTCGAAAAGAATGTCTCGATTATGCATTGAGCTGAAATGTGCACGTCTCCAGGCTTGCCCGATCTCGAGGAATAGTTGGGGCAACAAGGTGCAAGTACTCGCGTATTTCACAGCACACATATGTTATTTATGTGCTATTTATGTACTATTTTTCGTTTATTTTATTCAATGTATTGTAATTATTCTATTATATCTTTTCAGAATATGTTCGCGCAAACTCCACGTGTTTTCAATTATTGTGGTAATAACTTTATTAAGTAGAGTCATGTAATTAGTACCGCGATGCTATCTGAGAAAGTGTGCGTCTCACAGAATGTAATTCTATCATATTAGATATTAAAGTTCAATTTATTTTATTCCTTACATCGCGGTTTAATTAGTGTACCTCTAGTGTTCCAGTGGAATTATACGTTCAAGTATTAATACGGAGTTGCAATTTTTCTTTTTACGCGACCGCGACGTTTGCCATAATATATTTTCAATCTCCCTCTGAGAATATCGCGAGAACCCGGGAGGTTAATGTTTTTGTCTGTTGCAGTTGCAATTGGTGGTGCAGATTTAATGATAAGTTTGCATTTAGTATAAGTTTAGGGTATTATTGCGTTAATTATTCAATTGTTTAGTTATAAGTAGGTTTCAATATGTATCGTCGATCAAGAACGAAGACGCCGCAACTATATATAGTTATAAGTTATATTGCGTGCGTTGCGTGGGCGCCCATTAGATTATTAAGATTATGGATTATGCTAATTAGTTTACTTTAAGTAGTGGTGGTAGATGCGTTTTTTTCTGCCCAATTTACCTTATTTTTGCTTGAATGGGATGCATGGGGTGCATGGGGGGTCTGCAAGTGCAGCAACCTCCTCGTGGTGAGACCTGGGTCGGAAATACTTGATGACCAATCCATATGGACTTTTAATTATAGATATATCAATATTGTGGCAGAATAATAGTACCAAGTGCATTGTCGCAAGTATTTCCGGGCGAATGGCTGCGCATTGAATGCTGACTATTGGTTAAATTAGTAATGACAATTAACATCCATAGGACTTGGAAAAGAGACTGGTGGTCAAGGGCTTTAATTATACCCCACTGACCAGCAATAGTTTGATTTGATTTGATTTTGTATTACAATCGTCAGGGCTTGCCTTGCGCAGCCGTCTGAGTGGAAGTTTTCCGATTTTTCGACATTTACCAACTCGCCCGATTTCGATATTTTTCAATAATTTAAACCTAAAACTAAGATTCTACACAGAATTAGTCGGTCGAAGTCGATAACTGTGTCGTAGGGGCACAGATCTTTATGCTTTTCTATACTCCTTGTCTCGACTAGCTTCTTTTGCAGTATAAAGATATGCAACAATATACAACGGAGAGGATACTGCCGTGGCCCCGGACCCGTTCGCCACAGACGAATAATCGAGTCCTTCCCATTTCCCACCGATATCCTTACACACACCTCAAACACGTCAGCCAAATTGAATGTGCCATGTGTTTGAGAAGAATTTCTATAAAGAATACAGTTGACAAATCGTACTGGAGTGAGCCGTTATTTATTATTTGCTTACAAATTATATATAAATAAGAGTTTCGTCGTCAATATTTACAGAATACCTTAAAAAGTGTGTTGTGTGAGACTTCAAATACACAGTAACACAGATAATATTCATTGTCTCGAGATCTCTTCCAAGAACACTGTAACGGCCTGCGTTAACGATTGTATCCTTTGTACACAATCATAAAATAAAAGATGAATGAGCCTTCGTCGGGATACCGTAATTCGTACTCTGGCAATCCGATGAAGTAGTCGAGTATGCTCGCGGGCGGAGATCTTGTAGAGGTACTGGTCGTTAAAGTGATACGGTCATATATGTACAGATTGACTATTCATTCTGTGCTAGTATAACTTCGAGTTCTTGTAACACGCGTGTCACGTGGTCTGTCAATGCAGGTCCAACCATCGAGACTGGTCGTAACGTGCGACTATAACATTCCTTATAAAGGTTGGCTAGTGTTTCAGAGCTGCGGCAAGAAAATATCATTAATTCGAGGTATATCAAACACAATAATCTTAGATTTAAAACATTTCGGGGAGCGGGACTTACTCTTTGTTGTTGCTACTATTACTCTTCGTTAGAAATAGTTTTGTCAATGATTTCAAGAGAAACTGCAATCTTTGCTCTAAAAGAACCACTAAGCATTCTTCGTCCTCGGTTGTCTCCTCTACTACTTTCTCTCTATTAATATTCGCTTTTTTCTCTTTATTCTTCTTCTGAATTGCTTCCTCTGCTTTATCAGGTTGCAATTTATTCCTCTCGCATGAGATTTCCAGCATAGGTCTGCACTGTAAAATTAATTCGAGCGCGTTCTGGTACGCCTTTACTCTACTGTGTAATGACGTTGCGCCGCGTGCTTGATGCTCGGCCAAGGCAACTCGTTCTAACTGAACCGTTAGGAATTCTCTAGTTTGTTCTAAGGCGAAGAAGACCTTCGCGGCTTTGTCGTAGTACAATTTACAGAGCTGCTGACTCGTTTTCCTTTTAACATTGTCGGCATCAGGTTCGAGCTCTAGATACATGCGATGATATAAGGAGGCAAGACGGTGTTGAATAGCAGCAGCACGGAATTGATAAACGGGTTGGCGAGGACCTGGTGTTTCAGTATCACAGTATTTCAAAGCTTTCTGTAAAATATCAACTACTTCGCGCTCCAATTCCTCTTCAGTCTTGTGTCCGACTATAGGATAATCCTGTAATAATGTAGCCATTGTAAAAAGCGTTGTCGTTAAGTCCCATGTTACTGTGTCCCATATGGCAGGATTGGATTTTCGCGAGCCCAGAACTTGAAGCGCCTTTTGATAACTGGCGAGAGCTTTGTAATAATATTGACGTTCTTCGATATTCTGCTTCACATGCATATGCGCCCGCACGCGCATAAGTTGACCGGTGTTGGAATGCAACAGTGCTAAATTGGCCTCGTCGTGTACAGTTTCGAAAGCCTTTACACCCGCTTCCAAATGAGTTAAAGACTTTGCAAGCAAAGCGGATATGTCCGGTGACAAACCAGTGGAATTGTCAGCCATTGTCTCTTGCTGATAGTGAGCTGTAAAAATGTGAAAAATATAGATATAGATTTTTGAATACTGTCTAATATGTGATTAGTGTTCTGATAGCGTACATCCAGCTTGGTTCATGTAAAGAACGCCCAACTCATTATGGATATTCCCCAAGCGCGGAAGCAAGTTATTTCTATCGGCGTCAAGGGGTTCTAAAGACAAAGCCTTCTCGTAACATTTGTACGCCGCTACCAGCGTCGTTTCTATACTTTCTAGTTTCATTGGCAGTAATTCGGTATCATCTGCAATAAAAAGTTATTAATAAGAAATATGTAGAACGACTCGTGTTTTTCTCTTAACTTCATTACATACCACTGTCCAACTCGTCTATACTCGTGAGATTCTCTATAATTTTCTCTTCCGTCTCGTTCTTTGCTTCGTAATCTTTTCTGTGTCGCTCCACATTGCCCCAATCTTGAACAGTCATAAAAGAGCAGTCGCCCGCGCGACCTAGTAAATAGCTAAGGGACCTATCATTTGTGATTCCACAATACATCTCCAATATTTTCTGACATCGACGGACAACCCACATATGGCGCAGCGAGGCGCCGTAATTTTTGTTTGCATATTCGAATTCGGCAAGTACAGCATATATAAGCGAAGCTTTCTCGTACAAAAGTGTTTTCAAATGTGCGTTCCAGCTGATATTATCGCTTTTCTTTGGTGCTTGCCAGGTTGGCAGTGTCTGCGTTTTCAGTTTGCACAACAATGTCTTAGGCACATTATCGATCGCTTCCTTGGAACCTTGTTTTTCGGATTTCTTCTTCTTGTGCTTTAACTTTCTACGATGAGTGGGACTAATGTTCGTGGAATTGTCTCCTGAGTCAGTTTCCTTTTTTCCAGGATTCAAAGGTGTATAAGGCATCGGTATTGCTTGGAAGGGTTTCGCCATAGTTGGCTGCCTCTCGTAGTCTAGGTCCTCACTCTTATGTTCATCCTCCGTCTTCTCTTCTTCTTCAGTACCATCCTCTGTCGGGAAATACTTTAAGCAATCCAGCCCTTTCTGTACATGTTCCAATGCATTAAAACATCGTTCCTCAATGGAACCTGTGATAGCTGGTGGTCTGTACTTTAGTTCCTCCCTTTCCATGTGTTCTTTAACTGTGAAATGAAAATCACGTTTGAGCCAAGTGTATTGCAAATTACACAACGCCGGATATACAGTACTTACTATTAGCTAATGTTAAAGACTTAATAGCATCAGTTTCCTCGTCATCGTCCTTGTCATTCTCATAATTTGTACTTGTTTCACTTTGTGTATCGTCTTCGTCAATTTGGTCTGGAAATCCTGGAGTAGCAGGATCTGTATCCGACGGTATGTACAAATCAGACAGCATGAAATGGGCTGACGTGACAATTTGAGGGTACTTTTGTTTGGCCAACAGCTCTATGCAATTTGTCAACAGCATTCTTATTGTGCCCTGGTGCCTATGATAATCAGAGGAATACTTCATATTCCTTGCCACTCTGTACAATAACATTGCTACAGGCACAGTGAATGGATTTTGTCCTTTCTCATCAGCTACATCATTACACAATGATGTTAAGTCATACAATTTTACGACATCATCGTCCTTTCCTAACAACAATAGCACGGAAATTGAATTATATTCGGTGCAACATTGATCTAAGAAAAAGTACAAATGATTAGCTAACCTTTGAATAACCAATAAGTATGACCAGCCTTCGTAACATTGTTCTTCAAAAAGCTTAAAATATTTTGAGCCACATCCCTGATGACTTTCGGGCTGAACTTGGAGTCATCCAAATTTGGCAAATCCTCTGTCTTTATTAATTCATACTTCTGTACAATCCCATCAAGATGATAACACATTACCACCTCAGGAACATTACACATTAAGTTATCTAGCCAGTAGTCTATACCAGTTAGGACATTGATAGGTTTTGCCATATCTCTTAATCTCAGGCTAATGCAGGGATGAGTCTGACCCCCAAATATTGGCATATCGGTACCAATGAGCATTTGTATATTCTCAAAAGTCCATACTACGTTTCTTGCAAAATTATGATTGCAATTTGGGTCTGGGACTTTTTCCTCCTGAGTCGGCTCAGGTAAACAAGGCTCCAGGGTCTCCACAGGCAATTGTGGTTTCGAGTGTCCCTCCTTATTCTCTGCTAGTACAATAGAATGATAAAGGAATTTGGATACCAAGTTTCTCTGTCTTAAGCTACTTCTGCTATTCGTTTCATGAAATAGCCTCTTTTCCTTCTCTCCCAGGCTCTGGAAGATGTGCTCGTAGAAGAATTTCTTTAACCATTCCCACTCGCTCTCTGCTTGCCGCAGCAAGTACTTGTGAATATCAAAATCATCAAGCAACAATGTGTTCTCTATCCTATGCACCATCATAGATATCACACCATGGTTGTATGGCAGTTTAAGTAGCTTCTTGATATTCTCAGCATCAGACACTACATCCACCTCCCCGACACAATCGGGGAACATATGAGCCATCCTGAAGCTGGAGAAGCCGGTTGTCTGAGACCAAACACTTTGGAGACCATAGCTCTCGGCAGAACTACTCAGCCAGTTGCTCGGTGGCAGATTCAAATCTGTATTGCATTGCAACTGGGCATATGTTGCAGGAGTTGGCACTGCCGAATACTTTACCACCGCAGTGGACTTGACTGGCTTACGTGGAGAGTCCGGTGGAATAGCTACGGTCATGGATTTAGCCTGAAAGAGAAAGTCCGTGCATTATAAGTTTTGTTTACAATCTTCAAAATACCAAATTAGAAAAAGGCAGGCTCAATGAGAGAAGAATTTTCACGAAAGTAGTATTTAATAAACAATTAGATTACAATTAAACGTGAGGCAGCTTTGATCGTAAGTGAGAATGTTAATAGCACCAAGAACCAAACATTGTTTTCATGCATGTCTGACAGTGCGGTTAATTCTATATCGAGCACGTATTTCGTAGGTCAAAGGAAATCATAACATAACAATTACATATTTTATTACTAAAGTCATAAAGTCATACGCACCATGTCGGTCTTTGCATTTGCACCCTCCGACATTGTAATTCGAACTGTGTCACTTACGCCATTCAAAAATCGTCAGGCATTCGAAAAATTTCTAGAAAGAACGACGATCCACAGAGATCTCTGCCGTCTGCCAAACATATGAGCCTATATCTGTGCTCTCTGGCGTTACATACGTGATGCACGACACGCAGCCTGCAATGGGGAACAATGGGGAACACCTTTAAATCATCAACTGAATCGATCGTATAACATCTAACATATTTCGGTGTTTCTCATTGAACTATCGCGTTTTATTTTTGTCGTGATATTAGTCATCAAACGAAAGTGTTGATCTGAAATTGATTTCAAAGGCAAATGTGTTGGGCAGTCGGTAAGTCTTTATCGATTCATACATTCCTCTGCTCGATGAGAAGTCCGCCGTGGCGCGGCAGAAAAATTCTCAAGTATTACTTGCCGGAAACGGACTACCATGCTGTTATGGTGGGAAATTCATTTCTTGTCCCCGCAAGTCATTTTTTAAAGGTAACGTTAGTGCTAAAATGTCTCCTGCTCTTACAAGAATCATTAATTGAAACAGTTCTGATGAATTCGCAATCATTAGCCACTACAGGATTCTTTATTCGTAGCCGAAACATACGAAAATAAAGTAGGCACGGCTGTAGGGGGGCTTAACAAAACTATACCACACAGGAGGATTAGTTCATCCTACGACAAATGTAAGGAGATTAAATTGCTGACGCAATTACACCAGCGAAAGGAGAAATTTCCCCGAGCATCTTAAGCTAGACAAAGCGATTTAGGCGTGCCGGAAGAAAGTATCATTGGAGGAGGGAATCGCGGACACGCAGAAAGCATCCATTTAATAGTAATGACGAAGCGAAGCCCAGGAAGCCCAATGATCAGATCGCAATCGTCAGTAGCCGACGAATCATTGGACGGTGAGAGTCGGGAGGAGCGTGAAATCTCGGTCGAAAACTAGCGAAAGGTTGAGAGCAACCGGGAAACTAGCCAGCGAGTTATCCGCTGCACTGAATGGATTAGGAAGCCCTGGAAGAGCTCGACGTCACCAGCAGCATGTTCGCATATAAGAGCTCGAAATGCCCGTGCTCGCTCCAGTCACCGGTGGTGCATTCGCATTCGAGAAAGGCACATCGGTCCACCTACCTGAAGATGGTAGTGAACTTTAAAGTATACAAGAAATGCTCGCCGAATGGCAAGATCGCCATATATCTCGGCAAGCGAGACTTCATTGACTACCTGTCTGGTGTCGAACCAGTGGACGGTGTGATCCTGGTGGACCAGGACTACATCGACAGCGGTCGGAAGATCTGGGGCCAACTGGTCTGCAGCTTCCGCTATGGGAGAGAGGAGGACGAGGTGATGGGTCTCAACTTCCAAAAGGATCTCTACCTCGCGTCGGAGCAGCTACACCCGAAGACGCAGAAGATGGAGGCGAACTTGACCAAGGTGCAGGAGCGTCTGATGAGGAAGTTGGGTCCGAACGCCATACCCTTTACCTTCCAGTTCCCGCAGAGCGCACCGTCGAGCGTGACCCTTCAACCTGGTGAGGAGGAGACCGGCGAGCCTTGCGGCGTGACCTACTACATCAAGGTCTACTCGGGGGAGATCGAGACCGACCTCACCCACAAGAGGAGCACGGTGACCCTCGGCATTCGGAAGATCCAGTACGCCCCGACGAAGCAGGGTCGCCAGCCCTGCACCGTCGTCCGCAAGGACTTCCTGCTGAGTCCCGGCGAGCTCGAGCTCGAGGTCACCCTCGACAAGCAGCTCTACCACCACGGCGAGAGGATAGCGATCAACGTCTGCGTACGCAATCACAGCAACAAGGTCGTGAAGAAGATCAAAGCCCTGGTCCAGCAAGGAATCGACGTGGTCATCTTCCAGAACGGTCAATTCCGAACGGTCATCGACGCTGTCGAGACCCAGGACGGCTGCCCGATTAACCCTGGCTCCAACCTGCAGAAGGTGCTCTACCTGCAGCCGACTCTAGAGAACAACAAGTACCGACGAGGGATCGCCCTGGACGGACAGCTGAAGCGGGAGGACAGTCAGCTCGCGCCGAGTACGCTCCTCACCTCGCCGGATGTCCGCGATTCCTTCGGCATCGTCGTCTCCTACGCCGTGAAGGTCAAGCTTTATCTGGGAGCCCTGGGCGGCGAGTTGTCCGCCGAGCTGCCCTTCATCCTCATGAGACCGAAGCCAACCGATCGAGTGAAGCTGGTCACCGCGGATAACGTAGAGGTCGAGGACATCCCCGTGGAAAAGATGACCTGCGGTGACGTCAAGGCCTAGCTCCGACTCTTATTGATTTCGCTCCTTTTACGAGAGTCCGCCACTCATCTGCGGAATAAACCTCACTTACCTGCAAACCACAAGCAAAACCTTATTACCCAATATCATTAGGGAACGCTGATTACGCGGAGGAACTAGACCTTCAATTATTCGACGCGTGTTCATACAATCTAGTCATCTCAGGGAAAGAGGGAACAACAAGAGTACGTAGAGCCGAGTATTCCGATACTTAAAGTCGTTCCAATAAAACTTCTCATATAATTACATCTTGTATTCGCAAAATTCGATATTATGTTATCGACGGTAAATGCTCAACACCCTCTTAGCCAGTTTCGATTAATCGCGGTGGCTTGATCCTTAAAGCAGATGCAGCGCGCAGCGCCGACTCTCACTTGGCCTCGACTTCCCTGGATTTCCGATTCCTCGGTCGGAGAGAGCAAAGACTTGCCTCCTGGCACGAATATGCTACGAAACTACCCGTCACAGCTCTTGCTCTGTTAACTACTCTCCTGAGAACTCGCTGTGTTAACTAGGATATAACCCAGTACATTTAATAAGTACCGAGGCGAGTTACAATAAATTATATTGGTACCAGGGCTCGAGGCAGTTATATATTGGTGCGCTTCGTTAATCATGTATCGTTAGGAGGTCGTATTTACACGGTGCATGTAAATGAAGACCAAGCCGCTACGTTCCTTATTAGAGAACCGTCAGCGCGAAACCCATGGGAAAAAGGAGAATCGAATAAATCTCTGTTGTATTCAACCCTCTGACTGTCTCCCAGCAACCCTGATTTTTATTCCCCAGTATATGATTCATCTGCGTTGGTTGCGAATGAATATACATACTCTCGACTCGTTAAGCAGAGGTTTCAAAAGGTGCAAGAAACGTGGAATGCACCCCGGCAAGAGAGCTCTCTTGCAATTTCTCAGGCTTCTTTCCACGGGAATCGCTGTTTATCCGATTACCTCGAAATGGAGCGCGTTACGCAAGGCACCGCATTCCTCGGCTAAGATATTACAGGGGACCGGGGAGTTTCATCGTTATCGAAACGAATATGCGACTCATTAATAATCCAAGTGAGGCCGATTAATCATCGTGGAGCGAAGCCGATAACGCGGCACAAAGGGAAGAGATCTCACGGTTTCCTAGCCATGACAAATTGCGCGATTGGTCGCCACGAAAATTTATCTTCCCCATGATTCTCGCCCTCCCTTCGAGGCTCCTTCCTACGCGGAACTGCGTTCTCCGCGTGAAAATGCGCATTCAACAAGTACTAACCAAGGTCCATTTATTTCGACGCTCGAGGCGCAGATGGAAACGTTTCGGATTGACCCTACTCGTTAAAAGACTGGCGTTGGCGGAACGATTGGTCCTGGAAAGAGATTTCAAGAAGGTAGCACATTTTGAGAAGTCATGGATGGAGGGTCAAATACAATGTAGCTGCCAAGGGCATTAACTTTAATCTAATTACTTAAATTCTAGTAATGTAATTTATAGTTTAAACCAATGTGTGTGCAAATTTAACGAAAATGTGCTTATGCTGCCTATATTTGCTTGGATTTTACTGATAATTAAATTTAGAAAGTTCGACTTAAAGCTATGACTCACATCTGCTCGCGCTGCATCGACAAAAGCCTTTCAAGTTATTGGAATTGAAATAACTGAGATACTACGAGGAAATTACACATAAGAATCAGAGCCCCTCGAAAAGCAAGGAGAATCGTCAACCACAATAGTCTCGGACTTATATCACAGTCCGTTTATAAGTGCACACGCAATCAGTGGCGTCTGCCGATACAAAGCAAGGCACACAGGGTCCTAGCATAAAAAGCCATTATTCGCGGGATGCCGCAATCTGCGTAACGGCGATATCGTAATCAGTACACGATCAATCATTAAGCGTACACGCGCTATCATTTAGTTGGCGTAGCGCGAGCCGATCGATCGGGAACCGCGACCCAGCTTTCCCGGCGTCTTTAATCCCGCCGTGGCTTTCCATCCCTGAAAATCGGAGGGGGAACTGGTCCCCGCGCAGGGGGAGAGAAGCATTAAACCGGAGGAGGCTCGTGATCCTGCGCTCCCATCGCAGAAGGTCCTGGCGAAGGGCAGCGCCGTCTCGCCGATAACAGCCGATACCCGGTGGGCGTCCTGCCATATACACACACCTCCGCATGCTCGCACACACGGGCGCAGGAGCGTCGGGAGAGCAAGGTAAGCGAGCGAGGTGCACGAGAGCCAGCCCGTGTAACTAACGAAGAACGAAAGGAAGCGCGGAGAGTTGGAGACCGGCGAGGAGGCGAGATGAGAGCCAGCAGAGCCGTATAGACGGAGCGGAGCTGGCGAAAGGTAAGGCTCCACTCAGACCGTCCGGCCAAGTAGAAGTAGACGCGTCGCGCGCAGACAGGGCGCACCTGACACTCAGCCGCGTCAGACTATCTGCTTAGATGCCTTAGATACTCGCAGTCGGCGAGACCGACGCACTCTACTCTCATTATGGGGAAGACCTTTCCAACGAAAACCTCGCACCAGCATTAAAGCTCAACCCTAAAAATAAAGCGTACTTTCCATCGAGCTATCGAGCAGTTCCTCTAAATATAATTTCTGTTTATAGAACAGACTGTTACCTAGACCTTTAAAGGCTAGTAGATTGCTATGCATTCGATATAAGAATTTACTAATTCCAAACTCTGTCGATATATACCGAAAATTAAGGTCCGACACGATAAATATTCTTTAATCCATAGTTTATGACACTATTCTCATGAGAGTAACATTGCCGTACCAGCCCGGATAGACATGGACAAATATTTGGCTCGTCTGCCACGCCACGTTTAATGTCTCCAAACAAAAAGGGAGTTTTAGGCGTAGGAATAATCGAATCCAGGATATATGTAGTATACGGCAAGGAGTGTCCGGTCTGAGGCGAGCCTAAGGAGAGTAGGAGCGAGCAGGGCGTCGAACGGAGAAGAAAGCGTGTTGCCGGCGCGAGAAGGAGAAGGAAGAGCGAGTCTTGGAGCACGGGGTTCAGCCGGTCGGCAGGCTCGGGCGGTGCGTCAGTCAGGCTCGAGACACCCGCGCGATCGGAGCGGTGGTTGCCTCCCCTCTTGTCTGCGAACGTTCCGTGCACCACCACCCTTATCAGTCCCACTCCGGCTGATAGCAGAGAGCGAGCGAGCGAGCGAGCGAGAGAGAACCGGCAGGCGAACGTAGTATCCGGTCGAGTGTCAAACGCGCATACGCCGCCCGCAGGTTAGGGTGTCCGAGTTCCCCAAGGGTTTTGTGCCGGTTGCCGAGCCCTCGCCGAGCAGGAGACCGAAGGACAACGAAACTTGGAGGGCGCGCGCCAGCGAGAGCGAGAGAGCGAGCAGCCGAGGCAAGAGAGATACGGTACCAAGAGCCGCTTTCGAGGATCGGAGAACGAGGAAAGGACGAGAGTGCACCGGCGAAGGCGAAGGACGAAGACAGTGGCGGCTACGCTACGCTAGCAGCCAAGTGAGTATCCCGTGGAGCCTTGACACTGCTCTCTTCCTCACGATCGGCCCCCGGACGGCCCTCGCTCTCTCGCAGCATCTCTCCGCTCTGCACTCGCCGGCAGAGAGGAGCCGAGAGGAGCCGAGAGGAGCACCAGGCCGGCCGGGGCGCAAAACTCACCGATACACACGACAAGTTTCTCTTCTCTCGCCAGACGCTGGCATTGATTTCCTCCTCCCGTCTCGCCGGGCATTCGCCCACCCTCCTGTCTCTCTGGATCTCTCTCTCTCTCTCCCTCTCCCCCTCTCCCCCTCTTTCTCTCATTCTACCATTCTCTCTCCCCCTAATTCTCTCGGTCTCGCCCTCTCCGCCTCGCGTCCCCCTATTGCTCCCACGCACCTTTGCGTACGCACGCACGCACGCACGCACGCACGCTCGCACCCAGTTGTGCCGTCTGGCCCGTCTACATGCGCCGTGTAATTCGGCACCATTTTCCTACGCAGGACTCGCCAAAGTCGGCGAAATCGTGACAGTGATAGTACGCTCGGTTTCTGGGTGGAAGTAGTCGTTCGGGTGAGGCTGCAGCTCGGCCCTAACCGTATACGGCAAGCCGAGGGCCTCCGAAATGCCGATCACATGATCCCTCCTGTTTTGTTTACTACGCATAGTAGTCGGACTCTCACTTGCCGGGGTATCAGGTGCGTTCCTGCGGGGAAAAAAGGCCGGCACGTGACAAGGTCGCCGCGGAGTATTGACGTGCACTTGTCGCTCTCGGAGCGAGGAGGCCATCGGTTGCAACGATTGAGTGATATCTATTTCCGAGCAAGGCTTTCCCTCCTGAAGGAGTGCCGGACGAGTATTCCCCCGGTCGTTTTGGTCGGGGCGCGTTTGTCGGCCACTTGCAGCGATACCTGGGAACATTAGTCGAGCGTTATCGATACGGTTTACACTGGCAGAGCGCGTGTTTGCGCTCCTCGCCGTTTAAGCGTGCCGGCCTCCGCATCGTTGGACTTGTTAACTTAAAGTCATTACCATGTACAGCTTCTCGGGCTGGGTAAAGCCTCTTACTTGCCCCCGATACTTCGCTCACCTCGTTTCGACTCGTCTTTGAAATTTGGCCCGCGCTCCTTCCTGTATTCTAATGCGATTAATGTCATTTGGTGGAGTACCGACTCTCCCAATGGGTCGTGAGTCGAAATCTTGAGTCTGTTTGCGCGACATCGGAGGTAATGGGTCAGGGGCTAGGTGACTCGTAGCCGGCGAGGAGCACTTTCTTCTTTATTTGGGACAAGTAAGCGGCGACGCCGCAGTGAATGCTACTCGAATACACCTCGAGGCTTCCCAGAGAAAAGTGGTGGCGAGCGGCTCTGAATACCGAGTAGCATATATCGATATATCGACACTCGAACTCTCGAAGCGCGAACCCGTACCTATTCCACTTAAAGCCCGAGAACAGTTACGACCACTTTGCCCTCCTTCAAACTCGCGAGCATCCAAATCCTCGAAAGAGAGTCACCTCTAACCATTGTCCCAGTTGTTGTTATACGGCTTCTATTACTAGTTCGAGGCCCCCGGCAACCGCAGACATAGCTATACTCGCCGCGATAGAGAGAGAGAGAGAGAGACAGGGAGAGAGTGTGTGCGTGCGCGAGATACGAAGACCTGGGGAGAAAGAGAGATGAGATCGTGAAAGAAGGCTTTTTTCAGGTAACTTGTATGCCTTCGGAGAGACGAGCTAGCCTTTTATCGCCTTTTACAAAAGTTCCTACCGCATCTCTTTTCATCCTTCCTTTCTCCGCGAAATTCGCATTCCCCTCATTATTCCTTGGCTCGGTGCGAGTGTCGACATAATTGGATCGGTCAAGTTTGAGGGAAGCGGAAATTAAATAAGGTCTCCTTTCCCCCTCGTCTGCATACTTGGGGAAGGAAGTGATAGTTTGCTCCTTTTAAATTCCTTCAACACGAATTATATGCTAATCGCTGAGTTGTGTTGATTTATTCCACCGGCGAGACAGGAGACATTCAGGAGAGTCTCATTATTGCGTGTGCCTGATAACCCCTAATTTCCTTCGCACGTCCAACCCTCGAGGCACGTTTCCCTGAGTAGATGTGCTGTGCCGTGGAAAAAATCAGACAGGTAACAACAACACGACAAAACCCCCTCGTATTGCAACCCTTGTTCCGGCGAGGGCCGGAATTATGCAGCGAAGTTCACGCCTCGCGTACTGCGCGTCCTGAAAACGTGAGCCCTGGAAAGGGTGTAGCCGGCCTGGCTCCAGCAAGGATACTCTGCATCGTGCCCACCACTCGATCGCATCCATTCCGGCCATTTTTCGAACGCCAGCCAGATATTATAGTCTCTCCCTGGCCCTGTTCCTTGGACGAGTCTCCTTGGTTCTGACCCCATTCGTCATCTCGGAAGTTTCACTTTTTACACTTTTCTCTGGGAGTACGAAACCGAGGCGTTGACGATGCCCGCATCTCGCCAGCGGAATAGATATACGTCAAGCAGCTCTTGGCACGGCATAGCAATTCCATTAAAAACACGCTTCCAAGACCGGCAATCGATAGCGACCTTCCCCTTTCGTGCCACTCGAACCAGCTAAAAGCGGGCATGGAAGATGCGCAGCTAGAATTCTTTCTCTGCCAGCAACCCCAGCCCCTGTTTGTGTGGGGCTACGGTGGCTCGGTGTGTGCATCGCAGTTGAGCTACGTCTGGAAGGCGCATTTTCCACGGGGAAAGATAGGCGGAGGGCGAGAAAACTTCCCCGCAGGGCGAGGCGCACGCCCGCCCGTTTGCTGAGGTAACTCGGACTATACTCGCAAGGGCGGTTGGAAGATCGGCTTCAACTTCCATTTTCAGTGGTGCCCGAGGGGCGCCTGAATGAAGTCAAATGTCACAGAGAGTCTGCGTTAGGCATTCGGCCAAGGTAGATGGGAAAAGAGGTTGAAACAGAGCCTCTTTTGTCTCTCGGACTTTTCGCTCTTACTCTCCCACTTCCCCTCTCTCTCTGGTTCACTCTCGATGCTGCGTGAGTGACGTTGGCTATAAAGGCTCCTCGAATTTTAAGGGATACCCTCTCTACTTTTCACAGGGCACCCGGCTCTTCCCCTCTTTAGGACTGCGATAAGAAAGAGCAGTGTTTAATACCTACCAATTACAGACGGATGCAGTTATTAGTATCGCAATATGCATTGGTTCCCATCGGCATCATGAAAGTATAATTCTGCTTTGATGGGAACGGTTTTTGTTGTTAATTTCCACAGTCGAAATATCTTTTGCGCCAACGATGATATCAGTGAAAAGGTTTAACAAAACCTCCTATTACTCTTGAAAGTAAATCATCTTAATTTCTTTATTAAAGCAGATGTACCATACAAGACACGTGTGATATGATATGTCAGCGAATGCCGCAAAGATCAATTGCAGCTGAAATCCGCGTCAATTCACATTGGATATTTACGGCACATGCCATAAAGATCAATTGAAATACGAAGCTAAACTCTGTGGAATTCTGTACGTGAATATCGTTGCACAGCCAACTCTTGAGGATCTCCGTATTTCTCCACGTCATTACTCGGGAAAAGGAGGGGAGAAAAGCAGGGAGTAAAAGGGATGAATGTATCTCTGGGGGGTGGTGCCAGGAGAGGCCGAAAGAGAGCCGAAGGAGTGCGGCATTGCAATCTCGATTGCGATTCAGAGGCTTGGCAAAGTGAGACGCACACACCTTTGTGGGAAGAGCGAATATTAATCCATAACAATGCAGTATATCGATTGATGTAAATGCCCCGAGCAAATCTCCACCTTCCATCTGGCGCTTTCAAGGAAATCACGAATCACTACTTGAACGTAGTAACATTAAGGTTGTAGCGGACGTATCTCGTATCATCGTATTGCGGCCGCTTCCTTTATTGCGTAGTCCTTTATTGCACGTTCCCCCATTTGCCTGGTTGTCTGCCAAACTGTATGCAGGCTAATGCGTTTGCTTTTGTCATGGAATCAGTAATGTCTGTGCGGGCTATCAATGATTATCTAACACTTCGTACAAGCAATATTCGATATTATTTTGGAGATCGATTTTTAAATATTTTCCTGTTTGTACCTTTTTCGAGACAAGCCTTAGTTTCAAGTTTTCCGATAATTCCATTATCTTTTGTACGGTTTTCGCATATGACGGTGCATTTTTACGGCATTTTGAATTTAAAAGCATTGTGTAAATAGAGAATTAGCAAAAAGAGTATTGGTTGCAAAAATACCCGATGTCCGAGCGCTTCGCGCGGCGGGTTCGCCACGCGGTATCGCAACATCCGCGCTAGATCGGCGCCTATGACGGAAGTGCGGCTGAATTTTAAAGAGGAAAACGACGCAACCGCACCACACTCGCGCGTGGTGCCCCGGTGCGTTACACCAATGACGATTGGGCACGAAGCAAAGATCCCGTAGAGCGATTGCAGCTGGACGCACCGTTCCAAGTGGAGTAGTGTGCTGGGCTGAAATGGGAAGCACGCTCGACTCCTGCTTTCAGAAGTCTCCGTACCCACAAGCCAACGCGCAGTCTGGAAATCTTCTCACTTGGTAACGCGATACTTATATCTCGTTCAGTATAACCTGAGACCTCATTCAAATCTAACTATGTGTTTTTAACTCGGACGTACAGACACGCGTCAAATTCACTCTGTGCCGCTTTATTGACTTAACTTTCACGCTTCTCCTTCGAACGATTCGAAACGTTCTATTGGGAAAGTGTTATTATTAACATAAGGTAATCGAAAAGCAAGTATTGCACGGTAAAAATTTATTTTTAATCACCCTAGAAAAGAAAGAGGTAGACATTAAATTTCTAATATTGAAATTTCTCGCACACGATCACTTCAAGATTAAATCTACTACCAAACATTGCTCGTTTAGCAGTATTAGACATACTTAAATGTCGCAGAAATCAAATCCGTGTTTGGTAGATTAAATCATCGATTAATCGCAACCTCAGTGTCTATACTGACGAGTTCATGGTGACTGGTTACATGGAAGGCTGCAACGAGGTTACACGATCAAGCTGAAAAGTAATTACTTCGCGGCGACTTTTATGGAGTCTACTTAAACAGCACTAGAAATACACGGTTATACTTGACACAGGACTCAAGTTATAGTAAACGTCTTACGCAACTCACGCGCGTTCTCTATTAATTACAAAGCCGAACGTCGAAGCGAAGTGGCGATGGTGCAACGAGCCAAACGACTGACACTTACGGTCCCATAATATTACACTGGTGAGCATGGCGTCCGTTTCGGCCGAGAGACCCGGGGCAATTCATTCCGATATTTCACGATCCCTCGCGCAACGATAAATTCCGGAAAAGGTCAAGCTCACAGCCCGATTATAAATATTCTCGGCGGGTAAGATGGAGCAGGGTGGGAAGAATGGAAGGTGGGGTTCAATAATACAGGCTAGTACCGATAAAATCTCGCCATTGATTTATCCCACGAGCTGCCGCAGGCTGTGTTTCCCTTTGTCAAATTAGTAAATGATATAGTTCGCGTAGTGGAAGCTGGGCCGTTGGAAATCATGCAGTACTGGCAATGAGTCCTGGTTTGCTGCGAAATAGAGCGGCGTTGGCTGGCTTTCCCGGGTGTTGGAAGGAATTCTAAAGTTCTCCTGCACAGTGAATTCCCTTAATTGGATTGAAACTGTAAAGTTTGAGGAAAAGAAGTATGTAGCACGGATGATAGGAAGAATATTGGAAAGTGATGGGGGTTAATTCGTCAGGGATGAAGCTGGTGGGGTTCAGTGCAATAACATATAAACGTAGAAAATAGTTCCTAGATTAACTTGTACTTGAGAAAAGATACGAACTTTAAAAAAAAGCGTACGTAGACAACTACCGTGGAAGGCAGTGTCGCACTGTGGTAGGTCAGTACAGCTTGTTAGAGCCGGATCTTTTTCGAGGGTGCTTCATTAAAGTCGCCGGGCCACGGCGGGTCAATGGTTCATGGTAGTAGTCGGCCATTCTTGGCGACATTACGCCAGAGGACGTGCGAGAGGAGGAAGAAGACGACGACGACGAAGAAGAAGGCAGGAAGCGCGCGCGCGCTTACGCAGAAATAGATGTCCCGAGGAGGAGAGAAAGTGACTCGGTGACACAGTATTCTTCCCGGAGAGCTTCCTATTCTTGGACAGAGATCTGTGCCTCGACAACCGAGTCCTCCGCTCGCACTCCCCAAAGTTCGCCCTGCAAAGGGTCTTGTACCCTTCGATCTTCGCGACGATCGTCTGGGATGTCTTCATTAATGGACCCTCCAATGTGACCTATGAACAGGAAATACTGCCACGAATTATTAGCATTGGTCATCGTATTGAGGGAACCTTACTGGATTGAACGCTTAAATAATTTTTATTTAAGTAAAAGTAAAAGTTTGACTAATGAAAGACGCAAGTAAATAACCAAATGAATGGGACATAGAGGTTGCAGTGAATCACAAATCTGTCTATGACTCATGATTGCAAATGATTATATCTTCAAATTCGATTCTTCGAATAATTTAAATGCCCAAATCGAGTTAAAAGCAATAAATCGGCAGTTTTTCGTAACAAGAGCCTGCCCGACAGGTGGACTCACAGAGTCAGCATTCGCCTGGCAGGAATACCCGGCGTCACGGTGTCATAGTCAGCAAAAACAAACGTCAGGAGGAATTTGTGGCTTGTCCGGCGTGACGGCGCTAGAGCCGAGTATCTTGTTTTCACTTATCTCCGTCCGCCATTAGCACTTCTGTATCTGCCGTATGCTCGGGCATTACCTTGCGGAAGCGAAGAACGCGAGCTGAATTCCCTTCAAGGCGGAGAGGTGAAGCTTAGATTCAAGCGGCAGTATTTCCCCCCGGGTCGAATCGCATGAAGAATAATTGAAGCCGCCCTCGACGGCTGCTGGGAGCGATGGGATGAGCAATTGAAATCTTCGTGGCGCACTGAAATATGCAGAGCCAGCTGTCACTCGTACAATAGCTGGCCTGGCGGAGGAGAGGCTGATAAAGGAAATTGAAGAGAAAGTCGAGAATGTGTTCTCTTCGGTACACGCTCCTTGCGGGATGGATACGTCCACTTTCTAGCATCCTTTCTACTATCTTTCTATTATCCTGAGAAGTGTTACTCCCTATCGATTGGAATCAGGACTTCAATACTTTCCTGCCCCCCAGCTTGCCTGTTGTCTTCAATGTTGTCTTCGCCGAGAGATCTTCGAGTTCTTAAATTAGTTAGTATTCAATTTCATCGTATACATTTTCCTAATTCAATATATGCCGCGGTTTGACATTCAAATACATATAGAGAAACTGCAAGAAACTTGAACTTTGAAAGGAAATCTTTGTTCCAACATGTTTCCCTCCACTCAATTATTACTAAAAATATTACTTTCGTATTGGGTCGCGAGTTAATTGCGGTCGACGAGTAGTAGTTTGATCCACTCGAGGACAAGGAACGGTAGAACCGAGAGCAGCCTGACCTTTGGCGCCAGTTTTTCCTGCGCTTGGTGAGGGCGATTCCTGGCAGTTAGAAAGTAAATACGTTCGGCGCAGATAATCCCTATGCATCAGATAGATACACTCCGCCCTCGAAAATAGCGCAAGGATTACTCAGACAGCTGGCCGGGGCGACGTGATCTTTTTTCTCTCGAGCTCTATCGCGCGGCACATGTTGCTGTCATAAGCGCACCATGTGCTCCATATCCTTCTGCCGCACAATTTCATCGACACCGGACCGAGAATACCCGGGGCGCAAGGCTACCAATGAAAGTCTCAGACCTCGAACCATAAACTCCCCGAAATCGAGCCACTCATCAAGGCCCAAACAGCACGCGGACCAATTCGCACTAAAATTGGAGCAGCGTTAAAGTCACACTCGGCTCCCACGTCCAGAATGCGGTAAAGTTGGCAGTGGTCCCCGAGTATTTCTGAAAATGCGCTCCGCCCCAGTCCTCACCACTGACTAGACGGGGACAGCAGAGGTAGTTAAATCAATCCAGGATAGGCTCGCTGATAATGACGACAAGTACGGGAGGATTTGCGTCAATGTTGCGTGGAGAGTGCGCCCGACGGTGCGGCCGAGTAGGAGAATATTTATGGCTTGGCTTCCGTTCTTAAAATACAGATTGTTCCTCGTCCACTTGCCGGTATCAATGAGCAATAACGAGCGCAAACAGTCTCGGAGTCGAGCGATTTATCTTATCCCAGTATTATCGGAGGCTCCGCTGATGGCAGTGCAACCGACGCGATTGAGCCGCCCTTCTGCAAACCCAGCGCGGCATCGCATTTTATTGAAGACTTGCGTAAGACTTTTCCCCGCGCGGCAAACACGCTACTTTATTCTGCATTGTAGGTATAACAAGAGGTTTACGCAACGCTGATCTTGCAAATCGAGTAATGTGAAGTCGAGCGGGTCATCGCGCGACGAAAGCAGCCCGCGTTCTCCAGTCCCTCGATGGACTCTCCGCAGCTGGACCCCCGAGCAAGCCGATCACGTGTTTGCGTCCCTGCGAGAGCCGCTGTCAGCCGGCGCAAGTTCACGCATAGATTCCGAGCACGATGAATCATGCGCGCCTTACTCGTGCCATGTGAGTCAAGATCTCTCCCGAACCAGCGAGTTTCGGTGGATTCCAGTCGCACCCGGCGGAAAACACTCGGGGAGTTTATTCCGCGCGCAGACGAGCTCCTTATAAATCGGCGACAAGAATTCGCTCGGGGACACGTGTTCGGCTCGCGTGTCGCGAATCCTGAAAGCCAGTTGAATCCAATATCGCCGCTCGCTGAAAGACAGAGCCCGAATGCGAGAGCATAATGCTATTACAGAGAATTCCTATGGTTTCTGAGCTGCCTAGATGCCGGCTGGATACCTTAAACAATCTCGCCCGCCTGCTTACTGCCGTTCTCTCCCGCATTCTGATAACAAACCGACTGACGCAGCTTTAATCATCGGGGAGATCGGGGAAACGAGCGTATGCTCGAGAAACGAGAGCCTTCACTGTTTACTGCGGTGGTATACTATACTTGGGGGGACGGTGAGTCAGGCCGAGTGCATGTATTTCGGCAGCTCGAGTGGCTCACGCCGAGCGGAAGTACCACGCGCTGACTCAACCTATGAAATCTTCAAACTGCACAGCACGCGCGTCGGTGCTTCGTGAAATCATTACACCGCTCTTTACTTGTCAGTGGACGATCATGTGTCGTAAATCTATGCACCAACGACGACGTGTCATGTATAATATTATTTTGAGAATTTTTTCCGGCGCTTTTTTCACTTGCAAAATTCGTTGCATAACTGGCCACTGATTAGTCCGAGTACCGTACTGGAGTGATATTAAAATTTCGAGTAATATATTTTCTAGTACTATTCTCATTAGCGTTTTTCCTCGCAATTTGCTGATACGAAGTCGCAGAGAAGCCTGGAATTTCCGGGTTTACTTCTCTCCCGCGTGTTAGAGGCATAATTATCGGTACGCTGCAAGGCCCACTGGCCAAGAGCTCCTTTGAGGTGCGCGCTATTTTCGGTCCAGAGCGACCCAAAACAGGGACGCAGGTCGGATTTCTGTCAACGCGCTGACAGCGCAGTACCTCACTCTATTTTATCGAGTGCCCTGTAGACAGTGGGAATCGGGAGAACACATACATATATTCGTCCCACGAATTGACACACTTTCCGGCAGCGACCCCCGAAATTCCGACACAGTAGAAAAGAGAAACATTCGGATTCCGTGGTCAGTCGCTCGTCCCGCTAGGAACCACCAGCGAGACGGCGATAATATTCCTTCGCTAGTCTATTGCTGACGTTCCGAATCCGCGGCGTGTGCATCCGCCTCGACATAACTTCTTGTGCCGAGGAAAGTGTAGCGTAACTCGAGCCACACTGTTGCTCAGCTCACAGTGCTTTTCCTCGGGAGAAAAAGTATGTGTCGGCTGCTCCCGAAATAAATTTAAGTCGGCGCTCCATAGCGTCGGGCGTAACTCATCCCACCGAGAATAGAGGTGGTCACTGCCATTGGAGTTAAATTTAATTGAGTGCATTCAATCGCTGCTCGCTCGTCGATTCATCCTGCGCCCGAGTCCCAATCGCGCCAGTACGCAACCTCGTTCTTATTGTTAGTGGAATCTTCCCATTCAATTCGATCGTGCAATTAACTTGCACTCCGCGGCGCAATTGAACTTCGCGACTAGCCGGCAGAGCAAACTTCTCGGCCAAACATTTCTAAGGAGAGTACGCCTGCGCGCCCGGCCGAATTCAAGCATAACTGCTCGTTTTCAGCGCGGCTCGAGCTGTCGAGTATGCTCGGCTGCACCCGGAAAGTAATGACCCTTTAATCTAACTCGCCAATTCCTTGCGGGCTCTTCGCGTCGAGTCAATCACCATTAATCCTTCACTGAGATGCACTTTGCACTTTTGCAGTCCTTCTGGAATGCTCGTCCGAGCTACTACGAAATACGAAATACCCTTTCTTTTAAGGTCCCATGTTGATTGATGCATGCATACCATCAAAACATAAATCATTACCTATATTTCCATTGCGTATAAAATATTTGTACACTATTTAGTAATTTGAATTATTTCGGAATCTTCTTCCAATTGTTTCTGCATCCTGAATATTATAATAAGCGACGATTTCAGGGCAAGCGAATCGGTGTAAACGCCAGAGACTTCGCTCTTGCAGAAATCACGGCAAATCGGTCTATAAGACCCAATTGCTCTTGGTCATGTTTTACAGTTGCGCTAGTAAGAATTTTCCTAAGAAAAACAGCTAATATTTTCCTCCGGAGTCAACTCCCGTCAAACGGCACTAGGAAGGCCTGGCGCACGATCTTGCGGGGAATTTTTCAGCGAAACGTGACTTGAGCGAACATGTGTGCTGCCGGTCGCAGAACATTGCGCGCGATAAACAGATCTAAACGCGTCGATGGTGGAATTCCTTGGCGAGGAGGACGCGCGGCGGATTCCAGCTAGTACTAATTCAACGATCGAGAAGCAGGGAGCACGCGCTGCCTCGGCGCCGCCGGTGCGTTTAAGGCTACGGTTATTTTAAAACGTTTGTTAGCCGCGAGCAATCGCCCTCCGCACGGCTCCGTTTTTGTAGCGGCGAGCTATGCCGTGCCGAGCTCCTTTGCATGCGCCCGGATAGATCGAAAGCGACCGTTCGCCTGGAAAGATTCAACCGGCCTGATAGAATGCCCTGGAAGATATGGTTTCTCGTCATCATGCCTGCGCCCATCGAGCACTGTCTGTATGGATTAATCCGCGCTTTCCAGGTCTCCTGTGCCTTTTAATATTCATCTTTCGCTAATTTTGCACGTTTGCCAATTATAGTTTTTATGCGTAATATACACATAAACAATAAACAAGCAATTTGTAGAGGTTTTTCTTTGGGAAGCTTAATATAATTGTTCTGGAGTTCTGTTGCAATTGAATATTCTAATAGTTAACAGTAAAGTACTGCGCTTGAGACACCTGTGAGGAATTTCCAGAGCACAGTGATTCGAGAACACATTGACTACTCGAATGTCTAAAAGAAGTATTTTGAATGGAAGAACCGAAATATTTACAAAGATTTCAGTCCCAAAAGTTTCCACAGCGGCTCCAAACTCGAAGGGCTATTTCAAGAAGGAAAGTAAAACTAAGCAAAAGAGTAAACACGAAGATTTAGTGTGAGCCGAGGCGCATCTCGGTGCCAGGGGCCCGAATTAATATACCTGTGACTCACGACTCAGAGGCATCATTCGCCGAATTAAACTTGCTTGACGCGAATCGCTCATATATCAGGCAAAATCTGTCTCACCCGACGTTTATGCAAATCCGTTTCGAGCACAGAGTCTAAAATGACACGCGATTCTTCCTGGCGCAATGACCGATCATTAAACCGTGGTGGATCTCCAAGGGTCACCTAATAAATTAATAAGACGATGATTATGGCTCGGAGCGACAGATGATGGAAGTCGAGAAGTGCCAAAAGTTGGACCGGCATATTCACATGGTTGGTGGTTCCCCACTGGTGCGTGGCTGTTGCTCAATACTCAATTAAATCTAGCGTAGCTACCAAGCGAGAAGAGTGCTCCACCATTCCATCGGGTGTATATTTAGCTCGGGCGCATCGTAAAGCTATTCCCGGCGGCTGAGCATTTAAATCTGCTAGAATTTCTTCGCAGACTCTTCTTCTTCTTCTTCGTCTTCTTCTCGAGATGTAACAGTTGGTTAATAGAGTCACCTTCCATCGTAACAGACTCGTCATCATCGCGCAGCGTGTAATTAAGTGGTCCTGTGCGCCCGGAAGCTCTTCGCTGGTTTCACAGCGACGAAGCCATGATTCCTAACTAATGCGCGATGGTAAACTGATTCCTCGTCTGCCGCACATTAATTCACAGTTACGATAGGATTGCTGCGGTTACCCGATCAATCGACTGAAATTCACGATACACTGGAAAGTTGAAACCTGAATAGATCGTTTTAGTACCAATTTTAGTTGATAAGCGCGTAGTAGGTGAAATTGACCGTGGCATCATAAACGGAACAGTTTACTACTCTGACATCAAGCCAGTTCGTCAACTGTCACGTTTGCAACGGGAAATGCAATTTGGAATCAGAGATTTCATTCTGAAGTAATTTCTGACAATCAGTTTTGCATCTTGCAATTCCTGCAAGATATTATAATTTCTGTTTCAATTTAGATTAACCTCAAGTCTTGTGCAGTTCTCAGGCCGACACTTTGCCATGCAGAAAGTGTGTATTTTGGAGCGGCGAGACTGTTTGCTCTGAGTGCGGGGCACGCCTTAAAATATGGGTCTGCCGGTGTCGATCGAATTGATCAGCGTGCGGGGTGCGTGTGCCGATTAATTCGCAATGGCTATCGCGGTGTTCCGCTCGCCGGCGTTCATTCCATTATCGTGCGGCCGAGCACACATTCTCACGGGACATTATCGCACCTCCGGACCTTTCGAAGAATCGTCGAGAGTCAGTTGGCACGGTGTCAAAGCGGCCTGCAAGTGCGCGGCCGGTTGCTCGCCGAGCTTATTCCGAATCCCGGATAGAGAGGAACCCGTAAAACTCTGAGCGCGCATGCCGCTTTATTACATGTGGCTCGCGTAAATTTAGGAACACAGAATCGTTGCGACGTCCGGGAAGGAGCTACCCTACACGCGTACTACCGGCCTATCAAGTGTTCACCACGAGAGCCCACATAAGTCACCGCTCGCGTGCGGAATGCGCATTTGCCCTGACTTACCGTGCCAATATATGCTAACAGTAATATTCCCACATATTTACGAGCATATTTGTCGATTTTACAACTTACCCACCGTGTGAAACTAATGCCAATTGGGAATGCAGAATTCTCGGGAATCTTTTAATGGAAACTCGACAAATGATCTACAATAATCCTGTTTAGAGTGTACCTAATTACCGGTGTTTTAAAACTTTTAAAAGCAAATGAAATGCCCTGTATATCATCGAAGGATCATTCGCCAGATTTCCCAGTGGGCTCTCTTTAGCCTCGCTTTCCTCGGCTCATTGGTAGTCGCCGGTTCAGCCAGCCTCTTGCAAAATACGCGGCTCCCGGCTAATTATTCACTGGGGCCGCTGGTATTCCACGCGAAGGTGCGCGATCCTATGCGCGCATACCTGAGCGCGCGTGCGAGTCTTTTGCCCAGGCACGCATACTCTATCGGATGGCCGTGAATAAGGCCACGATCTTGCAGCGCACATCATCGGCGACCACGGACCAACCAGTCTCGCCGACCTCTTCGAGAATGTCTCTCGCGCAGCCCTCGAACAGCGCCCGATTAACGTTCACTAGACTGTTACTAAACTCTTCGACACTTTCCACGAGGCAGTCTCGCCGAGAAGTGTTAGTGACTCGATGAATCGCGATCCAGCGGTGTCCACGAGCCTCGGCCGGGCATTTATAGATATTGTCGAGGCGCGCGGAAAAGAGTTGCTCGGCGAGTGGCGTGAGTGAGTCATTTTCCCGACCACAGTAACCTCAATTGATACTGCGCGCTTTCCGTGAGTCAGCGGGCCCCTTGATAATGACGCGACGTAGTCTCATAGGCCATCCGATATGGGCCTCGGAGTATCGTTTCCCGCTCCCTGGTCTCCAGAGATTTAATCGATTATCTTAAGGAGCGGCAGAGTACCTGCAGCACGGTACCTGCTTCGGGATCGTCTGTCGGGACTCTCGTATCGATGTCTCGTATCGTTTCCACCCTGGGACAAGGATTTTTCAAGTTGGGGAAAGTTGGGCTTAAGCGAAAAACTTTAATACCCAAGAAACTCCCTCTCTTGTCTAGTTTTAACTTCTGGCACGGTTGCTGGATAGCTTGGCTTACGACTCATACTATACTTACCATGGGGTTTTTGTTTGCCCGTGTTGAGCTGCTTTTCGTAATCCATTTCTTTATTTCATATACCTTAAAAATACCCTTCAATGTTTTATCATGAATTAGACTTGGAATATAAAGTTAGATTTATAATAATTTCCCGAACTTTTTCATTTCCTCTTCCGTGACAAGCTTAAGTGCAGCCCTCGAAAACGAGGCGACATTGAAGTGTGAGGGTACAATCGTGCGATTGTGCGTACGCAAATCAGAGTAGCATTGAATGGCCGATCAAGAGCGCCTCGTTACTCATTGTCAACGGAGTGTTAGCTGAGAAACGGCGGCCTCGAGGACGTTCGTGCTCTTTGTTGCTCGTGCTCGACACTATCTTCTCGGGCTTTCTTTAATATACTTACTCCGTACGAAGTAAGCGATATTTTTCTCTGCTCATGGCCGGCCCGTGGAACGGCCACGTGAAAGAGCTATCTCGCGTTTCTTTCGCGGAACTCGTAATGGAAGCCCCTCGTACATTCTACTTTCAGACAATGTGTACTTTATAGGAACTCCGGGCATTCAGAAAATAGAGAATTTCAATAATAATAGTTTCACACTTTTCGCTCATTTCATTTTACTAGAATCAGCCATTTTGATTTAATTAACGGCAACAAATACTTATTTTGTGGAATTAGAATTACATTTTTACATATAATTAATAATACAATTAGCAGATACAGAATAGAATTAACGGTTTGATATAATAATTCAGCAACATTTTAAATGTTGTATTGCACAGAGGAAGAAATGCGAGTAGGAAGAGACAAAAGAGGATTAATCGAAACTCGTGCTATAATCTGCGTCCATACCCGTCGGAGACAAGGTAGAAAACATTTGTAAGTCTGCCTCCAATCCACAAAACCGATGTTTCTTCTTACGAAGCCGAGCGAGCGTTCCGTCACGCCAGTTTAAAAGGGGTGAAATTAATTTCCATAGCGAGCCGATCGTCTTTTTCCCTTCTCCAGTCCCGTGGGAACCTTCGATGTGGGAAGTGTCGGTGCTCCAGGGAATTCGGAGCACAGTACTTGCGTCGCACGATTTCGACAGCGGAAAAGCAACGGCTAGCAGGCAAAGCGTAAACTCATAAGAAACGCGTAATTACCCTTAATCATCGGCATCAGCATTCGGGCTGGAAATGAAATCGTAACATTCCGCTCTACATTAAGCACTAAAGAGCGCGGGCCGCACTTTAATTGCTGTATTGCGCGCTCGGAAAAGCGGCCTCGACCAGGATCATCCAACATGTGCAGGAATTGCAATTTGTTACAGTGCGTCACGCAACAGTTGGATCACGAATTCGTAACGACGATGCATGAGATGAGCTTGAAAGTCTCGACTTCCTTTCAAATGCCTTTGGAGTCCACCAACCCCGTCTTCAACGATAAACCAAAAACATAAGCGTTCAATCGTTCTTTGTAATATAATTGCAAAATAGTTCATTCATAGGCTTACTACCAACTACCATGAATTGAATAAGTAATAGCGATCCTGCATTATCATTTGAATCCTCGGCAAAACGGTAATTCCCAGTCCAAAGAGATACGCGCCGGATTAAAGTGGGGAATAGCGTATTGTGTGCAATGCTGAGGGAGTCAAGGGCGGCGAAGGGGCAGACGGTATATTATAAGTAGTCGAGGCTAAAATCACTAAGGCTTTTAGCTATGGAGAAGCCACCCACCGGTGGTATGCTTCGCTTCTTGCAACGAAGCTCCTCCGTAGACGCGCGCATGGTCCAGCCGCTCGTAAAGGCATGCACGCGTGCAAAATCCGCCAGGTCGCTGCTCTTTATGGTCTTTGTTGCCATGTAGCGCACAACGACACAGGCATAGCCAGCCCATGTAGTCCTACGAGAGGCGCCAACTCCCACCGTTCACTTATAATCCTAGGCCGTTCGTGAGAAAGCCGGTAATGCTCTTAATGGTTGATGCATTTTTCGAAATAAACAAGTATATTTCTGTGGACTTGATATTTTTACCACAGATTTAGAACTTAAATATAGGCTTAGAGTTACTCCCGATTTCAGTACATTCTAAATGCCTTTTTATGGCATTCCTTTTTGACTTCTACTTGGAGATAATTGCGATCGAGTTCTCTCAATTTATCGAATGTGCTACTTAAACTGCTAAATATAGTCAAGGTCATCAGTCTCAATTTGGTAGGTAAAGTCGGTTTCGTCTGATGATTCCTCGACATACATCAGTTCCTCTACGGTTCCCCTTGGAAATTACGCCCCAAGGAGATCCCCACAACGTATCCTTTAATGGTCAATCAAACCTTCCATTTTGGGTAGTGTATTCGTCGTTAACAGATCGTTATTCGGCGCTAACGAGAACTCTGTTTGTCCGCCGGATCCAACAGATGTAATTCGATCGGTCTTCAATTATGCCAGCTTTCTAATCCGAAACAGCGCCTTTTGTGTTCGTGTAGTGTTACAATGGTATCGGGAATCCATTGTCGTGTGCGCGTTCGGCTTTCGACGGGCAGGTCGCCGCTCTGGGCGAACGATGACGCATTCGAAAGATTCGCCGGTCTTTTTATTCCTCGCTTTAGGCCGAGTTCTGCCAGACCACTGTTTCATCCTCAACTGGAGAACCCAGTAAAAAAGCCTGTTCCGATATGCCCTCATGATTTCCCAACCAAACCAGCCACTTCTGCATCGCAGCTTGGCACTCGATTGAGATGCAATCGAGACTTTTTCTGAAAACAGAAAAGCCGCGCGGCTATGTCTTAAAATCGCAGTCGCTGTTTTCCTGTCTTACATTAAATAAAAAAAAGTACAATGATAAAGTTGTAGCGATGTTACGACGCAGCTCTTAACGGGCTCGGTGTCGCAATCGAGAAAGAAGCCGAGCGAGTCCATAAACAGCGATAGCAGTGAAAGGATCCATTAGAAAAAGGCTCTTTAGATAAGCCTCGATAATCATTCGATTACCATCGCAACTACGAAGACAGGTTACTTATAATCCATTTTTTCTCTATCGTTTATCTGATCTGCTCGATTAACTGCACCCAATGGAGCATGGCTGAGCTCGGGGATAGCGAACTCCTCGCGTTCCCCTGCACAATGCTTTTCCCCGTTGAAATTAAACAGAGAGTAACTCTCGCTTTCGCAACACGACCGCTTCCACTGACTTGCTTTTCTGCGCGCGTCCCTCGGCTGATTTCACCTATTGTGAGCAGTCCACTTTGCCCTGGGCGGCGCTCGCTCTAGCGCCAGAGGATAAGCAGGCAGTGCAGCAGCTTGCAAGCGCGCGCTGCAAGTTTCGAGTAAAATCGCAGAATTACAGCGTAGGCAGAGGAGGCTATCCCTCGAGTCGTCGGAGGCGGGCTGGAGTTGACGCTCCGGAACGAAGCGCGATCTCGACAATGGACGGGAATGTAGGCGAACAGAATAAATGCAGACCTGTTGCGCGCGAGCACTCGTTGTTCGAGCGCAATCCGTACTTGCAGATGCACCGGCGAGCGAAAAGAAAGCCATTGACAATGAGGCGTGACTCCTGTCTCCTCGGCGCCTGTCATTCCGCACCTGCATGCACGCGCTCGCTTTTCAGAATGGATATTGCCGCCTCTGGCATTCCGAAGGATGTTTGACTCGGGAGTGCATGTACATGGTGGTTCAATTGGATTGGAATAAGCTCTGTCACAGTCGATAGAGTGCGTCCTCCTCTCCGCTTACGAGGAGTTTCGAGCACCAGTCGAAAGATTTATATTAAGTCTTCGTGAACACATATTATAATTAAGTATTCATGTACGAAGTCTGCGATTCTACTCCCAATCAAATCTAAAGTTAGCTACATTTTTTTGAAATCTTTTTTTAAAACAGCATAAGCCAAAATAACACATCGCTGCCATGTACGGTTCAACGACACAGGTTACTAATCCAGGGTGAACCGCTTGCCATATGATAAGAATACCGAAGCAAGCCTGCATATGTTGCAACTCAAAGATTAGGAGTGCGATCTTGCGAGAGTTTAAATTTAGACACGCGTACAGAGTTTACCTAAACATACACATATGTTTAAACAGCAAACAGAGAGAGAGAGAGAGAGGGAGAGAGGGGGGGGGGGGTAATTCGTTACTGCAATCGCTGGCGTAAGAAAGAATTTGGCAATCGCAGAATTATCTTTGGATCCATAAAGAAGAGAAAGATAAGAGGTGCTGGTAGGGATAAAGGCTTCTTGCTGGGCAGCATGTAAAATGCAGCTGCAGAATGGAACACGTGGTTGCGCATGCCGGCCGCCATGCGGATCTCCGAGGAAAATAAATATTCTCCTTAACTCGCTGGATTATTCCTTCTCCTGGAAAAGTAGCAGCTGCATCAGCGATATAATATAAATATCCCCGAATAAACGTGTGTTCACTACCTCTCACTCTCTCTTTCTCTCTCTCTCTCCTTGTTTCTCTGTTTCTGTTGGACAGAGTAATTTATTTCGTGTCTGCGAGCCGTATCTCAGGGAAAGAGGTAACAGCGGGGATTAAACTGCGGCGATCGGGCAGTTGAATTAGCGCAGATATCGGGTGAAAAGGTTTTCTTGACTCTTGGCCTTTTTCCCCGCGGGGAGACGTTTGCAGGGAGACTTCGCACGGTATGATGGATCGCGCCATAAATTCGTGTCTCTGTATTTGTCTTGCGTATTATGGTAAACTTACCGTAGCTCCTAACGTTTGCCAAGCCGTCTTGTATCATGTTAAACGATTGCAATGATCATTTTATTTATGCGCCCTCGTATAGTGCAACATTTGCGATGGGAAAGTGGCGGTAGATGCGTGAGAAATTGAGCACTATTTAATCACTGGAGAGAAAAGCGAGGGTTCGGGCCTACGGAAATTTGCTCGGTTCTCTTCTCGGAAGTGGAGATCTCAGTGAATTCGACTCGCGGACGAGGAGGAGTTCGCAGCTGGACGGACGCGCCGGTGGGAGCGCGTAATGCCAGTGCTGGCGTCTTGATTTTCCAGTTGGTCTCGTTGTCTTCCGGTGACCTTGGCGGAGCTGAGTGCTGCTTCCGCTCGCGGAGGAAGAAGCAGAGGCTGAAAGCGGAGCCAGGCTCACTCCCATTCATTGTCCGGGATGCGCCGGGATAATTGAGCGGCAGAGCACTCGGTCATCCTCACCGTTCGTTCTCCGGAATGCCGCGAATTCCGATTACTCCCCCCTCCCCCAGGGTCATTGAACTCTTCTCTCTCAACTTCTCGCCTCGCGCAGGCTCGTTCGCCTCTGCTCACACGAGTTGGCTCTACTCCGTTTTACCTCGCACGAGCTTCGCCGCCGAGGAAAAGCGTGCGAGTGCATTCCGCTATCCTTGACCGCGCGTGCCAGGGGCCGGCTCTCCAGACGTTTTTCCAGATTTCCCGCCCCGCGATTATGCGGAATCCGCCGTGGAATGTACTGGTTGCTTTAGCGAGTAATAGCCAACGACACTCGCTCTACGATGCAGTAGAGAACGAAAATATTGCGACATTTGTACATGGGAAACTACGTTATGACTTGATATTTCACTCACCAATAAAACAAGTGTCTTGGTTATTGTTCCTAAAAATAACTGATTCGTCAGTGTTACAAAAATTAACAATATTGGAGTTTTATTTTCTCTGCTCAAAGGTAGAATTCTGCTGATATTTTTTTAAGAAAAATAATTTGTCGAATATCGAATTTTGTTGGAATTATTAAGTAATAAAGGTTGATGCAAGGTGCCACTAGAAAAGTCGGAGTGGAATAGGTTGAACCCATCAACCGTGCACGCTTTGCAAGTTAATCTCCCCGGCATTGAAAAGTCGATTAAATGCAAATAGACCAACACAGGCGAAGTAGGGAAGAGTCGACAGCTATGCTTCGCCGACGGTGGAGAATCGTCGGGAAAACAAGCGTCGAAAGAGGGTAGAGGGAAGCTGAAATCCAGCCGGAGCGGCAGCAGCCCGCGTATTTTTAATCCGGCTCTTTCCGTCCTCAATGGAAGGCGCGAGGTAGCTTCGAAACTCATGTGCGCGCGCGCACCCCGCCGGCCGGCGTAAACAAAGCCTAAAGTGGATCGGATTAATACCAGGTGGCCAGAAATAAATCGGCGCAAGTATAAAAGCCACCCGCTTACACGCTGCGATTCGCGTCCACGCGCAAGCTTATGCAGCCGAACCAAAATAGGAGCACTCTGTTGGTTTTGGAGAGTACACCGCCCGGTATCGCCTCATAAAAACCTCGATGACAGTATTATTTCCCCGGTGCATGCCCGAAACATCCCGTTCGCCCGTGCTGGATTTAGATATAGCGCCAATTTAAAAGTTCCGAAATTCGAAAAATGTTGCTATTTGTTTTCCACCACTTTATCGAGTTAATGATACAGTTCTGTTGCCCTAATAGAAAAAGTTTTTCGGGGTGGACTTTGAGGGTTAAAGTATTGACTTGGTTCTTCCAATGTTTCATCCACTTGACGATAGAGGGGTTGCTCGGAGAAAGGGACGCTCCGATATAAAAGCCACTTGGGCATGCTGTTTCAAAAACAGAGAGGGTTGATTCCAATAGTGTAAGGAGCTTGTGGTCTTAGTCGTAAGCCTCGTAACAACATTGCACTTTTTAGGCAAATATAAATGTTGAATTATGTATCGGACGTTTGCAGTTGCTTACGCAAGACTACATCATTTTTAAAATTATTTTATTTTTTGAATAATGCCGAGTGAAGGACAAGCTTTTTTTCTTTGTTAAATGCAGAATTCCTTTCACATTATTCCCTTCCACATTGCGTCAGTTACTCTCTCACTTAGAAGGGCACTTAACGCATTGGAGAGAACGAGCGAGTGACACCGATGCACTCGGCGTCTGCCAGGCCAATTATTAGACGGCATTCGTCTGGCGGCAAGTGTTGTTTCGCAGTACAGTACGCAGAATCCCACAGGCTTCGCGCTCATCACGCTCAACAATCGAGCACGCATCGCCCTCGGCATTATCACGCGTTTAATAACCGCGGCAATCAAACCGACGCAATTGTGCCTCTGCGAATGGGCGCTCTGCAATTTCACCGGAGTTCCTCGAACGCTTCATCTTTCTCGATCAGCAAATAGCCGGGGTCGTCTCAGCGGAGAGCTGTTTCATCGATCTATCGGTACTAGATCGGGCTTTAAGAGGTGCGAAGTGATTTAAAGGATGATTCATTTATCTTATCGAAAATACGTCGAGCGGGCGGGATCGAGTGGACCATTCCGGTGAATCGTCCATAATCATCAATTTCATATTCTCAGCGCGGTCGAAGGACGCTGAGGGGCTGGCACCTGCGTACAATAAAAATGACTCACGGATTCTCCTGGCTCATCAATTTACATCTGTCACGCCAGGAGATTCCAAGCCATTCTTTTCTGTATTTATGCCCATCCTGCCTCTCTCCTTTTTCGTATCATGGCCAGTGGCGCACCTAGGATATTTATTTGGGGGGGAGACATTTTCCAATTTTTTAAATTAAATATATAAGTGAATATTTTTCCTTTAGAAAAGGCGTCTTTGTGAGCTCTTGTCCCACTTTTTCCTGTCGTATACACGAAGGCGCTCCGAAACATTTCTTCGTTCCTAAAATACTTGAACCGACGCCAAGCGACATTATTATTCCAAAATCCGCCTCCGCATTCACTGGCCGCATCCCTCTGCCGAGTTTATATAATGGCTCGACTCTCCTTCCCTCGAAACTCCTGCCATTCCGAGCAAAACTAGTGGAGAGTCCGTTGAGCGATCAGGCTGACCAAGGAGGACGCATTCTACTGCAGTTCGGTTTCCAAGTGGACCGCGCTGCGGATAGAAAGCGAAAGGGACGATGAAAATCACACCTCCTCTCGGCCGTGCTTGCCAGTAGTATTCAGAGACTCGTACACGTGTTCGGATCTCCCTGCCCGCACGGGAACGGACTGCAACGGGAGACAGAGAAAAGAAGGAGGTTAAGGAGCGTGCGAAGGAGAGGCACTGGATGGGAACTAGCACTCTCGCTCACTGCATGGAAACCACTCGCTGCATTCGTACCACTCTTCCTTTCAACCTTTAATTCCAGCCACTCTTACCGCCTTCGCGTATCTCGCGAAAACGTACTGAGAACGTCCGGTCCAGAATACTCCCCGCGAGTTCGCTCAAACAGGATAATAAGTAAACCAAACGATTGATTTCGAAGCATATCCTGCTATTCCATTTCCCCCCTAAAAGAAGCTTCTCCAACGAGCTTCCCCAACAGCGGAGCTATCCACTCCTTCGCCAAATCAAGCTGTTGGCTCTCGTCTCGCTGCTTGGCAGAGATCTTCCTTCGGGAGAAGAGGGCCGGCAGCTCGTCGAGCAGTTAGTTACTTAGGAAAAAAGGAAGGAAGCCTGTTGGAGTGGTGTCGTAATTACCAAGGGGACTGGCGTAACGAGGAAGCCTTCGCTAGTCGACTGAGGATAGCCGTGCATAGGTGCGCACTTCGGGCACGGAAAGAGAGAGCGAGAGAGGCTGGTAAAAGTGGCAGCGTTTAATTTCGGCTTTCCTCGCGCCGAAAATATTCGCGCGCACCACTTTCCGCGCCGGCATAGCTTGACGGCTAACAGGGATTCCTGCGGAGAGCGGTGTCAGTTACCTAATTATAGTTGCATAGAAATCTGTAAGGGGACACCGGCCGACCCGCAGAGAGCGGTGCCCCGCCTCGTGCACTCGTGCGCCCAGTAAAAAGCACTGCCGGCTCGCCTAAGCCACCTTCTGGCTTTCCCTCAATCCCCTATCTTTCGGAGAGCTAGATATTCGAGCCACGAAGAATTGTCTCACGTTTCAAGCGCGAGTCTCCTCTTCGCACTTTGCGCCAGGGTCCCAGCGCGTTCCGCCGAATTTTTAGCGGCGGCGCAGGCCTCCGCGCAGTTACTCTATCCATTTTCTCCGGGGCGATAATCATCCGGCTCTTTGGCATGCGTGTATCGGGAGGCTGAGAGGATTATTCTGTAGCTCGTGTGGTCTAATACGTGCAAGCACGCTGGAGGCTGTACAGTACTTTGCGGAAGGTGATTTACGTGCCAGGTGTATTAGATTATATATTCCTGAGTATTGGAACATTCGATAGATCCGAGCATGTGTGTATACAGATTTTTGGTGGGGGAAAATTCGACTAAAAATACGAGGAATCTTAGACACCAGTTTTCCAAAGGTGTAAGAAATAATCCAACAATCGGGACACAGGAGAGACTTGGATCGAGGCAAGTAGTGCCGTACACTCAGGTCTGGACATGCGATCGGACTGTTGGCTTTCTTCTCCGGGGTTGCTGGCTCTTGGCGCATGTAAAGACGATCCACGCTACGGCTCGTTACGGCGGGCATACTGGTTCCGTGGTAATCGAAACTCGCTGGACTTTTTTTTCCAGCGGCTCACGCCGCGTGGAAAAGCAAGGCGGGCGACCGCTCGGCTTTTTCCCCGGCGGTCTTGCGCCTCCTTTTGCCAGATTACGTAGGAATCGACGCGCGGACGACGCGTGTCCGTGTTACGTCTGGCGTCTCGCCCCTGCGTTGACCATTTTGCGGCCTAAAACACATAATACCGTGCGCGGGGCAGACTTCCCTGTGAAGCCTTCTTAAATTTCCCACTAGTCGATGCTGTACTTCGCCGTCAGCTTTGCAACCGTACGAACAACCGATCAGTGATGATTGACAGAACACCTTTCCAATGCTAATTCTGAAGATTATGAAAATCACAACTTACTTATAAAAGAATGCCCCGTTTTCAAGTATACACAAATGTTTCCATCCGCGTCTCCCTCGCGAGCCAATCAGCATTATCAGATTCGCAGGACGAGTGGCCTCCTGTTTCATTATGGATCTTTTGCAACAGCAGCCAGTCGAACTAGATTCATCTGCCGATGATTATATCCCGCGCGAAACTGGTCTGATTGCTTT
This sequence comes from Crossocerus cetratus, assembly GCA_963675795.1. Classification (NCBI taxonomy): domain Eukaryota; kingdom Metazoa; phylum Arthropoda; class Insecta; order Hymenoptera; family Crabronidae; genus Crossocerus; species Crossocerus cetratus. Next base: position 14,855,332 of record OY776666.1, on the reverse strand, counting down.
CTGGGGGGAATCGCCGGTATAGAGAGGAAAATCGGCGAAGCCTGCCGGCGGATGGGCGCTCGCCCATCAAAGAATCCATTTCCAATCGGGGTCGCTCCTTAATGAAACGTGGCACAGAGAGCCATCGCAGCGCATCTCGATGCAAGCGAGCCTGCATTATTCATCCGCGGCAGGCGCAGCGCTGTAGAAAAATTTACATTACTGATTAGGCCCGGGAAGCCATTACATCTGCATGAAATCGGCGCAACCTGTAGTGCCACGATGACCTAGGAGAGTCGGGCGCTCCCAAAAACTTGATGAAAGAGCAGCTTGTTTTGGCCGCCAGCACTTGTTCCCGAGGGACAAATACGAGGGACGATAAGAAGGCGAGCGCACTTCTCGGTTAATCTAATAAGTGAGCTTAATGAAGACAAGTATGCGGTCACCCTCGCGTGCGTTCACCCGTGCGCGAGCGGGTCCGCCGTTCGTGAAATGAGTCCGCAAATAGCCTGCGATATCGCAATTAAGCCCGCATTTCAGCCTTCGCCAGCATACTGCAAGTGCGTACACCTCCCACACAACTATCCACTATCCAGCTAGTAGTCCTCGATGCGTCAGGGCGCGCGCGTGAATCATACTATGCTAGAAGCACAATACATCCCGCACTGCTTTCCACGGCTGGCACATTGCGCCGCATCAGAAACGGTCTCTTTATATTCCAATGAATTCCAATACGAAATCTTGGAAATAAACAGGAAAGTTCGAGATGTCCAAGTCGATAGGAGGAAAAACCTCCTTTGATTCACTTGCACAGCTGCGCATCATCTTCAGACAAGCGGATCTTTGGCAACTGATACCAGGACTCAAAGGGGCGTCAAACACGGGGGTTCCGAGGGTGTAAATACACACCACTATCGCTTTCCTCCACGGCCGCATTTGGCCAGGAGATTTCCCGTGCGCTTAGCGCTGGGCTCGCTCGGCCCGTTGAATCGCGGTAGTGTGTCATTCTAAAAATAGAGAGAAACAGAGACGGACTGCCGCTCGGCCGGCAGCGCGAGGACCGCGGCGGCAAGAGTGGCGAACCCAGGACGGAGAAAGAGGTGCCAGTCGCTCGAAGGAGCGAGAAAGAGAGGGTGAGAGAGGGAGGGAGAGAGAGAACTCCTCGAGCAAGCATGGTATAAAGTAGCAAGCGGGAGAGAAGGATGTCGTGAAAGGGGAAGTGAGAAGGGCGGAAAGAGGAGGAAGAAGCAGGAGCGAGTGGCTTGCGAGAGGAGAGAAGGAGACGCGAGAATCAACTTGTATGGTCCCGGTCGTGAACCCGAAGAACGACCTCGGAGAAACGCTGCTGCTGGCCGGCCAGGAGAGTCTCGGCGCTCCTTGTGGGCCCCGTAGAGGGAGAAAAGGGAGAAAGAGGGAAAGAGAGAGAGTCGAAGGAGGAGAAAAGCGAGGGAGGAGAGCACTCGGGGTCTCGGAGAACCAGACGGAGAGAAGGATAGTCAGGGTTACAGCAACGCCGGCCAACATACGCGCACATGTGCTACTAACAGCGAGCATCAGCCAGCAAGCAATGAGAGAAGAGAGTCCAGGGAGAAAGGACGCGAGGGTGGGAGATTAAATAAAAGGAGAAGCGACCAAGAGACTTGGATGCAAGGAGAGCGTTGCTTCCGTGCGATTTTAAATAAGACCCCGTCGCACGCGTCCGGTATCTCCCGTGTGGTATAGGCGCAGACTCCTATTCACGCGTCGAGAAATCTCGCACGCGTGCGCGCTCGCCAGCGCAGTAGTGTAGGCGCAGGCGTGCGAGATCTACTTCTAAATTTGAGGCGACCGAGTTCGCGCGAAGCGTGCCCACCGTGTTTATGCGCGACCGGGGCTCGACTTGCTGGAATTCGTTGGGAATCGAGTGGAAAAAGAAACTCCACTCTTCGTTTCTCTCGCGAGAGGCCAGTTTAGCCTCTGAAACATTAACTCGTTGCGGTCCAAAGATACTTGCATGCGTTGCGGATGCATCTTTATGGTGTGTGCGGGGGGATTAGAGTGACACGTGTATTTACTTTGGTATTATTAAATAGAGTAATTTAGCAATATATCAAATACTATTGAACGAACAATTCTTGTGTATTTGCAAGAATTTCGGTGAAATGGAAAGAATGTATCGCTTTCTATCCTAATCTATCGGTTAGCCTCAACGTTCGATCCTCCGTGATCGACTATTTCCTAATATCTCTGTTATGGCGTCCCTAGTGCAGATTGATGTTGCAGGGAAGTGTGGAGTAATAAGGGGCGATCGACGGATACAAGGAAATGTAGATCGTATTTCAAGCAGTGTTCCATGCTGCCACGCCGCTTATTACGCGAGCACTTTTTTCGAGGCGGTCACCAGTCAGTGCGCGTGTCACGCGATAGTCGTTAGATCTGGCCGGCAACACGTATCCGTGTTACAATGCGCGTCATGCACAGTTAGGAATTTCTTAATGAACGGCCAGGACAAATGTTCACTTCCGCCGCGCCCCCGGGGATCCTTATGGGAGAGATCTCCTGCCAGGATAACGGAGACGAAATCGCAGTGCTATTAAAAAGTCGTTTGGAAAGGACACTTTTTGGCATTTATGGCACTCATACTTTTATTCGTTCCCTTGCCTTACAAATGACCACGCACTTAAGCCGTGGACGCCTATATTTACCGGCGACAAAAAGAATCTTCAGATTTGGCTTTGTCTTCTGTAAATGTTCATAAACAGTTTTATGAATGAAATGAAAAAATCGTTAAAAATGTAGGAGATATTGATTAAGTTCCGAAAGTCCTGTCTTTCTCTTTCACAAACGACCATCGACCTTCTCCTCGTTGACTTTCGGATTTTTATTGGCCATTAGACTCGTCTCTCTCCTAAAGATCGGTGCCAGGGAAGCGACGCGGTTCGCATAAGTCGCAATTGAGCGTCGGAATTCCGCGGGCGAATACCGCCGCTCCATCCCGGTATCCAGGAAGCAAGGGGCCCCCCTTGAGTTTCAGATTTCATTTTCGAAATACATCGCGTCGCTACAGCATAAATACGCGGACGCCGGGAATGGCTAATAATAGGAGATTTGGCTTGCCAGCCAACATCGCTGGCCTGCACTCGTCACCGAGTTCCGCAAAGCCGTATCTTCCGTTAATTTCGCTCACACGCCCGCCTCAAAGCATCCTCGCTTGCCCCGAGGAAGGCGTACACCTGACACAAGGAATCCAGCCGCAGGATTTTCCCCTCGGGGAAAATCGCCGAGTAAATGAAACGCCAAAGAGTCCCCGAAGGGATCTCTGGGTGTTCGTTTCGACGGCTAAATGTAGAGCACTTTCAGAAATAACACTGCCGATGTCCAGAGATCGCGACACATGTGGTCCTCTCGCCTTTTCTCTCTCTCTTCTTACTCTGCCACCCGTCTGGTTCTCGAGCAATTTCGTCCCTCAGTGCTGCAATCATTAAGTGGAAATTGAGAGATCGCCGCTCTGGCTGGAAAGGCTCGTAACCCTGGTAAACTTGCAATCAGCTGTAGGGCCCTCCCTCTGCTCTCTCCAACGGGGGTTCGCCCTGCCCCTTGCCCCGCACCGCAAAGCACTGTGAATTGCGCCCGAGCTAATTACACGCTGGCCAATGTTAAAGCACCGCCGCTTTTGTGCCATCACACGCTGTCTCGCTGGAGGATCATGTTTAAATGGTCCTCAAAATAGTCAAAATTACCCACGAAAAAATGCTTTCATTCACCAAACCTGATAAATGTTTACCAAATGTAAGACCTCGTTTAGCCTTAATTATTTACCAAATATTTACATCTGATCACCAAATTAAACAGTGAGCCCTCAGAAAAATATTTTCACCTACCAATTTTAGCAAATGTCCATTTGGTGAACGTTTACTAATTTTTGTGTACAGCAAACATTTTTGGAAGTTTAAAAGTTTCATTTGACGAGCATTTAACTTTGATCCTCTTTGTACAGGGTGATGCCTTGGAGCCACAATTGTGGCTTTGCACTTTTAATCAGATGCACATCTACATTATATTATATGCGGGCATTCTCCCATAGAATCCTAAAAAAAGTCCTAAACAGTTTATAATCAAGAGACTCAGTAGAGATTCGCGCGAAGTAGTATAATGCTAGCGCAACGCATCCGACCGCACTTTTCCCGAGCGATACAATTTTCCGGAACGATTTATGAAGTTTGTATTGCATCACCAACTTCTCGAATGACACACAGTATACTTTGCCTGACACTAATGATTCGAATCCAACTGAAGCGGCCTGTACAAAGTGGATGGCAGTGTGACGAAGGGAACTTACATCCGGAATAACGAGTCCCTTGTACGCCGCCCTCTACATACTTTGCCCGGCTACTTACTCGCCTTTACCTTCTGCGCCATAAAGATCAAATCACTTTTTCGAGTGGCTCACTGTGGGACCCACTGTGTAGTCGCAGGCCTGCAGGCCTCCACGTGCATTATGCTTTCTTCTTTCTTCGTATGCCAATACACTCGTCGGAGAAAGTCAAGTGCGCTGTTCGGTCGAATTGGTTCGCACGCATCTCGTATTCGAACTGTGAGCAACCGCGCAATGGACTCCTGCTGTATCGGAGTATTGATGGGGGGAAAGTACTGGGCTCTTATTAGTGGAGAACTAATTATGCACTTTGGAGTTCGAGAACTTTGGTGTCGTATAATGAAGTGGTTGTTTCTGGAGAAACCGAAACTCTGCTAGATCTGACTCCGAGTGTAGAGGGTGATATCGATAGAAGCGTGTGAGTTATGTTACCCTTTTCAGTCTCACAAAGGCTTCCACACGAAATAAAATGGAGTTCAGTCCTTAAACAAGCCCATTCGGGCACATTTGTGTTAATGAACTTTGAAAGCCTCCCCCTTTTCCCTCCTATTGTATCTACTTTGTACAGATAGAATATACAGTATTTAGAAATTGATAAAAATAATGCCTGATATTGTTGATCATCGCTTATGAAGGTGAAACCCGACTAAATCATGAATTAATTTGCTTCCAGGTGTCCACGTGGTGTGATCGCGTGAGGACCCCCGTGCGCCATAATGGCGGAGGTGGCGACCAAGAAAACGATCAATGTAGTAAGTAACAAGAAGAGCGAGGTGTGCAGTGTCCCATCTAACAACGGTTTGATTGATTTGGAAAGCATAACCACGAATAACGATCAACTAATCACGCTGTGCGACAACAACGACGACGAGGACGACCTTATCCTGACTAACAACACCCATAACGACCTCGACAGCGGCGACAAGAGCCTGCAGGAGCTGATCGAGAACGAACTGGCACTGCGAATCTGCTCGAGCAGCGAGGAGCCGGCGGTCCTCGAGAGCGAGGACCAGAACGACTTCGCGCAGCCGGAACCAATCAAAAGGATCGTCCTCGATCAGAAGGAACCGGCACTCGACATCAATGCGGAATTCATTGCCGCGGAGAGCGAGCATTGCGCAGTCATCGCGGAACCATACACCTATCAGAATGGACACGTCTCACCCGCCATAAAAATTACAGACACCTCTTGCTCGGAGAATGTCCAACCGGAGCCGACACTGGTCGGCTTCCAGGATGAGGAGGAACAATTATTGGAAGACCAGCCGGAAATCGCCAGCAGCTTCGAGAGAAGCGAGACTATGGAAGCCGATGAGGTAGTCGAAGCTGTGGAGCCTGAGAGCGAAGATCTCAGCAGCTCGCACATCTCTGAGCCAGTCGACAAGCCAATCGATCTTATAGACACAACTACTGAATCCATAAATGAACCGATCATTGACCCAAAAGCGGAAGATGCGGAACATTCCACTGGTCACGTCGAGAAGTACGAGGAAGAGGAGAAAGTGGAGGAAGCTCTTAATGAAGCGAAGGACGACACAAATACAGAGTTCGCTCAGACCAACGGTGAATACGTTGATACACAGACTCAAGACGTGAATACTTGGCCAGAGGAAGATAGATTCGGCGAGGGGCACCAGTTCTCAGATAACTTTGACGAAACACTCGAAGGAGACCAGTGTGCGCCGACCTATGCCATTGAACAATCCGCAGTGGAGAACGTTCCAAAGAGCACGATAAAAATCCAGGAGAGATTCGATTCCTTCGCAAATGAAGAGTGGGATGACATCGAGGAACTCTTGGAATCCTCCAGGATCGAGGAACAATCATTAGATAAAATCGATCCCGAGACTTCGGTAGAGAGGAGTAATGCCAAATCGAGGACCGAGGAGGAAATAGAAGAAGAGACTACAGTGCCAATGGAGTCAAGAGGTCTGAACGGGATGACAACGAGCCAGTCGGAAAGGTCCGCGGAGGCAGCGAGCACTCAAGAGTTCATAGACACCGAGCGACGCGTGTTAAGCGAGGAAACTGGAGATCATAATTTGCCGGAGGATCACGTGGAGCAGCTGGCCTCGCCGGAGAAGCTGGAAGAGCATCCACCGAGCTCGCTGGACGAGGACGAGTTGAAAGAAGACGCCAACTGTTCAGTCGGCGACGACCAGAACCAAATTGCCGAATCTTCCAGCGAGCTCTCCGTCTCCGAGTCCACGTTCATCGAGAAGACCGAGGTGATCGTCTCCGAACATAACGTGACCATCCTCTCGGTGACCAAGTGCGTGGACGAACTGGAGCACGATGACTCCGCCCCACGTGATTTGGACTCATGGACCACCGTCGAGGAAGCCACCAGAGCCACCGAGCCCTCCAATGTCGAAGAACTCTTGGTGACAGTAGATCGTCCTGAAGAATCGGTGGCAGCTGAGGAAGAGACAGAAGTGCCGAGTGTTAATCAAGAGAGCAAGCAGAAACAAACCTTGCAGATCTCTGCCACTCGAGCTCCCCTAGCTACACCGGACGAGACCAGCGACGTTTCTAACTCGTGCGATGTAAGTCTTTTGCTTCTTAAGGGGCCTTCCGTAATCGCTATTGTTATGAATCAATTTCGCAATTGCCATTCTGGCAAGGGAGAGTGAAAAATATATACAGAAATATAGTAGTTTTATGGGTATGCACTCTAGTTGAATCTTGGTATTTCTGATATTGTAGCAAATTATGGAAGGTGCCTTTAATTTTTCCGCATCGCCACTAATCGACGGACGACCAATTCGAGAGTATCGTATTGACACCAGGCCCTTTGATATCACAGCTAATTATCTTCGGTTGGTTTTGAGTTGTGCTCCTCCAGCTGCGACTTTCATTTTTCAAAAGATTCTGCAATAAATTTGGATCTTGACGCGAGCTCATTTATTACTCGTCGAGTTAAAGGAGGAGTCATCTCTCAAAATTATCCTCCACTGCCCTGCTGATTTACCGATTTCCTGGTGTTGTTGCTCGAAAGGCGTGTTTTTTGCATGGAATGTCACAGGAACCGTTATCCCTGCGAAATGTGTTTCTCCACCCCGTTTTGGGGAAGAGTGCCATTGGTTGGTAAAGCAGCCTAGTGCTTTCTAATTATGCACCGGCGAGTGGATTAAGTATTCATAACTGACGGCAAAGAGGAATACTTGTCACCGGCCGAACGAGGATACATATTTTCTCAGTAATGGTCTCATCCTCGCCCGCTTGTCTCCTGCGCACCCTGCGGAGATGAGCAATTAGTCGACGGAAATAATATCGACGAAAGCCGTAGCGGAACCGATCGGCGAGTTTCGTTCACTCCTTTTATGCAAATCATTTGGCCGCCTGTCGAAGTAGTTCTCTGGTCAACCAATGGCACTTTTCGTCCTGCCAAATTGCAGGGTGAAAGTTGGTATAAGTTGGAGACGCGTTTTCAATTTGATTAGGCGGAGCTTTGTATCTCGGATGGATTAACAGAGTTCTTTGGTGTTAAATGGAAACTGGCTTGAATTAATCGCATTAATTGATATTCAACGGCTATCGGATTCCGGCATGTCCGCATTTGTAGGCAGATGAGGATGCTCCTGATAGAAAGGCACTCGTGGCCGATCTAGATCGCAGCACTGCAATCGGTTCACCAGTAATATGGGCCGAAACTGGTTAGGCGAGTCCAGCAAATCAGGTTCTGAATAAGTAGGAACGATCGCACGAGGGATAGACGATAATACGGATAAACGCGCATGCTCGCTGACCCAATTCGACACTTTTCTTCTTTTGCTTGGGGAAATTCCGCGCGAGACAATCCGCAAATTTTATTGCTCGATTCTCACTCGATTTCTTGTAAAACTCTGTCTTCATTGAAAGAACTGCGAATCCATACTGAAAATGTCTTGAAGGTTATTAACATTTTAAAGTAGCTTTATTTCCGCAATCAGGTTTTGAAGTAATACATTTCAAGAGTTCGTCCAGTTATCCAAGTACGAAAGCAAGTTATCAGAGTCGGTTGAGCCGGCAGCATCGGCAACTGCAAGCACTGCTAACCCATTCTCCTAGGAAACAGGCTCGAACAAGATCGAGGTCGGTCAGTCAATCCAAGAAATCAGCCGACATTTACGCGGCCACGTTCGAGCATTTCGTTTCAATAACACGTCGTTATCGACGGTAAAAGTACTAGCACCGAGCGCACGTCGATTCGGCACACTTACGCGACACATTTCAAGCCACATTTCACCTGAGGCCGATAGATACAAATCCGGCGCGTGCGCGTGCAATTGCCCATCGACGATTTCTCCGGACGCCTGGAAAACTGCCCCGTCATTAGCATTAAAACTATCGACGGCCCTCTATGTTTACGCGTTTATAAATCACGTGCCGCTCAATCCGACGAGCACTGATTGGTGAGCTGTTAGTTAATGCTACTGCCAGCCTTTTCTCCATTCTTAAGCAAAAATTCGACCTAGAACAGCTGGAGAATATAGTATTGAAAGTGTTCTTAGAAACCCCAATGCGTCTCCACTAATAATTTGGCACACTATCGACATATAGAATATCTAGAAAAATGATTTCTTACTGGCCATTAGCGACGAGCCATTAATATTTATTTGCAACAGTTGCCCCCCGTCCTGCGGAACATGCAACCTTGTGCAAAATGCATTGGCAAAACGGAAGGACAAGTCCATTGAACTACTTCATATACTGACCCAGCAACGAACTGCGTTCTTATCTCGACGAACAGTCGAGTATTCTCGAGACACCCCGCCGTGATTTATAGGAGCGGTGAATAATATTCTGGCGTTTATAAGTCCCGGGACTATTTATCGGCCTGGGCATCGAACATCGTAGCTAATAGGGGCGAGCGAGAGAGGAAGGAGAGATATCGGGGTCTTGGCTCAGTAGATCGCAGTGGTTTCTTTGCGAGAGCGCACAGATTGAACGCTTCGCTGTGACAGGCCATCATTTACAGCGTGTTTCGCTGACAGCTGAAAGAGTCCCGAAACCACTATTTTCCATTGTGCGTACATCGTAAAAATACCCTGACGGCCCGGTGCCTTGCAGCCGCGAGTCCGTCAGTGCGCGAGTTCTATTTTGTTGCAATGCTCAGCGGGATATTTATCAGCCGACTTGTAAATCGCCGGGAAAAATCATCCTCGATGCTAAAAGCAGCCGCTTGTAACACTCGGCATTTTTGAGATCGTCGGCGTATCTTACAGTGGAGTTGAACGAAATTTTGTTGGACGTTGATGTAATTTGAAGCCTGGTGCGATGAATTTAAACATTTATTCAAAAAATCGCCTTAGAAATTGCTATAAGCGCATTAGTTCGATATTTATGGTACCGGGTTGAAACTCCTCGACGCAGCTCCGACGAGTTCTGGTCTGCGACCACCGGTCAAATCACCCGGTCCCAACCATCTGGCTACCTGGCGAAGCGTCTCGGTGTGTCCGGTGGAGGCGGCCAATCGCGGAAACTCGCTCCGTTCCCCCACGTTTTCCTCGAGGCCATGCTTTGGAGAACACGGCGCTTCCTGAAGCGTGCGCTCCTTGCCGGCCAGACAACGTCCGACCGCGGTCAACGACGCTCGAGGAGCCTCTTGATCGTCTACGAAATATCAGGAGGATGATCTTCGCCCAGGTAGGACACCCAGTCGCCAAGACAAAGCTGGGAAAGCCAGCTCGGATTGCCTAGTTCAGTCACCTCGAGTCGTGTCGATGCGATACGGCATTTTTCCCCGACTCTTCCCTGGAATGTGGACGGCCGAGAGCCACCATTTCCCGCCCGGGTGACCGTGTTGTCAGTGGTGGCTGTGTGACGGCGACGAATATCAATCTTTCGTCGGCCGCTCATCTTCCGATAGCAGTGAATCACACGCTACCTTCGTACTCGGACGAATATTACAATGGAGCACCCGTGGAACTGGTTACGTTCCTCGCAGTGTGTATGTGTCTCGTGTGTGCCTTCGAGTCCACACTCCTTCGGTTGCCCCTGCCTGGCTTCTTCTTCGTAGGGGGACGATTTACCTTCGTGATCATTACGTGATGCCTTGCTATTACAGTCGTTTCTTAGCAACTTTGTAGCTCACCTTGGTGCCAGAGTACGTCTGCCTCTGTAATACCATAGAAATGTTGATATTCCTGGCAGAGGATTTTCAAGTAATCTGTATTTTAGCATTTGTCTCGATTTTCATAGCAAGTGTCGGTAAGAGTATTTAGTAAAATGTGCTGTAGCTTCTTTCCCAGAGCGAGTGTGCCCTCACCGGTCGCTCCGCCGGCTCTTTCCTTCTTTCCAGTCCCCTCGCTCCTGCTCGCTGAGTTCCCTTAGCTGTTTCGTCAGCTTTCGTCGACCTCGTTGCCAAGGCAGAGGCGAGCGGCTGTCGTCCTGAGTGCGTGGCCGGTGCCTGTGCTAGCAAGACGCCTCGTCCTGTCGCTCGAAAAACACAGCTCTCGTCCACCTTAACATACACTCTTCGCTGGTACTTACGTTTACCGTGCGTTCCCCACTGAGTGTCTTGTGCATTTCGTGCCTCTCCCTCTCGGCCGACTCTCCTCCCGGGTGAGTGCTTCAACTCGTCGCTCGACTCGATGCGAGACACCTGGTAAATTGGCCCGAGTGACCTTGCAGCTCCACGAAGCCGAAGAAACCGCCGAGAGAGCTCGGTGAACTCGAGACAAATGGGTAAATTCGAAGACACGTCAACCTACAACAAGTCTCAGTTCTCCCGGTCCCCAGTTTCCGTCTAATTCCAAAATTGTGAAAGTGTAGCGCAAGCGTCGCCGACAGAGTAGAAAGCCACGTAACACCCGGGTGCCTGTTCCCAGCGTTCCAGGTACTTTCGTTCGGAGGAAGAATTCCGAGCTAACGGAGAAGTCGCTCCTGTTTGTGCTCCAGTCCCCACGAGAGAGGTGGGGGAGTGCGAGAGAGAGAGAGAGAGAGAGAGAGTAGGAAGATGAGAACTCTTCGCTAACGCTTTAATTACGTAGCCAGGATAGACTAGGCTCGCTGTTGAGTAAGAAGTGCTTCCTATTAATTGAGATAATTCGGGGCAAATGGTGGCTGGGTGCTCGAGAAACCACCGTGGAAGAATAGCAGCGCGGGAGATCTCGATGTTACGTGGTGGTGATTAGCTTTTCAGTGGAATACCTCGGCTTCGTTAGACCTCTCAATAACGCAGATTACACCAATTACGATTCCGGCTCACCGATATACAGTATCAAGAGGTTTGGAAGTGAAATAGAGGGGGGAGTGGCTGGATTGGCATTCCAATTCTCAATTTCGTAATAGAAATTTCACTCTGTCGCGCCGATTTTTATCAAGGGCGCAGTTTATCGTAGCTCTAATTGGAGATGATCGCCCGAGACATTACGGCCGCGCAGTGGACTCGAAAGTTTCGTCTAGCGGGCAACGGTAACCCGGTTCTATCGGCATCGACGGGGCGTGCGCACACATGGACAGACAGTCGGAGAAATAAGGGTCATGCCGGAAATTCATTAAGCATAATAGGGGCGATAAAAATCAGCGTGAGAAGACCACCTCTACATTTAGGGAGCGCGCAAACGCGTCCTTCTATTACTTTCGAACCCCACTGGCACGCACACAACACTCATCTACAGGGTGATTCACTTGGCTTCGAATTCCTATTGTCCAATACAAACTGCTCTACATAACATAATTATTAATAATATACATTATCAAGTAATTTTAATTATAGACCAACGTTTTAATTTTCAAGTGAATCAATCCGTACACGCTGGTACTAGTTAATACTTTTGTCTGAATATCCCTGGAACTTTCCACTTTGACGACCGCTGGTACTTTAAGACTGGTCAATGCGCTGACTACTAATTGGCAAAAATGCCTGCTCACGAGAAATAATGCCCGGCGGCTATCCTTCCAGCCGGCTGGTCATTGATCGCCAAGTAACGGCGGTATAATTGGCGGAGGATATAAATTAATGAAAGTTTAACGAGCGCATCGCATCACTGGGAGAAGCGCGAAACCATCGTGTCAGCTCCCTAGCGCGGTTAATGAATGAATTAGAAGTGTCTAGTGGTATTATGAAACGTGTACTTGTATGCACATACGTTTAGACGGCGTAAAACTGTACTAAGGAAGTCGACACTCTCACACTCTGCTATAACAGCTAACATCGCGTCAAGCTTCATTTTCTCGCAAAACATCAACGAGGAACTAGAGGCGAAAAAACTCACCGCCAAACCAGTCCAAGACAACCTCAAATTTATTGTCAAACGCGGAGCAGCAGATCCAACAAATATATGAGTAAACGTCGCGAGAAATGGTGCGGTGGTGGTTGGTGTGATAGAAAAGTTTCGAGGTGCCGAGCAATCTTTTTTCCAAGTTAGAGCGAACCAGACGACATTCATTATCGACGTAGCCGAGTAAAGAGCGTCAGTCACGAAGTTTAAACTGAGCTCGAGCTCCGGCTAGCAAAGCAGTCCAGTCCTCTCATGTGAAAATCTTTTTCTGTGTCTCCGGCAGAGTGAAAGTCGGGAGGAGACGATAACGAGCAGCACGTCGGTGGTGACCTCCTCGACCGTGAAGGGTGGCACCAAGACGAAGAAGAAGAAGATCGAGGGCGTCGCCGGGAACGATGCCTCGCCGAACCTCACTCCCCGCACGAAGAAGACCAAGAAGAGTAAGAAAAGCGATCTCGAGAAGGAGAACATCTCCGTGGTAAGTTGCAAATACTGCTGTTCTTACCCGAGCGACGACCTCGTCGGTCCCGCTACAGGGCGTCCGGCTTTTCGGGGGGAGGGGGGGCCAAACACACACAAGATGAGACGACACGTGAGATCAGGAAAGCTCCCAGGGAGACAGTGCCGGCGGACACCGTACAGCCGTGGGTATAAATAATCGTGCATGAAACCGTTATCATGATAATTAGCACTTTGGCCGTTGCTGCTGCCCGCTGGCGGATAATCAAGACCGCCACCCGGAGCGGAAGTCCATCTTTGATGCTGATTTGCATGGGGCCTACTCGCCCACTTCACACACACACAGACACACACAGGCATACACACAAAAGTATACTTATAGGGTGATTCACTTATCTTTGAACCGCCGCTATCGGATTTATTTATTCGATATGCAGTACGTATACTGCTCATTATATAATAACAATATATTACCAAGAAACTCAGTTAGGTACAAAAGTTTACAAATTCATATCTACAATCTATACTATTATCAAAGTTTTCGACTAGTTTTCTTTTTAAAAAATTGGGCAAGTCACTCCTGGTTAAAAGTAAATAGTTCACCCTGTACAGACAAACAAACCGACTCAGAGAAACGAGAACACCTTCGCATTGCTTGATTTCGACGCCGCAGTCGGTGATTTCTAATCTTCCAGTTTCCAGCACTCTCGGCCAATATTTCTAAATTTCTAGTTCGTGATCCAATTTGCCACTGGTAGCCACTGGTCGGGGGTGTATCGCGGACAAGAGTAATTAGCGATAATTAGAGGGCTCTTCTAGAAAGTCCATATCAGCAGGATTTGCTTCTCTCCACACTCACGCACACTTCGTACATTAGAGTTTGGATACGTTGAGTTTCCAACTGGTATTCGATTTCGAAGTAGACCTTAATTAGCAAATTGTGCGATCGATTTATCCATCGTGATTCGTCGTAGCCAGCTTATACGGCGGAAGCGTTCCGCGCGATACATTTAACAAGTTGCCTGCATAATTAGTTGCATGTACAGCAAGTGTGTTCTTGTGTGTTTCTCTTGTTGCTAGAATTCTAACTTGCAAGACACCAGCATGCATACCGGTTCCCGACAATCCCATCCGGAAATGATCGATTTCGCAAACGAGGACGATTTGTCGAACGTCAACGTTAAGTCCCTGGTAAGTCCCATCCACATCCTTAGAAATTCTCCTGGTCTTGAGTTCGTCTCTGCACAAAGTAGATGTACGAAAGGATGTGCAAGACGCATGCCTGGTACAATTAGAATCATTTCCATTTGCCGAGGTTAGTTTTAGAGCGAATTGTAGATTTCCGAAACGAATACTTGTATCTTGGAAGTAAAGCTCAGCTACTCAGATCCGAAACGAATTACAACTAGAATTCCGTTGTGTGCTCGACCTTATTCGCCCGTGCCAGTCCTGAATTGTTTGTGTCTCCTAGCATGCACATTGACCCTGTCGCATATTGTGTTTTATGCATGCAGACACAGAATTATGTCTCGGAGGCGACACGTAACGAGCAGGAGCGTTCGTGCAAGGAAAGAATCGCTACCGGCGTATCGATCAAACAGCTAGTAAGTAGTTCAATTAGCAGGCTGAAGCGGAGACTTCTGTGGCGTGAAAGTAGGTTGCCTATTTCGATCAATTCCGTTTGCACTCCGAGACTACTGGGATTAAATCCCTCGTACAAAATCCAATATCCATTTTCGTAATTCAGATCTCAGTCAATTCAAGGATCAGTTCTTAGGAATTATCCTGGAGCAAGTTGATCGGAAAGATCTACAAAGCCAGGTAGACAAGGCAGCCTCACTTTCATCAGAACTTCTCCACACGTGCTTAGAACTTAATACACTGGGCTCAGTTTCGTTGTACGTGTGTTATGCGAGCGCACATCCATTCTTCGGCTTCCAGTAGTCAGTAGATAGTGGACTTCCTGGTCAGCCGGCGCGGAGATACTAGAAAACAGGCCGAGGAATGGACGGAGCGCTCAGTCTGTAACACATTCTATTTACATGTTCTACTCACGTTTTCTCTATGTTGATTAATTCACGCTGTCTCGCCGAGTGTTCGCAAGTGGCCATTGGCGCTGGCTCGCTCGCTTAGTGTTAATTTCGAGAGACCGTTGTCAGCTTTACTTTGTTACTAACAGTGTCGCAGCTTCGGCGACATCTCGAACATGAGCGACGGGGATCAGCCGGGATTCGGCAGGGCGAATCACACGATGGAGAACGAGGAGGTTTGTATGCTACACGTTGTACGTAAACTCGTTACTAATGCCGGCTTGACTGCAATACGAGAACCTCCAGCTTCCTCCGCTACAGAGGAGCTACGAGCTACCTCGATCGTAACTCAATCCGGTTACGTAGGCGTACACATTTATTTCTTTTGAGGCCCACCTTCGATTGAGCTTGCGTTTAATTGTCTCCGACAGTAGATAAAGTCTTCTCTCTATCCGATACACATACAGAGTGACTCAGAAATTCTCTCGTCTTATTTCTTCGCAATTTTACAAAGTTACACTCTTCGAATCAGTGCTAAGTGAATGTCAAGAAACGCGGTTGGAAGATTCTCCAAGGAAGAGTTCAAAATGGCCAAAAGTCGAGTTGCTTAATTATTAAAATGCACGACTTTGAGAACGAATGCGTGAGTCACTGTGTATGCCGAAATGAGTATTTGCCTCACCCCTTTTGCATACACGTGAGAGCGGCTTCGATTCTCTGTGGAGTAATAATTGGCGAGCATGCGGACGCTTCTGTGTTACACATGTTTGGCCAATTAGTCGTGCCGATACGTGCCCACCCTGTGCGACAGGCATGGCAAGCCTATTAACAGTTGTTACTGCATGTGAGCTACTTCGGTCTTGACTTCCCTTGTGCTCGCTTCTCGCAAAGTGGCTGTACGCGATGTTGTCCACCTCGAACCCGCCCGAACGGAACAACTTATCTGCATTTACATCGCTTACTAATAACCTGAGGCCAGATTCAAACCTCAATACTTGCCTCCAGTACTATTTGAAAACGATTGAGTGTTTACACTATTTCAGCTGTTATTGAGAGTTGATTTTCACTCGGGTTATAGTGAATGACATTTAGTATTATCCCTGTTATAGTAACAGCATACTAATCGCATC
Source organism: Crossocerus cetratus (assembly GCA_963675795.1). NCBI lineage: Eukaryota > Metazoa > Arthropoda > Insecta > Hymenoptera > Crabronidae > Crossocerus > Crossocerus cetratus. The sequence continues at coordinate 14,839,173 of OY776666.1, read as the reverse complement.
GCAAGCACGAGCTTAACGACATCGCATTTATAACCGGTAAACTCGGATTACCATTGCGTGAAAAATTGGCGCGACCTCAATTATCACTCGCCAGCATTCGCTTTCTGGAGGCATATAGAAAGGCGAGAGAGAAAGAAATGTCGAGAAGCTCGTTGCTCGCGGAACTTTCCTCGACTCACCGCTAATCTGAATTCCCGTTGACGCTCCCGACGACCGTAGAAAGCAAGGTCGATGGGTGATCTGCGAGTATGCGAGAGGGGTTACTCGAAGTTCACCAAAGACGCGCTCGTCTTCACCGGGGTGTCGGTCAAGGCCCTAGTAAGTACCCTTTGGAGAACGTCTTGGACGAGCATCGCAGACAGCAACCACCATCCCATGATTCACTCCGACTAGTTAATCCTGAAGGAACTCTGCTCGTGAGAGCTCTTTGGTAACGAGACCCCTTGCACTTCGAAGCTCGTCATAGTTTATGTAGGATTGCTTTGAAAAAGATTTCAATTTGCATTGCAATGTTTCTTCATACTAAACACAGTTGGACAAATTGTTAATTTTTTACATGCCAATGTATACTTTTCCCCACAAGTGGAATTATCGGATGGAGTGCAAAGGGTCATACATATAACACACTGGTACACTTTTCTGGAAGAATGGGGCAATCGGGTGGATGCCCCGCGAGGGCGATTCAGTCTCGTCAGAATTTCCTGAATGGATCGCTTTTCGCTCGAGTTCCTTCGACAACCGGCGAGCATTTATTCGCTTCGGTCTCTTCAGTAGCTCGCCGTCACGCCACAAATGCTGTCTCTCCATTTAAGGGAAGCTCGACTTGATAATAACCTACTGCTCATTCGCCCTACTTCGTAGCTGTGCTGTCCAAGGATCGAGGTGTCCGCGATTATACCAGTTTTTCCCCTGCGTATCCGCCACGTTCTCGGCCTCCGAGCGGCCGTTGTTACGGATTTCGTGTGACATAATTCCCCGGATGCTGATCCTTTCCGTGTGCCTCGTAAACTAGACGATTACTAGCCTTTTCCTGAAGAACATACTAGAATTCGTTGATGTAAGCCACGCGAAATGGTGGTAAGATCATTTTCGGCCTATTCCCCCGGCACTGATGTTACGTTCGGCCGAGGTCGAAGGTACTCGAGCGATGCCAGGGAAAGCAAGAGGGAGCTTGCGAAAAAAGGAAAGCCAATTCGCCGGAGAATTCGTGCCGAGGAATTCCCAGTGGCCGGGTGCTCGCCCGGGGAAACAATTCCAGCTGTCTCCGATGTGTTGTGTCCTCTATCTCTGCCTCGTGCATACACACTTCACTCTCTCATCCTCTTTTCTTCTTCTGCCGATGCAGCAGTTGGCAAGGAGGCGTAGCTCTGTGCGGCCTTATGTATGCCAAAATTGCCGCTAGCTATGCACACTAGGCTGGTGCGGGGCCCATGCCAGTGGCGTTTAAAGCGAGCGTCCACATACTGCAGATACTATGCGAACTATATTTGACTGAGCGCGCCGAGCCATTAGAGGCCGGCGCGCTCTAGCGAAATTTACAGCGGCTCTTAAAGCAGTTGCGTTATATTACGTTTTTCGGAATTGCGTATAATTTGGATCGTGTGAGGATAAAATTATTAGGCAATTATTCAAAAGTGTTAAGCTCGATCGACCGTCTACGAAGACGATCGTAGTTAATGTATTCATGCTCGAGTAGGAAATGAATATTTTTCTATTTAAGTATCAAAGTGCAAAGTTTATGAATGATTAAGTAATAATTTGATTTCCACGTGATAAGAATTGGAGGCAATTCTTCAAAAACGTACTACAACAACTACCTTAAGTCCAGCAAGCCGCGGCTTGAGCGGCTAAGGGGAGTAAATTCGAATTAAATACATTAAATAATGGGAGGAAGTGTACACGCAGGCATGGGTGCCAACTGCTGGATCGTAACATTCGAGAACGAAGGTGCCGCCTGACATACATATTTACCACACACTAACCCGCAGCGCGTGCTGTCTCTTTCTTTTTGTTCGACGCTATCCCTCGGGGCGTGCATGAAACCCCTAACTGAACAATTGCGAAACCGACCTCGTGGCAGAGGGCTTCCTACTGTAGTTTGGCAAACCTAACGAGTGAGGGTAAGGACAAGGAGCGGCCGAGGTTCGAGGTAAGATCCTGTAATCCAGTGAGCCTGGTGTTGGGGCTCGCGGCGAAGTTTCGCTTGGATTCCCAAGTTTCAACCCCCGTCACCGATTCTAGAAACCAATAGCACCGACAACACATGCACTTCCGACGTAGGAAACCATAGGCTGCGTTGGAGTTGACTGCTTCATCGCTTCAAATCGTCATACGCTTACATCCCGCTCGCACCCCGCTTCTCGCACGTCCAGCTCGCTCCGCATCTTTGCACGATTTCTTCCAGTAAAGTGCACCAACGATCTGTAGCAACGATTCCGCTCCCGTGGGTGACCCACTCCGGATTCTCCGTAAAGAATGCTCACAATCGCGTGCGTGTGCGCGGCTAATTAAACGCACATTCACACGAGGGCCGCGCTCACACCCACCACCGAGCAGCGCATTCTCCGTCCCTTATATGTATAGTTGGAGTTGCAAAGCCTATGGGAGATGCAAAGTTTACGCACGGCACACCTTATCCTTTAGAGAACTGGCGTACATCGTGAGTTCGCCTTATAAGAGCCCAGTCGGAGAGACATTTTGCCGCGGTTACGAAGATGCGGAATTATCATAGGAAACCGATAACCCCTGGAATTAAGGACCCACTGAACTTCCGTGTGATCGGCGGAAGGTAGAATGGTGGGCGAGGATTCGTTCGATTCGGACGGAAGCGGTCAGATGGGTCGCTCGAGATAGCCGATTTGCTTTCTACGGGAAATGGGTCATGGTGCGCTCACGGTGTACCAAGTTCCGAAGCATTCTCGTCTAGCACCGCCCGTATATACCCGGTGTGCCTCTCTGTGTACGTGGACACCCATGTCGAAAGGCGGGAGAGGCTTTCCGTTTACGAGGACTGGTTTGCGTTTACAGAAATCGAGCTTCAACAAGTTCGACGCTCTCAGCAAGAAGAACGTCCTTCACGTACGCTCCGTCGACGCTGGCAAAGTGCAGCAGCAGCTCAACGCCGTGAGTCTCTCTCTCTCTTTCTTTTAAGTCTCCGCTTAACTCGCAGTAAATGTAGAAGTAGTGCGCAAAGTCAGTAGAACGCTTTTTTACCATCTGCATTATCACAAAACGACCACTGATACGTCACGGATGTGTGCGAACCGAACCTTAAGGTAGTTGTGACGCTACTTTTCTTACGAATGGCCTGAAACTTATTGTCAAACGTACAGAATAGATGATCGCCTGACCGTTATCTCGTAGCAAGATAATTACTATAAGTTACCCAACCAAAAGAGCCAGGCTTTTCTCCCGCGAGATTCCAATTGCGCAATAAAGGCCGGTCGGCCTTCGATCGCTAAAAAAGGGGATGTATTATAAGCGGCTGGTTGTTGATTGTGTGGCAGGTGGGCCAGAATGGGGATGCAAATCAGAACTGCCGTAGCTGCGGCAAGGTCGTCTTCCAAATGGAACAGACAAAGGCCGAGGGCCTGGTCTGGCACAAGAATTGCTTCCGGTGCGTGCAGTGTAGCAAGCAGCTCAACGTCGACAATTACGAGAGCCACGAGAGCACGCTTTACTGTAAGCCACACTTCAAGGAGCTCTTCCAGCCGAAACCGGTTGAGGAGAGTGACCAGCCTGGTAAGTCGATCACAGTTTATGTCCTGTCCAACCGTCTCGTCCCACTCGTAGGCGGATGCGAGTCTCCCTTCCTCTCGAAATAGACTTCCTCTAATCCTCCGAGAAAATCTCTCTCGGCCGCGAGCCTTATTTTGACAGTCCGCCGGCCGTGACACGCTTTTTCCAGGCCGCCCCGATGAAATTGCACTCTCCCGCGAGCGATCTCCAAAATAGGAGGAGTTCGAGCGAGGATGCAGTGAGCCGGGCGGGAGTGGAGTTCGATAAAATATGGAATTACTACTTTCACCCTTCACGCTAAGTCTCCCAGCCGTCAAATGTCCTTCGGACTGACTAGACGATCATTAGATCCATCTCCCTGCCAGCTGGATTTCCGTTTATTCTCCACGGCGCTAAATGTCAGCTCTACTTTGCGATATTGACTGCTGGAAAGTGACAAATCCTTGTCCCCGCGATTGTACACACAAGGGACGGTGGTCTGGCAGCTAAATTGCATTTCGGCCGATTGGAAAGGCAGGAATATCGAATATATACCGGTGGCTGACTGTGCTCGTAATTGCCGATCCCGGATAACGCGAGAGCCCGGGAAAGCAGAGAGACAAATAATATATTAATCGATAGGATGCGCCGTCTCGTCACCGAGAGGGGCAGAGCGAGCGGGAGAAAGAGAGAATCCGATTGCTATTTGACGAACCGAAAAGAGGCTGCGTCACCGCGCACCACCGAGAGTCGCCACTCTGTGCTTCTTTTGCCGGTGAAAATTGCTCCTTTCTCTTTTGCATTCTCCGTCACTGGCTTCCCATACTCTCTTTCTCCCGTTCGCCTATAATTACCGGCAAATCCCGAGAGATGGTTAATGCGACAAGGAGGTGTCTTCTGAAATGCGTAGTGCGACCTCGAAAGCCGGAGATGATCATACGGGAGAACGAGCCGAAAGAGCTGCCGCCCGATGTAGTCAGAGGTAAAGTCTGACATGTGAGAGCGCTCTCACCGACGACCAATTGTAATGGCTAACTGTTCGACTAACTGGTCCTTCGACGACGAGTGCCCCCGAAATAATACGTTTGTCGCATCTTAACTCGGTGTTCCGCGTGTGACAGGATATGTGTGTCCTCCTTCCAGGATAATCCACTCAGGAATCAACGAGATTAATACACTATTGTTGTGCCTGCATGTGAGGGATGTGTTAACCAGCAGGAGGTTTCAATGAATTCTGTCGTGTTAATGAAGTAATCAGCCGCAGTGACGGTTAACATTGGTAGCAGATGTGTACATTTCTAGTCTAATAGACCGCACTAAATCCGGAGCCTGGAGTTACCCTAACTCCCCAGTAACCCCTGGCCCACTGGAGAGAAGGCGGAGTGCGGAACCACTGATTTACGATCGATTCTCGTTTCAGCATCAGACAAGCCGGATCTGGGCCTCGAGGAGCTGTCCTCTCTGAACGTCAAGTCGAGATTCCAGGTGTTCGAGAAGGCTGGCAGCGATACGACCAACGAGATCGAAAGGTCGCCCTCGCAGATTGCCGTCAAGAGGTCGCCCAGCATCCTCAGCAAGCTCGCCAAGTGAGTGATTTGAACACCTGCCTCAATATCGCCGGTCAATTCGTACTCTCCTCTACTTGCCCGTCCTCGATCCTCTCTCGTTCGCCGGCCATGCAGGAGAGACGCCTCCGTGCGGCCACCGATCGCCGTGACACAGATTCTCCAGCAAGACGGACAACGGCCACTCTGTAATTTCATTGACCCGACGCTTTTCCCGGTAAAGCCGATACTGCGGCGCCGAGCTTGCTTCTTGCTCTGCTGTCTGCTCGGAAACAATAATTTCTCGGGATAAGCCAACTTGATAAAGACTGCCCGGCGGAAACGAGACTCGTTGGAAGTCGCCCGATCCACCGACAGATTTAGTGGTAGAATTCGTTTCCGTTGTGTTGCGTGGTGAAAATTGCTGGAGAGCGACGACTGTGCGTTACGACATAGGAGAGCTTGGTATGCAGAAAGTCAGCAGTTTGCTTGGACGAGCGAGTCGTAAGAAAGAGTGAGCAAGTAGCGGAGGTGCAGTTGCCGTCGAGTAGTCGGTAGTCGAGGAGAGTTCTGGCAGAATGTTTGCTACTACCTTGAATGTGTTCTTGTGCAGGTTCCAAGCGAAGGGCATGGACATTGGGGTCGCCGATGAGTCCCTCAATGGCATCCCTTACGAGGAGTCAAGCGAGAGTGAGGAAGAGGAGGTTCTGGATGATAATGAAGGTTTGTCAAGACGGCACCTATTGAATTATGAATCGTCATTTACAAATAGCACAAGTGTTTCCTGAACTGAACGATTTCAGAGGCTGACACCGAAATTGTCAAGGCAAAGCGGGCAACGCGCGAGCGTCCCATGAGCTTCACAAAAATGGACGATATTAAGAGCCGTTGGGAGACCACCAGCCAACAGGGTAGGCGAGAAGTGCAGCGGGAAGCTAGAAAGGAAGAGATCGCCGGAATTCGCTCCCGATTATTCATGGTAATCCATAAACAAAGCCCGACTCTGTTCATTGCCCAAGACTGAACCAAAAACTGTTTCAATCCCGTTTAAATCTTGAAACCCTCATATGAAAATCAGGCCGAGTATAAGGCCCTTTCAAGTCCGAGCCATCTACTCGCAATTTGCCGGCCGATTCGGCCGGCAGCAAAGAGTTGGTATATCTTTTACGGAAGCGGGTCATTCCGAGAAAAGGCCCGCTCACCGGAAGAGCGTGGTTGCCGCTCGGCATTGGTCGGCGGCCTGGCTAAACGCCCGATCAATCAACTGCTTGCAGGGTAAACAGGGCAAGATGAAGGAGATGTATCAACAGGCGGTAGCTGGAAGCGAGCGGGTGACGAAGATAAACGCGGCAGAGGAGCTCCAGAACTCGAGCGCTCACGCGCGCTCCATCAAAGAGCGATTTGAGAGGGGTGAGACACTGACGGCGTCCGACGACGACATCGACAGCGGCAAGCCGAAGCCCGAGAAAGCCGACGAGGAAGTGATTGCAGCAGGTGCATTCCGCAGTCCACTCATTCGCGAGAGCGACGAGCTCTCATTAAAATCCGATTAGCCATATCCGAGAAGATCCGTCCAATCATTAGCGAAACGAGGCATTCTTTCGGCAACCCCGTCTGGGCAGGCCAATAGTGATAACTGATCCGTTAGAGTTCGTGCGATGCGAGAAAGAGTTGTTTGAGATATATAAGATATTCGAGGGTAGGGAATCTCGGGGAGTAGATTATTGTTCGTGGGTAAGATTTGGATCGGATGGTTTACTTAGTTGTGGCTTATCCGGCACAGGTATCAGTAGGAAGTCTCGCTCCCTCTTCTTGGAGCTGGATGCCTCTGCAGCGAAAACCGGACGACCAGTCACGCCAGTCAACCCGAAGACACCGGCAGAAGCACCACGACGTGCGCGAGATGTGAGTAGACTCGTTCTTTTTTCCATTACTCTTGATTCTAATGGGCCTCATTTATCAAGTTAACCCTTTGCCGTACGATTTAATTTGGGACTGTGCGTGCTGTAGGTTAAGTATGCATTTGAGAAGAAAAAACTGGCTTAAACTGGCTTAATATAAAGCACTTGAAAATACTTTAAGAAAACTTCCGTCTGGGGATGAAGACTTATATTCGAGATTTTCATATTACACGGCAAAGGGTTGAAATTGTTGCCCAAAACTGAAAGGGCGATTCCGTAGATAGTGTCGAGTAACATCACATCAATTTTGCAAAGACTTTGAGTCTTAATGCTTAAACAATGTGTGAAAAAAGGCCTTCATGGGACGTCAAGTCTCAGACGATGTCGTGCGCAGCACGGACACCACCGAGGAGGTGCAAGTCGAGACGTCGGACATTACGAACAAGTTCAAATTTTTCGAGTCCTACAAGGAACCGGAGAAACTGCGGAAGCAGTTCCGCATTACTCCCCCTCGCGATGGTCAAGTTAAGGTTCGGACCTTTCCAACTGCAAAGTGTGCCGTGTCCGAGTGACTTGTTTTTGTCCTAACAATTTTGAAAAGGTGTTTTCACTAACAATCAATGGTCAGTGTTTCAAACGAAGCCAAAATGCCTGGCAGAGTGGAATCTATTTTTGTCAAAATGATGACTTTCATGAGCTTTCGAAAATCGTTTTACCATTTTTCTTTTGCATGAGATTTTGCACTCCTGTTTCTGCTGAGTGTTTTTTGTTGCATTCGAGGATTGCGTGCGAGCAGAGAATTGCGTGGTTGGATCGCGTCGATTTTCTTATTTTGCCGAGATAAGTCCTCGCGCCGAAAAGCACTGGGAATCAATGAATCATATCTCTCTCGACGCCGAGTCAATTCCTGGGGAGCGTCAGAGGTTGAGCGCGCAGTTCGATTTAAATGAACCCGAGCGAGGCAGCGCGTCTAAGTAAGTAAGTAAGTAAGTACGTCGGGCCGGGATGAAACTGGATCGGTCGGGCGTCCATTAACATTGCATTTCTGTGTGCCCCGATCTCGACAGTGCGACGGTCGCTTATACCACGGCTGTCCTTGAACCCCCGTCGAGTGGTCAGCTCGGCACAGCAGCCATACTTTTACCGTTAGTATTCGTACATCCTTCCATTCGTGAAGAGTGCAGAGGAGAGCCGAGCGAGGAGCGAGCCACCACCGAAGCCCTCGCTAACTCAGAAAAGGGGGAACACAGCCAGACTCGTATCCTCTTGGTGCGAGTGGCATAGCAACCGGCCGTGGTGGCACAGCCAGTTCTTCCTCCTCAGTTCCTCCTCGCCGCCGCGCCAAACAAAAGCTCCGAACCCTCGTTTCCTGTGCAGTCGCAATCGCGTTTTACTGCTCGAAGGAGCTCCACTCCGAAAATCACGCGCTCTTTTCCCACAAGTTGTCGTGCCTGCCTCTTTCAGGATTCGATTGAAAAAGTGCTCCTAGTGCAAGGACTTTGGTGCTGGACATCCAAAAATGTCGGTCTCCAGTCGGAATAATCCTGTGAGTAACCGAATTCTTACGCACCTTGAGGCCTTCCGTTCGGCCATTGGAATGTCGTCCACTTCCTGCGGGCCTGCGGAGGAGCTCTCTTTCTCACCCTAGAAATCCTGCGAACTCAAGCGCGCTCCATTTTCCTACACCTCGGAGCGCCGTGCGACCGGCTTTCATTATTCCCTGCCACTCGTCGCGCGACGCTTTGCGCTAATAAAAGGAATCCGGGATCGAGCGCTCGCTCGCAATCTCTAATCGTTGTGGTACCAACGCTCCGATTACTTATGCTGGGAGATCGGGATCGCGCGCTTTCCACATGTAGCAGCCGGGCAAAAAGTGCGTCGGGCAAAAAGAGGATGGTTACAACCGGCTCGCCAGATTATAAACTTTCTCGAGAGCGTGTCCGTGCGCGCTGGCCAACCGCTGGAAATTGTTGATACACTTAGGTGCGTTCTCGCACTCGACTGCGTACGATCGCATCTTCAATAGTCGACTTTCAAGCCGCGGGGTACATAGTTGCATACGCAGTTATTAGGGAAAACGGTGTCACGTGGTGCAGTTTCTTGTTACGATCCTACTTCTCCGCGGAATTATAATAATTTTCTCTTCTAATGCGATGAGGAGAGCACAAACCGTGCAGAGTAACGATACTTACACTTGTATAAGCTGGAGATCATAGATTTTGTGGATTCCTTTCTTTTGCAATCTCAAGCGTGAAATCGATTTTGCATATTTTATTCTGCATATTTCTTTAGTCCGACTCTCCATTCATTTACACCGATTTCAATGCGAGTTATGTACTGAGAACCAGGAAAGGATCTTCTACGAGTGAACAATCGGATGAAAGCTGATTCGAGAAGTGAATTCCTAAAATTCCCAACGGCCTCAACTAAGGGTGAAATCGTGCGCGTGTCATAAGTTCCAGCTTAAAACCTGAATTCTCGAGGGTTTTTGCAGTGTCACTGCCTGTCCAGCTTACCTGTTCGTCCAGGTATAAATCGAGACGGGCAGGTAGAGCCCTGCATAAAACCCCTGGCCGTTCGGAAACCAGACGAGCTCCGTCGAGCGGAATACATATATATATTTGTGGTCAATTTTCGGCCGCCGTACCTCCACACCTTAGCGCCTGGAGCAGCGCTCGGTCGAAAAGTTTCCGACCGTTGTTCGGCAGGTATACATTTTAAGCCGGGTTCGCACGCAACCTTGCATACCTGTTATGCATCGAATGTTTACTGCCGCTCTCTGAGAATTCGCTTTTTCCCGTGAAAGCAGCCTGCGAGTGTTGGAACTCTCACAATCCGCCTCGTCCGGAATACTAATTAACTAGGAGCCTAATTAATCAATGCAATCAACAGATCTGTAGCTGGGAGAGGGGTATCGGTAATTCCAGTGGAGAACTTAATCGGAGAGAGTGTTTGTTCGCCGCTTATTTGTGTTGGGTCCTAGAGTCCGCGGAGAGAGTGAGAGAGAAAGAAAGAGAGCACGGAAACGCACGTTTATCGGAAAGTAAACAGACTGCGAAAGGTACACATTCTTATCGGTCTAGACTAGCCTGCCGAATTTCGCTAGCGCGGCGTGTATCAACAAATATCCGTGCGTTACGCCTTAAAATTCTGTTATCGATTTCCTCCTCGCCTGTTTGCCAGTGACACCTGTGTATCTTGACACAAGGGGAAGGTCTGTGTTGCATCGAGCGAGACTCGAGAGATTCTTGCGAATCGCGGAGGAATCTGATTGAAATCGCTCTTATGTGAATGGAAACATTTTCCAGATGGAATCGCCCGAGCGAGAGATCTACCGCGACCCAGACGTAGTCCGAGCGGAGGACAGGGTGAACGATGTCGTGCGCACCGACACAGCCAGGAAAATGCTCTCGATCTTCCGACAGATGGAGGAGAACGCGACGAAGAAGGAAGTGCCAAATGGACCGAAACCCTTGAAACGCTTTACACCACCGCCCGAGGACAAATTCGCCAAGCCTACCGCCTCTGAGACCGACGAGGATGAAGAGGAGGAAGGCGAGGACTCCGAGGGCGAGGATAGCGCGGAGGAAAGGGATCCCAACTATGTTCGAGCGTCGGACAAGGTATGTTCGAATATACGCCTGAATAACGACTTCCCAGTTGCCCCTCCAGGAATTTTCAATTTTCAATAACGACATTACTATCTTACAAGAACTTCAGTTATTCAAATATTCAAGTTTAGAAAAGTATTAAAATAATTAAACGAAAATAATAATTCAAGATGTATCTTTGTAGGTGGAAGACGAGTTTCTGAAACAATCTCAGAACGCAGCTCGCGCGAAGACGTTGTGCGCGAAATTCGAGCACTGGGAGGAGACGGACGGCAAGGTGAGCAGCAACAACCACATCGCCGAGATGGAGATGGCCCAGGGCGAACAATCGAGCATAGAGTCGGCGAGGAGCTTGAAGGCTCGTTTCGAGTCCCTCGGTTCACAAACTAATGAGTCACTGCGCACACCCAAAGTCAAAGTGAATCGATTTGTGGTGAGTACCCTTACGCCCCTCGTCACTTTTCCGGCTGCTCTTTAATCTCGATTTCCTTTGCTGCCGCATTAATGGTTTTCCTTTCCACTTTTCGTTACCACCGGTGAGATTATTTCACTTGTGGGCAATTTAACATTGGAATCAGCGTATTTTCATTTGTTTTCGTTCGCATGGTGTGATCTAAGACTGTGATTTACTTTAATCCTCGCTTCCTGTATATAAAGTGTCTCGATAGCTGTACAGTACGTATGTGAACGATTGTTTAAGAGCACGATTTGACGCCACGTGAGTTTTTTTGTTGTCAGTGCGATGTAACACAAATTTTCTCTGGCCACTATGAGTTAACTTTCGCATTGATCTTTCGTATCCTAGTCGTCTAAGTATGCGTTATTATGTTTGCATCCGTTTTCGCCTAATATTACACCACTCGTTATTCGTGCCGATTGGATTCGTTGGAATGTCTCCTTACATGCACGAGAAATTATAGTTTTCGATGTTGTGTGTAACTTATTGGTTAAAAGTACGAAGTTCTAAGAGTTCAGTTATCTCAATTCATAAAAACAGGCATCCGTTAAATCTCGAACTTTAGAACTCCGTATTGAAAAACGACATGTAACATGTAATCCTGGGTTATCAGCTTTGGCCCGCAAGAAAGATGAATCACGAGACATTCATCTCGATTTTTTCCACAAATTCTGTGCTGTCTTCGCCGGAAAACTTTAATACACAAAGATTAGAAGCTATGGAACTAAGAGTACATGCATTTGTCAAACATAAGGCTTTAATATCGTAGAATTCGACGGTACCGCTAAGACATTACAGAAATAGTCCTTTTTTCCGTGCAGACTTATTTTTAGCTGTAAACGAATCCCACAAAATTAATTGTACCGTCGAGAAGAATAGTTCATTGGCAGCCTACTTAGAAACAGTTCCCTTTCAAAGCACTCACAGAACTAATACTTCCGTATCCTAAAGGATTCTATATAAAAGCTCAAGAAATTTCGACGGTGCTCTTATACAGGGATGAGTTTCCAGCATCTTGTTTAGTATTTCCATCCAGCATGACAATTCTCGCCACGGCAGTGTGTGAATTAAAAGCGGCGGACTTTAGATTGTGCTGGCAAATCGGCTTTTTTGGTTAACTGGCAGCTGTGTACGGCCGTATCGTTTTGCGTGTGCCTGCGTGTCTAGCGTATCCTGGCTCACTGATATCTTGACGTGTATATTTTGTGACGCGAGCAGTAAGACGCGGGGTTGGATGGACCGAGGGCTGAGAGAGAGCGAGAGAAAGCGAGAGAAGAGGGACGAGAGGTAGAGAGGGATGTGGAATCAAAAAGTTGCAGAAACGACCAGACACAATGAGGCGCAGGACACGAGTGTCTCTTCCAAGTCACGAGGGAGGAGCAGCTACGCTGTGTGTCACTTCGACTTCCTTTCTCTCCCGGTCATTGTGTAGTTTTTGTGCGTTTTTTCTAGAATACGACGATCCTCCGGTATCGTTTTGCGAGCGTTACGTCTTAGCCGAGTAAACTTAGCCGTAGATTGTACCATATTCTCATACGTGTTAATAGAAATACAGGCCTCCAATAGGTACACACTCTCACACGTACACAGTCCGGCTCCAATCGAGCGCTCCCTCGGAAAATCGACCGTGAATTCGAGTGTTTCGAGAAGAGACCGCTGTTCATACGAGTCACTTTTGCTAGACATTTGTATCGAAGAGTCTTCCATTAAAAAAACAAAAACGTTCTAACCAACTGAAGGGCCGAATTCTCGTAGTGCATTTATTAGATGCTGGGAACGCTCGGTGGGCCAGTTCGCGAGGAATAATTGGGTCAACTTATGGTTTTCTACTCACACCGATTCTTTGTTGTATCGCGTCGCTTTGAGCGTCGATCTCTCCAATGGGAAATCGTTCATTCAGTCGAAAGCCGAGCACGGCAGTTCCCAGTGGTACTCAAGTAGCACTCAAACCCTGCCAGTACTCAGACCGAACTTGCACCGATCAAACGAGTAGTTTCAAACTTTTACCGTATTCCGAAGAAAGCAATAAAGCTGCAATTTCGGTACCACTGGGAGAGAGTGACGTTACCAGCGAAGAATCCTTTTCTCAAGTGCCAAGTAATTTGGATCAAAGGAATTCCACTTCCAAGCGTCGACGCGAACGACGACCTTAAAGACCACGGCTGGAAGAAGAGACGGAGGGAGCGAAATGGAAATGAGGGAAAAAGCAGCGGCCCATAAAGCAGAGGGAGAGAGGAGACATTTTGCATTGAGCCTTATTGCTCTCTAGGGTGGTCTTAGCGTTCTAGGACCTAAAAGCTTTTCGAGCGCTTTACCAGTTTCGAGTCTTTTCTACTGCTTTTTCCGTGGGATAGCCATGCGATAGCACTTGACTGACTTACACCCGCACCTGTTTCCTACTGCGTCGAGATCAGATGTGTCGCAAGGCTAAAATCGAGAGACGAGCAAGTAGGAGGTCAACGAACAACTTAAACGATGTCGATCATTAGAGAAGTAGTACCGATAGGAGAGCAGAGAGATACAAGAGCGAGCGAGCGGGCACGCAACGAACCGCCGAAAATACCAAAGATTGATGTTGAATCGTTGTATGATCCAGCCAGTGAATTGAAAGTTTTCAGCAGAGACCTTCGTTCCTTATATACGGGAGTATCTCGGATTCAGCCTCTATTGGGCGAGATCCGTGCGAGTCTGAGATATACTTGGAGCAGAGAACTTTTATAATTTTTATAATAGCCGGTGGGTGAACTATGCGAGGAAGCGGCAAACATAGAGTTCTTAGATTAAACAGCTCCACCCTTAAAATACGCAAACTGAACAGTCGTATCATCCCGCGGACACATAGCCCACGTACCCAAGGTGATTCACTTGTCCATGATCAGCACTGCCTTACCCTTTATCAGACTCATACGCACATAACATTGAACACATTACATGCAGAATATAATATTTTACATATAATGTACAGAATCTAGAGTACAGTTGGAAACCATTTGTCTACAAGCAAATTTACTAAATAATTTATAATTATCCGCACTGCAGTTACCCCTGCTACAAATGTACAGCATAATTATGAATTATCTAACAATTTTAATTACAGGCGAATATTTCTGAACTCCTCTCTACATCCTGAATATTAATAAAATTATATTGTATAATGTCTCTGATAAATAGTAGTGTAAAACAGTGATTCAAGGGCAAGTGCATCGCCCTGTACGCCTGTACGCACACGGACACATATTACTTATTCTATATTTATCACTGATATAAATGAGCGACGTGTGTATCGACCCCATCTCCAGAACCACTTAGAAGAAGCCAGCATCACCGGATCACACATCGCATCCCTCGGAGTTTTCTTTCACGCGCTGCTGCCACTGACTTGCCGCGCCGAGTACACACCAACGGGTCTCTAGTCATAATTCGGAATTAGCCGTGTGCTGCTTGGGAAGACTTAAAGTCCAGTGGGAGCATAGAGTTGCGTAGTCTATATTTTTTGACGCAGGTAAATTTCACGTACGCACGTTTGGCGAGTCGGAGGCAGCAGCAGTGTTTGTAGTCGATAGAGAGTGACGAGAGTTGCTTTGGCGAGCGGGTTAAAGTGTAATCTTAGGACGTAGGACCGGTGCGAGGTACAATTTCAGGGTGAATCATGGGAGTTTTCGATGGATTATTAAACGGTAGGCGCGGAGTGCAGGATTTTTTAGAGGCATTAGTAAATTTTTTAATCGAAAACTTAAGTACTATACATACATATACATATATAAATATATATTATAAATACATAGTATAGAGCGATGAAGAGGTTCGAAGGAGAAGTGTATGTATATTCCCAGCCGCACTTACTTCCTTTGGTTCTTGTAGCGTCGGAGCGACCGAACGAGTTCTGTGCAATAATTTTAGGAAAGAAGGAATTGTTAGTAATGCGTTAAGGCCAGTCGCTCGTGCTGCGATCAGAGTTTATTGTTAATTGGCGTCGAGTTAAATTAATCGATTAATCAGAGTGAATCAGTTGCCAGCTTGGCGAAAGCACACATACACACGGACACATAGACACAGACACACACACAATGGCGATGCTCTTACTCAAGATACTTGTATTCGCATCTCGTACTGTATAATTTCTATCAAGTATGTAATTTGCCTTGTTCTGTTTACCTTTTCACGTGTAACATTTATTACGATAATAATACAATTGATCAATAAAAAGATACACCTTGACGAACCAAGTGGAATACGGTGGTGGTTAGGGCTCGTACCGGCGAATCGATCGGCACATTTATAATCTCTTTTCCCACCTGAATAAACTTTAGGAGATACAGACTACCTGTATAGACGTCTGCGAGAGCTGCGAGAAGAGAGTTTATCCCCTGGAGAAGGTTGAGACGAATAATAAGATCTTTCACAAGCAGTGCTTCCGATGCCTCCAATGCAACTGTATATTAAGGTAATGCCATTTTTATCCTGTCAAGCTAACTGTCCATTTGAGAAAAGGACGCTTAACAAAATGTAATCATTTCCAATTGTTTTGCTTTGAGATTTCTATGACTAACGAGACATTCGATTCTGTCACCAGGATGGACACGTTCACGCTGAACAACGGCAAACTCTACTGCATCCCGCACTTCAAGCAGTTGTTCATCACGCGGGGCAACTATGACGAGGGCTTCGGCGTTGACCCCCACAAGAACAAGTGGTCGTCGAACGCGAGCCAGCCGACGAGTCCGTCACCGATCGCGGTCTCGAACGGCGATATCTGATTGGCGATGGACGCCTGCGAGCGAAGGGATTAAAAGGAAAAATAGAGCCGGGCGACGGAACGGAGGACGTGTGTTTATGCGAGAGATCGAGATATCCTGTACAGGCTGCGAATCCTCGAAGCGAGCAGAGCGTATGAGAGCTGCTGGGCCCAATTGGGAGATGAGGCCGATTCGAGAGACGATCGTAGAAGACACGCTCTCCAAAGGTTGCCCTCTCGACGAAAGAGGCATGGGAAATCGTCCGAGATATCTTCACCCTTCGCATCCTACTCTAGCGTAATCTAGTGATCCGAGGCCCAAATACTCAAGTCGCCAGCCCAATACTCACTCGCAGCGGACCCAATGTATTTATTCGCCAATCGAATGTCCGCCCTGTCGAAGCAGCACTGTCCACCTGGAAGCAAAACTTCCGCACGCGCAGAGATCGACTTTATTCTCCTTCTCTCTTAGTCTTTCGGGATCGGCCCCGGTTGGCGCGCAATTGTATATGTATCCTAGTAATTGGCCGGCTATCGTCGCGTTCTTTTCCAAGCGGAGTCTTGCCAATGGAAATTCCTCCGCGCCGGCGAGGGTCCCTCCGTCTGTGTATCGTGGATTCCTCCACTCGCCCGGAGAGCACGCACTCTCTCCCCTTCTCTCTCATTATCAGTCGGCCTACGGCCCCTCTTCTGCGCAGCCGATTCCTCGAGGAAGCGCCTGCAAAAAGGCCACGAGATTCATGAGCGGCGCGTGTACCGGAGGCCCGCGATTAGATTATTCAGCCCGGCGGCATGATAACACCGGGGATTTGTTTATATTCTCAGATGGCCCGTGGTAATTCATTGTTTTCATTGAGATAGGAGACAGCAGGGCCGACGGAGATAGTAGGGGCGTGCCGGCCGCCGGCAAGTAAATTCCCCTTGTACACCCACTTGGCGATCGGAACTCTGCGAAAGCCCCGCATTCGATCTCTCGTCGTGCCCTGTAACCTTCTTCACTCGACTCAAGCCTCCCGTTTTTATCTATTAGACACCCGCGCCCTATTTGCCAATGTCGCTACTATAAATTGTCGCTTATATATTTGTTATATTATAATTATTATTATTTTTTACCTGTATAACTCTTGGTATTATTTTATTATTATTATTATTATTATTATTATTATATATGTGTTGTATAATACAGTATTTCAGTGCGCCCTGCGAAACTTTCATGCAAACATCCTGCTACATACACACTTGAGGACCCCCCCCCCCAAACCCCCTCTTACGAACTCGTGTGTGTAAATTTTATAAGGATACACCCGAAGCACTTGCTCCCCAGTCCCCACGATTTTTGTGTAATAAAATGTGTACCATTGGTTTTATACGAAAGCTCGTTTTTTTCTGGAATCCTTCATTTTCTTGACAATCTCGATGACTTTTTATTGCATGCCTCCGAATGGGTGTGCCTTTCCTTAGGGTAGGCATCTTGATTGCTCGTTGTGTGGAGAACCTGGATTGCAGAATGCGGATTTATCGATGTTATGAGCGTCCCAGTGAGTTAGGAAGATGGCGAGCCGATCTACGGGCCGGGCATACTTCAGTTTATAATATACCGGCACGCGGTGACCATGCTGCCCCTTTTTTCTTCTTTATTCCGTGCAAACCGATCTTGTTCTTTCTCTCGGCGAGACCAACTGAAAGTGCACTCTTAGCGTGTGAAAACATCCGTGAGAGGAATCGGCCGAACTGTCTGTACTCCGCGCTGACAGTGGAAACGACTTGCACAGGCATATATGCTGCGAGGTCGTTGCCGACCGATAAGCTATCATTATCTCGAGTTACGAGTCGACACGCGCTTGTCTAGTGACTCCAGTCCGGTCGATATCGCCGATACCAACTGCCCCAAAACTTCCCCAGATCGAAGTAGTTCTGTTGAACGCAGTCTCTGACGCGGTATTTACTACTATCGAGGTAAGCGGAAAATTGGACGAATCATTCGAATACGCTACGAAGCATTTCCCCTATTCTGCACTTTGTTTCTTCAACTCTTAATCCTCTGTGTGTGCGTATAGAGACTGTGAGTGGAATCTCTTTGATTCAATCCACGGTCGCAGTGAGAAACCGCGACGGTTTGTTGCATCAGTTCCCACAGGAGAGTGGAAAGGAATTCCAAGGATTGGGGAATTTTACTGAAAAACTTAAATCTTGTTCCAGATGGAAATCTGCGTGGATTCGCCGGAATCTGCGAGGAACGCTATTCAGGGTGGCGCCACTCGTTTGGAGGTCTGCTCAGCCCTAAGCGAGGGTGGTTTGACACCAACAGCAGGACTGATAAAACAAATCAGATCCTACTCGAGCATTCCAATCTACGCTATGCTACGAGTCCGATGTGGGAATTTCGTTTATTCGAAGGAAGAGATGGACTCAATGCTATACGATCTTACAAGCTTAAAAGCCATGGGCGTAAACGGTTTCGTATTCGGTGCGCTCACACAGGATTCCGAGATTGACGCGAGTCTCTGCGAGCAAGTTTTAGAATCAGCTCGTCCTCTACCAGTCACCTTTCACCGCGCATTCGACGAGGTGGCTGACCCCATAAAGTCCTTGGAGGTCCTAGTACGCCTCGGTTTCGAGCGGATCCTCACTTCAGGGCAAAAGGACCACGCTGAGGAGGGGGTTGACCTGTTAGGACGACTGGTTCGCCAAGCTCACGGGCGAATCAAAATCATGCCTGGCTCCGGCATCAACCGGGAAAATATAGCCAAGATAAGGATGCTCTCGGGTGCAAGCGAGTTCCACGCGTCGGCCAAGAAGAGAAAATTCACGGCTGCTGGGCAGAATAGAGTGAAGATAGGGGCTGAGAGCCAGCCGGATCACATTACGGTCACTGATCCCGAATTGGTCAAGGAAATGATGAAAATCCTAAATGCGACGCAATAATTTCGTCGCTAGTTACAGCATATCCGTGTCGCCGGGCGGAGGGAGGAGCACGATGTATGGATGTATCCCGTTGTATGTGTCAATTTTCGTAAATCACTCAATAAAGATAGGAATGAGAGAGAGACAAGAGATTATCCGGATTGAACTGACCCGTCCCCTTTATCAGTTGACACCGATAATTGCTTTCTAACGTGCAGCGCCGCTGCGAGTTTCTTCAACATCGTAGGTGTAAACAATCGCGCCGCCGTCATGTTTACCATCGATTTCCTTCTACGAACTATTTTTCCGCAGCGGGGAAAATTGACGCACGCTCACCGCGATGATGTTAATCGCTTTCCTTTCGGGGTTGATAAACATTCCGCAATTTGTAATTTGTACCGAGAGGACGGACGGCGGGCGCGCGCGCACACTCGCATCGACGGCGGAAATTGGGGGGTGACTGTATAAAAATGTGATTGCCACTGGCGGCTCTAATTCATTCCAAGTAAAGCTCTCTCAGAGACAAGTCAAAGTGCGCCCCTGTTACAATTACGAACTGCGAGATGGATCATCACGAACTGGAGCCCGATTTCGTTAATTACAACGAGCTTGCATCCCAGCAGGTAATGCAAAATATCTTAAGACTTTTTCACGCAACTTTAATTCTGGCTCCTAAAAAATGTCTCTAATCCCCTCAAACTAAATATAAATAACAATTGAATTTTTGCTCAGTCAACTATCGTTTTGATTTGATTAAGAAAACTACAGCAAACATACGTTTATATAAATTCTTATTGCTGGATCCGAATATACCTCGCAAATTATATGCAACTCTATTCCAAGTACCTTGAAAACGTTGGTTCTTGGAAGCATTAATAACGAATAACGAGCAGTTAACTACCACGTCAAAGTATGAAAGAAATTAATGACGCTAGTTACATCTCATTCAATCTCAGCGAGCATACCCATCACAATTGATCCCCAGACGACAAGGTGACACTTTGTTTATCCGATATTTTCAGTGCGGTGGAAAAGTCTTGTTCGCAACCGATGACTTCTTCGCCACGGCAGAGAATCTCCTCAAGGTGAGCATAAGAACCTTGTTAAGTTCTAACTTTGCCATAGAATCAACGGCCTCTGTACAATATAGTACATATATATTACACACATGTCATGTGAATCGGCGATGAATATTCAGTGATCGAAGCAATAACAGATACAACAATAATAAGTGTAACCAAATTCTGTTGTGTCATGTACCATCCAGTTTGAGTAAAAATACACGCTGATTCTATGGAAATCACACTATTCGTGAACAAAATCCATAAAGCGATGCAAGTGCATTCGTAATGTGCGCCGCCAATCAAGATCGGCCGATTGCAAAAAAATCCCCCGCATGTGCGAGCCCCCAAGAATCGCGGAACTTAACGTCACGCCGTGCATCGTCACCGGGGGAAGCCTGGGATGACGTAGTCCGATCGTAGATCAACAATCGATTGCGCGTCATCCTTATTTTGTAATCGATCGCCTGATAATTAGCGCGCCTTGCTAACTATCGAGCGCCCGATCGTTTTGTAACCGAGCCGGCGAATAGACACGCACACTCGCCATAAACAAAACTGGTAAACGGAGAATTCCGACGATGATTGATAGTAATCGAGAAAAATGTTGTGCTTTAATTGCGTATTAAGGACGAGGAGCCAGTATGGAAGGAAGGAGAGTTCACGGAGTTCGGCAAGTGGATGGACGGATGGGAAACACGTCGTAAGAGGTGCGCCGGTCATGATTGGGCGATAATCGAGCTGAAAACACCCGCGACCATCAAAGGCATCTGCTTGGACACCTGCTACTTTTCCGGAAATTTTGCCCCACGATTTTCTATAACCGCGGCCAATCTCCCCAGCACAGGTTCGTTTAAGTCTCTATTTTTATACTTTGCTTTGATGAATCTCCAATTAAAATCGGCGCTCTTTGATATCGAAATAAAACCCTGCCAGACGGATCCAGGCTTTATTTATTAATTTATCTTGCACGGTGGAGCGCGTGCCACCGAGACTGTTAAGATATTGGAATTAGTGAAATGATTGGAAGGTTATCGCTATACATATATCGGTCCATTCAGCGAATCTCATTACGCAAGAGTTCGCCAGGGCGAGGCTCGCGCCGACGCCTCCTCGATCATACTAACACTCTTTTTACTAAACACTGACTTGCTCCAACAAGATAATGAGATATAACAACTATCCTATCTTCACTTGAGCCGTCCCACAAAAAAATCGCCAGACTATCATCAATATTGATGAAATATCTGAACTCTCCTGAACACCGAGCTATGATTGCAGAGTTCGCCATTTACCAGAGCCGAGACTTGAAGATGGGCAGTGCGGCCACGGAGAAGGACTACATAAGAGTGTCAGCCTTGCAATCAGAGGTGAATATCCAGGCTCGAAGAGAAACCTCTCTGTCGATGTCAATAAATGGATGATTCTAATTTTAACCTCCATTTGCAGAAGTGGAAGGTCTTGGTGCCACAGAGTAACCTGCAACCTGGTTACCCTGAGACAAGAAAGTCCTACTTCCGAGTCTTCTCCAACGAGACTTGGACCCACTTGAGGCTGAACATCTTCCCCGATGGTGGCATCGCAAGGATGCGCGTGTATGGCGTAAATAAGGTCGAGCTTAGCAAACTGCCGTCGACTCAGCTGATGGACCTAGCATCCAAGGAGGTCGGGGGCGTGTGTCTTCGATACAGCGATGCACATTACGGTCATCCTCGAAACCTCATCAAGACCGGCAACAGCATCGGAATGGCGGACGGGTGGGAAACCGCTCGTCGTCTCGACAGGTCGCAAATCATCGAGGTTGACAGCAACGGCATACTCCAGGTACGACGACTTTTCATTAAGTCCTCAATCGAGCGGCGTGTGATTGTGGTGTACTTTTAGTTTAACCCTGGGCGAAGGAGCAAAGTTCCCGAATTATCGGTAGCCAGTTAAGAGTCGATAAGTTCTCCAGTGAAAACCGGGTGGAGTGGCCAGCTATCGCAACTTAATAAAAATACACGCTTGCTTGATTATAATTAGCAACAGTCACCGTGACTCATATTTGCATGGCCCCTCGATGTGGTATGTTCCTTCTGAAGCAACTGCATGGTGGACATATAAATCGGCCTTGTGTTCACTGAGGCTTAACATGTTGATTCTCGAACCATTGAGTATTTAACAATTTTACAACTTCTTCTTAAAAATAATTTTTCAGCATATATTATTTTCGTAGAAATAATATGCACGACGCTTCGTGCGACACCAACCTCTGGTTATGTAGTATAATTACATGAACATAAATATAAGAAAAATTCAGCACTGACTGAAAATTCCCTAGATCTATTTACCATGAAAAATGCCAATTTCCAATTTTTCAGGTGGCCGGTGATGAGTGGGCGATTTTCCAGCTGGGCTGCGTTGGTCGCATCTTCAGAATAGAAGTCGATACGACGCACTTCAAGGGCAACTACCCCGACAACGTAAAGATCGAGGGAGCGTTTATTACATCCGAAAGCAACGAAGTCGAATGGTGGCCCATCATCGCTGCACAAAAGGTATCGTCCGAGATTCGAAATTCCAATTGGGTTTCGCAGTTCTGCTAAACTAAACAGGAGTGCATTCGCATGCCGAGATGTATCAGTTAGTGCGTACTCATACGGCACAAAAATGTTGTGAGACGCGACTCTCTAAGCCCGATGATTATGTTTACAGCTTTCGCCGGACACCAAGCACTGTTACACAGTCGACATAAACCAGAACCTGAATCCCGTGAGTCACGTGAAGGTGATCATCGCACCTGATGGCGGCCTTTCGAGGCTACGCATCTGGGGCTACCGACTCTGATTCGTATTCGCTCAACGAAGATTGCACCTAGAATATTTAGTTGTTACTCGATATAGTTACTCTAGTATTTAATTTAATTCTAATCGTAAGTTCAGCGATGATGACTGTAGAATACTCCAAGCTCTGCCAATAAAATAGTATTATCCTACTTAATATCGAAGTCTAATTTCTCAATAAACCAACCACGTAAAAGTAATCCTAAAATTGGATCAGTTAATGATCGAGAGCAGCGCGGCGTAAAGAGAAAAGGAAAGAATCATTGTGATTTATCACAACCCACGTTTGCGTGCGTCCGAACAAAGAAATGTGTGTCAGCTGGCGAATGTACGCGCGCCTTTTTCGGAATTTCAGAGAAAACATTATACCAAGTCTGCCTGACGAGCCTTATATAACAAGGTACCGAATGACACCTTCGCTTTCTTCGTTATACAGTGATCACTGATACAATAGTCAGTATCCAATGAACGCTTCTCCTCGTGCCCGAATACCGGTTTTCCTCAGCGCAAGAAATCATACGGACTTCTCCTTGAGCTGAAAATGCAAGAAGAAATTCGTGATGGCCTGGCTCGCTTTTACGCGCTGTATGTACGTGGACGGCGCTTGGTGACATCAATGCTTGGTCGCTGAGTAAGCGTCACTTACAATCAATCGGATCACCTGCTATTAGAGTGCAAGTACCAAACATTTAGACTATTTAGAGCTTCGCGATGTGATGTGTAAGTAAAAGCAGAATAGTCAGATCAATGATAAACCTATAATAATTATATCATATTGATTCTGAGGACTCTACAAACCAACTTAGTTTAAATTTCATTTATTAAGAAATATTTGAAAGTTTAAATGAACAACTAAAAGTCCTAAAAAGGAATTAATATTGTATCTAATAACGCAAGAGTCGAATTATTATAATGTCATATTATCAATGTTGCACAATAATCTACAAATGCAACACAATAAAGCTTAATTGCAAAGTCAAATCCAAACCCGGTCCAAATCAAGACAGTCCGAGCGAGATTTATGAGGTGCATTTTTATCTTCTCAAAATATTTAGTAGACGCTTCACGCCCAGTTTCACAATACGTTTGGCGAACGCAGAGAAAGAGCAA
The DNA here is from genome assembly GCA_963675795.1 of Crossocerus cetratus. Taxonomy (NCBI): domain Eukaryota; kingdom Metazoa; phylum Arthropoda; class Insecta; order Hymenoptera; family Crabronidae; genus Crossocerus; species Crossocerus cetratus. The sequence continues at coordinate 14,815,311 of OY776666.1, read as the reverse complement.
TCTCGCGTGTGTTCGTGCTGACATTTTCGGGACACCCCACCTCATACTTTAATTGCACTACTTTTACAGGTCCAGTTTGACTGGCATCACGAAATCCCAGCCATGGAACCGGCTTTACGTGTGCGTCATCCACCAAGTGGCCCGTTCACGATCCTTGGGAAAATGGCCACTTGAGAGTGTCCAGCTACCCCATCTGCATGCTGATTGGTCGTCTGGTAAAACCCGCGCACCTTGAGCATCTCCTGGCAGCGGCTGCGACAGATAGCGCTTGTTTCCTGTCTATTTGCATAGCCTAGATCGGCCTTTCTGAGGCCGCGCATTATCTCCCGCACGCCGTTCGGCAGTTTATGGTTCTTGCCAATCTGACAACCATGGTTTTATTGGAAATCAGATAATTATTGCGCATTCTTGCCAAAGAAATTTAATAATTATTGTGAGTGATATGAGTAATGTTGTAACCAGACCCTTATCAATTTTTTAGGCAGTAAAGAGATCTTATTCTTTACAGGACTTCACCTTCGGTCACATTTGTATCGCGTTTTTAAACACCAATGATTTTTACATTCTTGCTCTGTTTAATTGCCACGATTTACTATTACTCAAGTATAATTAACAAAAAATTGTATTGTTTTAAAATTGTTCTTGAAGAATTCGCAGAACCTCTATTTCCTTATAGTTTCCCTAAACATGAAAGTGCTGACTGCGACGAAACTCCGATAATCGCTGTCACAGATACAATTTTCTATAATAGGCCTGCTCGCCGCTAATCAACAACAGCAGCCACAAAGCACAAAAAGAGAACATACACGGAAAAAAGGTGGTAAAGGACACGGCTGGCTAGAGAAGAAATTGGACGACAAATCTTACGTAAAGTCGAAATCGCGCTCGGAATGTGCCGGCGATGTGCAGGAAGCTCAGCCAACCATCGTGAGCGGTTTTTAATGAAGACGAGTCTTTTCAGGAGGAGGACGACGAGAAATGAGTACCCTTTCAGAGCAAGGTCCTTTCCGCAAAGCTGCTTCTGCGCCGCGCAAATCACTGATCGTCGCGAGCACCTTTATCATCGATATTTAAATTGCGTGGCATAAACTGGCGAGCGAAGAAATCCACACCGTACGTGCTTCAAATTTCAAACTCGAATGATGTGCCAGTGAATCGTTTCTTCCTTATAACGGCAAAGAGGGGAATCCTCGATGATTCCTCAAGAATATCGAAGCTCGCACATTAACCCTTCGACTTGTGTGTGTGTGTGTGTGTGTGTGTGTGTGTGTGTGTGTGTGTGACATATTTACACACATTGTCTCAAAGGGTGGTTCTCCAATAGTAAAGAGGTGATGGCCATTAGGTATTTATTAATAACAGACATCGGTGGCCCAAGCACTTTATAATTTGGCAATCGCGATGACGTGCAGTTCAAAGTACGCACTTCAATAAGTATTCGATGAGTAAAAAAGTAATTCCACTTTTTTTCTGTGCAAAAATGTGTCCTGTTTCAGAGAAAATTAACGCAATGACTTTGACCGATCCAATATATGAGTTTCTCAATAAAATTGATGCGTAAGGAAAAAGTTGGCAAACTTTCCGTTCTTTCCTGTGATTCGATTTGATGAGATACAACAAAGGAAGCCCGGTTTCGAGCGACCTATCTCCACTCGAGTCTATTCTGGTCGAAGCGCTCGCGAGTGAATCCGGCGCTTTCCTCGTTGCTGTGCATTCCGAATTCTGCATTCGGTATTCCAGGCGGACAGCAAGGAGGGCCTTGTACGCGGAAGATGACGGCACTGCTCGCCGGCGCAGCCGGTGCACTTTCGATTCGCAACACCGGCTCGCGCGCGCCTGCATGTAGAGAGGCACACACGCGCACCTCGCCGCTCAGGAAAAGTGCGTGCAAAGTACCAACACACCAGCGAATCGAAAGCTGCCCGACGTATGCAACGTGCAAGTCGACGTTCGGCCAGCATGTTTCGTCAGTGTAGCCATAGAGTTGCACACAATCGCACCTGAAGCCACCAGGTAAGACTGGTGGATGTTACTTGCACGCATTACTCACACATTTGGACAATGCCATTGGCGTCGATACATTGCCACTAGATAAAGCACATGTGCTCTTGTTGCACCCGCCAGTGTAACGAACCTGAAGATACATGTATCGGAAATAAGAGCAAAGGAACATCCAATTCCTACTCGCGAAATTTCAGTGAAATTCTGAACTTCAGAAAAATCATGGTTTCGATTGGATAATACACTCTCTTGGAAAAGCATGGTTTATTTAAAAGTCCTGCTCCAAAAGGACTTTGATTATTCTCACAAGTTATACATTTCAAAGTTGCTCGTGTAGCCCTCAAGTACAAAATGCATCCCATGGAAGAAAAGTATTGCTTCGCATTAATAAATAATAACAATGAGTAGCCTAAAAGGTGCTTCCAAATTTGTAATTCCCAAAGTTGTCGTTTCAGCTGCCAATAGTGTGGCGCGACAGGTAAGTAGTGCGCATTACGAACGGAGTTAATGAGGTCTGATCCAACGAGGAGCGGCATCCCCCGGGAGCGGTGTCGGTGTCAGGACCGTCATGCAAGGTAGGAGCCAAGGTCTGCGCCACTGGGGACGCAAGCGCACGCTGCCAATGTGTGTTTACAGTGCGGGAAGGTGTACCTGCGGGAGAGGTGAGTGTCGAGAGGGTGTTCATACCTGCCGGTGGCTGCGCGCTATTGCTCAACCTGAGTCCTCTCTCAGTGCGAGAAAGACATTCATACGGATCGGGCGTCCGTATCCGTGCACTCCGGGCTCGAGCTTCCTCCTCGTACATCAGGACAATACGCACACGTGTGTTGCTGCGACCGCGCTCGCAGGAAATTGGAAAAGCGCGCTGCAAAGCAGCTCCGACACCGAACACGGAAGATCCGGAAACTTTAAGTGCTCTGACAAATCGCTTCTCCAAGTCCTAATCCCTCCTGTTTCAAGGACTGATCTTTGCAAAGGAGTCGTGCGCGGAATAGGAAGAAACGGGGTTTCCATACGGTCGCGAGCTGGGACGAGAAATCAGTACGGAATTTCTTGTCGAGCCTATCTGACTGTCGGAAGATCGGAGAAACTTAAAGAGGCCTGTGGCAGGATCCTGGCGATTCCGCGGACGAGCGCGCCAGTTAGCGAGCAGCAGGCCGCCGAGAGGAGAGAAGAGAGTGAAGAGAGATCAGGATTCTTCGTGAAACTGACCGTGTGAGAGCTGGATCCTGAATTGCGGCGAGCGACTGCGATTGCCACGGGTATGATTGTTTATTCACACGATTACTACGAAAGGACTTCTTGAAACAAGGATCTGTCGATTCTCGTCGTATCCGCGACTGATATCTTCTCTGCACTCTGATGATCACAATCGGGCACGTATCATCCCTTGATCCTTCGTTTTTTGAGATAAAACTGATAATCAAACTGAAAGCAGAGATTAGCCACATTTTTCTGAGAGATTGTCCTCCGCCCAGAGATTCCTCACGTAACTCACCGTTCTCCCTCACGTATCCTTGATAACGATTAGCAACGATCGGAGACTGCCCTAGATCCGATATGATAATGCGCCGTGTCGAAACCGGCGCTCTTCGATATTACGCTCGCTTGCTCAAGAGAGACTTGCATAGGTGTCATTTAAATTGGAGCATCGCGCCGCGTCCGATGGAGTGCGACTCCCAGCTCCTTCTACTTAACATGCGCCGATGCGAGTGCATGTAACACCTTCATAAGAGATTTCACGCACGTTGCAATGTTTAACATACGGCGGAACTCTCTTACGAAATCGAGTTGGAAGCGAGCCGACTGTACTCCGCCGACGAGGAAGTGAAGCACCGGCGCGAGAACAATCGTCTCTTTAATTGTCAGATCGGGAAGTGCTCAGGTTTCGCCGGCGATCTATCCCCGGAAGCCAGAGAACAACTTGACTCGAACCTTTCGCCCAAGCTCGCTCCTTCCAGTAATCATTGACCGTGGAGAGTCAGCCGATCGCCGCGAGTCCAACAGACCTACTTCCGAAAATCTTGTGTATATTTAGCAGAAACGAGAAAGTCGCCCGAGCGGGGAATGCGCCCGGAGCGGGCACGGCCGCTCATTAAATTTCATTAATATTTCCGGCGATAAGAAGCACCGAGAGTGTGTCCCTCCACCTAGCTCCACACCATGGAAGATGGTGTCGCAAGTTTTGAGAATCCGAAAGTTGGCTCTGGTTGAGGTAGGCGAGTGTTAGGCTCGAAAAGCACCGGCGCGGCGTATCAAGTGAAGGCGCGCGCCAGCAGGAGTCTCGGTGTGACCTAGAAACATATTTTCGTCCTCCTATAATAGACTTCGATTCAGTCACTCCCATTGCCAGTGGGCGAGTCAGTGACCCGATATCTCTCACTTCCTGTACCTTTTTGCTCCTTCGCACAGCGAAAAAGTGTCCAGGCGATGCTTAGTCCTAGATCCTACAGTCAGCCGGTCCCACGTGGCAGCCGTGAAATGGGAAAGGTGCCGGAGATTCTTCCGATTGCATCGAACACATCTAACGGTATTCAACTGATATACCTCGCGACTGGTTTCCTTCCACAGTTTGACATATTTCTGGCAGCGCATTTTCCTTACGGAAAAGCACTGCTGGTTATAATGTACTGTAGTACAAAATACTGGTAAAGTATTCGGAATTTTGGCATTTTTTTCAACATAATTTGGCGCAATATAAGTAGAATTAGTAGTACTACACGAACGTATTACTTGGGTCCGATACTTTCTTCAAATTATCGTATAAACTCATTAAATTATTACTGTCGAGCCCGTAATATTTATTGTTCTGCAAATCTCATACTTCCTCGCAAATTCGCCACTGGCTACTCATATTCTAAACGAATTCGTCAACGCAGTCACGTGAACAGAGCAGCCTCTCATTTGTATTTCCTCTGCACATCCTCCTTCACATTTACCTGACGGTCAATCAGTTTCCTGGTGATTTAAGAGCCGCTGGCTTCCAAGGGGAATTCTTGAGATAAATTTCATCCTTTGACCGGCAGTTTCTTGAGTTAGTTGAGTAGCTAATTTCATGAGCCGCTGTCTTGAAACTTATCCATTGTCCGCGAGCTCGACTGTAATGGTACTAGCGCCGACCAAGGTCTACCACGATGACAAGTTTACTTTCACACCGCGAGAACGCGCGTGCGACTGGAGGTGCGAGTCTAGACGAAATCTAGCGATTAATCAGGGACACACGTTCACCCCGAATACAAAGCGAAGTTCGTTCACCTCATACTAATAAGTATTCTTCGACACTTCCTACGTGAGCGAGCTCCACTTTCGTCCATTGCCAACGGCGCGGACGAAATTTACCTCAGCTCCGAGTCAATTGCCAGAAATGCTGTTTTGTAGTTTCCAACAAATGCTAATTTTGTCTAGGGAGTCTGTTTTCAGAAGGGTTTTATTGGTCAATTTAACCATACGTGTAAAAACAGTACCTAATGAATTGTATTTAAGGATCATACCGGATTCCAACTGTAATTGCTACAATATTGATTAATTACAATCCAGCATGACTGTAATTAATCACTTGTAAATGTTTTTGTCAAAAATGGACCAAAAGTGTGTGAAACTTTCTTAGCGGTAGCATCGACTGAAATCGTCCTCATACGCGACGATGACCTTTTATCGAGTTTCGCATCCAGTAAGAGGCTTCCACGATGTTGACCTTTAGCACTCGTAAGGTGTCTCTCTCGCTACTAGGAAGTATTCTCTTGCGGAAATAAGCGTGTGTTTTTCTCCCGAGAAAATTCTGTTACAACCCAATGAAAATTGTTGAGACCTACAAGCCCTTTGTGTTAGAATACACCAAGCAAATCCAAACTCTCTGCGGTAAGCAAGTCATCCCTGCCGGCGAATGATTCTCCGTTGACTCATTGCCAATGACAGTACTGCGGAATTTTTCATCGATCGCGGTAATTACATGCGATGCGATAATCCTCTTACGAGAAAAATGTAGGAGTTTAATAGCGTTACTACCAATCGGAACTGCCAGAACACGCACTGTTGGGCTGTCGAAGGATCTTTTGTTTGCACTTTGACCGTCTTGTAAGAATCAGTAAGATTTACTTAAATATGCCTCTGTTTGGATATCTACACTTGATTCAGAGGCTAGTGGATCAGTCAGTACATCTGCTCAGCTAATTAAATGATTTCTGGCTTAAAAAGTTTTTAAATATATTATTGACGTTCTTGAATGATTTATAAATATTCCGTAGAAGGTGTACAAAAGATTAGGGAAACATTATATCGTATAATTAAAATTACTAGAGATTTTATAATTAACTTACCCACATAACAGCACGCGACAAAAGAGTTTCAAAGAAAAAAGCATCACCGTTGACTCAGTTAGCTAAACCATTTCTGGGGCAAAACCAATACGCAAAGGTCACCGAGAAAGAGCTGTCCCCGGCCATTGGTGTAAATATTGGCCATTTCTCTGGCGGCGATATCGCGACGAGATGTGTGCCACGAAAGAATCGTAACTATTCTCGGATCGACTGATTTTCTATTCGACTGAGCGACGGATTGTTATACAGCACACTTTCTTCTTAATGACCTCAAGCATGCATGAGAGGCACCCCAACCGCGGCGAGAGAGATATGTATTAGTAGCCTACACGTAGCGGTTTCGCTTTCCGACATTGTCAGGACGGACGAGCAGCTCCTCTCTTTCTCTCTACCCGTCTCCTGCTGCTGACTCCAATAGTAATAATGCATTCATCGCCCGAAGAAACTGGTACTCGTGCCTCTTCGGGTTATTAGGTCGATTGGAAACTCGTTCGGTTACTTACATTACGAAAGTGATTTTCCCGTGCGGCGCATTTCTTGCGACGCATGAATGCCTTACCGACGTCGCGTCCTGTCCTCATCGTCGAGAATCGGATACCAGCCAATTGAAATGTGTCGTGTAAGCGTTGTCGTTGGAATCTTTCCCGGACTCGCTAGGTAGTCCTTAAATCGATGAAATCGAACCCCATACTTGTGACGAAAAGCCTCGCTAATAATGGATTATGATTGTCGCATAGTTGCCAATTACCAATTGACAAGGATGGATTTATAAATATCGGATTGCTCAATTTCGCTGACTTTTTTAAAGAGACTTTCATTTTAACAAAGTTGTTTTTCCACTGGACTGAGCAGAGACTCGTCTGTTTCCAGATTCCAGTTTACGAGGAATCAGTCGAGCTCGATCCTCTTGGAAGATGCACAGTCAGTGAGCACCAGGAATATATTGAAATCGCAGTAAAAAAACTCGAGAGTGCAAGCTACCTTGGGCGACGCTGGTTTCAAGTGTAATTCATTATAACCATGGAGACTAAAAGCGACCCGAAGCAACGGGAGAAGATAAGGAAGATGTTCAGCTGGAGCGACGCTCTCGCCAAGTGAGTACCATCGACATCCAAAAGCGTCTTTCGTAAGTTTCGTAACAGTGGAGATTCGTCTCGGCCGAAACTGGTGGGATCTGGTACACCAAGACCTCTCGTCCAATCTACCTCGACCGGGCAAACTCCAAGTTCGATTACAGGTTCTGGCAATTAAGGTTCATCCCGTATCGCCTAGTCAGATTAGCACGGCTCGCCAACAAATTAACGAATTAATTAAAGCCTCCTCCTGCTAAAAATAGATTCGCCGATTACGCTCCATACCATAGAGAAGAATGACATAATACATAAGTGCAGAAAGCGATTCCGGGTAGGAAGGAGACAGTTAGATCTGTCGAAAGCAAGCCCGTCGACCTCGCCGTGGGATTCGCCTAGAATTAAAGGTCCCAGCTAGCAATCATGCCTAATAAAATTCACCACTAACGCCTTCAAGACCGCTGATGAATCCATTCATCACTATTCGAACAGAGCTACGAAAATTACTTTTCGCGTAATGAAACCGATCTGTGGAATAGCAAGACTTTGCCAACTGGTCGAGTGTCGCACGACACAAAGTGGAAGGGGAGATCTATCCGATTGGATTGCAAAGTATTAAGTAATGCGATGTGATAAGCTGCTGGGATAAGTAGCCCAGAAATAGGGTATCCACTTCGTGCATATCGGTTCCCGGTACATTTGACCCCCGGCGTTTTGTAACCCGGGACGAAAAGCGTGATCGGTGCAGGGAATCCACGAATTCGCCTTGAATATAGATGGTAATTTTATGGTAAATGAACATTCCGCCAACCAGACAGCCGCCTGCGCTATTCACCGTGCTGGTCCATCGATACTCGCGAATTATGCTCAGCATCATCCTCTTCATCCTTGCCGCTGATTTTTCGATCCCTTTTCTTTCTTTCGCCAAAACTTTTTATTTATCTGAAATTGGACACTCTCGGGTTTCGTTCGTAGAACTTCGCACGGGTGATGTGCGTGCCTCACCTATTCATCTTATACGCAGCGTCCTTATGGAGTGCGGAGGACGGGCCAGTGCGGGAAAGGATTCCTGTTTAGAATACTCGCGGACCGTGGACTTTCGGCCGTTTGACAATTCAGTCGACTTTCAATCGACATTCAACTCACTTGTCGGATCAACAAACTGTTGATAAATGTAAATACAGTATTTACGATGACGACTGAAATCTCTGAATAAGTCATTGTCAAGCCCCAAACGACAAAATGACATAATTTATAAAATCAGTTCGAGCCAATTTGAATCATGTTATTTTCCTTGTGTGATTTTTGCTCTCTTTGCAATCGTGCCTCTTTAAGGATGGGTGGATATGAGAAACACTTATTTCTACTTCCATATCGTTGGATTGATTCGACTGCTGTTAATGTAACTTACACAAGCAGAATTCCAAAAAGGAGGACACAATTCAGCAATTCTTTCCCACAGTGGTAATAAACATTTTCAGCAAAGTGGGGTGGAAGAATGAAAAACCCGAGAATTTGGCAGTCAACGTGTTAATAACGATGATTATGCGAGCGGAGAAAACGAGGTCGGGAGATGCAGGTTGCAGCAAAAGAGGGTCGCTCGCGTGCAGCGCAGGGAAATTTCGCAAGAGGCTTTATTAAGGCAGGCGAGCGCCGGGCTGGCTGGTGGTACGGTCGGGAGGAGGAGAGGCGAATTCGCAATAGCGCGTGAAAGTGGTCGTCGAACAAGTGCAGCTCCGAAGGAACCTCACCGTGCCTTCAACACTGTGCAGTGAAAGGATAGACGCGCGTTCCCCCGGAGAACAAAATCAGCAGGATCGCACACCGCGTCGGCGCATCTTCCCAGATTCTCGCTGGTTGGCCGACTGGCACAGACACGCGACGTGACACCGATCTCTCTGGGAAAACAGCTTGCTCAGTCGACGAAAGCAAACTGAAAGTTAAAAAAGCGGAGAGTTTTGGATTTCTTTGGGGACTTTTATCAGACATATTTTTCAACATAAAAGTTCGATCTGCGTTTCGAGTATTTCTTGAAATTCTTTTGGGATCCTTTCAGTTCATATAATTAAGTATACCTGCGCCCAGAGAAAATAAAAAAATAATTGAATTGAAAATGTATTCGTTGATATAATTAATGCTGATATAAATCAAATCGCTGCGCACGATGTGTGTCGTTCACCAGTAAGGCAACGAACTTTTACACCAATACTATTCACGCGGCATATAAGAGTAATTTGATCTATGAAAAAAGGTCAAAGGCTCGGTCTGTGTAATTCGGCAGAAATCAGCGGTTCTTTTCCTATGCTTATCGTATATCCGGGGTCAGTCTTCTAACCCGCATCGCGCGGACGGAAAATACCGGTCCGCTCGGTTTGCAGTCCTTATTGTGGCTGGGAGGTAATACTATTTTTCGGGAGCGATGGACGGGTGTTACAGAATGATAATGAATTTCTCGGACAAAGAGGCTCGGCTCGTACGCGACAGGAATGCAACAAGTGCGAGGAGCTCGACGGTGGTCCAGCTAGACGACCTCGACTCTCCTTCTCCCTCTTTCAACCACCGCACCTTTCCAGCTGTACTTCGTAACCGGAAATTAGAGTTTTGCAAAAGTCCATCCATGGAGGCTAATCACTCCTTTTCCAGCCGACTCGCGGACGAATTCGAGTTCGCAATCGAGAATCCACTGCAACCGGAAACAATGTCTTGGTAAATCATTTTAACGATCCCCTTTTGCCTTCCTCCCTTTCTCGATCACCTTTGTTATCCTAGTTGGTAATTGTGTTTCCCTTTTTTGTATGTTTCATCAATGTGCTAGAATTTTATCCTCCAAATCTTGCTGCACATATTTTGGATTAATTTTGCTAATTGACACAAATGTTACGCAACCTCTGTGCTCTTTTGACTGCCTGATATATTTTCCCGACAAAATCTCAGTTTTCCTGATGTACACCCCGGCCGTTCCCAGCTTTTATTTCCTCGGCCGAGAAGAACTTATTCGAATACTTTCTAAAGGCTCAGTACATTTCTGAGGGTAATCAATGTGAGAGCAAGTCCTCCGGGAATTGGAGCACGCACCAATCACGTAAGGGTTGGGTTTACAGCTGGCGGGCGGTGCAACACATCGATTCCTGGGGAATCATGTGCAGTAATTTCGCGAGAGAAAAAGACTCATAATTTCCTGTTATTTAACCAGGTTTACATTACGTCAGACACTGTAGCCGGGTTGCGCAATCCTGGGGAAAGTGCGGGCCACTGTTGACCACTGTTATGGTCGCCACTTCGTAGCTCGCAAATCGAACGTCCCGCCGTCTGCAGGGAACAATTATCTTTAAAGTCTCGCCGATCGCGAGACAGATATTAACAGTAAATAATAGGATTCCAAGTTACTCGAGAGTAAACGTGGTATAGTTATCGCCGGGCCCGTTCGGGACACCCAGTAAGTAAGCCTGAGGGGTATCAGTTATTACCCATTTTCCTTGCTGATTTTTCCTTTCATTAGCATAAGAGAAGTCGCAGCCTCAAGACTCGTCAAGCAGAAATCGAAGCTCGGCAATTCCAACCAGTTAAAAGGTCGTTGGTGTAGTTTTGCATCGCGGCGCGCGTTTATAGTTTATATGCGGCCGCATTGCGAGGACTAAGGAGCCACGGCAGTGACGTGTACTGTTTCCTTGACATCGATGAACCATCGTAAAAAGTACTTCGAAAACAAGACGGCCAATAACAGGGTTGCTAATGCGTTAATTGCAGCAGCCCTCGATAGAGAAAAAGCAATTGTTGTCTCGAAATCGTCGCGATGACGGGGAAGACACTAATCGCTCCGGGGAAACTTGTGTTAATCAATACTAACTCATCTTAATGCATACTAGTCAAATGCTACCAGCCCGCCAGGAATTCAATTAATCATTCATGAATGAAAATTATAGCAGCCCTCGACGCACATCAAGTACTCTTATTGCATAAGTGTAACTTTGTGTTTTGCTATTTACACTTGACCCCAACGTAATCGTCACTTATCTATTCCAGAATATTTGATGCGATTAACAAGCTGTCGACATTGGAACGTGCCATTTTTTTGGCAGCGAGCTTGGTGCTTCATAGAACAGTCATTAGACGGTTATATTCTGCCAGAACAACATGTCCTTCTACTCTGCTCGCCGATGATTTTTCCGGCATTCTCGTACGGGAACTTGTTGATTTATGAACAGCAATTCAATTAAGTCGCCACTTGGAATGGAGATGCGTTGCGGAATACGCGGTCGAGCAAATAGTTGTTCGACCAATTCGGACAAATAGTTATCGCGCACCGGATAAAAAGTGAGGAGGCTGCAAAAGCCCGATTGCGAATTTGCCAAAACTTGTTTAGCGAGACTGCATGGCGAAAATAAGCGGGCAGTGTTGACTCGGTATTGTTGGCATCCCGATAAATCACACTGAATTCTCGCAATAAACTAAAAGAGAAGGTTGTGTTGCGCTTAGAATCACCACTGTGCTTACATGGACTCGGTAGGAAGTCTCGAGTCTGCGGTAATGCTTTATGATATAAAGCATTACTGCAGCGAATGCAGGCAGTTTATTTGGAAGAAGAATTTGTCCGATTTTTTTAATTAAATGCTTTTGTACACAGTTTATGTTTAATTTATAAACTAACCGTATTACTTGGATGTGTATTGAGAGTTGGCTCGTGAAAATTCGAGCGGGTCTTATTCAATTAGCCACTCTTCTTTGTTTTGATTATTAAATTATTCGTTTGAGGGGGCGGGTTCTAACGAATATCGCTGAACTCTCACGGGAACTGGTTGTCCACCATCTGTAATACTGGCAAGTCCTGATAGAAAGAGTGCATCGGCAGTGTTTTATATTCGAAACACTGGCCGCACTGCCGCGTTGTCGCATAAGAAATCGCGTGGGCGTCGAACGAGCGATCGTATCACTTTCGTTATGTCTTCTACAGGTTGTCTCTCTGTTTCAACTGACATTTCCATCAGCTATGATGATACATTGAAATTAATACGCACCAAGTATCCTCGTCCAATGCAATATTAGCAGTCCGCATAATCACGGATCACTCGGCAAGTAGACACGGGCTTCCGTGCCAAGGCGAATTACTGTTTCGTATGAAAAATTGCCCCCAATTGAATTGACGTTTACACGCAAGGCGGCGTTGAGCCTTGCGAAATGACGAATTACGAAAGTAAAGTTGGTCCTCGATACTAACTATTACTCCGAGAGATGCCGCGTTACAAGCAGGTGTCTGCGTTTCGAGCTCATAAATACCAGTATAGTCAGACACGCAGAAAGCGCCTAATTCATTTTCTAAGCTTGTAAAATTTGTTTCTCCGACCTTGCATAACTATCAGTGCGTGCGAGTCTGTTTCGTGCGGATTGACGATCCAAATTGCACACTGAGGAGTTTACCTTCAAGAGTGTCAGCCTCGCAGACTTGGAGATGATGCAACGTCGTCGGATAATTCTCGGCGCTTCTCGTCTAGCACGCGCTCGTGCACCGAAAGTGCATCGTGATTTGACCGATAACAAGTGGCATTTGCGTGGCAAACTGCCTGCCGACATTGGCGGTCGCTCGCCGGGCCGTTTATTGTCGGCGATGACAATAGAATAGTAACGCGTTTCCCTAATACATTGACTGCCGGAAATCAGCGCGCCTAATCGAGAGAGTCCCAGCGACACCCAATGCGCCCAATGACTCGCCGATCATCCAACAGCACGTACGCCGGCCAATCCAGTAGCCAGGACTCAGCTGGAAAAACTGTTCAGCTTAATCTCTCGTTGGAAACTGCACTTCCAGCCTAAACGACACCGAATCATCGACACGATTCTGTGCAATGACTGGATAAAACACGGTCTGGGTTCTTATCAGCGGCTCGAATAAAAACCTCGTTTCTTATTCATTGACTCAACTATATCAGTTGGCACGACACTTCTAGTACGTTCCTGGCTGCAGACTGGTTTATATTTTCGGGCTTCAGGAGAAGCGTAAATATTCAATGCTCGAAAAGGTTGAGGAAGCGCTTCGCGCGCAGAAAACACTTGCCAGCTATTCTCAGCACGAGTATCTTCCCGAGCGCACTTTTTCCACGAGCTGCGCGCGGGGTGAGAAAAAACGCAGGAGCGCGTAGACGTAACAGGGTTAATGTCAAACAGGAAGTCGGCGACAGCCGTGCAAAATGGAGTCGGCTGCTCTGTAATTACGCACAATTGAAAAGAGCAGTGCTTCCCTACGAGCCGATAAATCAAAGCGCCGCGCGATCAAGCAGCCGCTGATAGATACTGGCCAGGATTATCTAACGAGACAACGGGCGAGAGTCGCTGAGAGGCAGGTAAATGTGATATAATTTCCAACAGCAATGCAATCTCGAGTGGAGAAACCCTGGATCGAGAAAGGCGATCGCACTCGTTTACTCCGCTATAAAAGAAACCTCTGACACAATCGTGCAGACAAACCTTAAGCTGTCGGTCGGAGTACACTGCTACATAAAGGAGATAATTAGAGATCATCTAATAATATTCATTGATATGCAATTACCGTTCAGCTCTTTTCCACAAGTTGTCAAGAGAATTAGAATAATCAGAAAACATTCCTATTTTCTGGTGGCAGGTCTGAAAACGCTCCCATAAGAAACTACGAATTCCAGCCTGATGTATTATCATCTACTCTCATCGCATTCTCGAACTTCGCATCTACACGCTATATTTACAAAATTCTGCAATCCTCAAAATCACGTACCCAACAATCATCCCAGGCAATTTGCAACTTGCGAATTGTCACCGAAGTGCTGAGAGCAGCGACTCATGGGAGTAGCCCTACCAGGAAAAACCCCATCGCTCCAATGCTGCAACACCACAGAATCAACGAGACACCAAAACACTGTACACCTGAAATGAAAGGACGGCTCCTGCAAATAGGATCTCTTCGGCGTAAAAATAATTTCACTATCCATCAAGTGCGTGCGTGCGTGCGTTCGCCTCTTCGAAGAATCGAGCGAGAGTGGTATTCGTATGAGCGGAAATCTTGAAGTCGGCTTCTCAAGAGTACAAGGTGGAGCGAGAAGAGGCGCGGATGTTCGACCAGTCGATTAGCAGGTCCCTGAATGGCGTTCCACGGGGGCCTTAAGTCCCAAGCGGCTGGGGCGAAGCCACCAAGCAACCAAGGAGTGTGGTGCGCAAGGTAGCCGGGCAAGGCCGAGGGGAAAGGGGCTGGTGAAAAGAGTAAAGAGTGGCCGATTCCGTGGCGAAGAGGACGAGAGTGAAAAAGCTGTCGCTAGTCGAACTAGCACGGTGAGCAGGTGTAGAAGGAGGAGGAGGAGGAGGAGGAGGAGGAGGTGAAGAGGGAGGTAGCGGAGGAGGAGAAGGCGTTAGTGGAGGGAGGGTGGGCCAGGGGGCGCTGTGGAAGGAAAGAAAGGCCCAGCGGATCGAAGGAGGATCGGCAGGCTGTGTTGAACGATGTCCAGGTAGAACCTGCTCGTGGTGGGACGAGGACCGTCAGTACTCGAGTGCGCCAAGTCGAAAAGAGACAGGGAAGCTTAGAAAGAGAACCTGCTGGAGGTACATAGCTCGGACGCGAGGTAATTTTACTTGGCTCGGGCAGGCTCAGTCTCGCGCCAGGACTCGAAAGTCACGGAGGACTGCCGAACGGACAGGCAGCTTGCCAGGATCCTCCTTTTCTCGCGCCTCCATCGGGACTCGTCTCGCTCTCGCTTACTCACTCGATTATCCTCCCGGGGTGCTGTGCCACTTGGATCGGCCTTGATTCGTGTGTGTGAGCTGTGGCCGGAGCTAGAGTAGCTTTCGGCCTCTCGGGTTTCCTTTGGCTCTATATCGCGGCTGACTCGCTGGACCAACCTCCGACGCCACAGCAGGGACGAACCTTCCCTTGGGACACTGATGCTGCCGATCGTTTTGGAGCCATCGATGACGCGCCTCGCTGGCAGGGATTACACCTAAGTCGATCCAACTATCGATCGCTGATCGCCAACACGAGACACTTGGGTCAGCCAATACCAGGGAGCAAATTCCAGGGATTAATAGAGATTTTCAAGGTACAAGATTATCCATTGCATCGATGATATTTTTCTAGCAATTTCCGATTCGGAACTAACAATCGATGTTCGAGGGATGAATATAAAGATAGAGCGCTTTTTAAGTAATTTAGAAGTCCCGGTGGGTCAGCCCCGAAAATAATCTGGAATACCGAATACTCGTTATTATTACTTTACGGCGCAATAAGAGTTTGTGCAAAAACGAAATGGGACATTGTTGCACATAGTCGCATAGCGTGCGGCTCTCGGCTGCGATGGCAAATGGTGCGTGTGCGAAAAAAGAAACGGGTTCCCGAGCGCTATCTCGCTGAGGTGACTATTAGCGGGCATGGCTGGCCCGTGGCCTCTTACTTTCGTTGAAAAGTGAGAAACCAGCGAGTGCGTTACCAAAGCCGGATCCGCCGCAGGAAATTCGAAAGCGAACTCAGCAAAATTGCAAAGCCGACCAATCCCTCCAACCCCCCCACCCTCTCGAATCATCGGCTATGTTTCGCGAATCGCGGAAGCAAGAGCATCCTTCAAAAGACACCGAAATTTATCATGCTACAACCAGATTTTGCCAGTTGACGTAATGCAGGAATTCGTTAAAAATGAAGCCCAATCGTCGGGTTGTTAACTATTCGCCATTGGCCACGGGGAAAGATGCAAATCACCAGGCCATACTTATCACCGCATCCATCATTGACCAAAAAGTCACAGCGGTACGGCTGGAACGGTACTCGAAAAACCGACTGAATTTCGAAATGCTGAGTGCGCGCTGGTTTCGAGGTGTCGATGGCTTGTTCTGCTGATACCTTTTGATGCTAAAATCTTCAACTATGGAATTCCTGGAGATCGCTTTTTGCAAGCACAGCACATAAAATGTCAGAATAAACTGATACTTACTAATACGAATTAAATAAACGAATCGTATGTTAATCTGATTTATTAATCAGCTGGTGAATAGGAATGAGTTAAGCTTTTTTTTGAGGGGCCCAAAAAATCCCGAAAAGACAACATCGGGTGAACCAGCACTCGACATGGACATTTCCTATTCGTCACTGTACATACAAATCATATTCATAGTCCCAAGGCAGCTGTTTTTGCTGACCGACTGGCGGACGCTAATTTCAGAATTTTTGCTAGCAACAGGGTAACACAAGCGTCATCTGAAATACCAATAATCGAGATCGTGACTTTGAATATTCAGTCGTCTGGCGACTTTTATTAAAGCATAATGGGTCAAAAGTCATCCATCCATAAAGCCGACCACCTGAGAGTGTCATTCAGAGGATGATGCGGCAGTCGAGTAACAGTCGACACGGGAAAAGCACTTATTATCTTCCCTGGCGGCAGGTTAATTACCTCTGTGAGGAATTTGGTGAGGAAATCGCGCGTCGAAATCCGTCGGCACTCGGCCGCATGTGAAAGACCGCCTGGCAAAGTACACTTTCTAGGCGGCGCGAAGGAAAATGCAGAGGCTCGCACAGCAAAACTATTGTCTGGGATCGAGCAAATCTACTGAAAGTGAACCAAAGCTGCCGACGAGTGTGCTCGGCTGGCTTTGTGAGCGAAACGAAACGTTGCGCATTACACGCAGTGCTCGTCACTTTCGTTTTCACGTGCCGCTGCGCTCGGCAGCAGCTCAGACCTGGATTAATTGGAATCGTGTACAGGACTAGACGGAAAACGAGGATAAACTTGTTCGAAGGGTACATGAAACAGACTTCCTTTCGACTCCAGATTGGCAGAGTTCTCTCAGGAAATACATACACGTGCTTAACTGTCAAGCGACAGTTGAGCGCTATGCGGTAAAAGTCCCGATTCAACCGGCGGTAACTGTTGCTTTCAAGAAAAGTGGCAAGGTGCAATTGGAGGGAAGTGGGTCGGGTACCGTGGCATAATGTAACAGTGGCAACAAACCACCACCGATCGAACGCAGTCAAGGTGACCGATTGGCACAGTGTCCCATTCAAGTTTCCGACCACGTAAGCTCCAAGATCCACATTGCACAATGTGGATTTGGTGCGGCGATCTTCGCGCTCGAAAATTCAGCCTCTTATGCAACGAGAGACCCTCCGCGAATCCTGATGAATCATTGTTGGCCAATGCGATCATCCGGGAAAAACGAAAGGACTCGATTAATCCAGGGTTTTCCTCACGCCCCAATGAAAAAGGTTGATCAGTATTCCCACTCGGAGCACTAAGTATTCTTGGAAGTTCGTCGTTTCATTCTTGAGCAACGCGACCATGCTGGAAAAGAGAAAAGACATCATTAATCGAGGATTTTCCATGGGCCCGAATTAGAGAGGTCGATCAACATTGATTGGAAGGACGAAATCTTCTTGGAAGTTCGCCGAGTCATTAGTGAAATGATGATTTCACGCGCGTAAGCAAATCCCCGATCCGCATCGGGGCCGCGCGGCTTCGCGAAAGTGAGGAGCTGAGGTTTAACACAAGCTGCTATTCCCAGTGCGACTGCACGATGGGGTTTCCACGCTTGCTAAACACCTTTACGCAGTCTGCATACGTCTTCTTTCGTCTGGGCCCAGGATTATCATTGAAGAGCTTGGGATCACGAGTTAATCTGCGTTCCTTCATTCCACTTTCACTGGTTGGTCCGAATACTCCGAATCCGGCTCAGGCACGTTTCGGAGTATGTATTCGAATACGTCATAGAGATGACTTGGGACACGTGTATTAGGAAATAATTCACTGAAAATCTATCAATACAAACAAATTTCTCTAATATCGTAGTTCAATAAATTCAAGCGATACCGTGCTGACAAAGTTAGTAACCCGAACTCTTCCACCACTCAGATCAAACTTGACCACACAACAAAAGACACGAGCTTTCCCTTCACACCTGTGCCAGCTTCCGCGAGCAACTTCCTTCAACTAATCCTCGCCTGGGACAAAAAACTTTGTCACTTACGGAGTTTTGCGTGAAAGTTCGAGGAAGTCAACACTCGCTACAATTCGCCGTTCATCATTCGGAGTAATATAAGTGAGCCACTGACATTCGGAGATCTCGGGTCAAGCAAGAGCTCGACTTCTGGGTATCAAGTAAAACGGCCGCTCTGCTTCTCAGGTGGAAGTTACGGGAAGAGAGCAAATAAAACGAGAAGGCTGACCGCGATGGTAAAAACTATTAACGCATAGCGAAGTCGAAGGCCACTGAGAGCTATCTTGAAAGTCATTGGCAAAATTCATATTCAACTGCGCCTTGTTCCTTCCTAGTTCAAGGTACCGTCGCTGCTTAATGAAACCCATTTAATTTCGCATCCATGGCCTCTTAAGCAGAACTCTTCATTCACTTATGCCTTACTTCTTCCTCTTTGAAGCCGAGCTCTCGCACGCGAACTACTCCTGCAGGGGATACCGGTCGACAATGATTTCCGGAATAGACTTTCTTTGCCGGAAGTGAGTCGACGAGAGTGTTCATATCTCCTCGGTTCAATTTGACGAGTGCGGTTCCTCGTCCTGTCAGCGCCCTCGAGCCACGTGGAAGTAAATCGGGAGCATTGTCTTAACGGCTAACTATAATGCTACAATGGAGCTCGCTGTTGGCGGCGATCGGCTCTTTCGTTTTAATAAACACAAGAGAAATCGTTGGCTGACACCTTCCGCGCGTGCCCGCGAACCAACGTGAAAAACGGCCGATTAAGCAATCCAAGCAATATTATTAACTTTTACTTGGCCCGGAGGGGAGGGAAAGCTTTCTCCCCATTTCCACGATGACAGTGGACTATCTCCGAACTCCATTCTACTTCCCAGGTTCCTGTCGATTTCGAGTGCCGCTCTTATAAAATTGGACATTCTTCCGCGGGCACCGCCGCATTCGTTTACTTCGGACCGTGATTGGCTGAACGGCGCCCAAGCTCCCTTGGAGAATATTAGATCGTAATACCTGGTATATCATGGAGCTTATTGTCATGCGCGCTGGAACTAGTTGCTGAGTACTATTAATGCTGCCGGTTTCAAAGTACAGATATCCTCGAGATCGCACACTTTTTATTTGCCCCACTACCAATACGCTCTCAGTCGCCACTCGCACTTATCCTGTGCGAGAGATTTGCAAGCGCTACGTGCACCGATCGCTGATCCTTCTAAGCCTTAGTCTTCCCGGAAATTGACATGGCTCTTTTCTATTAACCAAAATGTAGGCAGCGATCGATACAAGAGTCTGTTCAAATTTAAGGGGGGGACAAAATCACCAAAATAAATGAGGATTAACAGAACAAATTAATGGGCCGGGGTGAGTTGCGGTGGACAATGTCCCATCATCTAGGAATCCATACTCATATCACTTATGCCTTGTCCTAAGTCCGAGAGCTGTCAGGCAATTCCATCTTGGTGCGTTGGAATAACAACTCGAAATTCCCAGAAAACCTTGGCTCAAAGAACAATAAATTTGACCAGTCCAAGGGAGGTCATCAAGCTATATTAATATTGATTATAAGAAAATAATAAGCTAAATAAGCCAAACGCCTCGACAAATTATAGTCCCTTGAAATTAATAAAAGAAAACTGGAGAGAATCTACGAATTCGCAGGCTCGACAAATGCAACGCACCAGGTCTTTTACTCTTAGGTTGCTTGGTCGGAATGTGCGAGCGTCATCGCTGAGTGTTCAGGGTTTAAAGTACAGTCTCTGTCTCCGCGACGACTAATACGCACGAGAGCCGCGCCAGGCTCTTTTTGCCCGCAAAAGCTGGAGCTGGCGATCTCTGTCCACAAGATCCAGGCAGCGCTGTCGCCGGCGGGTGGCAGGTCTTGGGATGCTTTTTACTGCCAGGCGGTCGCGGATCCGTCGGCAAACCTCCCCTCTGCACTTCGATCCTGCGGGCGCGGAAAAACGCCTGGCAAAAACATGTTTGCCACCGGAGGAGCATGCCGAGTTTGCTCGGCAGCGACATAAGAGAGCACGGCATGCGTGTTTGAATAATATCACTTATGTAACACTGTCGAGACACGAGCTTGCACGTGGCGAGGGACAATTCTTCTAGTTTAAGAAATGAATCCGCATTTGTATCTGGTGGGGGAAGTTAAGTGATCCACTCGAGTTTATGTCGATAGAAGAGCAGATTTTATTTGGACTTTGAGACGGTCAGTAGTTTGCCATGCAACCCTCACGGAAGTACTCACTTGTTCGAAATGCAGCGTTCTTTAAAAGCTTTTCAAGAACTACTACGATAATGGGTATTATAAGACCTTTAGACTGCTTTGAAGAACTACGGGAAAAAACCTGAAAAAGACTCCTTGCTACAACTTCAGATGAAATGGAAATTTGCACCTTACCAGCTTTGGATTTTGCAGCAGACTATAATAACAGCGTTGGTCAATCGATCGACTTCACTACCAATTAATCAAAGGTATCCAGTCAATTCATATAGCGATTAATCGCCAGCTCCCAAGAACAATCCATCCAACAATAGACAGTAAATTACTCCCCGGCTAATCGATTCATTAGCCATTCACGAACGCCCACGTTTTTGCTGCCATCGGCATTTCTTACCAGCGCACGCGTGGAAATATCCGGCGTTCGTCGAACGATTGAATTAGCTCCGGTAGCTCTCGCCGATCGTGATCGCTCTCGATTACTCGGTGATATGGAAATTGTTCGAAGAAAGGAAAACTCTGAACGGCGCGGCTAGCGACGATGGTCATCATCGGCACGCGTGGCGAAAGAAGAAGTAACGAAGGTCAGTTTTAACAACGATCGCTCCTGCAACGAGCGCAATTATAATGGCAGTCACGCTCAAAATCCATGCCAGCCAATCGTGCACATCGCTTCGAAACAAAGCCAAGGTTGAAGTGCGAGCCCGGCAGGGCCGACAGCAAAAAGTGGTGCAACATCGGCGGGGAAGGGTGGACGCAATGTTCATCCTGTCTCTAGCAATCATAATTGATATATCAACTTAAATGTGCTGAGTGATTCACTTGCCATTGAATCAGGACAGTCGAACCTCGATACTTTATCAAACAGGAGTGTTTATTGCATTATATGTTGTATAAATAATTTAATGTCACATTTATAGTAGAAAACATATTTAAAAGATTTGGAAACTATTTGCATGTAACTAGAATAACAGGGTGGTTAATAATTATCCTATTATGCAGCACCGTGTGCCCCAAAGCACGTCGTGATACAAAGGAAACTTTTTATAGATAACATTGAATTATATCTCATAATTTTATCTACACAAATATGTTATTCTTTTCTGCATTCTGTACATCATATATAACGTTATATTATTTGCACGTTGCACATAATATAATATGGTAAAATATTGTACCCAGAAAACTATGATATTCATGAAATACATTTGTATTATTAGACGTATACATCGGGCATATAACTACACAGATGTCTGCAAAGAAAGTGGGGTGCGAGACTTCTGACTCAAAGCCAAGTGAATCACCCTCCACTTAACAATGCATCTTGCATGAGCTCGCGCCGTATTTCGCATCTCCTCGGAGACCATCATCATTAGACGCAGAAGCAACTTAGAAGCTTTCGTTCCCAACCCAGTCCTTTTGAGGTTCTGCCAGCTTCAACCGGAAATAGAAGTAATAGTCGACTCAGTTCGGAGCGTAGCTGCTCCCAGGGGTTGAAGGTGTGTCGAAGTCACCTGAAGGTCACCTGGTATGGGACGTGCACGCACGTTTCGCATTTCGAGCGATGAAAATCGTGGCCGGCGCGATAACGTAATCCACGTGCGTCGCCGACCGCCAGGCTGACGCACATACGTGCCTCGATCGGTGCGAGGGTATCGAATCGAACGAGCAATGCCTAGTTGCTGTTAGATAATTCCTAGCTTGGCATCACCCCCTCGTTCAATCAGCTCGTCCTCTTCACCAAGGAATATTGTATCAACAAGTCGGTAAAAATAGATTGTTTTTGCCATGTGATATTTTAGCCTTTGTAATTAGTCACCGATTCCCTAAATGATACCGCTCCTGCTTGATGACGTTGGCTCCAAGCATACAAAAGAGGGGGCGCAAGGGCGCGGCACACGTCTGCAGATACAATAAATACTTTCCTCACACACACTCCCCCGTCTCGCAGATCATGCCGGCACTTAATTGGCTGTCACCAGCCATTATGTCCTGGTAGAAAGAGGTTTTGCTAATTTCGAGGCTCACTAATTAGACTGAATGCGAGGAAGGAGAGCGCATGCCCCGCGGCGATACATGCACCTCCCATGGGAGAAGCTCCATACTCCCATGGGTTTCCTTTTGAGGCTGTATATTCCATTTGCGGTGGCAGCCTCGTGAGGGCCGCAATCCCAACGATTCGTTTTAATGCCTCGGCATGCCGATTCTCCTTAGAAATCTCAATTGGGAGATGCGGCGATTCCGGGAAGCGAAAGCAGGAAGGAAATTATGGAAATGCACGAGCTTGCTCCTCCATATACGGCGATACCTCTCGACGTATCGCGCGATATTAGGTAAGGATAATGGTATCATTACGAGGAGATTCGCATCTCTACGCAATGGCACGTAATCCTAATTAAACGGTGATAATATAGCGCCAGGCTCATCGGGAATGGTAACAGATGGATTAACATTGAAATCGACGTGCTTTCGGGAACACAAATGTACTTCAAAACTATCCAAAAACTCGTGGTCAAGTTTCAAGTCAAGATTAAGCTGAACCGTTCTAAATTTGGTAGAATAAGTTTCTTCTGTCGAGAATATTTGTGAACAGATTAGTCCAGAAACTGTGATTGAGTTCGGTTCGGAATTCGTCGGTGGTAAAAGGAATGGTTAGACCTTCGAATCGAGGTCTATGACTGCACCCTCCATGGGAAAGTGAATGATCGATGCCCGAAGAAGGTGGAGGAAAGCTAACACTTTCCTTGAGGAAGGCCGCGGCAAGACGACCGCAGTGGCAACGGCCCTCCAAAGAGGATCTAACTTTCGACCATGGCCCAGAATGGCCCTGGGCCTCACGTGGGACCCGCTCTTTCCACACGCGTCCTCGGGAGGCCGGAGTGTCGTCCTTTGGAATGCCAGCTTGCGCAATTGCGCCCATAAGCCTACTCTGCTCTCCCCGAGCATCCAGCGCTTCGGGCCGCGCCGATTTCCGAATACTAAGCGCAGTTACGTGGCCACCGGGCCTTACATTGGCAAATTCGATGCCATCGCCCGAGAGAACTGCTGCCGAAACGTGACCTCTCAAGGCGAGAGTGGACCCATAGTGCACGAGCACCCTCGAACGTAAACATTACCTGTTGACTGGGGCCTATTTGCTCGGCACATTTCTTCCCAAACTGCAAAACCCATCGGTCCATATCTCACGAAAGAATTCTTGGGACTCACATGTCTCTTCACACATTTCTCCCACAACTGATTTTTTTTCAACATCCAAAGAAATATTTTTCTATTTCTACTAGTAAATCTTTACTGCAACACTTTTTCCTGTATTCAGCTCATATACTTAGAATTACATGCACGTATGTTTTCTTCACATGGCGTAAACGCTTAACAAGGCACTTGAATAAGTTGCCAAGACGAAAGTGTGTAGGTCTCGGCGCCTCGCGATAACTGGTTGAAGTAACTCAGCTGAATTAGCTGGCGTTATAGAATCGTATGTCCGTGTAAACGAAGCATTTATGTAAGAAATGTGCCTGGATCCCCCTCGGTGTTATGAGAAATGAAGTAACGCGTAGTATTAAGCGAGCTGGGCAGCCGTGTCCGACTACCACTGCTGAACTCGACTCATACTACTGTCGGCGTTCCCCATTTGCGCTGCCTAGCATCGTTACGCTTATCACTCTCGATCCTTGAAGCTAAACGGACAGTGCTTTTGGCTATTTTTCACTTATGTTAATTTCCTACATGTGAACCTGAAAGGCGTAACTCGCAAACGTCCCCGCGTATTGTAACAGCTTCATTTCTCGGCTGCGACATTGCTTGTATCATGAATAGCCCGTTTCCAGTAGAATTGTGGCGAATTCTGAGGGACGCCCAGGTTCAATCTGTCATGGACAGACCACGACATTTTCGTGTACTATGAAATAAAGAGCAGGCTGTACTTGTACTACTAAAGAAGAATTAATGACTTGGTTGAACGCATGCTTCCTGAATCGGGGGCCATTTTATCTGTCACAGGTCCAAGAAAGCAGTCATAAAACACGTTACTCTGACTTCTTCCTCGTCGCACGCTCTAAGCTCCACTATCGAGCTTAATCCACGCCAAAAATCCAAGCGGTAATCAATCGACGAGTTGAAATTATTGATGTTGTGTCTGTCTCGATGGAATATTTTTTCGCTTCTTAAATTCTGACTTGCAGTTGTACTATGTTTCGCTTGCGTTTACTCGCGTGTGTGGCTTGGCAGTAATTCCAAGAAAGCTTCCTTAGTGTGCTTGGCCCACGTCAAGAATTGAAGTGGTAATCATTCGATGAATTCGAGTCCTTGATGTTGTGTGTCTGTCTCGACGAAATATTCTCTCTCGCTTCTCCGATTTCTGGTTTGCAGTTGTACCATGTTTGTCGTACGCATTACCTTGCTGTGAGTGTGGCCTGGCTGTCGTCATCGTCGCGAGAGAGCTCTATCACGAACTCCCGAGTTAGAAACGTCTTCTTCACGCGCGCGCATACTTTCTTCTTCTAGCGATATCAACAGCCAATACACAGCTGTTGCGCAACGGTTCCTTGCCTTTTCCTTTTCCCCGGCGTGCGCGCCTGCACTCGCCGCTGCACCCGAGATCGCGACTTCCATTCCAGCGCGGAATGCCCGCCCGCGGATTCGCTGGATTCTGGCGCACACGCTGTCACGAGAAAGTCGTGCGCCGACCTGAGAGATTTTAAGAATTCGGGTGAATGTCGGGCAATGATCGAGTTCGGCACGCCTGCTGCTCCCCCCTTCTGGGAAGAAATACAGGAACTTGCGGATGCAGTGATTTCGGATTTGTATAAAATACTGAGTTCGCTAATTACTCCTATATTCTTTACAATTAAAATAATATCTCGACGAAGCTTAATCTAGTTAGCCTCTGGGATGAAGAAGAATTTTCGAATATCAAAACGAAATGGAAACTCAGTTAAATCGTTCGGACTAATAAGATTTAAACGAAAGAGGTTTTAGTTGATCAAAATCGTTTATAATCGCAAAAGCACTACAAAATAATTGTACATAGCACGAGAACGGTGATGAAATGCACGTAGCTGTGTCCAGCATTCACGACGACTTTTGAGTCGCAGCACTTGGCGAACGAGCGCACTGCGTCCGGAGCCCTTGCGAAATTCTAGCCGAACTCGCTTGCGTCTGCATCTGCGTAATCTCTCCGGCTCATTCCGGGGAGAGACACGAGCAGCAATAGCTCCGCGCGGCCCAACAAAAAGCCAGCGTGTCCAGTGGAGCCCGTGTGCGCAGTGCGCACTGCTGTGCGTGTATCAATCCGGCTGGCGAGACTTTGACAGAGCACTTACGGCCGCCGCGCCGTCGAGAGACGGGCTTTCCCTTGCAATCTAATACGATTCTACTCGTATGTCGTGGTTACTTGCATAATTGGCCGGAGCGTGCGGACCAATGCTCGCACACTTGATCCGCACTCGGTGCATCAGAGGTCATGTAACACATTACCATGACGAGCAAGTACTGTGGTGTCGATGCCCTCGACTTTGCCATTCAACCCTTTTGCAAACCCCATATATCGACCACGTTTTATTACAGTGTTAGCCATTTCCATCCATAAGAAGCGGCATTTAAATATTTATTTATTCATTTAATATACAATCTTGATTCCCTGCAGTATAAGCATTGATAAAATGGAAAGAGAAAGGGTCGAGAAAGTATAAGGAGGATTGTAATACAAATTTCATATGATTACGATATAGGGCGGTCGGAGAAAGAGGCCGAGATCACTTCCGATCAGGCATATTGCGCATGAAGTCACGTAACACCCCAAAGCCAGCGTGCTAAGAGCCGCCCATAGAATCATGGCTATTTCACAATGAGCCGTTTCGTAAGGGCCGTTCCTCGATGATTTTATAATACACTTATCGAGCTAATGCTGGGCAGCATTCCACGGGAAAACCTCTCGGTTCACGACGTAGACCGGCTTTTCATTTAGAGACCCTTTCACAAGAGCCGGTTCTTAATTTCTGCAGAGACAGAATCAAGCATTGCTCGGCTTAATGAGGTTTAAGTCGTACTTGAGACATACATATTTAGTCTTACGAAGAATTTCGGACTATTTCTTTAACGAGTTAGATCGCTGGTCGTAAATTCGAATGGGTGCGAGCTACTTGTTTCTGCTGTGAGTGAGATTGTAACACAGATTTCTCGTTTTCAACCTCGCCCTTGCTTATGTTAGAGATTGCTACGAGTATTATTAATGTTGTTCCTCCCTTTGTCATTTCAACAGAGTTATTAGAAGTTGCTGATGAAATTTGAACGATATGATTGTAAATTTCTTTAGCCAGAAGTATCTCTGACAATAATGATTGACTACTTGTCAAAGGCAGCTTATAGTGACAGATCAGTTTGACCATCTTGACGATACACTTTTGTACAATCCGTCGATGATTTGGTCACATATACTAAATGCTTGGCCGAGGAGACCGGCCGAGGGTGGTGTCGCTACACGTCGATGCATTGCCCAATGAAGCGTCGTAAGCGAAAAGAAAGCCGGACTCTTACGTAACAAGTGTTCGCTCGCTCTTTCTAAAGCCGCGCAATCCGGGGCGGCCGTGGTCCGTCCGCCAAGAGACACATAACACCGTCCAAGATCATTTTACGACCGGCATCTCACCAACTTTTCATCGGCATACATGCCAATGAACGTATGTATGTACGTGTGGGCGACACGCTTTTCTGCCGACGCCGGGAGCAGCGAACGTTCATTTACACGTCATTCATTTCGCCGACCTTAGAGTATGATGAATCAATTGACTGCGGAGCTTTGAATTCTACAAAGTAAATCCTGAAGACCTAATAAAATCGAAGGAATACGGAGTTTTCGATTAGTGTGTTTTAATTACAATTTTCAACGCATTTTGCTTTTTGTACAAATGTATTGCTTTGCATTGAATTGCATAATGCTTATTTCATTACGCTCAAAATGCTATTAGCGCGTCGCTTGTTTGATCTTATTAATATCAATGCTAATATTGTTTCTTGTTCTTATAGTGACGGAGCAGCGGGCGGAGGAGGCTTAACAAGTCCGAACAACATGAGCACAATGCAGAACAACACAGATAGCAGTATCGATCTGACGATGGACCAGAGCACGGTCCTGGCAACTCCGGGTCTGAACAATGCGGCTTGGAACAGGCAGCAAGCGGTCAGCGTTCGGCACGCCTTTAAAACTTACGGGAGCAGCAAAAATCCTAATCATGTCATACAGAATCTGAGTATGACTGTGGCGAAGGGCTCCATGTAAGTATAATCCCTTTTAGGCCAATGGAATTTATGCGAATCAACCGATATCCTCTATTTCAAAAGAAAGAGATTTTCTCTTAGCTCCACAAAGACATGCTTTAGTAACAAAAGTGTTAAATTCCTGCTTAACTGAAATCTTGAGTCAAACTCGCGAAGAATTCATTTGCATTGGATCCTTACGGGAATGTAACGCTCGACTTTCTCGCATAATTTTGACGTATTTACCTTCCCATGTTCGCTTGGTCTGCGAAGCGTTTAGCCTGCACAATCGCAGTCTGCAATTACGCTAATGTCTCCAGGCTGCGTGCCTGACAATTGTGTATGGCGTGTGTGAGCATTACGCGGCAAAAGAGGGCTAGAATAATGCGGAGCGCTCCAAGCAGTATGAACCAGTGATAATACCAGGAGCGACTATCCAAAAGCTTCGCAGACATGAGATGTGTGATTTTCCGAGCGCGGACTTTAATTTCTGTCATCATCGGGCGCATTGTTTTCCTTCGAATGAAGGAGCCTGCTCGCCTGCGTTGGCGAGCAGTCTCGTCCGTGGTGGCGGGGCTTTTATTTTTTTAGCAATTAGAGGCAATATAATGAAGGCTTACTCGTGCCGGGCGACCTTCCAACCAGCCACGAGTCGAGTCACTTGCTCCAATTGATAAACCGATAAACATAATAGCGCTTGAGCAGCATTCAACAGGTTTTCCTTCGATTGTGCGTCAACGAATCATGATGAAAACCAGTACACGATCTTACAATCCCCCGGAATTTTTCCACCCGATTGATGCAAATGTTTGCGGTCTAATTTTTCACCGTTAAATGGAGAATTGAACGATCGACGACCACTCTGGTTGCATGATGTTCCGAATTGTAGTAAGAAAGCACGAGAGTTCTTTATGAAACCGAGCAACCGAGGGCGAACGAGGCTATGATAATTGGTCGGTGCGGATACTAGAATGAAACGCGACTTTCGTAGAAAGTGATCAACCGATCGTGACGGTCTCGATAGGATTGCAAATTAGTTGAATTTATGATTCGTTACCAGATACGGCCTCCTTGGAGCGAGTGGATGCGGCAAAACAACCCTGCTCTCCTGCATAGTCGGTCGCAGAAGATTGAACTCCGGCGAAATCTGGGTGCTGGGTGGCAAGCCGGGCACAAAGGGCTCCGGAGTGCCAGGGAAAAGGGTCGGATACATGCCACAGGAAATCGCTCTTTACGGGGAATTCACCATACGGGAGACTATGATGTACTTCGGATGGATATTCGGCATGGGCACCGCCGAGATCGTCGACAGACTGCGTTTCCTCTTGCAGTTCCTCGATCTCCCATCGCAGAATCGCCTAGTGAAGAATCTCAGGTTCGACTTTATTTCTTTCGTGTTAAGTCAGAATTTTCTCCAGCGCTGCCTTTGCGAGTTTAATTAACAGCTCTCAATGACGCCGCGTGGCTGTTACATAGTTGCATGCTACGGGAGACCTGGTCAGTGGTATCAGTGCTAACTGGTCAGACATCGTAATAGTATACTTGCAGACAAGTTATTAGAAATGCACTGATTGCCAGAGAGACATTTTTCTTCCGAAATTGACTGTAATTTATATACTTATGCTGTGTTTTTTCCTCATACAGCGGTGGTCAGCAGAGGAGAGTGTCGTTCGCAGTCGCCCTCATGCACGATCCAGAACTCCTGATCCTGGATGAACCCACAGTCGGCGTGGATCCGCTCTTACGACAAAGGTAAACTAATCCAACACATAAAATGATAATTGGAAAATTGTAAAGTTAGGTGAATGTCGCGAGAGGTGTTCGATGTGATATACTCAGTACGAGAAACGACTCTCCGTAAAAGAGAAATAGCGAAAGAGCTCTTATCGACCTCCACAGGCAAAGTCGGGCACGCGCGAAACCAGTTTCCGAGACAAACATTTGCCAAGAGCCTCGTCAAACACACTTCCATCGTCGGGTTTGGAATCCTCGTCGCCTGATGGCTAGAAACGAGCCTTAACGGGGAGAGCGGGGGAAGTGGACATCCGGTATTCGGAATCCCAGGATCTTAACCCTTTCAGCCTCAGCATTTTCCTAAATTCCCAAAAATTAACTGTATTCTGTGCAAACTAAAAGAAACGGGAAAGTGTGTGTGAGTTTTGTCCCTTCTGCACACGTTTCATACTTCTTACCAGAATAGAATTGAAAGTTCATGAAACAAATGTTTGTGTTCAAAAGGGTTTTTTCAAAGGAATTTGATTATATTTAATTTTCTTTCTAATATCGTGTAATTTCCAAATTCCATATAATTCGTGGCAATTTTGAATCTCAAGAAAGCTTCATCCTATTGAAAATGTTAATTGAGATGATTCAGGGACAATCGACGAGGCCAAAGGGAGTAAATCTCTTCTGGAGTAGAATCAATCAATCGAAACAGAGTTACGAACAGAACAAAAAATTAGAACCGTTGCTCGGGAACAGTAAATCACAAGCGCGTTCTAAGTGAAAGTAAGGCGCGCTCGAATAAGGGAAAAAGGAAAATCGAAGATCAGGAGAGCCAGATGCGTGACTATAACTTAATAATTGCGATGCTCCGTGGCTCATGCTCCGGGAAAAATGCAGAGTTTGTTAACCACTGCCGAACTCGATGAATTCCTCGAGGCTAACACTTTCTCTGCGCACAGAGCCTAAGTACCACTGCAAGCTTAGTGAAAACACAATAGACCAATTAATCGGCGATCTTTCATATTCCAGTAAAATCAATTATAATTTACTGATACGCTTCTCCTCATAAGAAATTCCAACCAGGTGAAATTAATACATTATTAGCCTTACCCTCTTTTGTGTTAGACATGTTTCAATTATATTTTTATCGGATTTTGAATATTGTTTCGAATTTTATCATAGTTTTAAACACTGCACATTTTCACCAAATGGTATTAATGAAATATTAATCATTTCGTTTCTAAATACTTTTGCATTAGCAAGGGTTGAATAACACCGGAAGCGTAAGTCAACTTGAGTTTAATATCCCAGTTCAAGCGAGTCGTATCGCGAATTATGTTACTGCCGACAATATCTCTACATATTGAGAATTGAGAGCAGAGCAAGACTAGTAAAGCCGGTGC
Organism: Crossocerus cetratus; assembly: GCA_963675795.1. Classification (NCBI taxonomy): domain Eukaryota; kingdom Metazoa; phylum Arthropoda; class Insecta; order Hymenoptera; family Crabronidae; genus Crossocerus; species Crossocerus cetratus. Next base: position 14,784,389 of record OY776666.1, on the reverse strand, counting down.
TCGGGAATTGAATGGAATTCCACGAAATAAAGCAATCGAAAGGCGGACACACGGCCTGCTGGACAAGGTTTTTTGCCCCGCATTGGATTCGACCGCTTTCCTTCTTGGCCAGTTCAGAGTGATCACTCGCTTCCGGCGAAGGATGCTATTCGTAATTCGCGTTAGACTCACTTTCGCATCGCCCGAGGCAGACGTCCTCCTGAGCGTGTCGCTCAACGAGCTGCATCGTGAAAAACCATGCGGCGTTGTCTTAACCCACATTACACAAGCTGACGTGACCCCGAAAATTTCACAAGCTATTTCTGCAAGATAAAATGCAGCCGAAAATAACGTCCTGGAAAAAGCCGATGGTATAACGTTAGTCAGATGAACTTGGAGAAAATTATTCCTGTTGTTGAGACCGGCGGAACGCAGGTCGATGCACTTTTACTTTCAAGATGACTTTCATTAAGTCAGTTAAAAGGCTGAACATCATATGAATGATTTCATTTCACTAGAAGTCTGCACATCCACGATGAAAGCTTTCGTATAAAAAACATAGGGCTTAGAAATTAAAATATCGAAGATTAAAAATAGCGATCCCTTAACATTTTATTTATTTCACCAACGGTCGCGAAATGCATGGAATTGCACGAAAACAATGTCCCAAAGATTGTAAATTCAAAGATCGGGAATGTGAAACTAATTCTTTCATTCTATTTTTCAGTATCTGGAATCACTTGGTTCAGATCACCAAAGACGGCAACAAGACAGTGATCATCACGACACATTACATCGAGGAGGCTCGGCAGGCGCACACGGTAAGCGGTGTTTTCGCAATAATGCGATTCTATATGCTATTCAGGACGCAATATCGCCACCGTAACACGAATGCAAATCACCCTGCTATCCTTTGCACCACACTGGATATCCACAAAACAAACCAGAATTCCTTCCGACACAAAAAAAGACGATTTACAAAGAGTCGAGGAAAGACAGGAATAAAAGAATATTGGTGACATTTCTTTACGACTCCGGCCAGCCAAGGTTTCGCTATAATGATACCTTGAAAAAGGGATAAATGGAGAGTAATAAGGCATTCGCGGAGTAGGAAAAACAAAAAAAACATTAAAATGTAAAAAAGAGCGCCAGGTAGTTTACACCCTTATCGCTAAAAAGATCTCTCACAAAAAAGTGTTGCATTCCACTAAATACCTCACAAAAATATATGTCTCACAAAAAAGGGTCGCCTTCCACCAGATTCCTCACAAAAATATATTTCTAACTATTGAACCTACCACCTCTACCTCTACTTGACTAAAAATGTAATTGATATCATTGGAAATAGAAAATCAAGTCTTTATTTAAACACCAACCCAAAAAAGATCTTGCCTCACAAAAAAACGTGTGCCGTACTCCGCAAATCCTCGCAAAAATTAGAATTATTCTTGATAATTCTTGACAAATCGAGTTCCAAGTTAACACACAAATGGATTTGTGAAGAACCGGGCGGGCCAAGTATTGCGGTTTCTTTGAAAATTATAAATTTTGTGGGGCGTTTGCGGAATGCGGCACACGTTTTTTTGCGAGACAAGATCTTTTTTGGGTTCGTGTTTGAATAAAGACTTGGCTTTCAATTTCCAATGATATCAATTACATTTTTGGTCCAGTAAGGGTATGGGTGGTAGGTTCAATAGTTAGAAATATATTTTTGTGAGGCATTTGGTGGGAGGCGACACTTTTTTGTGAGAGACCTTTTTAGGGATAATATATTTTTGTGAGGGACTAAACTACTTGGCGCTATTTTTTACATTTGCATGTTTTTTAGGGGTTATACATATGTTGGATCGGGAGGGTGATGATGATGGAAAAATAAGAGAGAAAATTCATATCTCCGGAACGACTGGACCTATTTTCTTGATTCTTGACTCATTAGATTCAGAAAAATAAATGATGAAATACAAAATTCGTAAATAAATTCTCCGGGCTGTACCTACTTCACAAATCAAGGTCAAAGTTTCATATTGATCGAAATCCGCTACACTTCGGGATAATAGAGTCTCGGCTGTCGCGCGCCGTAGGGGACTACTACGTGGCGCGAGACTCTACCGAGTCTTGTGATATGTTGTCAGTGGGCAATTAGTTCCTGAACAAATGCAACTTGCCACCCTGCGCAAGACTCGAAGTTCAAAAGACTAACTTTCAAATTTTGTTACTAACTTTATGCAATTCAGACGCATGAGAATCATAATTTAGCAATACCAATCTGTTTACGTAGATCGGCTTAATGAGGAGCGGTCGTCTGCTAGCGGAGGAGTCACCAAGGGCTCTGCTGACAATGTACAACTGTGCATCTCTCGAAGACGTGTTCCTGAAACTCTCGAGGAAGCAAGGCCAGTACGCGCAGCCGACGTCAGAATTGAACATCTCCAATAACATCAGCCTGGTAAGCAAGGTCGCAAAAAGTCGGCGACACATCGTATTGAGTATAGTGCACAGTAATGCCTGATAATGAGTGGAGCTGGTGAGAACACGCGCGGTTGCGGCTAGTTCGATTCTAATACTGATTACTCCAATTCGACTGTTGAAACAGGCTTCTCTTAATTGGGGCAAGAAGGACGAACCAGTATACGTGACGGAGGAATCCGGCGTGGTTGGCCTGAATTTCCACCAGAGCAAGGAAGTCCTCATCCACGACACGACGAACGGCGTTGGAAATCACTATGATGTAAGGAGCGTTTAAATAGCGCGAAAGAAAAAAACAAGGGAATCCATACATGCATTAGTACCTACTTGGTAGCGCGACCTAATTCGATAAAAAGTTGTCTTCGAGGAAAAGTCCACGAGGCTTTTTTTCTTTCGACGGTGAGCTTCATAGCATGGCATAATGTACGATAGTCCCGATTGTTTATTAGCCAGTGCGAGTAACTGTAAAGAGTAACATTTATACTTGGGACCTCGTGTTACTCTCTACAGACTTAGTAACTGGCTCAAGTGATGAACACTTTTTTCGATCAACTCGACTTGGAGCAATTAAGGTAGTTCCCGCGCGAATCCACTCTTCTTATGAATTGATTTAAATGTTTCTGACACATCGTGATTGTTACATAAGCTATGGTGTCTGTTTGAGCTCGATTAATCTACGAAAGCAGATGATTTAGATGCAATACTGTACTTTTTCCACGCCTTTTAATCCCTCGTGACTTCAACGTGTGATGGATTAAAAAACTTGCAAATTCATAGAAGAATGACATGAATATTAGAAAAACCTTGAAGCTTATTGAGCGTTTTAATTATTTCGCGCAGATGAACGGCAAGCAGTTAGCAAATCCCAAGACCGAGTCAACATTCGAGTGTGATGACTGCGGTGGCTTCAGCGACTGCTACAACTTCACCAGCACAGGAAAGCTCAGGGCGCTCTTGCAGAAGAACTTCCTGCGCATGTGGAGAAATGTGGGGTGAGGATGACATGCTTAACAAAAGCATCCACTTGAATTCTAAGACAAAATATCTCAGAACACATCACTAAACTGAAGAACTGAAACATGATTAATTTCATAGGGTCATGCTCTTCATCTTCGCACTGCCAGTGATGCAAGTGATTCTGTTCTGCTTGGCGATTGGTCGAGATCCCACCGGCTTGAAACTGGCGATAGTTAATCACGAGATGTTCTACGAAAACATGTCCTGCCCGGTGTCCGACACATGCGAGTTCTCCTTCCTCAGTTGTCGATACCTCCGGTTCCTTGACAATGAGACTATGATAAAAGTCAGTCCCAGATAATCTAATGACTGAATGATGCCTCCTGAAAATCCTCATCTAAAATGTTTAATTTCATTAAAGGTGTACTATCCGGATCCCGGGTCAGCCATGGAAGCTGTCAAAAAAGGCGACGCATGGGGAACGTTGTACTTCACCGAGAATTTCACAGACGCCCTTGTAGCCAGGATGGCCTTAGGAAGAGACTCTGATGACGAAACACTAGACCAAAGTGAGATCAGGGTATCGCTGGATATGTCAAGTGAGTTTCTTTCGAATATTTTTATGAGAGTATTACTAATCAAGTTTTCGCAAGATGGAACACAGTAATCATTGGCTTTCATTTGTTGCAGATCAACAAATAGGTTTAATGTTAGCCAGAAATCTACAGTATTCGTACAGAGACTTTGCCAAAGATCTACTGTCAGCCTGTAACCAGAACACAAAGCTAGCCGATGTGCCAATACAGTTCCAGGATCCGGTCTACGGCACGAATGACCCGAGCTTCACTGACTTTGTGGCACCCGGTGTCATTCTTACGTGAGTGATTTTTCATTCGTCCGAATTCGTCTGCGTTAACGCTACATGCATCAACACTAGCCCTTTACCTTCAGTTAAAAATTGCATTTTATTATTCGTATTATATTCAAGTTCTATTGAAACTAAATCAAATTCCCTACTGTTCGCATTCGCCAATGGGGAAGTGGTGGTGCGGATTACTTGGAACTAGCTTTTTACCGTCGAATTACATCGATTTTACCGGTAGGTCGGTAATTGTCTGTCACCTATGACATTTGTCATTAAGGACAATGTGTATGCAAATTCGGAATTTGGCAAAGAATCGTCTCGTAAAGTAACTTGTCATCGGAATGACTGTGCAACTCTTTTTATGACTTATTCTCAACTCGCCTTTCCATTTACAACGAAACGGCTGACAATGTGTGTTGGAAGCGTCAAGTATTTTTCGTTTTCGCAGGATCGTGTTCTTCTTAGCGGTGGCCCTGACTTCATCGGTCCTGATTATCGAAAGAATGGAGGGTCTGCTTGATCGAAGTTGGGTGGCCGGCGTCGCACCGGGTGAAATCCTCTTCTCCCACGTCGTCACGCAATTCGTCGTGATGTGCGGACAAACCGCTCTGGTGTTGATCTTCATGATCCTTGTATTCGGTGTCGAGTGCAAGGGTAAAATCGGCTGGGTAATTGTGTTGACGATACTCCAGGGCCTCTGCGGCATGTGCTTCGGTAAGGAAGACATTCTCCACAAATTCCAGCAGCGTCCGATCATTTTTCAAAACAATTACAGTTGCCCCGGCAAATGCATTTCCTGACGAAGCAAAATCTGTTTTGTCCATTAGCAACATAAATAATCCTCTCATTATTGACACTTGCTCACCTTTGTTTCTAGGGTTCGTGATCTCGGCGATTTGCGAGCTCGAGAGGAATGCCATTCAGCTGGCACTCGGCAGTTTCTATCCTACACTTTTGCTCAGCGGTAAGAATGACCACCTTGAATTGTCAAGTTGATAATCACTCTTTGACATTCACGTTCTTTTTACCACATAGATATTGCATTTTTATTGCTTGCACAGTGATTAATGTTGCGTGCGTAAGAAAAAGATACCGTTTTTAAGTAAAATGATATAAAGTTTAGGTGACAATTGGGTAGTAATTAAGCAGGCGGTAATTTATATCCCTTGGGTTGCAGGTGTTATATGGCCAGTAGAAGGTATGCCGATGGTCCTGCAGTATATATCAAAGGGCTTACCGTTAACATTAGCGACAACGTCCCTCCGCTCGATGTTAACGCGCGGCTGGGACATCACAGAACCAAACGTCTACAACGGCTTCATCGCCACTATCATTTGGATCGTGGTCTTCCTCACGATCAGTATGATGGTGCTCAAGTTCAAGCGGGGCTAAAAGAGCGCACCGGCGCTCTTCGCAGATTGTGCTACTTTCTCTCGCACATGCCACGCGCCCATGGTGCTCCGGAGAAGCGAGCTTCCCAGCGGGAGAAGAAAGAAGTCGAAGGGAGCCAGCATTCCAATAGCTTCCCAAATATCTTTTCTCCCACGCACAATCTTTCTCCCCCAATCTGTCAATCTCGAACACACACATTCCTTCGAGTCAACCTACCTGCTGCCAAGCTGGCCTCTTCCACAGTCCGGAATCCATTAACCGTCCAAGTTTACTAATACCTGATAGTTCAAACTAGAAATCGGACGTGGTCCAGGTCGCTTGCTAGGGCCAGCCTTGCGGTAGCAGCCTGAATGCGTGGATCCCCAGACATGTGATGCTCCTGTGCGCTTAATTAATTGTGCTCCTCGTGTATAAACGTATGTGTATGCCTGAATGATTGTGCACGCGACCCAGTGTGTTTAAATGTGCTTGCATGAATGTGTATGTTATTTTTTGGCGACCCGGTCGTCGTGCAAGTGCGAATGAATGCCTGACTAGTAGAGGTTTATCTATACATATACCTTATGCATCTATATATTCACTTCGAGCGCCCTGTATCAGATGGAAGTCTGTAAAATATAACGCGCCTCCTTGGGAAACGTTGCTTATGAAGCAGCCTTTTACATAGAAAGTGTTTATCGTCTCCTTCGACGGTTGCCTTCAAAAAGCGTGCTTTCTCAACTGAAAGCCTTGGCAATCACGTCGCTTCCCCGATTGGGTCACGGCAGCGCAGACAGAGAATGCACTGTTTTTTATTTTTCTATGGAATCGTTTTGTACGCTGATTGGGAGCTCGGATGTGCAGGAAGCGACGGGTCCCTGGAGGGCGATTCTTCTCGAGGCGATCTGTGCTTGTACCGCACAAAAGCGGGATTGTACATTGTAAGACTATAAGTTAATGAAGTAGCTGGTTAGGTGTACATGTATGCATAGGACAGTCTTACTTGCCCATGACTTAAACGTACATTTTGTTTAACGCGTGACCATTGGAAATTACGAATGGGACGAGAGACAATTCAAGCGAATTGTTGTCCTGTACAGAATATGAATCTCGAGGTCAGTAATTTAAAGCAACGATTCCTAAAAGTCCACCGAAGTATGCACTTCGCGTAGCAGCAAGAATCTCTGGTCTAAATTAATGACAAAGGTTTACATTTTGCGCAGGATGTGAAACGCTGGATAGTTCCGGATCGCTAATTTCTCACGGGTTTCTTACTCGACTTCACGATCGTAAATAAACGCAGAGACACTTGAGGGTCTGACTAGAAAGGCGGTGGATATCTTCTTCAAGAATCTTTCGTTCTCCCGATCGCTTGAAACCGGAAGATCGTGCGGACCTTACGGTGCCATTCTCAAGATTCCCGTTTAGATATTCCTCGACTCATCGTATCCGAGTTTCGTAGTCGGGTGTAATCGGACGCGTAGTGCTGGGTGGGGACATTTGTTATCGGACGATGTGATTATTAGCATATTATGCGAAGCTTCGAGTTCCACTTCGCGAAGCCGTGTGCGAAGATGATGTGGCAAAGTAGAGGAGGACATCCATTTACAATCGAATCGTCCGAAGCGTGTAAATAACTAGAATGAAGTCAAATTAAGTGCCCCCTCCCCCCTCCCGCTGATGTCTCGTGTTACTTTACGATTCGATGGCGAAAGTTCTAGTATCGTAGGTTTGCATACTTAGTCGAATGACAGTCCAGTTACTCTGCAGCGACGTTCTGTACAATTGCGAGCGCTCTCACGAGCACTAATAGCACGTAAGAAGGAGAAAGCGAAAGTGTGTATAAAATGTATATTCTATCTCGCTTACATAAAGATAGGAAAAACTTCTGTGTAAACATTCTGCTTTTCCAATGAATACAAAACTCCAGTCCTTATAACTAACCCACGTCTTACTATCTAATCATAAAGCACTGCAAACTAATCTAAACACAGCACATTGTCGTGCTGCTCAAGGCACCATCCATAACTGAATAATTTCACACTTTCTACTCTGCTGTACTCTGTGCTTACTGTTAATCAAAACAGAATACTATGTGGACTCATTCGTCGCGAGGAGTCATCTTGTACTTTTCATTCGCCGCGAACCAATCCTTGTTATTCTCGGCAGCTGTCTTCCAGTGGTCTACAAGCACAATCCTCCTTAGTGAAAAATTATCCATAATTACAGAGAGAAGGCTATTTTATTTTAGTTACCAATTAATTCCTGCAAAGTGCCGTCGGTGCCGCCGTACTCCACGGGCAAAGTATTATTCGGCAGTTTGGCGCAGAAAGCTTTAACGCCACGCGTATGAATGTGCACCCTGTTCCTCAGTTTCGCCCTCATGAAACTCTTGAAGATCTTGAGTACTACATTCACATATATCGGTGCATTGACGAAGTCCAACGATTGAATTCTGATCGGGTAGCACCCTTGCCAGGCATGAACCAAGTTTTTAATTACACTCGGTGGTAATTGGAACGCGTGTCCGGCAGTGACCCCGTTCAAGTCCAAGATCGCAGTGAGTCCGTGTATACTGACAGATTCGCACTGCTTCATCGCTAGGTCAAGCACCATAAGTCCAGCCTAAAGGGAAACTCTTGTTCAAGCTAGAGGATTAATTCCCGTGCATTTCTGTTGATAATCAGTCTCGGAAGTTGATTGCTGATTCATGTGTTTTCATTGATCTTTTTTACCTTCAAAACGTCAGCCTGCCTGTGTTTACTTGGACTATGAACGGCCGCTCGTATAACGACGATCATTTTTCCATCGGAGTCTAATTTCCTTAAGGGTAGAAACACCCTGGAACAGTGACGCCCTGCAGTTGATAATGGTTCTCCTCGTGGGCGAGTACCGATACGTGATCAATAAAATTAATCCACGACAAATTGGATAATAAGTCCTTCAATTGGCATATGACGTTAGTACGTAAATCATAGAGCTTAATTAAGTCACGGGATAATTGAATTGAACCAGTTGTCCAGTGTGATTACCCGAGATTGAGCATTTCCTGAATTTCCGGCAAGAACGGATCCCTATTGCTGTACCATTCTGGCAGGACAGCCCTTTGCGTGTAAAAGTTGCGCAGCTTGAATTTCGTACGCTCGGTGTTAAACTTGCAGGCCCTTAGAAATCGAAGAATTGAGAAGTCATCTGAAAAATTTATAGTTTCAATTGTACAATGCTTATAAATCTGTGAATATTGGGAATTGTATGCGCTGTTGAGCTGATATCAATAATCATTTAATTATCTCAATCTTGTCACACTCTTGCGAGTGTTTTGACATACGAAAACAACATCTAAATTGGTCAGCTATTTACAGCTCATTATTTCTATAAGAAGTTCAGATCAGATGCCGGAAGAAAACATTCATACCAGTAGGCGCGTGTAAATCATCCTGTTCCAAGATCCACTTGCGAATCTCTTCGATTCTGCTCGGCCTGATTTCGTCGGTCTCATTCAAAATAGCCGCCGCGTATGCCTTCTCCTCGGCAGACAGATTGCATACGTAAACTTTTGCATGAGTCATACTCAAAATCAGAGGGACCGTCCTCTCCACGACACTTTTCTTGTCAAACCCTTGTACCCTCGCACATGTGTGTCACTTGGATGCCACAAACTTCACCAACTGAGCAGGAAAGCAAATTATCGTGAGGAACTGTTCGTCAGAGTGATCTGGATCTACGGCGCATCATGCACATAACAGCTGGAGGCATCTGACGGCGCAATCATTTCTGCTCCGACTTATCAGCACTCCGATTAGCAAGAATTAAAAATGTATTCATCATATACCTCACACGCAGTGATTCACATAGATGTTCATCATGCAAAAGGCAACAATAGCGGACAAAGAACGTTGCACTTGTGCCTACCAGATCTCTAGAGTCATCTGGTGATTGCAGAAGTCAAAAACACATTAATATAACTTCGGACAAAAGTCTGCTGCCGCATAACGCGTTAAGTGTTGGGGTAGTGAAGTGCCGGGATTCGATATCGGGATAAGGAAATCAAACCATAAGTCAAAGTCCAAGGTCTTTTGTGTCATATAGAGAACTATATTGAAAATACAAAAAACCTGCATGAATAGTTTCTACTTACATCGAGTACGCTATATATTTATAATATACAGAATCCTTACATTTAACGCGCAACAGTTATTCTACTATGCTCCACTTGGAGGGAAAAATGTTCGGTTGAAAAGACCATGCGCCCGCGAGAATGCGCGACGCTGCGTATAATTCGTCCTCGGGTAAATAGCAATTTGCAAAATCCTTTATTTGGAATTGTAGCACGTACAATTCGTTCATCAGACGCACAAACCGAACGCCTAGAGAACAGGTATGCCTAAGTATATTATGACAGACAGATACAGTAGTACTTAGAAAGGAGAAGCTACAATTAAATAACATTGTAAACTGCAGGGAACGCAAATGAGGATCCGCGGGGCACGTGAACCATCATTGGACAAATGAAAATCAGTGAAAGTAAATCGCTGCTCGTATCTTTTATACTCTGTTCCGTAGAGGCATAACAGTTGCGCGCCTGCCATACCGAAGCATATTCGTATGCAGAAGTGTAGTTAAAATTTGAAAAATCAAACATCCGTAGATAAGCAATGCATAATATGCATTTCCATTAACATGTTGAAGCGTGATTATTATTCCGAATTTCGGAAAGTATAAGGAAAAGTACTAAAACATATTGTCGATTTTCATAAAGGGCCTTCTACACAGCTAGTCGCTTACAGTCAAAATTAAATTAAAATACCCACTTTTCATAAATGTGTAAAAAATAGGAAGGATATTTTTACCCCTTTTAATCGATCGAAATAAAGGAACAGAATTCTTTAAACGAATGCATCAGTACTTCGTACTCCCGGTAGAATTAAACGTCAATTTCACTCACGCGAAATTATTCAATCCAAAGAAGATGCACAGTATCCTTCGCTACGTAGATTGTCCTCTCCCCTCCCCCGAATCACATCTGTGTCTTTCCTCATGTCTATCGCACAGGCATACATTCCTCCCTTCATTCCTCTTATATGCACATGCTTTAATTACGCCCGGCTATATCATCCATAGTATCACGGTATCATGTAACCTTTTCATGTAAATAGCAATTAGTTATCGATAAATACTATCCAAGCTATGTCTACGGACTATCGCAGATAGAAACGCATTAGAAACGGTATAAAATGGACATGTTTTTATCCTCTTTCTCGCTCTCCCTCACCCCTCTCTCTCTCTCTCTCTTGTTCTCGCACTCGCCCCTCCCAACAACGCTAGAGTATCGTAGGATATAATGTTTTTTGGAGTAATTATTTTTCAATCTTTTTTTCGAAGCACATATTTCGCGTATGACCATTATTAGAGCGCAATAAGAGCGCGCAGTTTTCGTTAAAGAGATGCTAATAATTAATTGGAAACATTTTTGAAACGTGTTGCGTGTTTCGGTTTAGGCTCGAACTCGGCCCCTCCCTCCCCGGCTCATCAGTCTTTCTAGCATTCCAATCATTGATCCGCCCTTGAATCATCCGTTTACTCCAACCAATTGTAATCCAACGTCTCGTAACTCCTAGCGTAACATTCCTTATACTGAAGTTCACCTCGCCTCACCTTCACTCGATGGTTACGGTTGGCGTTAGCGAGCCTCGCCTGGTCAGCCACACTCTGTAAGGACAAAAATTGGGCCGGTTGAGTAATAGTACTTTCATACGATATGAAGAAAACTCTGCTATGTGAAAGCCTCACCCCAAGCCAGCCCCGACTAAGACGGAAAGTAGATTCGTAATGAAGAGGGTGTACAGGACTTCTTTCGAGAAGAGGCCAATCTTTCCAACTTTCGTCGTGCGAATGCTGTAAGATTTCCTCTTGTTCACTCCCAGAGGATGCTTGAATTTCCAATCCCTATGGCAGACAAACCAATCTCAGTTAACTCCGATAATACTTCAAACTCACCCTATTTTCTTTTCATATTACAATCGTTTTTCTTACTTTGGGGGGGCTTGGTCAGGACGCGAACTCCACTCGTAGATCCAGTCGGTATTTTTTTCTAGGAATTCTGGCTCCTGGAACACAAAATATAGATTCCGTTAGAACAACAGAACGACAAAGTATTTTAATAACCACTTGAAACTTATTCTTGCATCTGCAATAAGATGCAGTTGCCTTGAAACTACATATTCGATGGCAGCGCGGAGCGCGAGAAATAATCGCTGCTAATCCTCTTCGGTTCAAGTTTAAATCCGTAGATTATGCGACACTCGCAATGGCACCGAATGCAAGTGCGTGTGTATCTCCTTACGAACTTGCAGCTGCATGGGTAACTTTACAGTGCAGCAACGCGCCCCTTTCGTGCATGACGGCAATGTCCCTCGGGTCTCCAGTTACTCGGCTCCGCGCATACTTCACGACAAACCGTCATTCCACAGATTGTGTGAATAGTTGAACGACCCGCGGCCCGTCAACGTAATATCAATTTATTGTTGGTAAAGGTGAACGTTCTGCACAACCTTACATCATTGCCCTCCAAGGATAACACATTACGAGGAAAGCCAACCACCGAAGATCATCGACTTCGCAAAAACGTTCCAAATACATTGGGCAATGTTTCCAATTCAACGAACCTGCGATTGACTCCTCGCTTTTACTGATCAGTCATCAAACCGAACACTGCACCAATGTTACCAAAAAAGACCATTTGTCATATTTGTGTATCAGACTTTCCAAAAGGAAGGAACTCTAAATCACATCGACTTTAATAATTAATCATCATCAGGAACATATTAAACCTGCCGAAAGAGTCTGTCCGTCATGTCAGAATTCATTACGTCGTGGATTTATTATTATCAATGATAACCGCTTCGGTTATCGTCACTTTGTTCATACACAGGGAGTCATTCGAGGGGGAGCAAGTACGCCGATACAAAGCAAACACACAAACGATTCATACAAACTTTATCACCGGGGATACTTGGACACGCGATGCACATACGAAATAAGAAGACGTCTTTATCTCGCTGGCTACGACCCTGATACAATGTTACCACGGCATAAATAATTCATGCTCCGTTCCAGATAGAGTGATTCCTCTCGGAGACCAAAATCCCCGATATATCGTGAGATCCAATTCCAAGTGGATTAAGATATTCTCAGCGTGCAGGTACTTGCATATACAGGTGCCGCGAGATAATAGCAATCAAGCGACTGTGAATGTAGAGCTTAGTATACTCCGGTGGAAAGGAGAAACAAGGGAACGAGGGATTTTTATCGGAGAGAATAATTCACCATGTGCCCCCCGTCAATCGATTAAAATGTATCTTGCTGATAACTATATTTAGTAGACGCTTCGTGGACAGCGTAAGGCATGGACTGTTTCAATCCAGCACAAACATGTCTGGTAATTATTGCATATTATATCTCCGCGATAACAGTGCTTCATAACCGGCTTACAATAAGTATGGCTCGCAAGCTGCGTATGTATCGAGTTTAGTTCGCATACTTATTGTGTCGCTCATAGAGGTCATGGGGAAGAGAATGCGGAGACTCTTTTTGCACACTTTTTTAAAGGCGTTCCCTCATTCACTATCGTTCTCTCTACTGTCATTGATATTTTTAAACCAAATCCGAGAAGAGTGCAAAAGATATTGCTGGCTAAGATTTCTCTCCATTTGTAACATTTCTCCTTATTATACTCTGGATTTTCATGCATTTAATGTGGTTTAATATTTTGCTCTTTTCAGACTAATTCCTCCCATAGACAAAGGATTTATTTAGTACTAAAAACTCGACGGCAGTCGAAAAGAGGAATGGAAAACCCTGTCGACTCAAAAGGTACTCTTGGTGAAGCCTCGTCGCGGTGAAGCATCGCCGTGTTTGCACGTAGAACAAGTCTGCCATTGATCGAACTGCCAAGCGAGTGGGCGGCAAATGTTGTGACAAGAGATAGAGATCTTTTTGTTGTAACTCCTATTGATTGGTAGCACGGTAGACGGTAGACTCCAGAACGAATACACTGGGACGAGAAGACAAAATATTCGAAAATGATTTGTTCACAAAAATTCTATATATTCGTGTTGATTAATTCTATTAATTTAGTAAATTATTCTCTGCGAATAAATAGCGTGCAGATAAGCTAAATGTATTTAAGCTAGGCCATTTGTTTCTATTATGAAAATGACCAGTGACACATTAGTTTTTCCATGAAACACCCAATCAACGTGCGAGCAGTTTCAGCGGTTAACCCCGATTTGTCGCCGTCCACTTAGAGTCTACTCTTGCCAGAAGTGCGCGTCATGTCATATAAACAAAGCTTTGCTATAAAGATCGTCCGTAAATATCCATTATCATGGCGCCTTTCATTACTACTGTCGGAGCACATGGAGCCATCATTATTTTTGTCGCGAGTGTCAACAGAGTCCAGTGCTGCCAATCAACCTGCTATATTTCCCCAACCTTTCTTGTATATCTCATACATAGTCATCGCCAGAGCCATTTACATTTTTCACTTTCCTGCTAAGATGATAGGTTGCAAACTGTCAAATTTTTGTTTTCTGACTAGTACATTTACGAATCATTTACGCCGAAGTGAATCATTCTCATGGCGCCGTTGCTGCAAGTCGCGCACTCGTGGGTATATAATTGCACCATTTTCCCGTGGAGTATACATACAGCGTCATTGCCAACCCCGCACCTGCAATAACCAAGTGGCGCACCTGCCAAATTCGTTTGCTGCGCACTTCGTAGCGGCGCTCGACGCTCCGTCGCAATTCGCCGGCGGCGGCAATCGAACGACCTGTGAATCATTCTCCTCATCACCGTATGAGAGAGTGCAGACAGAGCGGGATTGCAGGCTACAGTGAAAGGCAGACAGGGAAAGAGAAGCGTTCGGCGCGGCTTGACATTACCCCGAAAGAGCAGAAGATAAACGACGATAGCCGCAAGGCTGTCAGCGGCAAATTCTGTTTTCCTTCTCGCTCGGGCAGACTAGATAATGCGCCGCGTACATACACTTGTCTGCAGTGGACATGGCCAGACAAATAGGCAGCCACGAGCCACTAGAGAAGCTTTTACTTTATATGGATATGCAAACTCCGGTTTAAATCAAACTTTTTGCTAATATCTCGGAAATTTCAACAAGTCTGGCGATCTGGAAATTACAGAGCGCTTGAGCAGGTCTGTCACGCAATCATGAAACATATTTTTTCCTCCTAACTAAACTCGTTAGAAACTTGACACGCGAATAAATCTGGTGGAAAATGAATTGCGTTAATTGGGTGCGCAGTGCGACAGTGTATATTCCTCCAAGAAATTAGTATCATTCGCAATCAGTGTTTACGGTCTAGTGCGTTGCTCGCGAGTATCGAATCATCGCACACCTCCCTGCCAAGTACGTCACAGCAGCTCCATAGACAGAGCCGTATTTGAAATGCCCGAAATAGAAGTTTTATTATTCCATCGCGGCGGAGGCGCAATAACTGTTGACTTCGCCTGCACTCTTCCACGAAGTTAATTGATGCATCCTACTAAATATAGGCAGCGCTTATAGTCACCCTTGTTTACACTCGACGAAGCGTGTCACATATGTATAGGCGTCCGTGGCTCGAAAATTGTTGGGCCACCTATGATTGAAAAACGGGTGATTTAGGGGCCGGCACGCAATGGGAAAACCCATTGTCCGAGTGAGTGCAGGGACCGCACGCGAGGTTCTCTCGTAAATTTCCTTGGAATTAGCTTCTACGTGGCCCTCGGCCCTGGCGGCCCGTCAAATTTATTGGCTCTTTTTTTGTCGCACGCGCGCTTCCCAGCACGCCAGAACCGATTAAAGCACGAAGTTGGTCTCCAGATTTGTCCGTGGGGAAAATAGAATTCGAGCGGCGCGCGACCGAGCAATCTAATAATCTTTACTCGCTCTCGAGACTTCCTTCGATTACTCTCAATCGGATTTCAGTAACATTAAACTTTATAGCTCGTCGGCACGGATTCGAGCGGTGACTGCAGTCGTAATTGTTTCTTTTTCTCTGTCTGTAATCAATGTTGCGCTTTTCATTTCGCAATCTTCTTGTATGCATACTTTTGACCTTGACTGTATTAGTTGCTACGTTGAATATGATTTTTAATTCCAACTCTTTGTTTAGTGCTCGCGCCTGTTTACCAGAGGCAGGTAAAAGTGAAGGCGTGACAAATATGCGATTCAATCTCTTCGGGATTTGTTTACGTCCACCACAGTACGACCTTCCTACGTCGCGGCGCCTGAAGCAAAAATGCTGCCTACCCCTCTTTAGTATTCAGGCCGATCGCGAAGAAGCATGATTCCGATCCTTGAGCCAAAGCTTCTTTGGCTTACATCTCTCGCTATGTCTGCCGGTTTCAAGAGAAACCTTGAATCCTCGCAATCAAATACGATTCGTTGCTAGCAGAGTAACTACATATCTCCTTTGAGCGATTTCAAGCTCCTATCATCGGCTTATTGCATTAATCAGCTTTTTCCATACTACACGACAACACCTAATACATGAATAGAGGAAACATTATCGTAATAAGTACACTTTCATTCTCCACACTTTCTCCCTGTGAGACTTTTCCGGGAAACTAACAACACGCAACGAGAACTGAGTACTTCCTAAAACTCTAAGTAGAATTTCACAGTTGAAAGATGCAGCTTCTGGCCTAACAGCTTGGAGGTAGTCTAGAATCCCGGTCGCCGTTACATCGAGAGAATTATTTGCGTAGGAGGGTGAGTCATGCATTTAGTTATGCCGATGCACAGCTGAAGCCTCGTAGAGCCACCCACGACAGGCCTCACTCGCTCCCTGCGGCGTCGTGACGCCTCTACGTGCCATTTGCAAGCTCATTGACCAGAAAGCCTCTTCGCCGACGTAGCGGCGGAACAATGGCAGGCTAGTACAATTCTAATAGCAACTGGCAGAATGAATGGCGCGCCCGGGACGTCTCCATCGAGCGAGCTCCAAATCGATTCACATTGACCGCGAAACGAACGACTCGCTCGCTGAGGTGCATTCATGCGGCACAAGCCCACGGGCTATTCTACTGGATGAATTAATCGAGACGCAGACTTGTGCCGTGTAAAATCAATGGCACGTGAAGTCGGAGAAGTCTCTGCTGCTGCTCGACATTGAGCGTTTCGCATGGTGCGCATGCGAGTCTGCACAAAGTTGCAATCCATACCAAGGGTGGCCCAGCGGAAATGGGAATTTGGCGATAGGCGCGTCGTCTGGACATAAATAGCTTTGGAAACTTGCAATGATAATGCCACTTTTTTTAGACAGTTCACTCCACCCGAAAACATATTTTTCAGGGAAATTTATATTCTTGCGCTTTGAAAATTGATTTCGATTCAATTATATTATAGGCTCTGTTTCAAGTTAAGGTTCAATCAAGCGCCGGTAAATCCTTCCTTAAACAGTTAAGCTATTTGAGAGAATAAATGTCGTAATCGCTTTGAGATCCCCAAGAGACTTTCTGTATTACACGTGGGCACTTTAGAGTGCAATGGACTAGCGTTCAATACACTTTGTCTTGTCAGCGTGTCGCAATCCTGCTTTTTCATCCGTCAATCACCCGAAAGAAACCAGCACGTAACTAAGTGGAGAGAAATTTTTACCGTGTAATTTCTTTCACGGAGGCTTCCGCTTCTTGTTCCTCGCGTGATACTTTCTATCGCTAATGAATCATCCACAAAAGGCAGGTACTCCGAGCGATCGACCATCGAGAAAAAGTTGGAAGACCGTTTGAATTCGCCGGTGAAGCAATCGATGGCTATTTGTAATACAATCATTAAATGTCTGCCATCGGAAATTATAGTCAATTTGGAGCGGTTTTTAATGTATTTAAACTGGTTTCTAGGACTGTAAGGAATCTACTACCCAACGAAATCCTGATTTCAATCGAGCGAAAGCAAACAGAGTAAAGAGCATTACTGTTGGCCTTCCCTCCACTGTGATGATTGATGTGCTATAATCAAGCGCGGGGCTCCATCAAGCCCCAATGTTACTCTCCAACAAGCAATGAGAACTCCGAGGGCTTTCGGAGTGCAATCATTTAACGGTCTGTATACTTTCAATCATTATTCATCACATGCTGCATATATGTAGAACAAAAATAAAAAGTCCCTTCGCTCCGAAAAATAGGAATATGTACTAGACAAATATTTAAAAAAAAACTGCGGATTCATACTACATAATTACTCGAGTGTTTATAGACATTTCTCTCTTGGTCATTCCTACGTAAACAACAGTTCCATTTCATTCAATCAAAATCAATCAATCGAGGCTTTTTGCGTCGACAATTTTTTTCCTGCTATCCACGACAGTGGGAAAGGCCTAAGCCTCGGTGAAACCACCGGGTCCAGGGTTGGAGGGAGCGAAGATGATCCCATGGACCCGTTCCTTAAAAGGCGAACCTCGGAAGACCGGTTTCCCGTGCGAAATCAAAAGAAGAGTCCAGTCCATCGCTCACCATGATAGCCCCGGGAGTAGCCCCACATACGCTCGTACTTGTTTCCGAGCACACGGAACTTTTCTCAATCTCCCGCGTTATGCGCATGAACTCTGCATCGGCGACGTTCGAGATATTTAAACCCGCGCATAGGCAATGGCGACCATTCAGCGGCTTGTTTGCTTCGGTGGCGTGCTCGCAGTCGTAACGCTCGATTAGAATAAGCCTATTTGCATTCCAGTACATAGTAACATTTGCATTACCAGATACTTGTTACGCCTCGTTGAAGTACGACGCGCGGAGACTGGGGGGTCACGAAACTCTCTCTCGTCCTACATTACGTATTAAAGCTGTCCACACTAATTAGGCCCTAATTGATCTCGAGAAAATGTATGCAAACATTGTTACCATCTGTTTTGAAAAGTGAAGCGAACACACAGATTGACCTACATCGGATCTGTCAAATAATTCATTGCTTTTTCATTCCCAACATACGTGTTTGTAATTGTATGCAAGATTACAATACAAATGCTAAATCAAAATTTCATGAGCTGAAATTATTAAAATTTGAAAAGAGTGTGTATTTGTCATAAGGGGTTATAACAGAGAATACAAAGCCAAGTTTTATCGTCATTAGAATCGAGTGGACTCGCATCTTATTACCAGAGTGATACGCAGTGCGTATCATAGGCCGTTTGCGAGCGCAAAAGCCTGAAATAATACAGCAGTGTCTCTTTCGTGCGTTTCTCGAGTATCGAGGTCGCGCGCTCGCGTTACTCTGGTAATTCAATACTAAACGCCGCTTGCGAACGTCTGCCCTGAAAACACTAACGTCTCCTACACTTCCTGAATCACAAAATCTACGGCGAAGAAGCAATCCCGAGCTGTGTACGCTGGGAAGAGGAATCCTTGAGTCCCAATGCGTCACTGGCGTGAGCGCTGATAGCGTCGGGCGTTGATAAGATTGACAAATTGATTGACTGACACTCGCTAACGCCAGAGATGTGTATAATTAATCGGATGTTGATGAGGCAAAGCGTGAAGAAATGATTTCCCACGAATTTTATTTGTCACTAACATTTGACAGATTAATTTCATATTCAAACTTTGAATTTGAAAGTTCCAATATCAATTTCATCTTAAGTTCTGTCGAAATATGTAATGGCAACGAGAGAAATGAGCTTGTAAGCTGAATGTATTGTTCGCACATTAATACGGTCACGATCGATCCTACGACATTAGAACTATGACGCGTATGTGACCGTCGAGGTGCCTATCATGTGACGATCCGGTTGTTTCTCCTGCAACTGACTGATTTATCACCACAGAGCGCATTTTCCAAGCGACGTGATAAATCTTGCGGAGCTTTAACTGACAAGTCTCTTCCGCTCTCTCTTTTAAGAAATTGTCTCATAGAACTTGAATCGAGCGAAGCAGCAATTTCGCCGAACAAGGCTAGTTTTAATACATTATCTAATTTGTTGTGAAAGCGAGGCACAAGCTCGGATGAAGATCGCTGTATCACTGGACGTGCCAGTTCACCCTGATATAAAGACCTGCATTCACAAAGCAGCCAGTCGTAAGACCGACGCTCGGCGAAGCGCACAGTAGCTGCCGCACTGACTCATGGAAAATCCTATCGGGCGTGTAGCGGTTTGGCCTGTGTTATCGTCGTTACTCATTGCCACTCGATACGACTCTCTTTGTAACTATTTTCGAACCGCTCGTCCCCGCCGCGGTGGTAAAAAAACAACGATGATTTTACCATAATCGCCGCGATCTAACTATCCGCGGCGTAACTTGATCGGAGCGGTTCAGCTGATTCATCAGTTGAATACTTATAGTCCAAAAAATGTCATAAATTTCAACAAATTATCCCCTGTGAGTTAAAGTCCGATTATTACTAGTTCGGAGATTCGGCCCAATTTTATCAAAATCCTTAAGCCCATTCTCAAAATAGAAATTGCAAATGTACTCAAGTATGTGTTGAAATACTTCAAACAAAGGTTCCCAAAGTCTAAACTCCAGTTGAATACAGACAAACTTCTTCTCAGGATTGAAAGGGTTAATGACATTCCAAACCAAACTTCCGACTCCCTCTCAATTAATTTCGACTCAATGCTATCGCTTATCAATCGCAGCCTGACGACAGACGCTTGCAATTAGAGCTCCCGGAAATCTTATCTCCACCTAAAGCACGAAACACCAGTGCAACCTGGTGAAACCAGGCCCGACCAAGGCAACCGACTGCAGGTTGACTATTTACCAACACCTATTACGCATTGTTTCTCGCGAAATCTCGATCCAGCGATAACAATCTTGTTTGTCTTCCGTGTGGCACGCCAGCCGACGAAGAGGAAGATTCGCGACACCTACCGAGACAGATAATCCCCGGGCGGATTGTCAATAAATAGTGGCGGCCTATCGGCACTATCAGCCGGTGCTTTCGGCCCCGGTCTTATCAAGAGATACCCAGGGAAAACACGAGAACAAAGACTAGTCAACGATGCGCAAACACCGCTTTGTTTGAGCTGTTCGGCCACAGGCTCAAACGTGTACAGAAACTACAGGCGATCCTCGTGCCAAGTTGTTTGTCAGAGCCGTTAAAAGAGCGGCGAGCAAGGGGCACGACGGCTCCCTCATACATGAAGCATCTTCTTCAACAGCAATAAGAAATCGAGGCCGTGGGAAAGGCTTCGGTAATTGTAACAGCATTTCCCCACCGGCCCCTTTGAAGCGAGCAGGAAGGTGCGCTCAGAATATCTCGAAGCTGCAAAACACGCAATGGTATGAGCGGTCGGCTTTCCCTACTGGGCCTACACGTGTTGCATGACCCATGCATGCGACCTGGAAGGGGCACTAATCGTGTCAGTGATCTCGAGGCCTTATGTGGAAGTGGACTGCATCGCCGCACAAAGTCGATAAAACCAGTTGCTCATTCCTACAAAGCCCCCGGAGTTGAACACATGTCCGCGAAACCAAATGAGACAGTAAACAGTCCTCTATCGCAAGCATACAACTTGTAGCTCGAGTTCTAAGCTTGAGCTATTTACTAGGCGGACGTTTATCGGAATGTTGGAATATCATAAGCCCAGCTATGCAAAGTAGAGGAGCGCAATGCGACTGCGGGAAGTCGCGCATTGCGGGGATACATGCTAATGGTGTCCCACGTAAACCGCACATGTTGGCTGCTTGTTTTGTTTGCAGGTTGTGCTTGGAGAGTGCTTAGCGTTAAAAAATGCACCGAATTGATCCACGTCTCAAAAGCTCACAGAATATCTTTTTTACACCTGGTCAATGTTCTTTGTACTTAAGGGTTGGCGTTGTATGAGAAAAACAATCAGCCCTTTAAGTGTTCAAATTTATCTTATATTAATACGAAAGGTAATACAGATTGAAAAATCAATTGGAGTGACCTTAGTAACACGGCTGTTATTTCAGTGTCTGGTAATTCCCCGCTTGTCTACTTGTTAATCGATAGTAATAACTGCAGTCGGAATCGATGGTAGAACTGACCTTGTTACAGTTGTAATTTATGTATACTCCTTTGAGCTCGTCTTCAGCGGAGAGTTCCGTGTTGGGGCTATTCGGTGGACTCTTCGGGCTGCAACATAAAATACCATCGTTTTCACAAATCGTAGTCTGCGCCCGCAAAAAGAAAACGGTTAAGAACGCCGATCGAAATATCCAGGGAAATTTACTGTGGGAAGAATTCCATGGCGCGATGATCTCTGTGTTGTTTTCTCCTGCAACGGAATTTGGGCGGCGTTCCAATTTCGAAGCGTGCTCCTTTTTCCAGGGTGCTCTCTACGTGACTCATCAAGATCACCCCCTCAATCAAGATGCCACAAAGGGAGTCAGTGATTGAAACGGCCGCATAAAACCCGAGAATCGTTCCACATCAAATCATCCACGACGGTTTTCCCTAACGTATACCAATGATATCTCGGAAATAGTAATCAGTTGACGTTCGATATGCTACATTATCTCACTCGGGGTGTGATTTCATTTCATCCGAAGGCTGGGTGCGATCACTTTCAAGAAGAAGTCGTAATACATAGATCGCGTGAGGTGGTTTGTCCCCCGGATGCGCGCTAGGAGAGAAAAGAAACCACGAAGATAAGGATGGCAAAGTTCGTGACCCCTAGGCTCTACAAGCGCACGCTGATCGGACCCAATGAGGCGCAATGCGGATGGCATTGCAGTTGTCTTGCAGTTACCTGCCGTGTGGTCCCCTGCTACAGTAACAATACAAGGGGGAAAAAAACGTGTAAATCCTGAAACAAAGGACGCGCAACGATTTTCGGAAAGCCAGGAAACAGAAGTGCAGGTCGCCTTCCAATTCAGTGTCAAAAAATATCTCACTTATAATATGTACAGCCCGCTCAAACGATTGTTAGAAATTGCCATGTAAACAAAGCCGAGAAACTAACAGAATCGTTTGAGTCCGGGGTACATACTTGAGTTTACGAATCTTTGTTTTATTTCATACGAAGGAGACATCTTTTAGGTCAATTTTCGATATTAATAGATTGGTACGAGGAATGGTCACGCTATGTTGCGAAATGGTATTTCCCGACACCCGGTGTATATGCAAGCGACCACGTCAAAAAGACCAAGTCACGGTATTCGGTATCGTGAAACGTAGTAAGTAGCGTCCAATGCCTCGACTATACAAACAGGAAAAAAAGGTTGACACATGCCACGCGCCTTCTCAGAAGTCTCTTTCACGCGCGGAGGGATCGCTCGAGCGATAACAGACTAGATCTTTTACGCAGTTCGTAGTACGCGGGGTTCACTGAACTACTTAGCGCGGAATACGTCGAGGTTAATTGGAATTTCGGAACACGTTATCGCATGAAAGGTGCTCGATTTCAACAGTTGCAAAATGGCAAACGAGTCCGCGATTGCGGCCCGAAGAACAATGTCTATATAAGCTGAGCTAACGGCGCGGCGGATCTATTCTAGTTGCAATAAGAGCGCGTGGCAGGTCGTTTGCCTTTTTCTTCTCTCCTACACGCCGGTCCTTGAGAGTCTTGAAACGTTCCGACGCCTACGGGCACAAAGCAGCAGCCGACGGTTGCTCCAGAAAAAGATTCCTCTCGTTTACTTTCCGAGCGAGCCAGTGCGCCGTCTGACTCATGGCATTATTTATTTTTTCGCTTATGACCCTCCACACTAAGAAGCCGGATCAGTCTTTTTTAATCGCGGCCCGCCGACGCTCTCAGACCCTCAAACAAACGAGCGACTCTACCGAAGGAAATCCTTTAAAACCCTCTATGGGACCATTCACCAGCAGCGTCTCTCTGTAATCGCTCCCATCGAGCCTGGTATGTTCCACTTTTCCATCTGTGTTGTTCCACTCCTCTCGTGAGAATCAGTTCAACAGCCAGCATGTGCTTCCAACCACGTAAAATGAAACACGTGGTTCATTGAAAAATGCGGATAGAAATGACATTCTCCTGGGTTTTAGCATTTTTTACGATTTTAGGAAGATTCCCAGCGGCATACGTTTTACAAGAGCAGTGTTTACATTACGGTGTTGCATTTCATTGGAGCTTGAACTATTTCAGAAGGTTTCCTTTTGTTTGAGTGCAGCACAGAAGGGACTTGAATTGAAGTACGACCCTTGAATTTACAACCAGATTTACAATAAGGGAATATTTCCGGCCCAGCTTTATTGCAAGGGTTGTAAAACTGGTTGTAAATGGTTCCGGAGTCGGAGCATATTGACGAAATAGCTTAGAGGGATAGACTCACCTGTCCCTCGGCGTATCTTGCCGTGAAGATGCAAGGGAATGTCTGGCGGACGAGTGCGTCGATTCCCTTTGCGCCTCCCTCAACAGCCGCAGGTATTCGCCGCCGCTGCTAAATGGGAGTGGTGTCACCCTGTCGGGTATGGGGTTCAGCTCCACCCAGGATTCTGCGGGAGAAAAAAAGGACCACGTCACTCTTGAGAAAGCATCATTTCTCTTCATCCATCAATCCATTCACGACTTGTTATTTCTTATTCAAGATTCAACTCAGGGGAGGAACCCGTTTAATGTCGTGGCTCAACTATTCAAAAGTCAAATATAAAAAATGACTCATGCAATATAGATTAAATGACACGGTAATCGCGGTAATTCTGCAATTTCAATAACTTCGGTAATTTAGTTGACTGATTCTTTGTATCTGAATCGGAAGATTCATTGCGAGTACTTTTAGTAGAAGTTGCATTCATAGATAAGCAATCGAATTCAAACTGGTATGAATGCTTAGGTATTCTCTTCTATGCGTCACTCAAACTTCAAGCAATCCGTAAGGAAATTAGATTTGTACGAGGGGACTATCTTAGAATGCCAATTGCACCACAGGAATTCTCGAAACCGTACTGACTCCAGACTGAAAAGGATGCCAGGTATTCGTGAGCGGGGTGGACAAAGTGCTTATTGAAACCAGCCAGCGGCCCGTCTTTTCAATAGCCGGCGAGCTCACGCCGTATTGAACCACATAATTGGAGGTCTGCTGCTTGAAGCTGAAGTTGGGAGAAGCCAATACACATTGCGAAAGAGAAACGTCGAAAATATCGTGTTTTCGCCGTGCAACATCTCGCTGCGATAATCTCTTGACTCCAATATTCGGCGGCGATCTCGGAAAGCGAAAAAACGCAATTGGAAGACGTTTTTGATTATCGGGGAATCGTGTATCAGATTAGCAAAGAATCAGAGCATAATGTATTGATTTGGAGATTGTGTTTAATAACAGAGCTTGAGCACCAACTGACGGTGAACGAACACAAATAAACCACGCCAAGATTGAGCGGAGTACGGAACAAGTCTACTTGAATGTAAGACGAGAACTAGAAGGTGCAAGTGTCGCAGAGTGTTATCGACACACACATCGAGCAATCACGATCAGACAAGTTCACGGCCGGTGCCCCGTTACTTCCTACTCAGCCAGTCACAATGTTCATTGATTGGTTCGACCAGTCAATAAATGGATACAGTTTCATTATTAAAACTGGGCTGATTCTAAACTGTAAACTTTTCCCTAGCAAGATGAAGTCTTATATGCATAGTTCCTCATAAAATGACGCGGAATGAACCTTTCTATTTAGCCTTCGGCGTTCGCATTATTCAAAATTACTTTCATTAATCCGCGGTAACTTCCTAACCGACCCTAATTAGAACTGTGTTAAGTAGAAGCCTTTCCAGGGTACTTCTTAATCGCCCCCATTTAGAATCGGGTTGTCCCGCCAGTCTACTGGCGTCACTCAACGTCATTCGCCTGGAGATTTGAACCTGGCCTGTCCAGGTGTCAATCTTCCGCGTGGAGTAGAATTACCGCAGGCCCGGTCCGCGATATGTATCACGTGCGGCACGTAACCGAATATGCAGGCTGCGGCGAGTGTTCTCGACGCTAAGAAATGAATCATCGATCTGCCGCTCTGTTTATTCCACTTGCAAGATTCATTAGACGACAGTGTTGGAGCGTCGGGCGACTGCCATTTCGGAGGCTTGGCCCCCGGGGACAGCCAGACATTTTCGATACTCCCCCGATAATAGGAAATCAATAGGTCTCGAAAGAGGGCAATTTCACAGCTAATGAACATTCACTCTAGCCAGATGTGTTGGTATTCGACAATGACACACACTGTTTCTATTCTACGATAAACCTTGCAACCTTTAACACTTTCACGTCCACACATTTTATATAAGCATACATATAAACGTGGCACCACGTTCGTGTCATCCGACGTGAAAGCGTTAATAATGGATTTCTGCTCGAACGTGAGCATGTTTGGTGTACCAAAGTGCAAGAAGGTTCGTAAGAAACCTTTAGTGCATTCGCTAGAGTAATCCTTTTAGTAAAAATGATTTAAGAGTTCATACAGCTGGTCTCGGTAATCCGGCGCAACTGAGGTAAACGCGGTTTAATGGTAATAAAAGGAAATTGCCGGGGAAGGAATGCGCTTGCATCTCCGGCAGGATTCTTGTCGGAAGTTCTAACGCGAGTCGCTGGCGCGCAGCGACTCCGACTTGTTTGCGAAACGGTTGTTACCGACAGGCTGCACGCGATGTCCGTTTTATTGGTTCGAACGTTTCCGAGCGATGTGCGATCGTGTCGATTTGCACGTATGCGAGCGCATTACGATGATGCTGTCGACGTGACGGTTACCACGTTACCGTTCCTTCCTTCCTTCCTGCAGTTCCACCGCGTTTCGTCTTTGATCATTGATTGATTCCCCTCAACCTCTGTTCCTGGCGCGTTCACCTTTCACATTGTCAGTGTAATACCAGGTGCTTAGTGCAAATCTGTCGGCCGACGACTCGGTGGGGGCACAGCGTCACGTTGACCTTAGCTATCTAGATGCGAACGCGTACGCATTACAATCCGGCGAGTCCACCTAACTTTCACACTTCCTTGAAACGAATTTATCCTACTACATCGAAAACTAGTCATTGGAAATTATTTTAATAATGAAGGAGTCTAGTCTAGTAATACACCAACTTAGCACAACAAAATTTAATCAATTTGCAAATCATATTTATGTCCATGAATTGGTAACAAACCCAAATTAAAGCTAATAAAAAGAATTAATAAAAAGTGGAAAAGATGTCCATAGGTTGTGGAACTTTAAAGAACCGTTGCAGCACAAATAATAAACAATATTTCGAGCGATTGGAGTGCAGCCACGCGTACCGTCAAAATGAAATGAAATGAAATGCTATCGATCGAACATTCATTGCGGCTTGAATCCATTGAGATCCGACCAATAGCTGTCCGAGTTACTTTCCGTCGCCGCGCGTTGTCGGAAGCGTGACGATCAGGAATGATAGTGAAGTTGCGCCGAGTTTAAGACGGTTAAGTAGCAAGCGGGGACGGGAACAGGACATAGCCTGCACTCAATGACGCCGAGCAAAATTATCAGGTTCCATTAACTAACTCCGAAACATTCAAAAATGAAACGAGCTACTCAAAACTGTAAATTAACGAGGAAAAAATATGGATCTAAATCTACTCGAGCTCCAATTCAGATGAGTCTGGCACATCCGAGTGGCAACAACTCAACACTTGACCAAATAAAAAATTGTCATTATGTAATTACCGAGGAAGGTGTGAGGATAAATATGAGCAAACTTCATAAATTATTGCAGTTCTCTAGCAAACGTCAAAGTGAGGGCTCGCGGAAAATTCGCTCCAAGTAGCAAACAGTTACTATTTAGCAGTCCGAGAATATTTTACAAGTCCTCCCCATGAA
Source organism: Crossocerus cetratus (assembly GCA_963675795.1). Taxonomy (NCBI): domain Eukaryota; kingdom Metazoa; phylum Arthropoda; class Insecta; order Hymenoptera; family Crabronidae; genus Crossocerus; species Crossocerus cetratus. The sequence continues at coordinate 14,757,012 of OY776666.1, read as the reverse complement.
TTGGTATTTTAAAAATTCCCACATAAGTACACTTTCTTTGAAACAATATATTAAAACTTACGCATTCGACCTATTTATGCAGTTCTATTTAGTAACTGAACTCCCACTTATTCACAAGCGCATTGTATATGTTTCGACGTTGCGTTGGCGCAACATTTAATTTCCATTCTCTTCTATAGTCAATTTACATTATCGAATTCTATTTTTCCACATTGTGAATACGAAAGATTGTTCCAAGGATATATTCAAACACAGTTTCCCCACGAGTTTTTTTCCACCCAGTGAAAAGACCTATTAACAACTTCATTCTTAATCGATTGAAGGTTATTGCTTGATCTTTAATGGATTAACTCGATCATCCTTTTCCAGATGGACCAATCCGGTTTCGAGAATAACGACGCTTGTAATGATCGTCGTGCAAATACGACGCGTACAGCACTGACAATGTACACTGCCTCTCACGTTGGTGGTTTGCATTTCTGCGTTACTCGTTTTATAGATTCGCTTATGCTAATGCCGATTAACCTTGATTGACCCTTTCACCGGGGAATCGCCGGTAAGTGCGAAGATTGAGATTCTCAAACATCGACTGCTCTTGAACAACATTCACTGACCGAGTCCCGGTCCCGGGGTACCGGGAAGCGGACGCTCAAATGCGGACTGGCAGGAGTGCAGCGAGTCCACAAACTTCATCGGCGAGCGACGCACTAACTGTGAAGGAAAACAGTTTTAAAATGGGAAGAGAGATGCAGCGAGAGAACTAGCAGCATCGATTCATACAGTAGATAACCGGTCGCGAGGATCGCTTGGATAAGCTTGGCAAGATCCAAGCAAATGTTGGATAGGAATAAACGAGCACGTGCTTGCCAAGGCCACACGTGTCGACTCGGCACGGATGCCAGTGCGGCAGGAGAACCCTCTCGCTGTCAATGTCTTTCTCGACTGGAGGCATCAACTGACGCATCTTTGGCACTCTTTCGATGCATATCGCAACATCACAGTGAATAATAAATTTAGTGAGTATTAAATTGTACCGAGTAACAAAAACATTCCGACTATGGTCTTGAGTTATAACTTGATACATATTTCGCTTGTGTATAAAGCAGACTTAGCTATTTTTACTAAGAATAAGTAAAATACAACGTTATCAACAAAGGACGTGATTTATCTTTTTAAAAAATCGCATTCCTTATATAATATGTATAATTTATTTGGGCCTTCTGAGGCACATGTGCATAATATAGATCAATCATTGCGGAAGAAAAAAATGCAGTTCGGCATTTCTCGGGCCGCGAAATACCCGTCCGTGATAAATTTCCTCGCGTTCCGCCGATGACTAAGAAAGTTCACGGCGCTGCTTATCTCATATACTGCGTTTTAATATCTCGCGCATCGCGTCCTTCGTTCCAAGCAGCTCGGTCTCTCTCCATCTAATGTGCTTACGTTTTCCGCGCAAACAGTCGCAAGTAGCATCAACCTGCAATCGTGAATTTTCCCGGATACAATAGCGCAGTGGTGCAAGTTTTCATGAAACTCGCAAAAATGTCGTCGAAATTTGGAGCGTTACAGTTGCAGATTGGATTTATGATCGCGAGCGTGTGAAAAAGCGTGCGTATCGCACGCTAAACTTGGCGACCCTCGCAATAGCATTGCAAAGGTGTGACTTGTTATAAGCAAAACACTTTAAAGCACTTAACTCCCATTGTTTCAGGAGTCCTTTAAACACATTTTGGATTTGCAAAAGGGGCAACAACAGGTGCAAATACAGATAGGACAAAGGGGAAAGTCTTGAGGCAGGTCAGTCGTCGCAGGATTCGCACTTTCCTTAGTCGAAATGCGAAACCTGCTAAAATCCACCTACATGCTGAACGGTCACGCTCCTCTCTATATATACGTTACCGAGTGACAAATAAAACAACTCCACGTGTATGCTAATGCGCCTTCGAACCCACGATCAAGTGGCGGGGAAAAGTTACGCCTCTCGAAAGCGGGCCTTACTCAAATATATTCAAGTGAACTCGCCAACAACTGGAGTCGTCGTCAGCCGACACCAAATACGAGAACCACTGCCAACGAATCATCACAGAAACGACGCATATGCTTGGCGCTAAAGCCATTTACAAGCTGCGAGAAACTTATGCGAGCTTTCAGTGAAAATATCGCAGAATCTCTTCAGTTGACTCAGTGCTTGCTTGACACTGCCCGGGAAAATTATCGAATTAACCATGCGGATAAACAGAGGGAGAGTGAGTAATGGAGGATTAATGAACTTAGTAGATCTGAATTACTGATTCAATTCAAGGGTGTAAGTCCTGTCGCAAAGCTAACAAAATCCTTTCATAAAATCTCGGACATTAATCATATTTGTGGCTTGGGAGAACGTGTCTTTCAAATCACAGTGCAGTGAACGAGGCAGGACCTAGTTTTTCTAGATAACATGCACGTTCGTACTCTTTGGAGATGCAGAAAGGGATCGTCGTGCAATACACTCGGCACAATTGAAAGGTGAAAAGAACCGGTAATTCTATAAATGCCACTTGCAAGCTCTTCACGTGCCATGAAATCAGGACGCCTAGGTGCGCTATGGTTAAAAATAGATAAACCGAGATTCCCCCTTTTCTCTTGCCTATATCATTTCCATCGAACGCCCGAGAGGATGTAGATAGTGATAGTAACCAGCCCTGTTATCGCCCGCAGAAATTGACCAACGTTTCTATTACTTTTCCCCTCACGTTCAAAAACCATACCTATTATCCTCGAGAGCCAGACAGTCACGTTCCAACAATACGGGTGCTTATTGCGAGCTATAATTAAGTTATGTAGTATGAATGAAAGGAACGCGGGCGAAATGTCTCAACGGCAATAGCGGCGACGAATGTTTCAATTAGTTTTCAGGCGACAGCCTCGGCAGTGTCAGCTCGTGCATCGGTGCATGCACTGAACTGACCACGCGAGAATGTCGAGATAATTACATGAATCACTGGAGACGACTCTCCGTGTACTCAAATCGCGTGACTTATTGCACGAGATTAGTAAATCTCGCGAAAAATCTCCACGGCTGTTATCGCGCTCTGTACAGGAGGTTTCATGAATATTGCAAATGATGCTGTATGTTTAGTCCTTGGCAACATTCAGCCGAGCGTTCATCGCTTTCCAGCAACGGTGACAAAAACGGTTATGGCTAATAAAAACACGCCAAACAAAATGCAAGACATTAACACACGATTATTAGCATTCTCCTGCAAAAGAAGCTCAAACGAGATTCTTCTCTATAAGACAGCTCTAATAATTTACGACATTTTCCAAACGCCCTATACATCCTCTCGCAGCCTCGGAAAAGCCCGAGTCATCCCCACTAAGGAGGATACCTGAGAGCATTCCATCGCGCCGTAGCGTCGACCTCAGCATTGTTGTTAGAGCCAACAGAGTCTGCAGGACTGTTCCTCGAAAAGAGGATTACTGAACCTCGGGCAAACCCAATCGCGGGAAGTCGGATGAGACAGGTATATTTGCCGAGGACGATCGGCTCCCTTTTAAAGTGGAGAGCAGGTGCAAATTAGGTGCCTGTCGTCCAGGAGAAAGCAGGTTTCCCGTAAGACGAGCCGCATTCGACAGGTAAGGCGGGCGCGGTGACTCCGAGGAGTCAGGTTCTCCGACATAATAGACGCAGGCTGACGTCACACGACGAGGATCCTGAGGATGGTCACGTAGACCAAGTAGGTGGAACGACGCTACGAGCCCCGGCCAGACAATAGCTTTGACGGCTTCGACCGGCCACTACCAAAAGAGGATATTTTCGGAGTAAGATAGGCTATCTCTTCCCGCCACATACATCCGTTCTAATGCAGTCCCTCGGGAAATTTGCTGTTCAAATGTGGGCTCAACGCTTGACTGACCGAAATTCCCCTTTGTCTAGAAACCTTCTTTGACAGGAGCTTTGTTGATCAATTTACTTAAGCGTAGAAACAAATACATGCATTATAATTATCGGAGCCGCGCGTACTAATTATAATCAGCAATGTTGGATGACATTTAAAGTTTTTGGGACGTCAACGAAATCCGAGACAAAAAGTGGTATTCCATTTTCATTCTAAAACCAAGTCCATACATAGAAGTAACGTAATACGGCCTGTATGCATGTCGAGGAGTGAAGCTTTGCCACAATGTCCCTGGCACTAGGATCTGGACAAAGGAAGTAACCCTGATCTTGGCCGAATGCCACAGTTGTTTCGACCCTTTCGCCTTTAAATAGAACGCTTGAAGTAATACGAGTGCCCGTAGGACACTGACCTAATTGTCTGGCACAAGTCGATTCGAGTCGCGGGTCGCGACCTCGAATAACCTTTCGGCGCTCTTGCAGACGAGACGGAGAGAGATCCTTTCACTTTATGCCACTTAGCTACGCTGGGCGCGTTTTGAGCTGAATTAGCATCATCATTGTTCATAGCCGACTGCTAAATGTGTTCTGTTCAACTTCACGTGTCTGCGCTTTGCTACAAAGCGCACTTTGTGCCATGCTTGGTGGCTTCGTTTCGTATCTGCATCGGCTCACCAGTTTCATGACCGACCGGCATACATACATAAATAAAGTTACTTCTTCCCCTACGTGCCACATTTGTTCCCCCGTCCAGGTTGCTCCAAGTAGCAATCAACCAACCGTTGCAACGCGGTAGAAATTGCCGCTTCTTTTCATTGAAAGGTAATCAAACATTCCTACGCCCAATAAAGGCTGCTCGAATTCTCGGAAGAGGCGGGTCGATGATTGTTAATTTCCCCATTTTTGTTTCAAGTTTGAGCAGTTTGAGTTTTGAGCAGAATGTATATTTTAACTTTTCGGTGGCACACCTTGGCACACAACTCCGTATTTATTAGTAGTATATTCGCACTCCGACTTTTGTTTACATACGCATTCTTGGAAAATGTTAAAGATAACTAGACTAATTGTACGTTTGCCAAGCAAGTTCCGCCATGGAAAAGTACGTGGCGGAGAACGGAGTTTGCCGCAACAGTGCTCTATAATTGATATCCAATCCCGGTATTCCCAGGGGCAATTTCGAGGGCGGGATATACTGTTCCGATTAATGGTTTCCCTCTGTTCGTTGATAAAGCCTTAATGCAATAGCCAGGTGACGTGCCACCGAAAACACTAATACACCGTCTGCTCTCGCACGCCTCCAATATTTGAAACTTATCTACTTTTATCACCGGCTGCGCGGCCGCCCTTATCAGTGATATAACACCAGAAAACTCTCTAAAAAAAGACCCACCGCGAAATCGAAGCTTTCGATTATTGCAATCATCGCCGCGAAGATATTTCATAATTGGTGTGCTTCGCCGTGGGAGTCAACAGCAATGAGATCACACGTGCGGCAACGGATCAACAGACTATTCCTGATAAAACTGTGTACTCCACATCTGCACGCGACAACAATACCCCAACCTGAAAGCCTCGACCTTAGAACCGATGTATGTATAATTGCACAGGAGTCAATGTTGCAAATGGCCTACGTGCCAAAGCAAGGCTGATGGCCTCTATCGGACGGGAGATAATGTTTGAACGACCCTCTTGCGCGTTTTGCTATTCCAAAGGAGTTTCAATGCTTTGTTTACGTCTGCACTGCTATCATAAGTACACGACAGATTGCCGCAAAAGGAAAGCATCGAGAGCGAAGGCGACCGAACGTGTTCTAAGTGGGTTACAACTTGTTGAAGGGTTCGAGGCTATAGAAACGGAGCGGTAGAAAGAGAAAGAGAGAGAGGGAGAGAGAAAGCAAGCAACCACCGGCCTCGCATATCTAACGCAAGAATGCCTAAAGAAGAATAATTCGAGTCTCTTATAGAAATCAAAATTAAAACACACATGCACATCATGTCCCTGGATGATCTGTTCACCAACTTATAAACAAACAGGTGATCGCATCCGCAAAGTCGCAGTAAAATGCGCATGCAGCATCGCCGCGCGCGACAAAACACGGACGCCGGCGATGCGGCGAGAATATTCGTGAGGCGAAGATCATCGAGCTTCGGGAGAAATGGAGGTCCAAAGGACAATGGAGATCTACGACGCAAAAGGAGGCTGGAGCGCGCCGCGTCCACGTTTGTTTACGCGTCGGGCGAGAAGCCACGCGAAATGGCCGTCGGGCTGACAGCTGGGAGAACTAGAATCTGGGGAAAAGCGTCGCTTCTACTCACCGCCTAGGAGCTCGTCCGACGTATATTTCACGGTCGACGACATTCTCAGCGGTGCACCAGCTCGCACTGACTCTGTGAACTGACTGACTGGAACACTCTCTTCTCCTTTTCTCCGATCTGGCGGCGGACTGACGCGACGCACTTGCCACGGATTATTGCGATAAAATGCTCGCTCCGCTCGCTCGCAGTCGTGCCGCGACTCTGCTTTGTTTTGATGTAAACGTCAACACACGCACGTCAAGTCGACCGGCCAATCGCGCGGCACACGGTCCAGTGTAAATAGACTGTCACCAACTGCGCAAGTCAAAGTCGGATCGGCCGATGCTTGCACTCGCAGGGACGCCATGACGCTTGCCCCACCACCTGCTCAACTACAGTTATATCTATTTACTTTCGAAGGAAATACTCGGAGAACGGAAAATCTTGATGAAAGAATAAACGTTGAAGAATTGGAGGTTTTGCAGGGATTTTCTTTTATACTCTTGAATGATCTAATTGATTCGAAACGGTATTGAACTCAGCTATAAGAAGGATGTCGGACTACGTACGTCAAAAGGTCACGTCCGGATATTTATGTTTAAATAGCGAGCTTTCTTAATCTTCTTTTTGTATTTATAATACCTGCCTGATCGAACTCATATCTGTTGTATTATATAGTTTATTGACATGTTCGGCCATTCATGAGAATGCATAGAGAAACAGTTGTATGACGATCTGAACAATAAGTATGCTTTGTGTACAAATACACTCTACAGTAGAAAAGCTGAAATAACAATTAAGCAAAGGCGTTTGACCGATTGCAGATCCGTGGCTGTCGCTCTTATCGATTGTTCATATAACATATTACCACAAAGTGTCTGATTAGGAATTGTTTGGGAAGAAGTCAGTGGCGACTTTGCCGCCAATTTTCTGAATTATATATACTCTAAACTGGCTAGGAGCGGTACACACAGGCATATGATACGTATGCGCACCCACACGTACAGTGGAGTTTCTTGGCTCGGCGCACTGCGGAATATTAGATTAGTTTCGCATAGTATGAAAGTGCGACTACAAAATCGCTTTCCGGAACATGGGAGATAAAGGTATGAACTGTTCCCTACATTTTAATTGCCCTCTATCATCTGTCGAGCCACTTGATAATAATATCCATTGCGGCGCGGAGTCGACGTTATACACTGTACCCTCGCCCGGAGCTTTGATGAAGGGGGCTTGCAATTGCGGGAGTGGATTAATCGCCGGGATTTGTGGACACAAAGTGGAGAGGAAGAGCTGAACTTTCTTAGGCGCCGGATTTCAAGCACTGGAATTGGCTTTTTATATTAGGTTAGAGCTTGGGAGAATTGGGTCATTTGAAAGCGCGCCACTTGAAAGCTGACAGTGTATACTCGGGTGGCTCGGGTGCCGCTTATCCGGTGCACAAGTTCGATGGTGCACTTTCGATTTGCGCTGACTCCAACGCGATTTTGAGAAGCTTGACGAAGGTCAGGGACGCCCGGTGCATCGTAATTTCCCTCACCCGATTAATGACTCGATTAGGAGGAGGATACTCCCCGGCATTCCCGGGATACCGCACCTTCCGTTGAATGCTGCTTGTCACCCCAGATATCTTATCACGAGATAAAGAAGAATGCATTTATCAGGAGACATCGAAGTTAAACGACGTGAATAACTTTATTGCTCTTCGTACTCCCTTGCGATTTGTCAGAACTTTCGCTTTGCCACTGATATGTTGTGTCTACTATTTTGCTTTCTTCTGTCATTTCGTGGCTTCGATGTTTCGATGTTCCAGCACTTTGCTACCATTATTCTTTCATACCATATTTCTTTGCCAGCGTTTTTCTTTCAACATGCGCTGTCTATTATCTTTTGAATTTAGCATATGTCGACCTTTCCTGCACCTGTTACACAAGCTCCAACAATACATGTATTCTGCCTAACTGATGCGTGTTACAGAGCTCTACTTGTAGTCATATACTCCTCAATATTATCTCATTGAACCATACACTATGGTCAATTACTGTTGTCCCCAAAGGGGGAAACAATTCAATTCGCACAGTGAAGGGGGTTTTTAATCGTGTGCTGTGTATGACTCCAAGGGAAAGAAAGCTGGGTGGCAGATGCAATGTTGGTGTAATAGTGATGGAAATCTATACAATTTTTCAGAGCATCATGTCCACTTTAGTGGAGGAAGTGGCATGGGAAAAGACAACAATATTATGATACAGCCCCAAAGGCATGGTCACATAGATGTTCACCTGGGATTTCTGCAACTTTATCATAGGTGTGCTTTTATCTGTCAAGAAAATAACTTTGAAGTGGATTGATAAGGGAGATGCCATTATTCCATGATGGATTTGCTCTGTGATCCAGATATCATCTAGAGTTCCCGATACCCTGGAACATCTGTATTCATGTAGAAGGAAAACCCATTGTTCCTGCTATTGTCACTGGAGAGCATAATCCCAATTGCCAAATCATTGACTTTACACAGGAGAAGGATGGTCTAAAATTAAAGATTGAACTGTTGGCACATAAGGAAAAGATAATGAAGGAGGAGGTTCAGATAATGTGCTGCAAGGCGGGAACCCCACTGCAAATATTGTTAAACGCACGAGTCTTAGGCAAAGACAAAGGCACTCCTTTGCTGAGAAACGGCATTCGTAGTATTGCAGTCGAAGGCCTGGATGATGATGAGGTCTCAGAGTAGATCTCATTGATTCCCATTTCTTGCTCGAACGTCTAAGAGTAGAGTATTCTTTCTACAGGTGCTGGTGACAAAACTCAAGGCTTCCTCAAGCGAGGATGGTTATGAGAAACTATAATAATAGATGGGGGAGGCCGTGCGACTTGAAATCTAATTCCTCGGGTCAGATAAGTTCTCCTTGCCATTCTAAGATCAAAATATTTTAAAGAATGCCTATGCCTTGAGACTAAGCAAGGTCACAGACCCTTGTGGAGAATTAAACCTGTAATATAAAATAACCATAGGCCTCTAAAATGAAAGCAGTGTGCAACCTTAAAAGTATGTAATCTTGAGAGATTAGCTTTTGTCTAAGCCAAGTTGCACAATTCGCTCAGGCCTAATTGTAAACATGTGAGGCCTCTTTCTACATTGATCTTATTCTTAGATCGCTCACTGCAGAAAGTGCTCCACAGAATACATCGTGATTACGGCTGGTATTGAGCCATAGCCATTTATATTAAATGTTACCATTTGCCTACTGTTTCTTCTTAAGAAACATATCACGCAATGCCTCTAAATCTGTTAAACCCTTTAATATCGACTAGCCAAACTATCTCTAGTAGTAAAAATTGTATTTTTATTATCAGTTTGCTATCGAGATTAAGCTACGGACAAATTTTGAAAACCAAGACAACTTTACAGCTCTTGCAAACACCGTTCTCCATTTTCCCGCTGCTCTATGACGAATTATTAAAAAAAGCGACAATTCAACGAATTCTTGCCTTAACATTTTTTTTGACGCGCATACCTGACGGAAAACTTTGTCGATTTCGTGCGGCTTTTCGCGGATGCAAGTTTAAACTGTTAACAGCAGTATGGACCTAATAGTATCAAGTTATGTGTAATCGATACATATCAAACATATCAGACTTTTGAAATATGAATAGCTTTTATTGTGAACATCGAAAGCTTGACTTTTTCAAAGGAATGCCTGTCGGCCCGTCGACAAATTCGCAGATGTTGAATCCCAGCTTAGCCAGTGGATGACACTTGCTTCTGGGGTTGCCCCACTTGCCTCTGAAAGTCATCCAGCTTGGCAGTATACTATTGTCCCACTCCGAGAGCAACTCCATTTTTTTCCACGTAGGCCATGCCGTTCCAAAGCCACTTTCGTCGTAGAGACGGGGTAATCTGACAAACTTGTGTTTTCCTGGAGCCGTCCAGAGACCATGTGAACCGCGAGCGCTAAACAGTATCGGATGAGATCCGCCAGCGGTGAAGACCCTCTCGGGGAAAATCGGCTTCTGGAAAATGCCCTTCCTCGTCTCTTGGCTCTGGTATTCGAAGGTACCGCTTCGTGGATCATAATGATAGAAAGCGCCAGCGTCGTGAGCCGACACGTACATAGCTAGCGGATGATTATCGTCCTAAATTCAGTGAAGGATTCCAAGACAATCGCCTTTCGTACATTTGTGCAACCAATAAAGAAGAATATTACTGCTGTCGCAGAACGAATTGATTTCTCTCAATATACCTTGAAGTAGAGACTCATGTGTTCCCAATCTCCTACGTGGTTGCCGTACTCTTTGAACTTCCCAGGACACCGTCCGGCCATGGTAGGTACCGGCCAGGTTCCAAAAAATCCGAGATCCAGAACGCAGACCGCCTTTCCCTCACTGAAAGGATAGAACATCCAATAGGTTACGTGAAAGTGTAGCTTCCGGGACCTGTTCCCCTTTTCCCGTTTTTTCTTGTAATCCAGCGTTTTCTGGAATCAATATCGAAAACATGAATGAATAGTGAATGACTGATGCGAAGAAATAAGATATCTTTTAATAGACTCGTTTAGATGAGATTACCTCCTTTGCGTATAACAAGGCAGGCATCCTAATTGCATCCGAAATGTCGTTCCCTAATATTGCTGACGTATCAAAGTCAGTTTGAGGTAGATTCGGTAAGGGTTCCGCAACATCATTTCCCAGCTCTTTCTCGGGAGCTTCGCCGTCACCCGGTTTCGCGGGACTTGTGCTGCCGCAACTTTGCAGGACAGCATAAACCGGCACTGTGCCAGCTGGCTTTCGGCCGTAAAGAAATGATGAGCGGTTCTTCAATAGTAACCCTGCCAAAAGAATACAATTATTATATTTATCCTCTTATCAATACAGATATCACTCCACAGATCACTTCCTTCCTATATGCTCTACAGCCCAACCGCGAGCGAAATGATTATCTTACCTATGTCAATTCTGGTGCGGAGGTAGTTCTCGTTGTATTGCATGTTCTGCAGAAACTCAGGTACCCCAAGGGGCAGAAATAATTCGCCGGGTGCGAGCCATACCAGGGGAGCCCACTTCTGCACAAGTCTCTTGGCTGCGACACGAAAGCAATCGCATAGTTGAAAGCGAAGATATCATTGTTCCACTCATCGCGATCGTGCATTAGGAATGCGTGTACAGTATGATATATGGGAGGCACGGCACGGCGTAGGCTTCCCCAGAAATTTAGGTAGAAAAAACGACGAGGTTGGAGAGATTCTCCTTTCATTGGATATCTCGATAGGGGACATTATCAAGCGAGTGTTTGTGCGCGTATGTATGCGGATGTAGGTGCACTGTGTCGCGTACAGATGCAACTCAAACCTGCTTCGAAGGAGTAACGTTGAATGAGCCTGCATGTAAGTCACCCAGTGAGTCTCGTAACCCCATTATGCGACCGTCTAATAAATAAATCCCTATTCGAGAGAATCCTCGATTATAATAAACGGACTAATAATCGGAGCGAATCTTGTCTTACTCTTGCGCTTACATCTATTGGAATCAGGAGTGCACTTCCTTTTACAGTACAACTGTATTTAATATGTGCTGAGTGTCAGAACATGCCATCTGGAGCGACGACACGTTACTCATTAAACTTCCGCAATTAGAGTGGACCGATCTAGACGAGATTGCTGGTATACAACTCATCCTCTAATACACTCGGCTGCCAGTGTTCCTTCGACCAACTAATTATCTCGTTAGAGGAACCAGTCGGATAATTTAATTACATATATGTAATGAGCGCGCGGCACAGGCATTCGCGCACGTAGGAATGAGGACAATTAAGGTGGACCTTTTTCCTCATGTTTCGCCGCACGTACCGTTCTTTTCCCTAAAGACACAATGGACCCATTTCTCGGGCCCCGTAACTCAAAAGTGCTTTCTATATTGCGCCATTCCTTTTTGAATTAGTTTTTGCCTCGCGCCGCACCGCACTGTGTCGCAAGGATTATATGCTCGAATAAGATACAGGAGATATGCAAATGATGGGGCAAAATCGTGAAATGCAACCATGTGCATTTAATTATGAAACCGGCTCGGGAAACGGAACATACGATGGGTGAGGAGCCAGCGGGACTTGGCGCGATCCGAGAAAGGGGACCATCTTATTATTGGCAGAACGCTAACACTTTGCAATAATTCGGACACCTATCGCTCGAAACGATTTTACCGTTAATCCCACAGCTCTGAATACGGCGGAAGAGTAGGCGGTCGAAAGACGCGCAGGTGTTTCCCCATTTGCAGTTTTACATTCTGCGCGAGATTAATGTTCCTCGGTAGTGCAGTTGTTAGATCAAACTTTCGAATCTCACATGGGATGCTTTATATAAGAGTCTGTGCAATAATCGCCCGGCACTTTACATTGCTCGCGAACACTTTTACTATCGTTGCGGATTGCTACTCTTACTAATCACTAAACGGGAAGAAAGCGGTGCGCGTCGTACTTGCATAATCATTGGATGGGGGAAGTACCAAGTGTTCTGTGGCTGGTAGTAAATCCGTCAATCATCTCGGTTTTCATAAAGCAATTTAGAGGATTGATCCGAATAATCGTATTTGGTATGAAGAAAACGAAAGAAAGCAGTCGAGCAAAGAGCATGCGATCCTAGTTAACACCCACGCGGTAGTCAATAAAGCACTATCCTTTAGAATATGTAGATTGTAATATAGCAGTCAGACTGTACGGAATTCTCGACAACTCGAAAACTAACAGATTAGTTTCGTATGTACAACCTACGCAAAACACAACCGCCAGAAACTTTCTGAGAAAGCGCAAACAATCAGTAAGGTGGTGTCAGCCTCGATTAATGTTTATTGTACATTACCTCTGAGATCTTCGGTGGTTGCCGAGGCAGCGATAACGGCGGCGACAAGTAAAACGATCAACGGACGCAGCATCATACTCGATCCGAAGATGCATCTTGACTCGGCTTACAAGAACGCCGAGGATACCCGCGAAACCCGGTGTCTTCAGCAGCCGTTCATTTTCGCGGTCACGAGGCTCGCCGTGAGCGGTGAGGTGCGCCTGCAAGAGAGGACTCGAGACCCGTGATCGCTCCGTTCTGCTGCCTTGATTCTTTGTAGAGGTTTCCTCGGGTAACTGACCGGTTCTCTTAGCCGGCACCTTCCTCTGCTCTCTCGTCCTCCACTCACTGGACACACCAGCATATTGCGTTCCCTTACGAGAGCGCGCGTGGAAACAACCCGTGTGCGCCTGCTCGCCCCTCCGCGCAGGTGGATCGACGATCTCTTCATACTCTACAAGAGTATCAAATGTATATGGTAATTTATAGATCATCGTCCGCTGGGGCTGACAGGTTGTTTTGAAATACCACAATTGCGGATTAATGCACTGTTTCAATTGGCTTTAATTAATCAATTAGCTTTTTCAGACATCTTCGCTCTTCGATTCTAGGAAAGTCTTGAAGGGCCGATCTTCATCGAAGTAGGCGAAAGAAAGGTCATATCCTTTCTAATGCAGTAACACAGTCACGATTCGTGTCGATGATTGCGAAAGAAAGACGAAACGGGTGAACCGGAAACCAAGGTAGACCTTGCATAGTGAAAAGGAAAGCTGTTCGTACGCCGACGATTGCTTGATGCGCGCCAGTTTGTGTTACTGCTTAGCTGCTAATTGAGATTGGAGCGTTTTAAAAAGTGGAAAGGAAGAAGTGTCCGTGGAGAATGTTACAGATGACTTGAAGGTTTTATTCGTCAATGTTTTCGAATAGAAGCCTCGTCTAATGTACACATCGTCGATTGTTATCATAATTTATAGTTAATGCAAAAGTCGTTAGAAGTTAACCACGCAAGGATCGCACTCACGGATCCATAACTTACCCTATAAGTAAAGCTAAGTAGGGTGTATCATACAAGTTTGTCATTTTAAGATCAACAATTGTTCGCAGAAAATGCAATTGAATTAAGAGGTGACTTTGGTCACAGCGAAATGAATCAAATTTTCGGGGAATATCTGCGGTAGTGCATAGAGGAAACCGGAAAAAAATTTACTTAGAAATACATTGAGTTATTCTTGCAAATTATATTAAAAATATTCACATAGATGCGCGGCGTGAGAATTCATACCCGCACTTAATATCGCGATTGCATTGCTATAGTTTCAGGAACACATGGATTGATTTTTTGTTAGCGAATATCGAGGGCGTAAACGTTTAAAATATATATATATATATATATTAATTGTAGCTGCGGAATTAGTCTAAACATACGATTATTATTTCAATAAGGGTGGGTACATTGCTTCACATTTCTTGTAAAAATCCTTAACTCGTACTTCGGATGTACCCCGGGCGCAAATTGAGCAGGCTGTACATTCGATGTTACCAACAAGTAATCTTGCTCAGCGAGCTGCGCGGTCCCCTCAGAGTCTCAACAGTGGACATAGAAAATTTGGTTCTTAAGTCACATCTTACAGTTGGACAGCTTGCAGTTGGTATTACCCTATCACTTGTGCCATGTGGCAAAGATCAAATACACAACATAAGGCTATGCATTGTTCCTTAACAAGCTACATTCACTCAATATTCAAAACTTTAAACTTATACTTAAAGTCAGATATCATGACTTTCAACTAATAATAATAAACTAAAAGCCTTGTGAACTATCTCCAATTAGTCGAATTGAAATTTTTTTGTCCTCCAGAATTTTAGCGTGAACATTTCTGCTTAGTGTTCATGTATTCGAGTCTAAAGTCAACACAACATAGAATCATGGTAGCAAGATGAATCTGTCCACTCAAAAACCCAAATATGTGCTCATTCCAGCAATCAGAAGTTTGAATTCATGAATTTGGATCTGCAATTTGGACACGAGGTGTGCACAACCTGCAATAGTATGGCAAACATTAAAGAATAACCATTGCAAATGGATAATTCATTGACAACTATTTCCATAGATAGTCATTCTTACCGGTGGCCCTACTGTGCTCCACTTTCGTATACAGTCCTTATGAAACACATGTAAACAGGGTGATAGCTGCACTTTGTCATGGCCACTTATGGAACTTAGGCATATGGAGCATTCATCATCAAAATGATTAATTTGTTGATTTGTTTGACGCACAGATGATGAATGTCTCCTTGTACTATACCCTTCTTGATAAGAACTGTGCATTCATAACAGATTCTCTTATGTAATTATAACACGCCAGTGTCCAGGGCAATCAGACGCAAAATAACAATCCCGTGTACCTTCTCTGCGGTTGCCCAGGACTCATCATGTAGTAAATAAGGCCGACGCCAATGCCAATCAGCAGAGCCACAAAGCCCTGGGTTACCATTTTTCCTTTGGCAATAAAAACAAACTGTTCAGATGTGGGTAATTATTCTGAATAGCTCTTTTTACTGAAAAAGCAAAAGGAGGTATGTATTATGAATACATTCCTTGAGCATGCTCATCCGGAGAGGGTTGGAATTGGCATTCTATTGAGACAAAATTTAAAGCATTGGATTCGGTTACTTCCCAGGGGTGTTTTTAGTTTTGGCAAGCAAAGCGAGCATGCTCACCTCACTCAAGGAACGTATTTCAACCAAAAACGATGTTCCCCCTTTCAACGCAGTTGTTCGCAATAACTACCCAGATGTGTGACCACTTTCGTATCTATTTACCAGCACAGTATAATAACAGTAGGGACGCTTGTGCATACAGCGTCCGACTTCTGTTGTGGGAAAAATAAAAACATGGCTGTCCGGCAAAAGGCAAAGCGGGGATTCCTATCTGAGCTGATCGCGGGAACGGGGTTCCTATCTTTGGATTGGTAGCGATTGGTAGGACTGGCCGCGTGACGTCGATACTTCGGTATCGATACTTTGGCGCGCGGTAGCAATGGCTCACGTAAAGAATGTGTCGAAAGGACGGTTATTATTCCGTATTCCAAGTCGATGAATGCATTCCAGTACCTTTTCACATCAGAACGTAGATTTTTTCCCTTGATCTTCGCGCCGAATTAAGGGGAGGTTTAAGTCATTACTTTATATGTAATGGATTTTCTCTACGGTGCGGAGCAGAGCAGGGAGTAACGAAACTAAGAGGAACGGGGGAGGAGAGAAGTAGCCTGCAGACCACTGCAGACTCCAGGCTATTGCCTGCACCTTGTCCACATGTGCCTCTCTCACGTCCTGCCACCTTCCTCATCCTTATTCCTGCAATGGATGAAACTAAAACGTTGCAGGACGAAAAAGGACCTGCCAAGCCCAGCTTGCCGACCAGCCAAACGAATCGATGTTATATAGCCATCTGTAGGCTAGCTGTTCAGTTGGCTGCTAAACTCGTCGGCGGCCGCCCTATTCGGGAACATCGAGATCAATCGAGATCAAAGCACAGGCCAGGTACGGAACCAGGTGCCGTACCTGGTCTGTGGTCAAAGGCGCCGACTCCGAGTGTGACTATACTGTGTTATACTGTGGTTAGAACTGATATATACTTCTTTAATGGCACTTGCTGCGAACGAATTGTCCTGCTTTCGTAAAAGTCAACATATGTGTATAATAGCAAGCGTAAAACGCACATCGGTGGCATCGGTACACTGAGCGACGCCGGTGATTCCCCTTGTGCGCCTGAACTTCCCGTCGCTCTTCTAATTTATTTGAACACAGTTTGGAAAGAAACAGTGCATGCACAACTACATCCCAATATCATACACGCACGGGTATATCTTTAACTGCGAATTCATGGGCACTCACATAAAGTGGCATACAACTATACAGACTCGACTCAATTGAGTCTATATTTTCTCGCGCTAATTTTATAACTGCCAACAAGCCAGGTTGGCCAACACACTCACAAAAGAGTTACATACGCAGTTGGTGAGTGATGTCCTATATGTCCATGTGTGTTTGCATACACTGCAAGCGGGATTTATAAATGACTTTAACAGAATCAGAAGCCTGCGATGAACTGTGTTAATGTGTGTCAGTTATTTTCGACAACACAGGATTCTGAGGGGCGACTTATTGTCGCTACGCTAAACCGGAAATAACGATGATGTTCCCGGTAATCTTTTATTTGCGACTAATTTCTCATACAACACTTTCTTTTTACAATAAGTTAAGGGGCTAGGCTACCCACGTGACTTTTCGAGAGTTGAACGCCGACCGTGTTACCTACAGATTTTAACGGTAACATAAGAACGAGATGGAGCTGTACGCGATGTCTAATTCGATCCACAAACACATGTTGGAATGAATATATGAATCGGTTCGTCTGGCAACTTTGTGGTAAGCCTTTGCGATGCTCGGTTGTCGCTTTGCCGTTCTCGGACAGGGATACTGCCGACTCCCGAGGTTCCGAGACCGGAAGTACTCAGAAATATTGACCTATGTGATCGAAACTACGGCGAAATCCGGCAAAAAACAGGGTTAGTCGCCGGAACGTCCTATGGTTCCATTTCTTACAGTTTCAAGACAAAATACAGCTTGGCATGTTCTTTAGTTCATAAGTGAGGCCGGGCTGGTGGTTATTTTGGAAGCAAAACACGGAAATGGCACAAATGTACCTCAGCAAAAAGCCAGATTATTTCACGACCATCTTAGAAAATGTGTAGACTTTAGACGACTAATTTGCTTTAAAAAATGACACAATCCCATGAAACTACTACCAGCCCTGCCTCTATTGGACTATTATCTTTCGTTTGAAATCTTTCCCAACCCAAAATCGGTCCACATAAGCGAGCAGGAAGTTCCCCCGAACTCATATTTTGGACCAATTTCGCTGGTAACACAGCGGCTCTACCAAACCGCGCAGGCCGAAGCCTAGCCCCTTAATACCTATATATTTAATACGATAATTTGCGAATACACACTCTCGTTGTTGAGATCGATGTAAGAAGGCACGCATTGGGTCGTAGGTTGTACGGTTGTAGTAGTGGCGACGTGAGCACGGTGTTGAGCTAATTGTCCTCTTTTCTTTTATAATTCTGTGGGATAAGTGGAGCATATAATTAATACTATAGCATATACGTATGCCAAGTATAACATCAGTAACTGAGACTCACCACTATATTTTCTAAGTAGACTTGAGAAAAAAGGTGCAGTAGCTCCAAATTCAAGCCGACTGGTAGTTGAACTTTAAAGACACACCCGTGTGAAGCGCTTCTATAACTCGCAATGCCAAAGTGAAAGCTCCATTTAACGTATGTACACTGGTGCGGTAATAGAATTTGCAGAACTTCAACATAAAATGAATCAACGTCTCCGATATTGATTGAACAGTACAATTTCGCTTCGCCGTTCCGATATCTTCATGCCCCGATTGGTGTAACGTGCGCTAATCGTAAAGAGAATGCGCGCGTATACTTCCAGATGAGTGAGTTTCGCACAATTCACACTTGACAGTCCAGTGCCGTGGTGGAATGCGAGGGTGAGAGAGTAACAGGTGTCATCGTCGATATAGATCGCTCTATCGATTGAAAACCGGCCGGCTGCTGCTTCATCAATATATGCCGCAGTGATTGGGCTTCCTCGCGAAGTGTTAACACCTGTGCCCTCAATATAGCGTTCTCGTGCTCCAACATCGTAGCTCGCAGTGCGATCTATCGAACAAGCAAGATAGAATTCCGTCGATGATTATGAACTCTAAGTAAAATCTTAATTGGAATCTCACACCTACATGATCCTCCCGAATTTTCCGGGCGTCCCGAGATTTCTTTGCGGCCTGGTTGTTTCGCTTTCGCCTCTCAAAATACTTCTCATCTTTTTGCTCATCTGGTATTGGCTTTTTCTCGCTCCTAGGGCGCCTATGGATGCTCGTAGTACCATTTGTCCCGACATACTGACGTGTCAACATTGTCCCTGCAAGCGAGAAGCAAGCTTTTGTGAATCTACGCCTTATTTCACGATTGCTACATGAAATAATCTATTTTTCTTAGGTAAACATGTTGTTCTCATATCGTGCAGTGACTTGGCGGGAAAAAGCAAAAGTAATTGCCCCGGGTGAGGATCGAACTCACGACCTTAAGATTATGAGACTTACGCGCTGCCTACTGCGCTACCGGGACGGGGTGTCAGGCTACAACCCCTAACGTTTCGCGAACGGCAGTCCGTTTAATGCATAATTAATCCAATAGATTATATAAGAATATTTAGATAATTCGGAATCTCTCTTTATACAAACCTGACGCAGTATTGGAGAAAGACTGCGGCATGTTTATAGTCTGCATAAAGGGTGACATTCTCGTTAAAAATGGCGGTTGAATCAAACTCCCTGGAAGGGGGAAAGCAGACGACAGAGATGGTGCTAATGGCGCCTGCGCAGCGTCCATGGAGTACTCCGCTGCGTTTGACAAGATCTCCGCATCGGGAAAATTGTAGTCTCGCGGGCTATACGGCTCGTATCTGCAAATCTCTGAAACATATTTTAGCATGAGAAAGTGAATTGACCGATAAAAATGATGATTTAACATGGACATTGGGAGGGCAGGATTGCCTGCTTTGACCTGGTCACGATGCGATCTCAACCGCCCCTGTGGCCTAATGGATAAGGCATCGGTCTCCTAAACCGGGGATTGTGGGTTCGAGTCCCACCAGGGGTAAACCCTTCCTTTTTTATCGTTTTAGTCATATATTTGTGAAACCGATGCCTTCCTCGACCAACCGTTTACTTTGCACTCTTAACTTGCTCCTTCAAATTCCAATATAACGACAAAAAGAATTATTTATAACAATTTCTTTTGAACCATATAATTTCCCGGGAGGAAACCCGTGAAATTGTATGAATAAAAATATAAAAATAATTGGCTCTGCCGTGACAATGTGCCTTGGCACATTGCCGTGACCAGGATTCGAACCTGGGTTACTACGGCCACAACGTAGGGTCCTAACCACTAGACGATCACGGCTATCAGAGCAATTGTAAGACACTTCGCAATTGAGCGAAATGAATGGAATAGATGATCGACATGACCAGTTATGCGTGACCGTCACTCGATATTTAATCAAGCACTCCTTTCAGACAGCATATTGTTGTAATACTTGAAATATAATATTTCTCAGCATAAATTTCCAGGTGTACCTGCTGTCGGTGCAAAGAGACTGTAACTCCTCAGAAGATGCAACGCGGAGAACGCGCTCGAGACTGCATTGCCGTTGCACATCGTTCTTGCATGTGTGTGGGAAGCCATCCCTTACGAAGAATCCACAGAACAACACTGGCAGATGATATCAGTGTGAATTAGCGCATTCTTCCAGCCGGATTGTTTTCATCTCAACAGGCTTGCGGTCTTCAAACAGCAACCAATCCTGCCGTGCTGCTAAACATCTTCGGTACTCGTTGGGACACTGATTGAATTGATACACACGGATGAAGATGTTGAATGTTGAACTACACTCGAATGATATACTCACGCAACTCAAAGAAGTGCTGCCGGTGCTCGTGCGGTATTGGGGGCGAAACTAATTCCTGAGAAAATTCATTCCCGCTATCTCGTCCTGGCCCCACAGGAAAGCTAAGTGTTTTGCGTCACGTGTGCAATTGCAGCATACATTCGCACATCGCCGGGCTAAATCCAATTCGTCGACGTGAAGGCTTGCACCCGCCCCCTGGTACATGCGCACTTTTCCGCCCCCGGCTATGTTCCGCCCCGGTCTCATTGAGCAGCGAGCGCCGAGTGGTCAAGGCAGTACCTCGAACCGGCCAATCCTCGAATGTCAACCCCTCCAACGAGGGTAATCACTTGTCCTTACATGTATCACGACCCTAATCTACGCGATCGACGCCCATAATAGTGCTCGCTAGAGAATTTCGTATCTGTCGCGTGATTGAATATACTCATGCCGGCGATTAGAATCGACAGGGGGTGGGGCTCGAAAATTGTCGGCGGAATTCTGCCCCCTTAACCACCCTCTTTCTATTACTACTGCAGCGGGCGTGGGCGGCTGGAATGATTAAGTACCTTTTCGAGTTATGTATTTTTAACACAGAACAATTGCGAGAGCCGTTTCTAATACGCCTGGGATACTCGGCAGCTGGCACTTTAACTTAACGCTATGGCGCGCAATGTTTAATGCAACGGCAATTATTAGACGGCGAATTAGATGGTGAGAGCGCGTGTCTACCACGTACAGGTACAATTGCCGGAGAGCGCAGTTGCCCTCATCAATGTTGCAATTCAGTTTGATCGCTGTAATTACGCGGGCCCGAGCTTACAAATAGCGGTCAAAAGATCGATGACTGTCGCGAGAGTGGCGAACCTTACAATGGTGTACTCGCGTCCTTTGACCTTCTGATACGTGTGAATATCATGGCAAAAATTGGAGATCAGGCTGCGCACTTGTTCTCCCCCCAAGAGGCGCAATCCTTTTTCAGCAGGAAGTCCATTGCCGAGTTAAATAAGGCTATTTATTATCATAACATCTAATTTGATGGCAGAGGGTGATGCGCACGGGGCATGTGGCCGTGATCTCACGGCCGAGGGTGAAGCACAGGTGTCCCAGGAAAACCGGCTATCGCCGAGTTCACCTGTAATTGCAGGAAGTGAAACCGGGCAATTGATTGCACACCCTTAATTAACAGTTCTGCAAATACTTCTTCAATCGGAAAGACTCTTTTCTTATTTCCTACAAGAAAGGTCAGGAACTGCAAGTTCGAAGTCAACGCGATAAGTAGGATGGCAAATAGGGGTGGAAATCGATTCATATTCTATAATGATGCGAGCTGTGATCTAGCGACTCCATCGAAGACTCGTTATCGTCACGTAGGATTGCCGATGTATCCGCCTAGGTAGTCTTGGCGATATAGTTAGCGCGGGAGTGATGTGCTGGGCTGACTGCTCGCAACTCATGCGAACCTAAACACCTGTCTGCGACCACCGGGTAACGTGACATCACCTCACGTGACCTGGCGAGCCGCAGAACGAAACCCCGTCGACCAAGTCGTCCTCGTATTCGTCGGGCGAGCAAGCGCCAGTAACATTGGCGTGGGTGCCGTTTGCGCGACCTCACCAGGGGTAATCTGCCTAATCGGCGTCCTGGAAGCCGGCGATTACATACGCAAAATGATCTGGCAGCTCGACCTCGTCCCATTCCCCAATCCTAACGACACCTGCAAACCCAAGCAAATAAATGTGGTACAAGAACGCAGTGGAGAATTTGAGAACATTTGTCTATAGTTAAGACAATTTAAAAAGTACTTGATAATGTATAATAATTCTATAAACAGCAGGACATTCCCGGCAGAGGTGATTCAAAGACAAATGTATGCCCTTCTACATTAATAAATATCATTCTCGAAAGCTACTACTCGAAAATTTGATTTTCAAAGGGAAGACATAATTAGGAGGCAGTTTCTGCACATTCCGCGTACATTTCATCTACAAAGGTCCGCAAAGAATCCCGAGGATTATCGGGAAACATGTCATTTGATCGGTATACAATTGGAAGCGACAAAATTGTGGAGGGTCGCGTGTCCACCAACCCCTGCGGGGTGTTCCGCCGTTCGTCCTGTGTTTGCCCCGACTTGTCTCACTGTTTGCACAGTAAGGAGGCACGGATTCCTTTTCACCAGGCTCGCGCCAAGTCACGATTCGTGACGCCGCTTGTTTCGCAACTCGTGGAAAGTTATCTCATCAAGTCGTCACGAGGACGCGCCTACCCCGTTAACTCATCCGCCCCACACACACATACACGTAAAACCACCCACTTTCGTCCCAATACGGAAGATTAAACTTTTCTTACTGCACGCTGCTGGTAGTTACTACTGCGGATTATTTGCTCGCTTTGTTCTCGCATTAGAGTCGTGCTTCGCCTTCCTCGTTCGCTTCCTCGCCTACCTGCACCAGATGTACTAATTAGCTCGCACCCCACGTGGAAAAAGAGCACTCGGGACGACTTCGAGGCTGAACTTTCGCGAACACACCACTTTTCTTCGGCAGACTAATTATCCGCCGGGGCGAAGCAGACTGAATCACTGCATACATGTAGTCTGTAGGGAAATATTGCGTTGCACTGTCCGGTAGCAAAGTCATACCGCAGTTCGTCGGTTCTCAGACGTGTGTTAGAACTTCGGTGATGACTTCATCCTGCGATGTGTCGAAACTCGTACCCGATTACCCGAACATCCTCGAGTCCGAAGAAGGCACTGTCTTTCGTTGTGGGCAGTGGTGCGGTACGACCATTACGGGTTTTAGGGAGAAAATTATATGGGGGCCTTATTTTATACCAGACAAATTTTATAACTTTCTTAGAGCTTCAATTCTAAGACCTTTGGGTCTTCGGGTCTTGATCCTGAGACCTTAGGGCCTTGGAGTCTCAATGCTGTGACCCTTGGGTCTTCGAGTCCCGGCGTGAAGTACCTAAACACAGTACTGGATGTAAGACTTTACGTGACCACCCTGACAACATGCCTTCTTGTGAAATAATTGTTTGACTCGGACTCTGACAGGCAATGTAATAAATACATAGTTTTTGTCCTACCGGCTATCTTTCTATCAATGATGGTTTCATGATTCCATGGAACAAAGGTATTTTGACCGCCACATCATTATTAGTAACACATAATGTGCTGTCATTTGAGAGCCGATTAAAAAGAATAAAAGGACCACTGCTGAAGGATAAGTTAAGCAAGTGAGGGGTGCTTAAGCGAAGAAGGTTTAATCATTTAGGCTGTTTGGCCCAGTAGAGGAGGGCGAGCAGCGCGTCCCAGGCCTCTGGTTCCCAGGCTGCCGGCAAATTGTGGCTTACCGCGCCGGCACCGTTCTTATCCGCACTCGTCCGGCCAATTCTTCGTAGGCTCGCTCCACGTTCTTATCGGACCGCGCGAAAACAGCAACTCCTACAATCCTCGAAATACATACCAGGAACCAGAGGGAAAAAAGTGGAACTCCGGTGCCTGCCCGAGCTCGTTCCGTCCTCGGCGCAGGGGCACAATCCGACACCAACCTGGCAAACTGCCCGAGCCCTCAGTGAATTGGCCTCTTAATCCTTTCTACAATGTTTCGTCTAATCAATTTGACTAATCGAATTTGTCAGGTTCTTCCCCTCATTTAGTACACGACGGGACATAAAAAGTACTTTAGAAAACTGTGCCTGACTTAATAAACGGGTGAATGAATAACTCGGGAATCGTCGTAGACACTTTTCCCGGACGAAGATTAAGCCTGGAACTAATCGTGTAAAATCCTGTACATCCTGTAACCAGTGTTAGATCAGACTGTATAGAACCGGTAAAGTAACTTGACAATTTTTTCAAAACATCATTTAGCAATGTCTATAATTTCGTTACCACAGGCCGTGTCATCAAAGTAGGTTTATTAGAAGGTACAGTGGCATCCGGGATAATTTATAACGATTCCTGCGGCTGAAGGGAAAGCTTCCGCTGGAAGCGAAAAGTCCGCTTCCGTGTGAAGCGGCAGCCATGTCCTGTGGTCGCTCGGAATGAATATTTCATACGCAACACTCCCGCCTCTCGCGATACAACCGCTCCTCCTCCTATTGTTTTACTATCCGCCGGAACGCACGCCCCTTGACCGTAGCAGGTTTGTGGAGTTATTTAAAATTGCAAATCAATAGCAGAGGCGGCCGAGAGAAAAACAGGCGGCGAGCGAGTCACACACTCGTCCCCGCCAGGAATTCCGGGATGACGTTAACCTGTCGTCGAGTCGGTGAAATTCGACTTGGGAGTATGGATTAACCCTTTCAGGAGATGGAAGGCAGTGCAGAGGGTTGTGAGAACGACTGCCAGGACGACTGCAACGAGGAGCCTACGCTGCAGATCTGTAAGTGTGTGCGAGTTGCCGAGCACGCTTCCCGATTTAACCTGCGACTTCTGGAAGCACTGCGGGGCCTGAAATTCGAGAGAGAACCTGGTCAACTGGTGTCGAGCTCGACCGTCGACGAGATCGTGCGATTCTTCGAGCAGAACTACAGGGATGTCGGCGACCTTCATTCCCAGGTGCAAACCGGTCTCAGACAGATCTGCGAGCAAGGGTTAGTTTTGTGGAGGATGAACATCCTCGTGGGAGATGGCACTCGGACTAGAGAGGAATCGAATTTTCCACCAGACTCGCCATGGAGCTCTTCCAGCAGGAGTACTATTTCGTCGGACCACAGGCTAACTCGATGAATACTACTGCGAGGCACACCATCGAGGAACCGACCCAGTCGTGCCTAGTTTGCTCCAGCTCCAAGAGTATCCAGGACTGCACGCTGGTCAGCTGTAAAAACCAACAGTCGGCGAAAACCAATAATGCAATCGGGTACAGTCACAGGGCTCGAAATGCCAGCAGAAAAGAACGGGGAACCAAGTCTGCAAGGTCTTCCGGGTGCTCGGGCTGCAATGTAAAGGCAGCCCGCCGAAATGTAGATGATTCTATCGTGAAATACCAACAAGCCGAGACTAATGTTAGTTTAAACTCATCGAATAAGTCCCAGAAGTTCAAGTGCGCTGAAAGGCAAAGCAATCCTGAGAATAGGAAAAGGAATGTTTATCAAGGACGTCGGAGGAATAGTTCGGCGAGACGAGGCTCAGTACTGAATGGACAAGCGATAAAGGACGTGGATGAAGACGATGGCAATACGGATGGATTGTCGGAAGATACGGATGAGATTTATAAGGCAACACGAGGCCAAAATTTGTCCCAACGATCGAAGACGCGGGAACGGGAACTGAAGAGTTGGATCAAACATTGCCGGAAGAAGTGCCAAGATCGAAGTAGACATTAAGATCCAATCTATTAAACTACAAAACTCGTAATTCGTAATAAAAGCCTCACAATCTACAATTAAATGTGTTTATTTCTCTGTTTAATTTCAATCCTTCCGATTTAAAATCTCAAAGCCGATGAGACTCGTACAACTCTTCCGCGGGAATCCGCTGGAATTAGGTATCCCATTACGCGTGCGAACGCCAGAGCCGTTTGTACGTAAGATTTTGCATCATATCCCCTCGAACCCTTGCAATTCTGGATGGCACCAACGGCGTTGGTAAAACCTCCTCGATGTAGATATTGAGGTCTACCAATGGACTTTCGCCGATGTTTCCTTCGGAATTTTTCGCACGCCGTATTCCGCCGCTTTCGCATGACATCTCGTTGTGCTACCATTTCCAGATACTTATAGACCAAGTTCGTAACCGTGCTTTTTAATCCGTGCGAACGGGTCATTCGTTCATCGCTATTCATCTTGGGAACCATGAGCAAAGTAGGACTTGAAATTTTCTTGAATGGACTTTTCTTGTAGGCCGCACGAATTTTTGTAGATCTTTTCGGGTTGTTAGCTATCACATTTTTGTTTAAATTAAGATGTTATTGATTTCCGACACGCGCGTTGCTTTTACCTAGTGAACATGTGCAAGCGCATTGTATCGTTCGATGGTATACAAGAAAGCGAAGAGTAGTTGGGAGAATATAGTACAGTCCACCGCCACTATGACCACTAGTTTCGAAACTAGTGACAGTAGTTTGCATCATGGTGGTTCTACGAATGTCAATTCACACTTAGCAGCGATATAATGTCTAATAAGGTAAGAATACTCACGAATTGCTACTTCTACCACCAAGACTCTTCCTCACTTTAACCGCAGTCCGCTGGGATACTTAACAGATGCTTTACTACAATTCTCACTCCGATTTTCATTATTCAACTCTGTCCCCAAGGCTTTCTTTCTGCTTTAACTATCAACCTCGAATCTATTGACTTTCCATACTCCGAACGCGACACGTAATTGCGGAATACATAGTTGTTATGTCGTTTGCGAATAAACGTGAAACTGTTCAATGTCAGTGTCATATTAACATGTTATCAGCTATGTGATGTCCCATAGGGTGCAATCAGAAAAACTAGTTCTAACGATATGGTTAAAGGGAGCTCTAAGCAAAATTCAAAAAACAAGGACGATGATGAATATGTCAGAAAGTCTGACGCGTTGCATGCAAAGAAAAGTTATAATCATAGAGGAGAAGGAGATAAGCCCCAAAGAGGAACTCCTAATTCCATACCCCCCCGATTATTGCGGAGTAAAACCAGTACAAAGGAATCTGGGAAATCCCAAATAAAAACCCGCAAGGATTTAACTACAACAGGCACGATGAAGTCCAGTAGCAGTTCGAACATAAATGTTAAATCTAGTACAAGTTCTAGGCTGAAGACTGATGTCTCTAAAAGAAGTAGTACTACTGTAATCGCTAACAGTAAACCCAAAGAAAAAGTTCAACCCGGCTATGCTGAGAAAAGGGGGTTGTCCACTGTGTACATACCACAGTCTATAGCTAGCAAACTGAAACCTAAGACTACAACCCAGCCATCTCCTACTAGCAAAGACAAAAGTCGGACAAAAGATGTGAAAGAATCAGTCACCAGAGGCAAAGTCTTACCTAGAGAGAGGAAACTGTCCCGGACACTTAGTCCAAGCGAAATTAAAATGCTACATTTAGCAGCAAGACCAGATACCTTACAGATAAGTAGGAAGCATAAGGATGATTCGGATGTCACAGTGGATGCTGGTGATTACGATTATGCAGATGACTTTGAGGATTATGAGTCTGATTTCCAAGAATGCACCGACAGTGATGAAGCAGATGTTAGTGAGAAGTCAGATAGTTACTTGCAGGAGGAACCAATAGAACTTTGCAGCCAGGAAAAAGTACTGCTGCTAATTATACAGGCTGTAGAGACGGTGTATCAGAACTTTTTGGTTTTCACGGTTCATTTTACCACAGCGAAAATCGGTGCACAGCGCGGAGCAGAGGGGTGAAGAAGAACATATGCTCGACTCTGGCCACTATGAGTTGGCGGAAGCTAGAAAACGCGCAGCGAGAATAGAGTCCATTATCACAAGTCAGCCCAAGTATTCTTCTCCGTTAGAAGCGGGACAATCGACTAACAAGCCGTATAGGTTTGCAATAATTAAGATCAGCTATCAAGAGCACTGATGCACCGTAGTAAATAAAGACACTTTCTCACCGCACCGCTTCTTCTCATTGTTTTGGCTTCGATAATCTTACAAGAGTCCTTTCTAACGTGGGTTGAACTGAACAGCGAGGATAAAACGTCAGAAATTAAGTCTTTACCGTCGTCTACCGATGAAGGTTTTGAGGATAGTCGGTCTGGTGACTTCACCAGGAGCCCACCGCTCTCGCAGATTTCGATTATCGACTTCCGTAAATCGAAGGGCAACCAGCCGGCAAAGGTGAATGAAGCTTACCCAGGCAGGGGCGTCGAAAAATTTGTCTAAAGTAGTAAAACAGGTATATCATGCTACACAGAAGACGCAGCAGGTACCAAGTAGAGGACAGGACCTCTTGCAAATGATCAAATTGGATACCATGCAATGGTCCCTTCTTGAATGCACTCCCATACCGTATGACGACTTCATCAAATCGTACGGGAAACTCAATAGCCAGCAGGTCTCAACACAGACGGGTGAAGATAATACGGAAACGGAGACCCAAACAGATGCAATTACGCTGGAAAATAAGTGGACACAATTTCCTGTAGCGTGTAGGACCAATTTACGAACGAAAGACGACGTAGAATTATTTAAAATGGTTCGTAAAAATTAGAGAATAACGTGTGCGTGACTGAAAGGGCCTAGTGGACGTCGGAAGATATGTACATACTTGCAGGATCAACTTGGGGTCGGGGGTGACCAAATGAAGCCCGTAAATCCTGGTACCGCGATCTTCGACGTGCTTCGCCTGAGTGATTTCGTCACTCGCGCGGGCAGGGTAATATTATCCTTGCTGGAGGAGAAAAGGCAAGGGACAAATATTGTTCGAGACGAGGGCCATAATTCACTAGCCTTCAGCAGTAATGTTGTCCGTCTAGCCGTGAATAAGATCACCTTCCTAGCCGGCAGGCCAGTGACGATAATACACTACTCCGAAACCTTCAATAAAATTCTCCTGACTATTCATGCCTCCGCAGAAGAGGTGCGTATAACTTAAGGCATTGCTACTTCGGTGCAAGGGAGACAATGATATGATCGTCCCAATAGGAAATAGAAACATCGAGTAAACAAGACTTCATTACTGACTGCTCTATTGGCTGTGTTTGGAACATATCTGAACCATCAATGCCAACTAAATTATTCTATACGTCATGTCCTATCAGCGCGTGCTGCTTTCATTCGATGAATTATAATGTCGTTTTCGCTGGACTACTGGACGGGTATTGACTATACCTTCTCTCCTTTTCGAATAAGTGTAAAAAAATCTTTATGAAACGGATTCCTTGAATAAATAGATCTATGAGTCTTTGGGACTTGAAGGAGGATGAAATGTACCATCAGAAAATTACTGATAAAGCTAATGAAGTAGAATGGACAATACGCACTCCGACTTACACGACAACAGGTTCAGACGTAATGGGTCATCAGTCGAAAATTGTAGCTGTTCGAATTTTATCTAAAGTTGAAGATCGTCCACCCAAAGGACGTAGCAGCAAATTCGTGCCTATTCAGGTTCGCATTACTTTGATACGATCAAGCAATGCTTTCATAATTGCGCTGTGTTTGCTAACTTGGCACTCTAATCCCAATAGATATGTAGCTTGGATGACGAGGGATTACTGATAATATGGTCCGCTATACATAATGTGAGAATAGGCTTAGACGACCTGGGACTATCGTATTGGGGAGACATTAAGCTGGCCAAAACCCAAGAATTACTCTTGAAATCTGATAGACGGCAGAAGTAATTATATCGAATCTAATTATTTCTATGGTATAGACCCGTGTAAAACTAAAAGGTTCGAAATGTTCTAGAAAAACCAACGCGCTTTCGTTCATTGATATGTGTGTCAATCCTGTGAACACGAATAATCTCTATGTCGCGACTAACACCAGCTCTATTGTACACGCAACTTGCATTGGTCATAAATCTAATCCTCCCGTATACGATGAAGCTGAAATACGTAAGTCATAAATTAAAGTTCTTGAGATAACGGACTGCGTTTAATAATAAAACCTACAATTCTAGAACCATCCGAAAACGTAACTTGTATGGAGATCTGTCCGTTCGAGCGCTCCTTTTTCTGGGTAAGCGATTCTCCGATCTCGTATAAAGGATTCTTTCGCGTACACTCTAGTCTCATGAATGTTGCATTAGGCCGGCTGCGATGATGGTTCTATTCGATTGCATTCCTCGAATTCCGAGAAACCGATACTTCGACTACGGGATGAAAGCGCTGGTGGAAGAATCAAAGCGATCAAATGGTCCAAGTCGAAACCCTTCACTGTTTACGTGCTGCACTCAACATCGCTGTAAGGAATCCGTGTCCCATCAATTCAATTGCCGAACAAATCGAGACTTAATAACCGAGTACTTTTCCAGAATATCTATATGGGATTTGAGTAAGAGCGACATACAATCCTCGCACACAATTGATATGCGCGAACGGGGATCTGTAACTGCAATGGATCTGTCCCCTTGTAAAACTAAGCGTGACATGAATCACCAGTATCTTGTACGTGTCGATTCTCCATTATGCACCCGGGTCGTAAAAGCAAAGCAAGCAAAATAAGGTGAAATGTTATTTCCAGGCTCTTGGTACCGAAGTTGGAACCGTAGAGGTACACAAGTTGCAAAAAGACTTCTGTCACTTGAAATTGGAAGACAGCGCACGGGAGCTCGACACGTTTCTGCGATACATTGCCATTCTATAGACAATCTACCAGGTCAAGAAATAGATTTTGTATTGTGAACATACATTGATACCCGAATTCCAACGTAGAAACCGATGACAGCAAAGTGTCCTTACACTTTCTCACGGGCTCACGAGCCTTATTATTATCGCAACCGTCCACGGCAGGTGCTACATAATTAATAGTTTTTTTTATGGTAAAGAACTATTTAAATAAAAACAATTGCAAAGCAAACGTATTGTGTTCGAAGTTTTATTTAGCTAACGGTACTCCTCGTTGTAAAGAAATCTAAGCAAGAAATACTTCACTCAGTGCAATTACTAAGAGACTGAAGAGTATTGTGCTCCGAGACGATATACACCAAATCCTTTCACTACCACACGGTGCCTGTTTCACAATATCATCTACGATATCGGGATAACTTCTTACACGGCTCAGTCTATGATCCTCTAGCTGCAACTTTCGAACGCCCTCCGGAAAAATGACGCTATGATTCGAGTCGTACATCCCGTACATAGAGAATGCGATAGAAGGCGCATTACTTTGTGAGCCGAACATGCTGTCCATCTCAAGTAACATCGCATAGATCTCTTCCCGCCTCAACTCCGTCAAGTTCTCATGGCCGACCACCTGAAAAGACTTGCAATCGTGAGACTATGAAGCACTTACCACTGCACAAGCTCGAATGCAAGTTTAAATTACCGTGCATAGAGAGGTCCACGTGAGCAAACAAGAGGTATTTCGTTTAAAGTAATCGTCTGAGGTCACGGGACGGTGAGTGAGCTGTGTGCCGTTGACACACAATGTTCTATACCCCGTATTATTACCCTTGTTTCGAATCTGCGTAAGTTTTCCTGTACGAAGGCAGATAAATAATGAGCGCCGATTCTTATCGCACATTTGTACTAGAAATATTTTTTCTACCAGTTTTTTCCTCAATGCTCTTCAAGTTCACGATTGCGACATCCCCCAAGCCAGACGAGAGACAGTCGAACGTACTAATATCATCGCCGGCTCTTCCTGCTATAAACAGTTTTCGTTCTATTTATTCGAGCATTACCGCGGAGACGGATTTATCTTTGCGATACGACGGAAGCGCTATTAAGTCTTTAACACGTGTTTACCTTGTTTGCAGAGTGAGTATAAATTACGAGGGGCGTCTTTTTGAGTGTCGTTCAGACCAAGAACACAGCTGTCTTTAAAGAAGTTCCCAATACTTCTCGCGTCCGAACAATCGGGATCTGGACCAGTAATGTTCCTCACGAAACTGGCGAAAGCGTCCCATCCTGAAAACGACGTGACCTTGCAAGCCGATTAGTGATCAAGCAATCCGATAGTAGACGATCTTACCTACTCCTTTGTAGCCGGGAAAGCATGCTTTCGCCCCTTTGAGATCGTTGAGGCTCTCGAAACGCGAGTCTTGCTTCACGACCGCGGCGATCCTATTCAAGTCATCGGCCAGCTTGGGCAATCCGTGTAGAATTGGTTTCAAGCCCTGCCTGAAACAGCATCCTAGACACCACGGAGACTTTTCCCCCGGCAAAAAGTGCCATCCCTCTGACTACTCACTTTCTGGCCTCGAGGAGTTCTTCGGGCCGCGCGACAAAGATATCCGCCCGATTTTCCTTGATCGCCTGTAGACAGGCGGCGCGCGTGGACTCCTGGATACAGGAAATCGCCGGCTCTATTCCGTATACTGCGGAAGCCTCCCTCAACCAGCGGCACTTGCGATCCTCCAGGTTCGACACCACGCACCATTGCACCCTCCTCGACGGCCGACACGGCGTCCGATTATAGGCACTCACGAAATTAGGAACTGCAAGTTCAAGCAATAGAACATGTTACAAGAAGAATCCTCGATACTCCAATATTCAGTGTACGAGTATGTGAAAGTACATGTTCGCAAGAAGTCCTCCGGAGTCTGGAGCGTATCACTGGTGACGGGAGACGTCCAATGATTTCCCATTACTCTCCTCAATGGAACTTCCCAGATATTATACCCCTTTGGCGTCAGATTGTTGAACATTTTGCTGACCTTCTCGGCGATTTCTCTGTAGAAAAAAGGAGGAATCGGTGAGAGCGTGAGTTGGAGGATCAAAGCGGTCTCCAACTGTTACTGAAAATCATTACTGACGATCTGGCAACGACAACCGGCCACGGCCGTGTGATCCAGACACATGGTTTGCCAAGTGCCATGGGCCTCGTGGTACTGTCCATACAAAGGTAGTTGTAGTCTTCTTTATTGATCTGCTTCTCCTGAATCGAAAGATGATCAACTGATACATATTTACATGGTTATCTCCCAATCGTACTGACTCCCTACCTTGAAGTGCTCGAGTGCGTCATCTAATCTGACCCAGGCAATATCACCGGCATTATCAGTCAGGCATAGCACAGCACCCTCTCGACCGTAATACTTGTCATCCACGTAACACGCCGCCGGGACGTCGCACGAGGCGCACAGGTTCTTGTATTTCGCCTCTGCCAGTGCCGGTGAAAATCATCTACACTTAATTATTCTTTCCTCGCTGTGACATTTCGTCGTTGATTGGACTAAGCCGGCAGGGTACGTACTCAGTTTATTGTCGTATGCACTGTCGGCGACCCAGGGCCCGGCGATGCATGCGGACTGGAAGAAGCTCGACAAGCTAGCCAACCTGTTCTCCAGCAGCGTCTTGTTCTGATCGCACTGCTTCGGGATCATCATCTCCTCGAAGAACTGTGGGTGACAAGCGAGGTACGATTTCTTATTGGCGATCATAGCCTTGTCGGACTAGTCTACGATCGAATCATGTAGTCGAGAAAGAGAGAGAGACCGTGGAAAAGGCTTTGGTCCAGCTGCGGTCGGCTGTCATTCTCCTATTGTCGAAGTCCTGAAGCCCCGGGTGGCAGAATCGCTTGCCGCCGATGTCCCAGATGTTCGTCACGTACTTTCGCACTATCACTACCATCTCAAAGTGTTGCTTTTCTGGCATAAATAAAATCGATTAAGCTCTCGTTTCTCATGAAACAGCGGGATTCGTACGACGATAAAGAAATTGCAAGCGATTTTTCAATTTATTAAAAAAATAGTTCATCTATCGAGTTTGAGTGATTACCATTGGGAAAGAGTCTCATCTCGTTCGACACCAGGACATTATACTCCTTGTACGCCGCCACGGCTATGAGGTCCTCCGGCTCCAGTACCGTGAAGTCCGCAATGCCGGTGGTTACCATCCGTAAACAATTAAATCTACGGAATTAGCATTCGTTAGATCAAACGAGCTTTTGATTAATAATCCTTGTGTATCCCGCACGAGCAATTTCTCAACCCACCTGTCATTCCCCAACGCGCACTCCACCTGACTGCTCGCCGTATTCAAAGCCGAACAGTACGTGTGGATGGTCTTGTTCCTATTCGCAGTCTGGACCACGCATACCTTCACTGCAAGTGTCAATCTTTCAATGCTTATTGCACTCGACATGCAAAAACTGCCAGTGTCAATCAAACCTGACATGTAAATCCTTATCGGACTCCATTTGTTACTCACGTTTCTCAGCGAGCGCAATCTCGTGATAGAGTTCAACGAGGAAGATGAAGATAAGAATCCGCTGGTAGTACATAATGAGTGAGCCTTCGACCGACACCCTTTGCGCCGGTTGACAATTGACAATTGACAATGAGTGTTTAGTCGCTTTCCGAAGTAGGAAGCAATAAAAGCTTTCAGGGGGGAGGGGGGGCGAAACTTCGCGAATTCCCCTGGAAACCGGCTTTAATTAAGAGCTTCTCTTTTTATCTGATTATTCTCGTTCCCTTCGGGCAGCCTGTGTGAATGCTTCCGATTCTTTAATGCCCGGGCGAGCGCATATTTCGGACTGTTTAGAATAAGGCCTTGCGCGCCGACTTTCTCGTATCCTTGAAACTCCTGAGGACCGGTCCAAAAAGCGGCCACGAGAACACTGTGCGTGATATCATCGGGCCACGAATTTCGAGTCTCCCGCTGACAGGTGATCGGTACCACGATACAATCTTCAATTTTTTAACCGCTGCAATCACGACGACCATCCATCAATTCGGCCAAGCTCCGTTTCGAGCAAAAACAAAAGTCGGGAAGATTCAATACGTAATCCTCGACTTCGCTAGAAGACACCAAACGACGCCAACTAATACTTGAGATTCGCCGGGTGCATAGTTTGCTCCAATTATTCCACTCTATGCCATGGAAATCTTGTCTGTAATTAACCAGGCAAGCGTCTCGGATGCACCGCGGGTCGTCCTTATTTAATCGCACGCAACGCCGATTTCAGTGTTTCCCTCGGAAGTGATGAACTTGACCTCGGTAAGGAGTGTAATCGGGCCGCTAAATCGCTCGTTAGTTCCACGCGAACAACTCTCTTTTGTTGCTGTATTACATCGAACGAACTATCGCCACGTGCGAATTGGTGCGGTCGGTTGATAGGAGCGCGCGTGCCGGCGATGCCTCCTGACTCCGCGAAGACTGGGATACGAGCGGTGCTCGCCGATGCGATGCGACCGAAAGCCCACTACGGGAACTGGAATTATTATAGCCTGGTGGGAGGCTCCTGCGTAATACGCGATGCCTGTATAGCTCGCAGCATTAATGCACAGAATCACGAAGAGCCGCGTCCGCACCGTGCTGATGACGCTCGCCGGCCGCAGACCAGAGACAAACATTGCTCCACTGTCATCGACTCTCGCTGAGCCTTTCCGCGTCCAGGGTGATTCATTTGCCGCGAAACTCGACACACTGGAGTATACGCGGATGTATGGAGGATAATTACAAATTGTCTGGTAACTTTTGCAGGCATGACGTTTTTAGTAGAACACCGAAAGAAATTGTCCTGCTGCCACGTTTGACCACACATCTATAATTACTTGGAGCGGAAAGTTTATCGAGTCCCCTGATTACAGAGTGTTTCCAAACAACAGTCGAGCTCCATTTTTTATCCATCAAATACGTATACATTATTTTATATTATTTGCATTGGACATGCAATGTCAGATTTTTATATAGAATGTAGAAAAGAGTTTGGACACATTAGCGCATAATTAAAATCACTAGATAATTTTTAAGTGTCGTATACAGTACATACATCCGTGATTGACCGCAGTCGGCCAATTTCCGGAATTCTCGTGGTACGAAAAGCTTTCTTTGCGGATTCAAGTACGGGTATAAGCGTAAAAATCCTTCGGGTAACGTCGGGGAACTTTCACCGGTGGCCGCTTCTCGCCCGATGAATGAAGACGTCTGTTGACGTTTCGCCTCAATATTACTGCGAATTATTCGGTAACAGAGTCGAATCTATTTGGGAGAAAAGATCTATTTGGGAGAGCACAGGGAGATTCAGGCGGCGGCAATTTCTCCGCGAAGTCTTGGACGCCGGGTCGCGAAAGGGACCTGAGTCATCCGTCAATTGCCACTGAATTACTTTGTTAATGCCACAATTGTCAGCGCGGCGACGATTGCACGCGAATTACCCGATGACGTTGTCTGTTAAAGCGGACATCCTACGACAGTCGGGGCGAGTCGTCGTACCTTTTCCTTAGGGAAAATCGTAAATCAACTGTCAGAGAGAAAGAAAGACAAGCGGTCTCTTCCAAGAATGCGCTCTTTGCAAATTCGACGATTTGCTGGACTCATTAAGCGTCCCGTGTGCACCGTGGAGATAATCCTAATCAACGAAGATAGACAGGAACAGCCCCGACGCTCGGATTCGCAGTGGGCGGTACTGATAACTGCCATACATAGTTTGAGATGAAAGCTTCGCCTCCGAGACTCTTTCTAGATGCTATCGTGTATATTCCACATAGTCCATCATTGAGACCAGCAATATTCCTCATTTAACACAAACTTCCGCAGTCTACTCATGACGAGTCCGCCGGTATTTCCTCCAATTAGCGCGGCATTTCAGCGGAAGCTCGGACTACATAGTGTCTCAGAGTCTGCCGAGCACAGTAATCACCCGTGGGATTTTTTTCCAGAATGAAACATGCCTCTAAAACATTGTCATGTGTTGAAATGTCGTTTCTTGTAGAAGTTTGTCGAAGCTCGCAAAAAGCATTCAGCAATAATGTCCAACAAGAAGTTCCGCGGTGTTGTTCCTCCAATGAAGACGGAAGTAACTTAAAACCATTAATCAAATTAACAGCAAATACCGATATTATCTGCGTATTACTCGCCACTGCAATAGTCTCCAGACTTTCAATAAGCTTAACAGTACTCCAATAGGATTCCGAAGTTGAGGACTGCGGTAGGCATCAGTTTCTCGCCCTCGGGAATCGCAGAGAATTATACCGACTCATTATGCGCGTATACCGTTATCCGCGGCTAGAGCGATAGAACCGTTTTAATTCGTTTCCGTGAAGCGCGTTGGGAAAATGCAAGGGGGATTCATTAGCCGGAATGATTTTCCTGGCAGAAGCATAACACCGCCTTTCAAATGAGCCTCGACACTACTCGCCTTCGATGCATTAAAGCGCATCTTCACTATGCTGCTTGGCACTATCACCGGCGCGAGCTGCGGCACTTTATCGCTCGGCGCGGCATTGCTGAGGCAGACGCGGAATATTTTGGTATAATTCGCTCGAGTAGATTAATAGGGAACTTTTAGACATTTCCACCAAGTCTACCATGCAATTTCTTGTAGGAAGTACGGAATAACATTAGCAAACAGTTGTCATTAGAACCCATCTCTCATTGTGCGCCGCTATGTATTTCAGACGCGAAACCGACGCCAGTTTCAAAGACGATAGCCAGACATTCATATCGGTCTGATACAGCGCCGCGGAGGAAGAGAGGAAGAGAAACTACCAACTACAATCGTGGGTAATCAAGTGCAAATCGTCGAGACCGAGTCCGATCACTGAAGAGTGTAAGTACGCCTGTCAATCATGGGTGACCCACTCATGATTTAATCTGGCTGCGTGTCGATTAATTCGATACCTATATGCACCCACACGACAGAATATCGCTTTCGTCGGAACGACAGAAGCCTACTGTCGAGTTGACTAGAGTATTCCTTGGAAAAATAAGGCAACGTCAATGTTTGGAAGCAGGAGCAACATATAAAGTAAGTTCGAACACCCCTGCGAGATTGTTGGTCTTCCGAGTAAATCACGAAATGTAACTATTCGACGCTACCACCAGTAAATAAGTAAAGAAAATTTGGCTACGGGTGCGTCTCCACATGCAGAGTGGTAGTGTATATATATGTTAACTATGCATTGCTTTGGCAGCTTAGTTACAAGGCAACTGTTGGATCATCGAATGACGACAGTAGTGGAATACAACACGCACCTCATGCGCACTAGATCACATTTGAAATCGTCTGGAGGGCCTACACTAGGTTCTATTATTTCGAATGCTCGGCACACGATTGCAATTGCACCGATCAATTAGAATGGAATTGAATGAATTTCATGGGCACATTACCAATATACATGTCGCGATCCTGACGTATCTTATCTAATCTCGATGAGAAGAATGCCACTTCCAGTATGACAGCTGCTTCACTGGATTGCTAAAGCAAACTTTCGTGCGGTTGAAAATCTATTGTGACCTGTGTTGGGCGGGAAAAGGAGCCTGGGCGAATCTCACCGGGTATTCGATTGCCGCATACGTTGCAACTACTTACTACTACATACTTCGCGTCGAAACTCTGATTGAATGAGCCAGTTATCTGGACCAACTGATTGAATGAGCCAGTCATCTGGAGTTTCTAAGTTTCCTTGATTGCTCCAAAGTATTCTAAAAAGTCCCTACGCGTTTCCGTATTCCTGTTGTAGATGCTGGGGATGCTTGGACCGTAGGTACTGACTTTTTTAGAAAGTGACCTACCAGGCCCCGCGCGAGGCGGAAGTTTTTTGGATCCAACCGTTGGAGCCGCAGAGTAAGATGAAAATAAATTATAAGCAACTGCCTGTCAAGGCGCACTACCTCTTCTTTATGGCGGGTACGTATTGTAAAACTTTCTGTCTCTCTGTACCCCGGAAGTCCCGTTATTTACGCCAGCCCTCGTATTTCATTTCCAGCGATGGGACCAATCCTCCCATTTCTCCCTGTCTACGGCAAACAACTCGGCGTCTCGCCGTCAATAATGGGCAGCATTACTGCTGCCCTGCCTATATTGTTCCTGATAGCCAAGCCGGCCTTCGGCTTTCTTGTTGATTACTTCAAAAATGCGAGAAAGTCTATCTTCGTCGCCCTACTCGCGACAACAAGTGCTTGCTACGTACTGATGTACTTTCTGCCAACATTGCCTGGTTCGGTCTTGCCGGATCATAGTTTTAAGAATGTGTCCTGCGCCTCGTTCACTCATTGTAGCTCAGAGGTAAAGCGGATAACCCTTTCCTTAAACGGGAGATTTTCCTGGATCCTAATCGCGATGCTGAAAAACTGCTGTTACTCTGTCCTGATCCAAGGATTTAATAGCTCCTGGCCAGTGCAAAGGAGTGAAGAAGACTACCTGCCACTGGTCGTGCGAAGCTGAGGGAAATTTTTCGTTGCAAGTTTACTTCAAAGCGGAAAAGGGCGAGGCAAATCTCTCCCCCAATACTACCTGCGTCGACGGGACCGACACTATTTCCAACTGTTCCGAGAAACCCTGCACCGTTACCTGCGACCACTTCGACGAGCCCTATTGCCTCTATACGTCCCCGACCTTTTGGGGTTTCATTATCTTAATGTCGATTGGAAATATCGGATTCAACGTCTCCAATTGCATAAGCGACGCGATATGCTTCGATGTACTAGGTGGATAAATGCTGCGAGAACTATTTTTACAATTGGACCGTGTTAACGATGGAAAAGTAAAAGCGGGCTGATGTGCAGGCGAGGGCGGCCAAATGGGATATGGCAGGCAACGAGTCTGGGGAACCGTAGGATTCGGAATCGCAGCATTCCTCGCAGGATTCTCGGTCGATTGGTGGTCACAAGGCGAGATTATAAAGACTTACACACCAGCATTCTTCCTCGTTTTCGTATTCTCCATCTTCGATCTACTATGCTGTAAAAAATTGAAAGTTAGTACTACCGTATGAGACTCGTATTCTATAGCTCGATATTTTTAAAAGTTTACTTTTTAGCTGCCAATGTTGACTGACTCGGCCAACATACTGAAAGACGTGTTTCGTCTGTTGAAGTTAAAACCCATAGCTATATTTTTGTGCTTTGCAACTATTGCTGGCATTCTCGATAGCTTCATGATCTATTTCCTGTTTTGGTAAATTACTTGTTTGCGCGGAAGTTTTGTGGTGGGCTGTGAGGGCGATCACTAAATTACTTTGCCCGCATAGGTATTTGGAAGACTTAGCCGCAACTACGGGATATATGAGCCAGATTAAGTTGATAGAAGGATTAACGGTAGCGGCTGAAACCCTTGGAGGAGAGGTGATATTCTTCACTTTATCGGGTGCTCTATTATTTGCGAATGTCCTTTCTTAATACAGTTCACTGATCAGGGTAATACCATAACCGCCATTTCCATACTTTCAGGTAAATTTCTGAAGAAATTCGGATATGGCTACACGTTCACCTTTTGCTTCATTTGTTATGCCCTGCGACTTGGACTAATATCTTTGGCGCCGACACCTTGGTGGGTGGTCCTCGTAGAATTTTTCATGCAAGGGCCTACTTATGCGTTATGCTATACGACTATAGTCGCTTACGCAAGTGCAGTTGCACCCCCAGGCACTTCTGCCACTGTTCAAGGCATTGTTGCTGGAATGGATGACGGCTTTGGTAAATCAGCTTTTCGGCCATTGTATTATTTCTCGGTAATGTGTAGAATTTGATCACATGAGCCATGTCTCCATTTAGGGTACGCGCTGGGTAGTTTAATGGGAGGAATCCTTTACGAGAAGTTAGGCGGAAAAGTGACACTTCAAATCTTCTCATTGATTGCGGCTGTATCTGCACTCATGTATCTCGGTCTTCACCTCTCGTACTTAAAATATCGAACGCCCGGTAAGTGATTCGCCCTAATTTCGATAAATCTGAGTATCGGCCAGAGTATACAACTATTCCATCGGTTTCAGATACAAAAACCAACGTACAATGGAAGAGCCCGGATGAAGCACGAAAAGACTGCGCTATTGCTGAATCGTGACGTTGAAATGAGCTATTAGTTTTAATATAATGATCAATATAAGCCAATTACGAAATTCTATAGGATTCTATCGGTTACAATTCTATAATTTTATACCATTATGGTTTCGTACGATTGCCATCGTATTTTACTTTTTATATAAAACTACTATTTTGTGCCCGTACCTTCCTTTAAATTAACCATTTAACAGTTTATTACACAATTATCTCCATAATCACAAGTTATCCAGGTATATGTAACTATGCTAAAGTATAAAAAATCTGCCGGTTATGCAGAGCAGTTGTACTCCATTTCTTTTACTAAATAATATCAAATTGCTATTTTTTTACAACGAATGACTTGTAATACGGACAAGCAAGACAATTATATTTCCCGAACATGATCTAACACATCTCCTATGGTAATTTATTTTGCGATAATGCATAAGCCACAGTTCCCCAAGCTGTCTTTGCATCCTCCTTCACCATTTATAATGGGTATACTTCATATCCAAACCAAGATTTAAGTATCCTGTTAAGTAATATTCCACGACGTGGTTACCGTATTCTAGTACACGTTTCTTTCTCATCAAAGCATCGTGCGAATCATATAATTGAGAATGCCGCCGTGCTTGAAGTAAGTCAAATCAACCTCGGTATCAAAGCGTACTAATACATCGAATTTCTTGCCATTGTCCGTGGTGACGGTAACGTTTTGACCTGGTTGACAGTTTTCGGGAATATCAATATTATACTCTTCGTAACCAGTCAAGCCCAAGGACTCCGCGGTCTGTCCAGGTAAGTACTGCAGCGGAATAATACCCATCCCGACAAGATTCGACCTGTCCAGGAAGAAGAACAAACACTTGAGCACAGCGTCATAAAACTTTCAGGATCAAGTACTTTCGAGAACGTCTCAAAACTCACGAAAGGACCGATAGACAATTAGCTAACGGTAGAGGACGGTTAATTCTCCCGACAATTGCTAAGCCTACCTGTGTATTCTTTCGTACGATTCTGCTATGACCGCCCGAATACCTAGAAGGTACGGACCCTTCGCGGCCCAATCCCTTGAAGAGCCGGAGCCGTACTCCTTGCCTGCCAGGGCGATTAGGGCTGTCTGGTCTTTCCCGTACTTCTCAGCAGCGTCGAATACGTCCATC
Source organism: Crossocerus cetratus (assembly GCA_963675795.1). Classification (NCBI taxonomy): domain Eukaryota; kingdom Metazoa; phylum Arthropoda; class Insecta; order Hymenoptera; family Crabronidae; genus Crossocerus; species Crossocerus cetratus. Next base: position 14,714,981 of record OY776666.1, on the reverse strand, counting down.
TTTAGTATGAAAATGTTTAATCAGATCCTGCACTTCATACTCTAATCTAGCTACTCTGCAAACTCTGTTCAACCTCTTCTTTCGATGGAATGTAGATTGTTCGTGGTCCAGGTTTTCCGATGAACTTGTTTACCAATCGAATGTTTGCGAACGTTCCTCTTGACATCACAGCATCGTTTCCTCTGCGTGACCCATACGAATTGAACTCCTTCGGCGTTAATCTGAAAATATACGACATGGATTATGATCATTTTATTACTAAACGCAGTCCCAAGCACTGTCGCGGGATATTTACCCGCGATTTGCGAGGTATCTTGCAGCCGGCGAATTCCGAGCGATGCTACCGGCAGGACTTATGTGATCCGTCGTAACGGAATCCCCGAGATTGAGAAGAACTCGGGCATTTTGGACGGGTTTAATTGTAGGCGGTTCCTGCACCGAGAATATTTGTAAGTGCACAGATTGGCGGAAGATTTACAAGGAAATGCAAGTATTTCACCTTTCCGAGACTGTCGAAATAAGGTGGACTCTTGATATAAGTAGAGTCGTTGGCCCACGGATACAGCATACCATTGGGAGCCACGAGACCAGCCCAGCTACCACTTCCTTTTTCAATTTTACCATATACTTCTTTGAACATAGCTGGAATTACATGCTTCTGCTCTACTGCATGAATTTCGGCTCTGGTGGGCCAGATATCTTGCAAGAATACTGGAGTACCATCCGGCTTACGACCTGTGGTTGAGCAAATTTACTGGTAATTACAGTCTTATGTACTGCACAACGGAAATGAAATAATAGATTACCAAGAGGCTCTTTCTCAAAGTCAATATCAACTGTTCCTGCAATCGCGTAAGCGATTACGAGAAGTGGCGATGCCAGATAGTTAGCACGCGTGTTGGGATGAATCCTTCCCTCGAAGTTCCTGTTGCCAGAAAGAACTCCACAGCAGACAAGTTCGTTCTACACGAATAAACGACATGTAATACATATATGAATTCCTATGGCATATTATAGAAGTTGAAATCTTACCTTTTCGATCGTTTCGATGATTGTATCAGGGAGTGGCCCGCTATTGCCAATACAGGTCATACAACCATAGCCAACAATATCGAATCCTAATTTTGTTAAATAAGGAACTACTCCACTCTCCTCTAGATAATATGTTACGACCCCTGAACCCGGAGATAAAGAGGTCTTGATGTAAGGGGCGACACATAGGCCGGCTTCTACTGCTTTCTTAGCGAGAAGTCCTGTATTATTAATTTATATGTTAGTATAGCACGCATTTAAAAATATGCCAAATTTTTCTAGAACGCGTCAAATAATTGTTTACCTGCTCCAAGCATAACACTGGGATTACTGGTATTGGTACAGCTGGTAATCGCAGCGATCACTACTGAACCATGTCTCAATTTATAATCCTTTCCTTCGTATTCGAACATGCCGGCGGTGTCCACTTTCTGAGCGGTCAAGCCGAATCCCTTGAATCCTACCTAGAATTAATAATTATACGCCGATACTGTAGCAGTTCAATAGCTTCTACAATCGAATTTCGCTGTTGCTGAATTCCTCATATTGTAACTCTATCGGACGATAGAATCGCACAAGAGAAATGCCGAAATAAGCAAGCGAAGTTCCTTGCCACATCAAAGTTTAATGACCCGAAAGGGTGACGGATCTTTTTGAATTGTATAGCTGGATTGCATTATGCAATTTACTGAAGATGCAATACGATAGCTTTTGAAAAGTCACTTTAAATGAAAGGGTTTAAGTAAAAGAAAATCTTGCTAATAGCATAGGCCAGGAATTTCCTGTAATATTCCTGGTCATTAACAGCACATTACAAGGAAGATAACGCCGACGAGTTTCTTCGAGCAAAACGTGCGAGAAGGAAAGACCTTAAATAGCAACGCAAGCTAAATGCATTGTCGTCGGCCCGAAAAGCGAATGACGAGGGGGCATTGAATTTCATACCGAAGATATGTCAGCTCTACGATTCACGTGGACGATTTTTCACCAAATGCCCTTGCTTGCATAGCGCAGTAACGCGACGCCAGTGTTGATCGTCTTTCAATAGGAATCGATCGCTCCCTTATTTTTCAAATCGTAAACTAATTCTCGCCAGTTCGTCGTAGCTGCTCCATCGCAGACGACGCTGAGCAGCGGTGATTAAACGATATCAATGGATTACCACTGCTAAACCGGAAGCATCGAACATTTAACAAACGTGTTAAACTTGATACTCTAACTGATTGATTTCTATAACAGCGAGTGATTCTTCGATTTGAAACCGATTCGGAAAATTGTTCAAGATCGTGTAGATATCCGTACTAATGGCAAATAGCTATATTCCCTGTAACGAGTCAGGTAAGTAGGGAGCTACGGAAAATTCGTGGAACTTTAGGTGGCTTGACCTGAGGGCCTGAATAGCCCAGGTGGAGGGAGGTTCGACCTGGCGATGTATAAAGAGGCCATCCCGAGGACCGAAGACTGTCAGAGTGCAACCTGCAGTACACGGTGTCGTATCGGTTCGTCCGTCTACGGTTTTCGATTTCACTGACAAGTTCCTGCATTTGGAAGTTAAGTTTCAGTCTGAAAAGTCTGCCCAGTCAGTAGCGCTTCAAAACTACTCGTGCAAGAAGAAGGAAGAGTTCGTCATTGAGTTTCGTTCGAGCTATTTCAATAAGAAGGCTGCTGTTGGATGAAATCTCGTCCGGTAGGGGTTTGTTGCAGTAGCCTCACCGGGTAGGATTCATCCAATATCTGCCGCTCTTCTCAATACTTAGTCACGAGAGCTTTGAACATCCTCAACAAGTTCTCGCTACTGGAGACGTAGTATTCATCTAGTGATACGCTGTTTCAAAGTCGTGACTAGATCGAAATACTCGTCCCCGATAGCGGGAGTAGTCACCGGGATTGGAACGTGCCGCTGCAACCATTCCGACATCCAGGAAGTCCTGTTTATTTTTCTTTGGTGATCTAACTGTATGGTAAATTCGAGAATCATAAAGCTAGATCAGCAAAGCAAAATGCGCGGGACACGTCATCGATGGAGCATACCACCAAGGCATTGTATACTAGAGCGATCATCCTTTGCTTTCAAGAAGATATTGCCCATCAAGAATCATTAGATGGAGGAGTCCTAAGGTACTCTTGCCGTGATGTGTTGTAAGAAACATAACTCATATCACAGCAGTAGTTACCTGAGATTCTCCTATCATTCATCAGCTAAATCAATACATGAAGACTACATCATCATAAGTGTTAGAAGATTGCTGAAGGTACAGCATGGGATAAACGTGATCCTGTTTGACGTATAATTATAACGTCACTGGGTTATGTTTGTCCCATACACGTGCCAAGTACTCATCAGACATCAATAATAACATTACTAATCGATCTGGAGAAATATCTGCTATGCCCGGAGATTAGAGACAAAGTGGGGTAGTGAGTGTCCTACCTTGTTAACAAGGCAGTTCCTGAAGTCCATTTTCATATCCACAACAGATACTCGATCGTGAGGCCTCTTTGGACCACTGACACTGGAAACAACTGTTGATAAATCCAAAGTAACAACTTCAGAAAATATGGGATCTTGACTCTCGTCGTCGTAGTTTCTCATCATGCGTACTGTGTTCAAGTACTTTTCGATCCGGTTAATGTGATCCTCAGATCTATCTGGAAAAGAATTAGTATTTCTTTTTTATTTTTTAATCTAGTACCAACATGTTAATATTAAATGAATTAATTACTTGTTTGTCTGAGATAGGCCAAGCTCTGCTGATCGACAGGGAAAAAGCCAACAGTAGCTCCGTATTCTGGGCACATGTTTGATATGGTAGCACGATCAGCAATACTGAGTTGTGTTACTCCAGGTCCAAAGAACTCCACAAATTTTCCAACTACACCAATTTGGCGCAAATTCTGGGGAGAGACATTTGAGCAAATGATAAAAGCATTTTGGATTTGATAAAAAGATGTTAAAGTACTGTTTGATAAATACTTTTGTGATAGTCAAGACAAGATCCGTTGAAGTAGCATACTGGTTCAAAACACCTTCCAATTTGTAACCAACCACTTTAGGTACTAGCATTGATATAGCTTGCCCCAGCATAACGGCTTCTGCTTCAATTCCACCTACACCCCAACCAAGAACTCCCAAACCATTGATCATGGTTGTATGAGAATCTGTTCCTACTACGCTGTCAGGATATAATAAGCCTTCATTATCAAAAACAACTCGGGCCAGGTATTCCAAATTCACTTGATGCACAATTCCACTGCCTGGAGGAACAATCAGCATATTTTTGAAAGCCTTGGCACCCCATTTCAAGAACATGAATCTCTCCTTATTTCTTTCGAATTCAAGCTCCTCATTTTTCTTTAGAGCATCAGTGCTGTATCGTATAAATAATATTTTCAGCTACAAGTATAATTTTGGATATTGGAATGACATAAGATTTTTGATATTCTACCTTCTAGTGAAGTCAGCTTGTATAGAATGATCAATGACTAGATCTGAAGGGCAAATTGGGTTTATCTTATCAGGATCTCCACCCAACTTCTTTACAGCATCTCTCATGGCAGCAAAATCCACGACTGCGGGTACTCCAGTGAAGTCTTGCAATATAACTCGGGCAGGTTTAAATGCCACCTCAACTCCATCTTTGTGCGATTGATTCACCTCCCAGTTGAGGAGTTTCTCCACATCTGTCTTTTTAACTTGGAACTCATCGCAATTCCTCACTGCACTCTCCAGTAGAACTCGGATAGAAAATGGCAGCCTTTCTAAAATTCATATGTCCTTGAGTGGTTAATTCACAAAAGATATGAGTCCCATAACTTTTGAAAGACTAGTACCATATTTATTGCCAAAGCTGGCAATGTCAAAGTATTTGCATTCCTTTGATCCAATGCTGATGGTCTTCAGCAAGTTCATGTATGGGTTTTCGCCTGAAAGTATTGGTAAATCAAATAATTATCAGTTAAGAATCGCGAGTTGCACAACTACGACTACACAACTCAGATCTAGATTTTTCAAAACCTAACAACTTGATTGAAGGTTGGTTTACACAAAGTTCAACTTATTATCAAAATAATTCAATGGAAACAAATTCAACTCGCTTGTCAAATGTAACAGGTGTCTACATGACAGTTGCGACTTATGGTGTGATCCAGAACACTTTTTCAGGGAAGCTGAGAAACTTGTTATGAATGAAAAAAATGAAATCCTGTCGAAATATAACTGCCTGCATAAACAATAAGTAAGGCATTGCAATTTCCGGCGAATATCATTAAATCGAAAGACCGTACGCCTATATAATTTTATGCAGCATTGAATCACATAAGACAGCTTTGGATTTTTAGTCTCCAAACTCAAATAGTATCGCAAAGCGGCTGTGAACGAGTGTTCCACTCGAATATTAGTGAAAATTCCGCATTTCTCGCGAAAAGTATAACAATAAATAAGACAACTCTTGCCACTCACCAGCCATGATTGTCACTGTAACAGTCACGTCGTCCCTTACTGGCTGTAACGCGGTATATGTCAGCGATACGATACTTTATACAGGGTGCGCTAAAAACTTGTTTATCTGCATTAGCAAACCAGAATTTCAATTCCCATTCCTGTCCTACTTGACCTATGAACCAGATGTTAATTTATTCTAGATTTATTTTCGGCCCTGGCCGTGCCTGGCCTATTTCCTATCAGGCAGCGAAAAACTTTCTGGGCGCCACAAATAACCGCTTTTCTGATAAAACTAAAAACGCTTCACGCCTACATACGTGTCAATAAGAAGATTAAAATATATGCGTGCGTGCGTTCGCCTTGATGGTTTATTTATCGATAATCAGGATTGATATCGGGGTGCTCAGCCTTCAAAACAATCTCGTTTCGCAAATGATGTGCACCATATGACCTTGTCACGCGATGGTAAAATCAAAAAATCGAAAAATATATCTTTCAATATATATGTTCGCTTCCTACGACAGCACACACAGCACTTTAATATTAATAGATATAGTTACTGTATATCAGCGGGAGATGTAGAGATGTGCAGAAAGAGGCATTCATTGAATATCCGAACTAATAAAATAAGTCGCACTGCAGATGAACCATTAATAATTGCACAAGCTTTAATAAAAATGTAGTTGCGCCCTTTTAGTATTTCAATTTTATATCTTGCCCGGCCCTCGATCTTTCACTCCTGCCGAGAAAACGATATATCGTTTCAATTCGATAAGACCTGTTGCGACTGATTCATTTACAATGTCAGCATTCTGTTTGTTGTCAGACTTGTCAAAGCAACGTCAGTAGAAACTTAGTAGTTTAATCGAGAAGGAATTTGAACCTGTGTTATTGACTTGAACTACGAGTCCTCGTCATGGAACGAAGCCTGGAGAAGACGTTAGATGACATGTACGGAACTAAAGTGCTAGGTTACTTTAGGATAAACCAAAACTTTTGTCATAATCTCTTTGTTTTGTTTTCTGGAGAGCAATTAGTAATGCCTGATACTTTTCAGAGGTAATACAGATGGTATTATTGGATGTCTCTTAGCTGATCATGCAGGACTTTGCTTGGCAGGTGTGTACTCTTATTGCTCTATAATTTAATCTTATGTGCATTGGTAAACTGAGACCATTTAGCCAAGGGGAATGCGTCGAGTGACAGTGCTGGGATCATAGCAGCAATCGCAGACCAAGTGGCCAAGATAGAGCCCAGTGCCCCGGCTCCAATCATATCACTCCAAAACGACAGCAGGTGATGGATCTTAAAGAGATTTATTTAACTTAAATGGAACACAAACATACAACTTGAACTGATTTTCAGGCAGTGCCTTATACATCGTGAGGGGCCAGTAGTTGGTGCAATATACAAGGATGTCTCAATATAAAACTATATTTCCTTTTGTTACTCAAACTAGTAATACTGATTTATGTTCAAGACAAATCTTTATCATAGATTAAGTGATTGATTAGTTCGGTAAGATATATAAATAAATAACTTTCTTCCATACACAAACATCGTCAAAATAAAACCTCTGATGGCCTTCTGCCGTGGGAAAACAAAAAGAAACATTGTATTCTTAGAATTATAGGAGTTCTGCTCTGCAGCACCTTTGTAGATAACTTAAATCAGTAAGATATTGTTAATAAAATATGTTGAGAATAATTAAGGTCAGTCACTCCTCTTGCTCTTGTTCCTCCTCTCATACCACTTGTTTGTACCGAGCCTAATCAGGTCCTGATGTTCGTATATCCAAGATACCATTACTATTCCGAACATCACTGTTCCAATAAACAGGTGTACTTTCTTCTCGTCAGGGAAGAAGTATGCCTAAAATTAAAGGAATCAATTAATGCACATGAACCAAGCTCATTTGTTGAGAAATAATTGTGATTCTTTACATGAGACAGACTGGTGACCAATGCAGCCACAAGAAGAGATGCTGAGAACATGGGCTTTGGCACTAGACCACGTAACGGACGGTATATTGTTTCCCAATGTCTCTTGTTAATAAAGTGCGTGGAGTGCAGAATCCGTAGAATCATGTTCACGCAATTTCCAAGGATGAAACCCACAGGTCCAAACCAAATTGCGAAGAGATAGGAAGCGCCGAGGAAAGCGACTGACTCATAAATCATTATCAGATTGTTCTTATTTATGGTCGCGCTATCCGCTGTTGCGTTCATGTAACATTCCGTTACTCCATTAATACCGAGTAGTAGAATCGCTAAACAGTGAGCTCTCATTAAAAGTATTGGCAAAAACGAAGTTAACTTCGCCCCGCCATACAACCATAGTAGTGTACTAGAGTAAGATTGTCCGAAAACGAGAACAACTAAGCCTATAGATGTAACTACGGAGCATAAATGTGTGAGGACATTTACACTCTCCTGAATTTTCATCTGAAAGAAATACGATTTTTATGTAAAGCAAAAGTAATTATACGTGATAATGTATCTGAGTACATGAGATGAGCACTTACCGGATTTTGATCATTTATTGACATGTCTCTTTTAATCATTTGAGTAAAGTAGAAGTAGCCACTATCCTCAATTGGACGGAAAATGAATCTGGCGGCGAGCGAGCCTAAGTTATTCACAACTTCGTAAGTTCCCTAATGATAAATAAACAAATTTTATTATTGACGCGATAACCGACGTCTTGGTATATCCATCGCGAATATATTCTCTACCTGTTCAGCAAACGACAGTACTGGTATCATAGTCATAATGATTCTTTCGCCTTCAGTCAAAATTTGCTTCAAGATTCCCTGTCTGAAGAAGCTCCATGTGAGGATAGTCAATTTTCTGTCCAAACATGAATCCTACAAGAAGAAATGTTTATACATATGGACGATCTCCCCTGCATTTCGCTCGATATACGCACATTATTTTGTAAACGTCCTGGTAGAAAATCAGTCACCGATCTGAACGGGAATTCCCGCACAACATATTCGTCGCTACCGTCTTTTATTGACATTCGTCGCTTTAGTTTGCACTTACTTAACGTTCCAATGTAGTAATGGAAGTACACGTAATGACTGACTGTGTAAAATATAGTCGCGACTAATTGCGCTACACCAAATGCGAGTAATGCATTTTCTGGATGGTAAAATATGAATGGAACGAACGTCAAAGTCCTAATAGCAATCATAATAGTGTCCAGCACTATCTGCAATAATTTGTTATATAAATAAAAGTGAGAAACATTTCAGTAGCGAGCAAACATAAAATGATACGTGAAATGTGAGCTTACTTTTAGCCTAACGAACAAAAATGCACTGGCAACTAATTGAACAACCAGAGAAGATAATTCAATGATACAAGATAGTGCCACAGACAAAACTGCAAATGTGTAGTATGCTGGTAACGCTTCTGATGCTGATAATAGGAAAAGCCAAATGTATCCAAAGATTAATGACATCGCAACGCATAAGGGTACCCTGCAAGATATATTATTGGTTCAAGTCTGACAGTATGTAAGCAAGATAAAAAAGACCTATTTGATTGAAACTAACGTGACCCATGATAAGTTTACAACTTGGGCCCAGTTATGTTCAGCTGTGTTAGTTAAACATGCTTTCATGAATGGTTCTCTGGATAAGAATAGTATCATTGACTCCAACAAAAGTAGCCTGACATTTATCACTCCCAGAACAGCTTGTCCCACATGCCGGACAACGAAAGCATTGAGAACAAAAGTAACACATCTAGAGAGAATCTGCAAGAAAATTCATTGTATTACATTGGGAACAAAACTATGTATAAGCATTAGATTATCATTCAACGAGAATATATGCAGTCTCGCTATAGATCATCATCATCTAATGGAAACGATCTCGAAATACTAATAGTGGCATTATCTCCAAGAAAAGAAATACTATGCAAGAGAAACTAATCGCTGCCACGGTCATCACTTTTTCGGCAGTTGTCAAAAGGCAGATAGATGTAATACCTGAAAGACAATATTGAAGGAGGCATTTTCCAGGCTGCTTTGCAAAATGTTTCGCGACATTTTTGCGAATAGTTAAGTGGAAAAGAACATGAATGTTTCGAGATTCCCGCCGAAAGGAATGTCAACGTGGCTGAGGGTTAAGTGAACACTTATCCAGGCACCTAAAACATCGGTTCAATCATTTTCCTCTGATAATATCCTTCTTGTTCTCGACAGACGGGAATGCGGCAAATGCAAACGCCAGGAATTCTCTCATACTGCATTTAACAACGAGTATATAATCATGACGCAATTACGTCAACTCCCTATGTAGCTCTAGTCTAGTGCTTTTCCGAGCCCCCATTTATTGAGCAGCTAGTGGAAAATCCAGATAATCGCCCCCCGAAACAAAACGCTTTTCCTAGCCTCTAGAGTCTAGAGTCTAAGAGTCTAGATGCCTGAGGTGGTTGTGGTATGTAGATGTGTACTTGTATAGCGTTGTAGGTGGCTAGAAGAATCAATCCCGATTACCCTTCCCTGACAAGTGTGCGAGCTCAAGCTAGGTAAAGCCAGCAGACGACAAATAGCAGGTTGCTGATAACGAGCAGACGATAATTGTGGCGAAGTAAAATAATTGCCATCATAAAGGACACACGTGGATATTCCATTCCTGTCAGCCTGCTCCTCGTACTCGTGCTCATTCAATAAATGGCAATGCCCCACAAAATACGGAATGAAGACCACTATTTGTCATACAGTATATCGTTTTGAGTTTCAATCACCCTGTTACGGACTCGTTGTCCCTGCCGTGAATGGAGAGCCGGGTTTTTAATTGTACGAAAAGCGTTAATTTCCGCTCATTGGAATAGAGACGCTTTCCATTTGTATGTAATCCTGCTGTACCGCGACAAATTTCATCACCTTTTAGTCGATGATATAAATGCCGTGGAAGAATCGGTGGTGAACGAGAATGATTACTGATAACGGTTTCTTGTGCGACGACGACATCATCAAACAGCGTCCAAGCGCAAGAAATGTTTTCCTTACGTCGCTTATTGTAAGTATATTTCATTTGAATGTGAAATTATTTACATCCACGTGCGCATGGTTCATTGAATGAAACAAAATTAAAATTTCTCTTAGTCGTATCACAAGAGTACTATACGGAATAGCGCAATAAGCTACACACGAATATCCGCAGTAAATTAATGGAATAATATATTACATACCTTAGGAAACTTTTAAATAAAGGCGTGGCATTCGCCGTCCCGTCTTTTCGCTAATCTTTAATCTTCATACAAACAGCCGCGCAAGTCGTATACAAAATCGAGCACTATGTGTATTGCACTTATCGGAATTCAGATACATTCCAGTGGTGCGCATTACTCATCGCCGCTTTAAATGAAACAGTAACGAAGAGCGAGGAATAATTTTGCTATATATACTCTTGCAATATATTGCTTTTAAGTTAAATCAGTAATAACTTATCGAAAACGCAGACTCATCTGTTCTAGAACTTCTGCGATAACATTGGCGGCGTATGCACTTCGAATGAAGGTTGATGCAATAATGAAAGTTGCGGGTGCCAAATTGAAAATAAATTAAGGAAAATTTCGAAACTCTTTTTTCTAGTCGGGTGGTTTCGCTGGCACCGTATGTGACATGATGCTATTTCCCCTGGACACACTGAAAACACGATTACAAAGTCAGCATGGTTTTCTGAAGTCCGGGGGATTTGGACGATTGTATCTGGGCGTGGGTCCAGTTCTGCTGGGATCGGCACCCGGGGGTATGATAGTCTTCCGAGAGACTTATTTAGAACGCATCCTCGATGTTTCGTTCTCACATTTGTTTGACATAATCAACAATTCACAGCATCCCTGTTCTTCATCACTTACGATGGCTTGAAGGAAGCATTGGAACCGCACGTTCCGAGTAAATATCATCACATTATACATTTGTCTGCCGCGTCACTTGGTGAAATGGTGCGTGCGCTTTCGAACTATCTGAAGCATCAGCAATTTTATTAGAGCCTAATTAAATAAACGTTTAACAGGTAGCATGCTTGGTGCGGGTTCCTGTCGAAGTTGTTAAGCAACGAAAGCAGGCGCTTCTGCACGAGCCCGGTGCGTTAGGATTGCGGATGTTGTATAGAGGATATGGAAGCACCGTACTTCGGGATGTACCTTTTGGGTTAATCCAAATGCCCTTGTACGAGCAATTTAAGTTATTTTGGAAGCGACGCATGCGACGCGACTGCACGCCCTTCGAAGGTGCCATCTGCGGCTCAGCATCGGGTACACGAATTAATTTCCTTTATAATTAATATACAATTGCCACCCCCCAGCGGCTCCAATATTTGTAGCCAATGTTCATTTCTTTTTCAGTGAGCATATCTGCTGCTCTTACTACTCCCCTAGACGTCGCAAAAACCAGAATAATGTTATCAAACACGTCGGCGGAGAAAGACGAAATTAAAATATCAACGATGATACACGAAGTATATCACCAATCGGGATTTAGAGGGTAAAAGTCTTGAATTTTACGATGCAGTAAAAATGAATTAAAGTAATTTTACATCACCGTGGTATATGTGTTTCAGACTATTCGCCGGTTTTCTTCCGAGAGTAACAGGATTCACGATAGGTGGTTTTATATTTTTCGGCGTCTATGAGAAAGTCAAATGTGTTTGCATTTCTTTCTTTGAGAAGAAATCAGTTGTTAAGACATAACATTGTGAAATGTTTAGAATCGAATTAAGGCGATAAAAATAATTAATATATCTCACTAGTTTTATTACAGTGTGTCGATACTGATTGACACAACATTTTCACCTCAGGTAACAAGCCCTATTTGTCATTAAAAAATACAAATATTATAAGCAAACATCTGTTACAGCTCCTGCACAGAGCTACAAGTTCCTATTGAAAAGAGAAGCTACCAGATGTACCTGAGGATCTGTTACATTCGACGTACCCGATTCAGTATTTACCAGACACAAAGTTTATCAGGGAATGTACTGCAAAGAAAGCAGAATGCATATCCAAAACAGTCTTTATAAACAGTGAATAATTTTATAGATAAAGTGTAATTATACGTTTAAGTGTATTATATCGCAGATTCAATCACAATTCCTGCAATGATCTTTCAAAATATTCTTAGAATATTAATTTCTGTTATGTCAAATGACAGCAGTATGATCCTTTAGACTCATTACTTAAGTCAATTATTTCGTCTACGTTTTGTACATTTACAGGATCAGACATGAAGTCTTGTGCAATTTCATTAAACAGCTCAGCTGGAAAAATATAGAATAAAGTGATGCCATTTCTCTAGATCGGGGGGAACTTTGACTGTTAATATTTCTTACCAACATTCTCTCCAGACTTACTGGATGTTACAAAAAGCTTTGCTTGAATGCCTGACGTGTAAGTCTCTACTTGATCAATCTCCGGGGATGGCATCGAACCATACTTTAGAATATCATTCTTGGTGGCGCATATGTATACTTTACAGCCTTCTTCTATAGTTCTAAGTTCCCTTACCCAAAACTTTGCCCTCTGAAATGTATTTGGCTTTGTAATATCATAACAGACTACAGCTGCCTTCGCACCACGATAGTATATCCTAGTCATGGCATCATACCTATAGACGTATGAAGCATATATATGATATTCAATCATTGAGTAGCATCATAGGAATATAGACCTACTTACTTCTCACTACCTGCAGTGTCCCATATTCCCATGATAAGCTTTTTCCCATCAACTTGCATTTGCTTAGCTGCAAAGGCAGCTCCTATAGTCTAAGGAAAGCGGAACTGAGTTAATTCTTGGTTTGTGAGCCACAACTTAGATGATTCTCAGTGCAAACATTAACATCTCTATTGTGGAATATCGTGTCCAGAACCCCAAAGACTAAGAGACAAGTAATACGCCTTTTATTAATACCATTTTCCAGCAAGTGCCAATGAACAAAATTTGGACTACTTGAAAAATGACGAACACTGATCGCGGCGGCATTTTCCATTTAAATGAATATTCAATAAATAACTTTCGACAAAAGTTATTTGATTCAAAACTCATGCCCACATTTAAGAATTTTAAATTAGTTAATGTTGGTGGATTGTGTTTATCCTTTCACATACGTGTACTTACATTTTGATATGACAGACTTTCGTTAAACCTTTCATTAACAAAACGCTCCACCAGACTTGTTTTGCCAACGGCAGCATTCCCCAAAAGGACGACTTTCAAATCCACGCGATTCATTTCGACAATGGGATCCCGATCTCAATTATTATATTTACAATATCGACGTGCGTTACTCTACATTAGGTTAGCGAGCATAGCTGCGACATTCTGTACTAATCGGACGTCCAAGATTCTATTGTTCCTACACCGCAAACATTTATCTTCTGCATTTGATCGAAGGATGACTGTTCCATTAAATGATTCAACGCAGTTTCTGGGATAAAAGTGTCAGAATTGGGGGAGCTATACTGTATAAGGGCGCTACGACATGTCGCAGTGATTCACTGATCGTGACAGATGTCGTTCGCAATTATCGGTGTCTCGAATGAAATCCTCCAGACTGAAAGCGATAACGTAGGATTGCAGCAAAACATCTAATTCCCTTGATTCAACAAGTTTTTATTGGTCATCATGTTATTGTACCTTTTGAAATTTACGACATTTCAAAATAAATATATTTGAAATAAATATACAGTGTGCAGACTGTCTCCTCATAGGAAATTAACAGCCATAGTTATCCACTTGGATTTACTTCAATGACGCTTGAGGCTAGTTGTTATTTCTCTTCACATGTGTAACTGTATGTTCACTCTTTAACTTCACTTGGCTTTGCCCTGTGCGGCAACTGCAGCAATCGCAGCCTTTACGGTTTCTTCATCACCCAAGAACTGCATAGACACGACTGGCTTGAAATTTTCATCCAGTTCGTATACAAATGGGATACCAGTTGGCAAATTCAGACCCATAATTTGGTCATTGCTCATCTCTGTAACAATTTCAATGCAGTTAACACACCTGATCGTTGGAAGTGTTTGTGTTTCCATGAACTAAATTTTTTACGGTCTAAGTGCTTGACTATGCCCCTCAAGCTGTTTCCGTGTGCAGCAATGATAATCTTCTTCCCTTCCTTCAATTGTGGAATGATGGTGTTATTCCAATAAGGCAATGTTCTGTCAATAGTCAGTTTGAGAGATTCAAACTTAGGGAACTCTTCTGGTTTTGGCTCTCCTGCGTATCTCGGATCCTTTACTATGTTCTCATAATACTGGTGATCAGCTTCCATGGGTGGAGGAGGAACATCAAAGGACCTTCTCCAGATCTGTACTTGTTCCTCTCCGTACTTGGCAGCAGTCTCTGCCTTATTCATGCCAGTCAAACCACCATAATGACGTTCATTTAGCCTCCAAGTCTTGGAAATGGGAATACTCTCTTGTCCAATTTCTTTGAGAATGGATTTTAGAGTTTCTTGAGCTCTTGTGAGCATTGAGGTATGGGCAATATCAAATGTGTATCCTCCATTCTTCAGGGCCTTGCCAGCGGACAGCGCTTCGCTCTTTCCTGATTTGAGAAGTGTGTAATTATAATGTATGGAGCGTTTTTCTGTTATATTCCGAGTCTATGATCATTGATTTAATCGTGCTATCGGGCTCTCCGCCAAGGACAAGATGTTTCTATCAAGTGGCACATAATTGTGTGAAACAATTATATGAACTGGAAACGACAAAACAATTCAATTGTATTCGCCACATATTTAGGCAAAGGGAACAAGAGGCCATCGATTCCCACGACCTTTTGCCCTTGAAGAGAACCCTCGACATCACGGGAGTAATTGTCGCTTGCAAATCGGCTTACCCTTGTCCGACAAATTTGCGTCATACCATCCGCAAAAGAGATTCTTCTGATTCCATTCGCTCTCGCCGTGGCGAACCATCACAATCTTATACTTGGACATCTTTCTTATATTGGAAGTGATACTGCGGAAGAAGTGACTCAAGCAACCGCGAGACAGAATCGAGGAATACTGTTGGATGTATTCGCGAGAGAGCCTGATTCGCATTTCGCATGCCCCCACTTGTACGTTAGTGACGACGCTCCTGTTCTATATCGAATCCGAAACCACTGACACTTCAAATTTTCAAGATACGCCAGCTTCCCAACATTTTCCACTTTTCCAAATTTCATACTGCAATTTGTATTAATGTCTATTTAAAAAAGGATTCTTAAAAAATGTCGAATACCTAAAACGCGCAGAGAGAACATCAGCTGATTCAAATTTTCCTGGCCTCTTCCTCAGGACCGTGTAGTTTTGCACCACATTTCGGAGCTTCGGTTAAACTATGTGGTGAAAAAGTTCTGCTCGAGTTAAGTAAAAGTTCCAATTATGTTTCTCAACGGCGGGTACACACAGGATCGAAATTGTGTTTTCATAACATCCGGAGATTAATTAAGATCCCCGATATGTTGACGCGGTTATATAGCTCCGAGTAACCTTCTCAAAAAATTACAAGTGTTGTTGTACATATAATTAAGAGCAAAACTTTTCGCTTTTACTAATTAGTTCAACTGGTGCGTTATTGCGGTAAATCGCTCGGTATACATTTTATCCAATTCTCGCAGTAATTCGGCGAATGATCCAGTAGTCAAGTTGGGTTTGACAGAAGAGTCGATTTAGCATGGAACTTTTAAACACGCCACAAGATGCTCAATCTCCGACTTCGTCAATTAATAATAAGGACTTTTTGGAAGTAGCATGTAACTGGAAAATTAGTAACAACAGGCAGTTTCCGGATGCCGTTACCACTGGATCATCAAATCGCAAGCCCGAAAAGTATTAATTATCCCCACCACTTTTTTGAAATACGTTTTTGTCGTCCAATTTAAATGACAATATTTTTGCAGCATTGATATAGAAGATGTGGTTTCATTGGAGACATGTATCAATGTGGAACCACAAGAAAATATCAGTGAACCATGTATGATAGATATTAAAGTTTTAAATGGCCAGAGAATCTCCCACATTGCCATAGTTTCTGGAGCGTACATACTAGAATTTTTTAAACAGTATGGGGAATATGAAAAAACAGTGGTAGCTTCAGTGCTAGATGATTTTACATCCGAATCAGTTTGCTTTGCAGAGACTGCTATTCGACCTTGTGCAACAGAAGCCAGTATAAAGGTATATTATTAGTCTTTCTGCCTAATGATGCTTATATACAAAAATAAAGTTGCATGACATATTTTAGTTCACCAAAACTGTAAGGCCTGACACCAGTATGTGGATATACGGCATAAAATTGTATCTAACTGATCCAGTTGAAGTCAGAAATGACATTAGTGCAGGACTATTCAATCCAGAAATCATCAAAAGCTTCTTGTCCAAGGTGAGGAAAAAAACCACAGTGCGTTGTGTTTCTCTATATAACAAAAATATATTTTATAAATTGTGCAGTGCGCCATAGCTGAGAAACATAATCAAGCACAAACAGAACTGCCCAATCATGGAACTAGTGTATCAAA
The DNA here is from genome assembly GCA_963675795.1 of Crossocerus cetratus. Classification (NCBI taxonomy): domain Eukaryota; kingdom Metazoa; phylum Arthropoda; class Insecta; order Hymenoptera; family Crabronidae; genus Crossocerus; species Crossocerus cetratus. The sequence continues at coordinate 14,697,983 of OY776666.1, read as the reverse complement.
TATGAATATAACAGCGTATATTGACAATAAACTCCTTGACATGGAGACAAGACTAATGAAGAGAATAAACACAATGGAAGAGGGGATAAACGAGAAATTGGATACTATACTGCAACAAGTCCAAAGTATAGTAATTCAAAGAACAGACAGTAGCAATGGAATTGTATAATAAACAACACATTTTATTATGGGAGCCTCTTTCTACCACAGCACTCATTCCCATATTGTAAATAACAACAGTGTGTTACTCATGTATACCATGAACAGTAATAGTTTTACAGACAACGATTTCTTCCCACAACGTTCACACCGATCACAGTACAAGTATGGAAATGATGGGAGTATCATCTAGAATGAATGCTTGATGACGTACTTCTACAACTAAATAAAGTATGAAAATATCTTAATCGGGATTGGTTTTTTCTTCGGGAGGATCCCACTGATGGAGTTGTCTCCTCCATAATTTGACCATACCATCCCATCCTCTCCTGCTATATTTAATATACTTGGGTGGTGTTCTCGGATGATCTTTTGTTCTTTGATCTCTAAAATCGTAAGAATAGTACATGTGAAATCCCTCGCTCTTAATAAAGCGCGGCGAAAATTGATAATGACTCTTTGAGGGTCCATACTTAGGCACTGCCTGAATGTATCTGTCGTATCCTATCGTATTCTTCCCGTAATCTATTTCTTTCTGTCGTCGCGCTATCACCACAGGATCCGTCTCGTATTCTACATTCCTCCTATAACCATTGGAGGAATTCGTGGTGGAGCTGGAATTGCTATCGCTACGCGCCCGAAATTGCTTAGCACTCTCTTTTTCCACGTTGGCCTCCCTCGGCCGTTTGCGGGTTATTTGTGCGTTATTGGGCTTGTTTCTCACGTTCCTCTCGAATTCTATGTGATTAAATATGTTCGAGTAGTTTGTCTGAGAGTCAAGGCCAACAACAGGTTGCTCGCCCTTCTGCTCGGGTATTGTTTCTAGTGTTTTGCTCTTCGACTCAATCTTTGTTTGGGGCTGTTCGGGCTCTTCGCTCTCGTCAACTTCGTCCAATTGGCTTGTTCCCATGCATATTACTTCGTTTAACAACGCATCCTCCTCGTCGGATATCACCAAACACACAGAGTCTTCGTCCGAGTCCATCTTAATGTAGAATCCGGCAGAATAAACTTGATTTTGTCTCAACTCGCTTCGATGTTGTGGTTCTCGTCATACACTGGTCTCGAATTGGCGCGCTCTGAATAATAGCGAAGCCAGGTGGGAAAGGAATAACCTATAGGCCGCTCTCAGTTCAAATCCGCGCATGAGAACCGAAAATTTGTAGATATCTAACGGTCAACGATTGTGTGTGCTTTGTGTTGCCGAGAGTTCAAAGGAATATCACCTCTATCGTTCTCGCACGGTTTTCTCCACACTGATTTTCACTGCAGTCATTGAATCGATATCGCCTTTAAGTGCACTACAATATATCTACGATCACTATGCCGCCGAAAGCAAATAATCAGGTAATAAAGGATTTAACATTATTTAATACCTTTGACCATTAACGATCAAGCTACAATGAAAATGACGCTTGTAGGAAACGGTTATATTCTTGGTGAGCGTGGGCTTATCAAAGCCAGATGCGAAAAATAACGACATATTTGTCGAAAAAGCAAAAGGAGTCATTCACAGATTGATCGAGAAAAAGGTATAAGCGGTGTAATGTTTTTTAATAATACAATATTGGTAAGAATCAATCTAAATGCTTATGATAACTTCCAGATTTTCCTGCGACCACAGGATTTAATTGGAATCGTAGTGGCCGGTGCCAATACCCACAAATGTGTGGAGGTATTTTTTGACCTCCAAGTAGCTTGTTGGGAGATGATCGAAAAAGTATTGACATTAAAAAGCACTGATGTTTACACTAACTGGATAGAGGCATTGGCCGAAACTATAATATATATGAAAGCCAATATGTAAGTTATAAATTTGGCATGACTTATAACTTTCACAATGTTATATATTAATCATGTTGTGCAATAGGCCAGCTCATTCCAAAACCTCAAAGGTCATACCAAGGAGGAAAATTATTATGATATCTGACTTTAACACAGATTGGAACAAAACAACACATAATTATCAAGATTTCGAAGATCAGCTAAATTCTGACCATATTCAACTTCTTGCTGTGTAAGTATATTAAAGGTTGTTATATACTTTAGTTTATGCTTAATAAAATTATGATTAAAGTGGTGAAGATGAATTGGATGAAGATTGTAATCCTGCCCAGTGCAGCCAAAGCTTTCTGCAAAACTTGATAGAAAATGTAAGGAACAAAAGAAATATCTTTAAATTTTGTGGTCTAATGTAAGATTGTTTTTCAGATTTCTGGGAGATATGTGACATTGGATTTCGCTGCAATTGATTTAAAGTACTACAAAGTTCCTCCCAAAAAGCCATACCCATGGTACGGTGCACTGGAAATTACCCCAAGTATTAAGATTCCCATTGTGTCATATATAAAAGTAAGTAGAGGATGGGGTTTAATATCATTTTGCAAATGTGTATTACGGATTATTTTCATTCAAATCTTTTCTAGGTCGCGGAAGAGACAAAATTTCCTTCATGGAAGCGGACACTAAATGATAAAAATGTTGTAACAATGAAACAGTATTTGGATAAATGGAGAAACTCATATACAGAGGATCAAAGAATAAAAGGGTATAAATATGGAAATGAATTTCATGCTGTGTCGAGTAAGAATCTTCTTAAAGTCCCTGCAATGTGTATATAAATATCTTATCATCAGATACAACTTTATGTTTGTTGTAGAGGTACATGAGGCAAATATGGAATACTCAAGTGGCCGAAGGTGTTACCAAGTCTTGGGATTCACCAAGATAGCTGATCTTGGTCTTGAACGATGGGTTCGAGCCAGTACACGCGTTGTTCTTCCTGCTACAAAAGTAAAAACCCTCAATCATTAAACTCAAGTCTTAGGTATTCTATTGTACAAACTAAAATGCTATTTAAGACAGAGCAAGCCGAATTTTATTCATTAGTTCAAGTAATGGAAAATGATAACCTGGCTGCTGTTGTGCGCAAAATACATAATGCAAATATGGTACCAAGGATGGTTGCGCTATTTCCTTGTGTCAGTTCTATTGCACCATGGGTAATACGAATTTATCTATGAATCTGCCTCTAATAGCGATGCATCGCGCAAGAGTAAATTTGATAAACTAAACCACAATTTGTATGTAGTGCTTAGTGGAAATTGCACTCCCTTATATGGAAGACAACAGAGTACTGGCAACCCGGCCTATGAAAGGTGTATTAAAGGAAGCTACAAAAGAGCAACACCAGGCCGTTGATCGCTTGTTAGATGCGTTGCAACTAAACGCATCTGAGTGAGTGTGTTTGCCTCATCTACTCTTTTCAAGATCCTTCCATTGTCATGTATTTAATGAATCTTCTTTACCATCCCAAGGGCTGAATCCGAAGATGCAGAGTCCTTCACGCCCGGGTCTATAGGAAATCCCGCAATACAACACAAGTGGCATATGTTATCGTATCGGGCGCTAAATCCAGAGAAGCCGTTACCGCCCGTGAAGGATTATTTAAAACAGGCCCTCAAAGCTTCATCGATCGAGGAACAATGCAAAGAGCCCTTGGAGAGGATAAAATCATTGTTCCGCATGGAAGAAGAAGTGGTGCCAAAGAAAAAGGGGCAGTAAGGGCTATTTATTTTACTTCTTTTATCAAGGAAGTACACAAATAGGTACAAATTGCCCATATTTTTTAAAGGCAGGCAAGTGGATCGCAAGGTGAAGTGCCTCCAACCTCTAATGATGAAGATGCTAAGAAGGAAGCTATAAAGAAACAAGAATCGGATAAAGCTGATGATACAGTTCCCGATGATCTAATGGTTGATACGTCGGACGTTGACTTGGATGATTTGGTATGGATCTATGTGACTTTAAAAATGTTTTTAAAATGGAGCTGTGTTAAATTATTTTTGTCCCCAGGATACTTTATAAGTGCCACTTCGCTATCGCCTAAGGCGGCATCACGTTACATGCGTTAATAATAATTTAATTTCAAGAGGAGTAGGTTTATTCTACTGTATATACTAAGTATTCTATATTTGTGTTTAATTTTATACAATATGTAATGAAAATAAATTACTTTTCGTATAATCTGAGGGTGATTTATTGGTCGGTGCTCTGATACGCTTGATTAACAAAGTTACGAATAGTGATGATGCTCATGCCTGTATATGGAAAAGACCAAGGACTTACACCTACACTTTTCGCGCCCACCTCTATCGTCTTCAATCTATCGAAAATTAAGACCCGCATATATGCGAGTGTACATATTGAGCGTCTCCTAAAAAAACAAAGTACTTGTCACAGTACACGTTAAAAATGCAATTGCCAAAATGTACCATACCCACAATTTGTACACGTGTTTGTTTGCCGTCCTTGTTGGATTCGTAAAACAGACAGTCCACGTGAAACCAGTTGGGCCTTGGACCGATCGCTTCTTTTGGTGCGCGCTGTAGAAAAGCGATCTAACGGAATCAACAGTGGAGGCTTGTGCCGGGGTCTGAGGAGTGTGGGTCCCGCGTAGCTGCAGTCTCAGTGGGCCGCACTAGGCCCACCTCAGTCAACGGGGAGGTGCCGTTTCGCGAAGATCCACAGGAGTTGCTATCTTGGCCGAACAGACTCGCCAGCATGGGTAAGTTTATTCGACTGACTCACCAGCCACAGTTTCCGCAAGAACTTCGTCAGGCCTGTCCACTCCGAACAGCCGATATTCGTGGCTTCAACATATTGGGAAATACTTTGGACCGTGAAAGCGACGAGAAAAACGAAATAGACCCACGCAATTATAATGCGCGTCTTCCCTTTGGTATGTGGGATGTTCTGCATCGCTAGCGAGGACGCCGCTTCCGTCGCTTCCTTTTTAAATATATGCAAGCAGTATTTTTTGTATCTAACGGATTTACATTTCTTCTTTGCATCTTTTGATCCACTCGTCCCTTACTCGGATGTTATTACTATCTCTTCGGATCACTGTATTCGCTTGCGGGTGTTATTGGAGAAAAGAGTATCTGATCACTCGCTGATACGTCTCACAGTATTAGTAACACTAATTTATTTTCATCCCGGATAATCTCGTGCTACAATCTACTTCGGAACCGATACTACTCAGAAATATGTGAAACTTGCTTGCAAATATACGCATAAACACATTTAAACATTGACCCAGAAAAAAAATGAAATCACGATCGGTGAAAGAGCGATATATACGCCCGCCAATCCGGAACGGCAGGCTTCTCTTGAAAAAAAACGATCAAGGTCGAGGAGTGTTGGTTTAAAATGACATTGTTTTGGGATTCTTGGGACCAAGTTAAAGAGAGCAAAGAGTGCAACAGAAAGTGGCATTAGTCTTCGGCATTGCGAAAGGCAGCGAATAAACTGGCATAAGGGCAGCAGGATGCATTGATAAGGTCAAAGGTGTGATCACCAAGCGACGGGAGTTTCTTTTGCTTTTTAGAGCGTGCAACTCGGAATTGCATGTCCAAGTAACGGTGGTAAACAAGCCCGCTCCCATAAAAAGTCGCAAACTGGTTGAAATAATAACCAGCTGAACAGCAGGGCCGCGCAAGGCATTAATTACTAGAAATAACTTTCCCCACCTTTGTGCCTTTTCGTGAAGTAGCAGTGATAGATGCAGAACAGAAACTATCCTGCGGCAAGGTTTTGAGCAATTAGTATGACTTCATTTCAGCATTTACTCGATCGTAGTGTATAAGGTCGTCGTGCAGTCTTGCGTAAGATAGTTATTGGGTGCGCAAGCGAGCCGTTTTCCCATTTCGGAGAACTAAAGTGTTACTGTTTCTTTCAGGGCCCTTTTACACCGGTTGTCTGGTTACTACCCTCGCCGTAAGTGAAGTTGACATTTACTATCAAAATCTCTGATTGATCGGCTACAATTGCTATACTCTTACGTAAAGTGAATTAACTCGTATCGTACTTGAGAGGTAGATTTGGATGCTTTCACCAATGGAAGGTATACACGCGCATGCATTAAACGCGCAATTGTACAACATAAAAGACATCGGCTCCGTGAAGCCGAAAATGTCCGTGGCATGCACGAGAGTATTGATTCGAGTTTCTCCGTAATGATAGCTTTCCCGCTTAATGCTTTGTCGAGAAAATAGTCATACTTCCGAGAGGCCAATGATAGCTATCTTCCTGGTAGGTGCTCGTAACGGTGGATGCCGGCGATATGATGCGGAAGAGCATCGTGTTCGACAAGAACACCCCGGATGTATTCTATTGCCCCCAGCAGAAGCCCACAGGTTTCGATAAAATGATTGTCAACGCGAAGCCACTCTCCAAGCTCTGTCAGTTCGAAGGGAAGCCGATACCGCCGGATTACAAAAGCGATTGCTACAATGACGTGGACGAGACGGAGTACGCGTGCAAAGAGAAGTACAGAATAATGGTGAGCTATAATGAGACACGGTGATGCCGGCAAGAAGAATAACGTTATAACGGCGACGATGGAATCATCGCTTCAAAAGAAATAGAACACAAGTGGGCGGAAATGCAAAGTCGCGGGGAGCTTGTGTGCTTGAATCGTCCTCATGCGGCCCCTAATATGACTGAATTAAATGAGGCCCGACCGAAGAACTTATCCGTGTTTCCCTAAAAGAGAGATTCAGATCGGTACAAGTATAGAACAAGAAATGAAGAACAAGTACAGTTCCTTTCGATTGGGCCTTACTGCAAAGACACGCATATCATCCGGTCATTGTAACCCCATCACAATTCGCCCCTGATAATGGTTTGGCGACGCTTTCTTTTTTATTACAGAAGCGATTCCGAAACGCAGAAGGGGATCGGGAAGGCGCAGACGACTTCACTGAGAAATAGATGAGCGAATGCACCAGTTTGCACGGGCGAGCGACTGCTGCGTGCCATTAGCGATGCGCGTTCAATAGCGAACTGACACCTTTACTAATGCTCAGGCTTGCACCCTCGGACTCGAGGATCATGGCATTAGAATATTAGCGAGATACTCATCGCCAGTTGATCCCCACGCTTTAACACAAACCACTAATTATTTAACAGTCGAGTTCTCCAAGGAGAGTTCCATGGGGGTAGTCCCAGATGTTAACTGGAATTGTAACACGACGATAGATCGCTGGGATGGTCCTAGAGCGGTTTGGGAGACTCTCGGCAATCATTAATATAAAACTAACAGTTAACGGCAAGTGGATGGCTGTCTGATTAATCCTACAGTATGGCTTTAGAAACCGCTACTGCTTTCACTGTACTGAAACTACGTGATCTCACAATCACTTCACATTTCGGTCATATTAATTGTGCAATAATAACGAATTGTAACACTTTGAAATATTACGACGTGTTGGCAGTATCTGTCTTTTTGTCAAGAGCTATCTTGTAAAATGAGTAGTTATAATAAAATCATGTCTATGACAAACTAGTTTTGATTCTATTCTGTGTGTAATGCGCTTTTTGCGATGACACTATGCAATAAATTCGTTCCTTCAAAGCACTACACCGTGTGGTACGTAAAACAATCTTACATACAATGTAACAGAGTGCAATCGTGTCGTAGTTTGTAACCGATTGCAATAATACTGGCGATGAATGTTAATCAGTGATGATTCTGTTGTAGATGAGACTACATCCACCGGGAAGCAACAGCCCATACAATGGAACACGGCTGTCGAAGTTTATAGCTATTGGAAAGGACATATATGAAAAGAAAAATCAAGTCTAATGACATTACATTCCGAAAGTATGTTCTCCTCCTTACCTATACACCCATTCATATTATTTTTGTTACTTTTTTGAACTATTTAACGTTCCTATTTTATGAAAAGGGATATTACTACGATGCCCTAATGTAATATATTTGTAACATACACTCCCGTAAAATAGTCAAAATAGCATGTCTATATTTTTGTAATATGTACATTTACATTTGCTTGTAAAATAAAACGGAACTATGCGAACTAGTTGATTCCGTGGTTTTTTTCGATCCCCTGCAATACGAATAATATATGTACCTATACATTCCGCGACGTGTACATACGTATGTACAGATAAAATACACAATCAGTGGCAAGTGAAAAATTATGAAAAATTGAATGCACGTTTAGCCACTACATATTAAACTACTAATAATTCTTCACCTATCTACATTGGGTCTGAGATTTCTGCTCTGCAGTCTATTTATCACGGTGTGTCCCGTAATCGAGAAAACGGCACTTTATGGCCAACGATACTGTGAAACATTATGCCTGATTATACCGAAAGTCATGCACGATTCATGCATGCATCCGAACAGCCCACTTACTTTTGTACTAAACAATTAACTAAATACTCGTCCCAGAAGGCCAATTGAAGCGCTAGATTCAAAGGAATACTTGGAAGGAATCCCACATACGGCCGTTACCGTATTGGTTTTGTAACCAATACGGTAACAAAAAATATCTATACAACTCGTCAAAAACAAAATGACAATGCCCAAACTACATTTACGTGATGAGCTTGCCACCGTTATAAGCTCGAATTTGTGCAACCTGCTCCGGAGTAAGTATGAGCTTGTTTCCATCAGGAAGTGCTAAGGCGTAATGACTCCCAGTCTCGTTCACCACGACTACTAGTGGAGGATTATTACTTGTGGTTTGAGTCTGGGGCTTCAGCGGTATTATCGAGATACCCCCTTGGCTCATGCGTTGCACAATTTCAGCTGGAAGGCCACTGTTTCCGATAGTCAGCACAGCTTGCGAACTATTCTCGGATTGAATTCCTTCTTGAACAGGTTTCTTCGGGGGAGTCCGCGTGGTCTCCGATTGAGTTTCAGGAACTGTCTTTTCAGTAATAATCATTTCGATCTCGTCGTCACTGTCGCTAAGGCAAATCAAAGATGTTGTCTTTTGTCCCGTACTTCCGCTCGGCGTAGCTTGCCCCCCTACTCGCTGATGTTGTGGGTGCAGTTGTCTTCCTTTAGTCTTCACAACCTTAGATCCTCCTCTACGTGGTGCGTTACCACGAATTGGCATGCTGCTGCTCCTTATTACAGCACCCGTCGGATGAGGGAAGTTGATACTCGTAGTGGGCCGGATATGGGTCGATTGCGGACCCCGAGCTCTAGGTGGCAGGGCTGCTATCGGTGAGTTTGGAAGTGCTTGCGGAATAGGAACAGATTGCAGTGCTGGAGAATTAGAGCATGTTTCTATCTGCGATGGGGCTGTTGCGACGACGTACGGCATGTAACTGGCATGAGCAACAACTTGTTGGGTCCCCATCATTGGATTTTGTACATGATATCCCGTTTGTTGGGATGACACGTATGCTGCCTGTGTGTGTGGAATGATGTAACCTTGACTATCTTGCACATAATAACCTTGTTCTACCTGTGGTACAATAGCAGGTACCAAAGATGGCGCTTGCATTATCGTTCCCTGTGGTAGGACATTTGACGTTACAGGGGCCGGTTGCATGACGTAATAGCTCATCGGAGGATGGTTGGCATTAACCATAACATAACTTTGAGGAATAGCCACACCATAGTTCGTTTCATTTATGTTGGACGTCGAATCGCAGACTGGACTTTCTTCTTTAATATGAATTTCTGAATGTATGCTGGTTACAGGTTCAACCTTCGGTTCCACCTCTTTAAAAACTTTTTGTGGATCATCACTAGTATTCGTATTGTCAGGAGTAGCGATGATAGTAGAGCTAGGACTCTGATGTTCATCTTGCTTCGGCAGATGGACTGTTCTTATTTCTGTAACCGCGGGTTTGCTTTTGGAAGCCTGCGCGCTGATAGATCCTTCGGTACTTCTAGGATTCGCAGATTCGTTGTCCATGTCCGTTTGGATTGTTTCGATCTTGTGTTGGAATGATTTCAACCTTCGAGAGGCAGCTGTACAGGGATACATAAAAGAATATAGTTTGATGGGTAGGATAAGTAAACAAACACTTATATATGATTTAATGAAAAACATTCTTACACGGACGTCTATTTTTCCTTTTGCGAGGGCTCGGTAAAATCCAATCTTTGTCTGAGTCCTCTTGGTTCGACAAATTGCAGTTATGTCTGACTTTGGCAGTAGAGTGAGTAGTGGATGTACTGGTCTGTGGGCTGGAAGTCGTGTCGACTGTCTCAGTGTTGGACCGTTCCTCCAACTCGTACGCCTCAAACTCATCGTCTGAAGAGAACTCTTCGCGGTATGAGGAGACTCCGCGGGCCCGAAGTACTCGTTGTGTTTCTATTATTATTGAGTTGAAAAAGATATTTTTAGCATGAAACGACAAATGTTAATGTATCAATAATGAACGTACCAATCTGCATAAGGCGAATACATACCTTGCGATTCGCCTGAGTTTTCTTTCCTTCTTTGCTCATCCTGATTTGCTCCTTTCCTCTCTGTATCAGATCTCTCTTCCATTGAAGTCTTTGTACTGTTCTCTTGCTGGTTTTCGTTCTCTGTTGTATCGTCCGTATCTTTACCGCGCGTTTGCTCGTTTCCGGCGGCGTTGTCGGAGCTAAGTGAGGATACGGTAGGCTCCTGTACCGTTTGTATCTTTGACTCACTGGAACTGGGCACTGAGTCGCCCTGTGATCCAACAATCCACCAATTAGAGCCGAGTCCACCCTCACCGGATGAATCCTGATCCTCCACACTGCTACAACACATGATATCCGCTATGTACGATCAATAGACCAACCAATCTTCAAAGATGTGGAGAGCTTCCACTTATACGGACCACGGACACATTGTAGCAATTACAAGAGGTTTCAGGAAAGATGAGATTTAACTTGGGAGTACTGACAATGTGTCGTGCAATTATTACTAGAAAACCTTATCAAACTATTGAGTGCGATGGCTTAGTACTCTCAAGTTAGAGGATGATAATGAAAGATGCTTGATGTTATAATATATAGAGGTAGGATAATCGAAGAAGTTTAGCTTACCCGTCATTCAAGCTCGTCCATTCCTTTTGCAATTTGGTGCGAGCTTTTTTCATGGAATCCCGCAAGCTCGGCTCATGTTCTTCTACTGAACTTAAGAGTTCTTTCAGTCTCTCTACGAGTGTCACTTCGCACAGGGGTAAAGAATCAGACTGAAAATTTAATAGCAAACGTTTCAGTATGTCCCATAGAAGATTATCGCGTATCACTTACATTATTCTCTGCATCCTTCGCTTGAGTATCTTCTTGCTCCGTGAAACTGCAAGCTAATGTCTTTAAAGATTCAACACCGTCAGCAACTAGCTGAAATGTTGAGACTCCGAGATCCGCTAACATTTCCTTGAATTCGTATATCCTGGACTCAGATTCATTGGTTTCGGTATCTTGCTTTTGCTTTCGTAAATTGTACTCCGTTGTATTTCTCTTATTGATGGAAGAATGACTTCGAAACGCCTCCTTTTGCAATTGTGCTCTTAATTCGTTCAGAGATTCTATATCATTTTCATCATTTGAATCGGAGTCACTATGCTCGGGACTGTCACTCCAACTAGAAGAATCGCTTTCAGCTTTCTCATCTTCCAGTCGGCAGGCATTTTCAGGTGGTAGCTTTATGCCATTCTCATCCAACGATGGTTGCAAGTTTTCACCCAATTTCTCGTCGTCCGATTTCGATGTTTCATCCTTCGAAACACGATTACTTTCGACGCCAATTATTTCATCGAGCTTTTCGTCGTCGGTTTTCCAACTTTCTCGCCTTTCTGAATCCTCTGCAGTATTGTTTTCCGCAATTTTCGACTTCAATCCAGTCAACATTCCACCCAGTAGTTCCATGTTTCTTTTGCCGGAATTGTTGTCTGCGAAACCTTTGAACATTCTCTGCGAACGTCTCCTCTCAGTACTACTCTCGGCTGATGTATTGCTATCGTAGCCACTTGATCTGGTAATCCTACGTATTGCTTTGTTTGATTCTATGCTTGTTTCCGAAAGTTTCGATAAACTTCTTGATCTCTTGACATTGATCGTATTTAAATCGATTCGATTGGCATTGCCACAGGTACTTGTGCTACTCAAATTGGTATCATCATTCGCCGGCGAGCCATGGCCACTGTCCAGATTGCACTTGCAGTCGCTTGTGTGCCCTTCCTGCTCACATTTTGTTATATTATTCTTTTTACTTCTCACAGAACGCACTGTCTTGTCCCGAGCACTTTTCCTTCTGGACGTACTACTACCTGACGCTGACACGCTTTCGGGATCGCCTAATGATACGTTTGTGTTGAGCTGCAAGTATGATTCGACATAGGTCAGGTGAGATAAGGAGAGGGAACTTGGAAAATTAATAAATCGAGATTACCTTAGCGCTCGAGAGAATTTTATTATCTAAACTGTGCCGGTACACGCGAAGATCGCTTTTGACAAACTGTGGGAAGTATATATATCGAGCTCCATGCCTGTCCGTTCCCAAAACCGTCTCGAAACGATTCTCCAAAGGCTGCCTCGCCGTCTCCTCTTGGATCTTTTTCCGCGTATGCTACAATAGATCTCACGATAAAACCATGTCCCGGATACTCGAACTAATGAAGCTAATAATTTATCGTCACCATAAGTGTATCACAGACTGTTTTGAGAAGCCAAACTCTCCTCTTGAAAGACAGCTCCTCGAAATCTTTGCCATCGAAAATTGAGTCATCGGGGAAGATTGTCCAAAACTCCGGTTCAACGCCGATGCTTTCTAGAACCTAAAAATCTTCCATCGTATTTCCTATCACTGCATGACGTGCCCCAATTCGAGCGAACTCTAATTGGTCTTCGTATTAGTTAAAATTTATTGCGACTTGCAACTCACTTTCACAGAATTCCGATGCTTCGACTCGTAAGTTTTAAACCAACCCTTCACTTTGTGGGCTAAAACGTTGGTCCAAAATTCGTAAGGCATCGGAGGCACCTTTTTCAACTTTCCTTTAAAAATTGGCGAGCTGTACCCGATAATGAAACTGGATTTAAATCAGGAGGATTCTACTGTACTCTTTGAGGAACGTGACCGCGTACCTTAAAAGCGACGTCATGATGTTAGCTAATTGCTTCGAGGCCCTGGGCATCAGAAGCATGCGCTCCATTTCGAACATCGACAAGTGAGATACGTTTAAAGCCTCTTTCGTTAAGTGAAGGAAGTGGAAGATTTGGGGAATCTACACAGATAGGTCATCCATTATTGTTAGCATAGAAACTTCTTCAGTTTCATCACTAAATACACGAGGAATGCAAACGGACCTCCCACATTGTTTTCATCTCTCTTATCACAGTGTCCGGGAAGATGTTCTCGTCGTCCCAATTGGGGATGCACGGCTCCTCATCCTCCAACTTTCGTTTTCGAGCTTTCCTCGTCATGATCTCTCCTAAATGGAATGAAAAACGAGGCATTAAAAAGAGTTTCAGTTAAATTTGACATGGTTTATCTATCCTGGGACATATGTCCAGCGAAACTTATTCATTAGATGCAATCATGCAAACACGCTTGAAAATGCTTGCTGTTTGCTCGATACACTTGCTAGCACCGCGTTGCAAAGGCATGCTAACAAGAAATTACTGACTATGAGATCTCTAACTTATGTTAGCACTCGACCAAGTTTACTCGCGAGGTCTCCATTATCAATTATTCAGCAAAGAAGCAATCCCGCGACCGAATAGTATATTTCCACGAGAGGAACCCCAGTGGAGGGGCTAACAGGGTGTCGGATGATACCTATCTGAGCCGCAGATCTGCTGATTCCGCCACTAACGAGCAAAACAGGTGGCTGCTAAAATGCTGCTGCGTGAGAAAGCTTCAAGCGACCGACGCTGGCATTAATCAATGGTGGCATAACACGGACTTTATTATTATGCAGTGGCACACTAATTGCCGCAGTATTTACTGCCACTAAAGATTGTCAATCTACATACGAAGATTTCCACTTTCCTCGCGCATTCTGATACGAATGAAGACACGGCAGGATGTCGGTTTTGAAAAATGCGAATTCAATTTGAAAATGGGAAGCGGCCACCTCGCGATTGCCCAGGGGATCAGAGGGGGCGATCAATTTCTGCGGCATCTATAGGCCGCCTGTTTTACATCGATAAGCGACATGTGAATGTTTACTGTGCAATTATGTTGAAGAGATCCATTAGACGCCGTCACGAAACAGTTTCAGGGGCGAGCATGAAAAAAGGCTAACATTGTCGCTTGCAAACGCTTACTAATTGTCTGATGTAGTGGCTTGTCATCAACCTACCCCTCACCCACGAATATAACCATCGCGCTCTATTTCAATTACTTTTGGCAGAAAACGAAAAAGTTCAAAGAAATACTTGCGACCTTACACCATACGTCTGCCGATGATGAGCGCAACTGTCAAAGCTCGTTCAATGCTCATTGCCCGAAACGAGATTTTAATGAATACACATTGGCCAGCTATAGCGTTCTCTCGTTTCAATGGAATGAAAAAGGCATGGACACAGAAAAATGATAGTGCGACTATGGGGATTCGGGTTTCATTTGAAGATTGATTCCAACCCGGGGATCGCGTCTATTGTCCTTCCAGCCAGGCACGTTATAATACACCCATGTAAATGACAGGCTCCCTCGAGAAAACGCTAAAACAATAATTTCCATTTATCAGCAGCGATCAGAGACTGAGAAGTTATAGGCGCAGGGCGTGTCCTCGACACTGGCATTAGATGAGCCACCCTCCGCTACCGCGAGGACCCACGCGAAAGTTAAAAGGGTAACCAGCTCTTCCAGCGGCTCAGTTACCTGCCCGTCATCACAGACCACCCTACTTTCCTGCTGTTTGCTTCAGTTTTAACATTGACTCACTTAGCCGCCTGCCCGTACCACTGACACACTTTCCCATCGATAGTAATTGCACGAAAATATTTTCTCTCAAAACTCCCCTTAGTCGGACGTAGTTCAAAACCGACACTTCCTTCATTCCCGACTGCGTCGAGTCCTTCGTGTTATATTAAAGTG
Organism: Crossocerus cetratus; assembly: GCA_963675795.1. Taxonomy (NCBI): domain Eukaryota; kingdom Metazoa; phylum Arthropoda; class Insecta; order Hymenoptera; family Crabronidae; genus Crossocerus; species Crossocerus cetratus. Next base: position 14,682,966 of record OY776666.1, on the reverse strand, counting down.
CTCGCCATATAGAGCCTAGTGCTTGGGAAGGGATTACTGTACGTCTGGGATCCTGCAAGGAGAAGGAAGCTTATAAGGAATTGTGACGTCAACGGGGCAGTGTTGAATTGACGACGAGTTCGGTGGGATTAGCATCACAGGGGATGCTTCACCGATGAAGTTACTTGGCTGGAAGAGTATCCTGAGTTCCAGGCTGCCCGAGGACCCTCTGAGAGGAGCTTTCACCAAGATTATCTCTCGCCGTCGGTGTGTTAAAGCCCGGGACCTCGATAATTGTAGAGTCTTCAATATCGATGCTATGGCGAGCAACCTCTTCGAGAATAGTTACCCGAACGACGACGAACGTGAGCGAGATGAGTTGAAGCGGAACACTGACAACTACTTCAAGAACATAGAGAAGGGCACTTTAAAGTACCTGGGGAATCACGAGCCCTGTCTACCTCGATCAGTGAATACTCTGCATTTGCAGAATCAGTATAAGTCGACAAAGCGCTTGGAGGGATACGCAGCTCAAGATCTCAATTTTAAGGTTTGATCTGCAATAATCCAACTACTAAGCTATTAACTGTTCAAGTGTAAAATGCGATTGACACTTATTGGTCTGTCTAAATTTCTCCTTCACTGTTTCGTTCTTCGCAACAGGGCACGCAGAGAATGAAGGAGACGACTCTAAGATCTCGGTACAATAAGAACGTTCTAGCTCCGAGAGAGAAGCTTCCAAAAAAGCACGAGCGGGATGACGAAAAGACAGCTAGGTATACTTTACTATTATCATAAATTCTTATAAGAGTGGGGGCTTATAAATTGTGTCGGCAGCTCCTGCAAAACTAGTATCCAGAGCTGCTTGCAGAAGTCGCACATCAGTACAACTGCTAAGCAGTATTGCATGAGCAGTACTCTCCATGGACTTCGATACGTCGGTGACTCCGGCCTAACAATCGGCGAAAGGTGACTGCTCGATATCAATCCCGTTACCCATTATGATTATTAATAGCACATATTAATGTACCGTAGTTGAGGGCAATTAATGCTCGCGTGTGTCGCACTCTAATTACAGCACAATCGCACGAGAACGCCAATGGCACGGCTCTCACCCGCCCACCCAGCGCTCTATCGGTTCTCAATCTTCCCGATTCTAATTCGCCGACGATTCTTCCCTGTAGAATGTTTTGGGTAATCTCGTTCACCGTCGCAGTACTCACGGCAGCCTATTACATTTGGTTTCTCTACCAAAAATGGACTTCCAAGCCGATTATCATCTCTCTCAGCCCGGAGTCCGTGTCTTTCAAAGAATTTCCATTTCCGTCCATCACCGTTTGCAATATGAACAATGCCAAGAACAGCGAGGCAAAACGAATAAACGAAGGGTAACGAAGAACTCGATTATTGAGTCGGTCAGGTGATACAGTACTTAATGTGACAATTCGTAGGGGCGATATTCGGCAGAAAGTGCTCCTCGAGGACATCTGCAACTTCGAGAACAACGCGTCTAGTCCCGGCTTCAACGAGAATACCATAAACTGGAGCAGCATGCTGCATTTCATGATCAACGTAAGCAATATGCACATTACAACGCTTTATCGCAGTGGCTTCATCTAGGTTGTGATGCGACTATTACCGTCAATGCGGCGCGTTAACTCGCGTGAAGGGCATGGTTCGATAAGGGACGATTGTAAAGGTCGGCATTGCGCATTAAAGTTTCCAACTGGATCCACGGAATTGTTTGATCATCATCCCCCTGACAGTTCAGATCCCGATTGCAACAGAGAACTTTCCTAGGTCTCTCAGCCGTGCACGGACATGCTGTTCGCCTGCGAGTGGCATGGAAATCAAACAGATTGCGAGAAGATCTTCAATCCTACGATGACCGACGAGGGCATCTGCTGTAACTTCAACTCCGTTCGCCGGGAGTATCTCTTTTACAATCCGTGAGTGACGAGAAACATCGACTGCCAAGTATTTCCCATATGAATCAACGGCTTACTCGCTTTATTTTCTTTCCCAGACGTGACTGGCCTGATCTGAACATAACATTTCCATTCACGTCTATCGATTGGAATCCGGAGACTGGCTACGAACCTAGTGCCGCCGCAGAGGCTATGCCCTGGAGACCTTACGGCGCCGGCCAATTCTACGGCCTGACATTGGTACTCGACGCGGATGTCGACGAATATTACTGCTCGTCGACGGCGAGCGCCGGCTTCAAGGTATGTGACTGCAAACATTTCAACAGGGAGATTTAGTAAAAGTTGGATAAACTGACGTCTGGTGAGAATGGCATATGTATTTTACTCTGGCAGATGTTACTTCATAATCCGGTGGAGACTCCGAAGATCGCGGAGTTCGCATTCGCCGTGACACCCGGCGAGGAAACCCGAGTGATCGTCACACCGCGAATATCCACTGCCAGCAAGACCATCATATCGGTGCCGCAACGTAAGCGCAAGTGCTTCTTCACAACTGAGCGGAAACTGCGCTACTATCGCACTTATACCCAGAGGAATTGTATCCTAGAGTGCGAGGCGAATTTCACCCAGAAGATCTGTCATTGCGTCCAGTATTACATGCCCAGTGAGTCCCGGACGTGTAATCATTCTACTTCAATCTAACTTTGTACTTCTTTCCATTTCTCCGTACCACAGAATCCTCAAACACTCCGATTTGCGGGAAGAAAGACGACGTCTGCGCCACAAATGCTAGAAGGGCTATGGAGGTTCAACTTTATGACGAGGAGAACAAGATCACGCCGATTAATGTCTCCGAAACGTGAGTACTGGGCGTTTCGATAATCTAGGAACGCAAATCTGCCACGTGCAATTTGGCAATTCCAGGCCAAGCTGCAACTGCTGGCCCGGGTGCTTCGAGATCAACTACAATGTGGAGATATCCCAGAGCAAATTGCAAGCGACGTTCAGGGTCGCGGAGAAATACGTGAAAAAAGATCGGAAATACTTTACGTAAAGATTGTCTCATAATTTTGTTATGTTCCACGGTGAAAGCTCTGATTTACTAAATCGATGATTTGTTTTAATCAGAGAAAATCAAGCTGTGGTGCATCTGTTCTTCGTCGAATCCCAGTTCACGAAGTTCGTGAAGGACGATCTCTTCGGCTTCACGGAGTTTCTCTGTAAGTCGACTTTCAAACTAATCAGTCCAGTTTTAATGCTACTGCGACCGATATGCGGTGACTGTTCGAAATTTGTAGCGAGCACCGGTGGCTTACTGGGCCTCTTTATGGGCTTCAGTTTCTTGTCCTTCATGGAAGTTATCTACTTCGCCACTTTGCGACTGTGGTGCCGATTGCACGAGAACAGCAAGGAACCTGAACGAGTGATTCTTCAGGTGCACCCATTGGACCAAACTCGAAATGTTATTTATCCCTTTGCTCAGTAATAGTCCATTTCTGCTAGAAATTTGTTTTTTTCTTACGTAGGCATGTATGCAACATGTGTAAATAAATATTGGCTTGCACTCCGAGTGCTTTCCCCTTAGACTGGCAGCCCATCGAGCGCAACATTCACACTCACTTTCCAACATTCTCGTGCGTCGTTTTGCGGACGTGTTTATTGTCATATAATACAAAAATCAGAAACGTTGCAGTCGGTGTGCAGTCAGCTTTACATTCGAAACTACACTTACTACCAACACAGTGGCTGTACATACATACAAGTGGAAACTTCAAGCAAGTATTTACGACGCCTTCAGGTGTGCGTCTCGCAGGTTTATGACCCCCCCATGTGTCTACATGCCGTCATAACAAGCGCGTCGGGACGAGACCGAAAAAAGTATGATAACACAGCAAGTGACATTAGATTGGATGTCAAATATTGTCCTCAGCAGACAGATCAATAACGTCAGTTGACCATGGTGACATGTCAATCGCGAAATACGAATGAAAGGCATTAAAAAGGGGATCAGCCAATCGCGCACTATTCTTCGGACAGCATGTTATTCACATGTTAAGTCACGCAGATAAAAGGAGCATGTATAATTGTAGATCGTAAAGCACGAGCGGTTACTACGAAAGCAGCGTTTCAGTGGCCGGTTTAAACGCTGCGTTCCAGGATAGGTTGATGAATCTTGTTAAACGATCGCCAAAATGATATGGAAATATGTCACTGGACTGTGATTAAATAGGCCAATGCGGTGAAAGACAAGAAAACGAGTAGTAATAACATGAGCACTAGCTGCCTGTCGTGCGGTGTGTGACTTACCGATGATGGGGGTACCCGCACTGCCGATTTACCGGTGGTTTACTTGTCTGCCTCGAAACATTGTTACTCGCGTCGCCGATGCTTTCACTGGCACTGATATTCCTGTGTAATAGTCAAGGGCACCGAGTAAATACAAACACTAGGAGCAGGAGAGATGCACGGCAGGCATCGCACACGCGGACGCCATGTTCCTCTGTTTGTGATTGGAGCGGCTGCTGCTCCCTCTGCAACCCGCCTTTTTTTAAATTCCTACAATTTTTAAAGAAAACACTTAATTGGTCTCCAGATGTGTCACGGGCACTCGATGAATAAAGTTCACACGAAGTTCTTCAAAAATGAAAATGCCCCGTGGACATCATTTATTATCATACCTGGGTGTATCAGATATATAATCGAGCGCTAGCTCGTAATCGGTAGGTTTCTTTCTCCCTTAAACTAGAGGCAATAATCAGTATGATACATGTTACATTGAAAATTATATAATTCTAATTATATTGACAGCAGATCTAAGTCTAGAGTGACAATCTTCGATTCGCCTTTGCCTAGCGACTGTTTCCTTCATATAAAATCGTGTGCACACGCGCAAGTATACCCGGAGTGTATCGGCCGTTCGCCGTTTTTATCTTAAAAATCGATTACGATTGATTTATACTCTCAAATAAATTGTCAGTGCCGACCTCTTTTTCATCGATCGCTCAAAATATAAATCGCAGATCTCTCTCTCTCGTTTCGAAGAGGGGTACTTCGTTCAAAGAAACAGGGGGAAAGACTGATCGGACTTTTCTGAGTGGCGGATATTTCTATAAGGTTCCCGCTGGAACTCCACGATTTCCATCGTACTCTACTGTAAGACAGTCTTTGATCACCTCGTGAGGTTGATAATGAAAGTCCAAAATAATGATCTTTCTTTCTCGTAGTCTTTTCCTACTTACACCTGTACCTACAGATTTACATTCCTAACATAACTTATACCAAGTGCCTTATTTTGCAAGTGCCGTTTACAGTTTCTTTACAATGGTAAATGAGAAAATACTTTGATGAGACAGCTTGAAAAGCAAGTTGCATTATAGGTACCGAGTTAACTGACCGTCATAAATGATGTCCGTTACGGCGCTAGGAATAAAGGTATTCACCGGCATCGCCAATTCCCCTGTGTTTTTGGCAAAATGGTAATTTTGCGTGTATTGTACAAAAGGCCGTTTCTTTCGATAAAGAAATAACGCTACTGACTCTAGCATCGGAGGCGTCATTCCACGTTGCGACGCGCGTCGATACTTAACGATACGACAATGAACAAATAATTCAATAGGAACGTGTTTTATTATCAAAAATTCGTACGATCAGCTTTATTGCCCATACAACGTGTGTGTGTCATGTAAAAATTAACCTATCGCCATAGGACTGCTTGTGTTGTATATCCTTCCACGTTCAATTAAGAAATTTCACAAAATTGCACGCTATGCCTAAGTTTCTATCTTGTGGTTTTCCACTTCCGTTTAGTTTTACATGTGTATCTCTAAATACGTGGCGCGACCGCGGCACCGTTTGCACTGTGGCCGCACACTTCCCCTCGCCTTTTTACTCATCGGCATCATCTTTTGGCTAGACAATTAACATTCTTATCAAAAACACAAGTTGCACCTGTCTGTCGAATGGAACGCGTCTACGAGTCTGTAAACTACAAGGAAAGTTTGTACAAAATTTTATCTTCCTCTCGAGCACGGACGAAATCTGTACACGTTTACGAACTTACACTATATTAATCTTATTACAAAGTTTTTTTTTTGTTACGTATATTCTGCCATCGGTAAGTCTTCCACGCGGGTATGTCGCACCCTTATCTGAACTTGCGCTACCCTTTGTGATACTCTCGAACGCGAACAGCCTGGTATTTTTTAAAATAAATCCCCTGTGTCTCGATAACGTTGCCGCTGTCCTGCGCTCAAGTCTCATCGTGCCGGATTTTCATCGGGAGAGATAGCCGAAGACTCCTGCAGCGTGATCATAGGATTTATTTGAAAAAATAGGTTTATTATTTACATTCAATGTTGCAGTGTGACCTGAAGGGATCGCAACAGCACATAAGGGTCGAGCGTGGTAGCGGCATGGGTTAATGTCAAAATTCGTCGAGTCCGTAATTGTGATTGAATCAGTGTTTCAAGGGTCGTCAGTTTTGAGGACACAATCATTTTGTCGCCAAATTGTCAGTATGTATAGATCGCACCTTCCATTGATAGTACTGTCATTCGAAGCCCTGAAAACCTCGACCCTAATTCACTGACGATCGGCAACCGAAAGCAAACGAATCAAACGCACGTCCATATAGTTACTTCTAATCGCGGAACATTTCATGATCAGGCAACTTTCGCGTCTAATCAAAATCGTTCAAGCACAAGAATAATGAATCTTCACTGCGCAACTATTGGTCTATACACAACTAAATTCTGATACTGGGGTAGGTCAGGACATAATGCGTGTGGGGTCGAGGAAGACGCTTCCAGTGGTTTTTGATTAAAGTGGAAGCTCCAAATGTAGTTTCCACCTGTAAAATATCATCTAAGAGCTCGACTTGTTCGCAGGGAGCCATAAAGCTGTAATAATAAAGTATACGCATCTTTTTCGCCAAATCTCCATACCGAACGCGTTTATATCGTCTTGTCTGTTTTCTTTATAGTACTTAGAGAATAGGTACGCAATGCTTCAGCTTCACACTTTACCGAATTCTCGATAGACTATTTACTTTCGACACCAGTCACAGGGTTGCACAGAAAATCATTGGGATTCATGTTTCGACGAAAAAGTATGCGTAAACAATATTGATTACAGGTCTCGCTTCATAGGTCCCTGCTCGATTCTTACATCATGTCGCCTATAATTACTTATTCACCTAGAGCTTCGTACTTACATTCGTACACATGACTTTTGTTAACGCGATTCATACAATCCCGCGGATCCTTTCTTATGGAAAGTGAGTACGATACGTGTATTATAAAAATGTCCTCTCGAAAACAAGGGCTCCGAGATCGTGCCCGCAGGCCGATCTCGTATAAGTCTTATGTAGAGTAGGTAGTGCTCGATCTTGCAAGTAACAATGAAAATATCAAGCGTTCTTCGTCTGTGGGATCTTGTCGATTATATCCCCCCTTATACATTCCACATGCACTGACGATGTGATAAAAATACTTTACGAATTCGTGATGCAATGTTAATTGTGAATGTTCGCAGGGGTAGTTAGAGCCCTCCTTTTCGATATGGGATATCATGTAGTTATATTTACAGCCCCTACCTCCCGCCAAGTACTTGTAAGCGAACTAAAAGATAAACCATCTAGACACCCTGACCTACCAAGTGCTCGCTAAATCCATTCTTATTTTCGACCGTGAGACTAAAGTGGCTAAACAACAGGCGCAATCGGACAACTCAATGATCAATGTTTCACATGAACGTGCAGTTCCGCCGAATAGGGAGAAGAAAATTGGCCCGGGCAGTTAACAGGGCATTGGTGAACTAAAGCAAAGTTCTAGAGACTAAGCTAAGTTACTCAGTCTTTGGAGAATGAGTTTTTGCTGCATTACGTGCTCGATGCTTCGACACAGTTTTAAACGGCGATTGAAAGAGAAACTGCATGATTAGGGAACACTGATAAAAGACTCTAATCTAATCGAGAATACTGTAGCAGGTATTATGACCACATAAAAGTAAATTAAAGGTAATAGTATATCTTTATTGTACAAGTTATAGCAATAAAACAAAGAAATCCCCAATTCCAGACTCCCTGCAATATTCTCAGACTTCGTTAATGATAATGCAGAGTCGATCACGTGGTGACCATAAGTATGATGGCATTTTCAATAATACTTCACGATTAAGATAGTTAGACTTTATGTAAAAAAAAGTGATTCAGAACACCACCGAGCCATTCTTTGCCCCCCGCCAGGGTAATTTATTGTAAAAGCGATTTATTTTTGATACAAACATATATTGCAAGTAGATAGTATGGCTAAACCGGAGAAATAATTATATCACCCGTTTACTTTACAGCGACTTCACCAATGTATACCTGGCGAAGATGAGAAGAGAACATGAGATCCTGGTGAGATATACGAAATGATTTAGCGACTTTTTAAATTTTGCCTCAAACGATCGAAACTAATAGAGAAGTAGTCAACGCGTTGTTGATTGAAAGTCTCACAGTGGAAGGGGATGTGTGTCAGTATAGTCGGTTCGACGTACTGGGTACTCAATGTTCGAGGAACCGCTATTTTCTTTCGAAATGGCAAAGGTGCACCCTGACCATTGCTGATACCACAAGTTACCGACCAGTCGGAGCTGTGGGCCCGCCGATACTTACACAACCGAATCGATTTTCTCGTTCTCAATATTCAAGAATAGCGATAGTGTGCCATCGCTCGTAACAAGTGGGGATATAAAAATTAATGTATATATGTGTACATAATCTAGTCAGCTATCTGCCATTATAAACTAGCAACTATTTAGTAACTGATATTCATATAGTTCGCCGTCTTAAAATTATAAAACAGATTAGTCTGCCCTTCGATATTCACTATTATTATTGCAGCTCCAGCAACATATAGATGTTCCTCCTGTGGAATTACGTTATTTCTGCACCTCCTCCACTTTCTCTGTTGTTACGTTACTTTCCCTATCATAATCGTGGTCGTTGTTATTGCAGTGGTGCAACTATTCTGATCCCGAATGACTGGACGGAAGAGGGCTTGCTCGAAATCGCGATAGTATTTTATTCTACCACTTCCGTTTGCACTAATTGTTTTGCGTCCTCGGGTCTCGTCGACCGACTACCTTGCATTTTCCAAGTTAGTTTGCACTTTCGTAAACCAAATCAACTCATAATTATTTACCGAATTAAATATCGAACTGAAATAGCCGAGGTCCACACGGCTTCTCTTCTAATTGCACCCGCTTGAATACTGCAATGAACAAGTTGGCTTTATCTACTAATTCCTAGGTCCCTCAGTACTTTGCTAGCTCCAATGGAAGATGCGATCGCCCTGTTCTAGGTTTTATGAGCATAATCTGGCGTTATGATTCCTAAACTTGGCCAAGACTTTGATTAGACTTTCAATGTCGCTATTTTGAATCGCGGGTTGTAACGCAATTGTAACTAATACGAAATTCATTTTGCAAACCAAACGAAATGCTACGGCAGGTTAGCGCGATTTTCCCCCATATTACGTCATCATTGTGAAAATATACACATCCTATGCCAATTGGCAAAATATAGAGAAATCATTTTGCACTAATTCGCAAAGAATTCATTTATGATAATGGTTTGGGAGAGTCACCGGATTTTCCACGAGCCGTGCTCTTCCAAGTCACGTTTCACGAAATGTTCATTCACGGTTTACCGCAGAGTCCCTTAATACCTTCTACCCGTATTACACAAGAAACCCTACCAATTACCGAATTTGTTTTCACGCAATCCGGATTATCACGAAACCGTGCCCCCCAGTCACTCTACCAATTTTCCTCTATCCCCGTTCGGCCGGCCTTCTTCCCCCTTACTTCGAACGTAGTCCACAACTTCACATTATACATTCATACGCCCCCTTGCATCCCCAATGTATACTCGCGATTGAAAAAGGTTAAAAAATTAACCCCTTTACCAGCTCCTGAAAGGTATTCTCTAGCTGAATCATTTCGGCTCGGGGAAGGCCACCTGACATTTGTAGACTTCTTCGAGCATGACAGCTTGGCCTTGACCCTGGCTCACTGTTACGGGAGTCGTGGCGTTGACCACGACGACCTGTTGTCCTTGCTGCGCTTGCTGGGGCTGCTGTGGTTGTTGCTGCTGCTGTTGTTGACTACTCGCGTTCGGCGGCTGTGCGTTACTCGGGTTGTTCGCATTCTGATTTCGGGCGGTCTGCCCGTACTTTTCGTGGATAGCACGGTGACGTTTCAACGCAAACCGATCGGAAAATCCAATTTCACATATATCACACCTGTTGAAAACACAAACAATTCCCTCACATTAAAAGAATACCTGCTTTTCCGACAGTTGTTCGAAAAATGTGACACTTACCTATGCGGCTTTTCGCCGGTATGTACTTTTGCATGATTCTTCAGATGCGTAGCTTGATTAAAGGCCGAACCACATATATTACATCTGTATGGTTTTTCACCTGTATGGATCCTTCTGTGATTCCATAGGGTCGAATGTCTGGCGAATGTTTTTTCACACACTTCACACTGATAAGGGCGTTCACCAGAGTGAATTCGCTCGTGATTTTTCAAATGGGGACTCTGTGAGAACTGCATGCCGCACACACTACATTTGAACGGCTTCTCACCAGTATGAACGCGACCATGATTTTTCAGATAAGCAGCTGTAAACATTGTCATCAAACATATTGTCAGACTGTCTCTTAGAATCGTATAATTTGGGATGGTAATATAATAAATGAAATGCACCTTTTGCAAATGCCAATCCACATACTTCACATTTGAAAGGCTTGTCTCCTGAATGAAGTCTCTTATGAGACCAAAGTGAAGAATATCGAGAAAACGTACCGTCACACACATTACAGTGAAATGGTTTTTCTGCTTGGTTTTGACTATTTTGCTTGCCGCCTGTAATTTAATTTGGGATCGACTTTTTTTTTAATTCTTTTCGGAAGGTCTGTGAGTCAGAAAGCTGTGACACCTAGAGGGTGTGAGATTACACTGGATCGTGTATGGCTCACTAGATCCATTTTCTTTAGTAATAGGGAGCTCCAAAAGACAAGAGCGCGACTTATGATGTTATAAGATAGATAATTTCACACAAAGGGGGCAGTGAAATGCATGAAGAATTTGAGTATCTCGTTTTTGTCCAACTTACTTCCTGTTATAATGCGGCCGGTTGCCTTGCAGCGATCACATTTTGCGAGGCTACTAAGTCCAGAATCTAATTTACCGTCGTTTTTACCTACCATACACCATCCGATATACGATCATGATAGCAATGAAATGATAGAAATATCGAGCGAACATTTTACCCAGAATTTAAGTTGTGCAAAACTGAGATCAAACACTTACCGATGAAGATGATGCCAGTGCCATTACATTTGTGGCATTTTGTAACACTTGTAACACCCCTTCGTTTTACAGGATGATGTCCAGGTTTAATAGCTATAAACATAAATATATTCCATGTATTCGTGTATTTCTTGGTATTGACGTGCTACTGCTATCACAAATGATACTCACTCTTCTTAATTTTAGTAGGATGATGCTCGCAGGGGTCTTCACTACCACAATCCTCACAGATCTGCACCTTGGGTTTTTGGTGCATATTCGTTTTATGACTTTTAAGTTCCCCAGGTAGCGCAAAACACGCACCACATACATCACATGTGTATGGTCTTTCCGGAGTAGTTGCAACAGTCACTGTTGTTGGTGTTTGAACGACAACTTGTTGTTGCTGTTGTTGAATATTACTAGGCGTTGTATTATGAATCCGTTTATGATGATTCAAGAGACTCATGTGCCCAAAGACCAAGCCACATATATCACACTTAAATGTTGAATTTGTTGCAGCGGCGATACTCATCTGGTTCAGTAACGTATTATAACCGACAGGTTGTACGTCAAAGCGGTAGCAACCCTTATCGTCGGTGGTGATCGCACCGATGGTGCTCACCGCGTTAGTCTGAACTTTCTGCAGCATGTTCACATTATAATAAAAAGGAAACTCTGCAGTTGCCGATTGTTGCTGAGATTTGTCTTCCTTTTTGTCAGTCGTAACATACATCTGCTGTGACTGCTGCTGTTGCGACTGTTGACCTTGCGCAGCTTGCTGCTGCTGTATTTGTTGTGGGTCAAACATTGCGGCTTGTTGCTGCAAGAACATATTCAGTAGTGGACCTCCCGTTTGCTATATATTTTCAACACATAGTTTGCTATATATTTTCAACACATCACATAGAGACAGGCAACTACACAGGATATCCCAGCCGAATTCTATTCCTCGCTACCGAAGTTCTATGAGAATGAAATGTGATTTCGTTGGGTGGAAACATGAAAAAGCATCATGTAAAAACCTGTCTCTACTTGCGATTTTGACGAGGTAACAACCTGTCTCTGATCGCCGTAGCTTGAATTACTCTGCTCCGTCTGAGTGAAACTATTGGTTTGCTCGGTTTGAGTAAACATGGAACACTTCAACGGCTGCTCGATCGGTTGATTCTGTTGAATGGAATATGGATCATTAGATACTGAGAGGTTTCATCAACTCAATCGTGAGAAAGGCAGGCTATCTTTTTAAAAAGAGGGCTAGAAGAGGCATGCTATTTCAACTGAAGATTGTCATGCACCTAACTCGGCAGGGACGAAATATACACAGCGCATACCTGCTGTATCTGATCAGGACGGGTTGTGTTCAACCACACCACGTTGTTGCCATTTGATTCTAGGGCCATTGATGTGTTGCCTTTGACCCTACACAATCAATAGGCATACATTAGAAAGCACAAGATCTATAGCCAGAAATAAATGTAAGCTAAGTAAGCCCCAGCATCATCAGAGTCAGGCCAGGATAACATTGATGAATGATAAACAGAGGCAAGCAGAAACGTGATGAAAACATAAAATTTGAGAAAGCCATAGCTAGCCAGCAAACTTGCAGATGCAGAGTGAGTGATAGACAGAGGCAGTGAGAGAGCTACAGGTTTGGCCTGAAGTCAAGGGACAGCAGGAAGTGAGATGGTGAAAAAGCGAAGGCGACACGAGAGAGAGAGGCTGACGGAGAAGTTGGTTGTAAGACTCACGTGCGATAATCTAGAGGGGCGGCGCGGTTACATGTCTAGCTGGCGAGCGGACGATCTTCTAGTTGCCATGACTGCGGCGCGCCAGCTTGCGCGCTCGCTGGACCTAATCCAGGCGGCGATCGAGATTGTCGGTGGTGCTGGCTGGAGCGGCGAGTCCTATGGAACATCCAAGATCGGCAATTCCTCGTGTCGGCTGGGCCGTGGTCGCCGCGGACAATCAATGCCGATCGATTCCCGCAAGCCGATTCAAAAGGGAGCTCGTCCTTTGTTGGATCGGAGGTAGTCGCGTTGATCGAGGTTCCGTTCAGTAGCGGCACTCCACGAACGCACTTGCTCCTTTCAGGGGATTTCCAAGTCACACGCTTGTCAGTGAGAGGAGAGCGTTAGCCCGCGCAGATCATGTCGTCCAAGCGCGGTGGCGGCTGCGGCGACTGGTGGACGAAGCGCGCTTCTTTCCGGCGCATAAAATTGGCGGTAGCTAAGCCCCAAGCGCCTCGGGATCCTCTCGACGCAGGGTTGGGTGGGCCACGTCGCCGCGTACCGTGGCTCAGGGTAGGCCGATGCGCCAGGAACCAGATCGAGCACCGTCAACAAACTCCACGGTAGCCATTACACGCGACGAGGATAACAATGGGCGACACGAACGCGCGCCTGCCCCCGATGCCTTTTTCCGAAGCGTTTTCGGGCGCCTTCCGTGAATGCAGTCAACCGCCGCCAAGGTCAGTTCCCGCTGTGCTCTCTGACGCTGGACCGACCGACCGACGCTAATCCCAGCCAAGCTCTGACCCCCTATTGGCCTGCCTCGCCTACTGCCCACCTCTGATTGGTCCCTCCACTTTTTCTTCAACGGACTCATCGATGATGCTCAATCTCTTATTCCACATTTTTCACTCCCATTACTCTATTATTACTCCCGCTTCCCCGTCCCGTTATTATCCCTCCACCAAATATTATTCCCACAGGTCTACCAAGCCCTTTCACCTCTTTTAACACTATTATATATGGGATACCTCACTTTTAATAAGTATCTAGTACATATTACTCAAGAAATCCCAGTATACAATAAATTACGCCAAGGGATCTCTACTGACAGGTGCAAGAAAAATTTTGAGTGCGAAACCCTTATGGGTGAATTTATCGAGGATGTTGCTAGCAGGAACGATAGGATTCCTTTTCAGGCAAGGTAGTTCATTGCTCTCGTGGAAACGAGGCTTGAGTATCGGACGCCGAAGGCATGATGCGGCGCTTTCACGCGAGATGGTGCGCCAGAATGCCAGGGGCCGCCGAACGGAGCTCGCGGGTGCTCGGGGCTGCCCGATCGGATCGGGGCTCCAATCCACTCCAATCCAAGCTTGTCCAAGCTTGTCCAAGCTCCAACTTGAACCACTGCGGGGACCGCTTCCGCATCGTCTCCGTAACTGTCGACGATGCCCGACGCCGCGTCCCGTCCAAGATAAGATGCACGTCCGCCCAGCGCTCCAACTATAAGAGGCCGGGGTACTGCTGCCCTGCCTGGCCCATTCTTTCTTCCCAACACCGATAAATAAAAATTGCTAATTCGCAGAGCAAGTCCCGCCGAGAATATCAGTCGGATATGCCACTTGGCAAACTTCCACTTCACCTCCGACGAGCGTTTTGTCGTTTGGGAGATTCGCTGCGGGCCGCGCTTTGTTGAACTCGTCCGGATTAAAAGCTCCTTTGCATCCGCCGTCTTTGCGCTGGTTATTGTAACAACTGGGTCACTTTATGACCGTCGGCTATCGTCCAGATTATTTAGAATGCATACATAAAATTCTGATTGCAGTGCTCGTCCTCCACGAAACGACTGCCGGACCTTTGAAGTGTAGCATCCCTCGCAGTTTCTAGATCTCCGGCAGCTGAAGAGCTCTTCTCGGAGAGCCGCGTTTAAAAAAGGCCGGAGAGACGGAGCCATGAATTCCCAAACTAATTATGTGCGTCTCCTTAGTTTATTAAAGCACAGGTGACAGATATTTTTAGCCAAAGCCACTTTCGCTTTTCCCCAGCGACATATAGTTTCGAAGAGCGTGATCTGCGTGTCTCAGGCGTTTCGAAACTTTCATTCTTTTTTACCGTCGCTCTTCTCGCTTTCCGGACACTTTTGTCCATGGTATCTCGAAAATACTCAATTTACTCAAAATACTCAATGCAGCTTTCATCATCGTTTGAGCTTATTTTGTGGTATGTTGAGAAACTTTTAGGAGTTGTGGACGAAACTATAATCCAAATCTGGTATTGGATAAATAGCTTGTTGATGCTACAAATAGATAAGATAGAGGTCATTGCATTGATTAGTACGAATCAAGTGCAAATGATCGTGGTCGGAGAAAAAAACGGTTCACGGAAGAGACACTGGATAGGGGGTGTTGCATGGCGCTGTAAAACGGTGCCGAGCACGTTTCGTTTGAAAAGGATTCGTGGACGGGACGGGCAGGCAGCGTTCTATGCTCCCAGTCAGTTGGCGTCGCGACGCCGTCGCTGGAGGTTCCTGAGAGTCGCTCGGATTCCACCCCCCCCCCCCGACTTCTGCATCGTCTCTTCTCACAAATACGAATAATTACTCAAAGCAACCGAGTGTGTAGTGTGATCGGTGGCGCACACCTCTCGTATCATCATCGATTCTTCAGACATTCAGATATCCTTTTGCAGTTGGGCAAGTGGGGCAGTTGAAAGGGGTGGCAAGGCTGGCGTGGGAAGTAAACTGGTTTCTCGCTCGAAGTGTAGCCATAGACTTCACGTACTTCGTACAGTGGTAGTTGCAAGTGTGATGTTGTTTGTGCTTGGAAACTTGTGATTTGGCAACCTTCGGTGTCCAATACAAGAAAACCGCTAGTGAAACAGGAATATTATTAAAAAGGTGGTTTCTCGGTGATACTACTGGGTGGTCAAAGATTAATAAGAAGAATTTACTCAAGAATTTTCCAAGTATCCCACAAAATAGAAGACCCTGCGAGTAATGTGATTAATATAGATCGGAATGAAATGACCAATCGATCCAGGCTGATTCATTCGCCCCAGTTGAAGGAACACAGGAATCTTCCCAAGGAATTATCTGGATTTCAACTAACTTGGTGTAATTCCGGGGAAAAGTTTGCTACCGTTTGACCACGGCGTCCTCTAGGTCCCCGGCAACAACTGCGATTATATGTGAGATTCATCAAGTCGGGTTATCTCACTCGATGATTAACGTCATTTAAAGCCCGCGGCTACTGTTCGACTGTGTCTGCTCCCTTTCCCAATTACTGTCATCCCGCCGCGTGTTTCTGAATCTGCCAGATCGAGTAAAGCCCTCGGCGAGCGGGCCAATCACCGGATGAAAATTACCTTCCTCGGTGAAACATCGACGCGCAGGAAAACTTTTTATTGCTCGTCGGTCGACATTGATGAGAACTGCGTTGCTACTTGTCACCCAAGTTATAAATCAGTCGATCGATCTTCGTCACCCGGACGAGAGGTATTGGAGAGTACTGCGAGATTGGTCGTATAATATTTTCCAGGTCCTCTCACATCGTTTTCCCCGAGTGAAATCGGGAAGTGGCGCGAAGGCGCGTGGCTGTCGGCATATTTGTATTCCTGCTATCTAAATCCGTCGGGAGGTTCGCGGACAGAGTCGATCTATTTATTACAGGGATGCAGCTTGGGTCGACGACCTTTGCGATGACATCTGAATAATTTTAGAGAAAGCGGCCGCTTTCGGGGGCTGATAGGAGGCCACCGGATTACAAGGGTGCATGGTTGAAAGTCAAGATCAATGGGCAGCGGTATCCAGCCGATTGACTCGCACACGCCAGTGGACTGCACACCCTTCGCTCACTTCATAAAACCTATTCTTCATCGACAAGAGCTTCTACTGCGAATTCCAGATCAGCCTGGTGAGATTCGAGCTCTTTGACTCTCAGTGGTCTTGCCGAACACCGCTCACCATGCTAATAACTCATATGTTTATAAATAGTTGGCACCGACATCGGCGCTCACTGCTAGTTTGAAGTCGTTGAAGCCTCTTTAGATGAGTTACTACAATTGACAATAGTCACTTTGACGAGATTCGATGTGATATTGGATGATATTCCCGGCGATAAAACCCTTTGATAAATAAAAGAGTTGAGTGGGTTGTAATGCCAAATTGCGACCTCGTGGAGCGTGACTAATTGCCGGAGGATCCAAGCCCATTTCGCAGACGGTTCGAATTTCAGGGGAGCTTTGCCAACGCACCCTCCATACTGAGCTCTTATTTATGCGTCCGGCGCTAATAAAATTCCTGGATCTATGAAACACTCGAGACAAGCAGCTGAATGCTGCAAAGTGTACACGTTAGTGTGGTCCCACAAAGAAAATGCACAGGGTTTCGTCATGATTTAGTTCCCAGTGTTCACTCAGCGGCTTTGTCGAACACTTTTTATAAACTGACTGCCGCCCGCCTTCCGATCGCGGCGACGTGAAGAGAAGGAAATGAAATGACAAGGTGATCGAGATAAAAGTAGGTCGGCAGGGTAGTCTTTTTCAAGACAATCTCGCCCGGGAATGGTGATTGGCCGGAATCGAGACTGGAGTCGTTCATTTTTCACCAATACTCACGGACAATTTGATCCTCTGTGAACCACTGGAATTCACAAGGACGGCGCTCCACTGGATCGGGAGTAGACACAATTTTGAGTGAAAAGTGTATTGGGGAAGTAGGAGAATGTCGAGTTCACCACGGGTTCGAAGGATGCCGCCGAGGCCGACGATACAACTGCCTTTGCCAGGCCAGTATTATGGGCCTCAGACCGGCATGGGGTACGTGTCAACCCCATATGGGCAGACACCCATTCCCATGACCCCAGGGTCTGGTCAACCCCCTGTTATACATCCCAGCACGGCGAGCGGCTTTGTCTTCTCCCAATTCAAGGGTATCAAAGACTTTACGAAATCAGGACTGAGTGTCGGCGAGAAGAGTGTCTTCTGGCTCTACGAAAAGGTAGCTATCGCCAATACCTGGTTCCCTATTCATCGTCCACTTCTCATTAGTGGTCACCGTCTTTGTCTCTCTCTCTCTCTTTCTCTTTCTCTCATCTCCCGCAGGTCAGTTCGTGGAGCAGACGGTGGTTCACGCACATTTTCTTATTTGTCATCGTGCTTTTGTACAGTATCGCGGGCGCCATGATCTTCGTGACGGTGGAGGGCACGCACGAGGACGTTCTTCATTTCAATATCAGAAAGGAGAGGTATGCCACTGAGATCATTCGCTCGTGCAGAACACGTGAGACTGCCTACTGCCATAGCAAACCGCGCATTCTTTAAGGAACAACCGAGTTCTATCGTCAAGAAAGCCGTGTCAGGCTTATCCGTTTTACACGTCGATTCACTTTCTTGCAATTTTCTGGGTCCGATCGATTGACCTTTGAGCGAAGGTCAGCAGGCGCGGCTTTCTTATCCGCGTCCTTATCCGAAGGAAACAAGCTCGCCACTGAGGCTAGCGTGACTGACTCGATAACTATGCGCCGGTGTGCGTGTCAGGGTTCGAATGTGCGAGTTTTCCGAGTCCGATTGATTGTCATTCAAGTTCATTACAGAGCGCGATAACCCGCTGGTCGCTCGGGGTGAAAATTGATTGCACACATGTTTTTCCTGACATGTAGGAACGAGACCCTGAACGTTATTCGGGAACTCTGGGACGATGAGGTGCTCGCTTCGAACCCCGATCTGTGGAAAGGACGGGCGAGGAACGAACTCATGAAGTATGAAGAACATTTGTACGAGTTTTACAAGAGAGGTGTCACTGATCGAGGACAGAAGGTCTGGACATTCTGGAATGCGGTGTTCTACTGCGGAACTATTTACACTACCATTGGTGAGCCTACTTTTATACGTACAAATTCCTTGTTCCACTTGGCGAGTTATTCATGACGTAGTTCTACGTCATTTCTCAGCCCGTCTGACGTCACAACAGAATCATTAAGTCGTCGTTGACTTGACGAAAAAGTGAAATGATGTGCTCGAACACAGTGCTACGAATGGTTTACGTCCGACTTTACGGCGAACATAAATTCCTGTGGTCCAATTTATTTTTCCTCATCTTCGCGATTTCCTGTCTGTTTGTTTCGACCTGTCGACCCGGCGGCTAATCGACCCTCTGCCCGAGAGTACTATCACCGTCGACGGGCAAAGCTTTGCCCGAGGCCCGCAGATATAACACTCAGAAAACGGAAATAATCGGAGAAACAGACCCATACTTGAATTATGACTGACTTGTAAATGGTCTTGAAAACATACAACTATGCTTCGATAGCTGTTTTCTTCAACACGAACTGTTCGCGAGATACATATAGTATTCGATGGCGAAGCTCCTGCCAAGTAGTATAAGTCAATAAGAGGCCGGACGCCCGTCGATTTTTCCCATCCAATTCCAATTTTCCACTGGATGTAATCGATACACAGGTTGTGATATGATTGCATGTACACCCATTTCCAGACTGTATTTGGTCCTGGATTTTTATCATTGATTCCGTGACGGCCGATCGGTATGCGGTTCCCAGGGCAGAACGCTTCAAAAATACTCGGAAAGAAGCTTCGCCTATCTGTTTGTCATACGCGGTGGGTCATCGAGCTAATTCCGGCACTCAAGCCGGTTCTTTTTTCGTGACACGCCCGACGGCGTCTGGAATTGTCACTTTAATTCTTGGTCGTAGTGTGAGCGGTTCGCTCTGTTTCCGAATGAACCGGCAGATCCGCCTGTCCTGGGTGAAATTGGAAATGGACCGATGCACCGTGCGCACGGCGGCCGCGGCTCGTTTAATCCGATCGAATGAAATTGCCCGATCGAGACTATCTTAATATAGACCAGCTGTACGCGCGGCTTTCGGTTTATTTGTTCGCCGGCGTGAATTTCCCACCGTTCCCTCGTCATCGTCGACATTTTTATCGCACCTACTCCCAGTCGGCCGGGGCGGATAAATCTATCGCGAATTCAGCTAGGATGAATGGAAAATGATCCTTCGAGGGTGACACACAGTGGATCGACGCAACGCAACTACACGCGTTGATTACTGGCAGATGGTTGACTGAGCGCCAGTGTTCTTGAGAACAAGTGGACGCTTGTAGTAGCAGGTAGATCCATTGTCACTGGATACCACTCCCAAGCGAGCGCCGTATCAAGTGGTGCACGAGTTTATACAGAGTCGGGGCAAGTGGATGTCTAACCGAGCGATCGACCACGACCAATCTCGCGAAAGGCCCTGACTCAATCACAAACAGGGTCCGTGCAATCCAAATCGCGGCCAATCAGGGTAATTTGCAGGATGATGCGATTTGTTTGCGCATGGAGGGTTGAGGGTGATCTTGACCTACATAGTCGCACCGTACACATCGATGCAGTCCCATTTTTTTACACAGACATCCTTTGGCGCCTGGACTTCTCGAGGTTTAGTAGAATCACATTTATCCGAATTTTGTTCATTATTTGTATGGAGTTTCCTTATTCCATTCTTCTCGTATATTAAACAGTACCATAAAAATGATAGTGGCAACTAGTACCGTACAACTGTACTGTTTTCCAAGGCTATGTAGATCAAGATCACTATTACTTCCACCCCGTAACCTTCTAGAACAAATCGAGGCAGAGAAGAGATGCGTTTGCACGCTTCGCTTCCTAAAATTTCTGGGCGATCTCCGCCGTACAGAGGAAGTGTTGTGTAGACACTTCGATGCCGTGGCCTGTGGTAATAGCTCCGGATTCATGTGACACGAGTTGTCTGGGAATGTGGAGCGAAGCGATCTCTCGCCCTTAGTGAGAGATGGACGCATAGAGCAACGTGCGGGTGATGCACGCGCCGGGAAAACATACCCACGCATACTATTTTGAGTTTGCCCCGAGATTACATAACGAAAAAGAAGGCGAAGAAGGCCCGCCCTGGTGTTGCGGGAACCGTTGGTGGAAGGAGTATCATTCTTGTCAAGCTCTCGCTAAGTTTTTCGTTTAGTAGTTCTCGCTTCTTTTCTTTCCCGCAATGTGACGAAAGACTGGCTTTTCTATTTGACGCGGTAGTGTGTTGAATTGCTTCACAGACGTAGGAATAGCAGGACTATTTTTCTGGAACGTGTTTTGATAGTCGAGCTTTTAGAGCGGTGTGCTTGCAGACTTGCGAAACGGGTTGTAACTGTGGCGGCTTGGTTGAGAGATCTTAGGAGACGTACACTAGAATGGTGCGGCAAAGCCGAACTTTAAGCGTACTACTCGGTCCATTAATGACGCTTGACGAGCCGGCAGGGATGTTCTCACTCATTGTCGAAGATATTGCAACCCCAAATGATGGCGCGCCAGCTGAATTAAATCGAGTAACGGGCCGTGAATTACTGTCTTACATTTAGCCGTCGGTTCCCAGGGCGACCGGGAGTTCACTCGACCTATTTAACAGCTATTATCGGGCGACACCTGATCCTTGACAAGGTCGAGTTCGTCAGCACTCACCGGCTTTCCTATTTTTTGAGAAATGCGAGATCAAACGAACCAGAGACGTCCTCTCCTTGGTTCGATTACACTCACCATGTATCAGGTCAAAGCATCTTTTAAAATGATTAATGTAACAAGTTATCCGCATTTGTACAGTGCACATTTGTGGTTCTGAATCTATGTATGCATGTATGCATGTTTTGATTGGTTCTATACTCTGAATGCGGATCACATTTTCGTCGGAGGCTCGCTTCCCAGTACTGCTTCCAAATGCACTTGGAAACTCCGAATAGCAATACGAATATATGTATATAAATTCATATTCGGGTTTAATAGTCAATTAATAATACACTACGTGGGCCAGAGCGACGGCTCAATAAATCAGCTTCATATTGCTGCAAAAGGGAGAAGCGAGGAGCTTCGAGGTTGGCGTTGCGCACTGGAAACTCATATTCGTCGCACGAATTTCTCACTATGTTTCGCGATGGCAATCATTTCCCAATCAAGTGGAAGAGGCCTGGTCGCAGTGTCAAAGGCACGGGGCGGAGTATCGTGCGATTCCATAAGGAGTGTCAGGTGTGCGACGGTGATTGGTATTCCCGGGATTCACGGGTGCCCTTTCCACTAGGAATTTGGTAGCTGTCCAAAAAAGATGGTCGCCTTTATTTTTGTGTATCTTGGAAGCGCCGCTTAGAGGAGCGTCGCGCTTTGTCGTCGTATACTGACCGTCAACTCTCTGCACCACTATTTCAGGATGGCTCAGTCACTCGGCCCTCCTACCTTTCATTTCGAGAAATGATTCGGAACACTTTGGCGCCAGCTCATTTTATAAATCCTCCCTCTCCCTCGAGAGCGATTACCTTTCGTCGAAAAGTGATATTGTCTCCGGAATCTCAGCGGGATGCTGGCGCATGTCGCGCTGAAATTGGGCCGCGAGCGATTTTCGTCATGAGATATGTACAGGGTGATGCACTCGACTTTGAATGAAGACTATCGTGTACTACATTTCTCAATCAAACGTGTATAGTTGTGTATAATAACACATTAGAAGATTTTATGTTACGATTCGTTATGGGAGTATTTTGAGTTACGGCTTGACGCAAAAACTACTGAACAGCAATTTCAATAGAATTTGTATTGTTCTAAAGCATAAGGGTCTAGAAATAAACTGGCTCGTGTATCATAACACTGTAACGTCACGAAGGAAAGTATTGATTCATATTCACAAAAATAGGAAAGGTCAATCCTGTTCTGTGAAATTACAAAACTTATTGAAATACAAACCAAATTTATGTTTTAATAATTATTCTCCATAATCATTCTTTAATAGAATAATAGAATAATAATTTTTTTAATAGAATAATAAATTAATCATTTAATTTAATTTGGAGAATAATAATTTCAAAATGTACTACACACGACAATCTAACACCGATCAACACCTAGTGTGAACACCTAAAACCTAGTATTAGTGTGCCCACAGTATAATGTTATATGTAATACATTAAATGCAACATGGGAAGTTTTCGTATACACATAATTAATATAACGAGATATAATTTATAATTATCCTACATACTACAGCGTACACTCGGTAGAGATAATTCAAAGCCATGTATGAACACGGATCGCGTACCATGGATTTCGTGTTTCTTCTGCTGCTACGAGCCCCCGCATACATTCATCCCGGAAACAAAAGGGAACAGCGTACTTGCATAATTGACGTTCCACGTGTTGCGATGTCTCCCTACGTAGAGGATAACAAGCACGTAGAGTTAGAAGCTCCAGCAACCTAATAGCTAGCAGTGCTTTTACAGAATAATTAGTCGCCAAAATGGAACAGCCGTTGATGCAATCTCTCGGCAGGATGTCGCATGAATGATGCAGTCCGTGCATTACCGGCTGATGATTGTAACTCTGATCACTGCATCTCTAATGTTTAACTATGTACATGACCAGATGGCAACGAGCCAGCATGAGTTTAATTAATGATTATTGTTTGATGATCTTAATTAATGATTGATGACTCGTGTAAATATTTACAATTTGAAAATCCAAATGTACTCCAACAAATCTTCTCTACAAAATTCAGTTACATCACAGGGCAATTACTGCCTTAATGCAACAATGTGTTAATTGTCCAGATGAATTGAATCTAAACGCAGTTCCCTCGGGGATATCGCGCTACGTCTCGAGGGCGGTGGCTGGGGAAGCCTCCGCATATGTAAGTCCGGGAGCCGCATGCACGGGGGTGCGGGTGGTGCACGGGTTTGCAGCAGTAGGTGGAGGCGCTTAGCGCCAGTGCGAAGCGCGTAGCCGCTGGTTGCGCTTGCGATTCTTGTCGGGCAGCAGCAAGTGCGGCGTGCACTTGTTCTCTCTCCCTCTCGGACTGACTTTCGGCCGTTCTCGCTCGATACCCGCTGCGGCAAAACCATCTGGTTTCGTTGGTACCGGCCCGTCGGTGCTACGGTTCTCGCCGCGCTCGTGGTGGGAGCAGCAGCCTCCGTTTTATTTCTGTCTCGCTTGCCATCCGCACCGACGACGGCAGCAAGGCGTCGGGAAAGAAGCACCGAGCTGCCGGTTGCTCGAGTGAACAAACGACCTTCGACCCTTCGAGACCGAGTGTACCCGTTCGCCAGTGCAACCAGGGTTCCAGGGAGCGCAAGGGAGCCCCTAGGGACGCAGGGCCCGTGCTGAGATCTGTGTGTGACCCTGCGCGATGGAGGACAGTTACACGGTTCATCGGCGGCGCAAGGCTGCCGCCAAAAAACGGGAGAAAACGCCCGAGCCCTCGACGCG
Organism: Crossocerus cetratus; assembly: GCA_963675795.1. Classification (NCBI taxonomy): domain Eukaryota; kingdom Metazoa; phylum Arthropoda; class Insecta; order Hymenoptera; family Crabronidae; genus Crossocerus; species Crossocerus cetratus. Next base: position 14,658,721 of record OY776666.1, on the reverse strand, counting down.
CTCGCACCTCCTCGAGACCGACGACGACGAGGAGGAGGCCAGACGCGCCAGGATGCAGCTGATGGCGGAGGACGCCGAGAAACACGAGCTCGAGATGAATAGGATCAAAGTGGATGAACAGACGCAGGGAGACGGGGATTCGAAGAATGGGAGGAGGAGTCAGGACAGACCTGCCCTGGTAGTTCCTCCTGAACGAAGGAAGAGCTCGAGTGGCGGCGAGGAAATCGCGAAGAGAAAGAGCTACGTTGATGCTGGACACAGCGAGCCACAGCGAGCACGTGATCCTGACATCGCCGAGAGGCCCGTCGAGTTGCGGCAGATGAAGCGAGAAGTGACAAGTAAAGCAGATGGGGAACCTTCGAGGAAGGAGGCAGTGGGGAGCGAAAGTGGAATCAGGCAGAAGGTGAGGGATGCTTTACCGAAATCCAAAGAGATAGATGACGATATTGAGAAACTGACGGAGGCAAGGCGAGTGGAGAAGCGCGTGAAGAAGAGGTCGAAGGAACGTGCTGACAAGTATCGTTCTACAGACTCCAGTGAGGATGATGGAGAACGGAGTCCCAGACGCACGAAGTCGCCAGAGATGAGTAGAATTCGTGTTAAGAAATTGAGCACGAAACCGAAGACAAGCAGCGGGGAGTCCGACGTTATTCTGAGAAAAGAAGCGACTGAGAAACCCTCGCGAGAACGGCGGTTATCTAATAAGCAAAAGCTCGAAGACTCCGAAGCCTCATCGAAAGAGAAGTCGGAGAAAAGAGAATCACAAAGGCACAGTCAGGCAGAGAACGCGGAGGAAGGTCTCAAGATAAAGAAGAGTGAGACTTTCCCGCCGAGGGCGGTGGAAGAACCACATCTAAAGAGATCAGTATCCGACGTGAAGAAACAAATCATACCAATAAGTGACGACAGTCTAATCGAAGATTTCGAGAAAGCTCAGCGTAATTACCTCATGAGGGAACACAGTATCCTGGAGCCGGATCCGTCCGACGTCTTCCAGGATGCCGAAGGACCGTCCGTTCTCCGGAAGAGGAAGTCCAGCGTTATGCACTCCGAAAGCGAGCGCGAAGAGACTAGGGAATCGAGCGAAGAAGCAAAGGAACCACAAGAGAAGCCCAAGTCCTGGTTCTCCTGGCTCTTTTTCTTCCGGAGAAAGAAGGTGGAGAAGTTGGAGGAAGAAGAAGTAGAAGAAGACGACCAACTAATTCAGAAAGAAATTACACCTTTGGTCCCAGTAGAAAAAAAGCTCCCGGTACCGGAGAAGGAACTTTCCGATAAAGTCACGTTAATCGATTTCTTCAGGGCGTTAAGGGACGTAGTGGCAGAATTCAGGGCGTTCATCTCACAGAATCCTCGGCAGATCGCTGTGATCAGAGATCTAAGGAACCGTTGCTGCGCTGAACTGATACTCATGATAATCTACTGTGGCCTCGGCGCTTTCGTCTTCCGCTTTACCGAGGGTGCTTTCGAGTCCTTCTACAAATGCGGTGTGAAAAGGGTGAAGCGCGACTTTCTGGATAGTCTGTGGAATTATAGTCACAATATGCGCGAGGACGATTGGAAGAGCATGGCAAGGAAGAAGCTCATGGAGTTTGAGGAGCAACTGCACGCTGCGCACGAAGCCGGTGTGCACACTTACAGCGGTCAGAAAAGCTGGACCTTCTTGAATGCTGTCGTCTATTGTCTCACTGTCATCACGACTATTGGTGAGAGTGTTGCCCGATCGATGACACCCAACTCCCCCTTCCCCTCCCCCTAAATTAAATTACTAGTTTAAATTAATTCAATATTATAGGCACTTTTTTAAGAATATTAATTTTTCTTACCTGTAGAGGAGTCCTCTCAAGAGGCTAATTGCTCAATTATTCATAAAAATTGAAATCGATTGACTGTCGGCAACGACAGATACTTTGAATTAAAAACTGGGCCATTGTATGCGTGTTACGCCTTTCTTATGCGCAGAAAGTGCAAATGGCATAGAAAAAATTGAGTAATTATTGACCGCTGATTAGCTATCGAAAATTAACTGTTATCACGCGAGGGGGAAATTCCTCGTTCAACATTTGTTGCGTCCTGTATTGATTTGCTGCGGGACAAACACACCGACAGGACGACATTGCGGAATGTCGCCTTCAGATGTTAAAGTCGCATACGTCTGATCTCCGCAAGTCGTAAAATTATTCTATAGTTGTCATTGTTTCCCATAAAGAAAGCATGTAATTACTACCGATGGTTATGACTATCTGTAGGCCAGAGGATATGCGCAAGCGTTGGTAGGTGACGACGGGAAAGCCTCTCCCGATTAATGGATTCGAATGACCGACTGATAACGACCGCTTCTGTATTGATTAATCCATTCTTGCTTATCGCAATTGCCTGGGGGGATCAACGACTCTCTGCCGCCAGGCGTTCTCCACCGTTGAAAGGAAGTAGGCCACTGCCAATTGACCAATAAACCACTGCCACAGTTCTATAATAATAGTGAAACTCTAAAATTAGTCTCCGTGCGCCACTTTATATTTGACACTCTGTGTTTTAATCGCGATTCGGGTTTGTCCTTGAGATGTTGAGGGGATGATTTCAGATTTGATCTAATTTTTTCAGGATATGGACATATATCGCCGAGCACCACCACTGGCCGAGCGATCACGATCGTCTACGCGATATTCGGTATCCCGATGTTCCTCATCATCCTCGCCGATTTCGGTAAACTGTTCACCAGAGGAATGAAATTCCTCTGGGCGTTCGTGCGGAGGCTTTACTATACTGGAAGCTGCCGGACTGTCCGACGAACTGTGCCGGTCCAGGTATGTACGCTCAGAGAAATTGGATCAATCTCATCCAATAATGGTTCGGACGCTCGAATGAAATGGACTCTTCTTTGCAGGAGGTGATGAAAGGGGTTCAGCTGGTCTATGATCTAGCGACATTCAGGAGACCCTCGCAAATGAACCCAGAGGATATCGAGGAAATGCAGAAGCAGGCACAGCAGTCGCAGCAGACTGTCTTGAATCTAGACGGAAGTGCGCCTGGAACCCCAGGAACACCGGCGATGTCGAATTTCGCTATTGATGATGAATTTAATCTGCCGATCTCGGTGGCGATTGTGATCCTCGTTGGGTACATCTTCGTCGGGGCGGTGCTCTACTACATGTGGGAGGATTGGGGCTTCTTCGAGAGCTTCTACTTCGTCTTCATCTCCATGAGCACTATCGGTTTCGGCGATTACGTGCCAAAGGTAAGCGACTCTTCTCGCAGGGTAGTTAAAGTCAAGATTTCGCTCGCAACCCTTGCAGCATTCGGGTAAAAATTCTCATTAATAATCGAAATCGGTATTAGTTTTCCTTTGCGATTAGCTATTCCTTTACTCTCGCTACAGTACAACCCTTTCTTCGAGATAGCTCGATCATTAATTTGTCTGCTCCCTTCTTTCACGCTGGCGCTCAGATGGTAAGCTTCGTCAGATCAAAAGTCTTCTCTTCTCGAAACAATATCTATGCATCACTCACGTATGATACGCACACGGTAATCGCGAGCGTGTGCTTTTCGCATGAGTTTTCCACTCCTCGGCACAAACTTGCACCCATTATTGTTAGCTCGAATCGAGTACGATCGATGATATGTGTCTCGGGTGGAAATTAACAGATTCATTCGGTTCGTCTAGCACCCCATATACATGATGTGTTCGATAATATACCTGGTCTTCGGGCTGGCACTCACTTCCATGTGCATCAACGTTGTCCAGGTAAGATCCCTTTGACGATTCAGTTGATCAAGATCGCCTCACGATTTTTCTTTTCCGGTAATTAGGTGAAGCTCTCGGATTCCTTCAAGCAAGCGAGTGTGAAGATCGGCGCGACAATTGGATTCGAAGTAGCTGAGGACGATGGATCCGTGAAACCTGCCGTGCCAATTCCTGTGGAGGTCGCCGACGTCCATACAACTATGAAGGAGTCCAACAGTGGGGAGAAGATCGCCCCCAAAGCTAAACAGGAAGATGTTGATTTGTAAAGGAGTTACGACATCCTTACGGAAGGATTCTGCCGTTGGCAGAAGTCTCGGATGAAAGTTTTGTGCGTTTTCTCTTTAGGCTCGCATCTACTTTGTTGAGGCGGGCTAGGATGGGTTTACGGCACTTTACTAGCAATCGTCCACTGGCTTGGTCAAATGAAAGTACAGCGAATTCCAGGCTCTAGTCCTTGGAAGGTATCGGCGAGATTGATCCTCGCAATATCTTCGGCTCGCTGCTAATTGCTCTGTGAAATCCAGGGTAACGACGAGTCCTGGGACAGCTGGGCGCTGGTTGCACTTTAAACGCTGTTTGAGCACGCAACAATATCCCAAGCATTTTTGAAATTTTATTAACACACTCTCTGTCAGCCTCCGGTCTAGTTGATCGTTCGGTCCTCGAGATTTGTCCGACCAAGCCAGTTTACTCTAAATTACTGTGCCGGATTGCGCTCACTTAGACTCGCGGGAAGAACGAAGGCGACTCGATTGAGTCGATTGATTAATTTGAATGACGTGCTCTTAATAATGCAAGGTGTGACATATGTCGCTCTTGCCAAACGCTCGCCGGCCGGACGCAAACGATCGCGATTTACTTTTCCAAGTTCTAGTGTCTATTGACAATAAACGATCTACGCCGCCGTGTCACTCTGGTGTTTTGTATATTTAGTAGATCGCCGTTCTCTTCCTGGGGCATTTCTTTCTAGTCGATTTTTGTATGACACACTATTATAAACGCGGCTACCATTTCAAACGTCAACCGCTCCTCCCACCTTCCCGTTTTTCGATGCTTCGATTGTCCTTATTACATTGCTGCATCTCTCAAGTCTCCCCTTGCAGGTGAAGAAACGACGCGAGGACGAACGATTGTACAGGAATATAAAGTGTGCGTACCTACAATTGAATGGTTTCTTCGTGAAACGTATGAGAAATCGGGGGGTTAGTGATAGAAAGCTGCGGAGGGTTGGCGTCCTCGGGAAACAGTGAAAACTCGTGCCTTTTTGAGAATGAACTGTGTTAGCTTTTTCGATTTTACCTGATATTCGTGGGCATTCCTGCAGGCTACGGGGTTCGAGATTGGAGGGTACAAATATATACTATAGGTGTATGTCGAACGAGCACTGGTTGCTGCTAGCAGCAGGAATACTTATATTTCTTCCTATTATATTGATGCGACGCCGATTGCTTGGTACGATCGTCTACGTGGTAGATTCGCAATTTTACGGCGCGCTGTCGGGCCACTTAATTATACTATGGTTATAACAATCATTGTCATTGCGGAGTTTATTTACGAATAAAATATTTAAGATACCGAACTCATCATTTCCATATTATTGAATTAAAACATTCCCAGTTTCCATTTCCCCCATGTGCTTCATATCAGAAGCTTACATTGTTTGACTTAATAAATGAGGATAATACAATTATAATTGATAATAAAGGGGACTCGAATGATTAATGAGAGATGATTACATATTTTACTCATCCCTCGCTTGCTATAGGAACAGCATTGAAATCAGCATTCGAACATAAAAAGTCGAGCTCTCGAGATGCGCAATAGTGCCAACCGTCACAATCGTGCGAAAAATCGATAGGATGTTGGTAAGACTACGAGGAATAATGCGGGGGTGTTCAGTAGATCAGAGAGCGATGGGCACAGTATAGACATATAGACATAACCAGTAGGGTATGTCCATAACCACTCGGCCGATTTCGTGAAGCCACGATCAGATTAGGATGGTCATTAGTTCTCTGGCTAGCCACCAGGGGCATGACGATCTTGTTTCAGTTGGCCCACAGCTCGTAGGCAAGGGAGGTGGTCACGGCAATATCCTCTCCGTTGTATCACAGACCAGGTACGGAATAGACCGGGCAAGCTGGGCATTGAAACGGCCCAGTCCGTGGGGTCGAGAGGACCCCATACCATTTCCGGGTCACTCTCTCTGTTACCGACAATCCCCGTCTTAGTACGAAGACAGTATAGAATTCGAAAATCTACACTACGTTCGTACTTCCTATTGACCATCCAGAAGCCGATTGGTGATTGGTCAGGACTCACGATGCGCTTATTCAGAATAGCAACGTGTACGGCGGGCCCTACGCAATGTTATTTTATCGCGCACCATCGTCAATAATTTCTTAGTATTACACTAAGTTACTTAATATGGTTACAATTAGTTAACAGCGAAGCAATTGTTTACAAAATTGCTCCGAGCCAAAATATTTCGTGAAACTGTTGCAGGTAGATGAAAAGTTTAAACTGCAGAAAATTATCGTATAGGGAATAAATCTGCGTAGGCCGCTTTTTGCAGTAGTTGTTAGTGTTGCGCTATACTTATTTACTCGTGATCCATTTATCATAATTTTTCCACGATTGCGAATGACTGGACGCCAACGCCGCATTAATCATCCCTTATTAATTATCCCTGAGCCCCAACCCGGCAGATAAATGTCTTTAAGAAATGACCCCCTGCACTCAAGGTATCGCAGTAGTGCCGTGGTAAGGCGCATGGCCTACCACGTGGATTTTCCCAGTTCGGTTCCCCGGCGTAAGGAAAAACTTTTTTGGCTCTCGCGCCTTTTTCGTTTTCGTGCATAGAACGGCGCGGGCAGGATTAGAAGTATTGTGGACAAAAAGAACTCGTTTAAGGAGTCGCATTGTTCTATAACGAACTGTAGCTTATCTTTTCTGCTTGCTGCAGCGACAGCCGCGAGAGCGATCAGGGAATAGGCAATTCGGAGTCCGAGACCATAGTGTGACGCGCGTAAAGGGTGCAATAAAACGTAGACTTGCGGTATACCAGCTAGCCCTCAACATACCTGCGGGTTGTTTCAGGCGGCACAATTCGCAGAATCTATTTCCGCCGGCAGCACCAAGTCTCTGGGACTGCGCAAATGACAGGGATTTTCCCCATTCAAACTGATCCTACAATGCTGCAAAGATCACTGTGCCTTAGACACCGATATGCATTCCTTATACGTTTCGATAATTATAAACGTATTTTATTACAAGACGTGCGTTTGCCAGAGCAGAGTACATATCATGCAATGGTCCTTTTGAGCAGTACGAAATGAAAGGAGCGGGGAAAACCTTTCCGTTCGAGCGCTCGGAGTGTTTGAGTGTGGTGACTGGCGGAGAATGATTCTGCGAATTGGATATATCGAAAGCTTGTCAGCGGGCCCTAGGATTATGTTTGATTATATCCTTGCTGGTAGTACCTTATTCTGTGAGACAAAAAGTATTGTGCGTACTGCTCGGTTACGGTAGTTCCGCGTCACCGAGTTCAGAGTTTGGGCTGCTTAATCCATTACCTGGCTGCGTTTGACTCTATGCCGCGAGTCGCACCCTCCGCGGTCTTTGCCCGCGCCGCGCCGGGCCAACTCGCTTGGCCGCATCGGGCATATTGTCTTTAATCCTTTTTCGGGATAAGACCAGGCATGTCATAAAACATTATAACCCGCTAGATCAGTGTTGCTCGAAAACTGCGTCACGCAGGACGCAGTCGCTACCACCCGATCCGCTCGTCTTTGCTATTTCTTCGCGCGTGATGCACAATACATCTCCCATCTCCCTCTCATCTCGCTCTCATCTCGCTCTCATGATTGAAATCAAAATTAATTTATACAAGAGCAAATTGATGGAATGCTATTCTGCAGTTTAACTTCGAACCGTCTGCGCTAATTTTTCGAAGGTATTCTATCTTCAATCCAGTCTCTCTCACGAGTAGATTCCCAGCGCTAATTATTGTCCATTAGGAAAGTGTACCAAAATATTTGAACTTCTATTCTTTTTACATGGTGTCTATTGCTCTGTGACCGTTTCGACCATTTCAAGTCCTCCTCTCATGCCATCACGCGGCCCGCCCCGTTAACATTACTTAAAGTAGTGGAACTGAATGAAGGAGAGGAGCGGGTTAGCATAAACTGATGGGTCCAATTTATGCTAAGCCGTCCAGCTCCATACACGGGATTTGTCTAAGTCAAAAGAGGATAAATATACTTAAATTTTGAATTCCGAAACTTTTGAGAGTTGCAAAACAAGTTTATAGTATGTCTAGAGGACATTTCAGAGTATCTTTCTACGAAAAGTCAGAGGAATAAATATTGTAGTTGAAGAATTCAGTCTGAATTAATTATTGTTTAAACAACTTTTGCATTGTTAGCTATCGCTGTGAAATTTTGCAGTTGGAGATAATTGCAGTTGAAGAATTCAGTCTGAATTAATTATTGTTCAAACAACTTTTGCATTGTTAATTAACTATCGCTGTCAAATCGTGCAGTTGGAGATAATTGCAGTTCAAGAATTCAATCTGCATTGATTATAGTTTAAACAACTTTTGCATTGTTAACGTATTTCTTTTATGAAAATTAGATACTTTATGAACATTATGCCGTTTTTAGTTTATTGCAATGTCTTCTAGTTGTGGCGCTGGAGTTTTTGAAAGAACGACCGATTTAGAGAAATTCTGTTTATGACTTTAGCATGGACTGGCCCGTAGAGAATTCAACCGGCACCAGTCATAGAAGTGTTTACGCCGCCTTCCTCGACTTCGAAGCGGAACATCCATTGAACGATTTGACAACACTGGTCTAAGCAAAACGATTTGGCAACCATGCCCGGCCACTACGTTTCTCTCTCTTTCTTCCTTCTCTCTCATCGCTTCGGGTACTGACTTTCACCGCTCTGTAGACGTAGAGTGCGCCACAAAAACCCCCAATTTTGGCCGAAATGCTACACCAGCGCCGTGGGCCACTCGATCCCATATATTGCCCGGTCTATTCCGTACCTGGCCTGTGGTTGTATCCTGTTGCATTTCTCTATACTGCAAAACAAGCTAGTCGAGACAAAGAGTATAGAAAAGCATAAAGATCTGTGATCCTACGACACAGTTATCGACTTGGACCGACTAATTCTGTGTAGAATCTTAGTTTTAGGTTTAAATTATCGAAAAATATCGAAATCGGGCGATTTGGAAAAATGTCGAAAAATCGGAAAACTTCCACTCAGACCGCTGGGCAAGGCGAGCCCTGACAACTGCAATACGAAATCAATTCAAATCAAACTATTGATGGTCAGTGGGGTATAATTAAAGCCCTTGACCACCAGTCTCTTTTCGAAGTCCTATGGATCTTAATTGTCATTACTAATTTAACCAATAGTCAGCATTCAATGCGCAGCCATTCGCCCGGAAATACTTGTGACGATGCACTTTTGGTATTATCATCCTGATACAATATTGATATATCTATAATTAAAAGTCCATATGCATTGGCCATCAAGTATTTCCGACCCAGGTCTCACCACGAGGAGGTTGCTGCACTTGGAGACCCCCATGCACCTCATGCACCCCATGCACCCCTTTCAAGCAAAAATAAGGCAAATTAGGCAGAAAAATTGAAAAAACGCATCTACCACTACTTAAAGTAAACTAATTAGCATAATCCATAATCTTAATTACTTATAATCTAATGGGCGCCCACGCAACGCACGCAATATAACTTATAACTATATAAGTTGCGGCGTCTTCGTTCTTGATCGACGATACATATTGAAGCCTACTTATAACTAAACAATTGAATAATTAACGCAATAATACCCTAAACTTATACTAAATGCAAACTTATCATTAAATCTGCACCACCAATTGCAACTGCAACAGACAAAAGCATTAACCTCCCGGGTTCTCGCGATATTCTCAGAGGGAGATTGAAAATATATTATGGCAAAAGTCGCGGTCGCGTAAAAAGAAAAATTGCAACTCCGTATTAATACTTCAACGTATAATTCCACTGGAACACTAGAGGTACACTAATTAAACCGCGATGTAAGGAGTAAAATATATTGAACTTTAATATCTAATATGATAGAATTACATTCTGTGAGACGCACACTCTTAGATAGCATCGCGGTACTAATTACATGACTCTACTAGATAAAGGTATTACCGCAATAATAGAAAACACGTGGGGTTTGCGCGAACATATTCTGAAAAGATATAATAGAATAATTACAATACATTGAATAAAATAAACGAAAAACAGCATATAAATAGCACATAAATATGATATGTGTGCTGTGAAATACGCGAGTACTTGCACCTTGTTGCCCCAACTATTCCTCGAGATCGGACAAGCCTGGAGACGTGCACATTGCAGCTAAATGCATAGTCAAGACATTCTTCTCGACTTGCAAGCAAGCTCAATCAAATTAAACCGCGTCAAAATCCCGTGTACTCGCAGTTTAAAGTCGGAAGCGATAAGTAACATAGCCGCTTATCAAGGCCCTAACTTTCCATAGATTCGTGCAATCAGTGCACCAACCTCTCTCACATTGACTCTAAATCGCAAATAAGAGCAAAGCGGTCAGTCCTACAAAAGACTGGAACCACAGACTTGAGATCGTACGCCAGACATATTTTCATTTAATGAGTTACTTTGAGTAATACAAAATAACCATTGACTCTAAATTATCAATGATTTCTCGGGCGGGTGACTTTACTCTACTTTTAGCAAGGCACGAACACTATTTTTGATATTATATATACATATATATATATATATATATATTACAAAATGATAGCAAATCGCGGTGTACTCAGTGAGTGGTGGTTTAGCTAAACTGCAGCAGCCCTACAAAAGATCGAACAACCGACAAAAGCTCTAATAATGGGTACGCATCGCGACGTGGTGCGCCGGTTGCGCCGAACCTACCGCGGGTACCACTCACTGAGTCACATTATCTCTAATTGTTGCAATGCAAGAGAAAAGTTCGCGGTACGTTTCGCGTGACTCTAACAGACCGAGTGGTTCTACTCAGAGGTGCTATCTAATGCAGCACAGAGGCGAAGGCTCACCCAACCAGTTCGAGATTATCTCTTTTCTGAAGAAGAATATCAGATCGAGATAATCCCAGGAAGAAGAGGCGCGCGTAAGACGAGAGGTGAGCAAAATCCAAGACCCCTACCGTCAGCAACCTCTGAGCCCACTTTCATTCATTTCGGTTTAGTGGCAAAATTATGAAAAATGTGTTTCTTTATGGGGTGGGCTTGGGGGTAAAAAATTGGTGCACGCACTTGCCGTAACGTGTCTCACGTTGGCGAGCCGCAGACTGTTAGTTCGCTGACTCAACTTTAGATTGACTCTACTTGATATTTTCTCACACTTTAATTCAACTACTAATTAAATGATTCGATTTTGGCAAATGGCTCTATATTAATAAGTCATTATAATGTTCAAATCAAGACTCGACTCTGTGTGTATGTGCAAAATGATTCTAATTTAAAGACTCGACTACATGTTTCAAATTACTAATTAAAAGAAAAGTGTACTTTAAGAAAAGTGTAGTTTAGATGAATTCTAATGGAAAAAGTGACTCGACTGTTCTCATATGCAAAGGTGACTCTACTTTGAGATTTGGCAATCTCAGGAAAATCGCGTGTCTGCCAGCCCGCCGAGGGCCGGACACAGGAACATATGGTTCGTGCCACGGCCCCCCGTTCGCACAATGCGAACGCGTGCAATTACATATATACAATATCGAGCATAGTGACATAATGACTGGCCATCGAGGATGGCCAGCCATGGTTCTTCGACCTTCTTCATGAGCCACTTGGATGCGACGTCTTCGGGCAAGACACCCAGCAGCACACTAAAATTGCTGGAGACACTTGCTCGCATAAAACGTGAAAAATCACGCACCGCGACTCTAATTTCCCACCCAATAGCTAGCAATTCGGATGATAATCACCCGGCTGCAATGACTGCCATCCAAATCGCACATTTACTGTGTCTCGGCAATTGCATTTCCAACCCACCACCCCCCACTCTATCCCCCAATCAAAAAATCTACTTTTTGTTAAAACCCCCATTTATCCAACTGCGAAAATTGCTGCTACGATAGTGGCTGATTAAGTCACTATCGATAGCTTGCGCAATTTCTGCAACTGCACAATAAGAAGCAACCATCGATGAACTTCTTGCTTCCGACTTCTCTCTGTGCAATGAGAGTCATACTTAAATCTACGTGTCACTAGCATCCCGTTCACAATGAGACACTAGCGCCTGCCTACTTAGTCTAAATCACACGCATACAGAGAAAACACTCCCCCTCTCTCATACTGGAAGACACATGCATTCAAATTAGAAATGATGAATGAAACAGAAAAATCCTGAAATCAACCGGCAAGTAATAGCAACCATTGCGACAAAGTGCATTCAAACTATGTAGTTTCAACATTCTTAAAGTGACTCTAGTTTAAACTATTAAAGTTTCTCCCGGAATTTCATAATAATTGTCAAAAGCTTTAAATAATTGTAAAATTCACAAGTATAAGTAAACTATCTAATAGTTACATCAATACACAAGTTGATATAGAAAAAAATTTTACCAAATCGGTTATTTATTATAATAAATTGAAATGAGAAAACCGCGACGATAGCAATTTATCCAAATAGATGACTGTGCCAACTATTTCAATAACTTGCTATTCTTAATCATGAGAAAGTGTGACTCTAGCGACGCACAAATCGCCCAACAATATATTTACATATTCACATTCACACATGCGATAAGTGCATCGTGCACAATTGCCACCGCTTGCCAGTTGCCACATGCATGTACAATAAATGAAATATATATCATAAACCATGTCCTAGTCCTAGACTCATAGAGTTGCACCTGGGCGACTCCAATGAGTGCGGGCATACCACAGACATGGCTAAAATAAAATCCTTCCGACCTTTCTCCCACTCTCTATCTCGTTTCTCTTCAAGTGTGCTGAAAATCCTAACTAGAAAATTGGGTTAGACATATATGTATATCATTTTCTAAGCGGATCGAGACCTCTACTTTTATTGCAAACGCGACATTGGCCGGAAGGACCAATGTATCAATTAATTAAAACGATAAACATTCGCCCTAACACATTTTATTTCCTAACATGGTGTACTATTCTGAAAAGAACTGTACGTGAGGGAGGGGAAGGAGAGGAGAATCTATAATCTGTGGCTCTACTTGTTGCAAGTTGAAACTGAGGCGGCTCTTTCGTCAAAGTTGTATTAATTACGTATTAAGAAAAAGACTAATCGCAAAAATCTACTTTTGTATACATACACTCAAAAACTTTGACTCCAGAGTGCGCTCCGCCCGGCACAACGCGACGCGAATAGTCTTCTTGCATTTGTAAACTACTATTATTCATACTAGCAAACCAATCGAAACACTACTTTCATTTGGAAGTGAAAAATAAGATAAATGTCAATCACATTAGAAGAACCGTTTGGTTCAAGCAAAGCCGGGTTACTTAAAGATATTAATTTGGGATTCTATGTTCCCTTAAATGACTTTAATGAAATTCTTTAAATTCTATATGTATACTTGAAAATGCAAAAATCGCGAAATGCAAGAGAACTCTATCCTGTCTCATAAATACATAATCAATAAAGTAATACGTAATTCTAAAACGAGAATAGTGTACTTGCATTGGCAGTACAGTATGCTCGCTGTCACTATGCTCAATGTATATTATTATGAAGGAATAAACAATACAACCAGTCCTCCGTGTCGGTTCGGACCATTCGCCCTACGACATGATGGAAGAGCGGAGGAATAAAAAAGAGTGACTCACCGACTGCTACTTGCAGCCGCAGTAGCACCTTTCGTATACCTTGGCTCTGCTTCCCCGCAGCAATATTGCTCGATCTGCATCCCCAGCCATGTCGCTCTATCTGCTTTCCCACTGGTCAAAGACTCTAAATTCGCGGCGAGCAAATACTTTTCTTAATTGACGCGGCCGGGTTTAAGTCACTTTTCATCGGCGGAGCAACACTGATTCTATCGCGTGCGACAGCTCGGCCACGCGGGGCCCACTGTCGTTTCAATCTCGGCACAAATGTTCACACTGAAACTAAACTCGCGGCAACGTAATGGGACTCACACGTGTGAATCCGCCCAGGCCTTCCGAGACGGGCCGCGGTAATATCTCGCAACTCTAATGCGCTCGGTGCGCAATTCAACTAACAAAACACTGCTGGAAACAAGCTGGTTATTTGTGCACAGAAATAAATATGGGCTTTGGGTTTGGGGAGTGTGTGTGATGACAGATGAAAATATGTCGTGGCGTACGACCTTCTCACTTTAACGCGAGCAAGTAAATTTACTGTTAATTACTCTTAAAGTGATTTGAAATGATTAATCTACTCAGTCTCCAAGTGAGACTAATTCTAATCTCCAAGAATTGCAGCTTCAAAATATTCACAATATTAATCATAATTTAATTAAATTCTCCAACTTCAATGACACTCCTTCTAAACTTGTAATACAAAGAGTCATTAAAAATCAGACTCCTAGAGAGCTTACACAAAAAATGTCCCGTCAAGCGCGGCAATTACATAAAATCACAAAGGCAATCGCGTTCGCCTCACCCCACCCTCAACATATCATAAATAAATCCCGTGTTCTCTTCGTCACGATACATCGGTTACGCGTGCTTTCGTTTACGGCAACCCGAATCTGTCCAACTTGGGAACGGTATATGCTGGTATACGCGGATACATAAATAGTTGCTCGAGGAAGCTTGCAGACGTAGCTGAGTTAATATATACATAATTGTTATATTCGCAAAACTACGGGAAGCAAAGGGAACTCCACTACTCGCAATTTGGCCGGCCAAGGACTAGTACCGATCGTAAAGGCTTTACAGCCAGGTAGGATACAAGTATTCATTGGGAGAATTGCAATCGAGTGTGCCACCACCTCCCATGGTTTCCCACAGTAGGCAGCTCAGGACGGTCTTGCGACCGCCCAGCTACGTATACATGTATACTCCAGCTCAATCGCATTAATTCCCCCGAACAGCAAGCAGAGCCACCCGGCAAGACCACGAATACAAGGTAAAAGGCCTTAACCAACAATATGACAAGTCGGAGGGCTACTACACTCTCAGATATTAAAGCTTTAATAGCACCGCGCACTGCACCTGTTGACAAAAAGTGCCGAGAGAGTGATACGTACAAATACTTCTACCGCCTCCAGCAGTAGAGGGTTCGCGATGAATACTCTGTTTTCTCGGCTGCAAGCCCCCTTTTACAACTAAAACTACACCGGCTTTACTAATTCCGTGACACCCGATAATCCCCGATAGGCAGATCGACGCGTTGAGAACAAAGCCGTTCTGATTTTCCGCACTAAACACTCCCGATTCACTCGTCTCTCAACTCAGTACGATCACTGACGCTGTAATTAAGAAGCCTGTTGCAAATTTGAATGGCGTCCCAGCTTAATATCACGAAAATGCCACAATATTACGAACACGTTCGAACCATGGTTTGTGTCTCGCGTCACCCCGTGGCACCCCGTGGCCCGCGGCTTCGGTGGTAGAGTGGGGCGTAAATTTTAGCAAATTGAATCTCGCGCGCACTGCTTATTTGTGCGATTCAACGCTTTTCACCATATAAGTACAACGCTTTATATACCGGGATGAAAAAAGCCTTCTAATTAATCAGCTTTTATTGCGATGACCGAGGCAAACACCAACCAATTAGGTTAGGGTTTAGTGAAGCTAAGTTTGCCCGTGCTTTCCAACTGGCTTGAATCGTAGTTAACCGTCAAATCATGACTCTACTGCAAATTCGCGATTCCGGTTCAAAGCAAATCAAACTCTACTACCGCGAAACTTGATGAATTGTTCATTAAAACACTTGAAGTATAAGCTTCGTTCGAAAAATTAAAGACAAGAGCAAAACTGCGAGTATACAGGTGAGGTAGTATTAGTGTATGTACTACTTAAAACTTGCGTGAAATTCAAAGACACCAAGGCAAATGTGTAGTTGGGTAGGTGTACGTCTCGTCGACTTATTGTCCTCACTTTTGGTGTAGCTGAAGCAACTTGGAAAAAGCACATCCTCTCTAGTTTGTATTGGGTGGGTGGCAAATGCGCAACACTGCAGAGAGAAGATGAATATAATTAATAGCAAGTCGTGTGTTCCGAATATATTCTGAGTATATCGCTAAAGTATTTGTAAAACGTAAAATATTGTAGAATTAAAACGTATTCGCGTATACCGAACCGCTAGCTATCCGAGAAAGTAGTCGAAACTAGTACAAAGTCGCGTTAAATGTCCCGAGAAGTTAATTAAACATTGAAAATTGGTGAAAAAGTCAGGAAATAAAAATGAACTTGTTGAAATAATTCGTTAGATACTACACGATAAACCATGAGTAAAAGTCGCGTTTAATGAGCGTAAATTGTATAAAGTATCGCGCGCGCGACTCTAAAGTAATAGTAGAAACCACGAGAAACTATTTAAACAATTAGCAATGTCGTGTTTAGAAAAGGTGCGTATTGTATCGCGAGGTAATAGCCGAAATATAAAGCTCGTAATGTAAAAGAGAGAACCCGAGAGCGACGCGACGTGCGACTGTACCGGCCGAGCGCTGAACGCGTTGTGACAAGTTCAGCCGCCGCTCCCGGCGGCCTCGCTGGGCCCGCTCTTTCCACCGCCGCACCAGCCAATCAGCCGGCTCGTTGGACGCTCGCTTCACTGCCGCGCCGTTCCGACTGACCAACCACGCGCCGCGGCTCATTCCCGGCTTTCGGTATACCTGTTCCCGCTTGAACCTGCATAAGCACTTTATTTTGAAACTCGTCGGGTTTCCTAGAATTTGCCGCGTTCCACCAAATTTTTTCTACATGTATACTTGCAGCCGATGTTTCTGTACTGCTGCGAACGGCTATACAGCAGATGTTAAGAAAATATTTCTCCTCCTTGGTTTATACTGGCATGTGTTACTATACGCCTGATTATTTATTTAACAAATTGTTGCTCGTTTCATCTACTATTATATCAAACGTGTACCAATCGATATTCGGAGTTGTATTTTGATATTTTTGATTCGTTATACGCAACAATTAGTCACTTTTTCCACATTTTACACATATATCTTGAAAACGGTGCATCTCTACCTTCTCTCGGTAACCCGCTGGCTTTTCTGCGTCAACGCGACATCTTTTAATACCTACTACACATTTGTTATATTTAAGTTGTGCTCCGGGAGGGTTCGGGATAAGGATTGTACTATTAGTGATTCTTAATTAATTCCAAATCAATCGGGTGTGGGTGGGTTTCCAATTAATGGGTATCGGCTTTCATTTTTAGTACGTTGCACAGTTCATTCCCATAGTGAGCATGGGGTCCATAGGGAGGCAAAGAGGCTCATCCATGCATTCTGTCGCTGTGACGCCAGGTCACGTGACATGCAGTGGCGTAGAAAACCTGAGAAAGAACCCTGCAATAGCGTAGGACGAGATGGGGCGGCAGGGGAACGGCTTCATCGGATTTGCGAACTAGTGGTGCCTAGCGGATACCTTGCGAACCATTGACCATGGCTCTCCGCAGCGCCCGCAGCGCCGAAAATTTCGGCTTCACCGAGATCAAAGGTGCCGACTCCGAGTGACCCTACTGGTTATTATGTCTATGCTGTGCTGTGGGCAAGTGCAAGATGGTCGAAGGATGACAACACGCAGCTGTCATTCGGAGGAAAAGTCAGGAAGAGCAACGAGACCGAGGGGAAAATGTCTCACATACAGTATGTGGACGAATTGGTGAAGGAGTATCTCCTTTTCCGAGGATTCAGTCAGACCCTGAAAGCTTTTGATAGTGATCTCAAGGCGGAAAAGGAAAAGGGCTTCAGGGTAAGCACATCTCGGCGCGCATTCAGGAAAAGCGAATAAAGCTGAACCAATAATATTGTCACAATAAAGCGCTATTTAAGAAATAGGAAATATTCGATTTCTTGACGAGCAATTTTGATTAAGTCAGGAGTAAGGGTGAACGATCGCACTAGGAAACATGTCGCATGTTTATTTGTTAGGTTGATAAGATAGTCGACCAGCTCATGCAATACATATACAACTATGATCTGGCCTCTCTGAGGGAATTATGGGGGCATTTGGATACAAGGATGTTCTCCAGGCTTGAGAATCACTTCACATCAGCTATAAGGAAACTGGAGAATGCTGTTCTCAAGATGTACCTGGTGAATGCTGCTGTCAATAACAAGCAAGACAGGATTCAAGAGTTCTTCACAAAAATGGCACCAGAATTGCAAGGGCATTCCGAGTGGAAGGAGTGGTTTGGTAGGATATCAAACTGGATAATGTACCTGAAGATTGGAGAGTGTTATTCTGATTAAGGATGCTTGTGATTTGCAGCACTACCTTTTGTTAAGAATCCTGAAGACAATCCAATCTACTCTGTGCATTTTAGCAGGCAGTGGCAGGACACTATGTTAGTGTCATTGCATAACTTTCTTGCTACTATCTTTCAAGTAGGTGAAAGGTATTTTGTGTCATGCCTCTCGTATTGTGTTATATAAAAAGTTATTCATATTGCACATTGAACCCTATTCACAAATGTTTTCTGACTTTGTAGTGCATGCCACAGCCAGCGTTACTTACCATAGATGAGGATACAAATAAGTTAAAGCGGTTGCAAGAGGAGAATGAATCACTAAGGCAGCGCTTGGTTGATTCCATGAAAATAGAATCTATCGCTGATGTGAATCCGGGTCCAACTCCTCAACCACCACCTATTATGGATGACTTTTACATAATAGCACAGTAGGCATTTCTTTAAATCTACAATTGAAATTCATCTCCAGTTGAATACTATTTAATGTTTGTTTGTACAGAGAATCTCCGTTATTGGAAAATCCAAAGACACTGAGGAATCTCATAAAGAACATAGGTGGTGGTTCCAGTCCAATTTTAAGTAGGAAACCAGCATCTAATATCAGGAAAATTGTTGAACCTGAAATGGCATCCACAAAACGAACAAATACCAAAAGTAGATTAAATTCGTTCAACAAGTCGGAAGCTGCAACAAAAAGGAGTATAAGCTGTGATTCAAGATTAACTAGTTCTAGAAAGCGCGATTCATCTATGGAAGCGGCCGCTGAAAGAAAGACTAAGGAGAAGATTGATTCAAGCTATATTCTTCTGAGCCAGGTACATAGGTGCAGGTGGTAAATGCACGAGTTTCGAAGTAAAAATGGATCGTCTAACAACAGATTTTTTGCAGGAAGAATATACGGAACACAAAACGTCAATAATTCAATGTAAAAGTAATGCTAGCGGTTCCTATGTCGCAACGGGTGATGCAGACGGTATTATTAAAGTGTGGACACCCATTCCATCACCAAAGTAAGTGGTAATTTCGGATCTATATTCAAGATGAATTACTATCTCTTCAATTCTATTTATACGTTCTGTGCACAGGACTGTTGCTACTTTTACCTCCGGTACAGCTAACTCAAACCGAGCTATTACGGCGTTAGACTGGATATCGAAAAACGAACGGTATTTTCTACACGGGGATAACAATGGATTGATTCAACTGCACGATACACGTGACTGCAAGACACTATGGGAAATCCATCACGAAAACTCACGCATAGTAACATTGCTATGCAATCCGACCGAGTCAACCTTTGTATGCTCCGTGTCCGATTCGAACGAAGGGAAATTACTGCTGTACGATATAAAGACAAGAAAGTTAGAGAGAGTACTGCAGATGGAACAAAACGTGACTGCTCTGTGTTCAGCATTTAATCATAATGGCCAACTTCTCATCACGGGTTTATCAAATGGCAATATTTTAATACACGACTTACGTAGAAACGAAATTATCGATAATCTGAGCTGCCACTCGAGTCCGGTTATCGACATAGAATTAATAAATGACTTCACCAACATCTGCGCGCAAAGTGAAGACGGCAAGTTGTGTCAACGCAGTTTGAATCATTTCGGAAAGATCCTCTGGGAGACGAAAATCAAGATCGAGAAGAATGCTGTTCACGGGAAGTTATTCACGTTCGACCAGAGTGGAAGCTATATGTTACTGTGCACCCAGACTGGAGGAAACATATACAAGGTTCATAAAACGAATATCTCTTCGCCAGGTATACACAAGGATCCTCGGATAACATACTTACACTATTTTCAGATGCCACCTGGTGCGCAAGCCAAAGTCTTGGAACTTGGAGGGCACAAAGGAACTTTATGCTGCGACTGGTCTACTGCCAATCAATCTGGGGCTTGTATCACTGGTGGTGCGGAAGGCAAAGCTCGGGTATCGACGTTGCTTTCACCATGATACAAAACGAAAATTAGCATTTGCGTGAACTCGTAACTTTAGCTCAACTCTGTAGATACTACATATTAATGTAGGGTATAAACAGCAATCGTCGCTATCAATGGTCGCGACAAGCCAAAACCTTGCGGTACCAGAAAGATAAGGGAAAGACCCAATTATTTTATGAAGAGTACAATGAATATAACGTATCAACTACTAGCGCAAGTAATGACTAAACTGTAATGTATCTATTACAGAAAAATCAGGGACTATCAATGGTAAAATGTACAGATAATGATTATAAGAAGCGATTCACGCATGTATACTCTACCACTAAGTGTTTCGTTAAATGGTCGGTTTTACGATTTTGTAAAGTAAAGTATTATACGTGTAAAATATACAAGAATGCTGAACGCCGGTTTATGAATGGAACTTGTATGGGATAGAGTGGGGAATCTGTCGATCCTCGTCCACGCCATTAGAGAGTTTTAATAGATTTGTTTCCTGATATAATTTAATTCTTATAATATTCAGTCCTCGATCAATTCACATTTCTATTAATATTTAATTCTCTGAATCAACATGATAAAAGTTTAAGATTCGGTCGCCGCGTAGAACATCGGTGAAATGGCCCAGCTATGTCAAGTTGCGGCGACCAATATCGCCGAAGTGCTTCCATTATTTCCGCTGGTGTCAATGGTTTAGTTACTGCCACTTTACCGTGGTAATATGGTTTGTACGTGTATGGATTGACATGCGAAAGTCTCACTCTATCGATAGCATCCCCATAGAGTTTACTTTGATCCTGCCTAACTATCAATGCCAGATCAATGATTTGGGCAACAGTCTCATATGCTAAATAGCCAAGGATATTGTATACTGTTTTGGGTATTACAATATCACCTGAAAGTAATTGCAATATGTTGTCTATTAGTCTATTATAAGAAAAAATGTACAACTCTAAAGTTAATACTTACTATCTGTGCCAAGCCAATCACTGAACTTGTGTTTGTTCTTGTTTGCAAAAGATGCATTTCTTGCTTTGCTGAACTTTAGATATCGTGCCTCATCCATCGATCGTGACATCATCTCAGCACGTATGCATCTTTGTTGCTTGACTTCATCAATTCTAGATGCACCTTGCAAAAGTTCTCCTGTATTGTCTATTAGATTTAGAAAGCTCTTCAGTGGCTCTTTCAACTTCTCAGCTTCTGGCTGCACGTCATCCATTACTTCTTCTGCATATTCTGAGTTTGTCACTTTGTGCAGCGTGGACTTGAACTCTTTCAGTTCTGTAATACGGGCAAGATGAAGCATTCGTACACGGGCCTTTTACATAGATTAGAATTCTACACTATACTTGTATGCCAATTTTACCAAGATATTTTATAAGCCTCTGTAGTTTGATTTTGTCCTTTCTTAATAAGAAAATGAGATCCTCGGTAGTAAAAGTGCCCCTCTTTCCACTGTGTCTCATGTCCGCTATTTCACAGGCCCTTTTGATTATTGTTCGCATTTGTTCTAACACAACATCCTCGATGATCTTGGCTGATTCCGTAAGCGGTTCGCTGCTGTCCCCGAAACCGTGCATCATTTGCCGGATTTCTATGGTGGGATTGGGGGATTCATATAGAAACACAACAAAATCGAGATACTACTTATGATTCTAAACGAGATCGTGCGAAAAAATATAGTTTTCAAAGGATTTCAGTCCCAGGCATTACTTTAGCTTCTAACCTAAGGACACAACGATTACATACCGGCGGTATAATTCACTGGTTCATTCGGAATAAATCGTGTATCATTGTTAATCTTCGTGAACGCCGGTTCAGTCATTCTGAGCGAACAAACTTTTTGAGGATACAATAAATTAACTCATATAAAATTGTACTACGTGTGGAGTGCAAACACATCGACCACCAGAGCTCACAGCCTCACAGGTCTACAATACGAGTGACAGGAAACAACAGGGATACAATGAGCGTTGGATTTTTCTAAAAATCGATCAATTTATTATATAATGATGAATGAGAAATTATTTTTTGCACTCTATTTGTTCAGTAACCACACTTTCTGGTACAATTTTGGCCACCTTCCTAAATTCTTTCCTTAGAGTTTTGGGGCACTGCATCTGCGTCCAACTGATGGGAATCATAGCAGCACCTATGAATGAGTGGGTAATTACTCATTTATTCAACACATATTGCAGTAAGAACAATGGGAGCTGTTCGAACTCCATTGTGACACAATCTATGCGACTTTATTACCTTCTTCGCTATGAGCTATTACTACACCCAGTTCATTTTCCGCGGTGCTGAGTTGATAAGTGTGCGCCTCAGTCATTGGCAACTAATATTTGTGTTAGGAATATATAGTTTATAGTTTGATTTGTGTAACAAAAAGGGTTAATAGAAGTTAAGGATACAACTCTGGCCAGAATGATATCTCCAGGCCTAAAGCACTTGTACATTTGGATATTGTCCTTGTCAATGGCTCTGACATCCTCCTTCCTCAGAATTCCTCTGTACGGCCTTGTCAATACAATGTCACCTATGCATTTGATGCTGCACTTGGAAAATCTTTGATTTACTATTGTGATCATAGCAGTGACAATGTCACCGGGTGCTGGGACTATACTCTGCTCTGTGATGCCATGCACTTCGACAGTGTTAGTCTGAAACGCAAATCATTAGTGATTGTTGTTTGTAAACTTGTGGAATTCTTGCCACAAGTGTGTCAAGAAGTCTCACATTGTCCTCTTGTGTAAGTTTCACGAAACCAGCCAGTTTGGAGTAAATGTATCCTTGTTGTTCATAAGTCCCAGAACCAGCGATGTTCACTTTGTCAGAAACACATAGTCTTTGGCCTAAAACAGGGCATTCAATCTTTGGATGTGTTTCATCTGAGTAACACGACTCATATCATTCGTTTGCTTACCGGGTACGCAAACGATCATATCTTCTCGTTTATCCATATTGCAATCGTTTAGTTGCTGATGTAACAGATCTAAAACGAAATAATTCAAAACATAGTTCAATAAAGCGAATCCTGGTGCTTGGTAAATAACGCGAGGCTAGATCAGCATGTGTTTCAATGCCTGTTTGTTGACCAGCATCAGTTCGAATATCATAGAGTGCTATCATCACAAATCCTGACTGGAACATACCGCCCTCTACTTCGAGGAGTAATCTACTGTTGATAATACAGCTGGAAAAATTCAATGGTAAAGCTTTCTTTTCTTCACAATAGATTTATGCATTCTCATCAAGACTTATATTGACGCAAATAAATATTTATTGCTACAACACATTTTTGTTACTCCGAAATTTGTTTGGATTGGTCAATGAAGCTGTTTCAAGGCAAAAAATAAAGACGTGTCCTTGCGATTGTTTCACGCAAAGAGCGATCACCGAATCTTGGAGAAAACAGAAAGGAATTTGTCAAGCCGCGTAGAAGTGAGGGGCAGAGGTAAACCGGCGAGTTTCGCACGGCGAAATCGGCGGCAATTTAGGTGATTGATGAAGTATCGCTTAAGAATGTCCTAATCGGTGATCGGGTCCTAGTAGGCCTCATTATAAGCAGGCAGGAGAGTCAGCTGGACCACGCTTCTTTATCTTGGATCTGGGGGCCAGGCTTGTTAGCAAGCTGAACTATGGACTATTACATTTATCTAACCCGATCCACTGGAGTCAGAACACCGTCGTTGGTTTCTCGGTACGGCAGTGATGGATACTTCACGGTTAACGTCTTGACACTGTCGCACGCACCGGCCGCTGTGCTCTTCTTCAACGAGGATCGATCTCCAAGTACGAGCGTGCCCTGTAACCCTGATTTCCCACTCGCATCATCCGACCTGCTGGACCCTCATTAGCATTACGGTCGGCTTGGATTTATCGGACTCTAGAACAAATCTCTCATCAACCTGTCAACTTTATCCAACTACTGTTTACCAAGAAGGTAGTGTTCACTTTTATGTTAACATAATCGGTTCCAGATGAATAAAAGCCACATTTCGCACAAAATATGCAAATCTGCAGTCAGAGTTGTTTCGTGTAAGACTGCTGCTTTGTTATACGAATATACGACGATCTCCGTGGAATTTGCGAGAAGTTGGAAGGAGAAGATGCAAAGTCACGGCGAGCGTGAGGGGTGGTTTCGTAGGAAGCGACTGATAGTGTCGCGGCTGGCGCTGGGAAAAGCATAGGCTCGCAGATAAAGCCAGAAATTATGATGGTCTCCGTTTAAGACAATTAAGGTAGAACCGGTTAACAACACGTGTTACAAGCGAGCCCTTCCCGTATCTCCACTTTGGACTCATAACCCGGCGTCATGTCTTCTAACTAGCCTCACTTAATCTATCCCTAACCGCCGCTTAATTATTGCCCGCCCGCGCCGGCTACCGTCTCACCGTCCATCCGGACAATATCATCTCCGCCCGGATAACCCCACGGTGGTGAAATTTTGTCGCGCTGCCTCGAGCGGTCGACCGGTGCCGCTCGTGACAATAATTGTTCGCTCGCGATCGCCTCGAGATCGGATGATAGGAACTATGCCAGTTCGACGATGTCATTTGTTACGGCTGTATCAGATCTATCGCACATGCGACACGCATACGCGAGCGGGGCCCACACTTCCAAAAATTGCGCTAGTGTGCGTTCTTGCATGTGGAGAATAGCCTTCGGCTCCAGACAACTGTGTTTCCAATCCCCTGCCGAAGTGCGAGTGACAATTAATAAGAGAAGGACGGAGAAGCGTGGAGAGAGAGAGAGAGAAAGAGGGGGGGGGGGGGGGGGGCGAGTAATCCTGGATGATATAGGGCTCCAAATAAAAATTCAGGCGATGATCCTCGCTGAGAATGTACGCCGGGCCAAACTGGATTAGATACCTTTTACTGAGAAGAGAGTCAAAGGCCAGTTGGCAGGCCGAAAAGGTCTCCTCAGCATTTGGATCACGTCTCCTCAGCATCTATGAGGAAACTGCGGCAAGCCAACTTTACCAGGACCCACTTGTATACTTGCTATCCTCCCTAGTAATAGATGCGGCAACTAGATACCTGGATGAAGATCCTCTCATCTCGTTACCGAACCTGCGCCTCCTTTCTTCCTGGCGATTCCTCGTACCCGCCGCTTCGATCTTCGAATAATAAGTGGACATTCGTAGCACAGAAGGTAGCTCTCGTAATGTCCTGAGGATCGCGGCCCAAATTGGGCGGCGAGTGTTCGTCCAGAGTCAAAACAGTGCTACCAGGGTAGCCGTAGGATAACAATGATTCGGGGGATTCGTGCCGCTGGAATTCGTCGCGTCAGAGGGAATGACACTCTTCTTCTTCAAGCATGCATTCCTCCCGGCGAGGAGCCTCCAATCCTTCAGGAACCCGCCGACTCCCCGAGCGCGACATACGTCTCTTACTAATACACCCGACGTGATATGCAGGTTTTTTCTTTTCTCGGAGCCGAAATAAACGTGGAAAGATGGCTGGAAGGACGGCTGTGCAGGATTAACGACATGGACGGATTAACAAAGCTGTGGTTCTCGGGTTCAGCCGATACTCCGATTAACATTGTGGATTGCCGGCGGGCCGATCGATCAGCGAATATAATTGGTACGTCACGAGCCCGACGTATTCATCTGTATCTCGATCGATCCCCAGGCTTTTTCTTACATCGTCCCCGATTGTTTCGCCAGCCGGCGAAACTCCTGCGATGTCTCAATTCGCGACAAACATTGCCATATCGGCCGCCGGCTATCACGAGATATCGAAAGCCGGTGATTTGCATTTCACCTTGCAGTGATGAAATTAATAATAAGATATTTTATATTGGCCGATTCTTTTTTCCATTGATGGTAATAGGTTTTTATGAGTCACAGAACTCCGCTGTGTCCGGAGGAGTATTCAATTGGCAATTCTCGTAGGACTCCCGATTTGGGCTACGTTTAATGTTACCGGCCGTTATCGACATCTCGTGTGTCAATTAAGCCTGACAAGTGCTACGGAGAGTCGGTGAGCGTGACGATGTGAAAAAGTATACAAGTACGTAGGCGAGGACGGCCAAGCCGGAAGAAAGAGAGAGGGGCTTTTCGAGCTAACTAATATACATAAAGCAAAAGGGAAGCTCAGCCACGCGCAGGTGTGTGGACTTTTTCTCAAGATATATCCAGTTGACAGGTCATTACTAGCATCCGCGCGAGCGCCTGGCGACGTTTAATCGCTCGCGCCTAGAGCTTCCCGTGTTAAAGGCCTGTTGCTTTGATTCTTCCAATCCAGTGGTGCGATCGGTTGGCACATGCTAATGGCGTCAGCGCCAGTTGCAATTATCCCGCGGCAGCCGCGCCACTTAACACCGTAGGGGGGCATTCGAACTGTAATCGGGACTAATGAAATCATTGCTGACCCACCTACACTAAAGAGACTTATAATGAATTTATCAGCCGAGCGGGCGCCTATTCCATCGCGATGTATTTACGAGCCAATAAAATCAAGCGGTGGACAGTAACTCAGCGAGTTAATGTCCCCGAGAGATCCGGAGAAATCAAATGATGCCTTTCTCGCAGCGTTTGAACAGTGCGCTTTATCGGCCGTAAATCACACCGGATTAAGGTAGCCGTTTTGACATTATGTCTATGCCGGAGGGGGCGGAACTTGTAATTCAATAATACTGTGGAATTAAATCGCCGTTAAGTCTCTACGTCATTGATCGATTTTTGATCAATCACAGACAAAGTTAATCTGCTTCGTATTTGTACCTTTGATTACACTGAAACTAATGCAAAGCATTCGTTCAAGTCCAAAGCCACCGTCCGTACGGAGGACCACTTCACCAGCCGCAAACAAGTGTCTTCCTATATGTATACATTTATTCTGGGAGCCCCCAGTATCATTTCTCTCCCTTCCCCCAGCTAAGCATCCGAATACATCCGAGATGGATTCACACCTGTTGGCGTGGGTGTCACCGCTCCAATATAACGAGTGCTGATCGGCTCCATTGTCCCCGAGCGCAAGGATATTGTGCCGGCTGAATATGCCGAGGCAGGGATGCAGGTCGCAGAGTGACTGGCTCCGGATCAGGAAGCTCGTTGTGCGTCGACATCCAGAGCCGTTCGGCTAGTACAGACTTTCTAATGACATGTCATAGAAATTTATAGCCGGCCGACATCTGTGTACCTACCGTGGGCCCCGATTATGCGCGCCGCATTTAGATGAGCGCCACGGAATCCCTTCCGCCAGGGTCACTTCTACATACATATAATGCCACTCGTAAGTCAGCCTGTTTCATGAATGACTATTTCCCCTGGCCGAGTATTCCATCCCCCGGCGATCGTCGGCTCCAAGAGGACGAGGTAAGGGCGTGGGCGATAAAGGGTGATGCACTTGCCTTTGAATCAGAACTGTTGTGGTCTATTTTGAAATCATGTATATGTGTATTTAGTTTTATATGTCCACAGGGTGAGTCAGTTGCTATTCATTCGGGAGATTCGTACCATTTGTCAAGTATGTGTATGTGTATATAATTAACAAAAGAAGTATGTATGTATGTATGTAGTATATTGCAGAGTTTTCATTCGTAATTGTAAGCATATGTAAAGAACTAAATAAGAAATAAGTAAATAAATAAAATAAATAACGCGTAAAGTTGCCGCGAGATGGTAAGAGCGTATAAGTTGCTGCGGAATGTGGTATTACACATGTCAATACATATACAATACGAATACTTTTGCATCTCACAATGCCTAGCCGCGTGTATAGCTGACACGGGTGATTTAAAGGTATAAGCGCGCCGATGTAGTAACTCGAGCTGGCGCGAAGAAAGATGCGGAATAATTACAGGAATAATCGTAATTTAGTGGACATAATCGGCGCAAGTTGTGCGCCGATATAATAACGATGCTCAGCCAACTCTCCCGCTCTTTCGCCCGGTCTCTCCTGGCCGAGTGACACGTTGATATTTCACTGGCGCGCCACATCGAGCCGCTGCGCGACTTACTATAATTATATTTGACTTGGATGATTATAGCACGTGTACATTATTATTTCGGCCTGAATAATTCATGTCCGGCGGGCACTGATCGAGTGTGAAGGATCGAGAGAGAGCGAGCAAGGTGAGAGGGAGTCGACGCATCAGGAGTCGGCGCATCGGTCGAAATTGAACTCGGCCTGGGCGTTATCGTGCGATCTATCCAGATGAGCATTAATCCCCGTCGATATCCTTGTTTATTATTATTGTTATTATCAGCGGGCCTAGCGAGGACCCTCGTCCTTTTTTCGTTTTAATATCGCGCCGGCCGCTCTCGACGATAACGGTACCAATACGCATCCGCTTGGAATTATCCGTTCGGATCTCCTGGACACGCCCCGATATAAGTACCCGGCTTCCTTTTTTTCTGCCCCGGGACTGGGCGAGGACGGCGTGACCCTGGGCCAGGAGGACCAGCAGCACGGCGTCCTTCTCAAATTTGCTTGATGAGTCGATAAACATCTTGTCAATTATCCGGCCGGCGTTAGCCCTGGCCCGGCGCGCCGAATTAATTATCTGTTTCTGTGTCGATAGGCTTTTTCGTTAAGAGATTTATCATGGGAGAGAGAGAGCCCTGTAATTTGCCGGCAGCCCCCCGCCCCTCAGGAGTCATTGGTTGCGAGGGCCCGGGCAGCAAGCGCGACGTTTAGAATGGAAACCAGTGCTTTTCGCCGCAATTAGCTCCGATTAAAGGCGTCACTCACGGCCCGAGTCAGCCACTCTCCGCTTTACATATCGTTTTAAATTCCTCCCGTGCCTCCTGCTCAAACAGGGAACTATAATATTCTCCGATCTCCTGCACAGGAATGAGATTCAAACTCCCGGCGTGTCGTCCTCTATCACAATCTCGGGCTAAATCGCTTCGAATAGGCACTCGGTGTTATGTGTATATGGTGAATGACAATTAAAAGTGGAACACACGCGTCTGGTGAACTGGAGTGACCGAGGAATGCCGAGGCAAATTATAGCCTTGGATGTGCTCCGAAAACGGTCTTCAGGAACGAGGCGTGAGGGATTCCCTGACAACCTCGCTTTTCTGGATTCGAGAGGAGCTTTATTCGGCCGATCTATTAGATTCGAATAGGACCAGCCCCGGCGGAGAGGCTATTTTGACAAGTTAATTATACCGTAGAACCTACGGGACGCCCACCCCCTTTTTCTCCAGAAGGCAATGGAAACATCGGATTTCGAGGAGTCGACCTGTTCTCATGCAGACCCTTTCGCTCCAACTAGCCCGGCCTATAATGAGCCTGGTAATACACCTGTCTGGCATTTATACAGGCTTCTCCGTAGGTGTTTTGTAGAAAACGAATAGATGAAGATAGCCTTTTTCAAAAATTGTATTAAGCCCACCATTCTAAAGTTACTAAATAATAATTCTGCCTGTCCTTGATGACACTTGGCGAATCTCAGACTCTCCAATGCTTCTTCGGAGAACGTGGGGGCTAGAATTTTTCAAAGAAAACCTGATTTGGAGAAAGTCTATGGACGCCGATGACTGCGAATAGTCCACATCAATCCGAAAACAGAGCCTCGACCTTCCGTGAACTCAGGCCCAAAGGTGAGAGCAACGTGGGAAAAATAAATTAAGTTCGGATTAATTGTTAATCAAAGATGAAGTGGCTTTCACACACAGACAGGGGCGCACTATACGTGTGGTGGATTTTCTCGTCGGGCGGCATTAATCACCGGCTCTTGTTAGTAATGCCGGCGTCTCACGTCGAGATGCCTCGCGCGGTAATGAAGGCCCTCGCGCTTCAGGAAAGCCCGCTCGTGTCTTTCCTTTTTAGCCCGGTGGTGGCGTGGGCATGAAGATGTAACCTCGTGCTCGGGCGCAATAACGAAGGGAATCGCGATACCCGGACAGATAGGTCTATGGTGATGAATGCTAGCAAGCCTCCACGATGGCGCTATCAATGCCATCTCCGGCGGCTACTCGCTGCCCCAACCCGATTGCAAGTCATTCTCATACCCCGCCGTCTCTTTCTCTCTTCCTCTCGAGCCTTCCCTTTCCGCCCTTTCCACTTTCTTCTCCCACCAACCCCGGATCTTTCTCCGGGGAGTTCCTACGGGAAACGCTCCCACCGGCTCCTAGGAACCCAGGATTATATTAGGCTCGTTTGGGTGGGATTGAACGGGAGCTGCCTAACTCTAAACTTCTTTTCGTCTCTTAAGTATTTTTAATCTGGGAAAATTGGAAGGTTCAAATCCGGAACTATAATAGGCTTAGCTTCCAACTGAATTTTGTTTCGTTTTTAATTATTATTAATCAAATATCTCGTAGTTCTAATCTCGATTTATTTCATATATGTATAAGCTTCTTCCGGGGACTGAAAAGATCAAGTAGAATAGGTCGTAAACCAACAAGGTGTTCGCCCTGCAAGTGGCGTGTTGTCCGCCTCGTTTTCACTTTATCCAAAGGCTTGTTTCGAGTGGAACTCGGCGAGGGGGGTACGTATGCATTACTTTCGCCATCGATCCGGCGATTAGTGGAGAAAGGTGGCGAGGGAGGCTCGGGCCGGTGGAGCGGGCGCAATGGAAAGCGGCGTTTACACGGGGAATGCAGAGCCGGGTCCGGTCGGTCGGTCGGCGCGACGGCTCGCTGGCAGTCACGCCCCGCGGCTTTAAACTGTTGGTAGATGTGGGAGCGGTTTGTTTTAGAGCTCGCTCTAATGCACGGGCAACCTGTAATCATCGCCGGGGAATGGGTGGGATCGAATATATCACGCGGCGACGGCGGAGGGCGGAGGGCGGCGGGTGGCGGGGAAAGCAAACGAAACTAAATCGGACGGCAACGGGACGCACCGACTCGAGCTCCGACGCCGCATCGTTGGATAAAACGATTTTTGCTTGCGGATATCATTTACAATCTACATTCCGAACTCTATTTGTGAAATTATAAGTGTATTCTTATTTGTTTTCCTGTTGATCAATCCTTCTCCAGATTAATCTCGCCGATTTAGTTAATGGAAAAAATCGACGCTTGCAATGCAAAACTGAATGACGTGCGAATGTGTTCTCGATTCGCGGGAATGAGAATTGCCACCCTTCGACACTCAGGATGGAAACAATCGCACTTCTACCACTAGACTCTCGAGCGGGACTACTGCTGGATGAACTGCTTCAATTAGAGGAACACGGGATTTATTTAATGGCAGGCTGACTAATGGTGCCTCTCATACCTGCTGTTAAGTTGTAGTTATAACCAGGCTGCCACCATAACTTCCACCGACACTGCCACCGCAATTATCCCGCGAGGTTTTAAGTAATTTTGGCCTGATTTCCACCGGGAAGATTAGACGTAATCGTTCACCGCCACACCACAGACTGTATTCCGCTCGCCTTTTTTTCGTTTAATCGTTTTTAGCACATATAGAATCTGCGGACAAGCAGCCGCGCGCTTATGGGAGCAGCCCGGCTTTACTGCGCATTCTGGGAAAGGAAGTCACGCGAGTTCCTTTGGGTTGCAGCCGAGCAGCAATTTGCCAAGACAAAGCCAATAATATATTCGGCTACTTTGTGGTTCTACCTGAGCCCGCGCGCTCTCGAACGACCGGCCTATTCATTAATAGCCTGCTATTAGGGTCCTGGCGATCTGTTACGTCCGCCACTTTGGGGGTCTCGATCTCACTAGACTCTCCGTTCGTTCTAATTTTTGCTTGCCGGCCCGGCCTCTCCCTGGTTCTTGACATTTCAACTTCTCTCAACTTCCGATCCTTCCCTCTTTTTACACTTGCTAAACTTACTTGAGTTAGCCTCGTTACCCTCAAGGTATACTTGCGTAACCTAGTTCCTCCGCTCATTTATCCGGGATTTTGGTTTACACGTCTACGCCTTTGTCATCCCGCCCCTTTTATGTCGGTCTGTGGAGCGCACGCCGCACACGAGTCCGACCAGTCCGATACGAATTCCAAATCTGAGAGGCTCTCTCGGCTATAAAACAGGCGGAGGAAAGACACAGAGGGGAAACACTTGTCGCCGGTCATTTTCTCGGAACGATTAAATCCGTAGTTGGGGCGGTGCGACGGGAGAACCGTAATAACGAGAAATAACACATTTTACGAACGAGACGGGAATATCTTAAACGGCAGTTTCGAAATCCTGGCGGGTTTTCTCCTTCCCCGGGCGCAGCCGAGCCGCGTGGAGGAGAGTCGGTACAGAGCGAGTCGCGCGCGTACCTACACACGTGTATGAGTAAAGGTCGGGCTCTCTAGGCGTCCTCGCGTACGTATGAGAATCCGGCTGATCCTGGCTCGATAACACACTCGAACACGAACGACTCCTTAAGCGGGGCTCGTGTTGCGTACATGCTAATCGTCGAAACTCCATGCCAGCTGTCTAGGAACTATTAATTTATCCGGGGAGAGCTGCTAATTTATGTGCCGCGTCGGCGAATCCTGCCCACGGACTTAACGTCCTTAGCGAGAGGCCGTCTTCACCGAGAGATCAATTATTGCCTCGTTAGACCGGCGAAGAGCACCACTCATTTTGCAGTGTCCACTACCTCCGCAAGTCCTCTGACTCGCCGTCTTCAGTATAATGTACAGGCCGATGTACCCCGCTTTTAATTAGCACTGATCGAAGCACATTGTCTATCCGATGTGTATTTATATTGAATTATACCTGTGTTAATTGGACAATAGATTTATTTAAACTCAGATTTCTAATCAAGAAATTATAGAATTCACTGGAATATCGGTAAATCGATGGGACATGCGTGGAAACAAGAGGATTTGGTCCATCGTTTGCAGTAGATTTACCTCAGCTCGTACACAGTGCCGGGACATTGGCGCGAAGAATCGCGGATTGCGTGAAGGCCTTCATCATCATTACCGTCATGACGATCGGGACTATTATCGTCATCATCATCATCCTCCACGCAGGCAGAGCAGGCGTGTTTGCTCTGCGGGCCCCCATGCGCACGCCGACTAAAAAGTCTACTCGGTTCGAACGGAGCCCCTCATTACCGGCTTATTACCTAAGTATCGGAAACCAGAGAGGACCGGCTCGATATTAAAACGAATCGCCTGGGGGAAAGGGCTGCTCGAGCACGTAGCTACCCTGGTCCCTTCCTCCAGTACGTATGTACTTGCCGTGGAAGTTAGCCCAATCCGATAAATCATAACCCAATTCCAGTGCGATATCAATCGTGGTGGGTTCTACCCCTGATTTCCTCGATACTCTTCCTTCCGTTCGCCCCCCCCCCCCTCCTGGTCCTTTCGCTCGCTCCCTCCCCTTTAGAAACTCCTCGTGGTCCAGGGCACGATTTATAAAGCAAACACCGTCCAGCACCCTGCAATCAAGCATCACAAAGCACCTCCTCGCTTTACCTCGCGCTAACTGTCCCTCTTTCTCTCCAGCCCTCGCTGGGTGCAGTGTCTATCGCATCGGGCGATCGGTACTTACACTCCGGCGATCTTATAGCTTCGAGCACGTTTACACCATACTTAGGAGAGGGACTCGTAGCGCGGAATAAATTAATACAGTTTCTCCGAATAACAGTTGGCGAGGAGCTTGCGAGGGTCGCGCGCAATGGGCTTTAGACACGAATCCTTGAATAATTGCACCTTGGTTGTCAATCCTTGGAGGAGGATGTGGAATTGCCAGTTTTCAGATTTAGTTCTCTTTTAGGGAATCGATTGTTAGATGATTAGAAGGGAGGAGGGGAAGATAAAGAGGAGTCGCTAGAGCTTGGAAGCTCGAAAGGGTTGAGCCGAGAGTGCATTCGCAGGCGATTCTCCTGGTTGATTGCCACTGGTCTGCGGAGTACCGCCCCCTTGTTTGAGAAACTAAGAGACGAGGTATGCTTGGCTGGTTCCCTCCATCGTTCTCCGTCCCGGCTTCACCAGTGTTGTTCCTCTGCTCTTTCGAGTAACGCTCCTTCAACTACTCATCCTCCTCGTCCTCTTCTTCGACCTTCTTCTCGCATCTCCACGAGTCTGCCTTCCCGCTCGCTCCCGGTGCCCTTTGGGCCTTGCCCTTGGTTCTCCCGCTCGCTTGGCTTAGGTTGGAACCACACAGACACTACTAAGTCAGTTTCAGCACTTTTTGAAAGCTTCGCTCTCAATTTGGGTGAGAATTTTCATGTCGGATGAGAAAGTTAATATTGTTTATTTAATCCAGGAAGCAACAGGAAAGTTATAATATTGAGAATGCAGAGGGCGATTAACCCTGTGTGGGTTCGGCCTTAGTGTTCACGTGGAGGAGGACGAGGGCCCAGGGTTCAAGGAGTGGAAGGTGCGCAGCTCGGCGAGGTGGCCGGCAGTTAGCACTCCATTACACATGGTTACCTATCATCAGAGCACGCCATCCGCACGATTTCCTCCCTGGACCCCATGGATATTCATGGGCTATAAGTAATGTGGAAGCAAAGCCGGGAATTGGGACCGAGGACACACGATCACTCGGGTGATAATCGATTATAATTGCCGGCTCATACAGCCTCCACCTTTTCGGGCACCACTTTATAGCTGATAATTTAGCCGAACGGAGATTCAACCCTCTTAAGATGCTCGCCAGGTTTCGGGCAGTTAGCTTATAAATGACACGATGTCGATAGCTGAGGGCGAACATTGAGGAAGATATGATCAGTGGATTGCTGATTTTAATGCTGATCGTTTTTCATTGAAAGAAGTATTGAACACTTTCTTAATACGACACGCGCAGTAATTTTATCAAACATTATAGATTTTTCGGAAATTAAATCTGGCTTATTTGCATAAATATCCGCAGTTTACTGATGAATTAATAACGGAAAAAATATTGGAATATGCCAATATTGGAATAAAACTCGGAATCGGGCATTTTCTTCAGTTTCAGAACTAATGTCGAGTTTGATGGAAAACTTACAGAGAACAAACCGTAAATGAGCAACTTTGAATGTATGCACATATCACTTGTATTTCACGCTCCGAGAAACAAAGAAACACGCGCACCATGTTCATGTTCCGTAAAGGCGATGAAAAGTTTCCCACTCGGCAAAAGATAAGTGTCCTTATCTCTCCGATTCAGGGAAGCGTTGCCCAACTAGAATCGAGTTCGTGCTCCCATCCTAATTGGCACGAGCCAACAACTGTCACTAGAGCAGCCTAATGATCCCCATCCAGCGTTCACTGCGCCGGCGATTACAGCTTTCGGGGGAAAAGTCTGGCTAATTGCGCGCTCTAATTAACACCGGCTATAGAGCTGACGCAAGCCCGTGCAATCTACAAGCTTGGTATCCTTCATACTCGAGTGTAATAAAGCAGCGAGGAATGTGCCGTGGCAGAGTGACGACGTAATTTCATGCTGGGTAATTGAAATCGGGGCCGAGATAATTATCCCCGGCTATTTACACGAAGCCCCGAAATAAGTCGGTGAACGGTCGATCGGACGAGGGAAGTGCAGGCAGCCGCGCCGGTTTATTAGTGCGATTAAAGCCCGGCAAAGTACGTTGCCGGTTCCTGGGCATCTGATAAAGCAGGGAAACGCAAGAATTTATAAACTTGGTGCACACTTTGACGAGAAACGACGGACAACTTCACTGCCGACACGCAACCGATT
Source organism: Crossocerus cetratus (assembly GCA_963675795.1). NCBI lineage: Eukaryota > Metazoa > Arthropoda > Insecta > Hymenoptera > Crabronidae > Crossocerus > Crossocerus cetratus. Next base: position 14,623,031 of record OY776666.1, on the reverse strand, counting down.
ATTCTCCTCGTTCCCCAACCACTTGGAGTGTCTGACCAACGAGTATTCGTGACTTTCAGGAGCCCCCTTGCTAATGCTCCTGTCGTTACCTCATATTGTTATTACTGTAAATGTCAGTCTGGCCGATCATTGGCTCTTACAATGGTGAGAGGTGTCTTGGCTAATTCTCTCTCACCGCGAGCTCTAACAATCGCGATATTAATTCGCAATCGCTGCGGGCGTCCTCTGTTCCCAGTGGAGTCGGGTGTGTCAAAGGTATAAGTGGGGAGGATCGAATTTCGATCGATCGAGGATTCCTCCAAGGCTCCTGACCGTTCTCACCCTAAATATCGCTCTTCTCACGATCGACTGGTCCAGCTCACGCTTCCGGCTTCTACCAGACCACCAGACCATCATCCAACGTCCCAGCCTCCACTCAACTCCTCTCCCCCTTTACCCTCCTCTTTCCTTTATCGCACTCTGGCAGTGGAGTCCTGGCATGTTGGGACAGTGAGAAAAATCGAGTGCGAACACGGCCGATCAATTTACCCTAAAGAGTCGTTAATTTCGCGGTCGATGCACCGGGCAGCCGGTCCATCTCGGGGCAGCTCGAAAATGATGTTTCGCCTCCGAGGAGGGCGAGCAGGGTAGGTCGAGGGAGAAGGAGCACGAGGAGCCAGGAGGAGGTCCGGCCCGCACATAATAAGGCCGATCGGACCCCTTTAATGAGGCATAATGGTCCGACAAGTATGCGTAATCGTCGATGATGGCCTCGGACATGATTCCACCGTACTTTCCTCCTTTCTGCTCTCATCTTCCTACTTCGAAACCACTCTACCTTCGCTCTCCTCTCCGCACGAGGTAGCCTTACTTTGTGGCCCTCTATCGACATCCCCTCCGGCTCCCTCTAGGTAATGACACTCTGTCACGTGCTAATTTGCCGCGATCAACTCTCCTCGCCCATGCTCCCTCATTGATTGCCCAACATGAAAAAGCCCATTTCCCAGCTGCCTCTCGTATGATTACCCGCTGGTTCTCCGCTCCCGTCGATTTCAGTACAGGTCCTCCCTCGTTGGTACGTATGTACTTTCGTTGCACAAGCGCTCGTTCATGTGCCACTTCGCCGCGCCGGGCCATTAAAGTTCAGCCCGGGCTTCGAGAGGACTTTCCATGGTGTTGCTGTCGTCCGTCGTGAGGCTATTTAAACTTATTTACTTACCGAGGCAACGTGCTCGGTCCTGGCTCGTTTATATCCGTGATCCCGCTGCCCTCGACCGGCCGGCGAATCAATTTAATCGGGCTGTTGATTCCTCCGAGAAAATCATAGGTGCCGCACTCTTGTTTAAGGTACGGGCGAACCGATGGATCTCCAGTGATTCTCAGCTGGTCAGGCGGATATTAATGCAAGGGAAATTTAGGTAGATGTGGGTGAAGGTGTCCGGTCCGAAATCGTCTCATGGCGGCAGTTTGGCATGTGGATTTCGCATCTTCGTCCATGGTAATCAGAAATGATGGATTTATTTTTTAGGTATTACTTAAACTTATTTTTCTCGTAAAAGCTTCATCATTTTGAGTGACACTTGACAAGTCTGCCAAGATTATTCCACTTGTCCCGTCTCGACAAGACCATTCTTTTCGATTGGAAGCCGATTATACATAGACCCTTCGGCGGGTGTGACGTGTACATTATGCCGACATTACGAGCTTATTATAATTGTAACGTGTAATCGATACGCACCGGGTGAGCGTGGACAATGCCAGGCGTCGCACAATGTCGAAAATACGAGTCTTCACGGACTGGGTAGATCCCTTTGAAAGGCTAACGGGCCTGACAATGGCTCTGCCGGGCTTTCAAGCGGTTGGCAGAGCGAGTATACTCCGTATGCGCTGTCGGTTGCCTGCTTGCCGAATAAATGGACTGATTAAGCGTTCCGTTTTACCTGTAATGCAATCTTTGAGCCACTGACATGCGCACACTTCCTTTCCCGCTCGCGTATTGTCCCTCGGCTCTCACCTCCATCAGATCCCACTCGCGCGCACCCGGGCAACTTTTAGCCCAGCGATTATTCAACCGCCCCTTGAAAAAAGAATGGCAATAACTTCAGCTTGCGTGTCCCCATTTTCGGTTTTTTGATTCCAAGATTCTCATGCTCTCTCTATTGAACCCTCTTTTTTAGTTTCAATATACAAGTTCGCTCTTTTCTCAGGTGTTCCATTCGATTGGTGCCGGTTTCCTGGTTGGAAGAGGAAGGACTGCCGATCGAAAGGAGTGTGCCATTGTTGCCGGCTCTCAAACAATGCTCGCTCCACAATCGTCAATTGTGATCGACCTGCCATTCCTCCTGTTGGTCGATTGCCAGCCAACAATAGCATTCTAACTACGACGCCAACTGGATCGCCGCTCGTTTCGCGCCCCGAGAACAGTTTTTCCTCGGCTTGTGTCTTTCCCCTTTTTTTCACTGGCCGATTCCAGCGGCGATTCCTCACTCCATTTCTCGATTTATAGGTTGATCGGGCGATAGAGCGCCAGATTTTTCACACGAAAGTCTCGTTACCGAGTTTACGCGCTGGCAGAGTGAAGCCGCTCTCGCCACGGGTGTCCGAGGTACGGTCGGGGCTTTGCCAAAGGGATTTACAGGTGTTGGCGAGCGGTCCTTGGCCGATTGACTCCTAGCAGGAACATGGGATCACAGGGCGAAGGACTGGCAAGCTTCTGGCGAGCTTCAATAGCTGCTGAGTGGATGCAAATTTTCTAAAGAAGACATATCCGCTCGCTTCAATTCAACCGATTTTCTTGGTGAGAGGAAAGGGAGAAAAAGGAGACACATGCACAGACATAATAGGACCACTCGCTGTCCTCGTTGACACATTAGCAATTTAAAGCTCGTCTCAATTCCCGCACTTTATTTTTCTATTCAGAACTAAACAGTTTAAAAGAAAGTAAAGTACAGACTACATACTTACGAGCTACGAGCTGATTGCTGATTTATTTAGAGGATTTTGGCGGTTGAAAAAATGATGCGCAAAAAATCCCCAGAAGAAGGACAACTCGTGAGCGCGTGTGAGGTAAGGAAAGTGTTGAAAATTCTGCGCTAAGTAGCTTGCTGCCGTGAGTGGATGCTGCGCGGCGAGCATCTTTCAATGGAGCAGCAGGCTGTCTGGGGCGGGAGGGTGTCGTGGAAGGAGGAACTCTCGGAAGACGGCGAAGAAGGTGGCGCAGAGATCCCCGGGAGAAAGCGAGAGGGCGAGAAGGAGGAAGAGAATGTAGAGTGCGAAGAAACAAGAAAGCCGAGCTGCTGCTCCTGCTGCTGCTGGTGCAACGGGCGTGCTCTCTGCCCGCGCATTGGTGCACCGTCGTGTGCAATGTGTGCACAGTCGCCATGTTGCATATCCCCACTTCCGCTTCGCTTGTCGAACACCTACACACGTGCCCGGCCGCGATTCCGGGCGGTATATTGTTCTGGAGGATATCGAGTTTAGCCCGAAACAAACTTCTTCTATGTACCTTGCCCGGAGATCCACGCGAGCATCCCCCGAGGCAGACGAGTTCCTACTTTTCGCTCGGCATCATTTTCTGCGTCTGTCATTGTTGCAATTTTTGGGCTAGTTGTTGCTTTTTTACGCTGTTCACAATATTTCGAGTTTATTTTTCAGTAGAATAACATTGGTAGCAAGCATAGTCGATTTATTGTTCAAGTGTACATATGTTAGATTTTATTTTAAATCAATCTAGTCATTTGATTCCCTTGATTATTAAATCACTTTTTGGCAACTATCATTAGTGGATTTACGCTAGGTCCTCAAAGTTCTTGAGAAAAAATTTATAAATACATGTGTTACAATTGTTTCTTTAACACTCATTGATTAATTGATTTTCGAAATGACATGTTTTCCCGGACAGTGGCGTTCAAGTGTAAAGTAAGCCAGAAATAAAAGTACGACTGACGACTTCATAGAGCCGATTTCGTGGAGGTCTATGTACTTGGAAGAGTGCTCGGGTGGAGCAGAACGATTATCCCGGCAGGATTTCCGAGAAGTCCTCTTTTCCCGTGTTCCAATCGATTGACGGAAAGAGTATCTGGGCATCTCTCTCTCCCTCTCGTTCTCTCTCGGGTATTAAAGGTGCGGAGCCAGGAGTGCTCGGGAGAGGAGACTGCTAATAACACGGGGAAGTAGTAATGCAGGATTCCAGTGGAAAAGGAGGCAAAGAGTGCGGGAATCCAACGGCACGCGGAGAGCAGCTAAGAGAAGTGGCTGGCGTGGCGCGGCGGGCACTGCAATCTCCGTGTCTACTTGGGAACGAAGCCAACTCGGTGAGACGTCAATCACTCCGGGGCTAATTGGCGCGCGAACCGCCTGCGAAATTGCATGGTAGCGCGAGCCGATACTGTTCCATGTCATTATCCGCTATCGCATCGGCCATTAGGATGGCCGGGAAATCGCGGGATCAGCCTCCGGAAAAATGCCATTGCTCCCTATTTATGCCACGGGTATACCTCGACCGCCCTTTCGCCGCCACTCCGATGCCGCTTCTAATTGCAAATCACTACTTTTAGTACTACTTACAACTCGGCCCAATTGTACTTCGCCTACCGGTTAAAATAGAAAACACAAACAACCACGGAATTACATCCCTTTCATATTCCGCAATTGACATATCCGGCTCGCTCTCGCCAATAACAAGAGACAGTCCCTCGATTATCGGTTTCAACCCCTAATCATTTATTAAAGCTTTATTAATCGAACACAAGTTTTTCTCACCGCCCAGCTCTCCCACCCTGCCAACGGGTCCCACCCACATACATATTATTAATCCGGAGCGAGCTCTGAAAAGAAGGAAGGAGAGACGTATTGACAAAGTTTCAAGGGGGAACAGCACGTTCCTACTTGTTTCCTGGCCAAGAAGGTAAGGAGAGTTTGAAAGGGCGAGGAAGCGGAGTAACGTAAGGAGTAGCTGGGGGTGTGAATGAGCGGAGCAAGCAAAACTTGGCCTGCACCGAGACGGAGCTGTGGAAGGAGAATTCTATGGTGGAAGGGGTACAGGGTGGCCGGCAGACGTATTAATTAAACGACTCATTTTCATCGCGGTAGAAAAACGTGAGTTTAACGCCCATCGGCGACTAATGCGTCGCCCCACTGTAGCTTCTAGGTTGCGGCTCGAGGAATCGGAGTGGCGAGGTTGGTCGGGGCCTGTCGGATTCTTGTCCCGCGGAATCGACCAATCGCGTGTTTCCTGGTGAACGCCTCAAAGAGCTCTCGCTGGGCTCAAGCTCCGCCTCTTTTCCTTCGATTTTCCCCCACCAGCTGGCCTTGGGGACAAAGTGGGGGAAGCCTGGTTCGGAGTACCTTGCCCCCTCCAGCGGGGCACGGAGCCCCTCTTTTAGTTTGTAATTTGCTCAAACACTAGCAAGCTCTCGTGCCAGAAACATCCGTCAGAGCCGCGGAGCTTTCCTCTCGTTGGATCCGCTCGGAAAGCAGTGGCGCAAACACGCCTGGCTTCAGCTGTTCGCTTCCGGGATAGCTGGTGACATTCTAATTGGAGCGGGAACCTTGAAGGACAGCTTTTCGGATATACCGAGTGCACTCGGGCGTATATGGAGGAGAGTGGTTCGCCTGGCAGACGTGCGAGTCGAGTGTGTGTATTAACTTCGTCGTCCAGTGTTTCCTCTGCCTCGGCTTAGTGAGCTTGTTCGGGACAGTCGGCATCCTCGAGATGCAACTGGGTGATGCGTGATCCTTGTGTTCCGTGTGACTGGTCTCGATCTAGCCCCGAGAGACTGAGTGTGATGGACGAGCGCTATGTTTTCGCGGATGACAGCATTGTGAAGTACCTGTGTTAGAGAATCGAGGGTAGTCCGAGAGTCCGAGGATCGCAGGGGAGCGGGCCGAGAATTCCAGCCAGAGAGGATAACGATATCAAGGTGTTAGCACGCGAGAATCACCCCTGGGTGGGTCTCTGGCGAGCGGCGTGGGACCTCGGTCCGTCGCAAGACAGAGGTACCAGGGCGTCGTCGCAGGGATGCTGCGGGCCTGACTTGAAGGATCTCGAGCCTGGAGTCCGTCCGTGCCGCGGCGAGAGGAGCGGCCGATCTGTCAGCCAGGTGTACGATAATCGTACGATGATGCCGCTCGCGCCGACGCCAATTGTCCCGGTTCCCTCGAAGCCGAAGATCGGCTTCAGCATCGACTCGATCGTCGGCGGCGGTGGCCAGGGCCGGGAGGGCCGGCTCGACCGTCTGGAGCGCGTCGAGATCGAGAGGGATGACGGGAGTCCGATGGATGTGGTGGAGGGTTCCCCCTCGCCGAGAAGTCGTCGGGTCACCGCCAGGTCGCCCGGCGCCCATTCCGAGGGTTCCGACAGGCCTGTCTCTAGAAGTTCCTCCGTCGAGTCCTACCCCAATTCGCGACGGACACCCTCCCACCCGGCGAATCATCACCACCTTCACGCCAATCATCACGGCCATCATCATCATCATCTATCGGGCGCGACGCACCTCGATTTCGGCCGGACAACAGTCCACAGCCACAGTGGAGGTTCGACGCCGAACAACAGTCCGAGTCCGCCGCACAGGATATCCGCTCACGGCGACTCGCCCGTCAGCTCTCACCCCCAGCCACCCCCAGGGGTGGTGAGGCCCAGTCCGAATTACCTTGCGCCACCAGCGGGCGCGGCCACGGCCGCGGCCGTCGCCGCTGAGCAGTTGAAGTCCCTGTACGGCTTGCCGCCGGGGCATGGGCCAGCCGGGCCCCAAACCGGGCAGAGCGAGTACCAGAGCCAGCAACTGGCCCTGGCAGCTAACCTAGCTGCGGCCCATCACTTCCAAGCAGCGAATTTGGCGGTCGCGCTCCAGGCCCATCACGGGGCATCGCCGCATGGGCCCGCGCACGGGCCCTATCCCCACGGCGCGGCACCCGCTGGGCCTCATCCACCTCCGCACCCTCATCAGCCGCCTAGGGACAGCTACCCCCTCTACCCCTGGCTGTTATCCAGGCACGGCAGGATCTTCCCGCACAGATTTCCCGGCGGTAAGTCTCCTTTTCTATTGTCTGCGGCAGAAAACTGGGCCCTTTTCGGCCTCCTATTGTCTAAGCAGTGTTACCTACATTTTCACCTTAATGTTTGGCGCTCCGGGAAACTCAAGGATATCGGTGGATTTGGAACTATGTATAGACTTTTAAACAAACCAAATCAATTGCTCTCGCAATCAGTACTGATTATCGATCGACGCCAAGCACGTTAATGAGGTGCAATGGCGCTGGGCAATTTCGGATAGTCGAACGACGGATTCCACTGGTGTAAACCAGGGGTCTACGTAGTCGGCGCCGCGGCGCGCAATGTGACGCGGGTTACGCAAAGATTTCTTAATCAGGCGATTTTGTAATTTTGTTGCCCGTGTGTTTTATATTCGGCGTTATCGGTGCGCGCACGAGGTCCTAGGGCCGCAAGCAAAACAACTCTTGGCCGGCGACGGCGCGCCGCTCTCCCACTCTCCCTCGGCTGGGCCTAATTAATTCATTTGACGGTGATAGCGCCGGACGCCTTAATTACGAGTGGGAGCGATAGCGATTATCATAATTTCCATAATGCGCGAGGCCAGTAATCGTTTACCCGAGGCCGCGAGGTATCAATCGAGGGATATGTGTAAACACATCATCCTCGCCGACATGAGGTCAGATTTCGTACGCCGAGCAAAAAGTGGGCTCGTTGCCGCCTTAATTACCTTGGAATTCGAGTGTCTAGACTTTTCTTAAAAGACTTGTGATGATCTCCCAAGGAGAGGTTGACACCATTGGTTTATCTTCATTTTTATTTGCGATATTAACACTGGAAGTGTGGATCTTTTAATGGGACGCTCTGTGAGTCTCTTCCTATGGTGTGTTGTGGTGCAATTATACGATACTCAACAGGAAAGAAATGCTTCTTGCCCGAGTTTCTTCGTTTTACGAGCCCTTGATCGACCTGGGGCCTATCGCACTCATATTAACACTTAAGTTTGATATTAACACTTGAAGTGTAGAAACTTTATTGATCCTCTGCCTCTTGCTATGGTGTTGCAGTACAATTATACGGTACCCAAGGGTTTTTGCAGGTCTTCCATAGTTTTGCGACCATTGGCTCTGTCTGGGCCTGTTCGCTCTCATATATCAGGCCCTTTAGCAGACTTTCCGCAAACATGCGCGCCTAATCCGGCGGCAATCGAGTATTACGATCCTCGTTTAAAGTTACTTACGAGCTCGCACTCGCCCCCCGTTGCTAGAAGAACGTGCTGGCCGAGTGTGCGTGGCAAAGGGACTAGGCCTCCATCTTAAAGTAATTGCCGGAATAATTCGAACTTCTTCGCCGGCGAATATAATTTCACCTCAGTTCCCGGTAGCGGCGAACTCGCTCTTCTTCTTCCCCTGGCAACTGGTATTCATCAATACTAGAAACGCGCTCTTCCGCTCGTCGATCGACGCTACCCGCTATTTACGAGCGAGTTTTTCCACCCATCGCGAGCTACCTTGCTTCCTCTATCGACGATATCTAACGGTATGGAGAGAGTCCTGGCTATGTGCGCTCCTTTCTTGGAGGGGGCAATTACCCAGGAGCGCCTTTTCTTTCGAGATACATATCCTACGCCATATCAGACTCGCTCGCCACAGAAAGCGTGGAGGTGTTAATTATCCATAATCTCATGCTAATCGGTCTAAGGGCGAACGTATCGATAGCGTTAGTGATTATGGAGAGTAGATACATCGGCGGTTAATATCCAGTCATTCGTGGCGCCTATGGAATACTAGTGAACGGGCCGTTCCTGCATTATGTGTTCATTTTATCTTGGAAACGGGTCTAAGGATTTCTAATTAAATGGGATGAAAAATTCATTTAGGAGATAAATAATTCAATTGATTACTATGTGCGACTACTATATTAGTAATAAAATATACTTTATAGAGCGATGCTCGATCTTGCAGATATTAGTTGTATTTATAATTAATGTTACCTTAAACCAGGTGACTGCCACGTCAAAAGCTCTGTTTCTCTCTTCACCTTTCCTGTTCAGTCAGAATAGAAACGCTGCACGTCGGATGATGGTCAGTCGCTCGTTCACGGACACAATGGCGAATTAATCAGCATTATTAAAGCCGCGTTTACCTGGGTGAAGCGATCGCCACGGGGCGTCTTTCCTCCGGCTACAATGACGATGATTCGGTAGCCCTAGGTTTTGGGCTACGGCATTTCGACTTCCCATACGCGCACCGTGCCCACTTCACGGGATTCCTTTTTTACCAGACACAGTTTTGTTTGTCTGTAAAGATGCATTCGCCCCTCAACCTTTTTTTCAACTTCGAACGCCTGACAATGACGGGGGCCTTTTTATTGACTCGTGCTCAGATTGACGTCTCTCCACGGGGTGAGTCGTCACGCTCGTTGATTCCTGTCGTCACCGCTCGCTCTTGTGATCTTTTTCCTCGGATATCGCACCGGTGCTCTGCTTCGGCCGTTGCGACTGGTATTCCGAACATATTTCGATAACACTTTATCGTTCGCCATCTCATCGGCGAGTGAATTTTATAATTGTATTTTAAAATTTATATCAAAGGAAGGTGAGAGAATGCCAGCAAATTCTCCGGGAACTCTCTGAACCGTTCGAGTTTGTCGAAGATTTCTCCGATCAATTTGTTAGCAAAATTCAGGATGATGAATTGGAAGCTTTCAGAATTGTCGAAAGGATTAATGAATCGAAGTAATTGATTAGGCGCGTCATTCAAGGTGAGCTCTCAATGCTCGCCTGCTCTTTCCTAGCTTAAGTAGCTTGTGCCGGCGTACTGCGGGCGATCATTACACGCCCGAGCTAACGTTCCCCGGGCGGCCGGCCGGGGGGTTATGCTAATTACAGGACATTTTCAATTCCAAGCACGGCAAAAATAGCCGATATCCGGTGTAGCCGCTCGCGGAGGCCGAGAGGAAAGGAGAACGACAGAGCGGCAAGGCATAAGTAGAAGAGGAAAAGCTCGCGAGCAGTCTTTGACAGCGTGCGTGCGCTACGTGTAATTAAATAGTAATCACTCATTACCGCGAGAGCTGCTCCTGATTATCGTAGCTGCGCACGAAAGGAACCGGTTTTGGCTAATCGATCCTGATCCACCCCTTCCAGCCGATTATATTCCCCGATCTATATATCCCCGAACCGTAGTGCACTGCGTCACGAGTCGCCTATGCTCAGATAAATATCCAGAGCGCGCATTATTAAAAGCCTCTTAATGTAGCCTGTTCGACTGTCGAGAGGATTTCCCCTTCTCGGCTAATGCCAGTCCCGCGCTACTCTAATTGATAAGGCAGTGTAGCCGATTAATCATCGTTGCCCGGCTAAACCGATTCAAATGATAATATTAGTACATACTTGCCCTGTCTCGTTCTTTCTCTCTCCTCTCCGCTCCGCTCCGCGCCGCTCGTGTTCCGTTCCGGCTTATCTCATGCATCTCACTATCTCTTCCTAGTGCAACGAGCGCACACATCGTTATCGTCATAACTTAAGACGTCGTCCTGCCGACAAACCCTCCATATCCCTCCCGCTCTTTTGCCCCGTTCTCTCCCGGCATTGCTGCTCCCGCCGATTCGACGTCCGTCCCGCTACCGGCGCATAGATCATTACAAGCAATTACCCGAGTCCGTTGTGCGTGCGACACAACGGAGAATAATGGCCCTCGGCGGCGAGAGGGCCGCCGGGAAAAAGTGCACGGAGAGAGGCCGTGCGTGTCCGGCTGCGACAGAGGGTGTCGGGCATTTTTGGGCGTATGGCTGGAAACATATCGCACTTGTCAAGCTTATTGATTGCCACGTGATATTCAGTTAGGCTCGTGTGTAGTGTGTTGATAGTGCTGGTTCTAGTTGGTTTTAAAGATATGTAAATAGAGGCGTTGAGAGTGGATCGGTGAGACGGTCCGATTCGACGACGCGCGCAACGTGAACCGTTACTACTTGCTATGCCAGCGATCGGATGATGTCTCGCTTCCCGCAAACGCTAATAGTCGAGAATGCGACTAGTGATGAAGCTCTTGAAATAGGCGCTGGCCTGAGTGAGCTTTGATATCCGACTTTACGAGCACGACGTGCTTTGAGGAGGCAGGAAGTGGGATTTTTCGAGCTGACGTTCAACAAATGAGGCACCGATCGCGTCCGAGGGCAACTTGATTTACGAGGGTAACGAATCGCCCGAGCTAAACTTTTCTCCCTCGACTTTCATTCGCGAATACCTACGCAGTGTCAAGGGAAGTAAGTGCATCGGTTCCTTGGTCGCAGTTGCACTGGCAAGCACGGCTTAATGCTCGCGTGTGCGAGGAGAACTCCGCGCGGAGGTAACGTGAGTCAGGGGACTAATTAAAAAGGCATTAGACAGCGCGTGCTGTTGGGCGCAGTGGATGGAGGGCAGCACGAGCTCGGACGCAGCCGGGGAAGATGCGAAGAGCTTTGGCAGAATGCGAGCGACCGCGGCAGTTCCTTCGACCGGGGATATAATTTGATACGATTACGAATCGCTCTTGTTTTTCAGTAATTTCGAGTCTGCCCCGAGCGTCCCAGCTGCGGGAGCGCAAGTTTCTTCGGTAATTACGGGTCGCTCGGAGTCTCGCGATTTCTCTCTCTCTCTCTCTCTCTTGCTATGCCGTTTCCCGATGCGTTCCACCTTCTTTAGTCTGTAGACGAGGTGCATCCTCCGACAGGCGTTCGGCTCGTCTCAGTTCAACCTAGACCCCACTGCAGACGCTGTAACTGTGAGCTCTTCCTTTCTGCCCTCGTCCTTCGCTCTCCTCTTCACTGTCCAGATTGTCCGGGCAACATGCCTTTGGGCTATGTCTAGGCACCTACGATCCTTTCGAGCCGAGCCTCAAGACGCGCGGTTCCAATGCGGTGTTTAGGGGTCTGCAATCTTACTGCCGCTTTCATAGACCTTCCTTAGCCCTTTTTACTAAGGCAAAATTGCCGTCGTCACTCTAGATGTTTATTAAAAGCTGTCGTCAATCAACCTTCCGTCGTTCAATTAATTACGATGTCCGCACAATTGTCGGCTGGCATTTACGCAGTGCGTGCAGATGTCACGCGTTCGATGCTCGGACGACTATCGCGGCGCATTACTATTCATTAGTCGTGTGAAAAAGCGGTTGCTTTTCGCGTAACGACTTACCTAATCAGCCTCTTGATTTTCACAAAGAACAAACATCGATAGTCGAAGAACGGATCAGAAACAGTCAGGATCCTCTCACTGATTTCATTTGCTCCACGTTTATGAATTCGACGACACTCTTCTTATGTATCTTATGCAAGCCGCCGGCATATAATAAGCTGGGATTAGCGTCATTAGAAGAATGGCCGTTTAAAGCCAACAGAAGTGACACACGCCCGATTGAATTAGATGACAGAGTGCGTGGTTTTTGCGCCGGGATTTCTGTCGCTCGATGAGCTGAGGTCAATTGGTGTCGCGCGTACTACGAAGGAGGTCGGCCGCATCCTCGGGACGCTGATGAATTACCATCGCCGGCTAATCGTCACCCATGTGGCATTGTTTGCGCGCTGGACAAAGCGCCTTGATGGCTCAAGGATCCGAGCATCGTATGTGGCTGGCTGGCTGCTGCTCGCAATCCTACGATCCGCAGGCACGCACGTGGAAAACCCACGCCGATAGCTAGCTGGTGTGTGCTCGCCTCATTCGAGTTCTCTCCCGCATGTATAGTCCGTTGCATACGTGATACGCCCAGCAAAGCGCGCTCCTGGCGACATTCTCCCTCCGGGCCTCCAAGATAGCCGGCGATCCCAACTGCTTCTGCCTAAAGACCCACTTAACAGTAGTCCGACTTCGCATGCACGAGAGCACGCCTGATCATCCTCTCTCTTTCCTACTAATGTACTGAGCACCGTTCTTTCCGTGATTCCATGCTGTCTCCCGTTGGAGATTCCAAACGCCTATCCCACATTCCATGCGGTGGTGTACTTCACCGAGTTTCCGGTAACTCTTAACCCTGCAGTGCGATTTCGCTCTTGGAATTATAGTATTTTGGAATGGTTGTTTAAAAGGATTAAATGAATGAAATTGGGTCCGTCCAGGTCTTAATATCCTGGGTTTCCCCCACTCTGAATAATATCTAAAGCTGATGGCACACGTAGAAACGTAGAATCGTCAAAGTTTCTACAATTAATGAAAAATCATTTACTCAATCTGTCCAGGTCCCGACATACCAGGCTTCCTTCTGCAACCGTTCAGGAAGCCGAAGAGAATAAGGACGGCGTTCAGTCCGAGCCAGCTGCTGAAGCTGGAGCACGCCTTCGAGAAGAATCACTACGTCGTCGGGGCCGAAAGGAAGCAGTTGGCGCAGGCGCTGTCGCTCACGGAAACACAGGTGAGAGGAACAAAAATCTTACAATCAAGCCTTGATTAATCCAACCACCCCAAGTCGGCCGTTTCTCATTACTCGGCATTGTTCCATCAAGAGCGGCAAAAGTAGGAAATAAAAATCCGTAAGAGCTAAGGGGCGGCCGAGGGTTGTACTTAGTAGATGTGGACGTTGCTAGTCAGACAAACGGGCGTGAGATGGTCGGGTAACGAAGGGATTGATATGCAAATTCTTGCGAGGGGTGAGTCTGCTTCCTGGTGCTCTTTGGTGTCGCTACACATCGAGAACGCCTTTACCAGGTCGGTGCTGGATATGTGGTGCGCGCTCTCGGCGTTCCAGATGCATTAGGCGCGTGTATGTCAGGGCCTTACGTATTCCATGGGCGTAACGGGCCGAAAAAGGGGTGATTCTCGGCGAGTGGAGGCCAGGGGGTGGCATTGTGGAATTAGCTTGGGAATGGGGGAGCCGGCTGCGACGCCATCTTGTTGCCGCGCATTCGTGAAAACGGGCCTTGGAGCGTGTCCTCCTCGTTCCCTCTGTGTCCTTCACTCGACCCTTTACAATTCAGCATTGGTCTCTCGCTTGCTTCAGCGATTAATTACCCTGGCTCGAATTCCGCAGAGTACTAATTTCCAAGCGCATGATGTATGGGGTTGCTCGTAAAGTGGTGATACCAACCCCTGCTTTTATTGCTCATTTTCCTGACCAGTTTATACCGTTTCAACCATCCTATCTTTCGATCTTATCACGAGTATTCGAGACTTTTCGGCTGACTCGATTCCAAAAGCACGTGTAATGAAATGTTGGGAGTCGGAATGTTCAAATAGGTATAAATCGCGGAGATTTCGTTGGGCGGGCAGGCGACGGGTAGTTTGTGGTTACCGGTGCTTTCGATGATTACCAAAGACCCAAGTTTCCTTGAAGAACCTGGGTGGGTACGTACTCGGCCAGAGAAAAGGTAGAGAGGAACGTGGTCTAAGCGGCTCTCCTTAAGTCCGCGTGTTCGTTGGATTCGGCCACTCAATTTCCTCAAGGCTAACCTTCCCATTGGACCGGCCACTTAGCATAATGCAAACCACGAGGCTCCTAATGCGATCTATATGACCGTATGATTTAGGGCCTTGATTGATTGTCTCATTTCACGGAGCTTTTTTAACATTTTAACGCGCGGCTTTCGAAACACGTGCGGCAGCTGTGTTGAGTAAGTCGGAGACTAAAATACAAACCATTTGAACCAGCGGTGAAAAATGTACGGGTCAAAGTATGAAAAGTCAAAGTGAGTGTTAAAATATTTAGGACCTGAAGTATAAAATGCTAAAGTCGATGTTAAAATATTTAGTGTTAAACGCTAGAATAGTTAATAATGAGCAAGTGGGAAACCGGGCGTTAAAATGCGTGGCGCTGTTAAAATCATCGTGCACTATTCGGCCGGCATTAAAATGCGGGCGTACACCGATGCGTTACACCGGATAATTGGCGCGGTCTAATCGCGCGTAATTAGGGGACTAATGAGCGTCGCGTGTGAGCGTCACGATGCCTCGAGATTCTCCCGGCAGTGATTCTTAACGAGGTCCCGCGTGCTTCGCGCACGCTCGCGCGAGCTTATGGCTCTCGCGCTATGAATCCGGCGAGATATTAGCGAGCCTCGCCCTCGTCCACACTTATGAGCTCTGTTTACCACGAGCAGGTAGATACCACCACGGGTGGAATGAGAGCCGGAGAGAAAGATAGAGGCCACTAATTACTGGCCACTCGTGACTATAGCTGATTGGCTTCCGGAGAGGTGCCGTGTGTGTCAGTCTAATTGATATGCCCCTATCGCGAATTCCTCAGTCGAGTTATGCTAAGAGGCCAGCTCTCGCTCTCACTCGGTGAACACGCCGGACTGTCATGGGAATCGAGGAAAGTCTACATTAGTCGCAGAGAAATTGTGCCGCGCCCGAAACTACATCCCACTTAATAACTTGTTAGTTGTCTGAGCAAAGTGGGAAGAATGTACGAATGAAAGTTTTGCTTTCGTAGAAACAATAATTAACGAGTTAGTGATTCCATTGATGCATAACATTTATCAATACTGCATGAATAGCTGATTTGTGATTGGACGTGATTATAAGTATTGCAAATAATTCGGTCGGCATATATTATTTATGTCAGAATCGATGACGCTATAAAACCGATAAATATTGACCGGGTTTGGAAGAATCATCGCAAATTGAATGATATAGCTCTGCGGACGAGTGGCGTTGAATTATCGGACAATGGGCAGCGGTGCGTTTCCTTGGCGCGCGACTTAATTACCGGAACCGACAATAATGCGCGGCTCGGCGTCGATCCATGGAAAATTGGGTTCGATTAGTCCGCTGGCCAGCTCCTCCGGCGCGATCGGCCTCTGAAATTACCTACCGACACGCCAACTTGCTCGACGTAGTCAGCCGAGATTTTCTCGACGTTGTTATCGCCGCAGTATGGCCTTGCAAATTGTACCAGCTACGACTTTATCGTAGCAAACATTGTTGGCACTCAATCCAATACCTTTCTTTTCACAAAAATTACTGCATTTTCCTGTGTAATTCATGGCATCCGATGTATCTGGCGACAAAATGATCAGGAATGTAGTACAGACGAACCTCATTGAGCGTCGAGATTATGAGGTACCGCTATAGGGCGTCAGTCGTTTATGATCGGAAATTGATTATTTTCACCGGTGATTCATGGAGCGTCCGGCGAGCGAGCTTAATGTGTACCGCGATTTATTCACAGCGAGGATGATGCATTTTACAGGGAAATAAATAACGGCAGCTCGTATATAGTCGCCAGGGCAAATCAGAGACATTATGTTTAGCCGTGTAGTTAATCACTTGAACGATGACCGTCGGAATTGATTTCCGATCCTCCTATACTAGCTCCCTCACTCCTCGCACGCGATTACGATCATCGATCTCGAACACGGCTCGGCGTTCCTTGAATACATCGTTCACGGGAAAGCGGCGTTTCTGGAGAATCAAAACGTCGGAGGCTAATTCTCGATAATAATGATAAATCGATTATCCAAATGACCGAGGAGCAGCGCGTTCATCAGTTCTGATTTATCCTTATTAAATCGAATAATTATTGTAGTACAAGTGCGCGGGAGGCGACGGTAAATCAGGGTGCCTCGGCTAGATAAGAGCGCTCGTGCCGTCGCGGTGCGCGCCGAGAGTTTACAAAATAATCGTCTTACCGCGAGGGAGCGAGCAAGTCTGTAAATCACCAGGATAATTGCTCGCTATCATCGCGTCCGACAGGAATGCCTTGCCGCGTGGCTTCGGGACAATGGTCAATCGGCAATGGATCATCTCTCGAGGCAAACGCTTTAACGAATCCTGGTGGCGCGTCGCCCGGGACGAGGCAATAAGCCAAGCCGCCGGATTGTTAGCTCCACAGAGTCGCTGGGCGCGCGGGGTAAACTAGCAGGCGAGGAAACGAAAGCCCGGTGTGCAAACTGGCGAGCTCGGCCCCGCTCGTATATCCTCCGGATGCAAAATAGCCGCTGATATTTACTGCAACGTTATTAGCATGCCATGTTGCTGCCGCTGCTCTCTCTCTATCTCTCTCTCTCTCTATACATATTACCGTGCAATTTGCATGGGGCGGCCGCGCGGCAGAAAACAACTATATGTCGTTAACAACCTTATAATCCTAAGTGCTCCTTTTCGCAGAGCGAGCGCTCTCCGCGGCCCCGTAAACCGAGCAAACCAAGTTAGCCGTGCGCCGCGGTCCTTTCGAAATCGTACGTGCCACTGGCACGCCCTCCTCTCCCGGGGACAATCTTAAACTCTCTGTCTCTTCCTCCCGCTCGCCGCGTGTAGCCCCGATGACTTTTAATGGTAGCGAGCTCGCCGCACTTGGACTTGCCTTACACGGTGTCAGCGCAACTCTTAACGCGCTCCTCGCCGCCCCGACACACTCCTTTCCTCACACTCCTCACGACTCGTGCAATTATTAAACCATCAAGTTCTACAAGCTCCACTCGCTGCAACTTATACTGACTGCAAATGATACCGGGCTGCTTTATAGCTCGTCGATAATGTGTCAATCACCAGTGCGCGGGGAAAGGGTCATTTATTTTGGAGGGACCTCGTAAAACCTGGATCCACTTTCTCCGACGGCTGCCGCTAGCCGAGGAAAGTTCTGATTTCTCCAGGTAATTAGAGGATTAATGTAAGCGGCGGCGAGGGGTGTGGGTGGATCAGAGGTGTCATTTAGGAGGCATCGATCGCTCGTTGTAGGTATCGCGGTGAGGTGAGGTGGGAGGAAAAGCTTGAGCACGTGGGGTAGCCTGATATATCGTATGACAGGAGATACTCGCCATGCTTTATTCTTAGTCCGGCGACGGCGCGCCTCATTATGCATAGAGAATCCGCACGCGGCCTGCATAATATGCAAAACTCCTCTCCATTACCGTCCACGGCGCAACGTAATACGCCCGGCGATTCCACCGCGAATAATAGCCGACTCGATACACCATACGATACCCTCCGCCCCCTTCCCCCCTCACTCAGGAGCTATCGCCTTTTTTATGAGATCGCGCAATTTCGAGAAAGCAACGGGACAATGGTGATTCACCAGCGTGTCGTGAAATCGGGACTCTTTCCGGTGTTGGATTCCTTGTTGAAGGATTCGTTGGATTTCATAAAAGTGAAAACTTTTATAATTAATGGCCACATGGATTGTTTTGGCAAATTGGGTACGTGAGCTCTCTTACAGTAACAGGAATAATAAGAAGGAAATTCGGCCACACAAGTGGACAAATCGGCTTGGACGCCGGCGCAGTTGTTGCATTGAAAACTTGATTGAATGGCGATACTTACAAAAGTCGGACGGCGCGCGCTGCGCCGATGAGAGAGCCTGTCTATTAAGTCTATTTGAAGGTGTACTTTTGCACATGTGTGAGAGGTTTGTCGGTCGCTCGAACAATGGCTAATTACACACCGACACTTTTACTGGGGGCTTTAAACCAGTGGAACGGGGAGATGCTAGCCTAGCGACAACAGCTATTATCGTTGTTCCTAGCAATCAACGATATTATTGCGCTGCTCTAGTTTAGCCTTCATTCCGGGTTTTAGCACCTACTCCCTTCTCCCTTCTACCCCGGTTTTAACAGGGCCGATTGGAAACTGCTCTGGGGGGCAGAGCGAGGAGAGCGCAAAGTTTTACCAAGCGGCGGTGGATTTCATGGCATGATATTGGTCGTTTTGACATTTTCGATGAAATAGTTTACTCAACTAAAACTCAAAGGTTGAATAAAAAAATATTGAAAGGTTAGCAGCTTTGCTGTTTTTAAGGGATGGTGGTCGAATTACAGTTCATATTACAAAATAGTTTACAATTGAATACAATTATGGATCATACATATGTGCAGCTACAGTTATTTAAACATGAGCTCAAAAATGTAGGTCGGAACGAGCAGGTTAACTAGAAAATTTACCTGGTTGGCGGGGAGTAGATGGGCAAACGATCGGCGGAGTCAAAGGCTCGTGGCTCAAAGCGGGCCGAAACGCCGGTAGAAACGAGAATAATCCTGATTCGAACGATCGGCGTAAACGATAGGCGCGGTGTTCTCGTACCCGAGGCCGACTTTTTCTTTCTCTCTCTCTCTTCCTTTCTCTCCTCGTTTCATGCACGCCTCATCCCTTGGAACAAGCTGCAACCGAGGTGGAAGGAAGTGCTTGGTTTTCTCGTCACGATTCTGGCATGTCACTGTCGTGTGTCGTCGACTTCTTCGTGTGTGCATAACACCACATTGTCGTCCACGTGTCGCCGTCTACGTCGGCCTCGCGGAGCAACCTCCTCTCTCCTCTCCACTGTGCGGAGAGATCGCCCGAAGAAATCGTTACGCCCGCGGCGCGCACATGCTCCCCTTTATCTTCCGTTTTGTCTCCTCCCAGTGTTAACAGGACGCGGGACATCGGACTCGCCACTCTCTCGAAGGACGATTCGATCCTGATCCGAGCACCCCGCTGTTATGGCGGGACGGGATACTATAGAACTCGATGGAAATCGGAAGTAGAGGGCTTTTTCCGTCTCCCCGAGCGAGATCTCGTGCAATTTCGTCCTAACAAAACAGGCATCGACACCCCATACTTCTTCGCGACCCTCGCATATCCGTCGATGGGAATTCTCGTAAAATTGTAGTCGATTCCGATATCCCTTTGAGAGATTTGATTTTCTACCTATCCAACAACTATGATTAATTATAGTAATATATAGTGTCCTGTTAAAATGAGGACGTTCCTTCTGCGGAAACGAATAGTACCGATAGTACATCCGGCTAAATTCATACGAGCGATCACGCTCAATTTCGTCCTAACAAAACAGAGTCCCGCCAGGATCCACACCCCCGTGCACCCTCTTCTCTTCTCCTCTCGTCATGCATCCGCCAAGCTTCATCCCCCTCTCTCACTCGTCGCTGTGTGTGTACACGCGTGTTCAGGGCGACAATTGAAAAATAATATCCCCGGGTTTATTTAGCCGCGCGCACAGTGCGAGAGGTGTGCGAAGCAATCGATGGTCGGCTCTGTGCGAATTGTCATCGGGCGAGCGGCACGGCAGGGGATTAAAAATAATGTTTCGAGCGTGACCGACCAGCCCCCGAGGGATTAAGGGATGCCGCGGATAGAGCGGCGATTGGTCCGCGATACAGTGGCTGGGCTTTTATTCGAGGCGCCAACCCCCACACGGCAGGGAGACGCATTTATCGGGGAAAAATGATCGCCCGCTCGCTTTGTACCCCTGTTTTCCTTCGACCCATCACCCTGCTCCATTTTTATGGTGAGCTGCTTTACGACACCGCCCGACACTCATTCGTCGGCAAACGATTCCAAACTGTTTATTTCCCGATCGAGCGATACCGCCTTGATGTAAAATGAATTGCAGCGATAGTTACAGCTGCACTCGAGGGTGTGGGCTGAGTGGGCAGAGACTTGGGTCCGGTCAATTAAAAAGGGAAATTAACAGGTTGAACTGAGTATCGGAGCTGGGAAAAAGGGTATAGAGTGTCGAAATTAAGCGTCCCCGATGGAGGATGGAGTCCCTGGTCGACGGGGCTTCGAGTCACCCTGTTAATTTCCATTAACCAACGTCCAATTTCCTGGGACAGCAAAAGGATCGAATCGCCGTCGTGCTCCGTTAGCAATAAACGTAATTATATTGGACTGCGTGTTCGTCGGTGCTTGGATAGATCAACTCAGCCTGTCTTCTAGGATTCGGTCCTCCTTCATCAGGCCCCCTTCCCTCCCACCTGCGATAAATTAAATTGCATGCATACCTATTACGAAAGACCTTGAATCGTCATCCTTGATCGGACGTGCATCAAATTAGAATATCTCTTAATTAGAATATCACTGCATTGATAAGCTTGACCGATTAAGCACGCGATTGCGCACTCACAATATTAACGCTCTCGTCTCTCCTTGACCAACATCTCAACCACAAATACCATCGAAATTGCAACAACTCCGCCCAAAGGACCACCCCGCTCCTTCAACTCCACCCGGTAGAAAATAATTAAGCAAATTCCGCCGCGTGAGCGAAACAAGTTAATCAGCCTGGAAAGGCGAGTACACTCGCCCCGGGGAGTGCACGGCCGGCTCGTATCGCACGGCGAATTCCATCGCTCGAGGAGCAATAGCAGGAAGAGGACTTGCAAGTTGCAACACCGAAAGATAGAGAGAGTAGGCTGCGGAGCTCGTTGCCCTTGCCGCAAGAGGAGCAAAAGGAGCCGAGGTGAAGGAGGCCCGATGTCGATCGATCAAATTAGCCGGGAATTACAGCAATAATAATATCGGCGTGGCCGAGCGAGTAGACCCGTCCCAAGTTTCCTCCAAGAAAGTACGAGAACGAGGTGATGGACGGTAGGCGAGTGGCGGGGAAGGTGCTATCCTGAAAGGTTGTTGGTGCTCCTGGCGAGGAGAGGCTGTCGATGCCCGGAGAGAGATAACGAGTACGCATGTACGTACGCTGCGTTTACCGAGAGCGGCCGAGTACCGAGAGCACCAAGAGCATAAAAGGGAGAGGAGGATCACCTGCGAGGAGAGCTCGCTCTCCGCGTGCAAGAGGGAAGAAAAGAGAGCGAGAGAGCGCGGCCGCGTAATTGAAGCTGCTGCTGGAACGCGGCTAAGTGACAGGTGAACACCTTATACGAGAAGAGCCTCGGATGTAGATACGTGACAGTGGTACCAGCGGGCGCGCGCGTGAGCACGCCCGAGAGCTAGCCTTCCTCAGCAGCCGGCACCGGCATGTCGTCTTCGTCGGCTTGCTTTCCCGGCGCAGCGCACACATGTGCCCCTGGCCAATCTTCTCCTTCGGCTTTCCCATCTCTGCCTAGTTGAGCGAGCGACTTCCTTTAGAGACCGAGACAAAGAGAAGCGGAGTGCGAGGCGGTGTTCGTCATCCAAAAACTGGCTGTCATTGCGCTCCCAACAATTGCAACACTGCCGGGAGCGAGCTCCACTTGACTCCGAGATAGGATTCAAGTTAGCGAACTGAATTACGATGAGGCAAGTTGGCGGCTTTAGTGTGATTTTTCCGAGGCGTCCGCCTGTGAAATACTGGCTTTGGGGAGATGTACGTGCACCAAGGGGGTGTCGGAGGGTAGGCGGTTAAACCGGGTGTAAATCCAGGTGGCTGTCTAGCTGGGTGGTTGCGCGGGCAGTCCGGAGGGGGAGGGTGGTCGAGGGGAGTGTTGAGTGGCCGGGAGGGTGAAAGGACGTCGGTGGGATCCTGGGGAATGGCTGGCAGGGTGGCGTTCGGGACTGGAAAGGGGGTGGCCGGGGCTTCCGCGTGCGTGGAGATCGGCCAATCGGCTTTCAGGAGCGGCTGCGGTCGCTATGGCAACCCTCGGGGATGCCGAGGGTGATTACGAAATGGGGGTAACTCGATTAAACGTGCAAGCACCCTCCCGCAGGGAATGCCGGGAGGGTGGGATTGGCGCGTTCCTGGGGTTGAAACTACAGCCCGGCTAATGGGGCCGCTCTCTATTTGCCCTCTTAATCATCCGTTAAGTGCCACAATCCTCGAAAGGTTCCCCAGGGTGCAGCCCGGTGTTATTCCACCCCTCCGCCATGAGATTCCCAACCTCCGCCCCCGCACTCTCTCGTTAATTCACTATCTAATTGTCTCGAACTTTTTGCCACTTGGAAAAAGTACCTCTGCGCTCTGCTCAGTGCGCGATGGGCCGGTCGGACTTTTTTCCGTCCTCCGAAGCGATTCGAGGACTATTTCTAAACTGTTTCGGAGAGACTTTAGGATACCCTGGCACGGTGTGTACTCGGTGACAATCCGTCGGGGGCTAATCCGGGTCTTGTCACAGCTTCGCTGCATCCTCTGTTAGACAAACACAGTGCGATCCCCGCGTGCGAGCGTGTCCGCGGCGACAATGGCGATTTTACGCGTTGATAATTCGAAAACGGGAGCCCATCGAACCCCTTTCTCACAGGAAGAGCGCGGCAAGGACAATGTGTATCTAACAGTCAATTCGTACACAATGGGCGCTTTCACCCCCTTCTCACTGGCTTCATCTCTTTTCCGCCGGCTTCTGCAGGGTTCCGCGTCAGTGACACGCACGGTATTGTAACCGGATATCCCTCGTTTAGGGGTGGCTCCTCGATACACACGCACTCTCTCTCTCTTTCTCTCTCTCTTTTTCGCCGTTCCTCCGGGGGAGCGCTATCTGGCTCATAACTAGTTGCCACTTAATTTGGCAAGGACCGAGCGATATCCTTGGGGGTTCGCTCCCCTCCGGCTGGCAGCGGATTGGCTGGCACTAATCGATATAGCTCGAGCAGCATCCTCACCCTATCCGGGGCGGCTGCCAACTCTCCCGGAGACACCGAGACATTCTTTACCGGCCATTAAATAATGGCACTTTCATCCCTCCAACCCTTTCGCCCGCCCCAGCAAATGTCTGTCGCGACCTGGCCGGACTTGGCTAATTCAGACTAAGCAAACCAGGCTCAATTATACTGTTGTACTAAAGTTCCGTGTCTCTTTTGTCGTTGCAGGTGAAGGTGTGGTTCCAGAACCGTAGGACGAAGCACAAGCGGATGCAGCAGGAGGAGGAGGCGAAGGCGCAGCAGCAATCGGGTGGTGGTGGCGGCGGCGGTGGAGGCGGAGGCGGAGGAGGCGGGGGTGGCGGAGGTGGCGGAGGAGGTGGTGGAAATAGCAACAATAACGGCACCAACAAGAACACCCACCACGTGAGCAAGTGGCAGCAGGAAACCGGCGACTATCATCACGAGGAGGACGAGGAGGAAGAGCATATCGATCCCGAGGCCGAGGAGTGCTCGAGTGGCTCCGAGGCGTAGCTAGACGTTCTCTGCCTGGACTAAGCCGTTCAGGATATCGACAAGTTTGTCCAGTGAGGACCAGAAATGCAGCATCGGCTCTCATCGAGGATGACGCCGTGTCCGCAGCAATGCCCTGAACAAGATGCTCTCGAGGGCAATGCCCTTCCTTCGAGGGGCGACAATGTTTCCAAAGATTAGGCTGCAGGATGCGGCGACGCTCCCGATTGCTCTCAAGAAAGAGGCTAGTCGTTTATCTGCGAGAATCCCTTCCGCGAGGGACAAAGAGCGAAAGACAGAGGAAGTAGTAAAGGAATACGCGTCCAGAGTACTTGGACCTGCAGACTGGATCTCCCGTCGGCAAGACTGATGTAGTTTCTATGCTTCACCGAGCCACAAACGAGGCTGCCCTGGCCAGCGTTTCCCCGCAGAAAAGCCGGAGGAATCGGCTGGGGAAACGGGAGCATGACGCAAAGTATCTGGAATCGGAAGCTGCGATAATAGCGGCATTGTTCGGACCCGCGCCGCCAGGAAATCGGGTTGATGGACTTCCGGGGGGATACGAGGACCGCCAGGGCGAAGCGAGGGCTTTCGAGGGATTCTCTTGTGAAGGAATCCATCGTTCTATTCTCGCTCGCCGCCGAATTCCTTCGAGTCGGAGCACTCGTGGAGTCGTCGGCCATGGTGTTGCGTGCGTCTTGCCATAAAAACTCGTGACGCAGAAAGAGATAGAAATCGAGAGAGCGAGCGGAGAACTCTCGGATGGTGTAAATAGACTCCGAAGGAGGAAAAGCTGACTGCAATGGTGGGCCGAGGATATCAGCAGGGGTAGTCCTGCGCCGCGGCGCTTGGTCCAGTGTCTGTCGGTTCCAGGAGAGAGCAAGCGAGATTGTGTATAAATAGTCGTGTGGAAGAAGGACCTTTCAAGTGAGTGCCAAACCTACGTAGTCCTCTCCCAGCGGGGGGAGGGCGATCCTTTCAAGGAATCCCAGTGTAAGCGCGAATTCTATTTGCAATTCTATTTAAGTCGTTGCTCCGCACGAGCGGCCTGGAGCGAGCAGTATTTCTTTCGTCGATCGATGTCCAAGCTGTACTGACCGATTTTAAATTATTATTGATAACCGTTAGCCGCATCGAGCGCGTCGCAATCCAGGAGTACATCTCCTTCGGGGTTGCTCTCCAAGAAAAAGAGACCGGCCGAACGATCGGAGAGCGATCGAGCGGAACTTTCCCGAGGAATGTCCCGATTTTCCGGTTTCCGGGGAAAGTTTGGAGCGCGCGGGAGAAGCCTGCAGAGCCATTTCGTCAGGCTGGATTAGACTGGATCTACCAGACGATGTTGAGCGGGTCCTAGACCCACTCGATTTCTTTAGTCACTCCTCTTTCTCTCTCTCTCTCTCTCTCTCTCTCTCCGTAGGAACAACCCGCGTCTCCAAAGCTGCTCCCACAGCTTCTTCTTGGCGAGCGACCTCCTCCCTCAACTTCTTTCTCTCACTCCGAGAGAACTGGATCGCGAGAGCTCGGCTCCCCTGTACATACTTTGTAAATAACCAATTGTGATTTCACTCGTGGGACGTACAGAGCCATAGAATTGTACTTGCGCGTCCACGGATTCAGTTCGTGTTCTGATATAGCAAAATAAATTATATCATCTCTCCACGAACCCTCTCGTTTTCTTTCACCCGATCTTCCAGTTGTACAGGTTAATTCATAATGATGATTCCAAGGTATACGAATTATCCTGTAAGTATACATCGAGTATTCCTCCGGTGAGGAATCGGAGAAGTCGGCTAAAAGGCCCGAAGTGAAAATTAGTGGCAGATTGGTGAATTCCTGAAAAAGAGTGGCTTTCCGTGACGGCCACTCGTAAACGTTTGGGCCTCAGGCCCAATGAGCGGCGGGCGCCGGCACCAATTTCCATGTCGACTTTTCAATAATCGTTATGCTAATTTGCCAGGGCTCTCCCCGATTATTATGCTACTTAAAGGCGTCGCCCCACTGATAAATCGTCCTCTCACGGAATCGTTACAGGGTCGGTCGACTCCTTCGTTCCTACACGCGCGCTCATCTCTCTACGCAAGGTGGTGTGCCGTTCGAGTGTGTAAAACCGTTCGCTTCGCCAGTGCACAGCGAACAGCAGCAGCAGCACCAGCAGCAGCAGGAGCGGAGTCGGGCGGTTGCGATCCTTGTCGATAATCGCTTTATAATCGCCACTCGGCGAGGGAACAATTACGCCAGAAGAAGGTTCTCCGCCAGCCGGTGATTAAGCACGCTGAATCTGCTCTCGTGCGCTCGAAACAGAAACGGATATGCAGACACGCTGTGCCCACTACAAAGAGTCATTATTCTACTTAAGACACTGAGCCTCCGCCTCGCTCACTCTCACTCTCTCTCTCTCCTTTCGAGCCTGCTATCTCTTACACACGGAATACCCATATTTCGCCGAGGAGAATTTATCGTTCTCCCGTTGATTCCGCGTGATATATCGGGAGTCCGGCTCGACGCCGGCCGGCTAAATTAGAATCCCCAATTAAGGACGGGCCTTACCCGCTTATTTGCGCCGGACACACCAGCGCCGCACTCCAGCCCTGTTTCTTAGCGACGATCACTCACAATCCGAGCCTGTTTAATTATAATTGATGCGCCGGCATCAATTCACTCTTTGCTACGAGACGGCACGCGCGACCCTCGGAAAAATCGCGAGTGTGATTTATATTGTTTCTGATGAGAACATTGTCGGCTAAAAGCCGGCGCGGAGGCCTGTGTTTGCCGACAGCTCTCGCCAGTCCCACTTGATTCCCGCGCGGGATCTCGAAGAGGGTTCTACTGTCCAGGACCTTCGGTCCCGCGTTAACATTGGTGGGCGTGGCGCGCGCGCTTAATCGCTCATTACTCGATGATCCGGTAATTAGTGCTGCACCGCGGCGTTTCAGATAGCCCGAGAGATCCTCGGAGTGCGCATCCCTTTTCAAGCGGCGAGACAGGCCGCGCACTCACGGGAGGAGACGCTTCCAATGCGCCAATGCGTGGAGGTCGGAGCGTGGAATCTAAATGGTAAGTGTACACGCGCGTGATTATTGTCGCGGGCCGTAGTCGTGATCGGGAGGCTAATTCTTAATCCGAGGCGGTTTCGGCTTTAATAGCTACTTTACACCGGTGCCCGAGCACATCTCGAATCGCAGCGAATGCCCGATGACTAATTAATTATCGGCCGGTGACGCGGCGCGGCTGAGGTTAAAAATGTCGACGCGATATCGCTGGGATCGTTAAATCGCTTATAAGTGTCGTTAACGATGATCGAGAAGATAGGCGTTCGCAGGCGCCTCGTTATTTTTCATCTCACGACCTGTAGCCTTCGCCTCTCTCTCTCTTTCTCCCTCTCTCATTCTCCCGGGGACTGGCTCGGAAGAGGCCACCGCTCTATGAATCCTCCGGTACCCACTGGTTTGTGGTAGCCGACGGGATACTCGGCTCGTGATTAGGGACTTCATCGTGATAATTAGTTGGTATATATCTTCGAAGGGGAGCGATTGGCCTCCATTAAATCCGCAGGACCCCCGGCACTAGCGGTAATCCTCCGGCCTATCCTTCCTCCAGCCAATCAGCTTGATTTCCTTGCTTAGGCACACACGCGAGACTGCGCACCTCTGTACACCGAGACGCACTTATATTCGTGCTCTTTAACATTGAGTAATGGCCTGTCACGAATCCAGGATGATTGAAACCTCCTCCTGGAGTCGGACAGTCGAGGGGATCAGATATTTGTTTCGCCGTCGGACGCTTTAGCGAGTTGAAAGAGGCCTGCGAGAGCGGGCGAGGAATTCCTGCCAGTCGATTTTCGGCGGCCTCTACTCTTCCGGCCCGCTCGCACCGCGAGGATACCGGCGAGAGGAGTGATCCGTCCACGCAGGTGGGAGGTGGAACGAGCTACGAACGTGGAGGGACGTCGAGGATGAGAAAGGACGGAGAGGGAACGAGGAGCTCGCTCAGAACTGCGAGTTCAGAACTGCTAATTATGTAAATTGCCGGTGTTGCAAATTACCCTCACAGTTTGCGTTCATTCTGCACACAATCCACGCCGGCCGACTCCGCGACCTCCCGTGGAATCCATCCCACTGGCGGATACTGTTACTTCCTTCAAGAAAGAGGTCCTTCGCTCGAGCGAGAGGGAGAGAGAGAGAGAGAGAGAGAGAGTCCAATTGGAGAAGCGGAGACGGAGAGAATGCGTGGACCGCTCCGATGGAACGAGATCCTACCGCTATCCCCTTTCGTCGTTTCCTATCTTTACATGTGTACTTCTGCACTTTTTCCTTTGGCTCGCCACCCCCCATTCATTGAATAAAGTCATCCCGCAATCTGGATCGGGGGAATAATCATCGCGGCGAGGGTTTCGAGAGGACGAGGCGAGGTGGCGGAGTGTGCAGGCGTGTGCAGGCGTGTGAGGCGCGGGTCTCCTTGAAAGGTGTG
Source organism: Crossocerus cetratus (assembly GCA_963675795.1). Classification (NCBI taxonomy): domain Eukaryota; kingdom Metazoa; phylum Arthropoda; class Insecta; order Hymenoptera; family Crabronidae; genus Crossocerus; species Crossocerus cetratus. Next base: position 14,594,895 of record OY776666.1, on the reverse strand, counting down.
CGTGCGTGCGATAAAGTGGGACGTGGGCGCAGGAACAAATCGTTTAATCGGCGTCGCCCGCCGCCCGATCGGGGTAATGACGGCCATAAAGTGCGAGAGCAGGAGCGACGTGCTGGGAAGGTGGGAGAGCATAAGCCTCCGGAGCACCGCGAGAGCCGAACGGAATTGGGCCTGACAGGCGAAATGGGCCTCAAGTCCCGAGCCGTGTACACCTAGTCCTTTCCTTCTCACCTGGCTTCCTCCTCCCACCAGCAGGGCTGGATGCAACCTCCATCCCCGTCTCGCGACCAGGACACGCTCGAGTGTCCGAGCTCGCTCGCTCCGCGCCGTTTCACGGCGGACGTGCAACTCGGCGGATGCCACGAGCAGATCCCAGATGGAGGATCCGGTTCCTGGAAGAGAGCGTGTAAAACATCGGTTAAAGCCGTGCTTCCCGGGGCCGGGAATCGATGGGAAAACAATGGGCCCGACAGCTCCTAAAGTGTCTGACAAATGTTCCACGCGTGTTGCGGTACTCGAGGGGACCCCCTCGAGCTCCCGCGCGCTAACAGTTAAACCAGCCGCATCTGTCTTTTAACCGTGTACACATCTCGCCCTGGCGAGATAGCAGCGAATGAAGAAGTCCCCTCGATCGAGGACTCGGCGGAACACCAGTAGCAAATGTTCGATAGCACCAGCCTTATCTAAGGAGGACCTCTAATGACTGGTCCGGCCTGGCCCTTAACGAGAGAGAGCGGCCCACCACTCGGAAATTTGTCGACTTCACGCGCACGACATTGGATCCCCCCAATGACTCTCTGCCTCGATTTTCGAACTTCCCAACCTCACCCCGAGACAATAAGTCAGCCACTGGCACATCGGCCCCGGCCGACGTTGTTTGCATTTGAATAACACGCCGGACGACACGACCTTTTTCCACGAATGTGTGCCACGAAATAAATCGAGGTGCCGCGTTCCTTGAATGCCGGAGGACCACCGAGCTCACTGCTTAACGACGCTCGTAAAGTCCAAATTAAAGCTGGATTAAACGAGCTACACCTGAAGCCGATCCCACTTTTCTCCCTCAGATCCGATGACTTTCACCGGAAATCACATGCTTATGTACCAAGACAATGTCGGATTATTCTAGCTTACACTGTTTGAGATAGTTGTCGCGTTACAGCACTTTTCTGACGAATTGTCTCGAGTTTTATTTTACCATTGAAATTTATTGATCGTTTTGTTGAAGAAATATAGCAGTGAAAGGAATTTTATTTTCTTATGAAGTATATTGTCAAGTTGCCAACTTTACAGCGGTATTTAGGATATAATTTATGGGTCTGTCCATATACATGTGCGAGACTTAGTTTACGAGTAAAAGTCCAATATTCACCTAGTTAAACATGTCTAGCAGAGAGGACAGGTGGGATAGTCAATTCTCATGTTCGACTTTCGAATGTATGTACCAGGTCAGTTTTATGTTGCAAATAACAATCTGGAACAACAAGTTGTCGATTAAACGATGGAACGTTGCTCGGGAAATCCAGCAGGGTTCGCCTGGAGCTGGGATGAAGGAGCACCTGCTAAAAAAGCTCTAACACAGGCTATCGGTGTGTAGCGGCGTTAATTGGCAGTTTACCGGGACAGGCAGTGGTCAGGACGGGGCCCCCGTAATAGATACAGTTTCGAATGCTAGGGGAATAGTGGTCGGGCGTGTTCGAGCCGATCGTTTACTGCCTTCCTTGAACGTAACAGGCCGGAGGAAGCCCCGGGGAAACCGAGGAGGCATCGGCGCTCAGTATCCTCGGAATCCCGACTCCTCCTCGCCGGGAGGTCAGCCGATTCAGTGGGACTCTCGAGAGTCTGGCGGGAATCGTTGTTCACGCTAGGCTGAGCAACAGACAACGTGGAAGACGGCGGGAACTACGAGCGATGTATGATTAAAGGCGAGAACGCGAGAGAGAGAGAGCCGATCGCCAGGTGAAGCTCGCCACCCTAGCGTTGGTGTACTTGCCTTAGCTGAGATTACTAGTCCGCACGACCTCCTGCGAGGCTTGACTACTTAATTAGGCCAGGACCAATTATCCTCACTGCTCACTCCTTCGATACCACTCTACCGAACGATTGCTGTTATCGGAATAAGTGGACCGATTGATTGTAAGAGCTAACACGATCGTTTAATCGTCGCACTTAACTAGGTATGCAATGTGCAAATTTTCACATGTAGGAATATGAGGGGTTTCGTGAGATCGGAAGGTGGAGGAATTTTTAAAGAAACTAACCGTCTTTTGACTAGTTCCGTCGGCTGACATACACAGCAATCCACACCTCTGCCTAATCGTCGCACTCCGAATCAGGGTACGGGGTGATTTATACTAAAGTGGATTATCGTCGCAGCATCCCGAGTATCTCTCAGAACAACCCTGCCCAATTGGCGGAGCGAAGCCGGCCAAAGAGGCCGAAGCCGCTCGGCCAGGCCTATATATTTATTGTCCGCGATTTCTCCGGTCGTGTGTGTATGTACCCGCGGATCGATAAGAGGAAAGCGCGGAGATCGCTGGATGCTACGGGCAATTCGAGCAAGCAAGCATCCCAATCCTCCAGGAGGGATCCCCCTCGGGCGGCGACGAGACACGTGTGCAGGAATGAGTCCAATCGAGTGATCTCTGCGGCCGGTACACTGCGGCCGCGCGGCCGGCGAAAGAGATAATTCTTGCTGGCCCAGCGGAGCGTGTACGCATGACTCTCCGCGCGGACAAGTCACAAGGTGTTTCGGTTCGCCGGGGAGAGAACTGAATATGGAGCCCACTCTACTCTTTGGGATCGCGTTTTCCCTTTCTCTCTCGCACCGGCGGGCTACACCCCCGACAATATTGTAAACAAAATGGTACCACTATTTCATTGGTAACCCGACACCCGCGTTGCCGGACCCACACGTATCGTCTGCCTTCCCGCCTCTCCTGCCTTGGTCCTTTTTTCTCTTACTCGCCCGATCTTCTCTCTTTCCCTCGCCAACACCACGAGCCAGCCACTCGCTCTCTGCACCTCGGCGATTTAGGATTAGGCAATTAAAGCTGTTGGTGCAAATGCCGGTTATCAGTTTGGCGCGATACGCCGGGTGCGATACACGCCTCGGCGGCACCTGTTGAGAAACGGGAGATCCACCGGTGATAGGCAGCGCCGGGGAACACCTGCGCCTCGTCTACGAGGATCCGAAGTGCGATGCACACGCGGGAGATAGAGAGTCGAAGGAGCGAGGATGTGATAAGACTTGGGAGAAAGGTAGAGGAAGGATTATGGAGATGGATGGTAACGAGGGATCGGCCTGGCCCCCTAAATCAAGGGTTTCCAATCACCAATTGGGATAATACTCGGGAGGACAGAAGCGACGGGGGAAGACGGAAGAGGAGATGTTGGTTGTTCGTGTTATTCCGCCCGGTCAAAAAGTAATGCGAGATGGCAGCCGTACTTGGAGAAATGCAAATCCAAGGGAAATCGAAGGGGGAAGAGGTTACTTGGGCAAACGTGTAGTTAGATGAAGGAGGTTGGCCCAGGTTATGACGGGTTCGCGTGGTCGGCCCACATTAGACAGATCCACGGATCGAGATCTCGAATCGTAGAAACTCCTCCTTCCCTCGATGATACTCGCTTATTAACTGCGATACTATACGGAGCCCCTTTTCCCTCCTTTGCACGAGTACTCCGTGAAGAAGATCATCGAGTCTGCTTCTTTGTCGGATATTTCATCCTTCGGTACACGACCGACTCTCAATGTAACTGTATATGTTCCCCGCCGTTCTTTCCCGGCCACGGTGATCCTATCCCTCGGCAACTCCTCCGAGCGAATCATTTCGAGTGTGTAATTCCGATTGATTCGATTCCAGGCCCCTCCGTCAGGGAGCAGAGGGCAAGTCGGTTCGCGGAGAATTGCGGGACACTTTCTTCACCCCGCAGACTCTTGGTCCCGTCGCCAATTTGACGACTCGTGATCCCGGGACTCCGCTTTTTTGAAAAGTACCGACAGACGACTCGATACGATTCCCAGCTCGCACGGAGGCCCTTTCCATTTGCTCGGAAGCGTCGAATTTCCATTTGGCAAAGTAGCGCGGAGCACTGCGTTCCAGACTTCTCCGAATGGAAAAAGAAATCTTCTGTAATACTTGAAAGAAATCTCTAGTAATACTAAATTATTAACCAGCGATCTATTCCATTCGAAAAAACATTCCCTCCTTTAATCTTTCAACATTTATCTTGCTGTTGGGATATTTTCCCGTTGAATTCCCCAAATGACTGGAGCAGTTCTTTTCTATACTATGTATAAACTGTTGGTCGTTTAAAGTGTTAATTTGCCCGGTGCAATATACCGACTGGATAAAGTGCTCTCTCGCGTATAGTTATCGTTTGATTTGTGGGGGCCGTAACGCATCGAGATTGGATCGGCAGTTTCATCGGCGCTGCTTGCCGACCCCGAACCCAAAAGTGTTCGCCGGCTGCTCGAGGCGCCAGCCTCCGGAGGATCGGATTCTCGCAGTGATTACTGGCCCCGGCTTCATTAATTTATACGCGGGAACAATCGGCCCGATAGATCGGGTCCCTATGACTTTTCGCCGGATACGCGACTCTACCCACTCGGCCGCTCGTGATCTCGCACAATGAGCACGTGCGAGTATTCCGGACGAGTACGTGACACATGTCTCGCCTATTTACCTATCGCCAATGCGCACTTTGCTTTCTCGCTCGAGTGCGTCGCAGTCATTAGGCTGGCACAGTATACCATCGATTCTTCCCCGGAAAATGGGAGTGCGATTGCCGGTAGAGGTGGCTACAAGTCGAGGAGTACGAGGACCTCGCAGCATCAATGATTCCAAAGAAGCTTATTCATCTCTATCCCCTTCCCAGGAATTTTCAAGGGTTTCCATGTGTGTAAAGGGTAATCCGGTTGTCTTTTATTATAAACCATACGTTTTACACTCAATCCTCTTATAACATGGTTAATTTATTTTGTGTTGAATCGAAAATGTATGAAGCAAAACCAACAAGTAATACAAATCAGACGAGGGTCTCCATTATAGAGGGTTTCAATTATAACACACACTTAGATACACGTCCGATTTAAAAATGAGGAACAGTACCGATTAAAATTCCGATTAAAAATACCGATAAAAACTCATCGGCAGAGTCTCGACGCCAACTATAGTTTGAAAGCGCATTAAGATTTCCAAAAGGGACAGAGAGTGATTTAACGAAGAGCGGATACTGTATCCGCTATCGAATGGCGATCATTGGGTGTGGGTGTCTGTACCGGGGAGCTGTTAACACGTAGGTGTGCTGATCACAGTATTACCGCCCGCGAGAGAAGAGAGCAGCTCTCTTCTCCCCGGCAGGCGAGCGAGTGAAGATATACTCGCCGGCATTAACATTATCATGTGCGTGCGAGTGAGAGGAGCCCTCGGAGAGAGGGAAAATGGGGAAAAGAGAGGGCGCAAGCCCGCGAGTGGGGATAAGTGAACGCGCTCGGCTTATTAAATTGCTGGTGTAACATTACGATTTACAGGGCAATAAGAGAGTTATCCGGGCACAGGCTATTTAAGCCGGTGGAAAGAGTGGCCAGCAGCGTTGCGTGCCACCGAGCTATACGACGCCGGTAGAGGTCTCGCGATATCGGCCGATGCGAAAATCAGTCGGGCAAGTCGATAATCTGGAGTGTCCGTTATTAGGCCGGACGCCTGGACACTCGACACCGCCTCGGGCGGCAATTGCAAGTTACGATAATATTCGCTAATTAATTGGGATTCGAGGCCCGATAACTCTGGACCGAGGGACCAGCTGTACTTCGGAGAGAGACGCGGAGAGGGAGAGGCGAGATAATGGGGGATGCTTAACTGACCGTACGACGGTGGTCTCGACACCAGTTAACGCCAGGCGGGCTTTAATAAAATTCAGAGTCCGATAATTGAGAGCCAGCACGAGCTTATTCCAATGTAATGACTGGTCCTATGACTATCGAGGGAGGACTGCGCTATCTATGTATGGATATTTTCGAAAAGCAGCACCTCGCTTAGGGAGGATAGGGGGATTGAAGAGGCGAGAGCGGGGAGAATGGAGAAGAAGTGACGTGGTCGTAAAAAGGGCCTTATGTGGCTGGAGGCCCTGGGAGGCGTTGGTCCGAGCAGTGACTGCTTTGCAGGCTGACTCGAGTCTAAGAGCGGACTCCTAGCCGGGTTATCGTTCGGGGAGAGTCCGAACAACGTAGCAATTATCAGCCATTCCTCGCAAATAGCTGATGGTTAGTGATAATTATCTGCCGGGAACGCCACGCCATTCGGCCAGCATCGCGCGCAACCGATCTATATACCGGGTGCCTAGAGCGAAAGCCCCCGCTCCTTCTGTTGGGCCTCTCTCTCTCACCTTTCTCTCGAAAGGGAGTGAAAGAGAACGGGCCCCACCCCGTTCCCTCTTTTTCCTTCTCACTCGAAATTGGCAGTAACGTTATGATAATTCCCGTGCTTGGCGGGTAAGATCGTTCCGAGGAATTCCAATTCCCCGGCACTGCTTCTAGCCTCCTGTCCTGCCTATACCCGTTCGATTTTAAGCGAGGCTTTCTGCATATCCAGCGGGCCTACTTCCATCAAAGCGGTGATTGAAATTAATTTCGAAGCCGCTAAATTTCATTGCCCTCATAAAGAACTGAGGGACTTACTGACTGGTATTTCTGGCAGTTAAGTAGTGCTGCTAGCTGTTCCGATTTATGAAGCGGATGTACAGCTAGGTGTCATGCATAATAGGATTGGATTCGAGGTTCCAGGGGTTCCGATAGAGCGAAAGCGTGTTAACTACTGGCATCGGGATAATAAGCGTGTAAAGAGAGCCCTGGGACTTGCGGGTGCACGCCTCCACCCATGCAGCACTCCTTCCTCCTTCGCTCCTTTTGAGCTAAATTGTTGATTCCGCATTTTCTAATGTCTAGTTACTGCCGGTTCAGCTTCTGATCCGAAGACCCTCTGATCACTACCCTACCGGCCAAACCCTCGTTCTTTTTTTATTGGGTAATGCGATAACGGGGTTGAACCGAGATTGCCCGCAGGGTCCTAAACAATGCTTACCATGTACACTATCAGACCTGCATAAAAACAGGATACTTATCTTTATATCTTTTACTAAACTCGGTTAAAATGTTTGTTAGCGTTATTTTCGTAGAAACAAATAAAACCGTGGATGGTATGTGATGGAAATCAAAGTGTGTTGCACTGAGCGTTCAGTATTCGATAAAACCCCGAACATGTCAATGCTCGAGGAAGTGGCAGCAGTGTGAGGAAAGACACGAAGCGAGACGAGTGTGGGTGAGGAGCGGTGGGATCTTAGTATGTATTAGTATGTATAGTGGAGCACGCCGTGTCGGGACAGGCTCCGCTCGGGGCCCGATGGGGCCCGAGCTCCGAGATACGATCTGACCGACCAAATTGTTTCGGATTGTTGGTTAATTGGGAGCTCGTTTTGATCCCGCACCTCGGCCGGGCGAGCGAGGCCGCGGGGAGTGCAAAGGCCCGCGGGAAAAAGGCCTGCGGGATAGGCGGACGAGCAAAAAAGAGCGAGAGGGAGAGAGAGAGAGAGAGAGAGAAAGGAAGAGGTGCACCGGGTGGATAGGATCGCGCGTGGAAATCTGCTGCCTCGCCCACCAACCCTTCGCCGAACCAATAATAGCGATTCGACGGCTCTGCAAGCTCAAGTTTTATCCAATGGTCGGTGGTCCACGCAATTGACAGACGCACCTGCCACGGTCCCAGCGGCCAACCGGGGGTGGATGCTGCGGGGCTTCCAAACTGTGCGAATCCGGCTCACCATTGGCCGTCGAAAAAAAAAAGTAAACGGATTCGCCTCCCATAAATCCTCGGTAAACATAGCCGTTTCCGCGGCCGCCTCGAAAAAATATCGCACCGCCGCTTTTTTCCCGCCCCCTCGCAGCTAAAGGGGAACACCTCGAATTTCCCAATTTATCTCTTACGATTTTCTCGCGCGACTATTGTGGTGTTCAAGGTATGCGATTAATGAAGATACTGTGAGAGTGCAGTTAATTTTCAAATTGGTTTACAATATTCTGTGCTGTGTCTCAATAGACTTCTAACTTAGAAGTTCTAAGTTGTTATGTGGAGTACACTGTGGGAATGCGGAATACCAGCTGCAGGAGAGAAAGAGAGAGAAAGGCAGGCGATCGGCGACAACCGTTACATTGTAACGAGGGTTTGTCACGCGTCATTGGCCGCGGCCTCGCGATGTATTATTTAGTAGTTTCCAGCTGCGTCCCGGCCGGCGCTCCGGCCGCAATCAATTCATATCGGTCTAATTACCATTAATAATGAATCAAGCGCGACGTTATTAATGGTTCAATTACAGCTTTATCGAAATTCACCGCTCGCCCAGGGCCTACCACTTCGCGGAAGTGGCGAGTGCACTTTGCAGTATGCACTGCGCCTTCAACTCCGAGTGGAAGAAGACCGGCTGCGTCAGGGCAGGCAAACTTCTTTCGCTCGATGGATAAGTGGAAACCGCCGCACGGAAAAACGGTCGAATGAGTATTTAATGACCTGGTGAATCGATAGGAGATGAAAAACATGCTTTACTAAGGTTTTGCTTTATTTGTATAATAATTGACAAGAGTTTCAAGTCTGAGAATGGCTTTCTATGAATTCCTTGACAGGATACTAGCTTTAAACGGCAAAAACTCTCAGGAGTTATGTCTCTCAGTGACACCTCCTGTTTGAATTACTAGTTTGCCATATACAAATTAGTCTACGACATGTCCATTTGAGAGTAGAAATCTCAAAAATAACTATAGAAAATGACAGTCCTTAAAGTTTATAGGCGCCAAAGGCTTCAAAGTTTGAAGGCTTCCTGTTTGAAGCTCAAACAGGGACACTCTGAGACTATTACCAGGACATATTCATATTATCAGTCTCAGTAGCCACTCTTAACAATTGTCCTCTCAAACGCACGCTTTGCTTCATTAACATTTGAATAGCAGTACCTTACAGTTGCGCTCGGGCTTGTTTGAGTGAATAACAAGAATCCCGGGAAGGGGGGTAATTGTTGAGTATGACACGCAGCTAGTTGGCAACGAGAGTGGTTCGTCGAAGGAGTACTCGTGAGAGCTGGAACGTTTTGCATGAAATTGCTCTGGCTTTTTGGAGGAAGCCGGGAAGCCAGATCCGATCTGCATATAACGCGCAGTGGCGGTGGCAGGAGAGAGGGGCGGAATGCCGGGCCAATTATGTGCTGGGCCGATAGATCGTTAGGCGTATAAGAGAGGCTGGCGATAATTTATAACAGCTTGTCGTACACGTGTCCTCCGCGCGGATAACGCCGAGATAACGAGGGCCCCGCGCCCGCCCGCTGTAATTGTCCTTTGTCTAATTACACACTCTCGACCGGTCGCGGTCGACTAATTGTTTCATCGGGAGCGTAAAATAATGGGAGGCCGTCACGCGCGCCCGCTGGCTACGAAGTTCACATGCTGCAACGCTCAGCAAGCATGTCTTGAAAGTGTTTAGCTAATTCACACAATCTTCCTTGTTTCAAGTTTACTGGGAATCGCAGGCCCATTAAGAACTAGACCCAGTTATCAGGCGCTAAATGTTAGCAAGAAAAGGTTGCACTTGTCCAAAACAATACTCACAGTGGTTTAGGAAAATGGGAGTAAAAGTGCGGCGGACTATAACAATAGGAATTCAAAAATTAACTCACAGTAATGGTGAATCGGCCAGGCAAAAATTTGCAAGTGTGTGGGTTGTCTTAGCGCAACTTTGGGATTTAATAGTTTAAGTACTAACTGGAGTCGGAACTGTTACGTGCGAGTGGCAGGTTAGACTGGAATACCTGAGGAAAGTAAAGGTAGCCTAACAAGCGCGCGTACCGGCTTGCGTGGATGACCGGGGAGAGATCACTTTTCTCTCTCTCCACCCGCCCGTGCTCTTGACAACATAATCATCGGTTTAACTTGCACTAAACAACCGCCAAGCGGGCATCGTGGCCGGAGAACCTAAAATGTGTATTTAACCGGTGCCGGCCCTGTCTTCGAACTACGGCATCCTACTTTCCGCTTTCCGAATCCCCTTTACGTGACCGCTCTTTCTCACTGGCTCTCTCAGCCCGCCTTTCTCTTTCTCGAATTACACTGTCATTATTATTATCGAATTAATGGCGGCGTCTTGCGGCGATATCGGGGGGAAAACGCGGCTGACCTCGCCGGCAAGTCTATGTAATATGCTTGCAAACCGATATTTATCGCCTCATTACCCGATCATTACCGACTTCTGACTCACCTTGCACCATCGACTAACACGCGAGCGCTGCAGTCGTCTTGATCGAGATCCTCGCTTTCTCATACGCACCAATCGCCGTGTCGATCGCGGCCTGATCGGAAAGTCCTGCGTAAACACTGACTAGCCCGAGAAGGGAAAAAAGAAGAGGAAACGCTGTTCCCCGGAGAGACGCGCCAGGAATTAATCGAGCGACGCTTTTTGGGGACTAAACGAAGAGGCCCGTAAGTCCTCCCGGCTGGAAAGAGAACCAGAACTGAGACAGGATGGGAGAGAGAGGAAAGGGGTGGAGCACCGCGAAGGCAGGACGGTAAATTACACGACGTTACGAGGAAATTGATAGTCTAATTATGCCCGGCTCGTTCGGCGGTAGCTAAACAACCAATTTGCTGGCCAGCCAATACCTCGGGTGCGGGCGACGATTAGGATTCAGGCCGCGTCGCATCCACGTCAATATCCCGTTGGGCCCTGTCGTGGCAGCTACCCCGAGCTGACTACACTTTACACGGCCGATAATGACACCCGCTGCCAAAAATCAACTGTTCAATATTAATGCGGCCCCGACTGGATTAAGAAGGACCGACTGTACAGGGTGATTCAATTGCCTTTGACTCTGCACTTTCGTCCTCCTTTACAAATTCTTATCTTTAAATATATGCAATTTATCGAATAATTCACTGCATTATATGTATAAGGCGCAAAATGCAATATAGAGTTTGGAAACATTTGTGTATAAATAATATACTCGATAATTGTATTTATCCAGCATACAGCAACGTGCATCCGACAAAAGGAGTTTTAAAAGCAATTGAATCACCCAGTACATGTGCGCGCACGCACCGCCGCATTTTCATCAATAAAACATCCGAGCCGCTGCTCCTCAATCGGCAGCCGCTTCAAAGCGGTGATCCCTCGACGAAAACCTGACACGGAGTGCAAGAGGATTCGGAGGAACAAGTGAAAAGTTACTTAGAAAAGCGGCGTGTGAAGTAACATACCATTTGAAATCCAAAGCGCTGCACTTAGTGCACGGACGTCAAGTGCTATCGGAAAGTCCGACTGCGGCTTAATGCATCTGCGAACGTAGAAAAAGTGCGGCTCGCCCCGACATCACGCAGCCCATTTGCATTGATTATGGGCATATCCGCCGTCCAATTCCCGCCGGAGAGAAGAGGACGATCAGGCTAGACATTCTATGGTGCTATTCCACGTATCTGGCCGAGCAACATTTTTGCGTCGGGCGTGTGTGGACTGGCGTGCATGTGCGTGTGGGTATCGGCACTACGGGCGAGATGTAAAGGCTTATAGCCCTGTAAGCGCACTCCGGCCTCTCCGTACGATGCTCCGGGCTTGATAGAGTCGTCATGTGCCTCCGTGTAATCAGGGGCTCTCAGCTTATCCACGGAAGAGCACGCGCTTCCAACGCGAGAGTGCCGGGACAATTCGTAGGCTACTCGATCAATTACAATCTACCCCAAGATCCCTTTTTCTGGAATTGGCCCGTCATACAGGAAATTCACCACTTGTAGTTTGTGTTTTCATTGCAATGTGATAATTGGGAAAATAGAAGAGAAAGGTTGTAAATGAATGGAAGAGTATCAGTGCGAAAGAAGGGATGGCACCCGGGCACAGTCTCAGACTAGTTGATGCGAGCTCTTCTTTTTCCTTTTCGGTTTTATACTAAATAAAGATAATTTTTTGCAATTTACAAAAACTCCAAGGGTGAAAGGGTTAATTCTGATAAGCGCGCGGAGGATCTCCATTCCCATGGGCTCACGTTCCGCCGAGACGAAATACCGGTACTCACTCGAGAACTTTATTAAAGCTCGATCAAGCCAAGAGATATCGGATTCTGCTGGTCCGGTCAGGCTAATACCATGAAGATGTAACGCCGATAACCCGACCTTTATTAATTAGCCGCTCTAATCCTCTTGGAAGCCGTGTCGCCCGAGGAAACCAGCAGGCAGTGCGGGTTGAATTGCAGGGCGACCAAACACGCGCCCGCTATATCGTCAGGATAAAATCGGCGAAGAGCTTTATTCGAGATTCCGGCTGCGGACGCGAGTGGGGCAAAAATCTCCGGGCACGTAAGTGCGCACGCGAGCCGGAAGGTGTAACGGTACGAGTACACGGCCGAAGGGATTATTGTTGGCCATAACTCGGATCTTAATCGTGCGCGCGCCCGGGCCCAGCTCTCGCCTCCTAAGAATTTGCTTAATTGGCCGGATTACACACCCGCTGATAATCAAAGCCAGCCAATCCTAATTGAGACGATTAATTCACTCTCGCGGAATAGAACCTAGCGCGCTTTTCCTGCAAGGATAGAGGGCGGCCACGAAGGGTTGTGATGCTCTGACAAAAGTGTTGTGGGAGATGAAGACAAACTGCAATCAGCGAGTGACACGGATAATTTCATTAACATTACTAATCCTGACTAATGCAACGAATGCACATATACTTCATTCATTCTCCCTTTATTCTTTCTCCTGCTTTCTCTCTTTCTTCTCTCCGTCGCCAATGTAAATCTGCGAGCGCCAAGTTAGAAAGGTGAATTTGATCGAGCGACTCCTCGTGCTCGGTGGCGTTTTTATCTGCGACTCATCTCGCGGCCGAGACATCTTTAGCAGGCTATGGGACGATAACTCCCCGAGATAGCCTATTCGAGGGATACGCCTTAATTATTCATACGGGACACCCGCGGATATTCTGTATGTATGTATGCCCGGCTCGACTTCAGCTCGTCACGTCCATCGATCTCGATCCTTGGCGCGGAGGCCGAGTCAGCCACCGAGTCACTCGCTGTCCGCCCGATTGAAATCGCAATTACCACGGGATCGCGTAATGCCCCCTGTGGCTTCCTTGCGATTCTGCACCTCCTCCTGCACTCTACCGACATCCTCCACTTTCGTCCCCCGAAGCCCAACCCCTATCGACTCGAATAACCATCGGGACCTGAGACACCTCTATGGCGTCTTACGATTTGATCCGCCAGGAGGAGCAGGAGGATGAGAGGTGAAGGGTGGTTGCTCCTCATTAAAATTCATTTGCCGGCGATTCAACGCTCGGATTCCCCCTTTCCACCTTTGGCTGATTCCCGGCCGCCCTAAGAAGCTTCGCTAATCATTGGAGGCCGTCTGAAAAGCCGCGTAGCTGCGTGAAAGCTCCCATCTACATCGTCCCCGTCGGCCTACGCCGACAATCACGTTCCCATAGATGATTAATGACGATCAACCGGCGAGCACACACCGTGGAACGTTAATGAGGCGATGACTCGGCTGATTCAACTAGCGCCTTTCGGCCCTCACCGATTAACTCGGAACCACGCGATCGCTCCCTTGCACAACGAGGACAGTCAGTCTCCCTTGAGATACCAACTGGAAGTCCCTTAAATGGCGCATGTCGCATTCTAATGCATTCGGCACGAGTGGTGTTAAAGGAGTCGTGATTCTATACTTGCTGATAAATCGATGATTCAACCTTTCAATACCTTCTTTCTCAGGCGAGCAAGACGAGAGGTGACCCCGCTGGATTCGGCTGTAGTTGGCCAACAGAAGGGATGCCGCAGGGGGCGAATTAAGTTGCGATAATCTGTCGGTGCGATTTAGCCGCGCCGGTGTCCGGCGAAGGGTGGCGTGTCCTCTTCCTGGTCGGCGGACGTCGGGAAGGGCGTTCACCACGCAAGGAAGAGAAATCGAGAAGGCTGCGCTGGCAGACGCGACCGCCAGAATGGACCGCACGAGCGAGAGAGCGGAGGAGATGGGAAGCGGGTAGAGAGGATGGGTGAGGAGGGCCGGAAAAAAGGCGAGCAGGACCGAGGGGAAGCGCGAGCGCGTGGAAGCGAGCGGGAGAGAGAGAGAGAGAGCGAGAGCGAGAAGAAGAGGGGGACGTGTTTCTTCGTCGAGGCAGAAACAAATAGCCATTGTCTGTGCGGAGCCACAGCAGTGCGGAGCCTGAGGAGCATCTATCACCTGCTTATCACGATTATACCACTTGTGCCTTTCCCTTCCAGCCTCCGCTTGGCTCCTCTTCTTCCCGACTCTCTTCCCTCTTGGCTTCTCCTCCCGCTCTCCCGCCCCCCGCGCTTCTTACCTCGGCCCGATCCAGCCCTACGTTCTCCTCGACCCTCTGGGTACACCTCATCGTCCGACTCTTCTTGGTATTCTCCTGTGCGCTCCTCTCACTCTCTTCCTCGCAGCTCGTGTACCCGTTGCACTAGGTCGCCCGTGCACCAGGGCGTCCTCCTCGGGGCCGACTCCGCTCCGGCGAGTGAGCCGTCTTCTCGCGCGCCTTTTTCTTCCTGCCATACCGAGAGCCAGCAATGACCCACCGCGTGCTCGGGGAAGCCGCGGGTAAATAATTAGCAGGATCAGCGTAGGTCAGCGGCCAACACTCCTCCTCGCCCGGCAGACGGACTGGCCGCGCGGTGGCTCGCTCGCATCTTTTATCGATACATTCAGAGAAATATCGCGCGTTACACATTGTTGCCCCGGCGATTTGTAAAGACTGGCGCGCGCGGCTATCGGCGCAGCCCGATCGCCCGGGGAAACTCTTTTTGCTCGCCGTGGCCGCAAGGACAGAGCGAACGAGCGGAGAAGCGAGCGGAGACAAATGTGTTAGCAAGTATCAATCCTGGTAGACTAGCAATTTTATCGATGCGATTAAAGGGAATTACCGGGGGACGACGAGTAGCTCGTTAAATTGAGTTTTTCCCCGGGCCCCTTTCCCGATTAACTCTCGGCCGGTGGAAGCCTCTAGGAAATTTGCTCGGCGATCTCGGGGCTTAAACGGCCCCGGTCTCGATTTAGACCCTAATTTATATCGCGCTGCCACGATGCCGGGCAATCGAGCCATGGCGCAATTACCCTCGCAAATTAGAAACATTTATTTCATCGGCGATAGAGAGCGCGCGCGCGCGCGGTCGGTATATGTAGGTGGCAGGGTGGACTCGGCAGTCTCGGCGGGCGGCGAATGATAGAGGAAGGCGCTCCCCTCGCTTAAGTGAAACTTCATTTTCCAGGATCCTGATTACCTCTCTCCCGCTTCGGAGCTCACTGCGGCACTCAAGGAGAGCACTCGCGGGGATAGCCGCCACAAATTAGATATCTCCATCGCGCGCTGCGAGGACACTCAAGGACAGGCAAGCAGCCGGGGAGAGTCTCGAGCAGCGGAGTAACCCGATCCAAGGTGCGAGGATCGGAATCAAGGGTAATCAGACGAGACACGATGGGTCCCGAGAGCGGACGGTGCCTCCTCCCTCAGCCAGGACTCCTACGGAACGGGTCCCGAGAGTCCGCCGAGCACTTCTTCGGCTACATTACCAACGCGAGCTTCGTATAAATATATCCGCGAGGCCGCCGATAGCAATCTGTGGCCGGCAGGACCATTTGTTGCCGGGCTCTTCGTCCGTCCGCCGGGCTCTGCCTGCCTGCCATCCGGACGAGCCTTCGATTCCCGGGGACGCCGGGGATCATCTGCGCGATCATCCTCCGGCCACCGACGCCTGGCTCTCCTCACGCCCGGAAAAGCCGAGGAAATAAAAGATATCCGATAAGGGACGCCTTTGTCATACCATCAATCCTGGCATCCGTGCTACGCTCGGTGCCAGTAGACTTTCCCGGAGATCGTTTTCTATTATTATGTAAATGCCGAACTATGAATGCAGGTGTGGCGCATGAGTCCCAAGTCGGAGGAAGCAGAAAGTTGTTCGAAGGCGAGCTGCGAAAAGGACGATGATACCCTCGCGATTTCTACGACTATTGATATTAATTGTCTGTAATGGAGGAGTAAACGAGCCTACTCGCGTCTCTTGGCCGACGACTGTTTCATATGGGCAGTAAAGCATCGCGGTTTTATGGAATAAAAGCCGGGGTTGGATAGCACGGTTGGCAGGGAGCCATAACACCGGTGAAATACGCCGGCAGTCTCGGCCGCGCGCGAGTGTGTTAAAGACTGGCGGTGGTTTTCGCAGCCGGCGAGAGGAGGTTGGCGTGTAACACAGAGACGTCAGCTAGAAATCAGGCTGGAAATGGCAGCGGGGCACCGTTACGTTTCTCCAAAACAAAAGGTAATTTGTTCGCCGAACACGTCCCTAAAGAGACCATAGCCGCAACGGTACCGGCACGCCGCGCCGGTCGGCGCGGAGATCTCCCCCGGGATAGGATCGCATAACGCAAGGCGTCCGTCTCTCTCGCAGTGGGTCTCTGGGTTCGGAACCGTCGAAAACTGCTTCGTGGAAGCGTATCTCGATGAAGACATCTGAATCCAGGGGGACGTACTACCTGTTAAGGACCAGCCAGCCTCCACCTCGCCTCCTTTCGCCGCACTACGCCTCCACGACCCGCACGTAGTACGTGTCCATCTATTCTGCGTCTACAAGTTTTCCCCTCGGCGTACTCGCATACTTTCCTTCCCGGCGAACGTGGCGAACGTGGCGAAGAGAAGTAGTGGAACTGGTGGAATTAGCAGGTTTAATGGAGCCCCTCACGCCGCCCAGCCGACTTCATCCAGCGAAAGGTCAATCTAATGATCATTTGCATCACTGACGCCCAATGCTCACGGTAATTCCCTAATAACCACCTGCGAGCGGCCTTCCACTTTACAACAGGAATTCCTGGAAAATTTCGTGGTAGCCGCCGATGACGACGTGGCAGGGAGTTGCAGGATCTGTCTTGGCGGTATCCTTGAAATGGAATCGAGGATACTATTGAGACCGAAGGCACGCGTAAGTACTCTTGCTCGCCAGCAATCACTGCGGTTCGCCACTCGAGCTGCGCCAGTATACTCTCGCGCGAGTCATTATTTTTAATAAACGTCTCGAAACTGAGAATCGTCACGAGGGATCGATCATCCTTCGGTGCGAGCTGAACCCAGACCACACCATGTCCGGCAAAATTGCTGACTTATGCACGCTGCCGGGATCGCATCCACAAGACGAGCTTTAACAACTTCATTATTCGAGTACCCTTCCGGACACATCGACCTCTGAAACGACAGGGCACATTATCAGCGCAATTATTCGCCGACCGTTCATTCGAATCGCATAATGCCTCGACTTCAATTTCCGATAATCCATTCTATCGGCGATGGAGATCTTCCGAGAAACAATTTAGTCATCCTCGGCGCTGCCGACGCGTGTGTCAGTAGGCGAAGCGCCTGCATACACACACACACGCACACATACACGTGTGGGAAGGTGTATGGTTGGTGCTGCTTAAAAAATGCAAATGCGCGTTTCCACCCGGGGAGCTTTCATTTCGCGCACATATGCCTCCTGGTTAATGCATGTCTCCTCAAACACTTGGCGTCTTGACGTGACACGTCCTGCGTGTACATGTACTTACATGTCCTGTCAGAGCCACTGCTCGGCGCCCGCGTCCCCTCGATAACAGGGAGCGAACGTTCTTCCGCTGTAGGCGTGCACACGTACACACTCGTTTTATCCGGCCCGGCCAACCGGCCTGCTCCACTTGAGCGCCCGATAGCCAGTGTTAAAGGGCGCAATTACATGCGAGCGGTACGCGGCCCTCGGATACCGGTGATTAAGCCTGACAATGTGTTACCGGCACGTATAACACCAAGAGCTCGCGCGCTCCGCCGCTCACTTTGTCCGGGGATAATAAAAAATTTGTGCGCCGAAATCGCGAGCGACACGCGACTCGCATGTGGAAACAGGAAGGGTTGCCAGCTCCAAGGGGATACGTATCAACTGCGGTTCTACGTCGCGGAAGTTTTGGATAATACTGGACAACGAGGAAGCGTAATAGGAGAGGGCGAAGTGCTGGAAGGCGAAGGTGGTAAAGGTAGCTGAGAGAGTCATTAACCAGACGCAGCTCTAATGAATTCCATCTCGCCGGGCAGTGAATCCCTCCCGCGGGAGAGAGTGTTGCCCTTAGTCGGGCTGAGGGACCGGCTAAGGGACTCCTTTCTCGTTAATAAAAGCCAAGATGGCGGTCAGCGGGGGGTCGGTGAGCCATTGCAGCCCCCCTGTGGCTTTGACGGCTCTATCCCGCTCTTGTTACACCGGCCGACGAAGAGGATCCAATTCCATCCGGGAGAGGAGCAAAAGAGATGCACGAGCCACCGCTGGCTCCCGTGGCGATGCATCTCGCTGCAGCACGTCACTATCGCGCGCCTAAACACACCTCGTGCATCATTCCACCCGTGCCCCTTTGTTTTCTTATGGTTCCCATCGCCCGGACCCAGCATCATGCTTGGAATTCGTCCTGCGACCCCCTCGCACCCACAATTCTGTCATCCTCCTATCGAACATTCACGGGAAATAAAAATTCCTGCGTGTCAATCGATGACTCTTTTTTCAATGGAAAGTCATCCGAAACACCCGATCGACTTTCAGAAGATGGGTTTGACCATTCACTCCATTTTCGCCTTATTCCTTCGTCACTTATTTACTTCTGCTTATTAGGCATTGTAAACGTTTTTTTATTATATTGCACGGGGCATGTTAAATGAATTGATGCTTGGCAAAGTGAGTGTCGGCGCGCCAGAGCAGGAATGCCGAGGGTACGAAGATCGAAAGGGCAGGAGAGGAGAGTGTCGTGGATAAAGGTGAGAGGAAAGCGAAGGAGGAGTAGAGAATGGCTGGGTGAAGGAAGGAAAGGCAGAGGAGAAGGTGGAAGAGGTGGAATCATTGGGTGGTGGAGGTTTCGTGGGAGGGTGAGGAGGCGGGAGGACGCGAAGCCTCCCTATCGCAGATGAGATCTGATCTCTCTCTCCCTCGCGCTTGCTTCTTCCCTCTCGCTTCTGCAGGGCCCGCGATCTGGGCCCGATGTTGGTATAGCAAAACACTGTCGGATGATGAGCGTCATTACCCCCACTTGCGCTCGGGTGAGCCAGGAGGGCCGTACAGTCGGCCATCTTGGCTGGAGATCACGGGCCCAAGAACCAAGAACCTGGGCCCCCGAAGCCGCTGCTTCCGAGCGAATCCCCCCTCCCCTGGGCCCGAGACTCCGACGCTCTCTGTCTCCTCGTTACCCTGCACCTCCAATGTACATCACCACCACCACTCTACCTCCGGGCAGCTCTCGGATCGCGTGCCGTCTTCTGCACCGATGCCATCCCCAGCATCCTCCGCTCTGCCATCGCCCGGCGACTCTAACTGCTAATTAATTAGAGGACCCCACCTGACCCAACCGGCTTCTTCTCCCACCGCACCGGCACCCCTTTGCCAAGTCCCCCCGACTACCTGCCGCACTTTGTCCGACACGTAACCCGCCACTTAATGCAGCCCAAGCACCATTAAGGCTTATGGGAAAATATGAAAGCAGGATCGATTGCACAGGCAAGCCCCCTGTTTTTACCAGGCCCATAAAGTGATCTCTATTATTGAGACGATCGGAGAAGTGTGTCCGATCTTTCCTCGATATTCGTCTCGCCCCGCAGACGAGCACCATCCGCCTCCCTTGGTCTCCCCCCCATTCCCGCCGCGGAACTTTTGCTTCTTTTCTTCTGGGCTGAAGAAAGAAAGAGAAGCCAGAACCTCGCGCCTCGCGTTGCTTCATTTGTTTATCGGCCCTCTTTATTACCTGCAATTTGGCGCTCGCTCGCGCGAGGGTAATTTCATATTGGTTTTCGAACCCGTCGTCTCCCTTTCTCTTTCTCGTCCCTCTATACACACAAGCTTGTTTTCTTCCTTGGGCGTCTATTACCTTTACCTCCTTGTTCGCCCGGCTGGCAGGCCGGTCCGCAAACCAGTTACGAGGTAATGCTTCGACCACAAGTACCCCTCCGGTTCGAAAATTATCCAACTAAGGATAAGGGGCCCCGGTAATATATTGCCAATGAATGTAGATCGTGATTATTACCACTATGTTTCTCGCGGCTGGCGCAATTATCCTGCGATGGACGTCTCGACAGGATCCTCTCGAGGATCATTAACACTAGCGGAGAAGAGGACATGTACGCATACACCAGTAGCAGTTTGTTTATCGGCACGCGTGAGGATCGATCGTCCGGAGGTAGGCAGCGACAGGATTATTCTTAGGAGTCCGCCAGGATACCTGGCAGAGCAGTGCCTGGAGGACAAGGCGAATGGAGGCGTCCAGGTCGTGAAGCTGGTGTTGCGTACGTATGTCTTGCGCGGTGATTTAAAACGCTGGGAACGCGCACCACGCCCCCCACACCCTTTTCCGCGAGGTTCGAGGCTGAGGGGGCCCCGCGGGGCCCGCTGGCAAAAAGGCGCGCAAAGGGCGGTTGCTTTCAGCACGAAAAATCGCCGGGTCCATGGGCCCAGCCTGGCGAAGCGAGGTAAGCCGGCCGGAGGAAGAAGAGGAAGGGGCCTCGAGAGGGGAAAGCGGAGGGGGGAGGCCGTGGGGCCCCGGGTAAATGAAGACACGAACGGAGAGAGGTAATCCGGTATGCCGCGCGCTCTGCAAAAATAATTACCCGCTCTGGGCGCGGCGCTGTTTGTTAAAATGTCAGAAGGGTTGTGGGTGGAGCGTCCGGAGCGTGCACCACGTGCACATACTCGCTCGATCTTCCAAGGATTTCCATCCTTGGACTTCGATGCTGATTCCACTGTACATACTAGTACTATTGGGGTCTTGTACTACATATTGAGTTTCTACCCTTTCTTTCGTTCGCCAGTTTGTCAATTGCCATGGTTAATAATTTTCTAACTGGTTCCGTCCATTAACTGGAGGAAGGAGAAGGAGTCACGCCTATCTCAAAATCCTGTTTTCCCGCAAACCCCAAAATCTGTCCTAATCGGGATTCCATTAAGTGGATCAGGTCGGAGTCGACTATTTAGGGAATTGGCGCGCTAAGACCTGCTAAGCCTGTCAGGTGAACGATACTCGGATAATTGTGGCAGTTTTCCCGCGGCGAGGGTGAATTCTTAAGTCGGCGGTGGCCGACTGGTGGCTGACGAAGTTCGCATTTCATGTTGGAGAAGTCGACTGTCAGTGGACGGACCTCGCCTGCCAATTACCGTAACAGCCTCCAGCGCAGATGGCCGGGAGGACAGCGGTAACTCCGCCGACAGAATTTCCTCGTCAAGAGTCTGTCGCGGCCGGGCGTTGCATGCCGAGAAACAGTGGCGTTCGATCGGGCGTCCAGGGAGTTCGGGGGAAGTTAGAGGGCAGAGGAGGATGCCGCGGCATGAGGAGGATTCACGGTACCTGCCGGGAGTGTCTCCTTAAGGGGTTTAAGGGTGGGCGGGCAAGTGATAATCTGCAGGTGACCGCAACAATCGTCCTGGCTGATGAGCAAACGAGCGTACAAAGCCCCTCAAAGGAAGTAGGGGTGAGGCAGCAGCAGTCGGGGTAACTCGGCCGGCTGGCTTAGGATCACCGGCGAAATCCGCAAGTTTGTAAACGTGTTTTGCACCGCCGGCCACACCGCGGTAAATCCCGAAATTATCCATTTAACTCTGTCGACCGATTATCTGCCTTTCTTTTTCGCCCGCCCGCTCGCTGGCTTACTGCCTGCCGGGAGTGTCTCCCCCAAGGAAGTCATCCGGAGTCGCCAGGTCATTCCTTAGCCCGGACGTCCTTAATCCCCTCCGGTTAAGTTCTAATACAGTTAGAGCGGCGTAATCCCCGAAAAATACTGGCCACGCTACCGCTCGCCTTCAGCCATGGGGGCTTAATACATTGTGTCCTATGAATGTCCAACTAGAGTGAGGAGTTTAATTTTTTAGCACCCTAAGACTGGCTGTCGTATAAAGTGGCCGCTCTTCAAGTGTTGAGATGCCGTCGTAATCAGTTGGCTCACATTGGGAGGGCTGTGGAAGGGTGAGGTTCCACCTTGGCGGATGTCGAAGCTCACCGTCCGGGAGGTGGCTTTTATGGTGTGAACTCTCGGGGAGATCGGAAGGAGCCGATCTTAGTCTGGGCCTGTTCCACGCCAGGCCAGTGCTACATTCCCCCCGATTTATGGGCCCGTTGGATTTGCACGACAAATTTTACTGCGAGCATTCGCGGATCACAGAATCCCTGTGTGTATGTGCCTACGTATGTGTATATATAGATATAGGCGGGAAGGAGGGCCGGCTGGCCGGCTCGTGCTTGAAACCGAACCTCCACTTTTTCTTGCGACCCTTTTCACCGCGATCCCGACATGCCACCACACGATTATACCGTTCTCCCTTCTGGGACACTAAAAATATTTACAGCGAAATAATCTGCCCTTTAAGTATCGAGTGCCACATACATGCACAAATCCCTGCGATACCTGCGTTCAAAGAGCCCGAAAAACGGACCGGTTGGTACATTCTGCAGCAGCTATTCCACACCAAAGGAAAAGCCAGGCACTTTGAAACTCGCAGGGAAAAATGTCTGATTTTAAATCAAACTTCAAGTACTCCGTTTGCAAACGCATAAATCTAAGGACTTCGCATAAAACGCTGGCGAACTGTTGGCCAACGTTGAGCGGACTATCTGCCCGGTGCAACGATGCACCATGATTACAAGCGAGTCGTCGCTGCCTTGCCATGGTAATATTAATGTCTCGAAGGGATCCTTTACAACCTCATAGCCGTCACTCGCAGGCACCATCGCTCCCTCACCAAGTTAAATAATACCCTCGTACCACCAAACAGAGGTTCTCACTGACCAAGCCTCGTTCCTCGGCCGAAAAGTCCCGAGAACACCTAGCCACATTCTCCCATCGATACCCATGTAACTTTTGGCCGGTGGGATCGACAAGTACCGCGCTAATGCAGACATCACGGCGATCAGCATAAAGAACGATTATCTTTTACGGTCGATTAAGTCGCCAAGATATCTACGAGGAGAACGGGCGGACTACCGATAAATCCTGCGTCCTTTTAAATAATACTTAAGACTGACACGAGAAATCGTGCTCGCACGACAGACTGGACGATAGAAAGGGAGAGAGAGAGAGGAGACACGAACGAGCCGCGTGTCGTTCAAGGGGAACGAGGGAACGGCGCTCGCTCGACGCTAATACCGATTAATCTTGGGGAGAGGAGGGCGCGTTATCTTGAAAAGCGTGCGATCGATTAGCCTTAAGCTCCTGTGAGATATCGGTGGACATCTCGGCGCGAGTGCGAGAGAGAAAACGCGATGGAGCGAAGAGCAGAGGACTACCGTTAGCGGGAGTCAGTGGGAAGCCGGAGAAACTGGAATACTGGATATGCAGCAGGTGCACCCTGGACATAATTTCGGGATATGAGCACCTTCCCAGCAAAAGGGGGGAAAGGCACCATCGCGCCGCCAGGGACCCATGAATCACACCCTCGTTAACCTATACTCCTTCTCGAGACCTCTTCCTTTTTCCTCGGGCTTGCTCTATCCTTCTCGATAGAGCTCTCTCCACCTTCCTTCGGCACGCTCTATCATCCCGCACCTCTGAACTCGGACGCCTCGGGAACATCTCCTCTCTCTCCTCTCTCCTCTCTCCTCTCTCCCCGCGCTCATCTCCTTCTCTGCCCCGCTGGGCCTCGATGTTATTTGGAGGAGGAAAGTGCCTGGGGTTGCGACCCCATAACACCTCGTTCTCCAACCGATTTACTATAGGCCTCGTCCTAATTGTCTCGGGAGCGAATCACCTCGCTCAATAAACGTCTCGCGGAGAGCGAACCACTGCCCGTGGCAGAGCGCCGGAGACGATCTTCCCGACGACTCGCTAATTAATTGGAGCGTCAAGCGGCCGCCCTAATGAGTTTAATGCTCGGCTAATTTCCGGTAGCGATTGAGCTTTACGAGCCGGCCGAGTGATCTCGCTGTAAATCATAGTGCAATCTGCCGGGGGAAAAAGGAGATCGTAGAACTGGCAACGACTCGATGTATGTACACCTCCGAGAGCTTTAAAGGTGTCTCTTTCCCTCCTGACTCTCACGCAGGTCAGCGATTTCGATTCCATAAATAACGAGCGCCGATCTCGCGTGTCACGCGCATCCTACGTACCTACGCACCCAACAAAGCATACACGCTCTCGCTGCCGCTATTTATGATAATCGATTCCACAGCCGCCGCTACATTCCAGAAATGTAACCTATAATGCAGTAAATTATTGCCACTTGCTCTCGCTCCCTCTATTGCTCGAGCGAGTCGCCTGGCCCTGCCACGTGAGGGATCGCTCGTCTCCGCGGTGAGAACACGCGAATCTATCAAGGAAATGCGCTGGATAATATCTATAGCTAGAACATTGGCTCCGTGGCTCGGTGCAGCGCGAGACGACGGCAACAATGAGAAGTAGTCACGAGAGCAGACATACAATAAGGGTTTCTCATCCAGACCCGAATACTAAGCCGAGATTGAGAGGTTCGCACGAATTATCGTGTGGTTTCTTTTCGAGGTGAGAGCAAGCACCTCGGGGACTCACTTTTACGGGGTGTCCGGTGCCGTTTAGGGGATTAAGAGGGGGGCCCCGCGTTGAAAATCCATTTGTCCGGCGATGACCAGGCTGCTGCTGCGCCTCGTTACGGCGCCCGATTGAAAAGTCACCGGCTCTGACTAATGGACGCGGGCTAATTGCCAACAAAGCCAAATCAATCTCCGTCCCGGGCTAGTTGAGTCGTCGCGCGCTCTCATCTACTCTCTTTCTCAGTCTGGCCGACGCTTTCTTCGTCTCTTGGTCGTGTTCTCCGTGCTGTAACGGGCGAAGCGCTAAACGGCCGGCGAGTGACTCCCGGTTCCGACCTGCTGACAGGTACTTACCCACCTTCTACCTGCACCGGCGTGTACGCTGGTTACTTCCCATTATCCTTCGAGGAACATTGACCCATGCGTGTCCTCTTTACACTTTTACGCTCTGCGACCATGGCGAAGGACCTATGTATTGGGTGGATGGAGTCCTAGCTTCACCTTGAACCCCTCAAAAGTCCTGTTGGTGAGGATGTATTCGAAAGGGCTGCAGGAAGATACAAAGTCCCACAAACTTCTAACGAACCACAGGAACAAGAACAACAAGGAAGAGAAATCTGGTGGGGAAGCGTAAAGCGTAACACGAGTCAACTTTTTGCCGAGTCCTAATTAGCGGCCAATTATATCAAGGAGGCCTGCTCTCCTCACAATGACCGACTCCGATTAACTTCTATTTGGTGACCGTTTCCTTGCCTGGCGGGGATGTGGGCCCGGCCACTGGATAAATACGAGCTTAAGGTGACGCCACAACTGACTACCTCAAAGCCCACCAGCCTAATGATCTGCTAGTAAGGCTGTCTCGACGTTTCACGCGATGATGGGGCGTCCCGTGCTAAAGGCGGGAAGATGAACGATGATAGGCATACAGAAGGTGGGAAAAGAAGCTGGAAAAGCAGGAGTCCCTGAAGGACGGGGTCGGAGGGGCACGTGGATCGGGCGGATCTGCTCATTGGGCCAATTATGCGAACGTGGACAAATTCAAGGGCCTAATCAGCTTACGGGGCATTATAATGCCGCTGGTAGCTGCAGGGGTCTGCGTGGGATCTGATAAAGTCCCTCTTATTTATTATGTACACCCCGTAGCCATCGCGCGCGATCCCGTATGTGCATCGTGCCACCGCTACGTGGATGCGTTCACCGGCCTCCGGTCTCTCTCCCTTACCTTTTGGGTGCAGGCGCATACTACGGGTGGAATAGTTACGCGGAATAGACAAGATGTACAGAATGCTTACGCAGAATAGGTACTGGTTTAAGTGGAATTGTCAGCCTCCGGCAACCACCGATCTTCAATAATTGCAGTTCAATAATTGCAGTATTGAGATTCATAGAAGGGTTCATAGAAGGGTTGCGACAGTGTTGAATTTCCCTGAATGGTAGGGGCCATTTTTGGAGTTAATGAGTGCAAGAATACCTTATTAACTAGAAGTTTTTTTATTAAGTAGTAATTATGGTAAATCTTAAAAATTGACGGAAAGCAACAGAAGGGATGATTGAAAAGACATTGAAAGTCGCGGTGGTTGGTGACTAGGTCGGTGACTATGGGGGTTGACCCTTAAGGGATGAATCAAGTGGAATTCAGTAGGATAAAAGGGAAACTAAACCGGGAACTGCGGAAAGATACGAAGTCCAAGAAATTAATTTTGGACTACTTTCTTCTCGAGTGGGAGAAAATCGGGACACGATTGCATTGGAGGAGAAAGCGAGGGTGGTCGAGGAGGTGCATGCGGCCCTGAGTAAGCGCGTTCCAGAGAGGGTTACCCGGAGCGTCCCACACGGCAGCAGCCAGGGCCACACCGTATATAATACAGATTTCATATGCTAATTCCTTGATTAACAATGCCGGGGCCCGAGCGTTTCATCATCCCGTGCTACCAGCGACGTCTTAATACCGCGGATTTACATGCTAATTCCAGCCGGAGGATCCTGCTGCACTGGCGAGTCCTGCGCTGGCTGGCTCTCACCAGCGTGCAGCGCACTGTGCGCGCATCGATGCCGAATCGAGAATGCATCGAGTGTGTGCGAGTGATTCCGCGCGGCGAATTATCGCGCAAAATTCGCAGCGAGCTAAACGCGCGATTACTCCCTGTCACCGGGCGGCCCTAAGGCCCCTAAGTGGATAACAGAGTTGTCGCATGCGAATGAATCGACGTAATCTCCCGTGCGTTACGATCTCTCCGCCTCTATACTTCTCTCTTTCTCCGGCTTGCTACATTGCGTGGTGTACAGGGTGATTCACTTGCCTTTAATCGAGATAATCGCAACCTACGTTACCACTGATTTTAGAAGAGTTCAACGAAATCTCTAATATGTGATAAAAATAGATGAATTAGCATTCTCACGTTCTCCGTGTTTCGTATTAACAAAGTATTCAATATTTTCATTCCTGTCAGTATATTAAAGTGCACAATGTAGCAATAATAGTTGACATTTGCATACAAATCTGCGGACCTAATTAAAATGGTTGGGCAAGTGAGAATTATAGTGTATGTAGCAGGCCATGCTCGACATTGGTTGGTGCAAGTGAATCACCCTGTACACCTCGCACTTTGCCCTATTCTCCGTGGGAGAATGCGTCCGGTTACCTTCAGCGATCGCTTATCCCTCCTCTTGAGAGTCCCGCGCGATGTGGCAGTGGTGGTGCGCGCAGATGTAGCCGGCCACGAACTCAGATAAGTCCTGCGTGGGTGATGTGTTTATCACGAGTGATTTTTCGAGTTGCGGCGGCGGCGGCGGCATCGTCGCTGCTCGCCTCGTTTTGAGGCGGTGGGTTTTGTGTGATAGTGAGGGATCGAGCATTGTACGTATCAAGACGATATCCGATTGGAGGAGGCGGCGGGGCGCAGGAGGCGAGGCGAGGGTACGAATGAACAAGTGCTCGCAGGGCTCTGATAGGATCTCCTCTGATCCTGAGAGGACCCTGCCTCATGCTGCGCGAGCCAGATCACACCTCGGCTCCATGGGACGTCGAAACTGTTTCATTCAATTACCGAGAGCACGCCCCGGCGAATCTGACGCCATGCATCTCGTGACGTTTCCATCGTTTAGAACTCGCTCTCTTCTCCTCGGAGAACTATCGCCGCATACCCTCAACGAATTCTACAATTCCCCTAAGCAGGCATTGCATCATTTGAGAGTTTCAATCGACTTGTGCCCAACACGAACTTTCATCTACGTAATCGAGTTCAGCTTGTGAAAGTTATCAAGTTTAGTTAGATTATCATGAGATGTGCAAGTTGCAGTGTAGACGAAAATGGAATCTCCCCATCCCTTTAACAATTAGAATTGCAAGAATTGAATGCAGTACATAGATGGAAAGCTGCGGAGTCTGGTAAGGTGAACACGGAGTAGGAGCTATTCCACGGCTCATTTTAGTGGCACTTTATGTCAGAAGGGTGCCACTAAGGTGGGCGTCGAGTATGCGTGCCGGGGGGTGACGAAGGGTGAGAAAGACGGGCGGCAGAGGTTGGGAGAGTCCGAGGGGGGAAAGTAGAGGAGCGGCCGGAATGGAAAGGTGGCGTGGAGGCTTGCTCTCTCAGGGTTAAGCGTGTCGCTGGCGCAGTATGATGCCGATCCTATCTAAGGCGGCTAATATAGTTGTCGTGAATGTCTTAAGGCCGGGCGCGCATTCCACGGGGCTTCTCCGGCCACTCCACGCCACGGGGCGCCCATTCGATCTGGCGAAAGCATCTGCTAATTCGGAATCATGGCAATTTGATTGGCCCCTGCTTCCTCGCGCGTCCGTTGCATCCCTGATTTCCCGGATCAGATTCAGCCTCTGCTGATGCAGTTGCTCACTCGTTAATCCAAAGGCACGTCCACTAGTTCGAGGAAAGAACGAGAAGAAAGTGGACGATCTCGGCGAGATGCACTCGGCGCAGGAACCACTTGAAAAAATGTGCCTAGACCCACCATTAGTTTCGAGCCAGAGAAATAATGGGATTCCAGAGGGACATCCGATACACCACACTCGCCTTTCTCCCCAGGATTTCGGGAATAAATTAACGAAACACCTCGAGTTTTCGATTAACTCACTCTCCTCATCAGCTACCCCTGCAAGCTCCGAAAACTCCCTCAAATGAAAATGGTGTACGACTCTTTTTGGAGGGGGCACACAACTTAAAGTCGTCTATCTGCCATTGAGCGGATGAAAAATTCTTGGAGACAACGATAAGAACAAGGGGAGAGTGCCGAGTTCTCAGTGGACGGCGAGAAGCGACTCAGTGGGCGAGAGCGATCGCCGTGTCGTCGAAGGGGAGCAGGGAGATGGGCCCCGCTGATGGGCCCTGGACATTTTTCGCATTTCGAGGAGAGCCGCGGACACGTGTTGCCGACACGCCGGCCTCGGTTTTATTGGGATGCGCGAAATTTCTACGATCGGGCCCCAGCCCCCCTCTTGGAAAAGGGCCTGCACCGGACCCACCGACCAACTCGAGAGGCCGATCCCTCTGGGATAGGACCCAGCGCACGAATCATCCCCCCCCTCGGGCGAGAGAGCCTCACAGTGATTAATTTTGATAATTCGATAGCGCTCGTTCGCAGAATGGAAATCGATATCCGAGTGTGCTCGGCGAATTTACGCCCACGGACTTGTTGCTGTTCATGTTAGTTGAAGAGGACATGTTTCTGCATTGGAAAGACAGTTTCGGGGGATCGAAGAGCTGCGATTGAAAGGCAGTGGAGAGTGGCAGTAAAAGTCATGGGTGAAGGGTGGTAAAGACTCGATGAGGATGGTGTGACCAATATAGTAGCCTTAATGGGGCCCATTCGGCCATTTGGTATTCCTGGCCGCGCGATTCTCACGAGTTCCAGCACGACTTCCTCCGCACGTGACACACTGCGGCGCCGGATAATCCGTGAAATCTTTTGGAAAACGCCCAATCGATTAGCGATGCTAAGCAATATGGCCTGGCCGCTGGTAATATATCGTCGTGTGGCTATGGTGACTTCCGGCTTCTTATGAGACAGCTGTCCCTTTTGCTCTCTCGTCCACTCTCTTTCGCTCTCTCAGGCAGACACTCTGAAAGAAGAAATTGTGAATGCCAGCCGCGTCCTGACAACGGTTGAACGATGCAGACGGTGTCAACGGTAAAATGGTTATGACGGGAACGCTTTGAATCTTTGATTCCTCATGATGTCACATTGCACGGAAACGATAATCAACCGGCGCACCGTGGAGAGGTCACGGATCGTAAGGAAAATACCCAAGACCACTGGAAAGTTCAGTGAAAGATGAGAGTTCATAGAAATGTTACAGCGAAACTCGAGTAGGCGGTGGAAATTTTGGAACAGGAAGCAGGCAAGAAGCGGGCCAGAGATAACTGGAGATGAATTCAAGCGGAGAGATAGAAGATAGAATGACTGGAAACTGTGCATCATCGGCCTCGGTAATCATACATCCTGCAGGCCTAACTGCCTGGTAATAGACTATTAATTAGGCGATAATTAGGCGGAGATAGGCCGGTCCCTGACGATTTCGGGGCAGGCTCCGATTCGGTTGTCGCGTGGGCGTATAAATCGGCCGAATTCCGCGTCTTCGCTTCTCCGAGCGCGCGCGTGAAAGTTAGCCCCGATCCCGAGGTGGACGTGTGTTACGCAACACGGGCTGCCTTAATTGGCCGTCAGGTCGTCCATCGGGGCGATCGCGAAACCGAAAGCTTAATGTCCAGCTTATCGGCGGGGAAGCGGAGAAAGCAGTCGAATTAGTATGCAAATGAG
The DNA here is from genome assembly GCA_963675795.1 of Crossocerus cetratus. Lineage (NCBI taxonomy): Eukaryota > Metazoa > Arthropoda > Insecta > Hymenoptera > Crabronidae > Crossocerus > Crossocerus cetratus. The sequence continues at coordinate 14,564,543 of OY776666.1, read as the reverse complement.
AAAGGAGGCAGAGTGCTAGTCGAAGGTGGTTTAGGGTAATCTCGGTGTAATCGCGCCGGACACTGGTAAGAACACGATGGTACACGGGGAGCAGTGGTGCTCGTACTACGAAAGAACGGGGAACTGAGCAATGGATGATTAATCATTGAACAATGGCCGGTGCCAACGGAAGGCTCGCGCACTGGCACTTCGAGCGACGACGACGAGGCGACTACCTGGAAAGCTGCCAATTAATCACGAATCGTGTGCACGCCTTGCCTCGCCAGCCAACCAACTCGGGGCACCGAGTTAGGACCACCATAAACAAAACGCGCACCTAGCCACCGGAGCTCGAGATGGCTCAACACTGGCTCCGCACGTGAAATATTGCCTGCGTGTGACTGACATGCGAGACGAGCCTCCTCAGGAAGGAAGTCCACCGCGGCAGTTCGAACGCGCACCGCACCAGCACTCGGGATTTCAAATGAAAAACACCGGTGAGCACCCCAAGACTCCGCAGTGCTCTTTAATGCAGGATGCAAGCCCGAGAGTTGCCACTGGAAGCGATCAAGTGAGTTTTAAGACATTTTCGATAAATCCAAAGTGCCGACAGAAAATTGTCCCTCCAGTGAGGACACAGTTAATTAATACACATCCCTTTCGATAGAAGAGATTCCTGCAAAGGAATGTAGTTACGTAGTACATGAAACAACAGTGGTTGTTCAATAAACTGGCATATCCAGTGGGGTGGTTCCGCGGGAAGAGATTGCGGCCGCGCTCGCATTTCACCGATCCGTCACAGAGGCCGGAGTCGTTTAAAGGACAGGAGGACGAGCCCGATCGGCGATAACTGAATAATTCGCCGAGATCCTATCGCTAATTACACCACGGCCGGCGCAACAATGGTGTGATTGTCTCGGCCGATAGTCCACCGAGCCATTGCGCTATGCCAGCATCCCTGCCCTTTCCAGCCCTTCTCCCTGTACGATTCTCCTTCCGGCTGGCCGTTCGTTCATCTCACGAGCGCTTCTTACCTGTATGAGCCTACTATCCGAGTGTAGGTGCCATTATGCTCGCGTTCGCGAGGAAGGTGGGCGCCAAACTTTTAAATCGACGCCTCCGCAATCAAATTACAGACCGGGACACGGCGATGCCCATGCATTATTTATGGCCGGCGATGCCGCGTGCTGAAGGCACATATGCCTGCGTAGCCAGAGATATCCGACGAAAAGCGAGCCGAGAACGCGCGTATCCACACACACTGGCTCTCTTTCTCTTTCTCTCTCTCCCGCTCGCTCAGTATAGTGAGCTATAGGCGTTGATAATTCGACGACATTATGGTAATGCTAACGAGATTCCTTTATCCAATTTACGCGTAGCCCAGGGCGAGAACCTCATCCTCACATAATCACCACCAACTACTAACACTCCCCACTTCCAATCCAAACACTCCCATATTGTTCTGCCATATTGAGCCGAGTTTTCCAAATCCCCCCAGGATCGCTAATTTTCATCTAAAAAAGGCAGTCTTCATGGATTAATTATGATTGCGGAACTATTTTTCAGTAGAATTAGTCGCCGGTCGAATACGTAGGTCAGTAATTCCATGAACAGTATTTCATTTCACCTTTGTGCGCACCTGTGTGGAATTTCCACCATTCATAGGCGTGAATCATCCTCACGTGCCCCGGAAAATTCAGAGTCTAACAACAAAAGATTCTCGCGTGTATGAGGTATTACCGAGGCAGAAGATCTTACGGGTGGAGTCGGAGAGTGACGATTAGTGAATAACTCCTGTGGATGTCAGACGGCACGTAGTGGTGGTTAAGCGTGTTTAGCCATTATCGGCGTCGCTCGCATGACGGGAATATTCGCCGGGGCTGCCACCCATGCTGTCTCAGGGGGAGCTGCTCCTCGAGCACCCCCATTCGCTCTTGCGAATCTGTATGGACGCACTACCGAGGCCACGACGGGAATACTTATGCCGCACGCGGCTCCCAGAGTGGAGAGCATCGAGTATTGAGCGTTGAAGCCTTGAGCTCTCGGCGTAAATTAAGGCGAGAAGCAGCGACGCTGCGCGTAAGACGAGTGGCAGGGACATTACGCGGAAAATTACCGGCGGGTAATTAAAAAGGTGTTTTAAGAGCGGCCGCGTCAATGCTCACCACCGGCGGTAAGTGTAGTTGGTAGAAATACAAATGGAAGAAGTACATATCGAGTGGCTGCGGGATATCGCTCGACTGCCACGTGGATCTTTTCTTTGGAGACTACGGCTATATTCTTGGTGGAGGCGTCGGAGCCTTCCTCGGGGATGCCAACACGCGTCGACGCTCGAAGCGTCGATTCTCCGAATAGTACTAGCCAGTCTCAGCCAGTTAATGAGCATAACGTGTTTCTGAGCTCGTACCATCACCACCAACTCATTGACAACACCTTTACGAGCTTCTATGAATTCGCCAGGATCCCTTCTGCCAAAGAGGAAGTCTATAGAATGGAGTGGTTTCGAAGAGGTCTCAATCGAGGCGGGAAAATCTCGGAAAAAGAGGCCGAACCTCTCACGACAATCTGATTTCTAGTTCTACTACGAAAGCTGCGGGCTTTTTCGACGAATCCACGTGATCGCGTGTCTTCTTCCTCGCACTCCCGCACCGAACCCTGCGTTCGGGAAGCAGTGGAGCCACGCCTATACATCTCCGCTTCGGGGGAGATCAGAAAATTAGATCTGCTTCCAGGGAAAAAGTCCGGCTGGAGCCGGGAGGGTGAAAGTTCAGGAAGGTAAGCACCGCGCGCGCGCGCACTCTCCTACTCGTCGGATCGGGTCCTCTTAACTCTGGAGTCAAAAGCCGGCGCGCACCTCATTGTGGCCGCGTAACAAGATTATCGCCGGCATTCAGAGTGACCGGCGGCCCGTACGCGGACACTCAGTGGAAAAAATAAATATTTGGAGGGCCCATTGTGGCCGCTTCGCTCTCGTGTGCGCTGGGCCAGATGCGAAATTGCCGAGGAGAGCGCTTGGCAAATCCGAAAGATCGAGGTAGAGAGGGAGAGACGAGGGAGGAGCGAGCTATGCTACCCCTGGATTCGAGACTCCAGACCACAATGGGGTTGTTGCCTGGCACTCGTCTGCCTTTCGAACCCTCTGCCATTTAGCGGTTTCCCAACTCCCAAAGAGAGTCGAAAGGCCACGGGGATTGAAATGTCACTCGCTCCACTCATTGTCCGCTAATGTTGATTTTACGAGCAGCCTATGACTTTCGGGAAGTCGATGTCACCCTCCAATGCGGAAGCTACGCTTCGACTGTTCTCACGTGTGCATCTGAAGGCTTTCCCATGTCAGTTTCGCTGATGTTGGGATACGGAAATCCGATTTCTCGCTAGTCTAATCTTAACGTTCTTATCATGAAGAACAACTGCTGCTAATTAGTGGATATCAAAGTAAACGCGAAGCACGCGGGTTTAGTTCGATCTCAATTTGGGGAATCAACCAAAACCCGTTTTGCCAGCTATCTACAAGAATTCCCCGAAAGAAAAAGACAAATCGGTAAAGAGCGAGAGGTGGTCGACGTTTAGGTGAGAGTGGCTAGGAGGCTTGACGTGGGATCGGTTACCATGCGCCCGTACCTGGTGGTCCTTGCTCCTGCAGGACCCCTAATCTAATCCGACAGGTCACCGATACAACTCGGGCTTGGATTAACCGGCGTTTTGTACCGCGTTAGCCTACCGAGTTCGGTTCTTCCCGCACTATCTGCGGACTTTTGACTAAACTCACTCTCGCCCGGTCCTATCTTATCTCCTTCCCTTTTCTGCCTGGAGGATCACGCCGCCGGGACCCAACTTCATAGGCTGCCGAACATGTCCCACCACTATGATGCTTTCCTCCATGAGAAGCTCTCCCGCCGGAAACCTCAGTGTAACATCAGCTGACTTCGATTCCTTAACCATCCCTTCGGCCTTTACAAACCTCTCTACATAAACTACAATGTCTGCTCGCTCGGACTCTTCATTGGATTCTACAAGTGACGAGCGAAGGACCGAGGAATTCATATTCACAGCCGGTGACTGTCGCGCTATGTAAACAAGCGCCGACCAACGTGATCGCCATCGTCGATCGGCGAATCGATCGGTGGTAAAATCGGCTTCGGGGAACGATAAAACACCGAGCTGCGACCGCTCGATCGCACGATTAACACTGACCGACCAAGCCGATATCTCGTCAAGCTTGCATGCTTGTCGCTTCGACTACCGTTTCCCGGATCTTACTCGTTCGTTGATCCCAGGTCGGCTCCTGGATGCATTCGCTGCACTCTGGTCGGATTCCTCCTGGCTCCTTAACGCCCGAGAGCGTTATTCCGACAAAAAGCTAGTCTCTAAAGGACCTCGGCAGATCCTAGAGTGGGATAAGCAAACACTCGCTTCAGTGCGCTCCAAATTCGTTCTCTTATTCGCTGCACTTCGTTTGATTATCAAAGTTTGGCGAAGTTACCAAGTTTCATTGGAATTCGAATGCACCCTTTAAAGTGCCAGGGCACTGTTTTTCATTCTTAATACCTGAGCTGCTTGGTTAAGAGGAGGAAGGCGGTGAGTGGGGACACCATTCGAAGAGGGAAGCCTTTGTGTTAAAGAGTCTAATTCAGAGATGAGTTATTAGTAATAAAAAGGCACGATCCTTAAGTGGACGGTAATATTACCGCCGTAATAAAGGGACATTTATGGCTTTCCTTCTCCGTCCCTTCCTCTCTCACTCCCTTACTCTCAATGTCACGCCTTCTTCGTCGACATGGAAAGTGGACTCCTTCCATAATGCGATGTAAATAAAGCTCGATGGCTCTCCTTTCATTCCAGGAACACTCCCCCTATGAAACTTTACGATTCTTTACCGGCGCTTGAGGGCCCAATAATTAATTAATTGGGTCCAACAATGTGGGCGAGCTTGGAACAAATGGCACAGCTGTCGCACCACTCCTGGATCGGTCGTGCGTTAGTAAAGCAAAACGAATCGCACTGCGAAACGAAGTATTTCTCCACCCCCCCCCCCCCCTCCCGGCCCCCCTCGAATTCCTGGCCGATTGATGCGAGTAAAAAGTCGGCGGAGAAGCGAAAGCGGTCGCGATAAATATGACGGCGTTTTGGAAAGCGTTCGTGGCCGCTTTAATGAGGCTCTTTAGGCGGTTATTAAATTATAAATTACGACAATCTGATCTGCCACTTGACGAAGCGGACATTTCACGGTGCTCGTTAATACACCTCTACCCGGCACCTAGGAGCCCCGAGAGCGGGCTATTCCGGCGGCGCCGTCCTCCGAAACTGGTTCGACCCTTTTTGGTCCAGCGGAGAAGCGGGTAGCGAGACTCGAACTTTTATGTTCGACATCCTCCCCGGCCGGGCGAACTCGCGCTTTAAACTTATAAGTAACGAGCCACTCGTGCCATAAGTTCCGCCGGCAAATACGCGCAATAGAGCCGATCGTGTCAATGCACGTCCCTTCGCACCTATTAATCTGCGAAGAGCCCCAGCATTCAACTTGCAATTCACTCGCACCGCTTGTTCTCCGCACGTCCCCGATGAGTTTGGGGATTCGCCGAGCATGTAAGAAGAGGGATCCTCTCGTTAAAGCAATGCTATTTATGTGCCGGGGTGGGTTCGCACGCGCGAGTTTCCGATCGTGAATTCCGCGCCGCGAGATCACGAAAGCGAGGAAACGATCGCTCCGATCCATGGACCGACTTAATCCGATCTCTTCCCACGTGGCGTCCCGCGGTGCCTGCGGACCTTTATTAGCCGTCAATTGTTTGTTCAACATTCCCGAAAACCCCCGTAAACGTTCGGCACTCTGATTTACTGCCTGTTTCGAGACCCCGAAGAGAACTCTCATCTCGGCCTTCCTGCTCTGTCGGGCTCTCCGCTCCTAAAGAGCGGCTAGCATCCGAGCAGCCTCGACACTCGCGGAGGCGTTTCCTCGCCTGGAAATTGGGCCTTAACGTAACCCCGCTCGGGAAAGCAGCTCTCTGGTATTTTTCCAGGTGGATTGCTGCACAGCGGATTGCTGGGCGGACTTTGCTCGCTGGAAACACGAGCCCTCATTCCAGGCCTAATTGAGTACTCCATTGCGTTGGGTGAGTGTACTTGGAATCGATGCCAATTTGTGGTATACGATCGGGGTGTCCTGTAGCGTGTCGGGACTTACAATAAGCCACTGGCAGGCCATTAGTTGGTTTATTAAATTTCTCGGTCGCGCCACGGAGAGGTACGGCCCATCGAGCAGGTTTCACATTTAGGCGGCCATTAGCTTGAGATTTACACCGAGCCGTAACTCATCGTACTCATTTGTTCCTCTGGTTCGGCCCGTCTCCCTCTATCCTCGAGTCCTGAAACCTCCGAGCGCAGTCTATCCTTCGTATTTTCGGGCTGCCTTCGACGCCCAACCGTCGCCATTTAGTGTGTTTTCGAGACCCAACGATCCTTCACCTTCCAAATGACATTTGGAAATTCCACTCTTCGGGTGTTTTCTAGACTTGAGGAAGCGCTAAATCGACTAGCTAAATTCGAGGACTTCAAATACACACACGCGTGTGGGTGTGGGAGAAATGGGCCTCGGGTGCGAAAGGTGTTCGGGGCAGGTGTCGGATAATAAACTCGCTAAAAGGTCCTGGTCAGGCCCGAGAACAAAATGGTAACGAGCGCAGCGGCCGGCTATTTTTGTCCTGACAGGACCGCAGTATGATTTGTTGCTCTCCTTCTTTCGTCTCGGACTGCGGCTGGGCCAGTTCGTAAACCCCTTTGCCAGACGTTATTAAATTCGAAGCGACTCCGCTTGAAATCCGGCCGCGCTCGGCACACATAACAATTAGTCGAGCCAGCCTTAATTTCCTTCTTGCCAAACACATGTTCCCGATGAATCCCATTAAAGACTATCAAGAGTTAATCTGAATGGAGGTTTATCAGGAGCGAATCTTAGGTCTGCCATAATGTGAAGCAGCCTTTAGATGGACGAGTGAGCAGGTGTAATGTGATATCTAGAACGACTGATTGTTTACACGGGTGGAGGGAAGAGCTGTGGTGAGAAGAGCGAAGGACGAAGGGCGCGTGTCCGTGGGCGCGAACAAGTCTCGACGGGGCTGAGCGGCGAAGGGTGGACGGAGCGAGTGAGAAAATATCACTGCCACTATCGGCTTAATGGCCGCCGCCATTATCCTTATTTATTGCCGCGGCGGCTCGGCCGCATTGAGCGGTAAATAATCTTAGGTAATTGCGGGAGCCCGAGCGAGCGGATGGCGTTACGTGAGCTCGACTGATAGGAGGACGCGGGAGGACGGCATGCGAGATGGCGAGCTTCCACCGAGAAAGCCTGATCCCGATCGAGCACTTTTAGCTCGTACCAGGTGCCCCCGGCGCCGCTAACGACCGCTTCCTGCCAGTGACACAGATAAAGCTCTTCGCCTCCGGTGTGATGAGACCCTTCCAATTCCCGGGCGGCGATAACGCGCCACCTCGCGTGCGCAATCTCCCGAAACTCGAAAGAATCCAGAGAGTCACACGCGCGCTCGATTGCCACCGCGGTCTCCCGTTAATTGCGAGGGAGAGCGAGCTTCCCACCCGATCCTCCGTGCAATCACTTGCTATTCGAATCATTATTAACAGGTACATGCTGCTGTATGGAAAATAATTATAATTGATCTTGCAATTCGATTATACACAACCATTTCGCAAATCCGGTGCAATTTATTATATATAATGCATGTATAATATATACAATATAATATCAAAAATTATAGTCTCTCGGGAACGCTGCTCCCCATTTGGAGTAAATCGTCCTATAAAACTGTCTCGGTGCTTACTAAAACATTCTCCCCAGCAGGCCACATCATGCATATACATACGATATTCAAAGTGGAGTTTAAGGAACTGCCGCTTCAAAGGCAACTGAACCACCCTGTACATGTGTCAAGAAAAGGAGAAAGGACGGGGAGTGGAAGAGTGTATTGTAACCTTTAACAGAGATTGCCTCCTGCTGGCGAAGAGAAGCTCAGAGGAGGGAAGGAATAAGGTGAGCGGCGTGGCCGGGCAAAGTGGGGGCAGCTCTTTCCACTCGGACCTACTGATGATTTGTACGCGCGTCGAGGATTGTTTATGGCGGCCTAGGCAATTGTTTAACTTAATTGCACGCTGTTACGTCGGCACCGTCGGTTTCTACCCGCGCGGATAACAGCGGGAGCAGAGCGCCGAGCCAGGAGAAACCGAGCGCGAGGGAGCGGACTGTTGCGAGGGAGAGACAGAGAGGGGGACCAGTGAACGCAAGAGATAGAGTTATTACCTGTCCGAGACTTTTAGAGCCCCTCTTGGCACGCCCTTCCAATGTACCCGTTATTAGTAATGCCGTCTATTAGGATTTTTCACGGGCCCCACCAGCGGGGCCTTGCGCACTGTACTCCATTCGAGCAGTGCGTAATTAAACGCTTTCATCGGGCTTCACTAAGTCTATCGGCTTGTTGATTAAGGGCGAAGTACTACTGCCTGTAAAGTGTGGTTTATATCCACTGGAAGTTAAATCGGTAAGAAGCGTCCAGGACAGCAGCTCGTCGTAAAGAAGAGCGTGGTCGTCCCGGAATAATGATCTTCGTGAAACGATCCTCCAAATACTACGTGCGGCCATCGATTATGTCTCGGGGCCCGCACGCCTGGCGCACTTTATTGGCCAGAAAATTCTACAATAAAGGCACGGCCGTCCGGACAGGCCCCCTTTGTCCGGCCCAGCTGCGAGACGATCGGCGCTAGTGGCGCAGAGCGGACTTTATTAAATTCCACACTTTTTGCCCTGGACCTGCCAATGTCCAACTTAATTTACGAGAGATCTTCGGAGATTTAAATTGAGAGAAAGCCGGGGCCTTGTGCTGTCTCGCGTAAACACTGTGCGCGAAAACGCTCTCATTGGGCCGATCTGCATGGAAGAGAACCCTTTGGATGTTGGTCAAATTACATTGGAAGGAGCCTCCACGGGCGAGGATTACTAGAGCGAGGAATGCATTGTCGAGGATAATTTATCTGATAGATTCGTTAATAACCAGGATACTTGGTTCCCAAGAGGCTTCTCTATGCCGAAGAATGGACACAATGATCGATCCATTGAGCGACAATGAAGGAGAGAGATCACAAATATCGTCGTGTCGTCGGGCGGGCGGGCGAAGATTTTCCAAATGAATTGCTCCAGCTTGACATCTCTATCGTGCGCGCGCGCGCTTTCAGGAAGAGGAGAGAAAAAGGGAGAATATTAGATGCTCGTGAAGAAGCCATAGAAAATTTGCGCGCATTCAGTGAGCCGCAGGTGGTGGAGGACAGTTTGTACCCCCTCGGTCTCCGTCTCGAGAGGACATAGGGTACGAGTACAAGTCCGAAGAAATTCGTTGCTCGACTTCAGGTCTAGAGGTCAACCTGCGAATTTCCACGCAGCTAGTCCCATTGTCCTGGCCGACCTGGGGGGCTCCTCGCTCGGCTTTGTGCCCCAGCGGCCAGTGTGGATTTCAGGCCGACCATTGTCGGGCCTTAAGGACCTCTTTTACGAGGTTCCAAGGGGAAGGACTCGTGCTCCCGAGGACCATTGTCCGAGTCAATCTTTGCCTCGTTAGGCGCTTATTTTCGCACTTATTTACACGCCCTCGACAAAGGCTGCTCGGGTATACATTGCCTCAGGAAGCCCCGGACGCTTCTTCTTCAAGAACGACTCGCGTGTGACGTCCACGCGAGGATCCGACGATTTGTCCTTTCAGATTTCTCCTTTGCGCGCTACCGACTTCTCGACTTCTCCACCTTTCGGGTGTTCAAAGGAGGAACCACTTCGCTGAGTGATTCCCACCATGGGGTGGATTCTGCGAAGTCACTGATCTCGAAGAGGAAGAACCCTGTACTTCAAGTACCCTCACAATTTCACTTTTCTGTTCCAGGAAAGCTTTGGCCAATATAGGATTCTTTAATAACTCTTTAACAACTGCAAACTCCCATTCTAAAAAATGCTCATAAACTATATTCCTCAATGACTCACGGCGACATTCTCAAAGTTCGTCCGAAGCATACTACGTATTTGTAATTTTGTAGTCGGTGGGAATACCTAAGAGAAGAGACTGAACAGTAACCATCGTTCTGGGGGGTTCAAGGCCCGTGTGATTTCGCAGTCAGTCAGTCATCTCGCTAGTTCCGGGAAGTCGAGGGAAAAGGGGTCCTGTGAGGGCTGCGGCGCACGAACCTCATCAGAGTTAGTGCCGGTTTAACGTCGGAAGAATGCCAGGTCGTTTTCGCCGCGCCGGTCCCCAGGGTGCTTGCGCCTACCCCGACCGATCCGTCCACCCTCGTCCCGCTTCTTCCCTGCAGGATGTCGAGTACCGGGCGTAACACTGACCGAGAGAATTAGAAACTCGGGCCGATCGCGCCTTTGATACTTTATCCGCGCGTCTCGCGCCGAGGGCCAGGACGAAAACATGCGACATGTTCGCGGGCTGAGATCGCCGCGGGACGCGCGAGTGAGGAAGAAAGGAAGAAATAGGGGAAACATAAAGGTGGCGGGCCACGGTGGCACGTACGTCCGCCGCCTTCGCGTATTTTATGTCAGCCTTAAAGAACCTTAATCGATCTCGGCCGTATATTACGTGCAACGATAGCAGCGCGTCGCTCGGTGAGCAGCGACGCAAAAAGTGCCCAATAACTTTTTGTCCGGTGCGTGGCCATCGCCGGCATAAAAGTCCCTCGGTAGAGGCTCGTACACATTCCCGACGTTTTCAATCGTTATTCAAATCGAGGATACCCGCTGCCGTGGGGAGCTGCCTTTATATCGGGCAGACGTCCGCCTCGCCCGGTGGTGTCCTCGCTTTATGAACTTCCTTCCCGCCCTGTGTCCTCCCCCACTCCCGCTACTGCCTAGCTTGTTCCATCCGATTGGCTCACTCAGACTCAATTGCATTAATGATTACTCATCCAAGTGCGCTTACTAAACGAACTCGAGGCCGGGGTGAGCCGTGTGCGGCGAATGAAGCTCGAGCGCGGCTTAATGTCTCCAATGAGGTCGTCCTGTAAATCAGACTGTTCGACAGGCGCTCGAACGAGATTATAACGAGGCAGGTGCACCGGCTGGTTGGCAACCCCCTCCTGATCGCTGGATATATAACTTCTTATTAACTCTGGAGGCCGCGTCGAACCCCCGCGCCCCATAGACACTAATGTGAGACGTGGTGAGGCCTCATTTGCTTAAGACCTGCATAATTCATAGAGCCAGCCGCCGAACGAAATCTCTCTCGTTCTCGGCGCTCCTTTCAGCTCGGCTTCTCGCTCCTCGGGCACGCGGAGTCCTGCCGCGGCGCAGGAGAATTTCACGGCGGGGCTCTCGTCTCGCCTCGGCGAATTTACGGCGAGGAGACTCGGACATATCGACACCGACGATCTTCCCGGGTTCACCGAAATTTCCGCGAAGCCGAGAAATGTGCGGTTCTGCCCGAGAAATTCGACGGCACGGCGGCGGCGGCGCGGTGCGTCGCCGGGGACACCCAGTGCAACCACGCCGTAACGTAAAAACCCTACTCCTCCTCTGGGGAGTAACACAGATACACACACGCGATCGGTGTTTTTCGAGGGCGATCATAAAAGCCCTGCCTCTTTTACGAGCCACCTCGGCGAACGTTTAGCCTCTCCCGTGGCTTCCGCCTATTGCCTCTGCGTATAAATTGCTCGCTCCGCATGAAACGTCCTATTTTTCTCCGGGGAGCATTCACTAGTGATTGACTTGACTCCTTAGCGCTTTGTTCGCCGAATCTCCTTTTACTCGGTGAAACGCGGGACGCCAAGTATTCTCCGAATAGAATAAAAACTTGCCAAATCTAAATAAATTTTCCTTTTATTTGCACTGCATATTTCGATCACACAATTTGATAAAGTGTTGTAGTAAATTGTTAACGCAGAGAATAGGAAACGTAGTCGATTTTCGTTGTTACCGCCGGGTTGACGAGACACAGAGGAGACAAGCGGCACCGCCTGCTGGTATGCTAATCCCGGCGATAGCCGTGATTTATTAATTATCATCGAGATAATTAACCGGTGCCAGTGGGGTCAGTGGCGAGAGGAAGGTCGGGCGAAGAGAAGCTCGGCGCGGGAGAAGCGGTCTGCTTCCCGGGCTTCTTGTAACGGTAGTATTTAACAAACCAGTTCGAGATCGAGCAGAGAGTAGCCAGAGCGAGCGGGTCGAGCGGAGGAGAGGGCGCGAGAGCGGATGAGAAGGAACGTGCTAATATACGTAGGGACCATAAACAATCATCATAAATATTTCGCTCGACACATTAGCTCGCCCGTCTGCCAACACTCGATCCCACCTTTTGCAATCCTTTCCCTCTTTGATCACGAGAACCAACGAGGCTTGCCTTCCCGCGGCAACCCGCTCGCTCTCGCGCTTTCCCCGCTGGGAACACCCAATTTTCCTCTCGGCCCAAATTAGCCGGACAAGGTGTTGGTAATGAATGGACGACACAACTCGTCTGGAGAGCGGCCATTTATCGATGGGAGTTCGATGATGAAGGGAGATCGAGCGTTGATCGTCCGAACTCCGAGTGGCTCTCCCTAGGCTGGGCAACTGGCCGATGAGTAATCGGTCGTGCGGTCATCACGGCGGGCGCCGTTTGAATTATTATTGCCATTAGGCGTTATTTTCGAGCCGGGCCTGGATTTCGAGGCGAAGATTGCATGCTTCTCTCTTTCTCAAGAGAAGAGAAGGGTGAGAAAAAGAGATGGAGAGAGAGAGAGAGGCAGTGGATCGATGCACTCATGGAGCGCCGAGAGGCGCTAATGATATTGAAATGGATGCGAGTTATGTGCCGGCCATTTCGCTCTCTACCTTCAATTTCTTCTTGGTCTCCTTCTTCCTCTTCTTCCGTTTCACGGGGCCCGTTGGCCTCTTCTCGCCCCAGAGGTGACTGCTTCGACCTCTGATTCCTTCGGCTCTCTCGCTGGCGTTGGGTTACCTTGTTAGTTCTGGCTGCCTCCACTGCCGTCTGCCCTCTGGCCAGCCAGTGGAATTGCCTTCCTATTGTAAATAACGCCTGCGAGTAGCTGCTCCTTCCCAATTGATTTCATCTCCTCCCGCACCATCACCACCCTCCAGCCAATGATCCCAATATCATTGGAGATCCGCTCGGGAATCTTCCCGAAAACTGGCCGCATAGCCGGTAAGTCGATATTTCAATTTTCAGCCGGGGATTGGCTCGTTCTCTCTCTCGGCGGGGAGAGAAAGCTCGAGGATGCCAAGTGGCAAGCGTCGTACGGCAGGCTCGAAAAAATGAATCAAACAAGGGAAGATGCATCCTCGAAGGAATCGGCCTCTCGAATGCTTACGTGCGCAGACGCGCACTTTGGGCTGGCCGCGAGGGAAAAAGAAGCGGGAAGCCGTGCGCGCGTACGCGCAGTTATAAATGCCCGGCTGCGGGCGGAGGTGCATAATTCAAGAGTCCGTAGCTCATTAAAGTAGCGACTGGGATATTCCTTTCGAGGAGGCACTGGCCGAGAAGGAAAGGATTAAGCCCCAGGGTGGACCGCGCGCTGCTGCCATGGGTGGAACGGGCGGGGGGAGGAGGAGGCTGCCCGCTCAAATTTGTAGCCACTAAACCCGCCGGTTTTACGGCACGAAATTTACAGCGTTTTCACGCCGAACCAACAAAGTAACCCTTCCGGAGCCAGCAGTCATGACGATTTGATTTAGCGATCTTTTATTATCGACGATACCGATCGGGGCCCCGTCGCCTCTCGCGCGTTTCTGCACAGCCGGCCCGACAAATGAGCCGAGGCCATCTTGAACCTGGTGTCAAGAAAAACCACGTAGTCTCCCTTGATGACTGTTTGCCGAGGAGTAGCTCATCGTCGGCTCCACTGGATAAACGTGATTCGAGCGCCAGATTAGCTTGGGCACCCGTTGGAAAAGGGGATAAGGGCTGTACGAACGTACGAAGTAGTGCGCCCGAGAAACGAGACGATCTCCCTGGCGTGCGTATAATTTGCGTCATTATAAGGTCATTAAGGACATTAGGTTGCATGCGTTACGCTGCTTCGCGCAGAACTGGCCCGTCACTCTTTTACGGAACCCCGCTTGCTTCTGTCATTTACCTTGCATTACGAGAGTCCGAGCCCGCGGCAAATTACCGAAGCCGATAACGTCGGGAACCATGCACCTCTAAGTGGGCCGCATCAAATGGAAATTAAACTCAGGCGTAATGACACCTTTCGATGCTGCTCTGCTTGGTTAATGGTATCTGCGTACAGGTAACAGTCGGGTAGTCATACTACTTTATATAAGAGAGGGAATAATGTTGCGCCACGCTCGATAAAAATGAGAAGATATTTGAGAGAAAAAGAGAGAGAGGGAGGGTGAGACGGCGGCCCAAATTAAGGTAGAGGGGGAAGTTGGAGGTGAGTAAAGTCTGTTGGTCGCGTCGTGCGAGCTCGACCGGCCGAAATCCCCGTGGCGCGACCATTCGTCATGCTTAAGTATACTAATGCAAGCATAACGTATTAATAAAGCGGCCGGCGCGGCCGGCGTCATAAATTCCAGGAGGCGCGGGGCCCGCACGGGGCAGGGGCCGCGTATGTGCGCGCATATATCCACATACTTATGCTAATGATAGCCGGGAAGAGAAAGGTGTAAGCCTTTTTCCCACCTGCTGCCCTCCTACGGCGTGTCAGGCCCAGCCGAAACTTCTTTCCTCCCGCGCGGCCTCCGAGAACCAACTATCTCACCTCTCCCAGCGCCCTCCGGGGCCCCGGAGATCTCGACGCCCCCGAACCAATCCCCCCACCAACCCCCCACGATACCAACCGTCTCCCTTTGCGCCCGAGTTGCGAAACAGGCTCTTACCTTTCGACACGATCGAGATCTGTTCCGATGCCTTAATTACCGGCGGGCAGCGCGCTTTCGTGAGCTCGCGCACGCTAACGAACCGATAGATCTCAGCCTCCTCACGAAATCTCACTCTCTCTCTTTCCCTCCTTCTCTCGGCTTTCGCAACACGTCTTCCAAATTTCATAAATCCACACGCGAGACGGTAAACCGGCCGGAGGGGATTCGAGAGCGCTGGCAGGTTTTTAGCCTTGTAATTTGTCTGTACTATATCTCTCTTTCGCTGATCAGGTAATATTGCACGGTTACCTGGCTCTTTTTCGCAAAATTGAAAGTAGAAAGAGATTTCGGTGGTTCGTCAGACGAGCGATACGGTACTGGAAGGGCCGAGCGCTCGCGCGCACACACCACGGGCAGTACAGAAGTGATAATTTCGTGATTGAATATATCGAAGGGGCCCCATGCTGGGTCGAACTCGTCCGAGGCGTCCGGGCCCCATGAGCGAGTATGGCATACACGTATATACATCGGGGAGCAAGCGGTCGGTGGTGGTAAAGCATACATACATTATAACACCATTAAAATACCCCGAGCGAAACACCCTGCGACTTGAACCCCTATTTTACGTCCCGGTATCGTGCCAACGTGCTGCACGTCGTTAAACGTTCCACCGTTCTCCTTCCTTCCTTCCTTCCTTCTCCCTTGCCAACTTGGCTCTTGCATCCTTCCACACTAATTCCATCTTGCTACCCCTCTCTTTCTCCGTCTTTCCTTCAGTATCCCATGGCCCCCTTACCTTTTTTAATATCCTTTTAAGAGCCTGCGGATCCGGAGCGCGGTCGTGCTCGTAACCGAATCCTTGGGGAATTTAATTTATCGTAATACGAGATACGCTCGAGTTACGGGCCAGCTCGGCCATTCGGTGATTAAGGGCCCGAAGCTGGCCCGCGGTCAAGTCGGATGACCCGTGGCAGTATGTCGGTGCGTCGATGCCGGATTCCAGTAAGTGATCGGAATTCCAGGAGTGCTGGCTCGAGGGGGTGAGAAGAGTGCATACATATACTGGAGGTAGCAGTGTGCGGAGATTCGCCGGTCCGCTCGACGCGGGGCGTCATTAGAATCCTCTTAGAAGACAATATCTCAGTCGGCATCGCCCGCTGCGTGGATTCTCTCATATCGTGTACGAGGTGATAAGTATCGCCGCGATACATCACCTAAACAAACAGCTTGCGCCGACGCCGGGGAGGCACACTTGGTGTTGGGGCCGAGGGTTAGAGCAAGAGCAAGAGGAAGAGAGAGAGAGCTCGAAAGGGGGCCCCGAAAGCGAGCGAAGCTGACCAGGCAGGACGAAGGATCGAAGAACTCGGTCTGGAGATAGTGACGAGGAAAGGAAGAGGTGAGCCGAGCGGGAAAGGGTTGCGCGAAGGAGGGAGCGCTCTTGTGTAGCCGAGCATTTGTTGGCTTGTGGCAAGAGAGACATCCATCGTTGCCGCAGGGGGTCCATGAAGTAATTGTCTGCCAGACACCGTCCAATCCAAAGCGAGCTCTCCGGGCCCTGGATTAACGCCGAACCAAATTCTGACGACCAGTGGCTCTCATTATAACCGGCCTTTTTATTCCCATTATCTGGCTCGTTAAGCTGTCTCTCACTTGACCCCTCACTCCCGATGCCTCAACATTGATTTAACACCATAAATCACATCAGGCCCCGCACTCCTCTTTCTCTGTCTCCGCGTCTGCCTCATTTATTTCCTGACTCGATTGACCGATGCTTATCGGCCTATCGGCCGATTGGGAACGTCGTGTATGTGTATCGGTGCGCGCCCCGACGAAATGCGAGGAATGTGTCGGCCGGGAAACACGGTTCCCCGAACCAGCCTGGTAATCGATATTTAATTAATATTAACGATCTCATTAACGCTGTAATTATCCACTCCGCGAACACGGGAGGGGCTACCGCTCTAAATTAACGATAACCCGAATATATCCCGACGCGCCATCCTTTTTTCTCCACTTTTTCCCGGCCGCAACTACCACCCCCTCCAGGATCGGCAAAAATATTATCGCAGAGGCTCTCAACTGCTCCTCAATGATACCGCCTGATAAACCGATCGATAGTCGATTAATACTCCAATAAAACAATTCACCTGGGAACCTTCATTCTGGTGCAAACTTGGCTGTCCGCGGGATTGCTAGGAACCCGATTGTCCAGTGTGACGAGTCTACGATGTGAGAACGCGGCGAGTGAGAACCGATGAGACAAGGCGCGCCGAAGGATACCGCATAAGCGATTTAATGCGGACAAATAATATTGTAAGGTCCTGCTAACACCGGGGAATATTACCATAAGACATGCTGGTTGCCGGGGTTCGAGCGCTGCCTCGCGAGGCGAGGAGCACGGGCCCCCGGTGATATTTATGCATTTGTGTATTCGCGCGTGTCCTGCGATCCGCGCGCCCCCGGAGTATCGGTATTTATGCACTTTATGATGTCTGCAACCGGTGCTCGCACTTCTGCTTGCCACGCCGGGCCACGCCGGGCCCCAACAACAACCTACGGGGCCCACTCCCACCCCGGGGATTTATTCCCTCCTCTCCCGAGACGAATGCCTCCGCGGCGATATCGAGATTCCCCCGAGAGCTGGCTGCGCACTCACTTTCGAGTCTACAGCTATTGTACCGGGGATCATTCATCAAGCGGTAATGGCTGGTTAATTGATAGTGTCGGTACACGCAATGCGTGTTTGTCTCGGGGCACCGAGAGCGGCGGAGGCCACCGGTGCGCCACGCGCGTCGTAAAGCGATGATCGATCGTTAACGAATGTCATTGACGCGAAGGGAAAGGGGGTGTGGAGGAACTGTCCATCGCCGGGGACGATCCTTGTAAATCAATCGGGCGCGCGAAGACAATGGAGATTACCCAAGTGTAATCCAGGTGTCCGGGCTCATGTGAGGATCGGCGGCTTAGAACGGTACCAGGCGTGGAGGCCACTCGGCCGAAGGATCAGCCGCTAATTGTTCCTGAGGAATTGGATTAAGAGCTTTCTCCTAAGCCAATTCCCAGGGAATTACGAGTGCCTCCCGATGGGAAGGGCCCACTCGGAACGCCACCAAGCCCGGCTAAAAGTTCAACTCCGTTCAGTATTCAACTTTTTAAAAAGCCACTAATCTCCATCGACCAAAGCCTCCGGCCCCTCCCACCGGGTTCTCCAGCTTCGCTCCACGAGCGGACTCGCGCCGGATCAAAATAGCCGATTTCTGCGGGCCAGATTAATCCCCGGCCGATTCACGCCCGGTTAAGCGGCGAAACAACTTCATAGATATCTGCGTCCTCTAATGCAGAGAAGCCGTGTAAAGCCGGCGGATTAGCAGAGTTGTCCGCAAGAAAGCAGCAGCAGCAGCAGCGACGTCGCTGTTCGCCGGCCAAAGGCGATTAACTTCGCATCGATTTCATTGTATTAACTGTTGGTGGCACGATCCTAAACCGGTTTACGCCAGCTGGTCTACCCGCCGGAGAACTCTGCCGCGCGCACTTTGTCGTCGTGTCCACCCTGTGTGTATAGCCGCACACCTTGCGGCTAATTGAACCGGTCAGGGATTAGTTAGCGCGTACGCGCGCGACCTCTAAATATTTTGGCATTAACGGCCGGAATAAATCACCGGCGACGCTCGCGAATGCGCCATTGGAAAACGTGCGAGCGCGCGAATAAATCCTGGAATTAGCGGGAGCATTAGGGAGTTCCAGCCGCGCACCATCCGACTCTTCCCCCGTTTCACCCTGCCCGCTTTACTCTCTCACGCGCTCTCGATCCTCTATTACCCTGCGGCATGTCCCTGCAGAATGCAAAATCCAACTTCATCGATTGGCTTCCATAACTCCCACGTATTAGGGAACCAAACCGCTACGAATATAATTGCCCGACAACGCACCTTTTGGTCCCAAATGGAAAGAGACCGAAATAGAGTCGGGGGTGGAAGGGTTGGCGCCGATAAAAAGTCGGCGCCCAAATGCAGACGTCGGGACACATTGTCTAACAAAGTATGATTAATTCGACAACGCAATATTTGCCGAGCAAAGGGCTTTGTGATCAGGAGGTAGTCAGGGAGAGATAAGGAGGAGAGTCGGAGATGCACTGGCGAGAGGAGAGCGTCCCTTCTTCCAGCGAGGGGAAAGAACGAGAGTCCCTCGTCACCGGGTATCCTCCAGTCAGGGGCATCGATTTATCTTCGGGCGATCTAGTAATTAATTTTAAACGCAATATAATTGGCCGCTCGTAATTTAGGCGGCCTGGCCCCCTCTCTCTCCCACTCCTCTAACGATGATTAGGGCAACGTACGCTCGAGAGCTTTCTTAATTGACTCGTCGCCCTCTCTTTCTCGCCCTCGCAACTCTCGAGACGCACACATAGGCCTGCAGTTATGCTGCTCCTTTTTCAGGCCAAGTCATATTACCTGCCATTCTCACGCACCTCCGCACCTCATTTGCTCGGCCCGACACACCATAGCCCTCCTATCCACCTCTACTCCCCTTCCGTTTACCGAATAAACGAACCGTTTAGCGCTTATTAATTCCTTTCCCTTCGACCTGCCGCTCGACTAGCCAACTAACGATGCCGAGACTCCGATTCGAAAGGTTTTTATGGGGGCCGGCTTGAAATCTAGATAAATCTTCTTTTTTCGAAAATACAAACTTGGCGGAATTAGTGTAAGATGCGGCTTTGGATCTAGTGAGATCTAGTGAGAATCTCGAGAAATTTGATTTTGGGGGGTTGCAGGGTGGCCGGCGAGATTGGGGTGAGGCGGGCGGGTTGACGATTTCATTACAGGGGAAATAGGTGGACTAGATAAGAAAGGACGGTGATCCGGACAGAGGCGAGCTGGACTGTGCGAAGATTCTCACCACGTGTTCCTGGCAGCGGAGTGGTGGCAAAAAACTTGTGTCGCCAGGAATTCCAGGTGAAGGAGGCCCCTGTTTCTTTCTCGGTTCTTGCGGTGCGCGTCTCATCCTGCGGACAGGAGGCCAGAGCGATTCCGAGTTTCGAGCTGGACTCCGCGCGATCTCTCTCTCTCTCTCTCTCTCTCTCTCCTTTTTCCCTTTTTCCCTTTTGCCCTGAGAGCTGCGCGGCTCCCTGGCGTTGCCAGGATTCCATAGCTCTTTCGGGCAGCATCCTGCCCGCCTTGCTCTCCACGCTTCTCTCGCATTAAAAATGTATCAATCTCGGATGCGTCGCTGTGTTTTGTCGCGGCGCGGGCGCCGAGCGCCCCGGGAATGCGTTCTTAAAGGCGTCGTAAAGAATAACGCGATGCCAGACTAGCCAGCGCGCGCGATGACGAGACTGCGCGAGGTGGTGCCTGGCATCATTGGCGATCCGACGCTTTTTCCGCCATGGAAATATGCCCCGGTTACGCCTTGATTTATATGATTGCTGGGGGAACCACCTTCGCGCCGGTTTGATTGAATCGTCTCAATTGGGTGCTTTCCCCGAAAGAAATTGGAGCAACACCCGCTGATCGAGACCCTACCATTACTTTAGATTACACATGTTCATAGTACACCAGGCTAAGTCCGTGGGAGCCCCGGATCACACCTGGTTTTTGTGTGTTGAAGAGAAAGATTCTCTTGGGCGTCGGCCGAGAGGGTTGATTTCAATACTACAAGTTGAGAGAAGAGTGGATAAGAGGCGAGCGGCGGCAGGGAGGATCGGCTGCCAAAGAATTCCTTGGTCGCCAAGGAGTTAGCTCGTTGTCAGACTGGTTCAAGTAAATTCACCGTCCGAATTTTACATCGGGTCGCGATGCAGTGCCGAATATGGCCTGGGTAGGGTGAGGAGGTGACGCGAGGGGGAGCGGAGGCACCCGAGGCGTCCGCGTCCCTTCGGGAGAGGCAGGAACATCACTAAAGTGTCAGCGGCATCACAATTCGCGAGGAGCAAAAGAGCGCTTGTTAGCGGTCGGAGGACCGGCAAAAAAGGTAGCCGAGCCCTCAGGAGGAGCAAATAAAAATCCCTACCGGGGCCCCCCCTGCACACGCGTCTTTGCAGCCCGAGGGAAGGGGTTCCTGCGATCTACACCACTGCCCCTCTAGAGTACCGCCCGGAGTCCCTCGCTAAAATAAGAGAACGTCCACCGCCTCTTTCCCAATCCCGGATTTAGGCAGTGTGCGAGGAGCCAATCAGAATTTTCTCGGGGAGCATGAATGTTACGAGAGCCACCCTCTATCTGGAATAGGTTCGCTTTTACAAATCGAGCCGGCCAAGTATATCTCCCTTGCATTCGCCGGACTTTGGTGAAGAATTGCGAGGATAAATGGAGACGAGAGTAGAGGGAAGAGGCGGCGGGCTATGGAGGAATAAGGCGATGAACGGCGGTGGCATCGGGTGGGCCCTCAAAAGTGGCCGATCTAACAAAGGGCCCACTTTCGCTCTCCCGTTGTCGCCGCGCTCTCGCATCCCTTTCAGAATTCCAACCTGGTTCTCTCTTTTTGTCTCTCTCGCTCTCTCATTCTTGGCCCACTTCCTCCTTCCATCTGCCGTTTCTTCAGGTTTCCCCTCGTTTCTCCCGACGTCGAATCGCAATCGGTCTTTTGCCCGACGCCGACAGCTTCTCCGCTCGGCTCGATGTTTCGATACAAATTACATGAAGAGGGACACGGACCAACGAACGCGCGCACGGGCCCAGACATCTCCGCCGTGGTCCTCTCGTCCAGCATCCCTCGAGCGAGAGGAGAGCGAGGACCAGAATCCCCGTGTCCACGGCAATCGCGACAGGGAAGACTGATGTTATCATCAGCCCTTGCCCGCCGCTCTTTTTTCCACCGATGCCAGCGTACCCCCCTCACCACCCACTCCTTCTAGTTACCTGTAGCCGGCCAGCTGGAAGAACTGCTTTGGCAGTTGAGGACATTGGGGGATAGTGCTGGAATGTTACCCTCCCCAATTATGCAATTATGTGCAAACTGATACTTTCCATTTTTCTTTCAGGCTTTTTGCGCATAGTTGCAGGAATTTGTGAGGACTTTGAACAAAATAGAACTGCTAGAACCATCCCAGGTTTCCCAGGCATCTACACTCAACTCTTCGGTAACTGTGTTTCCCCGGATGCTAGGATGTCGGCGGCGAGCTCGAGGTCGAGGGAAACACTTGGAAGAGATAGAGAGATAGAGGTAGGCGATCGTTGCACGCCGCTCACCAGCTCGTAATCCTCCGGGCAGCAGCAGTTTCGCGCGACTTTATGGTGTTTCTTGCACCTCAAGCGAACGGCTCTAACAGCCGTCACTAATGCAGCAAGCCGCCGCTTTCCGCGCTCTCCGCTCTGCCGGTTCGCTAAATAGTCTTCCACCTGTCTCAGCCCATGGTAATTCCGTCAATCGCTTCATCCACCTGAAGGAAGCACCCGCAACAAGCCGGCGATGATTGGTCTAGGATGTACTGTTATGATGTCTTAACCCTTATTTCCACATGGTACTATGAGTATCGCTGACAATCACTGAGTACATATTGTGATCCGTGCCCTAAAAATTCCTATGAATGGACCCTGATAGACCAAAATCTGAATAGAATCCGCTCCAATTTAGTCGATTCCCCAGCAGATTATGATAGCAATGGAAAAGGTTTTGGACCAAGAAGCATCCTCTCTGAGAACTGACGGTGCAAAGTAACATCGAATGGAAAGCGCTGGTGGCAAATCTGCTGGCGGTGGTGCTAAAATCCAGCAAATTGGAGGAGGCGGTCTATTCTAATCGGTGATCTGCCACCGATGTGAAAGGCCTCGGCGATCATGCGGCACATAGGAACAAGAGCGGTGCGTGTAGCACGCTCGTTAGCACCGATCGGAGCAAGGTCCGAGCGAGCAAGGGAGGAAGCGGACTGCGAGGAGGATATGCACAGGACGAGCGAGGCCTCTTCCCCTCGGAGTTAACGAGCGATCGGGACCTTCTTACGGACATGCCGATCCCCGTCTAATCTCGATCGTTACGACGTTAAACGCGCGAAACCGACGACCTCTCTGCTCCGGTAAGGAGAGGCTGCGAGGAGGAGAAGAAAGAGGGACCGTATCTTGGCCGGCGCAAGCAAATTGCTATCCCTCTATTGCCGTTCTCCTCGCAGCGATCCTTCTCTCTTCCCTTCTCTTCTCTTCGGTTCGTCCTTCTCGCGGACACGGCTTCTTCTTCCTGGTTAACCTCCTTCTTTCTTCCCGAGCTCCAAGTATCGGAATCGCCGGGATTTCTGCCCTGCTATCGCATGATGCGTCGAGGCTCGAGTAACCTGACTTATTCACTTTTAAGTAGCCGGTGATTATGAGCGAGTGATCAGCGAACAGCTGATCCACCGGTAATTATGGGTTCCGCGTATCCTGTACTGCATGTATGCACATGCGTACTCACGGTGTTCCGATGAGTATAAGAGTTTAAGTAAACGTCATTACGCCGCTGGTACGCTTGCCGGCTCTCGGGCGTTCGCCCCCTGGGTAAAAAAGTGCCCGGAGACCGCTTGGTTCTCCGTGTAATGTACTCTGGATCTGGAGCGCGATCGTGGAAAAAGTCGAGGGATCGGAAGGAGGATCCTGCCGGTTGGAGGCTGTTGGGTGGGAAGGTGGCAGGGGGTGGCAGGGGCCGAGAAGCACCTGTGCGGATTCCGCTCTTTCTTAGCCGCATCTCGCTCGGGCCGGCGATGTCATTCTCGGCACGAACGCGCGAACGAATACGTAAAAGCGGCGAAAACAGCCGGCAAAAATTTCGACGATGCTGCCGTCTCTCCTTCCACACGCTCGCCTTCCTTGCCCACCCTCCCCAAGGCAACTCCGTTCCATCCGGCATATCCAATGCCTGGAACGCGTTCCGCTCGAAATTTCTCGTGAGCCCGGCTTCAAGGATGCCGATCTCGCATTTTGACATCTTGATAGCCCGCGTGCACTAGCGTATCCTCTCTGCTCATCCTCGATTTTTCCTAGCTCCTGTGGGAAACTGCGAGCTTCCAGGAAGCCTCCAGCGAATATCGGATATGTTCCTTTTTTTCTGATAGTTAGATGCGAGGTTCGAAGCGATTCTCTCTGCTTTCCGACTGTCGGAGCTTTTGCATGCGTTCTCCTCCTGCCGTGCGATGTTTCCTTGAAGGAGAGCGCACAAAGTTCCCGTTGCCCTTTCGCGGTGGAACTGTGAAGAAGCGAGCAAGCCGATGCCAAAGTGAGGGAATAGGGACTGGTCGCACGATTGTGGGATGCGGGATGCCCTCGCGAGCTCCACTGTCTTCCTCCTCAGTGATGCGCTGCTGAGAAGAACGTGTCATCCCTCAACGTCAATCGTGCTCGCGGCCCCGGTCACGCAAAACGAAGCGACGAAACGATTTGAATGCGGCCCGAGCACGGCATTCCGAAAAGTCCTTCCTCGCCGCGCTCGCCCTGTTATAATAGCCTTTTTCCAACCGCTCGCCGACTTTCGTACGATCGCCCTTCCTTTTTGCCAACCAAACGAGATAATTACGGGACCTTATAAATTGGCCACATTTCCGTTCACGGATTCTACAGCCGATCGGGAATACTCCTCCGCTCAACTCTGTCACTTGGAAGATGCGCGGGAATTATCAGTCCGAGTTCCTGGCGAGTGTGTAAGAAGGGCATGAAGCATTTCGAACACGTTTGTTCGGCATCGCAGGGTTTCGGTAAACAGGGACGAAGGAGTTGTTGTTCTACCGTTTCCCACCACCAGTGAATTCGAAGAAAAATGCCGTACGAATCGCGGACGTTAAAGAGCCGATGTAAACGCAGGCTATTACTGAAATAGCTCTTTGCACGGTGCATTCCACGCGGAATGTCCTCGCTTCTTCCTCAGCTGGGATTCTCTCCTCCTGGCGATCGGCGGGTGCTTTCGTGTGCCCGCAATCGAGTGGAGCGAGGAAGCACCACTCGATCGGCTGGTACGCCGAGGAAATTCCAGCTTTTGCATATCAAGGCGCCGCCACCATTTAGCCTGCCATTACCTTACCGCAAAAGCCGACCAATTCGTTTCGGAGGATCCTTAATTCTCACTGGAATTGGCCCTGGCGAGCACGCTCCTCCAGTAAAATGTAGCCCGCAAGGTCGGCCGGTCCTCCCGAAAACCCTCTAGATGCCCAATGAATTCTCTGTCAATTACTTAATCGAGATGATACTCGATGCTCCAAGCTATGAAATTATTCATATAACTTGAGTTCCGGTTTGAATACAAAATGTTCCACCAAGTCGAGAGAAACGGCGATAAGTGTGGTCCGTCAAGTTGCTTGGTCCTTTCAAAAACATAATTTTCAGATAAATCCAATTTCTTAATTGATCTAATACTCGAAGCTTAAAACTATGAAATGCTTGATGTAACTTGAGTTCAGATTTGAATCAAAATTCCCTCTGAATCCGAGAAACAAGTAGAACAAGGAGATCATCAAGATTCGATCCTATTCGGGAGCGGAATCGAAGAGGAGCATGTATGAGAGCAGGGCCTGCGAGAGGGGGAGGAATTGATGAAAGAGCGCGACTTATGCATGCCGTGTAAGTGAGGCGCATGAATAATTCATTCTAATACAATAATGCAGCCCGCACCGAGCGCCCGAAAGCCCCCGGCCTTCTTGGCAAAAAGCATTCTGAATGGATGATAGCACTGAACCTTTGCGCTGTCACCCAACGCGGCTTCGCTTCCAACTTGCCCACCATTTTCCTCCGACTCCCGATTGACATATGTGTACACGTGCCTGTTAATTTCTCCGGTGATTCACTCGCAGGGGACTCAGTGATTGCAGGAGTTTAATGAGACCAGTAGGTTTTCAAGATGTGTCATGTGAACATCTAGAGCCAAGGGCACGAGACTTCCCTTGGAGTGGAGAATATGCTTAGCCGAGTGGGAATTTTTGCTTTCAGGCGCGGCACGATTTCCTCGCAATCTCTCAAGGCGTTCTACATACGCGACAGGCCGACGGTGCTCGGAATACTTGATACTCTGGGGAACTTAGGCGAACCAATGGCATCACGGTTCTACGTCGGCCACTATTTACTCTTCCTCTCAAGTCTAGTCATTCATGGAGGCCTTTTCTTTTGCCAGGCCTTTACGAACCGTGTGCATCGACGGCATCTGTGTCGAGGTAGAGTTGGGAGACGAAGTGAATCGGGGACAGGAAGGTTCTCAGTTGCAAGGGGAAAGCAACTGGATTCCATTTTCCCGAGTCGATCCACTGTAAAGATTTTTATCCTCCCGGTTTCGTCGCTCTGCTCGAAAATGGAATTGTCGCCGGTAAATCGGAAATTGGTGTGTGGGTGTCATCACGTGACCCGAACCCTTTCGATTCCGTTGTTCCACGAAAGCCAGGAGGTAGGAAAAAAACAGTGTCCCATTAGTTGTTCAAAGTTCATAAATAGTAGATCCCATACTTTTCAATACTTTTTGTAGTCTTCTCTTTCTTATATCAAACGTCAATCGAGAAAGTGGGGGGACTGTACTTGAGGATGATCGCACCGAACACTGGAAGGTATTTTAATTTCGGGGGAGCAATCATCCCCACGAAATCAACGACATTGGTTCGTGCGAGGAATCGGAGGATAAGCCATCCCATTTTCCAGACTCGATTCGCCATAAAGATTTTTATCCCCGCGGCGATGCCGGCCAGAGGAAAATAGAATCGTCACCCCGCCGCTTTCGAATCGGCGAATTGCCAGTGCGGCTTTCAATTCCCGCGGCAGGCGGGAGAAAGAGCGGCAGCCCCGGCAGAGAGAGAGAGAGAGAGAGGGGGGAGGGAGAGGGCTGCGAATGGAAGAGTCCTGGAGAAAGGATCTCGAAGCCGATACAACCGGAGGATGTCCGCTTGGGGAGACATTCAATCGTTTGGTGGCAAACGCTTCTCGCTCAAGATGGCGAAAGAGCAAAGAAGCAATGCCAGCGGCAACCTCTCTAATCGCACTGGACCGAGCCGATACACTCACCGCCGCTCTCACCATACTCTCCCCCAGATTTATGGATTCCTGGGGACGACCTCCTACGAAATTGTCTTGTTTATCGGCATCTCTCGCCTTACAAGACCTCCAGGACCACCGTCGGCAAATCGAATTATCGCATCCCCCAATTCCACCATCCACCGCGCTGGACTCGATTGATATCCGACTCAATCGATCGCCCGCGTTAATAGATCTGGACTATTTCGTACCAGGATTCTCACTAAATTTCTCACTTGCCTCGTACTTCGATAATATTCAGATAGACATCCCTATATAACAGATTCATGACACATTCCTTTTGATCTCCAGTAAAAATAAAAATGGTGTTCCGAGTCATCGATTTCGCCTGATTCTCGGGAGGACCCGCAGGACTCTCGGGCGCATACTCCGAGAGGGAGGCTGCGAGAAGGATAAATGGCCGGCAGAACAGGGGTAGTTACAGTGGCGAACTGGCAAGGCTCGAAGAGAGTGGGAGAGAGAGAGGAAGGGAGACTAGGGTGGGTCGGAGGGTGAGCGAGGCGGATGGCAAACATTATAATAAATCAGGTGGGCTGCGACGTGAATGTAAAATTGCCGGAACCGATCTGGTCGTGTATAACACGACGACGGCGAGCGGGAGGGGCGGCCGGGGGGTGATAGGGTAGAAACTCGGTGCAGGAGATATAGGAAGGGCTGAAACTCGCCGGCGACAAGAAGAGAGGGTGGAAGAGCTGGCTGGAAGCTGCTGGAAAGGGAAACGACGGTCTATTGTCAGGGTTATTTGTCATGCCGGGTACGTATCTATGGGATTCGGGGATGCCGATGGGGCGAGCATCCATGCCAGGATCGTTCCTATTGGCCGATTATCGATGGTTATAGCCGTGCTAAGCGCCATATGTAAAGAAACCGGGCGACACGCGATTCCCCCCACGATGCCGGGGAAAAAAGGAGAGCCCCGCTGCTACTTGGCTGGCCAGCACGAATCCACCCGCCTCCGTTTCTTCTCGATTTCCTTCCGATCGTTTGTATTCGTTCCGCAGGACGCCCCACCTGTCGCCGGCCGCAGGAGAGCACCGGCATTCCCCACCGAATTATGATATCGAATCCCGGACCATTTGTTACGCCGTGAAAGCGTGACGAGCACCCGAGAACGGCGGACTCTCGGCGCGCACCCTTCTCTTTCGCCGGCTCGTCGACGCGATTTCACGGCGACGCCGACGCTCTCGCGTTGCTAGGAAGTTTTAATTGAAAAAAATTACGACGCGCAGACCCGCTGCTCCCGCAGGGTGTTCGCTCGGTGTTAGAATCGGAGAGGCCTGGCAATTTCGATTTCGAGCCGCGCAGATCCCGCCCGATATATCCAATCGAGCCTGTTTGGTTTAAGTTTCGCCGGTTCCCTTTTGTTTGTTATTTCGCGCTCGCCCCGAATTAAACCCACACCGGCCACCCCCGACTGCCTCACCGACGCACCACCGTGTCCGGCCAGCCGCCACTTTTCGCTTTCGCACCTCTCCCTTTTCCCCCTGCCACCCTTTTGCCCTGGAGAGTCAACCCAAGTGAAAAAAGCGCACCGATAAACCGGGCAAACAATGAACGGGCGCCGCTGCGGTGTTTCGGATTTTTTTCGGCTCCGAAAAAAATTGGTCCCGCTGATATCACGTTCACGGACACGTCTCTCCGTCGATGTGGGAACGTGCCGTTTGCCATTTCACTCGGACGACTGCCCGTCGGCCATATCGATGGAGTCTTGCGGATATTGCGTGTGAACGCGATCTACGTGTCCGATCACATTCATTTCATGGATGATCACACGCTCTCGTATACATGTCTAGAAAGAGATCCGACTAATTGCCTGACGGTTGAGTCACACTCTCCGGATGGCCGGGTTCTCGAAGAGTAGTGATTTACATGAGAGACTAATAAATATCAGGAATTCCCGGCTTGATTTAATTACCTGATGCACGCTCGAGCGGCGTCCGATAAACAACTACCTTCGCGTTCTTTCATCGCTTTTGGAATTGATGGCCGTTCTTGAGGCAGATGTTGCGCTAAGCCAATCTATTTACCATTGAAATTTCTCTAGCTTGAGATTTGTATCGCGTAGACGAGAACATTACCTAATCGTTAATAAAGTTTGAATTCGATTGATGAAACTGTGCCTTTTATGTTTCAATTTGGATATGAAACTACAGGCCCATAGATGAAGAGTATAGTATAATGTGAATATAATTATATTGAACATTTTTGTCTGATTATCTTTTATTATCCTATTATCTTAATATATTTGAGATTGATATCATCACAATTTATAACTATGATGCTATCTCGGTAAGAACTGTTAGATCGCAATTCGGGAGGATCGTGCGGGCGCTCGATAATCGTCCGGGGCTTGTCATCCCCTTCCTAGGCGGGCGGCGGACGCGTATACACACATCCCCGGAGGACGAGGGTGGTTAACCTCGGCGTAACCTCGCTCTGATTGGCTCGGCGTTTAGGGGACGATTCGAGACACGATAGCGCCGCCGGTTGGCCGGATTTAATTAATCGATCGCACGCATTTACCGGCAGACAAATGGTGGCTGGTGGTGGTTAAACTCGACACCGGTTAATAACGCCGATCATTCCTCATGAAGAATAAACAAGTTCTGATCGCACCATGGATACAACCATTTTCATCGAATATCCAGCGGTATTAGTTCAAATACTTACAATATCAAGTCTACGTATAATAAATAACCAATCTCTTTAAGATTCACATTCAACTTCCGACAGCGAAATTCAATATATTTATATTGGAATAAGAGGAGAGTTATAATTGGAATTACTAATTTATAATTGTCCTGTACCAAGCAACATGTACCTGACAAAAGTAAATGAATCACGCAGTACCTTCAGCTATTGCCCAGGATAACTCCTCTCTCCGGACCATACAAGAGTAGATACGGCAAAATAAAAGGATGAGCTTGGTCTGTTGGCAACCGGGAAAGTGGCATTGGTGGAAGTATAAGGCGAGAGAACTCTTGGCAGAGCGATTGTCGCCATTACAGGAAGCCGGATTCCTCGAGGACCCGAGGAGGAGCAGATATCCGAGGGTGGAGGATGGCAGCGACGGGGGAGAGCGGAAGAAAGGGAGGTATGATGCTTTCATAAGTTATCGATTGAAAGGGATGGTTGGTGGGAAAGGCAGGCAGAGCAGTTTCCATGGAAACTGAACCTGCGCTCTGCGACTTGGACGTTTACCTTAATGCCCGGGAATTACGGGACGTGATTTTCGCCCCGGTCTTCTCTCCGCCTGCCCCCCTCTGTCACTCTCTCTCTCTCTCCATCTTCCGCCCTCCTCATTCCTCTCCCTCTCGGGGATCCTCTAAGCGATAATGTAATTTTCGTCCTCCCACCCGCCGGCAACCCACTGCTCTCCCTAAACTATACCGACGTCCCCGTCCGGAGCACCGCCATGCCGGCGGACGCGCGAGCTTCCCGATGGCAAACAGGAGGACTCGGTTCCCCGTCGAATTAATTGGATTCCCGGCGAAATTAATTGCGGCAGAAGCCACCGGGAAATCGAAGAGCTCGTCGCTCTAAATGACGCCGCGCCGCGCTGGCAAAAAATGTCGCCGCCTCAGACTCCAGTGCGGGCGGCAAGAACCAGCCGGCTATAACCGACTCCCCGTTGATACCTCAGTAATTAATGAACCGCCAATGATCTCCCTTGCCGAGGCTGATGAGGAGCATAGAGTAATAGCGGAGCTCTGGAAATGCTGAGTCGCGACGAACTACATAGTTTCTTGTCAGGAATTTATCAGCGCACACTCCAGATGGGCACATTTTCAAGGAACATTGTAAAGAATGTAATGGAGAGGCTCGAGAAGGCAAGAGGGTTTGATCTCTCTCTCTTTCTCTCTCTCTCTTTCCCAATGGCACAGCAAGTAGGCGAATGAAGGCTGAGCCACCCTCAAGGGGGCTGTGCCAGAGCAAGCCGGCATTAGCTAACTGCGCCCCGATTCGTGCTCGGATCGATCCGAAAAACGAGGAAACTTAGTGGGAATTACGTCAGCGCCGGGAGAGCTAATTCCGCTGGAAGCTGGAGTAAACGATCTCTTGAAGTAAGAACGAGTGAGGGAGAAAAACGCTCGGAAAATTCTCGGCCACGGAGCGCCGCGGCGGCGAAATTGACGATCTCTTCCTTGTATTATCGACGGGCTTGAACTTTGTTTGCCGGGCAATCTTGGTTTACGAAGCGCGCGAGGCAGCTCTTCCCCTCGAATTATGCCTATTTGTATTCTTCGTAAGAGCGTGGGTGTGGGCGTTGGGTGTCGAGGGTGGTTAAATGGCGAGTGGGAGAGTGATACCGTTGCCATGGCGTTATGTAAATTGGCAGATTATCCGCCAGTGCAAATTGGAAATCGGCTTGAGTGCCGGGCGAGCCAGCCGCGAGGCGAGGCGAGGCGAGGCGAGCATCATCCTGCAGGAGGAAAGCGTGTTGGGGTTAGAGTTGGTGGCCGCTCGTCGAGCGCGCCGCCATCCCCCCAGGAGTTACGAGGCTACACCCTCCATGATACGGCGTGCAAATCCTGTCGAATTCTCCCTCGGGACACGTTACACGCATTAGTTAAACTGGCAGCCCGATTGGCTGCTTCACCGCCCTGCGGGAATTTTCGCACTTTCACGGACGGCCCCTCCGACGGACCTCAAGTTCTGCCCTTCAACCGCAGTCATCGGCTTCGTCCCTCACTTTTTCCGCTCGTTGATAATCGTTTGGCACCGCAATCGATATTCTCTGAAGCATGCTCCATGCGACAGAACCATTAAATAGGAATCCTTAGGTTAAATAGTGCTAGTAGTGTCAACATTTCCAAGCGGAGGAGAATAAATATGCCATGAAGTCCATCTCCAGAGCTTTCCCCACTGATACCACTGCGAGTGATGAAACGATCACCTTTGATGACATGTTAATTTATCTGGGTAAGTAGCTTTGGATAGTGTTTCCCTTAAATGGACCAGGAATAGTTTAAAGATGCGATGCAATGAATTTCTTAGGCGAGTTCGGTTTATATCAGAAGGCCCTGTTCGGCATGCTCTTCTTTTTCCTCACTTTCCTGGGCTTCGTCTACTTCACTCAAATCTTCATAACCGTCGTGCCGGTGGAACACTGGTGCAAGCTGCCACTAGTGCCCGGATGGAGTGTCGAGAAATTGAGGAATCATACGATACCGAGCTCTAAGCGTGTTCCCTACGAGGGTCACACATTACCGTACTCGAGATGCTGGATGTATGATTTACCGCTGGACAAACTGCTGGCGGCCAATGAGCCCAACGAAAACTGGCCACTCAAGCGATGTCAGGACTGGGACTTTAAATACACCGCACAGGACGTGCCATATGCGAGCTTCGCCACTGAACATTATTGGGTACAGAATTTCCCCAAGACAAAGCAGAAATTCGGTTAATTTTGTATATTTTCCAGGTTTGCGAAGATACTTATAAGAGAACAGTGGCCGAAAGTATCTTCTTCATGGGTGCGATTTGCGGCGGCTTTCTCTTCGGCTGGTTGGCCGACAAGTACGGAAGAATTCCAGTGCTAGTTGGGACCAACATGTTGGCCTTCGTAGGCGGTCTCCTGACTGTCTTCACCACCGCCTATTGGCAGTTCTGTTTCTGCCGATTCATTGTCGGATTCGCTTTTGACAATACTTTCGTCGTTGCTTACATACTTGTTCTTGAGTACGTCGGTCCGAAATGGCGGACCTACACTGCCAACATGTCCTGGGGGATATTTTACACTCTCGCCGGCTGCGCTATCCCTTGGATCGCTTATGCCATTTCCAATTGGAGGATCTTCGCGGTGGTTACTTCTGTTCCGTTAGCTTCCGTTCTCATTACACCGTTCGTTGTGCCCGAAAGTTGCAGGTCTTTAACTCCCACTACGATTTCGTACAAGTTTCACAGAGTAATTTGTGTGCTTTTCAATCAGCAATTTCAGACTTCAATTTTGATCAGACATGTACGGTCAATCAAGAATTCCTTAACATGTTTCTGAATTTCTCTATTGAAAGAGTTCAAAAACATTCGTGGAAACTAACCATACAGTTAATTTATAATTATCGTATAAGCTGAGGTGATTCAAAGGCAAATGATTTACCTTTTGAATGCTAAAGGAATTCTATGGACACTGAGAGCAAGTACCGTAATCTTTGCACTTTACTTAGATGGCTGGTCAGCAAGGGCAAGCTGGAGAGGGCGGTGGGGATCATGTCTCTAATCGAGCGGATCAACAAGACTCAGGTACCTCAGGACATTTATGAGAAGTTCCTCGACGACTCCGTGGAGGCTGCCGAAATCCTCGAGTCGGAGGAATACACAGTGGTCGATCTCTTTAAGACCGCCAGACTAAGGCAAGTCTTCCAATCCACAAGTTATCCAAATATTAACACGCATTAATTAAAATCAAAAGGAGAATCACAATTCTACTGACAATATCCTGGAGCATCATCTCAATGGCGTACGATGCGCACATTCGAAGTCTCGGCAGTCTCGGCATGGACAATTTCTCCACATTCACCATCACATTCGCCACCGAATTCCCAGCGGTCATTGTCATAATGTACACCCTGGACGTGTGGGGCCGAAGGTGGTGCATGTTCGGTTCGGTGATGCTGTCAGGCTTCTTCAGCTTCTCCGCAGCCGGTTGGTCGCCCGGACTCGGCTTCGCCTGCTTCGCCATGTTCGGCAGATTCTTCATCAACGTCGCGACCAACATTGCCCTGCAATACGCCGCGGAATTACTGCCGACGGTGGTACGCGGCGAGGGGGTGGCTTTCATTCATATAATGGGATACGTCGCAATGATTCTCAGCCCGATCGTTGCCTTCACCGCGAACATCCAGTACAACTTGCCGATGGTGATCTTGGGTTCCCTGACGTTCGTCGCTGCAATCCTCGTCCTATTCCTGCCCGAAACCCTCAACGAGCAGCTGCCGCAAACTTTGTTGGTACTTAGGGCACGCGTGTCTCTGTTTCGTGAGGATGCTTGGACGTGTTGCTTATCAATTAACTTGCGTCCTCAGGACGGAGAATTGTTCGGGATCGACCAGCAGTTCTGGGAGATGCCGTTCTCTAGGGGAAGGAGGATGTTCGAGCCCGAAGGACACTATTTGCACGCGCTCCGCCCGGTGTCCCGTGTTGCCATGCTTCGCTCGAGTATGGACTCGGGTCAGTTGAGTAACCGGAAGAGAGCGGAATATACTAGTATGTGGCAAAAGGTGAGTGCCATCGGGAGGTCTCCGAGCACGAACACTGTCGCTTCGACTCCAATGGAGTACCTGCAGAAACTACGCCAGCGCCAAACCCGGGAGTAGTCAAGATCAGCAGAGAAGATCGGATGGCATCACTTTTTACGCAGGTCTCTGATAAACTAATTTAATCCGAGGCACATATCTGCACCTGTTAAGAACTAACAACACTCGCAACTGTCACTGTACTTATAAAACTGAAGGCAGACACCGAAAGGGTTGTCAGTGCAAAACAAATGTCGCAGTGTTCATTGAGGCGCGAAGGGTAAATGAGAAATGGCCTATTAGTTGATTAATTCGCGCTCGCCCTCTTACTGAGACGAGCGTGTACAAGTCAAGATAGGAGTGCTAGGACTTCGGTGATAAGCAGGTTCAGGGTGTCGCGAGTTGTCGCTGGCAACTCGGGACAGGCCGAGATAGTCACTTAGTTAATTACTGGAGTTAGCGACAACAGAGGGCCGACATGTGGTCGCGTTTAGCGGCGCGGCACCGAGGAGCTGGCCTCGAGTTTCGCTTCCTTTTCTCCAAAAACGCATAAATCCTGCGGAGGCCACCTTCTCCCAGTATGCCAGGGATTTCCCTTCGGGGGCGTTGCACGCCATGGGTGGTTGGGCGACTGAATTTCTCTTACGTAACTGCCGCCCTCTCCGATATGAAAAGGACACGGCTTAGAGTCGGGAGAACATTTTTGTGGCGACTCCTTTTTAACGAAGGACTCCTAGTGCTATTCCTCATACAGCGAGGAGTCAAAGTTCCATTAATTAGACGTATCGACAACGTCTTAACAAGGATTTCAACTCGAGCCGGAAGGCGAGCAATAAGAGGCGAGCACGCCTGGAAAGCCTTTCGATCTCGTCAAACTCGTTTAAACGCACTCGCCGCTCGCCAACTAGAATTCGATCGGACGTTGGAAGCGGTATATATCATGATATGAAACTGTATTCCCCCGGGAGGGAAGGCCTTGCCTTCCAAGACTCCGTACCGAAAGAGTAACACGAGACAAACTCACGGTTCTCGTCACTCGACACGACTAATGGACCCATAATGACCGAGCACCCTGTTCAGCCCGCGTCCGGCGCACCCACGCGCTCGACCCCGATCGTGCGGAAAATCTCGAGCACTGCTCCTTTCTTCTTAGCGGGGAAAGATGGGACGTGACAAAAGGGCAACTTCCGAGGGCGCAGGATCGAAGGGACTTTTATCCAGCGGGTTCGATGATTTAATCCCGGTGATGGTGGCAGGACTCGAGGGGTGCTTGAATTATTGTGGAAGAATCCAAAGCGTGCTAGTGACGACGGGCGAAGAGGGACGGCGACGAGGAGGAGGAGAGAATTCGGGGAAGCTCGTAAAGGCGAGATTGGCTGAGCCGGTTTTACGAGCTTTCTATCGCGTTTTCGGGATTATTTGAGAAAATGGAATCCTTCGCTTCTCTTCCCTCCCTCTCTCCCTCTTTCTCTATGCTCTCAAGAAAATCTCAGCAGTCGAGGGGTCTTCGTGGCGGCCTCGGGTGCCGGTAGGAGGAGGAGCTCTAAAATGCAAACCAGCTGGAAAATCGTAAAAGTGAACAATGTTACGAAGGTAATCGCGGCTGTTACCACTCGCGTCGACGCCAAGCGGCGCGCAAGTTGAGCCAAGGGGGATGCAAGCTGCAAACGCCACTGAAAAAAAAAGGCCGGCTGAGAGAAAGGGGTCCGTGGAAACGAGATACCACACTCGCATTCGTCAAAGGTTTTATTGCGGCCGCGCCAGAGAAACCGCCAGGGAAAATCCGCCCGTAAAAAGGGGGCGCGGCTGTAAAAAGGAAACGTATGTGGTGCGTCCTCTAGTTTGTCGCTATCGCGCCTCACTGTTTCTCAAAGGCGCGTGTAATGCGCCGTATTCGTACGGCTAACTGGCGTCCGAGACTTTCCACGAAAGTCCGCTCAAAGTGACTTGATCGCGACGATAAAGGCGCCGCTTTTTTAACCTCGAGACTTTCTCAGTTCATTACTCGAGCCGGTAATTGCGTGTCACACGCGGGACCAAGGTAAAAAGGCACGCAGTGCTCCTGGAAGAAAGTACATACGTAAGGATAGCACGAAGGATTGCTGCGACTGGAGTGTTCCTTGGAGAAGAGAATCCTTCCTCATACTACTGTTCGTTTCCTTTCCACGTCGGTCAGAGATTCGCTCCAAATTCGGTAAGAAGAGGAGGCCGCGAGCGGATCGTACAGGCCGACTTCGCGGAAAGGGGGCCGAAGGGCCAACGCGTGCGTGTACTGTCATCACAGAGCTCATTTCTCGCCGCACACGGACGGACCCAGGGCGAAACTCGAATGATGTTTTAACGAGACGCCGAAGTGGATGATTTTCAGGTAGCAGTGACACCCTGCGCCCCGAGGGCACCGACCGACATCACGAGAAATTGAATATTCCTGCATGAGAGAGGAGCGCGTTCGCACGCGCGTTTCGTCCGGGACTCACGATATACTCTCAGAGCAATCATCTCCGCGAGAATACACCGGAAAGCCTGCTGTTTCCTTCATTTCGGTAATACTTTCGAGTCCCTCCAGGAATAAACCTGCTTCTGCCGTAAACTCGGCCCAAATTGCCCGAGCAATTCACTCCCTTTTTTTTCGATCTCAGCGCATTGGAGAAGTGCGCTCTATGTTCTATCGCAGGGTGCGCAGAGATCGACAGTGCAACTATATCCTGGGAGCAGGCTCGCTCTCAACAGTTAGAATGCAGTAGCTGGGAGGAGCAGAGGAAGTAGGAAGAGTGTTAGGCCACAGTAGCTTGGAAGTCGAGGGCAAAAGTTAGCCGAGGTAGCTGCTGCTCTCTCGAAAGGCGAAGGAAATTGCGAAAAGGTTGAAGAGGCAGTTTCGCTCGGCGGAGTGGCGTGCTAAACAAACAGTAGTTGCCGGCGAGAGCAATCACGCAGGAAGTGAAGCTCTCCCGCTGCAAGGTGAACGGGAAGATGATCGGCTGGCTATGACCGGGCACTCCGGGGCGGCCGCAAGCTGCGAGGTGAAAATTGCCGGTTTGCCGGGAGCTCGGAGGATCGCTCGGGAGAACCGAGGATATCTTGCACTCCGCTACTCTCCCGCGGATGGATGCTGCTTCCACATGTACCATGTACGTGCTGGTAGCTCGAGGCCCGAGAGGAAAGGCCGGCAGCAACCTTCGGTTTTATCGACTCAAATTGGCCGGAAAGTCCACTCCACCGAGCACGTGCACGGCTCTCTTCCTTTAACGCGCCACTTCCCCCTTTTTTCATCCTTCTTTTCCGCCGGTATCGGCAAACTATGTACAACAACTTCCTATGCCAAATCACTGGCCTCAAAATTGCTTTGTTTGCTCAACCCGTCCGAAGTGAGGTAAAAAGTGAAGATGAAACTGATTCCGTGAAGATTTTCGGTAAGAATCCGGGGTTTCGTCGTAATTCTAATGATGCGGGGGGAATTCGGGAGGACGATGCGATCCCGGGAAGGAAGGGAAGGAGGCAGACCATTTAACAGTGATTAGGGCCAGGCGGAGGAAGATCGTAAACGGCGCTGGTAATAAGCGAAATTACAGTCGAACGCTAGCCCGAGAGATTCGTGAAAAGGAGGATGGTAATTGCGCTATCCAGCCGATTATTACGACTTCATAAGGCCTCCTGTCACATGCCACTGCGCGCGAGTACATGCTCGTTAGGAGCTCGTAACTTTAATCGATCACCTCTCCAGTTGACAGCTTGATCTCGTTTCTCGATCCTCTCGCCCTCCTCCGTCCTCCTTTCTTGTTTTGACAGGCCACGTGTATAAGAGAGAGAAAGCCGAGCCAGTTCCCCTCTCGCTCGCCAGCTCGCCTGTCTTCTCATTCCCTCGGGCACCATCTCTAATTAGCCGTCGGGTTTGTAGATCCGGGATAATCGGCTTCGAAACGGTCGTTCTCGATCGTCCTGCTACATACTTGTTTCTTTGCCTTCGCCCCCTCCCTGCGCGCATATGATTAGAGCTCCTTTTAGCATCCCATTTACCAGTGCGACTTGCGAGCGCTTCGGGTCTGGAGGTCCTCGATCGAGAGCATCACGTATCGATAAATGCTCTTTTAATTATTGGCGATTGGACCTGTTCTTATCAGGCGTTCGCGCCCGCCTATCTTATTTCGGGTGGGAAGCCAAGCGCTGATGGCCGTCTTCATCGGGCGCTCTTATCGCGGAGGTCGCCGCTTAATTGACTATTACCGTCACCATCCGCTCATTATCGGCGCGCGCGCTCGCTGATCGGGGAATGTTTGTTCGCGCGGCGAGTCGTCCTCGACGGAATCGCCGCCGGATAACAATGGATCACTGATATAGAAAGGCAATACGATATCGGGCGGGCCGCATTACCCGTCACTCGGGTGTAGTAAAGGAGCCTCGATGCGCGCGCCGGGCGTAGTGCGGTGCTTTAGAATCGAGCGTATCCATGAAAGCCGTAAAAATAGCGGTGCGTAATAGGTCTGCTTGTCCGCCCGCTCCCCCTTCCGAGGTGTAGTTCTCCTGATCAGAGATCGAACTCTCGGGGGCGACAAGAATAACACGGTGAGCCAGCCACCCTAGGAGAATGGAGAGCCCACCGCACGTACTACGCATTATGTACTGTGTGCTTACAGTTTATAGGATGATGCGCGGCTGCACGCCGTTAGGGCGGGGGACGATCATCCCCCTGCAGTTAACTCAAATTGCATTATGGGAGGGTGCTGCTCGCCCGCACCACCGATTCCCGCCTCTGCCCTCGAGATACACTGATGGACCTCCATACTCGGCCAAACACCAGCCGAACCATCGACTACATCAACAACCAGCCTTCCTTCGCTCGCGAATCTCATCGGTACTAAGTTCGTTCATTTGCAACTTCGAAATTAAACTCTTAAACGTCCGATTCCATGTTCTTGATATTCGATTTTAGATCATGTGACGGAAGACTTCAATGAGTGATTATATCTTGAATTTTTTGGGTGAGCGGACCGAATACTTTATTAAGTTTGTTCAAATTAAATCCTAGAATTGAACTTGCGATTCCAATGCGGCCTTTTTCGTCGCATTCTACTGCTGATTAGCGCTCAGCCATCTTCAAACAGGGGAGCGCGTGGAGGTCGATCCGATGTCGATTATTTGCTCGCCGCTGATGGAGAACGCTGGCATTGGCCTGTGGTGGATGAGGCGTGGAGTAGTGGTGGTAGGACCCTAACTCCGATCAGCTCTATTTGTTTAATAGGGATTATTGTGCTGCACGGTGGGGTCGGCTCGACCAGCGAATTGAAATCAAATGACACGTGACGCCCTTCGACAAGGATTGCCTCTTTGTGTCGCTAGCAGGCATTATCCGCTCATCTTGTTACTCTGCGCCGAAATTGGCCGTGTGCCATTGAGGCCAATAATCTATAATGCGGATAATGTCTCTCGTTAATCACTCGTAACGATTTCTCTCTTCCTCTCAAAGTTCCCGTTTCAATCGGAAGCCCCTCGATCTTTCGCAATAATGTCCTCGTTCAGCCACTTACCACGTGAGAACGCAAAGGGCGTAAATGCAACTGCCAAAATGAACTCCTGGGTCCTCATCGCTCGATCATGTAATTACCGGGCGAATAAGATAAGCCTCGGCTCGAGGGGGAAAAAGTGGAGGAGATGATCGCCATATTTCTTAACGAAGAGGATTCAGCGGCGATGCCAGGCGGACGAGTAATGAGAGGAGATTAACAATCCATTTCACCTCTGATGACCGGTTAAACGGCCAGCGAGCCACCTGGGTTTTTGCCGAAAGTGTTCCTTAGTCCGCTGCGGTTTCCTGCCCGTGGAGATACTTGGGCTTCGATGTCGCTCCTTGGAAGGAGAAGTGAATGCGATCGTTTTACGATGCTTTTGAAATATGCTGCACGCCCGGGGAAGGTGGGGGCGAGGCAGGGGTGAGTGGATCTCACCCGAGCGCGATTTACGGCCGATCCATATTTGTACTTTACACTGATTTACACCGGCGAGCTCACTACTCCCTCGCACGGTTTAATTGAGTGGCTTGCAATCGCGTGGTTTCGATTATTTTCCCGAAGGACTTTAGTGCCGCATTAAATACACACGCTTGTGGCGAGAGAGAGATGGGAGTCTGTCGTAACGGAGTCTCGTTGGTATCCGCAATTATCTGTCGATCGTAGGGAGCCTAGCCAAGGAATTCTTCGGGCTGATGACTTCATTCCGCAGTAGAAAGTCCTCCTTTATGTTTATTAACCCTGTACGTGCTAATAGTTTCGGTTTGCTGTGAAACTATTACTTCGTATTACAGCCAGGCTGCCAGTTTTTGAAGAAAGACCACCTTTGCTTAATGAAAGGCACGCACATATCCGTGCCATATCTTTCCCCTGATTGGCAGCTGCCCAATCGAATTCGAGCCCGATTGAGCGATGTTTTGCAATCTGTCGATCTTGTGCGACCTCCCGAAAACAAAAGAGCGTCTATATACATACACAGTGAAGCGCGCGCAGGAATTGCGAAAGCGCATAGCGAATTCGAGGAGAGGAAAGTGTCTGATGCAAAAGCGGCCACTTATTACGGCTGATGTCCGGCCAGTTAATTAGGCAATTTAATGTGGATCGGTAATAACTTAATTAACGAGCGGCGCTCGCCACCTCTGAACCGGGACTCCCGATAATCTAATGCACGGTTCCGCAATGTCCAACGGCAATTACGTCAGCTACATTATACCGAGATAAGCAACGATATCATTTCCGACGGCGGAATTTTGTCATCGAGGCCGAATCTAACACCGAGCGACTGAGAGCCGGATTAGCCAATGGCGCGCGAGGAGAGAAAGAATCGCATCATTGGGAAATGCGCGCGAGCGATGATTTACCGTGGAAGTTGCTTGGGGGGAGATTGCAAGGAGAATTCGGTGGCGGAAGCGACGGATTCCTGGAGCGACACAATGGGTGAACGAAGCGGCGAAGAAGCGGCGAGGGATAAGACGAGCCAGGCAAATGGAAGTCGGTGAATCACGAAACAAGCGGTATGTAAATCCGCGTAACGGAGCCGTTTATTCGGCCCATAAAAAGCCCAATAAAACCTTCCTTCACCAGAGAAGATAGTCGCGCCTCCTTCCGCTCTCGCATGCCCCCCGCCACTTCCTACTTCCCTGCCCCCTCCGTACATTTCACTTCACAAACACCCACACGAGACTTATTGCTTCTCTCTATGCATCTTCAATATTTGAAACAGGTCCGATTATAGCAGCGTCGAGGAAGAAATTAAGACCAGAATAGGAGATTTAGTGCTGACGAGAGAATTAAACTCAGGGCGTGGGGTGTGAATCAAGTAAATGGGGGTCGAATAAGAGAAAAGGTTACACAGCCGGGACTTTTGCAGCGACATGTACAGACAGTTTCCCCGGGATTTGCCTAGCTCTCCATCCACCGTCTCTCCTGCTTCCCCGGAAAAGTGACGGAGAATAAATCGTCCTGGGAATAAAGAATACCGAGGGAACTCGGCCAGAGAGGGATGACGCCGTTTGCGTCCGTGCTATTCTCGTTACTCGGCCCCGAGAAAGACGACGGATTTTCCAGGAGCGGAGAGAAATCGTTCTACATATTGCCTCGAATTGATCTCCCCCCAACCACCACGCGGCCCTTTTTTCTCCCCAGCCTCGCCCACGAAGGAAAGTTCTTTTTTCATCGAGAAAGTACCATCGACACGAGCCAACCCTGTCATCACTCGGTGCCGAGCGACAGGGTGACGAATGGCTGCGACGATTGCTGGGAATTTTCAGATGTACGGAAACTCGGGGCCGAATTGTTCCTTTAATTAGGGCGGGCTTCGATCGCCGGGATCTAGTTAGCGGGCAGGCTCTTCTTCGGGAGAGCGTGATTTAGAGCGCGCTGTTTTTAGACACGCGTCACTGGGTATATTTGGGGAATGATATAGTACGCCGAAGCGGGTATAACCGGCCTCCCGCCGTAGACATCGTCCAATTGTCCTCTCTGTTTATCCGACGTGTTGTCTCCCGACTTTTTCTCGGCGCGCCGCTGACATTTGGCAGCGGCACTTTTCACCAGAAGGACAGGCCGGCCGAGTAATCCGGTGGGCCGCAGTTGACAGTGCAAACAGCGTCTCGCTGTTGGGAAAATATTTTCGCAAGCAGGGTCTGCTAGCTCCGAGGCATCGCCCGAAAGCGATACACTGCTCAATTGGCCGGGGCTGCCAGGTGGCATCCGGCGAGGATAATATTAAAGGCAATAAAAAAATATATCACTCACTTCGATGGAGTCTGCATCAGGAAAGTCGCTGCCAGAACTCCAGCAATAGTCCTGTGACAAGAGAGAGAGAGCCTTTCGAATGTGTCTGCAACACCAAGAAGTACAAGTGAGAAAGTTGTCAGAGACTAGATAATGAAGATATTAATTGGCTCTCGGTTTTCGGAGCCCAATAAATCTCGGTTACACGCACCCCAGACACTTTCCAGGACTTCGGAAAGCTGAGCGGCACGCGTTCTCTAATTCCTAGCAGATTCCCCGTGACAAATTCTAACGAGCGTCCTCCCAACATTGATGAATATTCACTCGAGCCCCCCTCACTGGCCGGGTGGGCCTTATCGTTTTATTTTCGCCGTGAATTACGGCCCCGATCGGCCCGAACTATCTGTGCACCGCAACATCTGCCGTCGAAAGGAGCACTCAGACACGTGTTACGTATCTTGCACGCCCCACTGCCGAAATATTTAACGCATCCCGGTGTCCCTCGGATGCTTTGACCCTCGCCGTTCGCCCGGAAGGTGTGACACCTTCGGGGATCAACTCTCGTCTTCCGATACGAAATGGGAGAGGCCCGCTATCGGCAATGAGAGATAAACTAGAAAGAGTTGCGAAGGAGAGCGCCAGCAGTTTGCAAACAGCCCCGGGGGCGCTAACGAAATCATCGTAAGGAGCCACTCCGACAAATTCATAAAGCGGAGTTCGTAAAACGTGCGGTTAAGGCCGAGCCAGATGGAACGATCTTCCACGGAGTAGGATGGAAAAGGGCGGATTAGAATGAGCGAGAGAGGGAATGCTCGTAACTCCGTGTAACCAGGCGTTGCGTTAAGTTGAGCGGCTAGAACGATGGCTCGTGCGAGCTCCGAGCAGCCGAGGATGCATTTACGTCAAACGGCGTAAGTGCAACTCTTGACACTTCATTGCACGGTTCCCTGCGGTCCTACGCGCCTTATCTCGCCACTGGGGAAAGAGGGAGAGCGTATCATTGACGAGAATTCACCGCCGGAAGCATCTTCTTTTCCAAACTGCATCCCCGCCTGCTACTCGTAAATCCATTCGCTCTTTCCAACCACTTTTTCCCGCCATCGCCGTGGAATCTGTCGGATCAGAGTGATGTGACGAAAGCGGATGGAAATGGTAATGGTCGAAGAGGAGCCAGAATTAATTAGGATTCTCTCTCTCTCTCGAGGATGATAGTTGGACGAAGGGGTGAGTAATATTGGTGAGGTGGTAAGGGGGCTCTCGGGGGTCTCGGAGATCTAAACGGCTCTCTCTCTCTCTCTCTCTCTCTCGTCGTCTATCTATCGGACAAGTGAGAGGAGCGCGAGAGGGAGTGAAGAAGGTGGCCGAGCGAGATCGAGCGAGATCGAGGATGTGTTAAAACGTATTCTAATGCGTGAATGCGTGCGTGTTAGGGCCGCGCGAGCGTGTGCACGATGCTTTAACAAGGGTCTGACAGGCTCGTTGCCGTTGTTATTTATCGGTTATGTCGGCGCATCTCCCATCTCGACGAGAGAACTCC
Organism: Crossocerus cetratus; assembly: GCA_963675795.1. Classification (NCBI taxonomy): domain Eukaryota; kingdom Metazoa; phylum Arthropoda; class Insecta; order Hymenoptera; family Crabronidae; genus Crossocerus; species Crossocerus cetratus. The sequence goes on along the minus strand of OY776666.1, from coordinate 14,520,735 downwards.
TCTTCCCCACTTCACTTGGCGCTCTCCCTCTCGCTCGCTCTTCTCTCATCCACTGGCTCCCACCTTTTCGCTCCTACTCGCCTCTTCGCACGTGTGCGACTGCTAGAGTCGACACGCTTCGCTCTTTCTCTCTCGCACTCCTCTCCACCAGCAGCGTAGCTAATTCCCGGGCGATGGGGAAAATCGGCGAGGAAACGCGCCGGAAAATAGACGCCTGGGACTTGTCCCGACGGAACTAACGAGATCGATTACTTATGCTCGCCTTTCCGAGAGTCGCACACACCCCCCGCATAACGGCCCTCGGCCATCCAGGCGAAGGTGCATACCTGTTCCCTCCTTCTCTCTTTCTCTGTCGCTCGGCAAGGAGCCGAGTCGAGCGAGTGAATTTCTGAATGGCGAGAAACGAGATTGGCCCACTTGTAAACAGATCGGAGTAATTGATGAGAGCACTTATTCACGCCTGGCGGATAATCACCGGACGAGCAAGAGATTCGAGGTGTTTGTGTGCCTCTACGCCAATGAGGAAAGCTTCGTGGCTTATGGATACGGTGTACATATTATGGCTGGATGCTTACCACTGCCCTAGAGAGGGATGGAAAGAGGGAGAGAGAGAGAGAGGGGGCTGGTTTATGCTGCGATGGGAGGCGGGTCAACTGTTAACCGCGAGCACGTGTTAAAGACATAACCACTTACTTGAATGGCTCTGGGTTTTATTTATCGCGTGCCACCACCCCCGCACTCGCACTAGGCACACCGGCATCCTTGAAAAATCTCGCCACTTCAGGAGAAAGCATTTTCTCCCGGGTGAAGAGTGATCTCAGTGCGGCAACTTATGCGTCGACGAAATTACGACAGACAGTTGGAGGCAACCCCCGAGAACTGGTCCAATTAAATCGTAGAACCCATCCACTTAACGGACGCAGATACGAGGGAATTCACACCTTTCAATTTAATTACATATAAAATCAAAGCGAATAACATGGACTTGGATAACATTTGTAGAGAAGTGGTGAAAATTTCGAGACCTCATAAAACGCTCCTAAACAAGACCGTTCAAGTTAGTGGCAATGTAAATGAATTATGCAAATAGAGTTATTGAGAATTCTCAACGCCATACATTGGTTCAGCGAATAAAACAGTCGGAGGTTGCACAGCAGGAAGAATGGGAAAGCAGAGAATACCAATGATCGTTGAAAGGTGTAGAGCTGCGGGGGCACACGTGTCACTCGACACTCGGCGGAGCTGGAAGACAGTGAAGAACGAGGCTAGCCGGCGAAAACTAATCCGCATAAACGAGCGGCATTTTCGCCAGGCATGCCCTCGGAAATCAGAGTTAACAGCAGTCGGACAGATTTATCAAGCGCTCGAGCCCTCGAGGGAGGCGAGAGTGAGCCGCAAGAGCGGCAGGTTGAGCGAGCGTTCCCGGGGGAGCGGCTGCGCTCATACATGCGCATTGGGAGAATGTTCCCGTGGAAATCTGACTGGCCCCCGTCCCCAGTAACAACAGCCATCAGCTGGTAGGTGGGGGCCTCTCGTTACGCTTTTAATCGTTTCATCAACTTGTTGTTATCGCCGGCGAATGTGCGGCCATTTTGTCGCCGATTGGAGGCCGGATGGCCTCTCCCGACTGTTTTCTCCCCCGGGTGAGTTGCGCCGGATCGCCGCCCCGATTTGAAGTTATTAAAAGCGCTGCGCCGCGAGGACTGGTCATTCCTGTAGGATGCACCATCCGCCAGGAAAAATGGCCCTTGTAAAACTGCCAGGGGCTGAATCGTTCCAGTTAGCCGTCGGTTTCGAGCCATTCGCCGGCATCCAGCCGCATGCACTTGCTGCGAATGTGCAATGTCAATAAATTATGCGGATGGAGTTATTGGGATTAATCGGCGATGCGTGCTGGTTCTCGGGATGAAACAGTCAGCGGACAATGTGTTAATAGAGTCGAGATGGTATGTAGGAGGCATACGCTCGGGCGAGAGAGCTCGCGTACCTTAACGAGGTCGTAAATCGAGAAAAGCGTTCTTTTTTCCGGGAAAGATCGTGAAACCTGCTCGCGCGCGGCGCTGACCCGAGAGAGGGTAGAGAGAAGAGAGGCTGGAGGAGTCTCGAGTTGGGCCCCGGACATTCGATCTGTTTTCGAATTAGACGCGCCGAGGTAGTCGCTCGTAAAGATGCTAGAGGAGAGAAAGAGAGGAATAGAGAGAGTGAGAGACCGAGCGGAGGAGAAAGAGCGCGCGCGAACCAGCGTAGATTCTATCTGGTAGAATTATGTCTTTATTAGGTGGAATCTCTGTCCGATGACCATAACGGTTTCCCCCTGGCTAACTCTCCCAGTCTCTGACTGCGAGAGTAGAACGAAGGAACCGCAGGTGTCCCGGGACCAAGTAGGAAGACGGAGAACCCGTGAGGAGCGAGAGATCGAGAAAAACAAGGGCCGAAAGAAAGGGAAAGCAAAGTGTATTCTCGCTTCGGGGTTGATCGCGATTGTCGTTATTTACGCTTAGCCAGAGCCAGTACCAGTTTAGATCTCTGCCTGATCAGCATGCCAAAAGAGAGAGATTTCTCTTTCTCCTCCTGCGACCCTCCCTCACCCCCGTCCCCCTGATCTCTCACACCCCGCTTCGCCCGGGACCCACGGTAGCTCACCGTAAATCTTGCCGCGTTTTTGCGGGCACCGTTACTTCTTCTCGCCACCAGCGGCCCCAACGGGATCCGCTTTCCACGAACTCTGATTTTTCCCTGCCGATTTCGGGCCCGAGTCACAGTCGCAGTATCTCGAAATCTCTTTCGACCGCTGACATTGGGAAACTCCTCTATCGTCGTCCTGTGCTGTTACTCGAGGGTTGTTTTAATATCTTCATGATCATACCCTTTTGCCTAATGCACAGGGTGAACGATGCGGTAAAAAGATAATTTCAAATTATCTAGGAATCTTAATTATACGGGAATGTTCTCCAACATTTCCCGAGAGACGTGCCCATTGAATACAAACGTACGTATCAATATACTGTAAAATCGTCATCTAGTAAAGATTGTAAAGGAAGTGTTCGAAATTGTCCGACTGGGGGCTTCTGGATAACGGACGATATTCCTTTAAAGTAATCCGAGTGGAAAAACTGTGGGGCAGTGTCGATGGGGCGCGCTGCTCGGACATTTTCCACAGAACTATCGGGAACATACGGACGTCCTGGTTTCCTGCCGAGATACTTGACAAACGATGGCCCATAATGTCCCGAATAACAGGGCACCATTGACTCCGAGCAATGTCGCGTGGGGCAGGGATCGAGCGCCGAGCACCAGGAGGTCCTACCCCGGCCACTTACTTATTTTTCCCTATTGTTCTCCGCACACTGGAGGCTGGTGCCCCTTCACCCCTGGGCAGTTTTCACGCTTCCAGCGAGAATAGGCCATTTAGCTCGTTTTGAGCAGCGACCGTGTCACATTCCACTCCCTTTTGTCTGTGCTGGTCCTATTTAGCTGGTCCGGCGGTAAGGGTGATCTTAAATCCTGATTAGCTACTTGCCTCTTATACGTACATCCATCAGAGGCTGAATTCCACGGCCGCATTTAGAAGCTTCCCTATGGGAATCTGTAGACGACCGAACATTTATTGTTAACTAGTAGCACTAAAGCAGCGCTCGTAATAAGTAGCCGTGTATATTCCTCGAGCGCCTCGGCTTTCACGAAAATTAACTACGCTCGTTCGCTTCGTCGCTCGATTCGAAATTCATTAATTCCCGCCGATGCGGACGCACACATGGTCGGCGGGACCAGCGTGGATGAGCGACACGCGCACGCACACGATTACCCTGGTGATCACCCGCGGTGCAGAGTCCCTACTAATGCGCGGCACGCCGGCTTTTCAAATCGAATTACACGCCGGTGGAATTGGCTTCCGTCAACGAATCCCATCGCCGGTCTTTATTAGCTCGAATTATTCGGTGGGACGCGACCTACCTGCTATCCCTCACTCCAGACACCCCACTTTAGATATAATGCCACCGCTATTTTCTAGTATTTCCGAACTTCCTATGATTTACAGTCGAGCTATACGTGGAGAAGAATCGAGTCCGAAGGACATCGTTCAATGTTGAGAACTCTGTTTACTGTAACACCCTAGCTCGGGAAACTTAAGTTTCGATTTCCCAATCGAATTGAAGCATTTCCCGTTCGGGCATTGTTCTATCCACCAGCCAGGTGGGATAATTGGACGTAGGATGTCGCACCCAAACCTATGAACCTGCCGGTGGTGCAATACAATTCTTGGATGCTTCTTCCTCCCCCGCTTGTGGCGACGCCGACGATATTATTCATAAACCGGTCTATTCTCGGGCTAATCGAAATCACAGGAGCGCCATTAAATCCCGGACAAGCCGCGCCCTTTAATCGTAGAGGAGGGAGGAGCGCGTGTGTCGCCTGACAACGTTCTCCGTGCGATTTGTCATCCACGAAATTGAGTCGCATCTGTGTGTATGCGCTACCGCACTCTATCTTCCACTGTGATCCTGTTGGGGCCTGCAGGACAAAACGGAACCACTCTCTCCAATGGATATTGCTCTCTCATAGCCGAGCACGTCGATCTGCCGCAGACAATGTCACGATAATCCAGAGGGAGAGAGAGAGAGAGGGGGGCATCCCTTCCAGGCTTGTAGCAATGTATATACGATCGTCCGCCGAATGGATACGGGCATGGACCATTAATATATGGCTACGAGGGCCATTGTTGCGAATTAGGTAGCATTGGGCGAGCTATTGTCGATGTCAACAGGGACCCCCCTTTCATCCTCAACGATCCACTACTGATCTATGAACAGCCAGACTCATGAACCCTACCGGGACACATCGCCCGGGCTAATGTCTATTCTACGAAGAGCGCTCATCCACAGTCTCCTGATGACTTCTGTGGAGCTTGACACAGCTGCCATTAGAATCATTAAATAAGTAACACTTACTGTGTGAAGCTTCCAAAAGGGTGTCCACGATGAGCACGTAAGCTGACTGCGGCGTTCACTTTTAGGTTTCAAGCTACTTACTGCGACGTCTATCGGTGAATGCTGGAACTAACATCGACCAACACAGATTGCTTCTTTACCAACTGTAAGAAAAGTAACGCGCCAAATGGCGAATGAGAAATAGAAAATACGCAGTATCTTATAATATTAAATAAAAAAGAAATAATAACCGAAGTGTGTGTTATTTGAGTTAGCCAACTATGAGACTTGACCTTGTGAGTTCAGAATGCGTTGACACAAAAAAATCAGGACGAGGCTTACAAATTACAATCGCAAAAGCAATCCCGCCATGCTGAGTGCTATGTGGCCTACTTCAGGCCCGTAGCACCACGTTACCTAAGGTTAGTACTTTTCCTCTGATATAACAGCGTATTAATCATATAATTCGACGAGGAGTTTTCGTCGGAAACGTGCGATTCTTGATGGCCGTAGTTCAAGCAACGTGGTGGTTGCCGGTGGGAAGCCTGTTATTGCGTGACTCTCAATAATTAAGGGATTAACGAAGGTTGCAGTTGGTGCGGGACTCGCTGTCAGTCATTCCGCAAAGATTCGCGGCTTTCGCATGACCGTGATCAAGCGTTAAAGGCCGAAAGCGCAAGTGGATGTCATGCAGGGTTCCGATTGCACGTTTGCTTAGAGTCTCGAGTGGAAGATCCTCGCAAAGAACAATGTACACCTTGCAACTGTCTGGCTTCATTCTTAGACGCGTTAATCGAAGCTACGCTCAGAATGGAAACAGGTTAGCATCTACGTGCGGTCAGTGTAAAAATTCAACGAGATTCAGTGGTTATCGCAAAAGAGTAGGCGTCTGGGTAAGAGAGCAGAGCGAGCATGTTGTCGAGGCCTGCACCAGACAGTTCGAGTTCGTGCTCGCACAGCGAATTCGACGAAGCATACAGATCTTCCACCTCTACACTAGAATTTGGGACGAGGTAGCACTCAAAGAGTTCCTAAGACAATTGAGAAGAAGAGTACAAAGAACCACCAAGCATTTCTTGCTGAGTGCTGTTGGAGTGGCGTACAATTGGGAACAAGAGAGAATCAGTGATCAGGACCTGAATAGGTAACTGTCAAATTCCATCTCAAGTCATAAGACAGAGATCATTCTTTATTTAGATTCTAAAAGAATTATATTCCTTTCAGTTACAAGGAAGAGATCAAAGGTATTCACAAGCTTATGGATTCCACTGTAATATGTGGAAAATGTCGTTTAAGAGTTGTTGTCGATGTATGCCAACCTGGAGTTAAGTATTGCAAATGCACTGGGGTCAAATCTACAGCCACTTCCAACCAAGACAGTACGCTCTCATTACTTTCCTACTGGGTGAAACAAAGATAGAGATAGGATTGCACAATGCTTTTTTTGTTTGGCACTTGCAGGTGATGGCTGGCAGCCATTCATAGAACGAAAGGATATGCTCATTTGGAGGAGAGAGGAGCCGAATTCCGGTGGTCTTTTTGCATACAAGGTCTATGGGAGTTTTGCTGATGTCAGTGCTGAAGATTTCCTACAAGTACAAATTGACGTCGATTATAGGAGGCAGTGGGATGCCACAGCTCAGGAACTACAAATTTTAGAATCGGATCCTAAGTTCAATGGATTCAGGGATCAGAGTACTGATATTATATATTGGGAAATGATCTGGCCTGTGTGTAATCATGTTACTTGAGCCCTGATTGCAACTAGAGCGATCTAGTACTAAAATACTGTGTATTTTCTAGAGATTATTTTCAAATAGGGATTACGTCTACCAAAGAAGATGGGCTGTGGATAGAGAGCAAGGATTAATAGTCATTATTAGTAAAGTAACTGAACATCCGAATGCACCTACGAGACCTGGAGTCTTTAGGTATTGCTGCATTTTGTCCATATTATTTGATCCTTTTTAACATTAGCATTTACACTTCATCATATGTTAATTCATAGAGTTACATCATATTGGTCATTTATGGTAATACGACCATACACTGAGTTTCACAAGCCCGGAATTGAATTTGGATTGACGTACTTTGACGACCCTGGTGTCAGCATACCATCGGCCATTAGAGCATGGGTCGCAATGACTGGTATGTCAATCGTTCATAGACAACTCACAAAATCTAAAATGCAAAACAAATAAACGATTCATTAACGCAGGTGTCCCCGATTTCCTGATTCGAATGCGGCAAGCATCGAAAAATTACAGTCAATACAGACTGTCGCAGCAGGGTACTCTGGAACGTAATGGTGATTGTGTTGAATTACGAGAGAAAACTGCGAAACCACAAGTATTGGTCGACGAAGAAGACGGATCAGAACCAGCTGACGGATTAAAAGATGGTGAAGATAAAACACAAGGAAAAGAAATCGACAAAGAGAACCCAACACTCCCAGAAACGACAAGGAAACAGCAAAAAATCGAGAACACTCAAAATTCGGACGATTCTACCGCTGATAAGGACAAAGGTTTCTTAAATTACTTCTTCTTTACGAAGCTATTTCCATGATGAACAATCATGGTACGAATACTGAACGCGAGCCATTAGTTATCAGTTTGTATGGTGACGGTGACGTCGTACTACCAATTTGTTTTAACAGATAGGCAATGCATGAATAGGGTCAACTGATATCGTGGATATTCGATGTATTCCCATTATTACAAAAACCGCTATACCTTCAGAACTACATAATTTAAAAAAAAAACAGATTCTTCCAAAAATCAGCAGGTACGAGACTGATCACCCTTTATGAATTGATACAGTTCCCAAACCACGTTCTTTTATACCCTATGGTTACTTAATAATTGTATAAATCAAAGAGATCCTTGTATAAAGTGTCGGGTGTATTACAAAATGAAGTCTATGTATGTATATATATGCATCTGATTTGTACAGTCCATCTTTTTTAAAGAAAAGTCGCTTGTATCACGTAAGAATGATCTGTGAAATAGTGTCATCAGTTTCTAGTTAGTAATTAGTATTCACTTAGGGCGCGTAATATTATATCGCACCGATTAATAAATGCGAGAACGGCCAAATTTAAGAATGCCTAAGTCAGGTGTCAATGCTAGTCCATTTATCTAGCCAGAATATGCATCATTATGTGTCATACGAATAAAGCGCAATATGACGAATGTTACCTCTATATCTTCTCACATTGCTCCTTCATGCGACTAGAAGTCAATATCTTCGGTTATCTCCCCGGCTATCTCTTCAGCTTCCATAGCCCAACTTAATAGGATATCATTATCCTCGTCAAGATGGAAACAGATTTCATCCGGTAACATCCGTGATTCCGATTTAAAACCAATGCAATCGTTATCGTGACATTTCTGATACATAAGTTTTCTATTTAAGTCGACGATCCAGAAGACATTGTTACTTTTGTGACGTCTGCCGATATTTTCGCAATATCTGTGCATACAAATAAAAAGTACATTGAATCTTATTCCCCCAGTGTATTCATCCTGATAGGTAATGTAGCCATAACTACCTGTAACCTACAGTTTCGTAGACCAAAATTCTTCTGTCACTAAATTGTTTCACTCCCCGGATTTTGCCAGGGTGTATCACCTTTTGAATGTAATCATCAAGTACGTGATATTGTGAGACAGATGGAACCAACTCATGTTGAGTAGTTTGAGCCACAGTCGCATTGTAAGTTTTAGTTTTAACTTCACGATTCTCCAAAAATTCAAGTAGTACCATGTTCTCCTTATTTGGAAAATAAGTTATCAAAGAATTCAAGAAAATCATTTGTTCCTGGTCAGTATGATTGACAACTGGAATGTATTTGCAATCTTCTGCTAGTATCAAATGCGAATTCTTTCCCCATTTGGTTGACTTGAATATTCGAAAATGCCTGTTCCGAGTGTAGACTCCAGTGTCGATGAACAATTTCTTACCAGTTTTAGTCTGAACCAATAATACTTCAATATCCTTTTTCTCAAAGGTATTTAAAATCTGATGTTCTTTCTTTTCATTTACAAAGCTAAGAATGTCATCACATATGGCTTTTATAAATCTCCCAGCATGAAAGTTATTCTTAAAGGCAGCTCCAGGAATTGTGAATATCAAATGTCTGCTAAACTTCTGCGGTGTACTTGAATCAAGATTAATAATATTATATCTATTGCAGAGCAAGCCCCAGTGCGACACTATATAGGCACATAAAATATCCACAAGCATATTTGTCATTCTCACACCATCGCACTCTGGATTCAGTTCAACAAAATACTCCAAATCTAGATACAAGCGGCATGGGCTTCCTTCAGGAATCACCTGTAGGACAATCATAAGCTTAAACAAACAAGACAAAACAATTGCCAAGTGCTTCCTCAAACTCCCAACATTTACCTCATATGAACACCGCCGCTCCGGCAACTGCTTCTCATAGTACCACCAATAAACTTCGGGATGAGCGACAATAAAATTTCGAGTACCATTTGTCCGCTGAGAGACAAATGTACAAAGCGGATCACTGTCAGTGCTATGTTCGGCAGCTGTAACCAGAGCCTCCGCTTGTTTCCAAAACTGTTTCCAAAACTGAGTGGGCCCCATAATATGATCGGGCATTTTTCGCAATTCTCTCACTGTCAAACATTGTGATGCTGGTTCCTGCGTTCTGTTATCTTCTGCTGTGTTGGAATGACAGAAATGAGGACCGTAAAACTTTTCCGGACTGATGCAGCTCATCCTTTCCTGTTATTGTAACCTGAATCACCAGAACTGCGCGTCTGTTGCATTTCCCGCCAGAATAATGTCACTTGAAAGGCTGATATTAGCCCCGTAACATATGAACTTTCGATTATCGAGGCGGACATTTTGTATCGATGCACGTTTCGACTTCGAGTGTATTGGCGTGTGTGGCGGGCGAACTTCTCCGAAGTGTTGTGCTGACTGAAAGAGAAATTATGTGCTTTTCCATTGAATTTGATGTCAACTTGGCTGCCCTTGAGTACGTGTATGTACGTATACTCTGATATATTCGTTTTTTATTCTCGCCATCCATCATTCGAACGGACATGTTGCCCAATATGGATTATATTGGGTCACAATACCGGAGCCACGCACTATGCTTTGATCAATCGCGCTACTCCTCGGATTTTTTGGACCTACTGTTAAATGTATGCGGTTATGTCTGGTTAATTCTGTACAAAGGGACTTGTGATACAATTCTTTTAACGATATTAACGTTTCATCTGGAAATACCCTTTCTCGAGGCTCCCTTTGTACAATCAATAGAGAATTAGCATCGATGCAGGGTAGTTTCGGTCTGTTGGGAGAGTAAGGCGATCCTCTGTAAATAAGTCAGCCTATAGGGTGGACACTTGTTGCTCTGCGCCAGAATGCGAGCGCGGCCGTTCTTCCTCTCGATGTCAATCAGTCGCCTATTCACTTTCGGCAAGAGCACCGTCAGCCATCGAGTGATAAACACCCATTTCTATCGTTTCGTCCCTCTGCACCAGGCACACCCGTACACCCTGGGCTCAGCCGAAGCCGGCGATTCCGCTCGAGGGCTGTCGGCGAAAAGTTGAAAAGTTGGCGCGCACCTCACTTTATCGGAGGCGGCTAATCCAGTGGTTGCCACTTGTGGGTTCCACGAGCACTCGATCATCCGGTCGCCCGATGGAGTCGAGCTGAGGGATAGGAAGTGGGAAGTTCCGCCGAAAGTACTGGTCGTCGGATTTGCATGAGGGAAGAGGGAGATTGCGGCGGTGGCTTTAATGCAGGAGCGAAGGTGAGCGGCGGCGGCGGTAGAAGCTTCTGAAGAAGGAGAAGGCAGAAGAGTAGGCGCGATGATGCTTTCGATAGCTATTATCAATCGACGCGATAGAAAATCAGCGATAACGGGAACACGAGCCAACGAAGAATCTACGTACCCACTCCTGACTGGCTAATGCAGCCTTAAGATCGCCACGGCGAGTGTTAGTACTCTTTCGAACCTCGGGGGACTTCCTTCCGTCCTTTGGACTGTCACCCCATCCCTTCACCGGCGTCAACAAGGCTTCCCTGGGAGGCAAAGTCAGGATCGCCGAGCTCAGTGTGATTATATAAGATTATCAACCTGGACATTCGTGACACTCGACTTGGGAAAAGGGAAACACGCCGCGGAGTTGTGACTCAACAGCTTTCGAAAGCCACTTGGAAATAGCAGTCGAAATCCTCCAGTGCTTACAAGTTTATGCGACCCTGTTGCTGTACTCGGCAATGTACCATCTAAGAATAGGTGTGCACCCATGCATCGGTCCTTCAAGATAGATCTTACTGTGCATCGATAGATATGAGCGAGCCAGTTGCAGACTCGTCTCTCACCATCGCCAAGCCATCTGCGATTCCAACTTGCCGTAAGATAAGGACGACAGAGGTGAAAGCCGGTGCCGCGTTCTCTGTGCTGCGAATATGACACGATCGGCAAGTGAGGAATAATAGCCGGCGATTGGTCCGATCGTAATCGTGTACACCCGGCTATTTACGTGGAAGTGTAATCGATCTTCGACACCTGGGTGGAGTGCCTGTGGGACCACCTAAGAGTGGCCACCAATGAAGAATGAGAAAGAAAATTAATTCCAGAATTATCATGGACGACCTTTTGGGATTCTCGAATAATGGATTTACCGAATTATATTATGGACTCTTCATATAGGAAATTTTGGGGCCAAGCTGGTTTAGATAGTTAGATCATTTGAAGTTATAATCAAGGGAACGATTCCTCGCGTCATCGGGAGTCCTTCAAGGTAGGCACGAGCCAGTCCGGCGTATACATGGGGTCCTGGTGGGTCGTCATACTGACGATCGGATGGATCACATCTAGTCAAGTGTATGGAAAAGTAACATGTCGTGAGGTCCAGTTGCATCGTGACTGCGAAGCTCTTTGCACTGAGAATAAGCAAGGAGCTATCTCCTGTGAGCTAAGGGTGGCTGTGCTTCTGCCGGCGGACTCGAGTTACGATATCTCCTTACCGAAAGTCCTTCCTGTCCTTGGTAAGCCTACATACTTGCCACTCCGTGTTCCTCTGTCAAAGAGGGATTATAACGGAGACTGTTTCATCCTAGATTTAGCTGTCTACGAAGCGAGATCGAGAGGGCTTCTACCCTACTGGTTGCAGATGAAGTTTCTACCGCAGGATGATCACTGCGACGCGATGTACGCCCAAATCGGGGCGATCGATAGCTACTCGAATTGCGTCCATCTGTTCCTTGGTCCCGCCTGCGATTACTGTGTCGGTCAGTAAACATTGCCGGTGGACACGAGGAAAGCTGAAATCGAAGAGTCATCCACTAATTATCGGATCTATAATTGCTTTCAGCTGCGGTCGGTCGGGCAGTGAAATTCTTCGGGGCGCCGCTAATTACAACGGGCGGCTTGACCTTTGACTTCACAGAGAAGAAGACCGAATGCAGGGACGAGTACTTCATGACGACGAGGATCGGGAACATGGCGTTCCGGGACCTGGCGAATTTCTTCGTGGCTCTAATGGACCGGTAAGTAGGGAATCGAGTAACATTTCCGAGCGTATCCCTCGGGGGTGCGGTGAGTCTGCAGGACAAATGGAGAGCTCGTTATTGTTCGTCGAATTAGCTACGAGTGGCGCAAAGTGCACTTGGTGTACGCGACGAACGGGCAGAGCCAGGTCGCCGGCAAGCACACCTGCCAGCTGATGATGAAGTCGATGGTGGAATTCATAAAGAAGCAGCAGAACGTCCCGTTTGGCACGTTTGACGTGGAGGCCACGACGCCCCGAGATTATCCAGAGGCATTGCGTGATCACGTGGGCAACTGGTACGGTGGTAAGTCAAACCATTTTTCTCGGCGAACCATTAATCTATTTCGGACTTGCCATCTATGTCGCTCTTGAGCTTCGGCCCTGGGAGCTTACGTGGAAAATGTGCACTAATGATTTCATGCTACGCCACTCGGTGCTGCTGGCACTGACCGGCTCTTGTACTGGCGACAAGCGCAATTTGAAGTTGGTGGATCCTAATGAGCCCGTCACTTTAAACGAGCATAGCGCAAACTAATTAAATCTCTCTATCGCCTGTTTCGCACTTTACCGGGGGGCGACAATAAGCGTCTTCGCAATTAGTATCCTGAACAAGTGTGCTTGCCCACGTAATCAATACCGCGCTCCCAATAGTCCGCAAAAAAGGTGTTCTTCGCCTGTTCCTGCCCGGCGGTTTTCTCGTAAATCTAGCAACACCGCTTAACGAATTCCAAAGCCTTTTTTGCCAAGAAGACATTGCGCCGGCTAAACTTCCATCCTGAAATTGCCTTTGCATATTTAAGCAGGATGAGGTAAACAACGTCTCGATCGCGAGAAGTTTCGTTAGTGGGGGGATTTCAAAAGCTAATCATCTCACTGTTTCAAGTTCGCGGGAATCTAGTGTGTTATCTGATCTCCATATCATTACGTCTTTTCCCTAGACAATCGAATAGAAGGAGTCATTAGTGGAGGATTCCGTGCAAGGCGGTACACTTGCCTTCGAACCACCACTTCCGGCTATGCTCTCATAAATTATCTAGTAACTTTACTAGATAATATTATACATAACATTCTATACATCCTCCGAATAATTTATGTAACATAATAAAGATACGTCTCTGACAAAAGATATAACAGTGTAGATTGTCAGACAACTGGATCACCCTGTACACGGGGTGTAGATCAATGGAACATTTTTTCAGCGGGCAGCGCCGCACTTCACATTATCGTGACTCAACGTCGAAGTTAATTAAGCCGGCGTTACGAGGCGAGAGTGAGGCGGTGGTCGCCCTCTCCCGATGGCTTTGCAAATTTAATAAAAGGCTCGAATTCACGCGGCGAAATTGCCTTCGCTCCGAGCCGACGAAGACTGTACTTGACATCCGTGCGTGTATTGCGCGCCCGGGCGAGCTGATGGCGGTCCACATCAAACACATCAATCATGTTGAGAGAGTTTCCCTCGGCTTTTAACGTCTCCCTTGGCCAGTCTGCCCTTCGGCCACGCGGTCAATTCGATTTAATGATGCGCGTGTTCACGCGTCGTCGCAGCCGTCCTTTGTTAAAGGATTATCCGCTCGGAGAAGACGCGAAAGGTACTTGCCGGTGGTCGCTCATTTTTCTCGCCACCCTGTAACTGAACATACATAAGAAAAATCCTGTGGACAGTGAAAAGCCGCAGATCACCTGTGTCTCCGGATTCTTGATTCACCCAAGCGGCTGGAATTCGCAGGATGGAAGAAGCGCGCGCGCCCACTCTCGCTCGCGTAACTCTTTATCTAATTGCCTCTATCAATTAGACGAAGTTGGCCTTATCATATCACTTTTGTCCGCGCTATCTCAGCAAGCCTTATCGGCACGGCCATCCCGAGAGCATTTCTATTATTGCCGTCGCGCCCGTGCGATACGCGGCGACACGTCACAAAGTCTATATTTAAACGGGTTCCTTAATGGGCACTGGGAAACATAAACGTGCCCCGATATCTATATAATATGGTACAAGGATCTTCTGCGAGCAGCCTCCCACTTTCATCGCTCTCGTTCGCCCCTTTGCAACAGAGATAAAGCCGCGCCAATTACGTAATATCTCATCATACCTCCTGTCTCGTTAGCATATCTGAGGGTGCGCAGGCCGTTTCTGCCGTGCGCCCAGGGGGATCTTAATTATCCTAATTTTTCGGCGAATTTCACTGGCTCCGTGCCGAAGGGTGACGGAATTGCCTTATCGAGCGGGGTGGGGGGTCGCGCGTATCTTTCGCTGGTAAAATAAGCCTGGCTGCCGCTCGTCGGTAAAATACGTCCTAATCTGGTGGCAGCGACAGACGGATAATGCGAGACGATCCTGCATCACGCAATTCAATTAGAATTGGACATGTAGTCAGTTAATCAGTCTCTAATTTCACCGAGCCATTTCTCTTTGGTCGAGGCAAGCCGATGTTGCGTAAGGGAGCTTTCTCTGACATATTTGGGGAAGGGTGCGCATTACTGGATCAGTCAGTGTTTGCGAAGGGCGCCGATTAGTGTTCGAGACACGAGATATCTCAGCGGTCCTGATGGAATTATAGAATCCGCCCGAAGCTACTTGCACCCCTTTCATCTCCTCGCTCGCTTCGCTATCCCGCATTTGTCAGTCGGTCTCATCAAAGTCATTCGGCAAGTTCCAGCGGGTTAACTGCTGAAATTCATCGCGTGGAGCATCGAGTTAGAACAGAGTGTGCCGAGAGCGCATTTGGAAAGGCGCGCCCGGGTGCTGCCGCAGTATAATTGCACGTTATTCGACGATCCTCCGGCGAAATTGCTCCAATTGTGGTCACCGAGTGTAGTTACCTACATGCCAGAAACGCGTTACAACTATTATAATAATTGGAGCGGCAGAGTCCTACATGCGCAGGGAAAGCATTGCCATCGGTGTGGAGCTCTCTTAGTACCCAGAGGCGAAACGATCGCCCAACGAAAGGCGGGAAGTGCGATAATAATCGCACTTAATTGGAACCTTAATAATCGATCCGGCGGAGTGTGTGATAGTAATTACATCGGTGGGGCGCGAGTGCCAGCCGCTTCATTTTATCAATCGCTGACAGAAAAGCGCAATTTCCGATCGCTGGCTGAAGTGCCGTGGCAGCTGGGCTAGTCACGCGTTAAATGTACCACCCACCTCCTTGCCATTCTCGTCCCACGAATAATGGACCTGCTGTACCTCCAGTCCTCGACGCCAAAGGACTCACGACCGAACAAGCTCCAGGGCGAATGCAAAATCCGAGTCTCTGCCGCCACCCCATCCCTTCCCGACACCCACCCGTTCAAACTCCATGAGCCGCAACGAGCGACAGCCAGTAATTTGACTTGCCAATTTCTTTTCCACCGCCTATTTGCTCTCACGTTTTTTCCCATTCAGCCTGCATTCTCGGAATCCCAAGAACAAATCGGCCGCCCTCAATGATTGCCCTCCGAAAGTCTCCGCTCGCAAAGTAAAAAAGAAAGGACACCTTCAGACATGCCAGCCAATGTTTTCATTAACAAACCGGGGATTACAAATAATCTTTCATACATGGCTTACCACGAACCGCACCCCTCGTCAATTACATATTACATATGTTTATCACACCGTCCAACCCCACAGAGAAAAGCCCCCTGTGGTATTTCCAGGCTGGATTCATTTGAGCCGAGGTACTTCTAAGCCCACGGGTATGATTGCCATTCACCAGGTGAATATCAAAAGGTGGCGATGGTGGTGCACGGTCTGGTGGTCCCGGTGCGAATGAGGCGCGTTATAAAGCGAGGGCGTGCGAGGTGGGACGCATGCGTTCCTCCGATGCCACCGCTGGCTGTGTGTCTCTGTTTTACGTATGTGCTCGCAGCATCACATCACAGCCATCCTCAGACTTCTGTATTGCCGCGACAGCTGGAGAGAGACAGACTCAAATTGTGTAGGAGTTAGACCGAGAGGGAGAGAGGGAGAGAGAGAGGGAGCACAGACCGCTGGAGCAGAATCCTAGGAGCGAGAGAGGAAGAGAATGAGAGTGATAACGCATTGGGGGTGGCTGAGAAGGAGAGCGAGAGAGAGAGAGGGGAGAGAGAGGAGGGATGCAGGAGGAGGCGAGAGCGAAGAGGAGAGCATGGAGCCGGCAATCCACAGGCCCGTTCTCGGTTCCTCGCGCGTTCCTCTCTCAGTTCCAATCGCGCGCCCCGAGTCCTCTCGCTCCGGAGCAGCTCGTTCGTCCTCACAGCCACCCACGTGTGATTTACATCAGTTTTAAACTTCATATTGCCAACTGGGACTCATTGTCGAGCTGCCCTCGCAATTTCATAGCAGCACTGTGGAGATCCATTGGCAAGCTTGTTATCCAGAAAGGAGGCTGACTTTTATATTCCGGTGACACCTTCTGCCGCGGAAGAACACGTGGGCAACGACGGCCTCGAGTGAAGCGGTTTTGGGACAAGTGCCAATGAAATGCGCGAATCCTCGTGAACAATGGCTGTTTAATGTATGTTACGGGGGTTAACGGGGAGTGTCTGCTGGCGCGGCATAGATATTTCTCCCGCGCTTTGACGATGGACGGATGGGGCGCGGTGTAATTGCTCATACGAGCAGGCATCCCTTGGATGACGGTGCCGGGGTGGAACGCGGAATGTCTTGCCATCCATTCATCCAATGAAGTTCATTAGATGCGAGAGGGAACTATTCCGACTGAGGCGGATTGTCGTGTGAGCTTTTTGTGCGGCCCGGCACGAACGCACGCTGACTAGAGTAAGAGAGTCACGTTGGAGCTCTTATCGGATGAAGTATGAGTGATGGTTTAAGCCTGGGGCAAGCTCTCCTGTTTAAAGGCGGAGATAAGAGATGAGAGGCTGTCGATTCGAAGATTTCGCTTAATGGTACAGTTGCCACAATCCTAACGGCACCCTAGCAAAACCTCCCCCCGGCAACCCTGGCTCAACTGGTTATACATTGGCGACCTTTCCGATCTTTTGTCGGAAGCCAATTTCACCCGTCCGGGATTGGCATGTTGGGAATCGTTCGCCTCGTGACAATTATATTACACGCTGGTGAAACACTCGTTTTCTTTTTCGAGCCCGGAATTGACTGCGTGTGGGCAAGTTGCGCTCGCAAATAGCGCGCGCCGGAAAAGAGTGAGTGTCCGCCGTAATCCATGCCGAGTTTGTCCCGAAAAATCTCGGCCCGCAAATCCCCGGTGCCATAAAGCCCTGGGAGATCTGCCATTTGGATTCATTTATGCTCGAGAGTCTGGCGAACCCCGAGGTGATCCGCTCGTGAAAAAGCAGTCGCAACGAGTTCGGTGCACTTTTCTCCGATGCAGATTCGACGGGGAGCGTCGACCTAGGTCGACGCTTGAAAAATAGCCGCAGCTTCCTTCGAGGCGTAAATGCAAATATCCGGGCAATTTCCTTGCGTCGAAGTAGCACGCGTCCGGAATAAGATCGAGCTTGCAGCGCAGTAGTAACAGGCGTCGGCCAGTTGCGGGCTTTTATGCGCTGCATTTTCGGCGAACGGTCCTGCCGAGACGGAGAGTGATGAGTCGCCCGCGAGTATCCTCGTCGCATAGCAAATAGATTTGCAAATCGTTCCAATCCCTTTTCCCCGAATACGGATTGCTCTGCCGCTCTCCCGTTCCGCTGAGTTTCCGCTCGATCTCGAAAACCGCCTGGGCCACCGACAAATTCGTGTCCCATCGGGCGGGTAAACTGCGAGGGATTTCAATTTGAAAAGGGAAAACTAAGTTGGGAAAGTCGTGTCAGTCCTTGTTGATCTCTTAGAATAAGAAGTTTCGAAGAACGGAGAGAATTTTGTTGCGGGATCATTCAATAGCGGGAAGTTACGCGAGACAGCTCCTAATTAACAAGTCTTTCTCGTCGCATCGTTAATCGGGCAATCTTGACTTGCCGAAGGGGCGTCTTTTTATAAGTACCTAACGGATCTTGTCGATCGCAATCGTGTAGCCTCAGGGCGAATATCAGACAAACTCGCCCTGGACCATTCAAGAGCAATGGCTTGATATGGAAGATATCTGGTGAGTCAGACAGAAACTTCTCGTTATCAGTTTCCCTAGAGCGATCGACTCAAGTCCCATGATTTTTGCATCCCTCGAAAATGAAAATTATTTCCGTGATCCTCCCACGCATTTTTACCTATTTTCGACTGTCGCGTTAATTATAAAGAAGGTCGCTCTTGCGGAAAATTACTGGCCGATCGATCTCCGCTGCCCGTTCTTGCGGACATGATCGGTTTGAAACTTTTTATAACGCGATACGTCTTTCCAGCACTCATTGCTTGATAAAAAGTTACATATAATCGAAAAGTTCTCCCAGCTTTTGCCCCCAACGTCGCTGGATCTGCTCTTCGTAAACGAAGGCCGACGTTTTCATTTCACAGTCCTCGGATGATCGCAGCTCCGGTATATCGCAACTTCGCAAGACGAGAGCGGGGGACGTTACAGTGATTTCATATAAGGCAGTCTTGTTGCACGAGCGATTACTGTTCTTTATTAACCCCCGCGACGATAACCGTTTCTCTCCAAGCTGTTACTCTCATTACGAAATTTTTCCCTCGCGGTACTAAAGATGGAAGATATAGCTGGCGAGCTATCCTCAAGGGGTTTCACAGGGATGAGAGTACGGTCCGTGCTCTCCCATTAAAAATGTAATGGTGCGATCATCGCGAGTTATCCCTCTCAATTTTTCAAGACCATCGGCCTCCCTTTTACCTTCCATCAAGCCGCTCGCTCGAGTGTTTCTCTCACGAAAATCTCCACGGCCTCCTTATCTGCCATTACGTAATTCATCCCGAGCGAAAACTCGTTGAAGCCTCCGAGTCTATCAGGTTCTCCAGGGGGATTTCTGTAAACGATATCGGATTCTCGACTCGGATCACAGTCAATCTGTGTCTGCGGAGCAGCCGCTGAGCTCGGTGGAATTGAATAAGTGTGCTGGAAAGGTGTGGGGCATCCAGGTGGAGTATCACGTACTTCTTCTCTTTAGCTCGTTTCGCTCCTAGCGCGTAATAACATTTCTTCATTCCCGAATCCGAAGAAACACCCCCGTCTCTTCCGGCGCTGTCCTTATTCTCACCGGAACAGAGTTTGAGGGGTAAAAGGAAAGGTGGTTCATGTCGGGGGGGAGAGGCTGATTACTTTGCTTTCCCTGTAAGGGTTGAAAGCCCTCCTGCCAGTTAGGGGCACCTCCCCCTTGTCTCTACTCCTCTGTCTCGGCAACGACCAACTCGCCTTCTCATTTCACCAGCCGACAGTGCCAGGGAACTGTATATCCTTTCCTCGTCGTCGCAAATTACTCTCGTTTATTAGTTCGCTTTAAGCGCCCGCAATTAAGTCCTGCGACCTTGCAGTTTTTGTGTTGGCGGGGGAAAAGTCGCGGTTGTAGTAAGGTTTTGCGGAGGCTTATTAGGATCGATGACAGGCAGTTAGCAGGCAAGTCAGCACTCAGATTATCAGGATATTAAAGCCATCAGAGGACACCTTGATCCTAATTGGAACAGACGCTGTCTCCAAGGACTTAAAACTTCTCGACAGGATCCTGTTCGTCCGTCGGACTTTTCTGAAATTTTCAAATCTCTTTCGCCCCAAGACCAATAGATCTCCCGTGTCAACCCTGCAGCGGGCCGAGTGTTTTCCCAAGCTTTCACCGGGCACAGTATGGGCCAGGGTCTCTTGGGGGATGCTGCTCGATGTGTACTCAATCATCGCAGCAGAGTGAGCGTAAAAAGAGCGTGAACAGTTTCAGGAACTGCGGAACTGTGAAAATTAAGGGGGGAAAGAGCGACCGGGGCCGAAACCCACGCCCTGATAAATGGAATCAAGCGCCGATGAGATCGAGTTCCGGGCGACGCATTGCCATCCCGGTAATCGAATTCCCGGGTAACTTCCTGAACAAGCCGGAATGACTCTGGAGACCAGACTGGCCGTCGTCGTCCCGAGGAAGAGCAAGCATGTAACTGCACGTGGAGAGCAGGCAGGCTTGAAGTGTCGGCGAGGTCGACCGACAGTATCGCCAAGGGAGAGGTCCAGGGTTTGTCGAGCACTCGACCAGATGTAAAGATAGGCCATCAGATCGACACACGGCGAGGTCGAGGCGAGACCTCAAGAAGCCGGAATGGCATCGCGCCGAGGAAACTGGTGCGAGGATAGTTTTCTACTGCTGGCCCTGACGTTAACCCTGTCAGGTTTTTGCACGAGCAACCCGAGTAACAACAGCATTCAGTCGGGCAGCGGGGAAATCCACGGTTCGAAAGAGTTTAGCCTGCAAAGGGCGAGGGAATGCGCCAGTGAGGGCTCTCGTTCTCGACGCAAGGGCGAGGTGAGGCTTGCGGTAATAGCGCCAGGAGATCCACAGCACGAGCAAAGCCTTCCACGAGTGCTGCCGGCGGTGTTGCTTGCTGTGAGAGCGGTCAGTTCGCCGAAGGGACCTCTGCCAGGATGGAACATCAAGGTCGAGCATCGGGATTCCCGGTGTTCCAGCACTTTCGGGCCCCTCGCTGCATTCGACTTCTACATCAATCAGACCGCAGGTCGTTCGCTCCTTTCATCTAGCTATCTCCAACTTTTCAAATCTGCTTTCTTCCTGCCACTCCCGTCACTGCTTCCGCAGTACGGGGATGCCGTGAAAGCGCATCCGGCTTGCGAGTCTATACGACTTTGCTGTTTTTCTTATCGAGACTCGAGAACTTCAACGAGATATCTTCGACCCCGGGGACTCGCTTTATGGAAATATTGACGAAAGTTAGAGCATGTCAGGCGATCCTCCTCCCATAGAGAAAGAGAGGGTCCGCGTCCGTCCAGCCTTTGATAGGCAAATGACACTTACACCTTCGCGAACTACGAAACTCCGAGCCAACTTGGGAAAAAGTCAGTAAATTAAATAAAAGTTGAAATCCTGAAGGATTTATTTTAAATTAGGACAATTAGGATTCTTGCTAACCACCGCGCACACCTGTTCGTTTGACAAGGCCTTACGGTAGATGTTGGCAGCTTCAGCGAGACTTTGTTCTCCTCGCCTTTGACGGTCCTTATCGCCAGCTATTAATAGAATTGTTTACGTATGACCGTCAATTTCTATCGCGCGGTCGTCACCTACTTTATCGGGGAGATGTTATCGAGTAAGTTCGATTAGCTCGACAGGCTCGGCAGCCATGCAAATCGAAACTCTGTTCATTCGGCGAGAGGGCGATCGGCCGAGTATCGGCTTTTTAATCCAACTGTTCATTCGCTTGCCCCGAAGCCCAAATACCCAGGCTATTTTTCACATTCCTCGGCAAACTATCGGGTGAATTCTGCGGCGTAAACAGTACATTCTTGGGATTTCAGTTGATCCCTGGAACTAGAAGGGTTGCCGTGTGGAATCAATTAATCTGCGGCGAGCAGCGCTCTCCAAGGGCCGCCCTCAGTCACTCGGTGCCATTTAATTGAGGCTCGTTTCACCGCTGAACTCTGTTGAGCCTATTTTTACGGTAGCCTGATGTCATTCCCGTCGAGCGGGGGATCCGCAGCTGCAGGCTCCTCGAGGAGGATTTGTCAGGCGGAGAGTTGGTCGGTCAGTCAACCAAAGCCCCGCTCGTGTGTGCCCAGCATCTCTTAAATGCCGTCTGTAATTCCGCTTAATTACCCGCTGTCATGCCGAGAGGCCGCTCCTCGCCAGCGAACTAATTGAACCACTGCCCTTTTCCTCGACTTCCACCGGCCGGAGACTTTCTCAAGCCGATCATTTCTCATCAGAGATCCTCGCGAGCCCCCGTCGCTGGCCACCTATTGTCGCCGCTTAATCCGCATCACTCTCTCATTGTTTTCACGCTCGTGTCTTGTAGAAACAGCTGCCTATCTACTTTCCGATCTACCAGCCAGTAGACCCTCGACGCTTTCAAGCTCCGGTGAAATTGTGCTGTTGCTATACTTGCTTCTTGGTCGCGCGTCCAGGCATCTTAGGGATAAGGAGGGCAAATTGCCGGATGGGCGGCGCAAGGGGGCGCATAAGGTGCGGGATAAAAGATCGTTCGCTAGTGTCTCGGCGGCTTCTGCTTTAGTGCACCCAACGGAGCTACCGCACTTCAGCTGGAGAATTGCGTTTCGCCGACGCAGTAACGTCGCTCCTTGCTTTTCCAGACTTTTCCTTCCCCTCTGGCTGCTCTATCTAGAGTTAGTCGACGCAGACGTCGTCGATTATCGCACAAGTGACAGGAGTTCGTGCTCCCTTTGCCCTCGGCGCACTTGGCTTTCAGGAATTCCTAACGCCAGGCCGACAGTTTCGTTCGTCTGGTGGAAGAAGGGTCGAAAGCCGGGTGGAAAAGCGGGTGGTCTTTGAGTCTGGAATCTCTCGGCTGAACGAGCGAAATCTGGCCGGCTGGATTTTCAAAGACATTCGGCTGCGCCCGCAGACGTTGACTGATTAAAGTAGAAAGGCATTCTAAGGGCTGGGGGCTTTTCTCTGAATTAGCTTATCAAATAAGGAGCCGTCGTGAATTCAATTCAGCGGAAGAAACTGGGTCAAGACTTCTGATAACAGAAAGAAGGAAAATCTACGACGTCACGCGAAATTAGTGCAGGCAGATTGACGCCGGCGTCAAGTGGCGAACATCTTTTCTCTGCATTCCCGATAAAGTTACCCTTTCAATCATTTCATTCCAGTGACTCGACGCCGTTCTCTTCCGTCATCACTCTCGCTCCTAGCTACTAGCAGTCGCGTGTGCTAGTCCCGGCGCGTATTAACTCTTCCATATTATTTTTAAACCACGTTGCCGCCGTCGCCGCTCGCGGATTCCCCGCCGGCTGTCAGTGCCAGTCGCATATGTCCTTTTGCGCGATGCCTGCCGTTAAATTGCATCGCCTGCTTCCCTCGCACCGCCCGTCTCTCCGCGTGCGTGCGTGTATGTACGGAAGTCATATGTAATGTCGTCGATTTGCTTTTTCAGCGAAAGCCTTTCCGCGCCACTCGGACTCAGCTCGCCCGTACGAATTCCAAGCTTTCTCCCGGAAAGCTTGGTATTCTTTCGCGGCGCTCACACTGTTTGCCTCGACCGCCGGCGGCAAGTCGGATTGTTTTTCCATAAGACGGAACGCACTGATGAGGGTCGGCTTACACTAATTTCTATTGTGAAGTATTCCACGCGGTGTCCTAAGCAAATATTATTTGTGGCTCCGGCGGCAGTGTCGTTCTTTCGAAGGCCCGTTCGTTCGCCATGAACCGTCATATTCCAGTCTGTTTACGCGAGGAGCGGCAGTAAAACAAGCTTAATCGAGACACACGGGAGTCATCAGCTCACTCGCTTTTCCGAATGCACATCTATTTTGACATATTTGTTGACCCCGACTTTTTGAGCAGCAGCGGTCCTCGGTCGGTTTGTTTTCATGCGATTTCCGCACGGTATCGGACGTTCACATTAAACTCAATGGGAAAAGACAAGCTTTTCACTGATTAAAACAAGCACCATTGATTCGGAGCAGGTAGCATCGCAATATCATCGTAATAGGTTCTGTGAACAAAACCGAGTCACCGGAACACAATAGACCTTCTAGGAACCCATCGCTCTTACCGCATGGGAACGTTGACCACTCTAACATCCGCGAAAAGCTTCTTGGAAACAAAGGCCGGCTGGGAAATCGAGGGAAATGCTGGTGGAACTTTATCCCCAGCATTTCCCCGTTACAGTACTTCATCGGCCACTCTGCACGCAAGGTCGCAGACTACTCCGAGTGATTTGCATAAGAGTCTTGCCAGCTTTCAAAGTAGATCAGATTGTACTCTCGCTTGCATCGGGGTTCTTTGAAGCGTGCGGGCACACACACTTGTTCTTCGAATGGACTAGTACTGCCTCCTCGCGTCAGCCGGCGCTATGTCCAAAGGGCTAATCGGATATTTCAAGGGGGCCACTTGGAACAAAACTTTTCTTTCCACTGTAGAGCGAGTTACCTCGTCGGTTCGCCGTAAACCCAATTTTCCGAGGGCGGAGAAAGAAGGAGTAGAGTAGAGACAGGTCGGACGAGGCTCGCACAAGCAAGTAGAATGAGGCAATGGGCCAGCAGGGACCAGTTGTCAGAGTAGGCGGGCACCATTTCGCCGGGCATAAAAGCTAATTTCTCAACAATGTATATATTGCTCCCTTTCCCTCCATTTAGCTGCCACCCGGTTACGTGCGTATGTACGTATGTGTGCGCGTGCAATCGTGAAGTTTAACGACGGAGAGAGAATGGCTGGCGAATTATTCAGGAATTCTCCTGGAAGTATCCCCTTTCCGGGCCAACTTCCCCTTTGTCAAGTGGCACCGGCCGCGATTGAATTTCCGCTCGCCTTTGACCCTTCGCTCCTTCATATACCTGGCGCACATCATATTTCCTTATGTTTTTCGGGATGTTTCATCCGGTTTCTTGGAGAAAGTTCGCAAAGCCCCAAGGCCGCTGCCTCCCGGCCGAGACTCGCCTCGTATTTTCAGAGCGGATGGACGCAGATGGCTGCGAGAAAATGCGCGTTACACGTTATTAAACCGAGGGAAAACCTCTTCGCGAGCATTATTACGGAGCCTCAGGGTTTCCAGGGCAAGCAAAAATTATACTAGGAAAGGGAGAGAGAGTGTGCGAGAGGAAGAACGGGAGGGAGAGTCCTGAAGACGCTGATGTGCCACTATTATGCGCTGCAGCGTCTTTACTCCTGGCCTTGTGCAGTCCTCGCTCGTCCAAGTCTTTTATATCTGGACTTGCAGGAACTGCAGGAAGGAGCTCCTGCTTTCCCATCGTCAATTAATGTGCCGAGCCAGCCGTCACTATAAAACCCTCTGTCTTTCAATCCCTTGGCCTGATTTTTTTCCTCGTCCTGTGGAATAATCCATTTTTTTTTTACGTGGAAACTCTTTCCTGATTATCGGTGGATTTATAAGAAGTGCTATAATTCCAGAACGAAATGGGGGTAATGAAGAACGAGTTCAGATCATTCGCGGCCTATAGACTCCGTTATGGTTCAGTTCTTTTGACGAATCGCAGTAGAGTTTGGATTGGAAAAGAGCGAATGTACGTTATCTGGCTGCGAAAGCATTATTTGTGGATAGCTACTCGATTGCTGCCGGCATTCTTGCCGTCGAGCTATTTAATCGATCAGGTAGTGAGACACGCAACTGACCGCGCGGCCTGCCCTGACCACCGCTTGACACACATTGCCTGCACACTGACTCAGATATCACGTTGCCCATCCCGGTATCCGACAGATTATCAAGCGGGGTACTCGGGAAAATGTGCAATCCCAGTATCCTGGCTCATCCCCCTTGACAGCCTGAAGTTTTAATTATCCGAAAACAAGCTGGTGATTGGAAGGCGAGAGCTCGCTCGTGTCTGCATCTCTCGGGGCGCTTGTGAGTGATAATGAAATTGAATTCCTAGGGTAAGCCGGCTCTCGCCGGTGTAAAAGGTCCAGAATATTTCCCGAGGCTGAACCTCGCCGGCAGATGAGGTTCAGTTAACCCCTGGCAAAAGCGCGTAGTTACCCTCTCGGAGCACGGGGCATAAGTAATACTGCTGCTCTCTCTAACACTTGTTGCTCCGCTCGACTCGGCTGTTTTGCCTGCTACCCTCGCTCTCTGCCATGCACCCTTTGCCGGCCTTACGCTCTTTCCACTCTTCCCTCACTGGAACGAACGCCATTTCTAGCACGCGCGGGCGCGCGGGAATTAGGGAAAATGAATTTCAAACGACGAACGTGCGTCTCTTTGACCCGCTTTACATACAACACACACTGGCAGAAACGATTTGGCAAATTGGAGTTTCTTGTATTTGGAGGGTAAATCGTATTGCAGCGCGTTTGGGAATATACAGGCTCGTACACAGTGATATCTGGCGTCAGGGACGAGTAGTTAGGTTTCCCGATGAAAAATGGAATCGCTCTAAATCGCTTTCCCGGTAATCCTACGAGCGTTCGTTCCGTTTAAGCTCACTGGCGGCAGGTTTAGTCTGCCCTCTGGGAATCGATGCCACCCCTCGTCCGCCGCACTAAACCATGAAACTCCCTTAATTTCTCCCCGATAAAACAAACTCGCCGCCCTATAAAGTTACTCAGTTCGCAACCTGATTTTAACCCGGCGGCCTAACCAAGTTCCAGGGGTGCTAGCGGGATGAAAGAGTGCGCCGGGCAAGATAGAATTTACACCGGTAGCACGAGGGCTGAAAGGGAATCTTCTAGGCAAACGTTGCACTCTTATCGCAACGCGACTCTGAATATGGGGATAAAACCCCGGGGGTGGTGTGTATACTATGCCGGGCACGTCTCGCATCGAGGCGTGGCTGAATTACGAGAAGAGACTCTCGCATACATCGCTCCCCATTATCAAACCTAACTGCATCCCCCGATCCCAAGTTGCTCTTACAATACCTTTCGATCTTCTCATAGCGGAGAACCCTCCCAGCGACAGAGTAACCAGCGCAAAGTGTCCCGGATCTCCCCGGATAGTTTTCGAACTGCAACCCCATCGGCGTTCGGCCGCGCTCGGGGAGTAATACATTCTTTAAAAGTAATTCGACGTAGGTCCCGAAGGATATCAGGAATGCAAGTGTCAGGAGGTTCTCTTATTACGGACCCTCTCTTTCCGGAGGACTCGATAGTACTTGGATTCCGTGAGAATCGCCGGGGTTGAATGTTGAATGCCGTCGAGTGAGGAGGTACGGCTGACGATGGGTGTTGTTGGTCCAGATGCGTTCCTGGGTCCGGTGTGCGATTACGTGATTGCCCCAGTCGCCCGTTATTCCGGGGTCTGGGGGATCCCAGTGTTGACGGCGAGTGGCCAGGCGGAGCCCTTTGGCCATAAGGTCGACGGCTATCCAACCCTCACGCGAATGATGGGCTCGCACCGGCTGGTCGGTGAAGCCTTTCGCCATATCTTGCGTCGCTTCGGCTGGAAGATCGCGGGCTTCCTCTATCACAATCACGCGATGGTCAGCAGCCGCGGTAACTCCGAGTGTCACTTTACCCTGAGCGCCGTTTACACCGCTCTAAATCAAACGCCCGTATACAGGAGCTTCAACCAGGAGATCAGCAAGCCCGAGGATTACAGGAACTTGCTCGCATTCGTCTCGAGGTCCGCCAGAAGTAAGTCGCAGGCCGCATCGCCTATCGTATATCAAGTCAACTACTATTAGAGGAGTAATTCTTGTATGTTGTACACTTTATCTTGGTAACAGGTGAGATTTTTAATTATGTTTCAACTTTGAGGAAAGTCAATTGGGCGGCTAACTTTAATCTAGATTAAAGTTATGCTATCGGAGGATTCTTGTGAAAGGAGGAGTAATATTTTAGATTACACTACAATTTTGTAGTTTAATCATTGAACAATGCATGGATGTGCGAGTCACCTCGTGGTCGGTGGCCAATCTGTTAATCCGAAACCATCTTGGCGACGTTGTGGAAACTTGACTAGCTCTGTCAACCTGATTAATTCGCTCCGCGTGCACACATAACTCCCAAGCAAGAACTCGCGTGGAATATTCGCTCGAATTTCCAGAAAGGTATCTCTTTCCCCTTTGATAATAACATTTTCGGAGTACTCGGAATAACGTGCGTTTATAAATCCCTCTTCGGAAATTCCAACTCCATTCCCGCTGGAAATGTATACTTTCGTCGAATCTGGCTTGAGTCTTGGATAATCGATTCCAAGCGTTCTCCAAAACCAAGTCTTTTTTTACCGGACGCTTTGAAACCTACTGAATAGCAGGGAACGGCAGGGAACGGGGGGAGGCGACGCCGTTCGAGGGAGTGTAACGGGAATCGATAGAATCATCGGCGTATTAGTCGAGTATACTCATTCGAAATTCAGGATCCGATTTATCCCATCCAATAAAGTCGCAGGCGCGCGTACGTGGATTCCTCCAGTTTCTCCAGTGGAAATAAGCCGTCCCTTCTGCTTAATAAAATCGAAAGTGGGGGCGGGCCGATAAACGGGCGGAATAGTTGAGCCCAGCATCCCAGTTTAAAAGGGCCATTCACTGAGAATAATACCATCGCGTGCGCGCGGCCGCCTCGCGAGACTTTTCGAAGGCGTCTATAAAAGAAAATAGTCCTCGATTTTCGGATATCACCGTGGAAACCGGATCCATACGGCGAGTTCGCATCGTAGGCACGCAAGCTCTGGCACATCCACATGCCAAACGCGTGTGCGAATCTCATCCCCGGGCAAGATTCTCCCGATGTGCATCGGAACCTCCTGTCAAACTCATCTTGTATCGTTGCAGGGTGTTCGTGACACTGAATAATTCAGTGTTTTTTTCATACTGTAGAAATACAGCTCGAAATACTCAAGTGGCCGTTGCGCCTGCCACCGGAGAGTCTGGAAACTTAATATTCCATTAACAGGGTGAGACCGATAAGGAAGTAGAATCGGCCGGTGCTGTTGGAGGGTGGAAGTAACATTACGAGAATTGGAGCGGCTTGAGAGCCGTATTATTGAGTCCCGACTGTTTCGACAGGACCGGACTCCGCTTAAAGGGGAAAAAGGGGATCGACGGGCGGCTTTTCTCCACACAAGACAATCGTACTGCACGTAGAACCGCGCGAGTAAAAGGAGTCCCGTTTTTTATCCAGACTCCAGTAACAAACACAGAGCGAATTGCTTCACCAGCTTCGGAAAAGCTTGCTTCACCTGCTTCTGTTAACAGTGTGCTTCCCATCTATTCCATTGCTATTCTACTTCGCTTTTATAAGACTTCGTAGAAAGTCTCTGGAAGACAGACATTTTTGCTACCGGGAGTTGGAATGGAAATTCTTTCGAATTACCACATGCAGTTTATTGAAGGCTGCACCCTCCGTCAGGTATTTCAGTCTTGATGGATGCTTGCAGGTATACTCGATCGTTGCTCCCATTAATCCGGACAAATTTGCACTAGCCGTCGTAAAGGCCGGTTACGACCTTGCTCGAATAAATGTTTACTCAGCAGCAGCTTGCGTCTTGGTCTCCGGCACTGCGCCGAGTTGGACCTGTCACGAAACTTGTCACGTATATTCTATTTGGCAACAACCCTCTTACCACGGGGCTCTTTCCCCGCAGAGAGAATGGCATCATTCCCACTTTAAACTGCCAAGCAGAATGGACATTCTGAGCATGGCACTGTTACCTAATACTCTTTATAGTAGCCCAATTAATGGTACAGGAGATCCAGACGAAGGCACCTACCGATCCCAGCATTTTTCCACCTTGGAAAATCAATTCACGAGTGCTTGCAGATAAAGAGAGTATGATGTACAATGCGTGAAACTTGATTTCAATGTCGATGCTCAGGTGACAGAGAATTAGTAAACTTTGATGAGACAGAGAGGCTCCTCTCGGTTGATGTTTCAGTCGTGGTGATGTGCGCGAACGCGACGACCATCAGGGACATAATGCTGGCCGCTGAAGAGCTGAATATGGTCGATTCTGGCGAGTACGTGTTTTTCTCCGTCGAACTTTCCTCTAGGTAAGTGTAGAGAACGCATTCGGCCTCCGGCGCGAGTAACGTGTTCGCTTTACATCTCGACACCTTCGCCTCCTTGCTAACGGCTCGATTTTTACGCGACCCATAAAGCCAAGCAACCGATAAAACCCTTTTCACTGCCAGCCGACAGAATGGTGATATTCCCAGCAAGACAAATCCCTCGCCGATACAAGCCGCTTTTGTTCGATGCGCGCGCAAAATATGCGCTAACGAATAGCGAAAATGGTGGGTGTCGATTTTCCATAGACGAGGAGCGCCGGGTATAGTGGGAGTCCGAGTCGATGCAGTTATATATCGGGGTACGGCAGCAGTGTCATCGCATCATTAGCATATACTCGTGGAGATCGTGACAGGACTCATTTATGAAATGACACGAACCAGCCCCGATTAATGCTTCCCAGGAGCGCATTCGTCAGCCATTATTCACTACGGTTCCTCGTCCAATTAATCCTGTTTATCGAGGATAAATACGTCTGCTATTCATGTTTAAATTAAAGCGCGTGTCGTTCCATTCACCGTTTAGAGTATTGTACACAGGTGATCCTTCTCGATTAAGTACGTCTCTCTCTCTCTCGCCCCATAATATCAATGCATGTGCTAAAAGGAGATTGCGATTGATAAGCAATTGGCTCGTCAACCGATTCCCCTCTGTCGCGAACCTGGTGACCGTCCACCTGACAAGATCTCCCCCCGATTCGTGAATTCAGTTCGCCGAAGTGGAAACCGCAAACCATCCCAGTCGTTCTCCCACAACTTGGATTATACTATGAGCCGCTAGGACTTGTGCCCATTGATTTCAAATCGAACGCAGACGGAGAGAGAGACGTTGTTCGGGGAAATTACAGCGCGTTCGGGGTAATCGGGCTCAGGGGAGGTGAACTCTCGTCAACTCTCAGCGAAGAATTCAAGTTAGTCGACTGCTCGATTCCCAGCGGAGGGGTTGACAATACTCGGTGAATAGGGAGGACAAGTCGCGGGTACGTTTATGGAAAATCGATCGGTTCGAAGTCTCCATTCTGTCGGCGAAGTTGATGAAGAGAGCGAGCTGGCGAACTTTGATGGGGAATCACTCAAATGAGGGCGGGAATGGGCTCCAATGGATAACGGGATGATCGCTCGTGCTCAGTTACGTGCAGTGGGTATCATGTGTCGCCGGTGATAAAAGCAACACCATTCCGGGACTCTGAGTTTATCCCTGCCAATTACGAAGTAACGATCGATCATTGGTGTAAACCTCCGGCGGGATCTGTGGGCTCTCGTTGCAGCGACAACAATTCGAAGGAGCCCTGGAGGGTGGAAGGCGACACCGACGAGAGGAACGAAAAAGCGCGGAAAGCTTACCAGGCACTGCTGACCGTGACCGCTCGCACTCCCGACAATCTCGAGTACCTCAACTTCTCGCGCGAGGTGAAATCCCTCGCGCAGAGCAAGTACAACTTCACCTTCGGCAACAGTTCGGTCTCGACCTTCGTCACAGCCTTTTACGATGCCGTGCTCCTCTACGCCCTCGCCCTTAAGGAGAGTCTGCCCGAGCATCCGGGCGAGGTCAACCTGGACGGTGGTAATCTCACCAGGAGGATGTGGGGCAAAAGTTTTAAAGGCGAGTCCGCCGACCCAATCCCGCGCGGGACCAAAGTTTCTTTCATTGCGTCTCACTATCATCTCATCTCGCCTTAACTAAACTCATCTCCGCACCGTCCCGACATTAGTTACATCTTCTTATGGAGAGTCTTAGATCCTGATGGAAAGATATGGTGACCCCGTTTGTAGAGAAATCGTGAAATACGACGAATCCTTCCCCTCATCTTCCTTTAAATGGTTATCGCTTCAATGCAAACAAATTTGTTATGTGCTATCAAAAGTCCTGTGTTATTTCAGGAATCACCGGTGACGTGAATATCGACGAGAATGGAGATCGAATTGCGGATTATTCTCTCCTCGACATGGACCCGGAGACCTCCAAGTTTGAAGTAAGATCCTCATAGAGCTTTTCAAGGAGCTTAGTCCTAAGCCTAAAGTGGCTTTAACTTTTCCTTTTGTCTCTCTCGCTTTCTCCTCTCCCTCTCTCTCTCTCTCTCTCTGATACTCGTAATTAATCGCTAAGTATCTACCTGCCTTGTTGCAAGTGGATAGTGAGTATAGTGAGAGGATTATTCAAAAGTAGGGTCGATTATGAATTGCAGATCGTAGCTAATTACTACGGGGCGAACAAAACCCTCGAATATATTCCTGGCAAGCGAATTCATTGGGCGGGCGGTCGGGTGGATCCACCGCCTGACACTCCGACTTGCGGCTTCGATGGCTCTCTCTGCCCGGATAATTGTAAGTCAATTAAAAGCTATGAAACTTTGCTTCCTTGTGACGAAATGAGAAAAGCCCGCAACTTTGGAGGACCGAACTCCACGCGCCAACCTGGCGGAAGGTCAAATGTTTTCAGGCACTTCAAATGAGTTTCCTTCCGACAGCTCTTCCAGGATACGCCATCCTCTCGATGGTCCTGAGCTCGATCGTTGTCTTCCTCGTGGTCGCATCCGTCTTCATATATCGGTGAGTGACACATTTTTACTTCCAGCCATTTCCACCTTTTTCTCGCGTTTAAAAGAGTCGGAACGAACGTGCCAGCCCGTGGGCGGGAAAGCTGTCAATTAAAATGGTCGGTCGAAGGCGAAAGAAGTGCGCCCTCGCAATGGGAACAGTCATTCGTTACGAGAGCTTTAATCAGGAGGAGTAAGCAGCCGCAGGACTATCTCTCTGTCCAGGGATGAAACCGAGAAAACCACGCACAAACGTTTTTCCCGCGGATTATAGTTCTGCCCGGGGAACGTTGCTCGTCCCTACTAATAGCCCTCCGCCTGAGTAACGACCGGACTGTGCTCCTTTCCTCTTCTCATTAGCAGTGAATAATTCTGCGCCGGTAACGCTACGCGCCCGGCCTGTACTCCGCCTGAATTCCGACCATTCGAACTACAACTATCTAGTGGCTTTGAGTGTACGCTTCCCCGCCGCTCGAATATAGGTAAGCTCGGTTAAGCAGATATAGCGAGGCTTCCTTAGCAAGCTTCGAGAATTAGAACTCGACAGATCCTTGAAACTAACTAAAACAGATTCCTCGTGACATTTTACGTTCACCGGCTAGTTTCGTTGTTTATTGGTCCAGTTATAGGGTCCTGTTTCGTTTGCATCTAGGGTAGATCGCGCAGGAGTTCTGTCTCATACGGTCACTTTTTATGGCCGAGCAGTAAAGATGGTACTTCCCTCGGGAAGTGACCTCACACAAAATTAATCATTCGCGTCTCCGAGGTCCAGTTTGCGGTGGTTATCATTTTCCCCGTGTCGCTAAAGTCGAGTGACATGCGCTTTCCGTTATTGACTTAATCAGGGTGGAGTCGCGATCGTTAATCACGATTTTATCCACCGGCCGTTCAATGATCTCGTGAAGCTCGTCAAATTTCATTATAGCTTGAATCAAAACACAGTTGACGGGTTCCGGACGCTTTCTCACATTACAAAGCATTATCATACTTAATAACTGCAGTGGTAAACATTGTGAATGTTCGTAATGAAGTAGTCTCTTGTGGTAAAAGAACATTAACTGGTTCTGTGTTAAATATTTTTCTCTTCGGACTTGTTGGATTCATTAACAAAATAACCCACTGAATCACACCCCGGCTTCGTTACCAGCTCGCACGTGCATTCTCGTTCGCCTGCATTATTCATAGCAACCAGGGGACTCTATGAAATTTTGCAGCTCCCATTAAAGTGTCGACGATATTAGTATCGGTAATTAGTGCAGCACGGTATTATTATCCGCTGCCG
Source organism: Crossocerus cetratus (assembly GCA_963675795.1). Classification (NCBI taxonomy): domain Eukaryota; kingdom Metazoa; phylum Arthropoda; class Insecta; order Hymenoptera; family Crabronidae; genus Crossocerus; species Crossocerus cetratus. The sequence continues at coordinate 14,486,988 of OY776666.1, read as the reverse complement.
CATGTCCACTAATACATCAGGCTGGTATAGCAGATCCTAATTGCGAGCAAGCATCGGGATACAGAAACGACGGACACGTGGGATCAGAACTTCAAAAGCAGGCTTTCCCTCGGTAGACAGCGGGGCTGGCAGCAATTATTGGCGGTGGCGGGAACGCTGTGTGTGACTATGTGTCCTTCGGGCTGGAGTTCCTTCAATCCTTGAGTGGACACGCACTCCACTTAGTTGACCATTTACTCATTCTACTTCATCTCGAAGTCTTTACATATAATCATACTTTTCATAAAATGGTTAAATAATTAATCGCCAAAGATTCTGCCTACGTGATTTAATTAATAGTATTACTCAGCTTTTATCAGAAAAAGGATTAGCATTTCAGAGAAATGCGGAACTAGGGGAGGAGTTCCTCGTGTAGCAAGGGCTACCGTCAAACACGTTTGCTCGTTACAAAGGATGTCGATGGTCCAAGTGACGGGACGACTATCTAGCAGGACTGATTAAACCCGAATGCATCTAAAATCGAATTGATTGCGTATTGTTCCCAATGGTCGCCGGATCCTCCCCCCCCCCCCCCCCCCCAGGCCGATTGTCAACCGCCAAATATCGATAATTTTGCCGTGTCCGATTGTGGGGCCGGAGATGAAGGGAAATCCGTAAACGGAGGAACAGGGCAATCAGTATTATAAAGGCTTCTTTATGTAAATCGGTGCACGGAAATGCAGGAGGGAAGGCGATTAATCGGTCGAATTGATTGGTCGTGCGAGTGCGAAATCGCCACACACACCCGCTCGGTACAAACACTCAGGCGAGCGATCAGCTCGACATCGATGACCACTTACGCCGCTCGCTTGTTAACCCTTGTATCGATCCTGTCCCTCGAGCACGAGAGGATACGTGTACAGAGAATCTCTGACCTCGTGAACAAGGCACCGCACCAATCCATTACACCTCCATTGCCAAACTTCGCGATTGCCATTGCGGGCCCTTCATAATCCAATGGACAGATAGCTTCTCGTAAATTTAGGCAAAAAATCTTTAATAACCAATTGCGATTGAAAAGTTAGACATTAAGGATGGCCGTCGCTACGAGTTAGAGTGCATTTAGTACTCTGCTTTTGGGTGGAGGGGACGTGGAATCACAAGTTGGAATATAGTCGTCGCTGTATTATTTCAGATAATATTCGTATCGCGGCTGCAGAGACGAGTGGCTGCTGGAATAATATTTTTCCACGCTTCCAGGCATTTCAAGCTCGAGGCAGAGATCGCCTCGATGACATGGAAGGTGCACGTCGACGATATAATCATGATGACGGACCCAAGGACCAGAGGCTCCATGTACTCCCTCTTCGCTAGTAAGATGCGCGGTAGTCAATTGGTGAATACAAACAGCCCTCTACGTTAACCCCTTTGTCAGTGACCTCTGATTTTATCGCTCGCATCTCCTCCGTGGCCGCACGATGTTTCTCTGCAAATGGAATCGCGCCCAGCATATTACATTTTATCGACGAAGACTAGCCTTATCGGGCTGTACCTTCCATTCACGAGACGTGTTTCGCTCGGGACGATAAGAAGGCAGACACTTTGCATTCCTCGCCCACTTACAGAGATAGCGTGCACCTCTAAACTCTCTAAACACACAGTGAGCACATGTACGCTCGTATGTAACAGCCCGAACTACGCCCGACGTTATTTGAACGAGACAGCAAAAAAGTCCTGCTCGCCCTTACCGGGAAAAACAAGACAAACATAAAAGAGCAGTTCAGTGAAATTTTCTATTTCGCTTATTGGAAACCTCGCAGGGGGTTTATATTTAAACGGCGAATCGTCATGGGAAAAGGACATTTGAGTTTGGACATCGTAAGTTTGTGGGGGTGGGTGTGATTCGTGTTGGACCAGGTCGTCGGGCGAGATGCGATTTTTTACGGGGCTCTAATATGAGCCGGGGATGCGCGCCATAAAGTGAGCGTGTCACGGTGTCAGTGAGAACTATCCGTGGGAAGGGTCGTATGCATGGAAGCCGGTAACACCGGCGTATGAAAAGCAAACATACGAGACATGTCACTGGTCGAAGTAGCGGAGAACACGCCTGTCCTCTCTCTTTCCAGACCATCTATTCGGAGGGCAATGTCAGCCTACCGGACGGGGTCAACAGGAACGTGAACATCCCCACGGGAATTTACAAGGTTCGATCTGATTATACTCTAAAACGAAAAAAACCAGTAAAGCAGCCCTTCGCCAGCCGAATTTATCAGTTGCCTCTTGCCAGAGCTCACTTCTTATTGCTTGGAGAGAAACAGTAGATAGAGAAAAGGTTACAATCGAGGTGGCTGCTTATTGCGCGCCGAGCGATCCGAGAAAATAGTGATGACTTGAAAAGCAGGAAGTAAGATCGGTCATTAACTCTCTCTCTCTCTCAGTGCCTGATCACTTTGCTACGGCTTCTATCTTCTTCCTGCTCTTCGCCGGCAGCTGCGCTCTCTCCCATAACGTTAGATCGCTCGCTCGGGATCCGAGAGGAATCGCCTTGCAAATTTACCAGGGGCGAAACTATCGACAAATGTCGGGTACACAGCGCAAACTTTAAACGATTCGTTGCAGAACTCGAAAGTCGCCATAAAGTTCATACCGACGGACAAAATAGATATCTCAAGGCCGCTGCTGCTCGAATTGAAAAGGGTGAGTGGCAACCTCCCTTTATATCGCCGTTCTCCCCTCCTTACCCTCACGCGTTTTACTTCTATTTTATCGAAGCCTTCAGCATTCGAGCTCACCCAATAAAATATCCTCGAGTTCTCCTCTCATTTCTTCCGTTAGCATAGCAGCAAGTCCTCCATTGAAAATTTCGGCCGCAATGTAGCGCTCGCCCCTCATTGGACCCTTTGCCGAGCCGCGCCGAGCACACATTAATCAATCCGGCACGTCAGAAACTCTCGGAGCAGTGTCCACATGGATCGACGAAGTTAGCGTCATCTTGTTCGAGTGTGCAAATCTAACTGAGCTTATAAATCGTCTCTAATTCCAACCCTCCGGTGGGGTAATTGCAAATTCCATCATCGGCTGGAAGCTAGAGCTATTGGGGAGTGTGAGGATACTCGGCAGAGGGTTCACGTGAGGGTTCGCCGCGCGTTCGAGCTTGTAATGCACGTTAATTAACATGGCTCTGGCATACGGTTCCTGCCTTTCGTAGATGAAAGATCTCCAGCACGATCACTTAGTACGATTTTATGGCGCCTGTGTCGATCCGCCGAACTGCTGCCTTCTAACCGAGTACTGTCCCAAAGGATCTCTTCAGGTTCGTCACTCTTGTCTTCTTCCGTGCTTCTTTGCCGCGACTAATATTGCAATACCTAGTCGAGGAGTCTTCACTCGTGCCAAGTCAAACAACACGTTTCTTCGGTAACAGGATATCCTGGAGAATCCTGGGATCAAGCTCGACCGTGTATTTCGTGGGTCACTGGTCCACGACATCGTACGTGGCATGGCGTATCTCCACGCGTCCGAAGTGAGGAGCCACGGTAATCTAAAGTCCTCCAATTGTGTGGTGGACTCCCGTTTCGTCCTGAAGATCGCCGACTTTGGACTCCACGAGCTCAGGAAATTGATTCCCAACGATGACGTCGACAGGAACAGCGAGCCCTATTGGAAAAGTAAGTGTATTCGAAGCAATGGTTTTTGGCATCGCAAAACACTGCTTCCACCCGGGGGTGGTTTTTGCAAAGAGTTTCCTACTGTGCCATTCTTGTAGAAGGAATGATTCCAAGGAAGTCGGAGCGACGTAGTATAAAAAGTGACGTCTTGCCTTTTCAGGGCTACTGTGGACGGCGCCAGAAATCCTGGGATTGGAGCAGCGGATCCCGGAGGGCAATCAAAAGGGTGATGTGTACAGTTTCGCCATAATCGTTCACGAAATCGTCGTGCGCAAAGGACCATTTTACCTGGGCGACAATAGCAATCTCTCTCTTGAGGGTGAGTCCCATTACTCTACCGCCTAACACCCTGCCATATAGCAATCATCCCTTTATCCTCACTGGTGCGTTGCATACTGAAGGCCTATTGAACTTCCGAAATGAGTTTCGTTACACGCATGCCAAATACGTCCAAGTGCACTCCAGGCAAATCTACTGAACAGATATGCAAGATTTAAGGCGTTGCGAAGAGGAAGGTCAAACTAAGTTTAGATCAAACTAAAGCAAGATTGTGCTTGTTCCATTATGATAAAATCGAGCGAGATTTTCCTTATGATTCAACAGGGATCTTATGGTACGACTCAAAAGTATTATCGAATGCACACTGACCTGACCAAGGGTGGTTCTCTCAGGGGTTGCTCTCACCATTTACCAGTAGCAATGGTAACTTGCGCCAGAAATCGATGTGGTACCATCGGTAATGAAGTCTGCAAGCTCCGGAGAAGCTTCCCTTCGTATCAACCGTCGAGTCCCTGGTGGAGAAGCTGGCTAGAATCGAGGGTGGAAAGCACGGGGGTTATGTGTACCGACAGCGAAGGTTGCCAGGCTGATTCCCGACGGGGAAAAGGATCGATGGGAAGATGGGACAGACGGCAAGAGGGTAGAGCAGGAGTGTTGGTCCGTCGGGGGTCGAAAGCTCAGTCGAAGCTTTCACGCGACCCGGAAAGCACACGGCGTTTACGCGCTCTTCCTCCGTCTCTCTTTATCGCTCGCCCCTCCAGGTCTCTCTCTCTGTTCTTCCTCCTTTCTCGCCGGCGCCGGTGCATCTTGAAACAAGTGCGGCACGTGAGCTTTCAAGGAGACGACTTGCCAGTTGCCTTATGCCAGCGGCCTCGCTGACATAATTACCGAGTGTACGTGCGGTATACTGTTGGCCCGAATAAGCGCGCACAGCGCGGTTTCCTCAAAGAGCGAATGAGTGTTTGTTGCGTGCAGATATATGTGTTCGTCCTTTGTGCGCTCGTCCCACTCCTCGTGTGATAGGGTGCCAGTTACATGGATCATGGGTTGTTTGCGTACGAACCTCTACGTGCGGTATCCTCTGTTTGCGGATCATCAAGTTGCCATCCCGCACACGCTCGCTTCCCTTTCTGCATGCGAATTACCTTCACTGCCGGCGGCTCTTCCGGCGTTATTAGCTCTTACCAATTGGGTGTACTAATTATCATCTTCGACACTCACTAGTCATGCCTTGCAATCAACCCGTTGTGTAATATAGCTGGGCAGTGATTCGAAGTTTGTATAGGTCTCCCGAATCTCGAATATAACTCCAACAAGTTTGAGGGTGTTTATGGTGTCGTAAGTGCCTGGTTATTGTCAGGTCGGAACACGGAAGTTCCCATTGAAGCGGGCGGGTGAACTTCAACTAGCTTGTTGGCTAGGGCTTTATATCTTCATACCGGAGGAAGGAGTTAGAGGTGACGAAAGAGGAGATTACAGGGGCGGCAGTTGCGTAATGGGAAACGAAATATCTCGATACGAGGTCGAGTGCTCTCCGCCGTAAGGTGAGACATCACGTAGTTGCTCGAGTTCGCTCACCCGATTTGCCACCCCCTTGCCTTACGTCTCTTTCCTTCGGCATTTTCTTCTCTCTCCGGGTGAATTTTCCCCCCTTGCTTTACCGAGCTCCTCTTCAGAGCTTCGCAATTTCTTGAACCACCATCCTCGGTTATGAGGTCGTTCACTCGTACTGCTGCCGACGAGAAATTATCCTTCGTGATGGCATCCACCGAAATGCGTAATTCATCCCTGCGACTTCCGCAGCTGTGCGTCACAACTTGCGCCACTTTTATCCAGGCCTTTCTCCTCTGATTTTCCGTTGCGGTACCAGCATGAGGTATTGCGGAAGCGAACTCGGTTCTTGCCAAACTATCGCCACGACCTTTTTTCCTCTTGCTTTTTGGCCGCAGTCTGTGCAAATGTTGCCGCTGATAAATTCTACTTACGACATACAGTCGACACAACTGAACACACAGTTTCTCGGCGGAAGCCAATTTAACGCTAGTACGCTCGAAGCATTAAGTTGCACGTAAATTCTGTAGTTCTGTAAGAAAAATTATCACCCGGATTTCTGGAACGCACGAGCTTCAAACCGTTGCAGGATATTCTGTTGCCAAGCGGTGGTTTAAATAAGAAAAACCTGCGGAGCACAAACCGCCGCAGGGTATATCCCTGGAATATCCGGCTCCGCAATTTCGTCGGATGGTGCCGACCAAATAGAAGGCGGTTGGAATGCAAAGAAAGTGGGGGCATCGTTTGCCCAATTGTAATCTAGGCAATGTTCCAGGTTCGTTAGGCTCGACGGGAGGGAGGGAGGAAGTAGGAGATAGGAAAATGTAGTTTGGCGGTGGGTCGAATAGTCAGGAAGACGGGTCTAGCGTATCGTGTCATTCTCCCAAATGGAACATGTCTCGGTTAAGCCCAACCCAGCAGGTGACCGAGGCTCCCAACTCCTCCTCTGTTCAAGAAACTTGTTGCTAAGTCCTCAAAGGAAGCCGATCGATTCTCGTCTGATTTGACCAAGCGAGCCACCACATGGAATCACTAGTGGAACGATCAATTAACAAACACATTTACCTCTCGGCCGAATTGTCGCTCGATTCGCGGCAGCCCTGTACGTACCAGCTACAACGCGGTGATTGCATCCTGCCAATGCAATTATCTTGCACTCCCTTTCGATGCTCTTTTATCGGGCGATCGGTGCGGGAGGATCCGCGGAGAACAGGGGAAAGAGGAATAAGTGTTCCGGGAGCTCGCCCGGTACTCTCGGTCTCGGTAGCAACGGACTTGGAGTCTGTCGTTTGACCGCGACCGAAAACAGGGCCATTGATCTTGGAATGAGGAACCGTGGAAAGTCTCGGGGGGGTGGCGAGGGGTCACGGAGGAACAAAGTCCCGCAGAAGTTCAAGGGCCGAATCCACGTTTTCGGGAGAATTACATTTGGGACGTACTCTTTAAAGCGCGGTTCCCCAAGAAAAAGAGAGGGACAGAGCCCATTTGCTAATGGCTTCATTAATCCCTCGGTCACGCTGCGACACGTCCACCACCTTTATTAAAGTCGACTTCAATCTGGATCATTTCCTGCCGGACCGCATCTCATTAACAGCCCGGATAACCGCCGGAGCTTTCCATGGCTTCCCCCGCTTCTTCTATTCACAATCGCTTCTTCGTTAATCAATTCCAGCATCCAACACCCATTTCTCCCAGTTACTGCTTCGTCAAAGTGTGCGACCTGGCGCATAAAGAAATCTGTAAAGCACTGGTGCGCGTGCTTTACACGATGGAGGACGAAACTTTTGAAATCGGAATGTCAGAGTTCGCCGGGGTGGTTATTCGGTAGAGGTAACCGATTAAAAGTTGCCAGGCCGGCGTAAAGCCCCACCTCCCCCCCAAGCTTGCGCTTTGCCAGGCGAATTTCCCTGGAAAGTAATCACCCAGTGTACTTCGCGGCGCTTCGTTATGACGAGTACTCGGCTCTGGGAATATCAAGTAATTTGAGCGGGGAGGATCTCTGGCGCTCGGAAACTCCGATGTACTAGAGTGTTACGTGCTCTTTCGCCCGTCCCCGCTGGCAATAGTGCCATTTCCACGGCCGCGTGATATAATTGTTCGTGCGGAACCGCTTACAGGAATGGTTACTCGGTTCCCGATGAGTCGGCCTGGGACGACCATTATTTCGAGCAGCTTTGTCCGAGGCTTCGATACATGCGAGTGAATTAACGGGGGGAGCAGTGCGCTCGCGTCAAGTGCCCGAGCGCGGATATCCAATTTACATGGAAATACCAAAGCCGATTCCGACAGTCGCAGACCGGTTGCTCTGCACCGGCACAATAGTACTTGCGATCACCCCAGATCCAACCGGTGAGCGTTCTTGCGCGCGTTTCACGCTGAATTTACTGCGGCGATTAACCCCCTTTTTATACCTGGCGCTCCAATTCCTGCAGACAGGATGGCCCTCCCGACATTTATCCTACTCTGTTTTTAAGTTAGCCTCATTTAGCCCACTGCCTCCATTACAGTATGATAAGATACCTCGGTTGAAGTGCGCGCTGGAATTTTCCGGCTTGTCCGCCTCTCTCGTCGTCAGCCGCGCGGAAAAGTATTGGATTCTGTTTCGTGCTCGCCCGAGATATATTTCCGTCGCTCTTTAGTGGCTTTGCTTCGTTACTTTTTCTGCGCCTTTCTCTGGGATTTCGTCAGCCATGTTACCCAGCAACGCCGGCTTCCAGAGTCGGCTGGAAGCGAACGTGCGCCCAGGATACAACACTTTGCCTATTGTTTCCACTTCCCTCGTCGGAGTTCGCTGAAAGGCGCTACGTGATTGAGAGAGTATGAGTGACTGTGGGTGAATGAGGGGTTGATAGGGTGTAGGAAACCGCGTTGTGGACGATGTTGTGGACGCGATGGTGAAAGTTAGTGTGCATAGGATCGGAATACACCAGAGGGTAAGAGGACAAGATCGAGATTTGGATTGGGATCGAGCCAGTTGTGAGGGACTGGCGGCGGCAGCGGTGGAAGAGGTGGAAGCCCGAGAGGGTGAGCAATGGCCGAGAGAAGCAATGCATCTAGCACAAGTAGTCTCAGCTTGCCGGCGATGCCTGGCTCCAGTCCGGATGGTGGCGCTAGTCCCAGGAGGGCAGTTAGTCCTCTCTTAGAGGTCCGCAGGCCCCACTGCACCCTCAACTGCGACTCCTGCAACAACTTCCTCGAAGAAGTCTACAGGCACAGTACGTTTTATGATTAAACTACGCCTGTTCAGGGCCTGCTTCCGTGAGCTTCATCGAATGAAAAGTCCCGAATCAAGGGAATGGGACTTGCGATTGGAAGGCAATGTGCTCGGGAGTTGGAGACTTGCTCACTAAATCAAACCGCCTTTTACGCTCGACAGCCTCGATCTTATTCGATTTCACGCCTCGGAGTATGGAGTCATTACATCGTCGGTCGAGATCTTCTCGGAGGCGATCGCCCGACAAATGCGAGGATCTTCCTCGAACGGAGAAAGCACGATTGGAAGGCGTAAGCTTCTCGAAAGGCTTCATCCCCGTGAAGTCCGACCGTGTGACGCGAATAACGACGAAAACGGTTGCTCACATTTCAAGAGAAGCGGAGGAAGAAATCTGGCTTTCTCAGAACGTCTTACGTGCCGCTACTTTGGTTTCTTGAATACACAGCATACAATTCTGCTTGGGAATTATTAAAACCCTGTCGACAACTTTTATGCAAAAGTCAGCGCATGTCTCATTTCTTTCTGCATAATTCATTTATGGCACATAATGCTGGGATGATAAGCCACGCAATTTCATACTGTAATATTACTGTGTGTTCGCGGCCGGTCAACAAATGTGCTAAGCAAACAAGTCGATGATTGGGAGCTTACGAATCGACTCGACTCGACGCACCCTCGTCACGCTCTACATTCCTTTCGGAAGCTTTCTGCCAGCAGCAATCAGCGGGCTGGCTCGTGCATGCGTCAATCTTGACACAGATTTCCCGATGAATTTCCCGTCGAGTCATTTTACGCGTCGATGGCAAGAGTCGGTGCTCAGAGGGGATTCGAGCTACGAAGCTTTCCCCTCACTTTCCGGCCGGATTCCTCTGCCAAAGTTTAAAGATGTCTGAATGGCAGAATCCAGGTTCTTTAGAGTTTTATACCAGGAATGTCAACTATCAGCCCCTTTTTCAAAACGAGTTCGTGGACCACCGGAATATCGGCTGCCGAGCAACCCTCGCCCTATATTACCTTCCCCCTTCGAGATCCCTGGTTTCCTCAGAAGATTCGCCCTGATGCCGAGCGGACATTCTCTTCTTATGTTCGAGTCGGATTGCAGCGTATCCCCACCGTCGAAAGATGATACCGCTCGTAGAATTGAGGCGGAACCCCAGCGTCAGCAAATACTGCCCGAGGCTCTCGGGCTGGGAAATCGCGGCGAGAGTGCGCTCGAACGTTCCTCCAGAGGACGGAGGGATTGATCGTAGAGAGGTTCGAGCAGGATGTAGTCGAGCAAAAGAAAGAAGTGCCAGTGAGAGAAAGCGACGGGAATCGACTGCGTCAACAGCACTGACGACAGAGCACTTCGTTCTTCCTATTAGACGAGTCCTCCGCCTCCATTAGTCGCATTAGAAGAAAATTTCGCGGGACCCCCGATACTTGTTATCGTTTTATCAAGAGTTCGCTGTCCGCTGCTGATACAGACATCGGCGCATTATACATATAGTAGGCAAATTAAGCATTTCTGTATGACCCTTACTAAGGGCGGGGTGCAATTTTCTTTTAACTAAGAAATTAAACGCTAGTGGATGTTGTGCAACCGATGGGTCAGAGAACGGCAGTTCCAAGAGCTCCAAGAGTCTTCCAAGGCCCAAGGGTCTAGAACCAAAGCTTTAAGAAAATGATTATATTTGTACGGTATAAAATAAGGGGCTCAAATTATTTTCTGCCTAGAACCCAAAAGTCACCACAAAGTTCGTGCCAGACTTATGATCACAGAGGAAGTAAAGCCCTGATAGGTAAATTGTATCCCGATGGCCCCTTTGCTCGTCGCTGCATCCGATGTGTCGCTTTAAATATCGACCTGACCTACAGCGACCGCCAAAGGCTCGCTGGAGTAATTAAAGTAACGTAACGATGCAGGGATCGAGAGAATAATGGGAGAACCGGTAATTTCACCGACCTCCATCACGTCCGACCAAAGCCGGAGAATACTACTGACAGCTCCGAAGCGCATCGGCTCCAAGTAGTGGAGCTACCTCATAGTCAGACGTTAAACGGAATTCACCCGTGATCGTGGCGTATCTCGCCAATAAGCCACAAACTGTATCGCGAGGCAATTTAACTGATGAACTGGCGGCGGTCACTGTCAGGAATAAAGAGGTCGAGCATTAACGAAGCACGCTCACACATAATTAGCATCGCTGGGTAGGTCGAATCGATATCGCCTAACACAGTGTTTCTGCTAATCACGCAGAGAATCCGCCGCATCACATTTTTCATCGACCCGCATACTATGTTTTCCATATCGGATAACTGTTTCTCCGACTGCAACTGCATCGGTCCTGGAATATTCATGCTCGCTCGGGAACATTAGGGCATTAGGGGTGGTATTGAGAGGCGGCGGGGAGCGAGTATAGGCAAACAATTGCCGGGAACGAAGTGGCGGGCTGTTTTTCCCAGGGCGTCCATTAGTCGAGTGTGTTTTTGTTTCAGAAATCGTGGAGGGTGTGAGGAGGGGCGGTGGCTCACCGTTGAGGCCCCTGATCGACGAGACCTCTGTCGAGGAAGAAGTAAGCACTTATGTAACACACTCGAGACCAATCCGACACATTTACTGAACCAAACATAACACGACAAGTAAACAGCCGTTTTTGGTTGGCGCAGTTTATTAGGGAAACATTAACTCGTCAACGTCAGCTTGAGCAAATTTCTGATTGATTCAACACTATTGTACGACTATTAATGAAAATTGATAATAGGAAGCCACTTTAATGAGGCGATGTTGGGCCCAAGACGCGGCAGATCGACCGGACTTCCCAGCCCTTAAGCAGACCATCCGCAAAATTAACAAGTGAGTAATCCCTACGCCTCTCACGGGAATCTACCTAATTACGCGACGAAAGTTCGCCCTTATTATATATCCCGAGAGTAAAAAACAAGGCACGCCGTAAACCACATCGTTACTCTGCGGTTCGTACCAATCGCGTCGCCAGGCAAATTTTAACGGCCTCCTCTCATTAAGCTAAAAGCCAGCAGAAAGCGCCCGTGGATTTCGCAGGAGTCTATGAAAAAGTTCCCAGCAATAACCTGGTGTTTCGAAGTAGCGATCGGGGTTGGAGTGGTTTTTAAAAGTTGGACATTTCTCGGAAGGCTGCGACTGCGGCACAAAGAGTTCCAAATGGATTAAGATTAAATTGTGCTCTTCTCGGAACGCGCAATTGTTTGCCGCTGATTTTCTCTATGTATTAGTCACTTTGTCGGGCGACCTTCCCTTGACCTCGGCTTCCCTCCTCGATGAGTATGCCTCCCAGACTAATCGCACTTTCATCAATTATCTGTGACACTGATTTGACGCGAACTATCCGAAGACGCAGAGAACAGTTTCATTCGATTCCTTGGGAGGAAGGCCACGCGATGGTTTATGAGAATAATGCGGGATAAGAATGGCGCTTTCATCCCATGAGCATATTCGATCAGAAAAAAGCCACGAGACGTAAGTACATTACTGAATGCGAGGGGCTGAACGTGGGGTAGCATCCCTTTGGGAAGCTTCTATGCGACGGGGATGACGGGAAGAGCGAAATCGCTGTCCTCGATATATGTCGAAGCTTTCTTCCCGTAGATAAGCCAGATGGACACTCGGGCGATTTCGACCACCACAATTTGCCCAGAAACGCGTTCTACTTTCGCACACCACTCTCCACAATATGTATTATCCCCATTTTACGCGCTTAACCGACGCGACATGGTCCAAAAATGTAAATCTGGTCAGTTGCAGCAACAGTTGCTAATTTGTTACGTTTAACATCCAGTCAGTATGTGGTCAGCCAACTACCTCAATTTATCAGAACATGGTAGCCGCAAGCAAGTACTCCAATCGCTAGAAATTCCGTCTGCACCTCGCCAGCAATGGAACCCAATATGAAACTCGATAATAAGAAAGCCGCAGTGGCATTTAGCGGCTCGAGTTTCCGGGCGAATTGAAGGCGTGCGTTCCGGACCGAAATGGAACTCTGTAAATTAGAGGAGGGCTTTAATTACATCATCGCCGTTGGCCAACTGACGGGCGAGCGCGATAGGCGAGCATTCCCGTAATCGACCGCCCGCACCGCATCGACGGCATATCGAGCAGCTTTTTCCAGAGCTTGAATCCCCTCGTGCAATAGCTCGCCATCATAAAATCTAGTGCCTTCACGTTTGCCGGCGATTGCGAGCGCACTTTCCCGATGAACGTTCGTGACGGTGAAGCCAGGATATACCGCGGAACGGTTGATTGGCATTGCGGGATTGAAACGTCCGTGGGATAAGCCTATCCGATATTTCCGACAACAACGAGGATTCGCTTGCTCCATTTCAGCAGCCGTTCGTGTGATTAACACCTTGCAGAGCGGTGTTTATTCGTAATTTACTAGCAGACTTAAATCGGCCTACTTCTACACTTTAATCCGCCAAACGTAGTTGATCGTTGATCGAATATTACTCCTAGGATAATTGCGTTCGATAGTTCGTAAGCGAATTATGCGAGGCGCGGGTGCCAGAGGGAGCTTTGGCTCATCATGCTTTCTACGCGGTACGGGCTTTTACCTGATACCACCACTTCCATGTGTGTATCACACCGAACTAGCAATTTCAGTATGAAAGTCGTACATCATGTCATAATGTAGGCCGTAATGAGATTGCGCCACGTCCCCGGGAACAGTACGTAGCCGCGAGAAACCGAGGGATGCTCGTTCCCTTGGTCATTTCTTCGATATCGTCGAGGCGGAGACGCTGTCTCCCGGCGGAGGCTTCGCCGGCCGGTATATTCCATTTCTCTTCGATGGCAGTAAAGCTGTGCCGCTCGTAAAACAAAACGGCCTTCCTCTCTCGTAAAGCACAACGCTCCGCGGGAAAACGTCCGTTGATCCAGCTCGAAAGTCCAGCGCACGGGGCAACGAACGTGTGCCACAACTCTTCTTCCCTCTGCGGCGACCTACTTCCACTGCAATAATCCTCAGGAAGTCTTTGCCGAAGTTAATGCAAGCGCAGAGCCGTAGCACTCTTCCTCGCTCGCTCGCGGATTAAAGAAATCGCTTGAACCCACTGGTCAGACCGTTTCCAAAGGTCGGCTAATGAGCGTCGAGAAAGTTCTCTGTACTTGCGAGGGGCGACTTGGTTTAGTAGTTGGGACAGAAAAATGAAGGGGATAGGGCCGAAACACCTTTATCCATCAAAACTTTCGAAGGTTCGTGGAAGTGGGGAGTTCGATCGATAGGTAAGTCCCTGAGACGATACCTGGATACTGCGCAGGAGACCGCCGGCCCTTATTCTATTCCCGTAAACATCGTTTGCTGCGGAAACTTCGCCTTTTACTCGATTTACTCCTGTTCCCTAAGAGGGGAAAGTCCAGGTTGAACAGGACGGCCTCGTAAGATCGAGGGCTTCATCGGCCTCAACTACTTAAAGAGATCCTGCAACGATCTCGTGTTCGCCTCCACGTGGTACTAAGCTCTCTTTGATCTGCGTGCAAGCTTCCCTCTTATGAAGTCATGAAATCACGTGTAGACCATTCGGGGTCTGACGTTTCCCGTGTGAGGCCCGGCTATTTGGGCGAAAGGACAGTCGGTGCTAGAGACATGCGTTCATTCCAGAGACTATGAGAGCAGCAACATTCTGGACAATCTGCTCTCGCGTATGGAGCAATACGCGACGAATTTGGAGACCCTGGTGGACCAACGAACGGCGGACTACCTCGACGAGAAACGGAGGTGCGAGGAGGTCCTGTACCAGTTATTGCCCAAGTAAGTCGCACGTCATTCGTCCCCTTGGACATTAACGCTTTGGGCCTAGTTTGAGAAAATGTTCTAGTTGCGAGACAAATTGTTTCTTTTGAGCATTGGTGGCTGCGAGATTAAAAACCCGTTCGATCGGACTTTTTCTCCAGATCCGTCGCGTCCCAGCTGATACAGGGCCAGAGCGTGATTGCCGAGACTTACGACCAAGTGACGATCTACTTCAGCGATATCGTGGAATTTACGAGTCTCTCGGCGCAGAGTACGCCTCTTCAGGTGGTCGATCTACTCAACGATCTCTATACCCGCTTCGACTCAATTATTGAGAGATTCGATGTCTATAAGGTGAGTAGGCCGGATTTAAAGGCGGTGAAAGCTCACCGTCGTCGCAGTGGTTCTTTTTCCGATTCGTTCCCTTTTTCATATCTCCGATACCCTTCTAATCGATTATTCGATATTATCTAATTCTCCTCTCCATTTACTTGTATCGCCTCAACTTGAAGGGAGAACTTTGGGAAAGAAATGTGTTCGATCGATGTCAGATTGACTGACGCGTATTTCTGTGCTGCAGGTCGAAACAATAGGTGACGCTTACATGGTAGTGTCTGGTCTACCAGTGAGGAATGGGAAGAACCACGCTAGGGAGATCGCCAAGATGAGCTTAGCACTGAGGGATGCCGTGAGGACATTCAGTATTCGTCACAGGCCTCAAGAGACGCTGAAGCTTCGTATCGGAATGCATTCTGGTAAGAGGAAAGATCAGTCTCCGTCCCAGCTCGATGCCTCGAACGTCAAAGGGGAGGGATCTTTGGATCATCAAACTCCCCTTGATGCTCCTCCCATTTATTCTGCTTGAAATTCCAAGGGGGTTACATTTTCATAATAGAAGGGTTCCGCCGGCTTCACACCCGAACACTCAAGAACTTAAAGCGATCCCCTTTTCTCCTTTTCTCCTGGTGCCTCTCTCACACTCTCTCTCCCACTCCCAGTCGCACTAGCGGTTACGATTTCCCCTATATATGCAAATGCCAATCGATCCTGGAAGTTCATCGTGCGAGAGCGAAATCAGCATACGTCTGGAGCGACGGGAAAGTATGCGTGCGCCGTCGGAGTAAATGACTCGCACACTCTCCGACAGTTCCCCATACTCACACCGGAGAAACTTGGTTCCGTCTTGTGACTCTGAACGTGTTGCCGCGGAAGGGAGCTCTTGTTTTTCTTAATCGTTTTGCAGCTGGTCGCCGGCTAACGCGTCGAAGTGAAATATCGGAAAATCTGAAGCAATTTGCTCGGCCGCCATGCCGACCGATACCATCAATTAATGACATGTCTACTTTCATTAATCTCCTTCGACTAGAAAGCTCCAGCGCGCCGGATAGAATTGCGCGATTTTATTTAGCGGCTTGTCCTGCGGATGACAATTGGCGACCTGTCGTGATTATCGGAAGGTTCCTTGAGAAGGGCGGAATTTATCGCTTCGGAAAATATCTTCGCGGAAAGTGAAATCTCTCGAGCGTGGCGCATTTGAATGAGGCACAAAGAGGTGGTGATATATACTTTGCTTTCAGGACCTTGCGTTGCGGGGGTGGTCGGTCTGAAGATGCCGAGGTATTGCCTCTTCGGGGACACAGTGAACACGGCTTCCAGAATGGAGAGTAACGGAGAGGGTTCGTATTCGATTTATGCTCGCTTTATATACCGGAAACTTGGCCGACAATCTTCAATGGCCGTGGATCCTTTGATATAAAAAGCCGCCTCGAGCGAGCGCCGTTCTTACTGTATGATTTCTACTTCCGAATATTCCGCTTTGCCCATCCTTTCTAATTGGATCCGCGCTGGCAAACGCACGCGTAAAAGCTTTTCGGGGGATGATTGAGTTGCGAAGTTCGGCGATATACCTTCCGCTTTAAATGGGCAAACTTTTCACGGAGACGCGACCGCTTCCGACAAAGGGCAAAAGCTACTCTCGAACCTCGATAGACCTTTTAGAGGAGCCGCTCTATGCGGCAACTGTCGCTCGAAGCTCTCCTTCGCTCGATTAAATCCACTTCGATAGAGTAGTGCGACGCATCCTTCCAACCTTGAAATTCAATTCTTCTTTCCGGTACAGCTTCCATGATCCACGTCAGCCCGCAGACCAAGGAGATTCTGGACACTTTCGGTACCTTCGATCTCCTTTGCAGAGGAGAGGTCACTCTTAAGGTAAGATGATTGCGGTCTATGCAGGATGATGCGTTTGCCTTAATAATAACTCAAACAATAGTAAATAAGATAAAACAGTTTTATATAGTAAAATTAGCAGCGATTCCATAGCAAACGCATAATCCAATACATTTCCCGCTAATTGCAACAAGTTTTGCTTCATCATTATCATTCTAGCCAAATTTCTGTGTAGAAACAATTAGGTTGAGCATTTACTTAAATGCAAATTCTGATTACGTTGATGATTTTACAAGTCATGCCCGTCGGCCGCGCCTGGAAAGCGAAGTTCTCGTGATCGATATTAAGAGGAGAGACGAGTGTTAGCATTCAGGTCAAAGTTCATCGCTCGTGTTCGCGCGTACCTCTGTAGTACCTGCTCCCCGTTAATTACCGAGACGCCACACAGAGGTAACCTCGGCCGCACTATCACCGCACGGGAATCAGCCTTGAAATTAAAATTCAAAGCCCGCGTGCCGGCGAACGGTACGTCCATGCGCTGAATATTCAATCGTATCGCCACGAAATTGTACCGACGCACGCGATGGAACAATTCCGCCGGGCGGCCCAGAGCGTCGTCCTTGTTATTGCGCACGTTTTCCCTCCCCGGCGGACACGAGACTAGCATTTTCCTCATTTCCAATCCGCAGGGCAAAGGAACGATGACCACTTACTGGCTGACAGGCGAGAAGCCGATAAACAACAATGTGGAGCAAAGCACCGCAGCGTCGACCGCAGTGCCAACTGTCCCAGTCACATCCACAGTATCAACCTTGATCACAACCCCCTTGCCAAGTGTGACAGAGCCACGAGCGGAGAAGGGGACGCCGGTTTCGAGCCGTCGAGCTGAGGAGAGTCCTCAATCGAAGGAGGATAAACGCCTTAGTCAACCTATCCAGCAGAGGCCTACTTCCCAGGTGGAAGCTCAAAGTAAACGATACTCTTCCACTGACAAAGTTTCTCAGCAGTCGCAGCAACAGCCCCTCGTGCCACTTCGCCAACCCCCGCAGAAGAGCCAGCAGCCGATCAGCCTCATTCAGAAGGAGAGGATCAATTCGGGAACAAGTGAGGTCTCTGGGAACGGTGCGGCGCGCGGGGGCCGCGGCATCCCCTTGTCATCCCTGAGTGACCTCTCGCCGTCGCGCAATCGAGTCTCCTCGGCCTCGCCATCGAGCGTTAATAACACAAGCATTTCCACGAGGACCTCTTACGCTCAGTCGGAGAGTCTGCCCAATAACACAGAGACGACAGCGGCGAGCGTTCCTCTTCTCTTGCCCGCAGCAACCCTTCCGGACGTCTAGCTCTCTCGCTTTCCAACCGACGGCGAAACGCGCGCCGTCCCTAGCGACATGTCCCTCCTACCCCTTTCATTTCGCCCGTAGACTAGGGCCGGGGACTTGCCCCGCCGGAATTCTGGTCCACTCGGATGGAAGCGTGGGTGAGAGACCATATGGGTTGCGTCTAAAAGGAGACTGGATATGTACTCGGCGTTTCTTGGTACGCATTTAGAAATCGCACTTCCCCGATGGTTCACGAGCCACGCGGGATGGTCCGAGACTTCTCTCACCGCTTGATTTGTTTCTGTTGGTCGGAAAGAGTCGAGTTGCGCGGGGTACTTTCTTCCTTATATACCTCGACAGGCCTAAATCATCGGGCTAGTACCTCGAAACTTTCTTCAGTGCTTCGCTAGCGTCGGAAGAATAGGCTAAGGTTTCCCAGGTGCGAAGAGTCTTAATGCAGTCTGCGCTCAAGGGACCCCCGAGGGAATAGTATCGGGCACTTCGCGCCGTGCGATCCACATTTGGAGTCTCTACGATGCACACTCCCACCTGATTTCCTACTCCCAATTGTCGTGGCACAAGCACTCCTGCTGAACAAGAGAAACCTCCGCAACACGAAAAGTGTGTTCGCATTGAACCGCTGGAAGTGCCAGTCTGTGTAGGCGGCGGCAGCACCTGGGCGCTCAGGATCTCCGGAGGACCAATAAAAAGCAAAATTACCCGACGAGAGCGGCGAGACTCGGCGAGAGATGAAAAGGCGCACATCACACAAAACCCGAACCATCTAGACGCCTGTGTAAACAAAGCAAGCGTCGACACACGAAACGCGCCTCTCGTTATATACCTGTATGTTCGCGTTAAAGAGGAAATTATATTATAAATATATATATATATATATTTATGGAGAGTTCAAATTAGTTGTCGATGTTTAGAAGTATTAATGCGAGAAGAAAATCGGCCGAAGAAGCGCTGGACTAGAGATGCATAAGGGGCTGGGCCTCTGCGGAGTCATCTTCCACGAAGAAATCAATGCACCGGCAAGAGAGAGAAGGAGAGACAAACCTTTAACTTAAAAACGAAATGTACGTCCATGTATGGATGAGGCCCGTGCGCGCGCGCGCGCGCATGTGTGTGTGAGAGAGTATGCGTGTGTGGATGTGTATGTTACGTATATGTTTTCGCGTAGGAGCGATCGTTATTGCACACCTCGTCGTGGACGAGAGATATGCGCGCCCTGTGTCGAGAAAACACGTGAGGAAGGGTGGGAAGAGTGGGTGAGAACAGGACATGAAGAACGATAGAGAGCATCGTAAAAAAAAGGCGGCAGCAGGCAAACTTATATTCGTGTCAATCTCTTTTAACGATGTAACGATCAATATTCCGAAATAAAATTTACTCGTTTTCGAAGCCTCCCCTTTGCGAGATCGGGCGGCCCCCCTCGCTTTATTGCCACTGGAGCAATAAACCAGACCAGTTTCATACGACCAAGGGTACCGTATAAATCGAGCGAGGAGCGCGATCAGAAGACTGCATTGGCGAAAATCCAGTCCAGGTAAGAACTCACCCTGGTGTAGATGCCCGGGTGTCCAGGATCGCCGCAACGTATTCCCCAGGACACGATGCCCACGTTCACCCATCTGCCGTTCGAGAGCTGATGCAACAACGGACCGCCTGAGTCGCCCTGGAATTAACGAACCCAATTAAAATTACGCGGAAGCTCTGCTGGGAAGTTTGAGAGTCGTTCGAAAGTTGCGAAAGCGGCGGTCGACTTGGCACGTATTTCTAGTGCCCGCTGAGGGCTGCCGGTGTAATAATGATTATGGCGAGTGCCCTTCGGGGCGACGGCTCGATCGAGCAGGAATTATCGTCGGGCCCGGGTATTGCTTGGAGGCCGTCGATGCCGGGGAAATAATTTATTGCTGGAGGGCGTACCTGGCAGGCATCGCGTCCACCCTCGTAGGCGCCAGCACACATCGTCGTCCTGGGAATCCGCTGGGTATAACTCCGCACGCATTTCTCCTGCGGCCAGATCGGCACTGAGACTTCCATGAGAACTGTGCTCGCCGGACCTCCGTAATACTGTGTTCCCCAACCTGGTGGAAATGCATTAATCTAATCAAGACTGCTCTTACACGTTATCCACAATATGTGCTACTCTGTACATTTGTGATATTTTCCCAGCGATAAAACAATCGTAGGCATCAAAAAAAGAATCTTTTTAGTACAAAGTTAGTGTACTCTGTACGTAACATTGCAAGTTTTTGTAACTGTTTGGTTTGCATGTGTACCAGTTACTATCGCATTCTTGTTCTCGAAACTATGCTGAATAGGCGGCAAGCAAACGGGCCAGATGTAGTTGTTGAAAACAGTTGGTCTATGGATCTTGATAATAGCAATATCGTTTTCATAGCTGGTGGAGTCAAAGTCCCGATGTACTCTCATCTCGGTGACAACAAAGTCGAGAGTCTTGGTCTCGCCGTCCTTCGTGAAGTCGTACTCGCCCAGCCTCACTTTGATCTCCCGTGGCTGGTACCTAGGAAAGCCCGGGAGAAAATCTCATTGGCCTTTTTTCTTATAAAGTGACCTTTCCGAGTAAAGCTTGCAAGATTTATGTACAACCTCGGACGGTAGTGCATTCCCATAAAGATTACATGTACAGTAAGGGTCAGAGTATCTGTACGGTAAGTGGGTGAGACTAAAAGAAACTGGGATTTGCTCCCCGAGTTCATTTATTTTTTCAGTTTGAATAAACTGTATGCATATAAATAATTGGAATAATTCAAAATAAATGAAAATAAATATGCATAATAAAAAATAATAACATAATAAAGTAAATGGTATAAAAAGAGAGGTTCACCTATAGACACAATGAGCCGCAGTGAGCACGTGTCTGTCGGTGATTAAGACACCCCCGCAATACTGTCCGGTGCCTTGTCTCAGGAGGGCTGCCATCCAGGGCCACTCGGCAGGGTCCGCCGGACGACCACCCACTAATCTCGTCCTGCTTTTCGCCGTTGTACCACATCCCCGTGACTGCCGAGGGTTTCTTCTCCTCTGTTCGTCCTCCACATGAATCCTTGTGCAGTCACCGTCCCCAACCTCCCCAATCCCGTCCTCCACTAAACGCAAGTAAATATAATCACAGCGACGGGTAAAAACAGCCGCCTAATCAAACTCGACAATCCTCACCGGCTATTGCTGGCAATATTCGGGATAAGCTCTGCTCGTCTAACAAATCGGCCGAAACTCGTTTCGCGCTTTGCCCGCAGCAAATACCCAAGTACCTGAAAATTCACTCGACTTTTTCTACTCGGCTCGGTGGATTGTTATTCCGAAATCCGAATACTTCGCTACGAGTTCGGAGATGAACTCACGTGTGATCGATGGTGCAAGTGTGATTCTCTGCGATCGAGAAGTTCCCATTGTACTCTTGCACGAAGCATTTGTCGAAGAAGCTACACGATCCTTCTCCATCATTGATTGTTTTACAGGTTTTCTCGAGGTCTGATTGATCTGTGTTAAAAATTATGAAACGGCATCACAGAGAAATGCGGATGCGACTGTAAAACGTAGTCAACTGCTGATAGAACTGTCACGCCTGATAGTCCTATCGGCAGCACATCCGCCGATTGCTGCGCGTTTCTCGAAAACAGCTAGTTACTTGCTCTCCATGGAGTCGATTTCCCAGGAGCATCAGTTAATATTTCTACTTCTACGATTGCGTTAATGATACCAATACTTTTTACTCACCAGAGAAAGCATCAGGTGCCGGAAGGCAGTGATGTTGCGGAAGCCAGTGTAGTAGAAATAGTAACGAGAGGAGCATCGGAGCACGCTTCCGCATTTGGACAGCTGTATTCGAACGTTTCGAGCCGATCGAAAGAAGCGAGGGATCGATCGGGAGTGTATAGTCACGGAACTACACGGTGAGTAAAGCAGCCGAATTAGGGAACCGGCTCTTATACGTATGCTTGCATTGAACGTGTGACGACTGGACGTGCCGCTCCTAAGTGAGGCTGCGAGCCGCTAGCCGCACCTCCCACCAGTTCCTTTCTTCTCTCTCTTTTTCTCTACCTCTATCACCAAACTTTGTCCCATTCGTGTGCCTAAATATTGTCCCATCGCCCGATCTGACGATTTTTCAGCCGGAATGGATGTCCCGAAACAGGCACGTGCCTCCTCCGATCGGATCTCCGCAGAGAAAAGGTGGGGCGTTGTAGAGGGCGGCAGGCCGAGATGTCTGGGGAAAAGCGAGGGGAAAAAGCGATGAGGAGTAACGCTCGACCCGGCAGGATGAAAAGGTTAATACCTGGTACATAGGCTGTCGAAGTCAGGAGAGTAACTTATGACCGGTAACACGAGAGATATTCGATTTCTCGAAGCCGGTCAGAGATCGCCGAGCGACCAAGAAGGAAGCGACAGCCTAACGGAAGACGCGCGCACGATAGAAGAAGGGACAAAAAACCGGGAGAAGCAATCTCTCGTCTAAGCGTTGTCTTCGAGAAAACGGACATCACCCACATAGCAGCTCGGGGCATTGCCTTCCTCTCAACATGCGAGGGCCGCATCGCTCGTACGCCTCTTCTCGCGTGGAGGACTCTCTGGTATCTTCTTCATTTATCCTACATTTTTATCCTCCCAGGAGTGAGTGCGTCCATTGACATTCCTATTCGGGGGGAGTCATCTCCCGGGCATCTCGCCTCCGCCATATGCCCATTCAATCTCACCTCGGGGATTCTTCTCCTCGTGGACAGAAACTTTCATCCTTAGGATATCACAGGCTGAGGCTAGGCTCGAAGTGATTTGTACCGAGTGTCGATTCGATTAAGGGGAAATGGAATCCGAAGGAAAAGTCAATGGCAGGTGGGAGGATCGAGGTCAACGAGGATCGCCGCGTCCAGAGCGCTCGAGATGCGGCTGAAAAATCAACGTCACCCACATATGCCCGCGGCACGTCGTTGCCCACGGTTCGCAGCCTCCGGTCCGCTGTTAAAGGCCACCTCGTGCCAGGAATGCGTCGATAGAGCCAACCAGCTTATAAGGATCTACCGGCGATAGTTGATAGCCATTAAACGCTGCGATCCGCGGTCCCAGAGAATTGACCCGGTGTCCAGATAACTCTGCCTTCGCCGAATCATGTAGACAAACTGTGAAAATCACGCAGGATTCGTATTTCAACACTGGAACTGAGAGCGGCAACGGACAGACAGGGAGAAATGACGGATGATTGTCGAGATGGATAACGCGAGTCCACTTACCAGAATTTAATAGACAAACTATGCCGCGAGGGAGCCGTGGCGTGAATAATACAAGAGGACCCAGGAAATAAACCGGGCAAAAGTGGAGCAGGATGAAGGATGAAGGCGGCTTTACGGCCCCGTAGTGCTCGAGGATAGATAGGAAATACATCGAACAGGCGGCCGCCGCCACCGAAGAATAGATAGGATCCGACAAGCGAAGGGACAGGTGTCAGAGGCGAAAGGGTGCCAACCCATTCGAAAACACTTCACCCCCCGAAACGTACATCAAGAGATCCTCGCGGAAGGAGCCTGCGGGGGACGAATGGACAAGATATATCCGAGTGTGTGAGATTGATGTGGTAGGCAGAAAAAGTCGGGCGAAAGAAGTCTCTGCGGTGCTGGTCGTTTGCGTTTGCAGCCAAATGTACTTGACATTGACCGAGTATTCTTGGAGGCGGGGGATCGTATGCCTGCGAGAGGAGGAGAAGAGCGAGGGAGGCTGCTGGCACAGGCACAGGAGTTTCCTATTACTTAAGGATCCGAGAACTAAGTGGCGTCGAGTGTTTCGGCGGAATGGCGAGGTGAGAGGACGCGGTCGAGCCGAGAGAGCGAGCAGCTCGTAATTGGGGACAAGCCGCGGGGGCACTTCCATTTAAGGGAGCTGGTACACGCTCTGCTGCCCAGGCGGCACACACCTTCCTCACCTCTCGAAGGCGCCAGTTTGACACGAGTAATCGGCGAGATAGCCGGCCAGCCAGTCGATACCACCTTTCCTTACTCTCGCACACTCCTCCAGCCTCTTCACCTCCCGCTCCTCCGCCGCCGCACCATTCCGTTAGAGAGTGTAAAACACTTTACGACGCCGGCTATAAAATTTGCCCGGTAGCTAGCGCCCCGACGTAAGTAGCGTGGCCCGAACAGACCAGACACCGATGGAATTCGAAAGAGTTTTCCTCATCGCGCCAGGAAACTACGATTCCACTTGTCTATTCTTCGCGCCGGCGCGCCTTCGTGCCCTGACAAGATGAAGAGCCACTGCCGCGAGTGTCTCCCGTACATGTTTAATCAGAGTGAGCACTTTCTCGATACACGCAACTTATCCAGGAGGGCACCAATTACGAGTAATCGGCAGAGTACGTTTCGAGAATGAATCCCTGTTGGGAAAGAGCGGCGCAGTTCTTCGGGAATACTATCGAGACTGCGATAGACGTATCGTGCATACGTCCTATCCTACGATCGTGTTTCTTGTACTTTCGGAAAGCAGCAGTATACGTAATTTGAGTTATTAGGTTGTTGAGCTACGCGTCCATTTGAAAGTAAGATTCTTGAAAGTAGCTCCCATGACGAAAGTACTCTCAGGAAGCTTGTGTTTGAACTCTCATGAGGTACTCTCGGATTTTCACTTTTAAATCGACACGTAGCATTTACGTGAAAATGTTAGATTTTTAACGACAACTACGTGAAGAGGTTCCATATCTCATACGTGAGGTGTCCCATCGGAGTTGTTTGAGAATCCAGTTTGATTTTCGCCGAAGTAAACAGTATAAAAATATCGGATGGCGGAGAGGGATGTGTCGTCGAACGGCCGAAATTTCATTGCTGTTTATTTGCAATAGCGGCTTGCGTGAGTCGCCGGTTTACGCGGCGGTCCGGATAAAGCGCGAATACAACTGTTGCTTTATTTTTGTTGGCAATCTTGGCACCACGCAGCATGGCGCGAGCACACGCAATGTACGCAGTCTGGTCGGTTGTGGAAAACCACGGGTCTTCCTACGTCCTATTCTTTCGTTTCCTTCGCCTCCTCCGCCTTCTCCTCCTGCTTCTCATCATTGGAGTCGATGCGAACCTCGATAGGTTTGGCCTTTGGGTCGTTGAGGTCGAGGGTGTAGTGGTACTCCTTGACCTTCTTGGTGCCCGGGTCGTAGACTCTCTCGAAGTGGTGGAGAATACCGTTCACCACTGTGCGCTCGCTGTCCCGGTAGTAGGGCTCTCCTTCCGGTGTGTAACCGGAATAAACTGTCCTGGAGCCACCGGTGCTTCCTCCTACGCTGCCCGAGTTGGAGCTGATTATTACGGAGTTGCCCTTTGCGGGGTCCACCACAATTGGAATTGGCGTACCTAAAGATTCCCAGCAGATTTGTACAGTTATTCATTTGACAATTGATTGGCTATTGCAATCAATCTCGGTGTTTAAGCGAGTACCACTTATTGTTAGAGATGAGGTGAGTCATTCTAAGATGCGAGTGGGAAGGGGAGAAAGGTCAGAGCCGTGTTAGTTTCCACGAAAGTGCCGGTTAGCCGAGAGCCGAGATGACGGAGTGCGTGTAATCGGCGGGGAAAGAAGGGCTGTGATTCGCCTTGACACGCCAACTATCGATCTCTCTCTCTCTCGATGATAGTGAAAGGATCCGCGTAATTCCCGAGTAAAGCGGAATAAAATGGATTTAAGGCGGTGGAGCCCCGCCAGGACGCCCCAATTCACCAACCTAACTGCTTCTGCAGGTCCTTGTGGAACGCTTCCACCTCGGTGAAGTAGTTGCGCACATTACTTCGAATCTGCTGGTTCAGTTGGCCCACACTGCGCTGGATGTTGTCGTGGATGTTAGCGAACATGCCTCTCAGGTTGAGGACATCGCCGCCGCCCAACCATTGCCCGAGCGATGCGCTGGAGCAATGCAATTACTTTTAATTAGACTACAAACTGGTTGACTGCACGCGAACCGGCTTTGTCGATATTTTTATTAATCGGTTTATTACCAGTGCTTTGCCGCGTCTTTTTTCGAAGCGCGATGCAGATCAGGTCTCACGCGGCAACAACAATTATTCGCAGGATAGTAAGTAATAGCATAGCAGTGTGACAATTGTCTGAATATCCGCATGACCCTACTTTGGCAAAGTGTCTTTCTGCGATGATGCGTAAATAATGAGCGACCGGGTCATACACGGTGGAACGGATGAAACGTGACTCATTTCCTCATTTCGAGCGGGTGCCCGATTACGCATCACCGATCGAGCGTGAAACGATAGGAGACTCGCGCTTTTATCGGGAGCGTAGCTGCGATAAAAGGTACATTGCGTCTCCTCTGCGTTTCGCTGGAGCGTCCGGTGCACCAAGCGGTGCCGGCCGGGAGATCGGAGCGTTAACAGGCTCGTTACTTCCAGCCAAGTTAATTGCGATAACGATCGGAAAAAAATGAAGAGACGTGAGGATCTCGATCGATTTATCGACTAACCTGGAGCAGAGTATCGCCAGCAGCAAGGCCCCGTACGCCACTCTCATCCTTCCTGGCTGCTGTACTCGGGAGTCTGTGATCTTCTCTTCTCTTCTCGCCGCTGTATCTTTCGCTCGGGTAACGCCGAATAGCCGACGTAAACTAGTCGACTCAGAACTACGCAGCCGCTCGCCTGCTCCCCGGCAACGATTGCAATCGCTTAAGGCGTATTCGCTCTGGCCGACTCTAAGCTCTCTCGGCTCCTTCTACTGATGCTGCGCGCTAACTTGCACCTCCGGTCGCTTTTATATGCCGGCCTCGAGGAAGCGTGTCTCTCGTAATACGCCGGGGACAATTTGGCACGCAACTGCCGTCCGGGACACCCCCGCACCTGTGCCCCATGTGTACTCGCACCCGATTCTCTTCCAATCGGACGCCGCCTATCGACTCGCGCTTGCGGTATCGCGCGGAAATAACAGCCGGCGAGTGCAGCTAAATAAACGAAAAACAAGCGGCAATGCTCTCGCGCTCGAGAGAAATTGCGCGAAGGAGCGGGGCAGATCGGTCTGTGTATGTCGGGTGATGATAAAAGAGCCGATCACTCTCCCGATGATTTCACTTGTAGGTAGAACAAACAAATAATACGAGCGGAGCCGCTCTTAAACGTTCGAATGCGAGGACTCACGCCGTTTGCTCCAGTTCCTCAGAAGCGGGTGGCATTACGTACAAGTACCATGCGATTGATGGAGGGAAAGAGTACTGGCATATTTATCGGCTCGAACTATCGAGTGCCTATTATTCTGAGAAGAGCGAGATCGATTGAATTCGCTGGAAGAATCGTGAATGATGATAACGCACTCCACTTGATTACGCCAGCCAGTGCACTATGCAGATGAACTCTTGTTATTATTTTGACTCACTGGACTCGCGTTAAAAATAGTCTCCTGACACCCGAAATACGTATTCGAGCTTGAGTTAGACTCGTAAATGTGGATCAAGGGGACACTCATTTCCAGCTCTCGGCAACCTTTCGAAAGTTTTCTACAGGCTTTATACAGAGCCGGACGGGAAAGTCTGTAGGAAAGTCAGTGGATGCTCCAGTATTCAATATCTCTGGGATTCCGTGATTATAGCCAGCGGTGTCGTAACAGAGAGCGATCCTCCAATAGCACGATAAGGGGTCGTGGGGTCAGAAGACCCATCGTTACCAGAGTCTCAGGAATCCATCGATGCTGACACTGCAGACCAGCGTAATACCATTCCATAACTTGGCCAGTTAGAGCAGGTTCACAATCCGACTGGTCCGGAGGTTATAAAATCATTTCCCGAAACGCTATGAACCCCCGGCTTTTCCGAGGGGGTCAAATGAAGTCGTAAAACACTCGTAACTCACCCCTGGACAAAACGGACCACCAAGACACCGCTTTTAAATGAGGCTCCAAGGGTCAAGGTAGTTAAGCAGGTATCGCTCAGTTCCAAAAACCCGAGTGTATTTTGATTTACTCCCGCTGGGCCGGCGTAGAATCCCCCAGTTCAAACAAGACGTCGAGTGCTCTCCTCGGTACCCCCGCAAAGTGTTATTCCATCCGCAGCATCCCAAGAATATCGTATATCCCGGCCACTAGAATAGCCTCTTCCGGTCAACAATAGTCATCCTCCGAGGCAGTGTCGGGTGGGCACGGCGGTCTTCATGCTAGCCGGCTCATGAATACAACATGCAGGGTGTAAAGAATACATACGAATAATATTAATTCCTCCGAGAGACTAGCGGCGTATCGGCGGAGAAGGTTGGCTGAAGATTTCGGGACGATGGGTGGGTGTGTGCTGGTAGAGATGCACGAGGGATATATCTCGGCGTTGACCCATGGGGCAGAAACAGGTTTCGGATTTGGATTATGCGCCCGAAAGCCGGCTCGGCGTGTATATGCTCCCCGAGGGTATATGCATCCCGACCCCCCACGCAACGCGTGCTATCCCCATATAGTAAACGCTCTTCTCTTCTCGGATCTTCAGCGTCCTTGGGGGCGCCCCGCATCCCGCCTGGCTCCTTGCTCCGCTCTTCTTTTCTTAGGTCCCAAGCAACCTCTCTACCTGCTCCCGAACCTCGACGCCCTATCTCCCTTCTTCCCTCGCTCGGCGACCTCAGCCCATATATTTTCACCTTCGCTTCCCTCGTACGGCAGGTAGCCGAGGCGACGAGCTCGTAAACGCGTAATCATCTCGAGCTGTCTCCTCTCTCTCCGATTGCTGACCGGTGGAGGGACGTGTCAGATTGAGCCGCCGCCAAAACGAAGGTGCAGGGTTATCGGCCTTGAGTCGCTGCAGGTCCACCTTGAAAAGGGCACCGGCGCGACTGACGCTCGCGGATGACAGGCTAGTATCTTGCCGGTGGAGCCTCTTATCCGAACTTCATTTTCCCGGAGTAGAAGCGACGGCGCGAACCGTCCCCGATGCTTCCACGGGGAGAGCAGCTCATTAACCCAGAAAGTCTCCGGCATAAATTAAGATACGTGTCGCCACTCGGAGGAGCGCTCTCCTTGCCGTTCACCGTCTCTCCCTGCACTCCCTGCACTCCCTGCATGAGAATTTACGGAAGTCGTGCTCGAACACTACGGCGCGACGTTAACAGCTCAATTTGTCGATGGCTCGTGTCCGCGCTCATTGCCAATGTATTATGTACCATGGAAATTTGATTTGCAAGGACCCACACCCTGTGTAAAGTATCAAGAGACAAGGTCTTGTTTCGGGCCAAGTACAAAGAAAGACAGACCTTGTATCTTTTCCAGAACCAATAAGTATAAATCTATCTTACATATAACACCCATGTGTTACATAAGTTTATCTGAATTTGCATTTATCTTTAATAACACAGGGATTCAATGCAAATATAGTGGCCCTCGACAGTCCAGCATAATCTCGAGCCTCGCAAGACACAGGTGAGGTGGAATCTCGGAGAAATAGAGTCGAAGTACACACGGTGATGGCGAACGACACCTAGAGGCAATCGAGGTAAGCAATGGCAGCGAGGACGAGGACGAGAGAGTCTGTGTATAGCCGGAGCGGTAGGGAAACCAGTCCGACCGGGTCGAGCGAGCGTCCGAGCGTTCCGGGAGTAGTGGGATATACCCTTCTTCGAAAAGAGGAAGGGAACGAGGCCGTCGACTCAGTGTTCTCGCGGCAGTCGAGGTGCGCACTCTCAGCGTGTCGATCCACACCGCCCTCGAAGTAAACACTGCGTCAACCTTTAATCGATCTACGCAAACTCCCACGTAAACAAACCGCGTTGCCTTCCGAGCCTCGTGTGCCGAAGGTTCTACGTGCGCCCTTCCAGGCGTCTCCCAGGGACCAATTTAACTCGACTCACCAGTGGGTTCAGTGGTTTTTTCTTCGGCGAACCGAGAGACAGAAATATTCGCGTTCCTGTCAGTGCCTCGAGGAAAAAGCCTGTCGACAGCGAGGAGAGGACATCGATCATGCAACGGGACACGGCGACGAGAAGTCTCCCGAGATCCATGGATTTTTAATCAACTCTGCCTGCCACACTGTGAGTCGGCCGATAACATAAGCACGTACTACGTAATATTAGTCTGCTTGTTTACCCAGTCGAAGCATAATCGATCGAGCGCTGTTTTAACATGAGGGCACAGTGCTTTATCTTGTTTGCACTGTTCGCCGTGCTCGTCCGTCGAGGTTTCCCTTCAAATCACCGCGCTACCATTTGCTTTGCCGCCAGTTATTCTAATTCGGCCCGCCAGCATCGATCGTGGATCGCGTGTGTTTGTATATCGCTCGGCAGCCGCACGAGAGAGGAGTTGATTTCAATTCGGTGAAACGCCGCCTGTTGGCAGATTATTCGTTTAACTAGATCGCTCTATTTATAGTATTTATACCATGGCGAGCCATCGACACATGATTCCAAGCTGCCATTGAACGCCTCGTAACTCTTCTCTATGGAGAGTTATCGTGACGTGGGTCACGGCCCATAGAGTTTCTCCAAAAAAGCGTATAAGTTACACAGCATTATGCCTGCAAGATTGAAGCGTGACTGCCGTTATACCTAGGCTTCCCTTAGTCGTTTCTCGAGTTTTCTCCCAGTCCTCTTCTTACAACGCCTATAATTAGCGATTTGCTAATCGCAATTCACAGTGAAAGGTGCAAGAAACGAGAAAGACACACGGGAATCTTTGGAGTGTCGTAAAGTAACGTCGCACCAGTCATTGTAAGAAATTCCTCTTGGAAAGACATCTGAGAATTGTGGAAAAACACGGCTAACAATCGAGCAGGTACCAATTTGTTTCGATCGGAGACTGTAGGCGAAAGCACCGTAAAGCGACAGTTTGGAGCGATACAGTGCGGTCTGCGTGCATCGGGTCCCAAAACGATTCACATAAAAGTCTCGTAAGGGAACACAGGGCTCGTCTCAGTGGCGGGCAGGGAGTGCATGAATTATTTATCGGAGCGTGCTCGGCCGTCTTTCGTGTGGCTCCTTCGTACCGAGAAAGCAGCGCGGCGAGCCAGCGAGGATGGAAGAAAGAAAGACGGAAAACACGTGTACCCCCGTACCCTACGATTGGAGTCCCCAGTGTTTGTTGGTTCTCTCTCCCTTCCACCCTCGAGAGCGACGAACTCGCTCTCTCGCTCTGACTTTCTGTTTCTCCGACCAGCGGTTCTCTCGATCGCTGCTCAGACATTTTTAAAGTGCTCTCCTCCTCCTCTCTTTCTCTCTCCCCCTCTCGATGTCTCCTTCCTCCTCGGTGGACTCAGAGTAACGATAGCAGACGCAGATCGCGTTAATTGGCGTCTCGGATTGTCGAGTGTAGCAGGCCTGCGAGCGTGCCTTTTTTAGGTCCCTTCTTCGGGTCCCTACATCGCTCCCAATACGTCTGCACGATACATTGGCATTGGTAACCCTATCCCCGATTGCTCGATGAATTTCTTTATACTTTGCATCCAATCGGGTGCTCATTGAGGTGCTTCACTTTCATTTCCGATCAAGTGGCCCTTTCCTGTTGAGATGTCTGGCAAATGTTCTGTTCTTTGGCCATTTTTCCCGAGCCAATTACGACAACAATTAATCAAAGCTTGCTCCATACACGTTTCACTAGAATATTCAGCTATTTACACCCTTTTTTAAAACTTTTATTCGGCTTGCAGGCAACGTTCGAACTAAAAACCGGGGTAAATGTTAATCCACTTCTAATGGAATGTTCTTAGTTAAAGAGATGTTGCTGATTGTCGATGCTAGGGGAAATGCAGGAGCATCTGGACGGTAAGCAGAAGCTCGGTGGCTGAGCCTGTTATCCGCATTCGGGATTCATCCTCGTAATTGCTGGCTTAGTAACCTGCCGCGATATGGTAATTCTTGGACGGTTAGATCCCCGCACGGAGAACCGAGAGATATCGCGCATTTAAGGAGCACTCAAGGTACCTTAATGCCCTAATAGGATTAGAGTATTAGATTCAGGTCTTAGAGCGGGTGTATTTCGCCTCGAGCATTTCCGGCCTATCAGCATCGGGCATATCTAGTTATTCCTCCTGCTTTCTCGTTTCACCTCCCCCCAAAATTGTAATCTCACAAGCGCGCTCGGCAGCTCAACCACAATTTCTTCCACAGACTTCTTCCATCCGCGGTGGCCTGCGGCATTAACTACTAGTTGGGTCGGCAAGCCGCTCGTTTTCTGCGGACGTTTTAATTTCGGGGTACCAATCACCGCCTTCTAGAGCCGGTTGTATTGAAATGCCGTCGGCGGAGCCGAATACATACATATACTTGGGTTTGAGGAAGACAGATTTGTAGGCTGATATTTTGGTATTAGTTTCGTGCTTGCCCGACTTTTATTGGCAACGAGAAGACTGTAAAGATCGGTGTCAAAAATCTAATTTAGGCTGGGAGAGACAAGAGTAGGACGTGGATGTGGTTTTCGAGGTAGAGGCAGGCGGCGTTGCTGACAGGTTTGGCCTTCCCTCAGAAAGGACGGGACCCTGCGGCCCCTGGGGGAGGGAGGACGGCCATTGTGACTAGCCGCAGGGTGCACCTCCAAATTTCCAAAACACCGTGACGCCAACGAGGGCCATAAAACTCGGGGCGTCGAAACGAAACTCGAACCCGGGGAAACCCGTGGTAGGACGGGCCCTTTACTCCCTTGGTAGCCGCAGGACATTTAACCCTTGGGAGTATACTTCGCCTTTGACTAATTTTTATGTCCTGCCCTTTACTGCCCCGCAGCCAATTGCCGCGATCAATTTCTCTCGGAATATATCTTTATAGTCCCAGGAAAAAAGAAAGGGACCTTAACCGGTGCAATGTACTCCGCTTGACAGCAGAGAACAAGGCTTCCTTTCTATCCGGAGTAGTATGTAATTCATTGGAGCCAGTACTTATTCTTGGGTTATTCGTGAGAGAGCGGAGTAATAGCAATGAATGGAAACTACCGAATTATCGTAAACTGGAATCCACGTTTGGAGGAGTTGGAATAGTTTTGGCTGCCGGTGGTCCAAAGGGTGTGAGTTACTTGGCGGTTAAGGAGATTAGGTTAATCCGGGGGGCCGCCGGGATTTCCGACTTTCACAGCCGTCCCACAGTCTTTCCCAGGGAAATCCTCTGACAGATTTCTAGTATTGGTTACAGCCGGGGCAGTTCATGACCGATCATAAAGCGTAGGCATTCAAAGAGAAGATTACGTGATCCGGACTCAACGGGCCTTCTTAGAGTATCACGAATTTCATTCTCCCAAAGAGAACACGATGGGAGTTCGGCCCATCATTCGGAATCGGGCAGAACTCTGAGCAAGCAAGCACGAACTCGGAATCCATTATTTCGCACGAAGTTGAGCCGAGATGCGTGAAGAAAGGGCATGGAGCTCGCGGGGTATTCGCGGCGAGGAAATATCCTCGACTGTTCCGTCACGCGTTCGCCGCCGAAATCTCCGTGAATCGTTTCTCCGGTCACGTACGAGCCTTCTCTCCCGGTATACTCAGTATACACCAGGACGTAAATTCTGTTTCGCCCGAGGTCCGGTAACGACTCAATAGCCGCGGCTCCGGTCTCCAAAAACAGTCTCTCAAATTTCCACTGTGCAGGAAGCGAATCGACGTTGCCGTGAGCCGGTGCGAATATACGCAGCAAGTTGGCGTGCTTACTTTCTAAGGAAAGCCATTTGCCAAATATACTCGCACGGCGAAGACGGCGCGCGGCAGTAAAGCGAGGGTTAAATCCCGGCTGCTGAAATAAATGCGGCGGGATACACGTCGGAGAGTAGCCGCGGAGGAACACACATGGTCGGCATCTGCTGGAGCGCGTGCCTCCTAGAGAAAAAGAGCTTCCGCACATGCATCTACTCGAGCCGTGATTCGACGATGGTCTATCAGTTGAGTTCTCTACATAGAGTTCCGCATAAAGTCCGGCGCAGAAATGCGAAAGGAGTCGTAGACAGGAGGATGTACTGGCGGGCCGAGGCTCGGGAGTACCGGTCGTCTCTCGTCTTTCCTTTTGGACGACGAGTGCTCGAATGCTCGCGAGCTCTCGGTGGATCCGTATAAGGCGCTGGTCTGCTACCTCTGCTCTCTCGGACTGGGCCGTGGCTCTCGGCTTTGCCGCAATTTACCGTAGCCGCGCCAGCCTTTTTATTCGCCAGCATACGCGCGATACCTTCATTTTCTCCTCTTTTCCCTACCAGCGCGCCTTTCGTCGCTTTCAGTCTGTTCCTTCGCACCACTACCAGCGACGCAACGCGTGCCGGCGACTACTAATAGAGACTGCGAGCCTTGCGAGGGTAAACCTTGCACCTCCCCTCACCAGTCCTGGCGTAATGCGCACAGTATGGAAGCGAGGCCGTGCATTCCAGCGGTTTAAGGACTCTCTTAATAAACACGGAGACGTTAGGTAATCCCATTAGATCGGCATCGGCAATCCCCTCGCAATCCCGCGGCTTCCAGCTCGCCCCGTTTTGCGCGCGCCAGCTCTGCAAAGGTGAAAAGCTCCAGACTGGCATATTTGGTAGTGCGTTCACTGCAATTCAATGGAATAAAGTTTGCGGCTCGGGCTGACAGGAACGAGCCGGTATAAAGCAGCAGTTTGGCCGATCCAGCGGCCGCACACGTCTCTCGAGGCGCGGGTGCACGTGAGATCCGGAGATACGCGCGCCCGCGCTGCCTATACTCGCCGTGTACTCGCACGCTTACTCACTTAGCCAGTACTTTCTCGCCCGCGGCAAGGCAACCTCCACGCTACCTTGGCGATACACCCATACGTCCGCTTACTACTTGCATAGAATCGCCGATTAAACGCTCGAATTCCCATTAGAATCTACCGTTGCCTCTCCTAACAGAGACCTCTTGCTTGGAGACTGCCACTTAAAACAGTTGTCGAGTTATTCCACTTTTCTTGCGACTTTTATGGCGTATAAAGGGGATTATTATCGGGAGTTCGTACAGTTTTAACTCGATTCAAGTGTCCAAGTGACACTCGAGAGCACTCCGGGACCGAGTAAAAGAACTTGGTCAAGTCCGAGTGCTATAAAAAGTCTACGACGCAAGATAAAAAGCGCGGAAGACGCTATACACGAGGATGGGGAGGAGTAATCTCCCCTGAGTGAAGAGGACGAAGCCTGGTTCCTAGAGGATCCATGCCAAGCCTGTCGTGAAAGAAGAGCAGATTAACTCTCGTTAAGGCAGGGCCGTGTATGCCTGAGTGGTCCGTGAATGCTTTCTTTATACTTGCGATGTTGCGATGGACGCGCGTCTGCAAGTTGCGAGGTGTCTCTCAACATCTTCTCGCAACAGCGTCCTCTCAAACATTTCCACAATCTGCAACTCTAACAAATATTTATCATCCGTCAATTCATTCGATGATCGGAGTTCGGCCTTTAAAAGAATCCGGCTTATCAGCGCCCACGCCTAATAGGAAGCTCGTGCTAGAGATAGGGCATAGAGTACTTGATCGCTCATCTATTTTCGCTATTGGAGTTTCGAACCAGAGTTGGCAGATAAAGGAATGTCTATATCTTCGGCTGGAAGCAACGAGTGCTGTTGAATGCGGTGTATCGCCTCGATTTCACCAGATTGCCTTCGGTGGTATCTGGCGAGGTCTTATCGGAGCTTCAATTGATCGAGTAGCGTGAAATCCACTTGACTCGATGGTTGCAACAGAGCGGCTTTTCTAATCGGACACGTGTATAGTACGATTTTCCCGGGCAACCGGTGGTTGAGCTTTCTAGTTCGGGTTTCGACTGATAAATACCGGGGGACCTCGGGGATGATCTCGGTGGTTTAGATAGTCGGTCGCGGGAGACAGTTGGGCGCCTCGGGACTTATCAGTTGGTAGAAAACACACTGCGTCCCCGCTCTGGTCAGTTACCAGATTGTTATGTCAAACTGTCCGCGCGAGCTTTTACGGGAAGCCCGCGCGCGCCACTCGTCGAACATATGCTCTTCCGTCGGAAGAGAGCGCACTCTTATTAATTAGCGCGAACAATCTCGGCCACATGTCGGATACACTCGCGCCGAGAGGCCGTAATTTATTTATCGCCGGGCACGCCGCTCCACATGTATATATCCCCAATACCGAGTGACTCATCTCGTCTGGTAAATACACATGCATGGACGTAGAAATACTGGATGCGGGAGCAGAGCGAGGGGGATCATTTGCAATCGGGAGCAAGTAAGAAAGTCGAACAGGCCTCATTACACAGACTCGCGTCAATGCGTTGCTCCATTGGAGAATTTCGAGATGGGGATAAGGAGACTGCGGATTCTTCTCCAGTTCTTACAGACTTCCGTAAGTTGAGGACTCAGCTATTCAGGAATTCGCGAGTTCGCAAGAACGTATTTCGGAGGGTAAAAGAATTTGAAGGTGGGAATAAGGAGCCCGGAGTCCTCGCGAGCTTTTCTTACGGACTTTCGTAAATCCGGGACTCAGCTGTCCAGGAATTCGTCAGTTGGTACGAGCGCATACTTTGGAGGGGTAACTTAAAAGCAGCTGAATCAATTCAGGCAATTGGTGTCGGAGCTCCGCGAAATCTCCGAGTGACGAGAGCTGGCAGTGCATTGTGTGCCGAGGTTAACAGCTTCGACGAGACTGCTAACCGACGCTACTGCACCGCCGGCAGATTCCCGGGTGTGCGCCCCGTGATTTCTGCGGAATGCCAATATTATCGCCAGTTGACACGGGGTTCCAAGTACACGAGAGATCGGCCCCTCGAAAAAAGCCGCCCTCTCCTTCCCTCTCGTGGCAGCATCCCGTGGCCATTGATCCTCGAACGTATATGTGGTTTCTCTCGGCCGAGATTAAAACCTCGACCCCGCGAGGAGAGTAATCAATGCCGTAAAGCGAGATGCGAGAGAGGTCAGCCCGGGAGATAGCTCGCTCGCCCTTATCGGCGACAAGAAAGAAAGCCAGCGAGTATACGTCCCGTATGCCAACCACCTGGTTCTCCAATCCAGAAAAGAGAATTCCGCTCCTCTTCCTCAACACGAACCTGCCGCCAATAATTCCACCCGGATCCAACTGACGGGCTCCCGCGCTCCAGTCTCAACTCGAAAAAGCCCATTTCTCGCGCTCGGCGTGTGAATTATCGACAGCGGAGGCTGGAGGCCTGGAAAAGGGCTCGCGAGAGAAATCGCTCGTTTGCCGGGTATTACGAGAGTGGAGATTGGCTGTGGCAGGCTTATTATCCTTCCTGAGTAGAGCAGTCCTCCGACAATCGTATCGAAGTGTGGCACAGCCTCCTCCTCACCGAGAGGTGAACCTCGGTCGCCTTACCATGTTTGGCGACCCGCTCCCATAAAATTTCTCGCACGCATATATATACCGCTGGCTCTGCTCGAGCCATGTGTGCCCGAGTGTATGTGCCTGACAGTGCGCGAGCCCCGCGTCGCACTGTGGCAGCCAGCAGCCCACTCGGCTCCAGAGAGGCACAGCCGCCGAGAGAAGGAGCGCGAGAGGGACGGAGAGAATGAGCGGAGAGCCGAGATAAATCGCGTCGAAGTTAACGCAAACGAAGCGTGTGCCTCTCTCTGGAGTGCGCGCGAGCCACGCTCCTCTCTTATCCACGCGTCGAGGGACCGGCACGAGGAAACACGTACACGATTATGTGTCGAGAGCGAGGCGGAGAGCGCGCGAGATGGAGAGAGGGAGAGAGAGAGAGAGCGAGATGAGGCGGCGTATGGTGTTGGAGCCACACCCTGCGAAGAGGGCCTCGGGAAAAGCCAGAATAAGAGCATCGAGCAACCAAGAAGAGGAGACGAGATATACTCTTGTTTGCGCTGGGGACCCACAGCTATTTCGCATCTCGTCCAACGAATGACACTGGTACGCGACAGACTGCGCGCTCCTCTGGACCCGCAGTATCCTGGTGCACGCTACTATCTCCTCGATATCCCATTGTTACGCCGCTCGTTTGTCCGACACGTCTCTCTGAAGGCTGACCTGATTAACTTTGAATCACTGCGAGTGCGACAGGCCTACTCGGCTGGATTCGCGCAAGTGGAATTGAAATCGGGAAACTCGCTCCCTCGGGATTGGGTCCTTTATGATCGGCCGTGACGTGCGTATCGAGTTTGATACATATATGTCAGCCGAAGCCGCGCGGCGCATGCCCGGAAAATCCCTGGTAAAATATTTGCGGCTAAAGGTCTCATGGGTACCGTAAGATTTACCGCATCATCCCGGGAAAGGTGTCCCCGCACGTCCGGCGGCCGTTAGTGTATACGTATGCGCGAGGGTAAACGTGCACCAGCATCGGTAAAAAGAACTCGCCTAATCTCGGTGCTATCTAGCGGCTACGGCCTTATCGTGCCGGGGTCCACTCCTTATCTCTGCTAAGCAAAGAGCGCTCGCCCGAGTCTTGATCGCCGGGTTCGTCGAGCCGGCGAGGCCTATGTACTAACTGCCTGGCTAACTAAGAGTACTCGAGGCTCATTGTCATCGGAAATGCGTTTGGAGCCACTTTCCGGTCACGTGCTCCGGCAACCCTTGCATCCTTAGCATTGGGCGGCCAACTTCCGTTCCTCCGGCGCTCCTGGTCCATATTGATGAGTGCGGACCATTGTTTACGAAACGGCAGCTTCTACCCTTTGATTTTATCTCCGCTTGTCCCACTGCTGCCGCTGCGGCTGCCCCGCCCGTTTACTCTGCTCCTACGTGGAGAACGAGTCGCACGGCAGCCTCTAGCAGCACACGACTCCTCCGATTTTACGGGGGTGGGAGCGCCCGTCGCTTTATTTACGGGACTTCTTTCGACGGCCCATGTTTATTGGGCGCGCGTCGCCTCGGCACTGGCAAACCCTACGAAAAATAGTACACAGGGAGAGGTAAAGTTGGTGTGTTTTAAAGCGGAGCACGAAAGGCAGCGAGGACATTCGGGCGCCCATGTGGGATATGTGGGCGAGGACTTGGTGCGCGTGTCTCGCATGTAAACCATCGCGTGTCTCCAATTTTATCCGATTCCCCCGTGAAACCTGCCGGCAGCGGCGAGCGAGGCCTCTCGAGAAGCGGATCATTTGTAAGCTTTCTCTCCTTCTCTAATACAAGTTGGAGTACTCATGAAAAAAGGCCAGATAACGTCCAGCCTTCCAGCGCGACGGCTACCATACCTTTTCCCGCTTTCCACCATCGCGTTGATCATCGCCGGACTTTTCCCTCGGATTTTTCTCCCTGGCCCGATAGTGGACGGGTCTTCCCTCGCTCAGGTGGATTGATGTCACGGTGTACCTTCCACTCGAGCCTTCACTTTATTTATCTATAGCAGGTATCTGGACGCGGGAAAAAGCGTCGAAGTGAGAAGCCGAGAGAGCGAGAGAAGGAGAGAGGTATCGTTGATATCGTCGCCGATTTATCACGTAGAGTACGAGGAGTCAGCCGTTTTCTTCGGACTTAGGAGTCGACGTGCATGCATGAGATAGGACGTGCGTACAGATCCCTCTCGCTTTCTCCCTCGGCGACGTACTCATACCTGCACGAACGCCTGGCTAACTGTCTCTCTGCTCTCTCGGCCTTATTTACCGCTGTCGGTATTAATATTAAGCACAACGCTCTTATCGGACCAACGACAAACGTCCTGCCGAACCAAGTGAGAGAGGGCGAGAAAGAGAGAGAGAGGCGCTCCATTTTCGAGCAACCAGAAATTTTTACACGAGTAGAACCCGTCCGTCGATTAAACCCACTGGAGGGTCTCGCCGCTTATGTGCCGATCGCGTTTTTACGAGGGAACCGATACGTCACGTCCGGTGCTCGAGTTATCGCGTGGCTTGCTTGCTTACCGAGCCCGCGGACCGTAGAAACGCTCGAGAGATCGACCGATAGATTTGGCCGCAGCTTGCCGACCGGAGATTTACTGACTTCTTCTCCCTGGTCCGCGGCTACTTCAGTCAGGCTTCGATCATTGAAATCTGCGTACTGAATAAACGCGTTTTTTATGTATGAAGATTTATTTTGCAAAAAAGTCACGAACTTTAAGCCTTAAAGGTTTCAAATATCTGCTTTCGTTGACAGCCAAGTTTAAACATGATTTAGATAATAATCTACTTCACGCGTGAGCAAGATTTGAAATAATTTGTAAAAAAGTGATGTAATACGACAACTAGTTTAAGCTCGGCCAACACGCATCGAGAATCGGTAGTCTATGCGATATTAATAATCAGAGGTGGGGAGCTACCCTCTTCGGGAAGGAGCGGTTTCGGGACCACCGTGGAGTGTGTGTATTATCGTGCTGGGCTCTTTAAAAAGAGGTCTTCCTTCCAGCGAGACCACCGCCACGACGACGCCCTTCACGACACTTTGCACGCAGAGGAGCGCAAGGAGATGGAGAAAAAACCCGATTTTTCGCTGGCTCCTTTCTGCACTGGGGGAAAATTCTGCACTGCTCTCGGGTGCGCCCGGTGCCCGCGTGACGGTAAAAACTCACCAGTCGAGTGTTTACCCAGGGTATCGATGTACATGCCTTGCGTGATAATCCCCCATACCTGCTCGATTTGATGTGATTCGCGACAACAGTGACGAATCCACCTGCTCTCTTAATCGAAGATATCAACTGTAAATAAATTGTTAAATACTCGCACGAATTTGGGAAAGCAATGCGAGTCGATAAGCAAACAATTTTCGCAAGGTGTACCGAAACAGTTAAAAATAGCTTGGTTGACAAGAATCAGTCACAATCTCCGTCGACTTACTTTGAAATCACAACAAAAAGTACCGCCGACAATTTCTAAGGCGAGGGTTAAAGAAATATTAGCCAAACTGGCTGACAGAAGGGCCGAAAAGGGGTTGAAAGCCAAAGCCCATAGACCAGAGTGAATAAATCTGTGTTTGGCTTACAGCTTCCCTCCTGCAGTGCATTTGGACTAGGATACACATATATCGTATGTATCGTATGTCCATACACATAGGAGGAGCGAGACCACGTGGGTCCGCTATTTCTCCTCGCGTGTCCTCCTTTATGCCGCTCGCCCATCTATTCATAGAGACGAGAAAGCAAGCTGTCAGACTGACGGACGCGGCCACAGGCAAACGAAAGACAAAGGCGGCCGACGACAGGAGAAACCGGCGTGTCTCTCTGCTCCGAACGCAGCGGTGTCCCCTGCGATTTTTAGGACAGCATCGCCTGTCGATCGCCAGTACGTCTGCACGTACTAACTGCACGAAGCGCGCGCTTGCATATGACCAGCTCCGATTTATGCGTTCTACTTCTAGCCTTATTACGTGCGCGCGGCAATGTCGCGATCGTGTCCTCGATTCTCATTGTGTAGGATTAATCTGGTGTCGTGGCAGCAGGAATGCGGGCGTTTAATAATATAAAACCAACTATAAAACTGATCGGGACGGAGGAATGCTGATGAAGGTGACATTAATGTTCGCTTCAATTTCCTTAGAGTTTTATTCATAGATGTGATTGTCTATTTTTATATGATTTCGTGATATACAAAGTATTAATGAACGAACGAAATTTATGTTACATAAAAAAATTAAGAATACAATTAAATTAACAAATAATGACTTTACGCTTCATAGGACTTTTATGAAATACGACGGCCCAAAGACTGTCGCAATCGGCTTTCGCGCAACCTTCCGCCTTTGCGATAGGTTATTGACTGAAAACAGATTTATCGGTCAGGTGTCGGAGTAGAGAGTTGCAAGAGAGGGTAAACTCTCGGTGGTCGCCGGCAGTGAATCGTAGTTGAGTAGTAGCTTTTTTGCGGCTAACCACCAGGATAGACTGGATCCTCGCGTAAAGGAGTAGCTTCTACGATCTCGTAGGCGAGGTCGACGACCTTCCAGCAGTCTTCCTCGGTTGTACCTGGCTGTCCTCCGCTTCCTGTCCTCCACGGCTCTTCATCTATCTGCGACGGATAGTCCTCTTTCTACCTGGCGGCTTCGAGCGCAGTTCTCTGCCTCTACCCTCGCCCCAATGACAGCCGGACATCAGGGTGGTCTCTGTCCGTAGAGAAGTCCGGTTTCCATTACATATATGCAGGCACACTTCACGCTGACCCGACCGGCACTGCGAATTCGTGACCTCCCAGCCTTTGAATGAAGTGCACGAAAATACGTGCGCGCGGACGCAGCAGCGCCGTGTAAATAGAGCTCGCTCGCTTCTTCTTCGCTCTTGTTTCCTCTCGTCCTTTCTTAGGTACAAGTTCATACCTCCTCTGAGATCTCAGAATACACCTTCGTGACGAGCTTCGCGTGAAAGCTGAGTCAACAGTAGACTTTACGGGGTGGTTCTGATGCCTTTTAATTACCATTGCTAAGTCTATACATACTGCTAAATGTAAAATAATAAATTACCCAATTATTGTAATTTTTCGTGGCTGCTTTAAATTTTTTCTTTAGATAACGTAATGCGTATGATAAGAAGGTACGGCGATGCTGATTTAAAGCCGCGTTTATCAATCAGTCTCTAATGTTTTTTTATTGCCAGGGAGCAACTCTGATTTTTGCGCGATAGTCATTTAATGATCGATCACCTTGACTAGTTGGGACTATCAAACGCGGTTCCCGATGGACGCTGCGACCCCCAGGGGAGCAACGTGCCTGGTTAATTAGTGGCAGAGCCTTACAGAGGCATCGTTGTTGGCCAGCGAGCAGCGATGAGTAATCGCATAATTAATTACGAACATGAAGACTGGCTGAAGGAAGGTACTCCCTGGTTTCTTAGATGCTTCAAGGTGACTGCTCGCTGGACCAATGAATCGACCACTCGTCTCTATGAATACTTCAAATCCACTACATTAAACTGTTTTCCGCTAATAACTAATAAATAACAGGAAATGTGTTCTGTTTGCAGGCTGAAGTTCTCATCGAGCAAAGATGGAGCGTTGGCTGGTGTGCATCTTGGTGCTGCACGTGGTCGGCCTCCAGGCAGCCGAGGATTTTCGAAGCATCTCCTACGAGGGTAAGACAAGGCAGCATCCTGTTACCTAAGCCAAGAGCATTCTCGTCACACGCGTCTCCTTTTCTCTGACACGGAACAACCAAGATAGCCTCTTAATGAGCCGTGTAACTCATTAGCATTTTCCGATGGCAGACTCGCCAGTTCCACCGTCATCTCCGCCTCACCTACTCTTCGCGCAAACTTGACTCGTACATTTTTTATTTACACATTGCTCGAGCCGCAGCGTGGCAAATGAAGAATTTTCCTCGCTGACCGCAGTTGGGTTGGGCATTTTTCCTGTGCGCGTCCTGCTGGGAGGTTGACGGTATCGCTTAGCGTTAATTGATCGATCAAGCGCGCGAATCGCTCGCGTCCCCGTTCGATAAGCCGGCAAGTGCTATCGATAAGAGACACGCCGGAGAGAGGCGGCGATCCGA
Organism: Crossocerus cetratus; assembly: GCA_963675795.1. Taxonomy (NCBI): domain Eukaryota; kingdom Metazoa; phylum Arthropoda; class Insecta; order Hymenoptera; family Crabronidae; genus Crossocerus; species Crossocerus cetratus. Next base: position 14,443,806 of record OY776666.1, on the reverse strand, counting down.
AATCGTGTCGGAAACGAGATCGACGGGTTCTCCCCTAGATTATCTCGGCTTGTGGGATCACACCGACGCACCGGTCCAAACCTAGTCCAACCTGAATTTGCATCCAGCGCAAACAAACACGGACCAAGTGCAACGTGTATAGCACTCGTAAAAAAAATCAAGTATTGCCGGATTTCCAGTTGAATTGCAGCGCAAAGATCCACGCCCGCTTGATTATATGTATATACACCTATGTCTCAGCTGGTAAACAGAGCCATGTGAGTTCGCGAAATCGAAATCAGTGCAATCGTCTTACGAAAGCAGATAGCATGTTATCGGCAGGCATCTCGGGTGCACCGCTTCCCGGAAAACGGGACGATTCATATTCTATCGGAATGGCGATACTGCCTTCGGAATTGGAGAGTCGTAGGAGTAATAGTATAGTCGGGCTTGCAGCCAGACCGAATTTCCTAGTAACATTTATTCGAGACACGTCCCGATTAGCCATTCCACGCTCGAGCGGTTCGCGCTTGCTTTCAAAATCGAAAGTCCCTCACTGAAAAGAAAGGATCCCCGCCGTTTCCATATGAATAATTCGTGTATTTCGGAGACGACGAGACGATAAAGTTCACGCCTCTATTCAAATCGAGTGCTCCGGAATACAAGGAGCGCGTGTTGGAGGCTGTGAGTGGTCAATCTCGGATATTATAAAAAGGATAAGTGCCACTATAAGTCGGGCTGCACACGGCTAGGGCCGAGATGTACAGTTAGAAGAGATGTACACGTAGGCGAGGCGAGCCCGTTGCATTTATCAGAGTGGTCCAAAGCGGAGGCTGATGCCGAGGATGTAGGCCGGGAAGAGCGCAGCGAAATGGAAATGGCATCGGGAAAATCGGCGATACAGACGATAGCTAATGAACTTAATGGCCGCTTTTTCTCGCGATCTACTCTCTCGGTAATGACGGCAAGCGGACTGCACGCAGGAGTAGAGCCGCGAGCAAGGAGCCTAGTGCCAATGAAAGAGGGTGAGAGGAGTGACTCCTCTCTGCATTGCCAGGGCCATTTGCATGCAAACTACTTCCTGCCGCGGTAGATCGTGCCGCATCTACTAGCCGGTGAATCACAAAAAGTGCCACTCGATCTTCCTCCAAGCACCCATCTCCCCTGGTTTATCGGCATCCTATCCCTTGCGTAAATCAATTACAGCCGCAGTTCTTTCCGCGCCGATCACTGTTACTCTCAGTGCACCAGACAATTATTGTTATTCGCACACCTGGGATTACCTTGTCTATGTCTGGCCTTCCAAACTCAATTAGGTCCTGCTGGTTTTTCCTCGTCATTAAGCCGGGCTCTGTAAGAACTGAATTGTGCGATTACTCGCGGAATTACTGGCGGCGTCTCACAATTCCTGCAAGACGAACGACTGCGAAGAGGGTGACATGTCGGGAACGGCAGCTGCATCGCAGAGAGACGGTGCCGCGCCAGCACTGCTGCGATTACCATTGCCAGTGCTTCACTGGGGACGAGCGCTTATTGTGAGTTGGCCCCGCAATTACAGGCTAGCAACGAAGTTGTAGCTTGTAGCCGATAACGTCGCTGCTGACTCGGCGCCGAGTTTCCGAGCCTCTCCATCCGTCGCCTCCGTTCGCATTTAACTCGCATTTGTACCTCGCTTTCTCGTTAATTGCGAGATCGAGTTTAGCGCGGAGTCGCCCTCCGCTCGGCAATCCATTCCGAGCGAGAGAGCGAATAGTCGCTCGGTGCAATAGTCGCGGAGCGTACCAGCCACTTTCCACTTTTGCGAGAGTGCGCGGAAGAAGTTGGGCGCCAGGCCTTCCTACGCGCGCGCGGGCGCGCGCTCGCTCGCTCGCCTGCCAGGGATTATGAGAGAGTTAAGTGCGATTAAGTTGGCCGCCGGCCGAGTTTATCAAAAACGTGTTCGACTCGTGAAAGTCGACGGCGCGAACATCCGAGCGGCACGATCCCGGACACCTTAAACGCCGCTTAATTGCAAGGCTTCCTACACTTCCGCGCCGATTCCAAGTCTCGCACTCAGGGGAGAACTCGAGCCGGCAAATGAGTCGGCCGTATCACCGTGCGGCTTCGTCGACATCCTTCGCCGTCAGTCTTCAGTTACTTCCTTTTCTCTGTACCAGGGTTGGCTGTAGTATATCACTTTTTTAAGAATTGCCTCTAATTTTTATTTCGCTCAAAGCAAGCTGTTATTCAGAACAATAAACGTTGAAATACAAAATTCATAAATTCATCCTTGTAGCTATAACTTTTTCAGAAATCAAGGTGAAAGTTTTGTATCGATCGAAAACCGCTATGCTCCGGGAAAAGTATCCTCGCTCTGTCACACCCCGTACTATACTATATACTACTACATACTTGGCGCGAGACTCTACAGACTCTCCTGATACAATGAATAAGTATGGATCTTAAGATTTGAATAAAAAAACTTGCGATGAGAGAAGAGTCATTCCTTACGTTTGAGCAGTATGTATCCGTCGAATCTGAATTCCGTGCCTCTACTTTTACCAACTCTAATCATTTTGACACAACAATTTTTGTCTCCACGCGCGGATCCCATCCCAGAATCTAGTTTGTGATACCCCATAAACACGCGTAACCACTTACGGTCGGTATTAGCCGTGCTCTCGTCAATTACAATAGAGAAATATCTATTTCTTAAGTATTGAAAGCAAAAAAACAGAATCGAGTGGCAGGAGAACGAGTAACTTTGTAGATCTTAGAGGAGAGTGTACTCCCTCGAAGGGAAGGTATAAAAAGAGAGTGGCGAGGTGTATGTACTCGTGGATGCAGGGAGTGGTCCCTCGTCGTGGAGGACGAGGACGAGCGTATCGAGGGACGGGAGCCGTAAATCTCGTAGCCGTGCAGTAAATCACCCGTTTATTCTCGCCCCCTTCTCGACCTGCCTCCTGTAGGTGCTCGCTGTATCCCCGTCTACATACGCGTACATACTTATATGTATACCTCCGTTGGCCCAGGAGGGCAGCCTCGCCTCGAGAAGGCTGTCGTTCGCATTCTGCGTGTCTACGCGATCCGTCAAACGGAAGTTCGCCTCCTGAAGGATCTCCCGGAGGTCAGGGAATGTGTGGAGTAACGCAGGGGCCACGTCTCGAGTCTCGACACGGTAAAGCGAGGGGAAAGAGTCTCTGATAGTCAGACCTCGCTCGTGCAGGGTGATGCACTGCCTTTCAATCAGCGCTGTTCTATCTCACTTTTTACCAGACTTGTTGTATTACATAAATTGTAGAGGATGATGCATTACCTTGGAATCAGAACTGACTTCCAATCTGATGCGATAAAATAGATTGATTAGATTTATTACTGTCTATTAATTATACTGTTATAGAGAACACGTATCCTAGGTTAATAACGTGTGTAATATGACTGTCACTATCTCGTTATTACTGACATCACCGATCCCAAGGCAAACGTTTCAGTGGTATATATGTCATAGGAAAAGTTGGAAAACGTTGATGTATCATTAAAATTGTTAGATAATTCATAATTATCCTATACACAGCAGTATTTATCCGATAGTAGCGGTCCAAAGATCAGTGAATCGCCCTGTATATACTATGTAAGTAGCCTCCAGCAGGTATACCGGGATCTGTACTTGAGGAGCAAGATGCTCGAGCGTGAGGCAATCAGTCAAAGCAATCCGATTTCTCTCTCGGGTGGACGTCGCTCAGAGCCGGCAGATGATAATCGAGCCCCCGTGATTTATTAATTCGACCGACCTCCGCGGAAGGCCATCTTTATTGATGAGGATGCGTGACATCGAGTCGACGGGAGGTTCGCAGGACTCCCTAGGAATAGCGATGTCCCCTCGCAAGAAGAGTATGTCACGTTCAACGGGACGTCACTCCACCGTCCTAAACAAGCGCTCGACGAAAGCTCCCCCTTGACCTAACTGTTGCTCCAGCGTTCCTCGCTGCCCCTGGACATTGCTCCGCAGTGCAAAGAGAGTTTCTCTGGTCCACTATCGCCTTGGGGAGGAACCGGTCCCGAGTTTTCTAAAAACGCAATGGCACAAATGAGTCTCCGGTATCAGTAAATCCACTATTGGTTAGCGATCGGGGCTCGTTAAGCCGGAGCTTTCGCCTTGCAGCGGTTCAAGAGGCGGAGCAAGGATGCTCGATCGAAATAGTCTTCTTGAATGGATATCGTCGGTGACTCCGAGGGGAGCGTATAAATGTATGCACGGGAATCTTGGGAGATAGGAGGCTCTCGTGCCCGACACCGATTCTCCATTATCGGCTAGAGAGGGCCGCAGAGCACCCTGCTGGCACCAAGACGCCGACTCCTTCCACGAGGTGCACCCACCAGCCACTCGGCAACAAGTCCTTACGAGGAAAAGAGAAAATTGCGCGAAGCTCGACGCGTGGGCGACACGCAGCCCGACACGCGTCCTGCGCGTGGCAGGTTCCTAAAAGCCAGCTTGTACCGCCAGGTATACCTGCTGTGCTGTCCTCGATGACACTTTTTTCCACGTCGCACATGCCCCGATTACCCATTAGACGGTGGACACGTGTTGAGAGGACGCCGGATTAAATGGATGTCACATAATTGTCAGGCTGCTATCGGGTGAAAGTGAGGATAGAGCGGTTTGACGGCGGTGTTAGTGTTCTGTGTCCTCGGAAAGATAGGTGGGAGAGGATAGAAAGGGCAGAGGAGAGGAAAAATCTGTCAGGGCGTTTGAGAAAAAGGCGTAGGCGCCCGCTCACTCGCCATGGCACGCGTCGGCACGCGCTAGCTAGCTTCGCCCGCACAAGCAGCCTCTCGTAAAAGCCAGGCTTCTCCCTGCTCTTTCGACCTTCTTCTCTCCCTCTTTCTCATCCACGAGGATCCTGCGAAGGACAGCTGGAGGTGTGAAATCTCGCGCAATCACAGCCACAGGAATTCTTCTTGCGCGGTCCCAGTAACGTTCATCGAGCAACAACCAAACACTCGGGAGCCTTGGACGTCATCTTGCGTCGTGACGCGAAAAAATTTGCGATCGCATGATTACGCTTTAATTGCATTGCGTCAGATGGTTACCGGTTCGCATCCTGCGCGCGTAAGAATTGCACGTCGAAAGAGCTGTTTTATGATACGAAATTGCTGTGATCTTGTTGCAGTTTAAATCTGTAAATCAACTGTTTTATTAACCCTGTGCACTATAATTGAAGTCGCGCGGCGCGTGTCATAGGCAATGTCAAATATGTTTGGTCTTATAAACATACCACGAGCCTGACTCGTGGCCCGTTTTCCGAATGTTATAAGGCAAAGGGATAAATGACAAAAAAAACACTGCGTTTCATCGTGTTTGAGCCTTTTTATTCCGGCTTTTTTTTAAATTGCCTCTGGGCCTCCGGCTCTCACAGGATTCTAGGGAATCCATCCATATTTAGGGTCGCCTGGTACAGTTATACTCATCCAACAAAACCCCGACGTTCCCAATACCGTCGGTGGCCCGTAAAAATGTCAAACCGGCCCGCTGGATTGTTCGGGCCGATCATATCTCCCCTCAACCGAATTCATTGAACAGGATTTCTCGAAGGCTCCGGCGGAAAAAGAAGCGGCTCGCAACTCGCATTCACTTAACGAGAGGTGGCCGCTCGTCCGGACGACCAAGGCACACGATTTGAACTGGCTGCACGTACATATACCCTGCAAGAACAACTCGTCTATCTCCGCAACTTGCCTCCTCCTTTTGCCCCCATTGAGCCTGCAGTACAGCCGTCGTTCTTCTTCCACGAGTTTTCCGTTTTTCCGCCGTTTCTCCAGCTCTTCCTTTAAGCGCTCGGAGTTATCTTCGCCCGGCGAATCCACTGAATCAGGACACTGCCTGACACCGAGTCTCTATGGGTTTGTACCGCTGTGTGGTTCCGGGGAAAAAGGTTGGCAGAGCGGCCGTCAGGACTGTCAGTGCTATCAGGAGTGAGTCTGTCAGTATCGATAGCAGGAGAGGAATATGGAGGTGGTGGGGGGCTGGGACAAGACGGAGGTCCGACCACGTCGAGCCGTGGGAAGGAAGAGGGGCGTTAACGAGTTTTCATTTAATTATCGGCCCCGTCGGACAGCGATTACCCGCGCTAATAACTTTATCTCGGTTTAATGCAGCCAGCCGACACTTCCCGGCTGTTGGGATCGGCGCACCGAGACGGCAAAGACCTCAACAGTGCATGTCGGGTTGCTTTTTGAGCACTCGGAGAGCCTTCGCTCCTCTCGACTGCGGCGCGGGGCCTTTTGCCCAATCCCTGCCACTTTGGATTTATGTCATAAGCAGGCCCCCTCGCATCCCCTCTCCTCTTTCTTTTTGTCTCTGAGTTTCAGAAAGAACCAAAAACCTACGTCTTTCGACATCGGCGGACGAACTGCATCCGCGTTCACTCTTGCTGGCTGACGCGATCGGACGTTTTCCGATCGACAAAGTCGCATTATCCTTTCGGCGAGATACGACCTTCCGATATGGGAGCTTCAAGATTAATCACAGATGTCGCTCGGCCCATTATGGCTCGGTGAAATTCCCCATTCTCCCTTGGCGTGTAAGTTCGGACTGCCAACGTGCTTCGACTATGCGCGTCCTATTCTACTTACCCGAGCCCCATAGTTCCACGCGCTCTTTCTTGCTCTGTCAACCGTCTCCATCCGGACTGTTGCCCAACGCATTAACACGCTTAATTAGCGATCACGCACGAAACATAGCCGATGCCGGTACAGCCATTCCACGGGGAAACGCGTCGAATCGTGAAACGAATTTTCGCGGCTCGACGCAGTTCGCACCGTCGCAAAAAAGCTAGGCAGCTTGGTAGTAACGCGATCTGTTCTCAACCGCAATACGAGTTGGCGTTCCTCCCTTTTTTGCGGGACATTGTCACGGTACGTTCTCCGGGAAATCGAGGAGAGAGATAGGTCGAGGACCTCCGTCAGTCTGCCGAGTCACCGGCCTCCATCTGCAGCCTGTCATTAGTCTATTACTTGTGGATATTTAATAATCCGTGTAAGTCGAGAGTAAACTGTGCTTGTATGCCTTTCACGACCCTAAAACATTCCATTACAGATCAGTTTCTTCTGCTTCACGATTGGACAATATCGAACTCGGCAACTACCGGCTCCGAAAATGGTATGAAATCACAGGAAACCGCAGCAAAAAGCGGACGACTTGTTCACGCGGGAAAAAACAGTGCCCCGCATAGCAATTGCACGTTGCATTTCTCAGCGAGTGTGTCGCAAGAAGAGCTAAGAACCTGAGCTGCGCATTTCTCGAAGCCGGGAATCCAGATCTCGCTCGGAAAGAGGGAGTCGCAGGGGAGAAAAAAACAATCGGGCGTAATTCTCACCGTGATGCCTGGGTGTCAGGTCGAAGCCGGATGCGGTTCATTAGAGTGACGCGGAATAATCCTGCGGGAAGTGCGAATGACGAGGTGTCGGGCAGGATGGAAAGAAGTCGAAGTGTGTCTCGATCGAGCGGCAAATGCTATAAAAGGATCAAATAGTACCTTGCCCTTCTCACGCCACTCTCGCCATTCAAACTCGACAGCGCATTCACGCCGCTGGACGTGAAGTGCGAAGTACTTCTCGGCAGTACAATTTGCAGTTCCGGTAATTACCCCCGAGCGTTTTGCTAATTATCATAATGAGTTTCTCGGTTGCTCTTGCATCACCACTGGAGATTCCAGTCACTAAATGACGAATTCATATTTTCGCTCATTCCGTTAAATGGAATTCTATTCGGAATGATTTATAAGTGTGCATCTATTCTCTTCTACCTGCGAAGGTTCTCGGTCGTTCGAAAGGACGTGGAATCGGTCAGCGATTGGCGATCCTTCGATCAATGAAGCTGCATCGCGGCACGTTCGCATTTCTTCTTCTCTAACTAGTTCTTCCGCCCAGCATCCCTCGTTCCCTCCTCGATATTCAGCTTCTTCTACCGATCCACCGTGTCCCCTTTCCTCCTCCTCTTCCAGCTCCCCTCGATTTCTACAACGAGCTAGCAGTCGGCTCTTCCAAGAAACTGGACGGTATTTTCATCGACTCGCCGCTTCCACCGGCGTACAATGAGTCTCTACGTTTCCTCGGTTGTGCGCCGCTCTCGCACTGAATTATCCTCGAGCTGGCGCCGTCCCTTCCGAGAAGAGACGAATGAACCGATAAATTGCTGGAGGCTACTGGAGAAGCCGGAGGGGAAAAATCGTGCATCGTAAAGCCGGCTTTCCAGCTCGTACTTCTTCCCGTTCCCTTTCTAAGAAACCCTGCATCGCTGCCCTCGAGATCCGCCACTGGCGGCGAGTGGCTACATCCATTGCTCAGCTTCTTCTGTCTATAAATCCATGTTGCGATCATAATTATCGATAATGCCTTCGCGCATTGGCCGCATTGAGCCTCTTTTCAAGGGCAGATGGCAGTGCTGCCAATAATTCTTCCCTCGAGAGCACCTCAACCCCTTTCATTTCCTAGGCCCGACAACTCAAACGGTGAAGTCACGCGAAGGAAACTGTGTAATACTTCTCGGATAACTCATGGAAATTAGCCGGGTGCTAGGATGAAGTGGGAGGACTTGGGAGGAGGCGACGGCTAATAGCCGGTGGTCCTTCCTCGCAGAAAACGGTAGTTCCATTACACGGCCATCGATCTTGCCTTCCCTCTCACCATCCGGTCTCCTTCTCTCGCCCGGATGGCGGGATGGATGGTTGCGGCCAGATAGATACATAGATTGATGGGCGCGCGCAAAAGGAGCCGAAGCTCAAGCCGAGCAACACAGCAGCTCGACCAGGAAGAGGCAAAGTCACTGCCGGGCGTACGGGGCCCGGAGATGCAGTCGTCAGAGGCGAGCGGTGAGGCGGCGCGGCACGGAGAAGCGCAACGTGGAGTGAATGCAAGTAGTGAAGAAGAAAGAAGGAGGGAAGAAGAGATGGGAAGAGTGGCAGAAGGAGGAGAGAGCAGAGGGAGGATACCCGAGAGGCCTTCGAGATCAGGTTATGCTAACTGGGGCCCGCTCGTCCCACACGTATCTACTTATAAGCACACGTACGCGGTATAGCGAACGTGGCCGGCTGACTGGCTGGCTTCGCCGGGTATATACCACTTGGACGGGCACGCATGACACAGACACACAGGTAAGCGGGTAGCACGAGAGCTACGTGGAAACGCGAGAGGTACGACGAACCGAGCAAGCTACCTTTGCGGAATCGTTCCTCCGCGTCGGCAAACCGGCTGAAAAACAAGAAGTCCACGAGTGTACCACTGAAAGGAAGAGGCTGTGTGCCCGTGGGGGAGGAGATGGAGAAGGACGGATGGTGATGCGGGAGAAGCTTGTACCGTCCCAAGCACAGAAACGTGTCTCCATGGATATGTATTCCTCCTCTCTCGACTCTCGACTCGCCACTCTCGAATCCCCGACTCCCAGCGCTAACCATTCCCAAGGAAATAGAGTGCCGAGCGAGGGTGGGTCGAGAAATTGTTGAGCGGGCACTCACGCGGCAACGGGAAACGGCGGGAACTACCCCTCGGAGTGTGGTAGGTCGGCAGGAGTGGGCCTATTGGAGTGCAGCGGTACTCGTTGCTTTTATGGGACCTCGGTAGCAGTCATCTCGACTGGTAGCCGCCACCAGATCGCTCGCTCTTACCTACTAGAAAACCGAGAGGCGTTCATGGTAATTTAGAAAACACGGGAAGAAGTACCCGCCGCCGGAGAGCGCAACGCGGCCAGGTCTCGTTTCTCCTAGGGCGATCTCACCATTCGCTTTCTTCGCCTTCCTAGATCCGGCCAGGATATCCGGTGATCCGATAGCCCACCGATGTCGAGTTACTCCAGGAATTCCCTCGAAATTCCCGCCAGTAATATAGGAGATCTCTTGACTTTCACGATCGGCCAAGAGCGTTCCACTTCTGGTGCGATTAATGTAGCGAAAGAGGACGCCGGGTGGATCGATGCTGGACCTGGATCACGGATTTCTCTTCATCGACGGGTCAATTGGAGTTTAAGGGCCTGTGGGCTTGCAGAATTGCGGCAACAAAGTTGGAGCCCCCACTCTGTCTTGTCGAGAGACTCTCGCTGGATGCTGGCTCGGACAAATTATCCAGCAACACTTGCGCGTGCATTTACGGCACCGGCCGACGCCAATTTTGAAGATTATCGGGCAGCTGGGAGCCACCTACGCAGCGGAGTGCCTGCTGCGGCCCAGAAAGGAAGAAGCTCTCGGTAGGCTGAGAAAGAGGCCGAGGAGAACTCCGCGTATATGGAGGCAACCGGTCGTCCTCTCTTGCGCAAGAAGTAACCATTCTCGAGCTGATTCCCTTCGTCAACGTGTGCCACTTGGTGCAACGACGAGGGGAGACCGTACTGCAGGAGTTCAACCCTCGATTAAAGCCGAACTCCGTTTCACCAGAAAGTAAATAATATTACGCGCATATAATGAAGTATTTATTCCATAGGAATTCCCGCGGAATCGTCGTATATACTGTTAATGCTGGGCGACTTCCCGGCCGAGAATTAATGTAACACAGTGCCGGGCTGAGTGTGAAGAATGCGCTTCGCCGCGCGGGAGCTCCTTACTAATTAAGTCGATGCGAATCCTCCATCGCGGTCGCACTAGAGCCAGATACGCAGGCCGAGAAGCTCCTTTTTCTCTCGTTTCCCGAGTAAACACCACTGGCGCATGCATTACACGGCGATTGGTAGTTGGCCGCTTAATTTTTCATGAATAATGGACACGTCCTGGTGGTGCGGCGCGCTGCTCAATTAGCCCTCGAGGGGGAGCAGCTACTCGTATAAATGCCCTGGAGTCATAAGTCGATAAGGAGCAGGCGACGGCCTATGCTGACGGAGCTCTCGTTAACCCGCAGCATCGGGGATGCCAGGATTCCTTCGACAAGATATCCTGCTCCGATAATTAGCAAGGGCGCGCGTGCTTGCGGTGCAAGTGAAATCGGCGCGAAAATAGAGAAGCTGTCCGACGCGATTATCCGTGTCAACGTGGACATTTCGCCGAGAGCGTTATCTCCCTCGCCGCAATCCAGTCTCCGGCTGTCAGGGCCCTGCAGGACTCGTGCAAAAGTCGCTCGAGTACCTCGGTGCCCCCCTGAATTCCTGCATTATCCGGAGCCCATACTACTACTCTCTCGATCGAAACCAGTTTATCGATGCGAAAATGCGTCCCGGGGAAGGAAGCTCACCGCCGTCACCGCCGTAGCGGCGAAAGAAGTGCGACATGTTGGTAGATGCCGCGCACTCTGTAAACTAGTTTCCCTCGGGCTTGAAAAACGATTCTACGCGAGAAGCGGTGTTTCGTGGAAGTCGGCGTCCAAGAAAAAGAAAAAGAGGTTGCTCTGTAGATTTCCTCTGGGCCAGAGGGAGTGTGGCCTTGCGTTTAGTGTGAATGTTAAGGCTGAGCGGGAGTGTCAGCGCGGATGGGTGATAGAGAGGTATTCACGTGGTGTAATGTTATTTTTTCTTGTTGCAGATCTTGCGGATGGCAGCCTATTCCGACAGGAAGGCGTGACGGCGTACTCCCAGTTGCTCTTCGACGTCGCCAGACAGCAAGTCGTCGTTGGCGCACGGTACGTGTGTATGCTTATCACCATGACGCGTGCATGCAACACAGTTACACGTGATGCAGGGTGATTCGCTTGCATTTGAATCGCCACGGTCGATTATTCGCTGATATGTGGAAAATTATCATAAATAATCTAGTAATATTAATTACACGAGCGTGTTTGGCACCGACAATATTGGCATTAATTACAGGTAAAATGCATCACACTGCACAGAGCAATTAATTTGGCTCGCCAGTATCGAGTGTATATGCGTAGAGTAACTATAAATCATCTAGAAATTTGAATTATACACGACTCTCTGGCGACTTCTGCCTGCGCCCGATATATGTATATCGCATATTGTGCATAGTATAAATACACGTCTAAAAAAAGGGTCCACAATGCTGATGAAAGCCATGTGGATGACCCTGTAAATACAGATGCGAGCGTACTCCGCATGTGCCACATATTTTCCGGTATTTTCTCTCGCTCAACTACGCAGGAACGTGGGACGCGAATCGAAGAGGAGAGAATGATACTGCGACAAATTATTCCTCTTACCGAGCAGAGAGAAATAACATGATAAGACGCAATCAATCAATCCCGTTAAATCGAAGGCTGCCAGTTTCCCCAACAACGCAGGCGAACCGCGTCGCAGGCTTCAGAACAACACATCGCGGAGTACCTATACGTGGGCAAGAAGTGTCCCGAAACGGCTTGGACACTTGCCAAATTGGACGCACACGCTCTCCACCCGCGCCACATTGGCGAATCGGATTTCGCACCAGTGGACGTGCTTCCACCAGACACAGGTTTCATTAAGAAACACGGAATCGCCCGAACAAGGTCAAGTTGATCAGTTCTTAATCGGTCGGATTCTGGGTTAGAGTCAACGACCCAGAACATGTCGCACATTCACCCTTGAAACGTTACAACCAGGAAACGCCTGGAAATATCATTTCCTGATTTCTATTGGAGATTTCCCTTGTAAATGATCGGTTTCTCGTGTTAGCCGTAGTATCGGATTGAATATCAGAGATTTTGTGGGTAATTCTAGCGGTTCAATGACAAACAGACTTCTCTATTGTCGCTGTGCGAACTGTGCGATCGCTTAGTCTGATTTACACAATTCTGATCAGTAATCGGAATAATCTTACGCAATCTTTGTTTCACACACCGAAACTAATTCTTTTTCTTCCTTTCCTCGCATCGAGTAACCTCACGTCCCTTGCTCCTCATTCCCATTCGAGTCACTCGATCGTCGACGATACAAAAAGCAGTTCCTTAAAAAGCGTTTCAACGCCCGACACCGCCGATACATAAGGCTCGAACATACGAAACGTCGGATTAAAACGATCGGCTCGCCCGATATTTCGTAACAGGCTAATAACAGATGCAAATGAGGGATGGGCGCGCAAAAGATCGACGGGTGGGCGATTCGGAAAGATGCGCCTGGAAATTCTGGTTGAAAAATGTCGGCCTCCCACGTGGGCGCCTCGTAAAAATGCCCGTTCGCATTAATCGAGCTTCTCTCCGCGCCGAGATTAGTGGCGGCTTTCTGTTGGCAGGAGAGCGACGATCTCGATCCCGCCGATCGATCGACGAAAGGAGAATACGCCCTCGTGGTCTCGCTATTAATAGAAGCTAAGTTATTAGTCGCCGCGGCCCACGCACCCAGGCCCCTCAGTCTACACCCAACCAACCCAACAACAGAGAGAGAGAGAGAGAGAGAGAGAGAGAGGCAGCCCCGCATATTCCGTGCGAGCGTGCAAATGCCCGGGGACCAAGTGCGCCCGTTTGTCGCGCGACCGCCGGACATACAAAATAGGCAGGCAGGCCCGATCGCCGGGCGATTTTTCCCCAGCGAAACAGGATTCCCGAGCTCACTGGACGGGAAAGGGCAGCCAGTGGGCCGCAGGCTTGTGCTCCGAGAAAAATCCTTCACTTGTGCCGACACTTGTCACTCGCTACGCTTGCAACGCCGCTCGAGAGACCCTCGCCAATGAGGCCAGGAATTCATCATTTCCAAACTGACGCGGTCCGATTGATGCGTCTGGAAAACACCGGGGTGGATGGGAGCAATCGCACGAGGGACTGGTAGGAAAAGGGTGAAATAGCGGAGAGACGGCGCCAGTCGCCAGTCTGTCCAGCCGTCTGTACGCAATAGCTCTTGTTCTCCAGCCGCGAGTCGGCATATCGGTACCGGACATGCGAGCTCGACAAGCCGACAGGCAGGTAGGCAGCCTGCCAGCACCGGCCTGCATCCCGTGCATATGCGCAATATGCATATATTTGCGATATAATAACGTCGGCGCGCCGCCGACAGAAAGTAGCCGGGAGATATTGGCCGGCAGAACCTCGCCACTGATACCAGCCCGGCCGGCCTGACAACCCTGTCCGATCCCATTCCCTTCCCAGATTGTTCTACTTGTTTTCGCGTAGAGTGAATGCACCATTTATAACCACGTTAGAGATTTCGGCCCACAAACTTAAAACATAAGTTAAAAAATATTTAAATAAAAATATTATCGTGAGCGACCTTGTTTCATCTATTGTTATTGCGCGAGATTCTTTTATTAAATAGTACATCGTAAATCACCCTAGAACATCCACCACTATCAGCATCAGCACAGATTATTGAATGGCTGCTTTCACCTCCGGCTAGGTAAATAAAGCACTCCTTGGCGAAGTTACGCAATTGCAAGAAACAGCCGGCATCGCGCGTTAGTTTATGCATAAAGTGGCCGGTCAACAATGCGATACGATCTGCATGATGCGACATAGGAGAGTACGGAGGATAAGTAGTGCGGCGTGGGAAAATGGGACAAGTCGTAGCATTAGGTATCGGGGAAGCAGAGACTCGATCAGCGATAGGAGCCGGGGCACGGCGGCACGCGCTCTCGTGGGCCGGCAGCAGCCCACGTTTCTCCGTGGGCTACGAGCCAGGAGGCTTTCCTTCCTTCAATCGAGCAACAAGCAACCACCGCCGGCGTCGAACCCTTCACCCGCCATGGGTTCTCCCGAGGGCACGAGTCACTCGAGGCTCGGCATCGCCAAGTGACAGGCGCTGGCATAATAATCCACCGACGACGCCTGTAGAGAGGGAGGGAGAGAAAGCCCGATCGGCCCAAGAGAGCAACGCAAGCTAGGGGAGAGCCAGCGCGAGAAGTCGTCGGGAGTGCTCGGCGCCACCGAGATTTGCATTCCTATTTAATTCATGTACGTGCACGCGACAGGCTTGCCCGACGTCCGATCGGGCGAATATCGAGGCTTATCGAGGGAGAGTTTGGTGCCAGGTCGGCGGCGACAGGTAGATAGCGGCCAGTCAGAGAGGCGTACGACGCAAGCGAGTGGAGCCGGCGAGCTCTCCTTTCCAGGATCGCCCGATAAAAAGGCGGCGGGCTAGTCGCGCGGGCCTCAGTCCGCGCCTTAATAATTATATTTATCGCAAACATGCCTCGCACTCGCCACCATATTTTCCCCGCTGACATATCACGCGGTGTATCTGGCCGGGTCCAGCATTATTTAACCGGCCTCGGCGATCGACTTTGTCGCGCACCTCCTTCCTATTCCTATGTATGTATATCTCTCGCATCGTTTCGTAAACGGGCCACGTGCGCTCGTAGGGGTGAAAGGATCGCAAGGATTCTGCCGGGACGAGTTAAAGAGGAATCGTGCCCGGCGAGCTGATACCGCTCTGTAACGCGGCAGGCATTGACCGAATGGAAGACTGGGACGTGCTCGTGGCAGATCCCCAGATGACGAGACCTCACTGCCGATCCTCCAATCCAATTCCTCCCCCTCCCGCGTATTAGTTGAGCAGGGTGTCATCAAGGAAGCCAGGGACATTCCCGCAGTATGGCTCGGGGAAAAGGTGTGCATCGGACCCAGTAGAATAATAGCAGAGCCTAAGTGGCGTGGCCATTATCATCTTGTGACTTGTGACCGCGATAGGCGAATTGGCTTTAAGTAAGAAGGAGGATGTTGCCGCGGGAGTACTCGCTCTTCTCTCGCCAGGCGAAACGGCACTCGCTCACTGAGCAGGAAGTAATCTGTTTCAATATGACCACCGCTTTGGACGCGACAAGTAGCGTACAGAGGACAACACGACACGCTGCGCTGCGTGCGCACGTACGCGTACGTAAGTACTTAGTTTCACGACTCAATTATGTCTTACGGCCAATCGAGCCGCTTCGCCTTCCATAACGATCGAGACTTTCGACTGAGCGATCGCTAGCCCCTTTTGGCCAGGTCGAGTCGTTTATCTCGATAAGTCGACGGAGATGAGCTGCGAGAGATAGTCAGCTCTCCACTGAGAAACAGCACGAGCTGTCGAGATAGGCGGCGGTAAAACCCTATTAATCGGCGCGAGCCGAGCGCCCGCCAGTCCCAGCCCAGTTAAATAATAATTACCTGCTGGAAAGTATGAAAGGGAGCGAGGAACGTGTCGGGCGGCGCGCGCTTGTCCGCCGCGGCGCCCACGTAGGCGCCATTTATGCTTCGCTGCGAGTTTTCCTCGGGCGAGATCGGTAGACGGTGACGGAGGCCACGCTCGCCCCTTTACAGCATTTCTATGCCGCTCGCCTTTCCTCCTCTCGATATGGCTGTCACCTGAGCCACTGGTTGCCCAGAAAAAGCGTCCTGAACGGATAAGATGATATCGGATTACCCAAGAGATCGAATCCAATAGCTATTGTCAGTCGATCGGTACTTCCTCGCGCGAGGTTGAGGGTAAAGATGCCGGAAACTATCGGGAAAGTCTATCTGCGCGGAGTATCCAGCTTATGTTTTCTCAGGTATAAGTAAATCGTCGCGTCTTCTGGCTTGCAGTGTTATGAGCGAAGTATACGAGTGCGATGGTCGAGACTTCCTGGTGTCGACCGCATTCTCGGGAGTGATCTGCCCGTGCCATCGATCCCGATCTTCGGCCACGCGGTCAACGCCAACGACCGCTCGCTCCTTCTCTCTCTCTCTCTCTCTATCTCTCCCTCTTCCCTTTTCCCTGGCTCGCCTCGCGCAAATTATAGTCAGGCGTTCGATGGTTATTTATAAGCGGCCGGCAATTTATTTATCGAGCGCGAGGCGTAAGGCCGTCGAGCAAGGCGTAAGGCCGGTGCGGGTACGAGAGAAAAATCGCCTTCTCCTGCCGGCAGCACGACTCCTTTAGATGGACGCTTGCCGGAGATCAGGTGGGCAGCGGTGGAATGTCGCCGGAGGAGTTTTCGAGCGGCAAAGAACTAGGGCGAAATGCTTGAGGATCGCCCGGGAATTCGTGCGTGCGCGCGAGCATGCTCGGTTATTGCGAGGTACGCTCCTTATGAAAGGGGAAATTTGATTCACAGAGACAACCTGTACCGGCTGACGCTGACATCCCTGACCGCACTCGAGCACGCCGTATGGTCCGCGCCCGACGACAAGTCCAACATTTGCCAGACCAAGGGACAGACAGTGGACGACTGCCGCAATTACATCAAGGTACTTCTCAGTAACGGGAAGAGTCTGTTCACCTGCGGCACCTATGCCTTCAGTCCCTGGTGCACCTGGAGAGAGGTACGTGAACTTAGGGCGAGAGACTCTCAGCACTCTGCAGCATGTAGCAGACTCTAATAATCGGATTAAATGTTTGCAGATCGAAAACATCAGTAGCATCACCAGCGAGATGTCTGGCGTTGCGATGTGTCCGTACTCCCCTCACGCGAACGTCACTGCACTCCTGGCGAGGGGTCCCACCGGAGGACTCTTCACCGGAGCACCCACCGACTTTTCCGGCTCCGACCCCTCCATTTGCAGGACCCTTGCCACCCCTAATCTAAGAACGCACCAATACGACTCGAGGTAAAATAATTGTCCACCGTAGATGACAAGTTCGGCGAGAATTCAAGGAAATAGACATTCAATCTTCCGTCTCCCGCAGGTGGCTGAACGACCCTCAGTTCGTAGGAAGCTTTGAAACCGAAGACCACGTGTACTTCCTGTTCCGCGAGTCCGCGGTCGAGTACATCAACTGTGGCAAGGTAAGTCCAATCGAGAAAAGTCTTTTTCTCCATGGCACGCGTATTTTATTAGCAGCTATAAAGTGCACCCTTGAAACTCTTGATTACAGAAAGTGTACTCGAGGATCGCCCGAGTATGCAAAAACGATCGGGGTGGTCAAATCATGATGAAGGACGTGTGGACGACTTTCAGCAAGGCTCGACTGAACTGCTCGTTGCCGGGAGAATTTCCATTTTACTACGACGAGATTCAGGGTGCGGCTTACCACCCGGAAGAGGGCATCGTGTATGCGACTTTTACGACTCCCATGTAAGTGGCATTTAACGGTGCGCACCCATCAGGCGTGCTCCTTTAATTAACTTACGTTTATGTCTATGCTTGATCTTTGGAGGGACGATGGAAATGGTAGGTAGCGCCCATCGGCGGGCCTCATCAGCTTGATCCTGCTGTTTAAGCTTTTCCGTCGCCAGCGCGATAGATAGACAGAAAGGGGGGGATTTAGTGCTAGGACTTGCATTCTCCGTGGATGCACGTCAGTAAGGTCGAGGCATAAATTTCGCGCGGTGGGCCGCGCGTAAGGAAAGGGTAATCGCGGCAGCGGGATTAATGAGCGTCTCGACGCACTTCCAGTAACGGCATCGCTGGCTCTGCGATCTGCGCCTTCAACATGTCAGCGATCACCGCCAGCTTTAACGGGCCATTCAAGCACCAGGAGAACTCGGGCGCGGCTTGGGAGAGGCGTCCAATTTCCCATCACAATCGACAACGGTGCGGCACGCCGGTTAACACGGCGCCCCATCAGATCATGGATAATCAGAGATACCAGCTGATGGACGACGCCGTTCAGGGAACCTCGATGGAACCACTACATACAGCGATACTCGAGCGGTTCACCCACATCGCCGTTGATGTCACTCCGACCAAGTTGCATCGGGCGGTCACCGTTCTCTACGTTGCGACCGACGTTGGTCTGATTAAGAAGATCTCATTATTACCTAGAACACAGGAGACCTGTGTTGTTGAAGTCTGGGGTCCCATGCCCTCGATGCCCCTGACACTCCAGTTCCTAAAGGATACGCAGAGTCTGTACGTTGGAATGGACATTGGCCTGACAAGGATACCTGCCGCCCAGTGCCATCGACATCGAAGTAGACAGGCTTGCTTGAATGCACAGGAACCTTACTGCGGCTGGAACGAACATCTGATGGTCTGCGCTCCCGCACCGAAGCAAAATCATTTGGTGAACCATTGGCACCAGGATGTGACCAAGTGTCCGGTGCTCACTGATCCTGTGGATGGAGGATGGAGCGCTTACAGCGCTTGGTCCCCTTGTCAACACGGCTCGGATTCGCCTTCCACACATAGCCACAGTCATTTGCACTCGCACTCGGAGAATCTTGAGAATGTGGATACCTGCCAGTGTCAAACGAGGGAATGCAATAACCCGCCCCCTCAACATGGAGGTGCTACTTGCACCGGGGCCAGAGTGCGAGTGACCAACTGTACGATTCATGGTGGATGGACTGCATGGTCCGCTTGGTCCGCTTGCTCCCAGTCTTGCGGTTTCGCCATGAAAACTCGCAGAAGGACTTGCACGAATCCTGCACCCGCTTTTGGTGGAAGGGTTTGCGTGGGACATGATCACGACGACATCGTTTGCATCGATCTACCACCTTGCCCGACACCAGCAAAAGTTAATCCACCATCGCAAAGTGGACAGTGGTCTCCTTGGGGTTCATGGGGTTCCTGCTCTCGTTCTTGCAACGGTGGTATCAGGATTCGACGAAGGACCTGTGAGAATACGTCCTCGAGGAAGGGTACCGTCGAGTGTCCTGGCTGTGACTTCCAGGTATGTGTAATAATTGGGTTAATTATTTAGAATACCTTTCAAACGGATCTAACAAAAATTGTATAATTGTTTGCAGGTTGAAGAATGCAATACCCACCAGTGCAGCGAAGTGAAGAGGTATTCCGGTTGGACCCCGTGGCTCGCAGTGAACACATCTCTCCAAAGTGGGAGCATGGGCTACGTGGAGAAACGATTCCGCTTTAGCTGTCGTGCACGCACCGACGATCCTTCCAGCGTGCGAGCACAGCTTGCAAAGGAAGAGGAAAGATATTGCCGAAACGATGGCTCATGTTTACGAGGTGGCGGAAATTTGAACGCATATGCTGAGTTAGCAACCGAAGGTGGCTGGGGTGAATGGTCCTCTTGGCGACCTTGCGACCGACCCTGCGGCGGTGGTTCCCAACACAGGGTAATTTGACTAGATTGATAAAAATCATAAACAAAATAGGAAACTTGAGAAACAAATCGATCTGGAATATCTTTCTTTGTGCATAGGTTCGACAGTGTGAAGCACCTCCTTGCGAGAACGGACTGGCAGTGCAGACCAGGATCTGCAATGTACATCCTTGTCGTGGAAGTTCAGGAAATATTGGCATAGAGGGTCAGTGGTCCTGTTGGACTGATTGGTCTGAATGCTCGGTTTCCTGTGGGATGGGCGTCCGTACACGAACCCGAGAGTGCCTCGGACCTGACAGTTGCGAGGGCCCAAGGCTCGAAAGAGAGACTTGTGAACTGAGCAGTTGCGAATCTCTACTAGGCTGGGACACCTGGTCCCGATGGACTCCGTGTGACGGGGACCGCCAACAGCACAGAAAGAGACAGTGCTTACAACATGGTCCTGGAATGTGCCAAGGATTAAGTCGCGAGACACGCGATTGCCTCCCTGACTGCGTCGACAATGGTTTGTAGATTATTTCGAGAGCTCAGTGCAATTATCGTGCAACGGATGGTCCAATAATCGGCGATATAATGTTCTCTGCAGAGGTGAATGCCTTGCCGTCCAGTGTCCAACAAGCAGGTGTGACGGTGGGCGCAGTGGTGGGGAGTTGTATTGCAGGATTCATAATAGGCCTAGCCTTGACGGCCGTTCTGTGTTTCTGCTATTTAAAGAAGCGCAAGCCTAGAGTCCCTGGCAGCCCACATTACATCAGCAAGCAGAACCCATACGTGACGGTGCCTCTGAAGGAGGTATGCATTGAAGATGCACGAAATCAGTTGACCCAGTTTATAATGTTTGCCGATTATTCACCAGAGTCTATGTTACAGGTAAACGCGAAGCGACAACCCAGTTTCTCGGGAAGTACCAATGGAAACGGGACTCTCCGTACCAAGCCCAATCCCAATGTGAATGGTCTCGGTAGTCCAAAGCTCTACCCAAAAAGTTTAGACTACGAATCGGCTACATTGAAGCGTAACAGTCACGGCCAACAGCACATTCGTGCTGACCCGGACCAAGACAAGTATTACTGAGCGCATCGCTGATGCACTTGGCGATTTGTGTTACTCGCTCTCTGAGATCGGTGAAACGAAGAAATTCGTATCACCCGCAAAGGGTCACTTTGCATTGCAATAGTGCGCTCTCGGGAGAAGGCAAATAGGTTCGTCCGGACTGAGACGACTGTGTTTGCGCTCTCGTCTCTGTAAATAAGATGAGGTAAGGAGGAAAGGTGAAGAGTAGTCAATCGACGCCGCTCGTGTCTGGGCATTTCGATCTTTCATTTGTATAAAGTCTCATTCTTCATGGCGAGGGCCCAGCCGCCACGTGTGCGCATTAGACTATCACGCGAAATCTCGAGTTTTGCCGAGATCGGGAAGGGGAAATCCGGGGCCGAGTATCACGCGCAGGAAGTCAAGGGTCACGGGCGGCCTCGCACATGGACAGGCGGTGAGTTGTAAATAGACGTACACGCGCATTTACACAGGGAAGGAAAGTATTTACTCTTTCTCGTTTCTATACGCTATCTTTTTTATACGCCAAGGGGAAAACGACTTCGATTTTTTGTATCGAACGACTTAGTGCCATTACGCGAAGCCTGTACATAGTAATAAGCGTATCGTCAATTCGTTGAGCGCATGGTGATAAGTATGCTTGAGAGGTCACACGTGCCAGTGCGTATGTGATTCTGTGCGAGCGTGGGTGCCGCGTGACAATCGCGCTTTTATTATTGGCTCACATTGAGCCGCGCCTCGAGAAACACATTCGGACCTTCTGCGAATTGGACGAGAAAATCGCGTATTTTCGAGGGCAAGCCTTGCGAACAAAGTCTTCCATGATCTTTACCATATTGAAACGTACTCTTAAGAAAGTATTGCGCGCGCATTAAGTCGTGGCTCGCACGATCGCACTTTGTGTTTACAAGAAGTATGCTTGCTGAGACCGCGGAGTTGAGACGGATCCGAGCGTATCGGAAACTATCGCGCAGTAATGACGTTGCGATAACGGCAGTAACAGTAATAATAATAAAAGTGATGTTAATGATATATGGAGCTCCTACTGTTGAGATTCATTTGAACCTCGATCCCTTTCCCTACAAGTCGCCGGCAAACTTTTCGATCTGCTCGACCACGTAGTCCATGGTGGTCCTTGTCGGAGGAGGCTGACAGCTGACCACCATTCGGAAGAAGTTGCCAAGATTTTTCTGCGACAACGGTGTGTAACCAATCATGAGGCTGCCCTCGAGCATCATCCTCTCCTTTATCTTCACTGTGAGCGCGCTTAATTTTTTCCACCATTCCTGCGTCTCTTCCTCGCCCCGCATACTTGGCGGAATGTACCTAACAATCGGCCAAATTATTTAACAAGAACCATGTGATCATTATTTACAATCTTGACGTCCTTACCAGAAGCAAATATTGCAGCATTGATACTGAGGCAGCACCATGCGGAAACCTTTTCGATTGCAAATCTTCTCATAGAAGTATTCAGTCATTTCCATAGCTGTGTTCACCGAGTTCTCCAAGCCCTTCGTTCCACGAGCCTTCCACATCAACCAGAACTTCATTCCATCAACCTGAAAAGATCACCCATTAGAATTCATAATCGGCATACAATTAACCAATAATAACCTTGCGTCCACACTGGACACTCTTGTCCCCAGTATCCCATGAAACGTCGTAGTGTTTATCCTGCTGGAAGAGGTACTGTGCGCCAGCACAGTTGGCGTTGTGCAACAAGTACTTTCCTCTCACAAGGAAAAGGGAGCACTGGAATGGAGCACCCAGCATCTTGTGGGGATTCCATGCTACAGAGTCCGAACTAAAGAAAGGATGGACAATTCAGAAATTAAAATGAACAAGCGAGCCAGGGGGCTTATAAAATGTACGCACAGTTCAATGCCTTTCAATCGATGCCTGTACTTCTGAGAGAGAAGGAGCGTTCCACCAAGGCAAGCCTGCAACAGATCTCTTAAATTTCATCTTTTCCCAACATCGAGAAATAAGCTTAGTTCATACTTGTACGAACGTCAACGTGTAACCATAATTCTTCTTCCTGGCAAATTTTGGCGATCTCGGGAAGCGGATCGAAGGCGCCTAGAACTGTGGTCCCACAGGTAGCATTGACAAAGAACGGAACAAGCCCACGATCCTTGCACTCTTTCACTGAGTTCCTCAACTCCGACGGGATCATACGTCCGAGGTCATCGGACTTCACCTGTTTCCAAGTTTCTTTTTTCGTAAAGTTAGTTGGTGTACCGTTTTAAAAATAAGCAATTCCTTCCGATCTTTGGCGTACCTTCCACACGTTCTCTGTGCCAATCCCTAGCCAGTGAGCGCCCTTCGTGATCGAGTAGTGTCCGTCCTCGCTGGTGAAGCAGACCAACGGAGGACAACCCGATAGGCCTTTCTTTTTGATTTCGGGCACTTTTCGAAATCGTGCAAGCACCATACCATACATATTCGACATACTTCCACCAGGGCTCATTATACCATCAGCCTCTGGAATCGCAGGATAGCCGATAATCGATAAACACTTTTCAATTAATTCTCTCTCCATCATCGTGAAAACTGGGGCCACTTCGAACGTGTACCTGCGAAGACAGGGTCCTATAATCGGCATTCAATTACAGTAAAATAAAAAGAGCAAGATAGCTATTCAAGGCAGATTATGTAAAGCGAGACTATCGCTGGGAGATAATGCTTCCGTTACCAAAGAGATATTACGAGAGAGCTATATGTAGAATTATTCTTTCGCGATAAGGCAAAGAAAGAAGTAACAAATGCGCGAGCCGGAAGTGGAACAATCATGTAGGCATACTGGCTAGTATTGAAGATGTCAGTCAACCAGGAGCCGGCCAATCCATACTCGTCGACGCCAGCGTAAAGCTGATTGTGGAAATTCGGGCTGAAGGTCCTGACCGAGTAACGAATGATCTGGCGAATCGCTGTCTCGATCTCCTCTTTCCTAGCTGGTCCTTCGCCCAGGCACATAGGGAACTTCTCCTGCGAATACGAGAAAACATGGGAGCGTAGATAAAAGGCAACGAAACACGTCTTATCACGAGGCCAATGACTCGCGTATTGGCAGACAGTATGTGCAACCTACTTAAAAGAAGTCGGCGATTACGCGCTCAGACAATGATTAGTCGCTGGGATATCGTTGGAAGGAAAGAAGAATAAATAAGATGCAGACTGACGCATTGACCCGGAGAATGCAGAAACTTTGCTCTCGATCGAAGAGCATAATCTAATTGTTCTGATTGGAGAAGGGAACCGCCTCCCTGTCTCTTCGCGAAGTTGTGACTAACTCGTTCATGGTAACAAGCGAAAAGTACTCGTAAACTTATTAGAATGTTCAATTCCCCTTTCTTTTGATTCGGCTATTAACAAATACTGTCTCTTTTCATTATTAAATCTCTTCCGCTGAGATTTCGGCCCACTTTCTTCGAGACGATGCTCGGTCGGGACAGGTTTACTTCCTACTCACTAGTAATTCCGCAGGATGAAGGAAGCGCACCACAGGCTCGCTACCTGACCGGTCGAAGACCTTCTCCTCCTTGAGGATCCTGAGAAGATCCTCGAGCAACTGGACAGTTCCTTCACTACCTGACTCGGCCATGGCGAAGCGCAAACTGGATGCTCGTTTCCAGTTAGAATACGTGCCCCTCCAAGCCGCCTCTATCCCCGGTCAATCTGAAGTCCGCTCTCTCGCGACACAAGGCAACTTCAGCCTCCGTGCGTTGGTATCATCAGCCGTTCCCCAGACGAAACCTACACATTCTTCGGCACACACCACCACTCGGCCAGGGGAACGCGTGCTCATATGCCAGCACGTGCGTGAGCTCTTGCTCGGGAAAGGGATATTAGGAGAACGTGTTGGCATCGATGCACTCTCCCGCTCAGCTCTCTAACTACATACTTGCTACACAGAAACATATCCACTGCGGACAGCTCAGCTCGCCACTCGTGCGATTCTCGAAGTCATTCGGGGCAAGGTGAACCGGGCAATCGCCGCTGCGAGAAAACAGGAGAGGTTCAAAGAGGAAAGTGGAAAGAAAATGAAAGGGCGATCTATGCAAATGAAATTGGTAGTGGACGGAGAGCTAAAGGGAATCATTGTCGGGTGGAAGAGTAGTAGTGGTGGGAAAGGTTTCCACGGGAAGCCTAGGGACGAGTCCCTTCATCGAGGCCCACTGACCCTCGCAGAGCTCGTGGAAGGTCAAACGTAGTAGTAACTTCCCGCCGAGAACTCCGGGCCCCCTGCACACAGCACCCGCGCCGAATTCCCAAAACTTGGCGTCCTCTTTCGCGTCGGTCAGATTCACTTTCGACAGATATCTTCTCTGCAGCCAGCTGGCTAGATAGGAGGCGGCACAGTCACAGTGCCAGGGATTCCGGGCTAATCGAATCTGCTCGATCTCAGGAATGGCATCGAGCAGCCGGACGGGCAAGAAAGAGAGATAGTTCGACTCCAACTGTCTGGAATACGAGTGGACGAGTTACTGATTAATTGGCGATCCACCTAGAAGTGGACCTGTCCAATTATCAAGGGTTCTTGGACCACTTACAGCTTCTGAAGATTGGGAGTGTCGCGGAAGATGTCGGGGTGCATCGTTCTTAGGTGATTCGAGTGCAGAAAGAGAGAGGAAAGATTGGTCAGGCCGCGAAAGGCCCCGCTTGGCAGACTTTCCAATCCATTCGCGTAGAGAACCAGCCTTTCCAGTGACGCCACCGTCACGAATACGCTCGACGACAAAGTCTTGAGCCGATTCCGTCCTAATCTCAACTCCTTGAGGGAAGCCAGACCTTTGAACGCGCTCAGCTCGATCTGCAATCGGCAATCACGGCTTGAGCTTTCAAATGTCTCTTGAACGTCATCCCGTGATAAATTGGTGCTCTCCCGCGAACTTTACCCTTGTTATGCCGTTGTTGGAGAGCTCGAGGATGACCAGTCGATCAAGAGAAGCGAACGGCTTGCCGGAGAGCTCGGTGAGACGATTCTCTCGGAGATTAAGCTCGCGTAATGAAACTTGCCCGGCGAACAGGTCGTCCTGAAGCTCCTTCAGCCGGTTCTCCTCCAAGCCCAAATACCGTAAATTCGTCAAATCCCGGAAGAGAGCAGTTGGTAAACTGTTTAGTCTGTTCTTGCCGAGGAGAAGCTCCTCGAGATTGGCTAAACCTCGAAAAGTACCGGCGGCCAGGGTGGATATCCGGTTCACCGAGAGATCAAGCAACGTCAACAAGCTGTTCGTTATGAAAACAGTCTCCGGCAGGCCGCGCAGCTTGTTCGCCGAAATATCTCTGCGAATCCAGTAGATAAATTATTTGTCATTCTTTCGAAATTAAAAAAATCTATGACCTGTGGGACTTACAGGATACGCAGGCCTCGGGTCCTAAGAAATTGATTGCGATGCAGATCCCTCAGAAGGTTCTTGCTCACTCTGACATGGGCTACACTGTGCAATGAGAAGAACAGATTCAAGGGCAAATGTTCGATCATATTATCACTGAGATCTCTGTAAGAATATTGATATTAAGTCGAGCGAGTATTGAGGCACATTTTCAAAGTTGTACGAACTCACAGGTGACTCAGTCGAGTCATGTCGAGGAAGGTGTCTCTATGGAGGGCAGTCAAATGGTTCGCTCCGAGGTCCCTAAAACCGAGAAAGGAATAGAACCTCTTTCTTTTTGGAAAGAAATTTACTTACAGATTTAGTACATCCCTGGGCACGAGCTGAGCCGGTGGCAGGTCGAGGAGGCCGAACCTCCAGCAGGAGATGGACTTCGTCTCAGGAGTACACCTGCACGGCCCTTCGGCACAGATCTCCCAATCCTCGTCGCCAGCGCCAGTCTGCCAAACTGACCACCACTTATTTCTCACCAAGAACAAATAGCAATGGAAAACCAAGCAGCAGCTCGTTCGTCTCGAGGAATACCTGGCTGTTCGACCGCCCTGAGCCTTCTTTCGAGGCGAGAGAGTCTGCTCTCCAATTCGGCGAGAGCCACAGCCGTGTCATACTCGCTCAAGGGTGTCGAGCAGTCGATGTCCAAGTCGGAATTGGCACAGTTTAACTTCCCCTTGAGTGAGCGGCTCGCACTTCGGGAACTAGTGGGCAAAAGTACAAGGAAGCCGAGGAAAGCGACGATCATTTTTCCGAATGGACGAAGTGAGCCGCGTGCACTGATCGACTGAAGGGAGCATATTCTTCCTCTTCTTCCTCGGCCAGCAGCATCCTCATTAAACTCCGCCTGTATCAATTTTACGTGTAAACACTTGATTGCCCAACAATGCCTCGGCCCGGTCTCCCTTCGCCGGCTAACAATTCCCGGCTCTATTCTTTCTCCGCCTAGGGTGAGGTAACAAGTCGCTTCTTACGTTACAGCGGTTTATTAAGCATACTCCAGATTTACAGTGGGAACTGTTTTTACAGGACTATAAACTATAATGCGATCTTTCTCTTGGCGCTGGGAAAGAAGAACGGCTGCAACTGGTTAGGAAAGCTTGACGCCGCCGGAGCCGGGGCACTCGCCCTTACTCTTCATCGCCAATTCTGCCATAGAGAGAAACAGTATTAGTTAACCCAATCAGTCGCTTCATTTCTAATCCAAATAGAATTTCCGGATCCACTTACTCGTGCCCATTTCGCAGTTGTGCAGCTCCAAGGTACACACGGAGCCAAAAGTTCTCGGCTTGAACTTGGGATCGGCTGGATCGTGAACGCAGATCGGATCGTACTCGATGCAGCCGTCGTTCATGCAGCCCTCCTTGTTCTTCCTGGCTTCCTTGCCGGCTTTCATGGTATCCTTGAGGCTTTTAGAGGCTGTGGTTGAATCCTTGTTGTCCTTGGGTTCCTTCACCTCCTTCATGTAACTCGGGGAAGTCGTGGCGGTGATCGGCGCCGAGGATGTCGATGATCCTGTCGTCTCCGAGAGATCCGAGGGATACGCCGACACTTGACCGGCGAAGGCCACGGCGCTTACCAATACCAGCGCTAAAGGGAATCATTGCTAGATGTTAAATCTGCTTTTCTACCGGGTAATCAGTCGTAAGATCCCTCGGGCGTAAGTGGATCTTAACAGAACCCTCACCCCCCGCCCACCTCGACCGCACTGAAAATTACACGGCGTTCTCGTGCGCTCGGCCTTAATTCGACATTCATTGGATGATTGCTGCGAGAATCGCGGGTATAATGCTGTGTGCGTGGACGTGCGATTGCGACGACTCTGAAGGACATCTGGTTTAATCTGCTATCTTAACACGAATTAAAATTCAATTTTCGAGGACGAGTGCTCGAGAAAAATCCCGACAGATAAAACACTTCAGAAAAATGCAGATGTTCATCGGGAGGTGCTTCTAGCAGTGCAACTTTAATTCTCATTAAGTTGTTAATGCTTTTTTTGACGAGAAACTATGTGTTGCTGGAACTCACCTATTATGCCGACTCCTGTCATGATGTGCTCTGTCGATGATATTGTCTAAGGTTGATAGTAATTCTAGCAATTCTCCGCAGTGGTAATCCAGTGGTGTCTTGAGGGCAGGGATGGAATCACGATCGCGAGGCAACTGGAACATCTGGATGCTGCGTGATGGTGCTTTTAAGCACTCGGTGCACACACGCCCCCACCCCACCCCCTCGCGCACCACGAGACCTCTGCCCTCTCAAGCTCAATAATTCCAGAAGCTCCTGCTTCTCGAATAGCTCAATTTTCATTTGCCGGATCATGTGAAACCACTTCTGTAATCATTCCCGATTGCTCCAGTCGCGGTTGGTAGAGATAAGAGACGAAAGAAGGGAGGAATATTTTCTCGATCTTATTTATTGCGTCGTCGATTTGTACAAGTATACTAGGGTTTTAAATAAATAAATACAAATAAATACGACTTATTTTGTAATGGACTCGAAGCCGTTAAGACTTCACTCTGTTCGCTTCCTCGGTCACGTAACTTCGCAATAGTCGACCGTAGTCGCTCCAGGAATTATTCACCACTAAACTTCCACGGAGATGGCAGGAAAGATCGGTGCAGGACTCGTCGGAATTCGATCGGCCTTGACTACGATTTTCGTAGTCTTCGACTGAACTTAGAACCGCAGTTGTCAAAGCGTTCAGTCTGCTTACCGAGATGAAATTGTCTGGAAGTATTGTAGGAGAGTGTAAGCTTATACATAGATATAATGCGAGTGACTGCTCATTACAATAAGAGTCCCAGCGGCAGTATTACCTGGGAGGAAGCGACGACCCTCGTCCTCGTCATCATCGTCCATCATTTCATTCTTATTACCCTTCTTAAGTAACTTCAATTTGGGAATGAACAGCAGCAGGCAGATGACCGCGATGAACTTGACGATCATCTTGAAGATGACTAGCTTGAGAATAATCTTCGCCAAAGTGAAGATGTTCAACTTGAGAGCGAACGGCCACGAGAAGTCTATCGTGGGTAATTCCGACACGTGCACTTCCGGCAGTCCATAAGGTACGTTATGACCATAGGGCGGACTCGGACTGTGACTTCCATAAGCTACAGAATGAATTGAAAATCTACATCTCAAGAAAGTGTGCTCCACAGTAATCTCCCCTCGATTATACAATAACCGGAGAGTACACTACCTCTTCCCTCACCTGGCTGCGCTGGCGGGTACGAGTTTCCAGAGTAATCCCCGTAAGAATTCTGATGGTGCTGCTTATGGGGCGCGCCGTAAACTATTCTCGGCGAATCGTAGGAGCTTCTGAGATTGTTCGGAGGTCGATTCTGGAAGTCGATTGACGGCCTCGAAGGCAAAGAGTACGAATCACTGGGCGTAATGGAGAAGGAGTCCCTGCCGTGATCTGGGGGGCTGTAAGCTCCGTGATGACTCGATTTCGATGACTTGTCCGACTGGTAACTTTCCACCGGCTCGTTCGCCGTCCCATAGGCAGTTTGCGGGACGTAGACCGGTCCGGGCGAGTATTCTCGTCTATTGGAGGGGACAGGGCTCGAGTCCATGCGGACGATCTTGTCCCGATTGTCCGGGCTGTAACGAGAGTATCTCAGGGCCTGGATGTAACTATCCCCTGGTGACGGCGCCTTCTCTCCTCCTCTCCATCCTTGAGCAGTCTTCGCTGTGACGATTTGGACCGCGGGCTGCTCCGCACTGACGTCCTTGCCCGCTGCAGACTTGCTCTCGATCGTAATGGGCTCCTTTGCCGCCTTCGTTGGCTCGACGATGCTGGTCGTTACATTAGATGCGGGACTTATCACTGTGGCTCGGCTGGAAGCAATAAGGAGGCAGAGTCCTAGAGTCCAAGCGATTGCCAGCGGTACTCCTTGGGCCATCGTAGTCAGGGTAGTTCCCGGTGAGCAGACGAACCTCTCTCAGCTGGAATTAAGAAGACACTACGATCACCACGAGTCGCCGTGAGCTAGTGCGATCGGGTGTCCGAGGAATCGCCGTGGTGGCTTTCGTACCGAGGGTACATCGTGCATACTAAACGATTAGCGGTCGCCGACCTATTTTCGAGGCCCCATTCTTACGCCCTGCCGACTTTCGGCAATCAATGCCGATTGTTTGAATAAGGCGATCTAGGGAAATTGATCTCCTTACCTGGCAAAGACTCCAGATCCCATCTAGGCATTTGAAGGGGAGGAGAAAATAGGGTGAAAATATGAACTCACCCCTTGAAAATTAAGTTCTGATAGACTTGTGTAGCTCGAACGACGCCAGAGTTCGATGGCCAATTAATAGACGGCGAATTAAAAGCGGTATCGTTCGATCCCCGTATATGTATACTTGGGTTTGGAGGCATCGGGAAGGGTAGGGCTGTGTTTTACTGGGTTACCGTAACGCGAGCGTCTCCTACCTCAACGGATCCACCTCCACCTCCGAGTAGCATAGAATATTCGGCGCAAACTGACTATCTCCGCATTCTTTCGCAGTTTACCTTTCACGAAACGAGAGGAGAATCGTGTGGACGCGTGCCGACTCTCTTTCAGCTTGAATTCGCGGAGACACGGAAGAACAGACTTGGCAGAGAGTAGGAAATAGGAAGCAGAATTTATGAATAAATGTATAGGCTTATCCTAGCACCTACATGTGAATAGGTTGAACAAATATTTCCTTTTTCATGCATTTTATTTTTGAATCGTTAAATCATAATCATTTGATATACATTTGCATCAACTTGTTCAGGATTTTATCCTATTTTCTTATTAGTCATAATTGTATATTATTTGGTGTATTTTATATTTAAATGTAATATACATAACATATAAAAGAATTAAGATTAAAAGAAAAATTAGATAAATTATAATTATCTTACACAGTAGCCATAGTAGCCTGCATCCTGCATCAAAAATTGTGATGGGAAGTCAAGTGAATCGCCCTGTACATGTGTGTATCTCGTAAGCACAACTCGTCGCGAGTCGCGAAAGTGCTGCGAGATATTTGGGGGAAGAAAGGTCGTCAGAGGTGATTGTTATGCGTCGGATGAGCTCCCTAACGGTCTGCAAACCTCCTCCATCCCATCGAACCTCCTACGATCCACTGGCACACTTTGCCCTCACTCGCATTCTTCCTCGACACAACACCCGCGCGATGCCGAGTCAAGTCCGCCTTCAACACTTTTCTGCGACCTGCCAAGAGCGAACTAGCTTTGCCATTAGAGACCCGAGTTGTTCTTAGATGTTGTTCGCTCATGTAAAGCTCTCCAAGTGGGCCAATTCCGACTGGGAGGACGGGTGGCTGGCAATGCGGGCGAGAGTGCAGCACTTTCTTCGATTTAGCCTTTCCAGTTTATGGGATTGAATACTGATTAAAAGCTTAATGACTATTGTAATTCATTTTTGAACTGTTCTAATAATTAGCGTTTAAACAGTGTATGGATTGTTAATTATTTTTGTAGTGAAACTTTGATCTTTTGTGGAGAATGCCGTTTTGACTGTGATGACTTTACGTGGAATAGCTTTATGTATGTAGATGTAATAGGATCGATAGCAAACGACCCTCGTATCCCGGCAACCACCAGAGTTCTAGTATTTCACCTGTGCCCTTTGCCGATTTTTCGAGGCTCCTTTGCGAAAAATGAATTACTCCGAAACTGAACCAATGTACACAGTTGTTTTTTTATAAAAGAAGGTGAACTAGTTACTGATAATCGTTTTTATTATCTAATACGCAGGTGGGTGAAATTCGCGGAGGCATCCGAGTTCGTATTCGTCGGGAAAGACGTGATCGCCACCGCCTCCGGTATCTACGTTCATTTCTTCAATCTAAAATCGAGATTTGAGAGAATAGAACAATTCGACAGTGAAGATCGTGGAGATGGTGCGACTTGTCTGGCAGGACATCCGGTATTTCAATTTACTGAATTTCAGAAGACAATCAGTCAATCATGCACCTTTTATCTTGTCTTCACACTTGCCCTCACAGGTGGTACCCGTGTTGTCCGTGGCGGAGGCAAAGTCAAATCCAAGTATCACTTTATTTGCTTATCCGTCAATGCGAAGAATCGCATGCTGCCCGAGTGATGGGAAGACCAATGCTTATTTGCACTGCACCTTCGCTGGTTCGGATTACTTAATCAGCCAAACAACCTTTCCAGACTTCAGAATGATTGTCTGGAAGTGGAGAAGCGGCGAAAAAATCGCACAAATCGCATCGAAGATCACTGAAGTAGATCGTAAAGTGATTTCGTAAGTGAATAAAAATAAAACAAAATAAAAAATTACAGTGGGAGCCTTGCAACTGTGCAGTTCCTCTCGGAGTTAACACGATTCCAACAGGTGTCCGAGCAATTCACACGCCGTCGCAAACTTCTCTCAGATAGCAGGAGAACTTGAAGTCCATCGATTGCTCGTTTGCTCGAGAAGTGTTCGCCTTTGTCCGATTGAAATCACGAGAATCCCGAAACACAAGTTAACGTCTGCCTGTTGGTCCTCCGACGCAAAGCTGTACGCGTGCGACGAGGAAGGCAGTATCTATTGGCTCAACTTCGATATAGGCGATTGTGCGCGCGTCATAACTGGTAGCCACGCGACGTCGACAGGTGAATCACCTGCAATAACTTCCTTTCGGGCTGGTATACTTCTCGCCAGTGTTGACGCAAACGTCCGCAACCAAGTGACAGTAAGACTTCCTGCCTCACAAAACCGGTGCTCGGATCCACACTCGAATGAATAGAACTCAACTCATTGATTCACAGTTCGTCAGAAAGTCGACGGATATCGGTGCAGATGACTGGCGAATTATCTGGACAGTGTCATTGCCGTGTCATCCAAGGTGGATGGCCTGCCCGGCAAACGAGGACGCGATCATTCTTCGTGGAGATGATAATCAAATGATACTAGTGACTCCGCCGATTAGAGATCGATCGTCGTGTATTGAGGCTCTCTATAATCATGGGAGAAAGTACACCGATCTTTGTGCAACTTCGATTGACGATCGCCACGTTGGAGTACTGGACAATAATTCGCGCTTCAGCATCTTAGATGTCTTCACTGGAAATCCTATTAGTCCGAAATTAAATTTGGGTCACCATGGTACCGGCACGTATAACTTTCAAGGTTTTTCAAGTTTCGTCGAGCTTTTAATGCAAGCGAAGTTTTCAATTTTGTGTGCTTTAGTTCTCGGAATGGAATCGCACCGATCTTTACCGCTCGTTGCAACATGTAGTAACGAAGGGAATTGTCTGTTGATCGATATGAATCTGCCGGCATCTCCAAAAATAAAGAAATGTTTCCACTTGCAAAGGGAAGTAGTTGACAGCCTCAAATTCTCCAAAGGCGGTACCATCCTTGGAGTTTCCGGATCCGAAGTGCCTCGTCTGTTTTTAATCAGCGGTAATCAATCTAAAACCAATCAGAGTATTCATGTTATTGGTTTCATTGAGTTGGAAGCTCAGGTAAATCATCGATGCGAATTCATAGACAGTCGCGTGATGGAATCCAAAACCAAATGGTATTCTAGGTAACCGATTTCTTGATTTACGAGGCGGGCCAGCCGGACACCTTCGGAATCTTAATCCTGACTTCCTCCGCACCCACTGAAAACAATGGCGTATTCAGTAGGAGGATCCTAGTATACTCGTGTAAAGTCTCGACTGAATTTCGTGCCAGTCCACTTCGCTCAATAGAGCTGCCGAGTCCTTTTAAGAGTCTTTACTATGCCGGGGAAGGAAAGCCTGAGGAAATAATAGGCATACCTTACCTCTCCAAGCTGCTGCACCGAATACAGATGCGAGTGAAGTATCCGAGCGGAATTATATTAGTTCTTCCGTCCATCCACTTTCTTTCTATGTATCTATCTTTCTATCATTTCCAATTATTTAAAACTCGACAAACTTTATTTGTTGAGCTCCAGCAATGTGTTTATTTTTGAAATTTCCTAGGGCGACCGGGAGGACTTCGTCCTTGAGGAAGTGCTACCTTCACTCCATCGTACAAGAAAAATTCATGTAAATACTTTAAATTCATTGTCTTACATTGTCACGTGTGGTGATGATGGCTTCATCATCGTCAGAGACAAGGAGGAACCTCGCACGGTACTTGCCATCTTCACTAGCCATCACCGGCTGAGTTCTGGAGTCAACCGTGTCACAATCATAAATGACATCGTCATCTCTCTCGGGGAAAACGGTGACCTCGTCGCTAATAGATTATCGTACGCAATCTTTCCTTAAATCATTATCTTCCATTTTGCTGAACTATAATGTTGCACATCTCACCAGTGACCTTGGTAAGAGAAAAAAGAATTCAGAGGAAAAGAGACTTGGAGAAAACTGTATAATTTCCCAATGGACAATGCTGATTTCATCAAATTTAGTTGATGAGGATGCATTAATTGAAGATGAAACATGGATAGATCGAGTGATTAGGAAGAGCAAGGAAGCTGAGAGAGATAAAGCACTGTGCATTCGACTTTCCATTATATCTGACTTTCAGGAGTTAAGGGAAAAGGTACGAGTAAAAGACTTTCCTCACTTAAGGGACATTCTGTTATCTCATGGTCTGGTATCTTAGGTAAAAGGCCTCTTGGATTCTAATGAGAAGGAGAGCTCGGACTCTCGAGTACCTGTGTCAGACTTCGACCTGGACAAGGAAGGTCGTGAAAAGAAAATAGCAAGGGCCACGCTGGAAAGGCAGCGAGTGGAAAAAGAGATCGAAGGGACTATCAGACAACAGGATCGTGCAACTTCCTATTTACAGGAGAGATTTTTGAAGCCGCTGGCAGTTCAGCCACTCGCTATTTCAAGAATTGTTGGGGAAGGCAGAGTGACGAACTATCCTTTGCATCTTGGCGTCCCCGAAGACGCAGAAGTTTCGGCCTCGCATTTATTGTCGATGAAGGAATTCTGTTGCCAGTACATTAACGAGTAAGATGGAGTGTTGAATAATTATTAACATATTATTTATCGGTTTTAATGGATTCATCGTCAGGTTGAACGAAGATAACGATGTTAAGGAAGCCGAACAGACAGTTACAGGGTGGATAGAAGAGCCAACCATGAAAATGACAGCAAATCTCTTGTCTCCCCCACGTGGCTATGCCCGCACTCTGAAACTGAATTCGGTTATCGAAGACTGCGAGCGCAAAGTGCGAGTAAGTATTCTTTGGAGGGAAATACTTTCTATGCTTGATATGGAATGTTACCGATGCTTCAGTGTCAGTTCAACGATATCTTCAATGAAGTTCGCCAATTGAAGAAGGCACGGATCGGAAAAATCGAAATTCGTATCTCGCGATTGAGAGAATGCATCTCGGAACTTGAACAGACCTACGAAGCAGAGAAACGAGATGGTGGATCAAGCGTCTCAGCGGATTGGAACCGAGAAGAAATCGAAGAGTATGATAAGTGTCTTGAAGAATTGGAAAGAATTCTACACAGAAATCGGGAAAAGTGTCAATCCGCTGTTTCCCAGGCGTCGTTCCAATCCATTCGATCTTATGTTCACTCAAGCGAGCAGACTTCCTTGGATCAAGTTAGTGAAGTTCCTTCCAATGACGGTTTCTGGGACGACGCACTTGAGAAAATGATGGACGGAGTTTTGGAAGTCCGCTGGGAGGATGAAGTTAAAAAAGATGTGGCTAAACCGGATTGCTTACAAAAAGATCCTTCAAGATACACTAAAGATGATTTGCAAATCGTTTCCAATTATAATAACAAAGTAAAAAATCTAAGAATCGGGAGACGAATATATAAACGGATGCTTGAATCAGAATTCGCACGAGGGACAGAGGAAATCGGGTCAAGTATTCACGACTTCGGGAAAGAACTGGAGGACCTCGAAAAGAAAAGGATCCAAGCGGAGCGAGCGACCCTTCGGTACACCCTGACCAGGATCAGAATGATAGCGTCATGTCGAAGGATCGCTCGACAGAATCACGAAATCTCACGTGTCACAAACGAAGAGCTGAGCCCAGCAACGAAAGAGTCCCGACGACTGGCGGAGGAGTGCGACCTCTTCGAATCAGCGATAGTCGAGCTAAAAAACAAATTCGAAAGTCTGGCGAAGAAGGAGAAACAACAGGAGGCTAAATTTCGATCGGAATTCCCAGGCCTGAAGCAACCAATGGTGGAGCAACTCTTCAGACACTACAGAAGAAGACCCGAAATCGGATCAATCTCTTGCATGTCACTCACATTTCTCACTGAGCTTGCAAGCTGCATAATCAACACTTGCACATCGGAAATTTTGCCACGCGAGTGCTTAGACTACTTGAGGGGAATGGATTGCCTGGATTTAGCGCCCGATGGTTTGCCGACGCAAATCGACTCCAATCATTGGAGGAACATGTGCAGGTTGAGGAGAGCGAAAGTCGAGACTGAAATTAAAGTGAATATACCTACTTCGACTATTACTGTGTCATACATATTAATGCGGCTTGATCGGAACAAGTTTATCTGGGACTGTAGTCGAATTTCCTTACATAGTATCTCTTACATTGACACAAACACCTTACTTTTTTTGTAATATTGATACAAAAGTCAGTATACATATTGATATAAATTCAAATTAAGATACCACTGTTTGAAATGTCAAAGGTAAGGAGCTGTGCCGCGGAACAAGCGGAAGCCGAGCACACCCTCTCCTTCTTCCGGAAGATGAACAATACTACCAAAAACAGAATAATCCGCTTGAAAGAAAAACTGCGGGATCTCGAGAGTGTTTTGTCGGAATGCAAGAAAGATTCAGAAATTGGTCTCGTGTTGAAAGTAAAGCAAGTCGAGATTCCACTCTCTGGAGATCCACTCAATACGGCAAATGCAGTACTCGTCCTCCAAGAAGAAGTTGTTCAAGGGAACAACGCGATAATAAATGCCGGCGAGAAGAAACTTGCCACTCTTGAGTATTCGATCGACCTTCAGAAGGAAGTCTTAAGGGAAGAGTGGAGACATGCTTGCATGAAAACAAGGATGAACAATCTTCGTGAATACTTGGAAGATGTGCGCGGAACAAAGGTAAGCCATTCGATTTCTCTTTTCCATTGGTCAATGAATGCGCTTTTAGATAACTAGAACTGTCCTCGAGTGCTCTCGTGAGCTTGGAACGAGCTTGGCATCCAGAATGGAACTGGAGAAAATCGAAGAGAACCTCAAGGAATCGCGAAAGGTAAGATCTCTCGAATATTTCTCTGAGACGCTCGAAAGCTTTGGGAAAACTTTGCAGAGGCTGAAGAGGAAACTAGAGGAAGAGAAGACACGACTCGACGAAGCCACAAATCAGATCGAACTCTGGCGAGAGAGGAACTGTAGATTAACAAGTCTCATAGAAAACTACGAAAGCGAATGTAAGTCGATGCTGGTCGACTGCGGAGACACTCGTCATCTTCGAGAGAAAAGCTTTCGTCGAAGAAATCTCCAAGCAATTTCCAAAGAATTAATCTTGTCTCGAAGAATACAAGAAAACAGAGAAGAACTACTGACTCTATTCGCTCACCTTGAAATCTGCAAGCTGCGGACTTATCCTACCCTTCGATTTAAACAATAAGGAATCGCTCGATGTTAAAATCTTCGACTTACTAATAAATAACAAATCGTATCAGACATCCGATTGTTTGCGTCGATTTCACGATTGCGCATCCTCCAAAGGAGCTCGTGCTAATGAGGGAGATGTGCCAGCTGTTCGTCGTTTTTGCAGGCAAAAGCACATCTCCGAGGTCCCAGAGGTTATCACGGGTGATTCCCACCGCTTGCCCGTTTTCAATGTCAACACGCACGTAATCGCATTATCGGGTTTCAATTAATCTCGCGAAGAGGCAGGTCGCACCCGACGATGCACTCGCTCTTATACGACTGGTGCGTGGTTAGCGAATTCGTGGTAGCAGCGTATCGATTCTCCAGGATTTTCCTGGATCGAACGCGATCTTTTCCTTGCTAGACAATATCTATAAAATGCAACGTCTACCAAAATGGAACTCTCGGGATCAGAAGTGACTTCGGGATCATCGAGTCTTGTTTGCGAACTAGGAACATCGAAGCGAGAGAACTTGACTTGGGGAATCACCTGCGCCATACTCGCAATACACGTCCTCGATTTTCAGGGACAAGGCGCGTAGGACAAAGCACTCGAGCGCGTGAAATGTACACACGTGAGTTGCATGAAGTATCAGTCCTGCAAAGAGAAAGAAGAGGTTCCAGCATACGTGCTCCTTGCTCGCCAGACTCCTCTCGAGGCCGACTTGCTCTTCTCTCTCTCTCACTCACTCTCTCTCTCTCTCTCTCTCTCTCTCTCTCTCTCTCCCTCTCTTTATCTCAGTTCGGAGATAAAATCCTGAAAACCGGCAGAGGACTATTAGACTGAGGTGGCGGGGAAGATCGAGAACCTCTGTTTTGTTTACGCGACTGCAACGGGGAAAATCCCGCGCCTATATAAGCGGCGACGTGCCGGCGAGCTGTGCTATCCTGACTCCACGCCCGAGAGTGGACGTTTCACTTTTCTCCTCGTTTGATTTCAGTCATCCTTTCCGTTCTCTGCCACACCGGACAGTTGACAGTTCGCAGCGAATAGTGTGGAGAATGATCACCAGCTGGTCCGCGCTGTCCAGGGTCCTCGCAATCCTTGCGGGGACTGGGATGCTATCCCTCGTACACTCCGACTCACCCCCTAAGCCAGTCTGTAAGTTTCTCGCGTGCGGAAGTTGCCGACGCAGAATTCGGTCGTCGAATCCAGTGATAAGTAGAACAAGTGAGATCTAAGCGAGATTACCAATGCATTCCCTTCGTTCTATCAGTTACGATGTGCGTGCCGGACAAGTACTGGGAAGATTGCGTGGAGATGACGACGGAGTCTGCGTACAAGCACATACCGATCGCCTGCATATCCGGTCGCGATCGGTTCGAGTGCATTGAGAAAGTGGGTCGCAAGGAAGCCGATGTCGTCGCAGTCGATCCCGAAGACATGTACCTGGCAGCAAAGGATAACAATCTCGCCGCCAATGCGGGATACAGTATTGTAGAACAGGTGAGAGTGGAACTCGGATCAAGTTCTACTCGAGCATGTTTACAAAGTACACTGTAATCGAAAGCTCTCCGGTCTAGGTTCGCACCAAGGAGGAACCTGATGCACCCTATCGGTACGAAGCAGTCGCAGTAATCCACAAAGACCTCAACATCAACAATGTTCAAGGACTTCGGGGATTGAAGTCCTGCCACACTGGTGTCGGCCGCAATGTCGGCTACAAAATACCCATCACCAAATTGACAGCGATGGGTATCCTGAATAATCTGAACGACCCAGAATATTCCGCTAGGGAGAACGAATTACGCGCACTGAGTTCCCTTTTCTCGAAAGGGTGTCTCGTTGGAACTTGGTCGCCGGATCCAGCAATCGACCGAAGACTCAGTACGTCTCCCTTTGCTAATCAAACATTGATTTCTTCTAACTCAACAATTATATTCCTCAGAGGAGACCTACTCCAACATGTGCGCCCTTTGCGAGCACCCGGAAGCCTGTGACTACCCTGACATCTTTTCTGGATACGAGGGTGCCCTGAGGTGCCTCGCCCACAACGGTGGAGACGTTGCCTGGACCAAAGTCATCTACGTCAAACGATTCTTCGGCCTGCCAGTCGGCGTTTCTGCTGCACTGCCTTCGAAGGAGAACCCGGCGGATTTCCGATACTTCTGTCCCGATGGATCGAAAGTGCCCATCGACGGAAATTCTAAGCCCTGCACTTGGGCGGCTCGACCCTGGCAAGGATACATGATTAACGACGGAGTGGATGATGTGAACGCGATGCAAAAGGTATTAAAACCATCTTCGACACTGTTTCGCGTCATTCAATAAATATTCCTTTAGGAATTGACAGACCTGGGAAAACTGGGCGAGGAGGAACACAGTGGATGGTGGAAGAACATTATGTTACTGAACGAAAAGACCGTGGCTGTACCAGCACAAGCGATCGCACCGCAAGAACACTTGGTCCATGCAAAATACTTGGACGTCATCGAGAGAAACTCCGGGGCGCCCTTGAGAAATGCTAGGTGGTGTGTTTGGAGCGATATTGCGTTAAGCAAATGTCTAGCACTCGGTCGCTCAGCTTATTCCAGGTACAGAGACTTTCTACCAAATTAAATCCTCCGCGTACATCCAGATTTTTGAAAAATTACTCGGTTATTCCTAAGGGATGCGCGGCCGAGATTGGACTGCATTCGCCAGAAAAACCAGGAAGAGTGTCTCCAGATCGTCAGAGATACTGGCGCAGACATGTTGGTACTCGATGGTGGCTTAGCCCAACATGCAATCACAGATTACAACGCCAAGCCGATCATGTCGGAGTCCTATGTACCTGGTGCCACCAAGTTCGGCGAGAGACCGGCAATTGCCGTTGTCAAGAAGACTTCCGACATAAATGCACTGGGTAAAGAACAATAAAACGTAAATAAAAAATAGTAATTCTTGATCAAATCTGTTTATGCGATAATTTTTCTACAGCGGACCTGAGAGGAAAAACGTCCTGCCACGGTGGATACAAGGATAACTTCGCAGGGTGGAAAGCCCCGGCTCGAGTTCTCAAGGAAAAGGGTTTAATATCATCTACGGACGATCTCGGTGATTTCTTCGCCGGATCCTGTGCTCCTGGTGCTCCAGCGAACTCGAAGTTGTGCCAGCAGTGTGTCGGGAATATTCAGTCCGGCGATGACCAGACCGTGCAGGCGACTAAGTGCACACGTGCTGAGGCTTACAGAGGCGGTGCCGGTGCACTCGAGTAAGTTAAAATTGACTTGAAATTTAAAAAATCTCGATCGATCATGTAACCTTGATGACTTTATTTAATATTTTTCTCAGTTGCCTGATCGCAGGAAAGGGAGACGTTGCTTTCATTCCGCTTCAAGCCCTGTCGGCATTAGGTACGTGTGCAAACGAGATCATACAGAACTTCGAACTCTAATAACAGAAATCGTCTCGTGTTTCAGATATCAGAAAGCCCAACTCCACCGTGAAGATTTCAGACTTCAAACTCCTGTGTCCTAACGGAGGTTCTGCCGAGCCTAAGGATTGGGAGCAGTGTTATTTGGACCTGGAACCCCCCCGAGTGATTCTGAGTTCGGCAGCAAAGTCAATTCACGCCCTGGAGGAACTCACCCACGGCACTCTCGATGCTACCAGCCTCTACGCTGAGCGTTCTGATCTTCTGCGACTGTTTGGCCCATGGGGTGGCAAATCGAACATTCTCTTTAACGTAATTTCAAACTATTTAACTATTTACTTCTTGACTTGTAATTGCGGCCTGCGTGTTGCAAAATCTGGCAAACAAAATGTCAACGTATCACCATTAACTTGCTGCAATTATGCCTTATAGGATGATGCAAGTGGTCTCATGTCGGTCGACAGTACCTGGAACGACAAGTGGGCAGAGTGGGCTGCTACTCACAGCAAGTACAAGAACCAGCTATAAGAATGTACGAATTAAGAAAAACATCCTTTTATATTTAACACAGCCGTTTCATATGCTATTCCGCTTTCGCTTCACCACAATAAAAGTAGGTACACCCAACAACCAAATAATTAAAAAGACATCGGTGGGGGAGCAAACTCAATATTCTGTAGTGTCGAGAGGAGGAAGGCGCTTAGCGCGTTCCACCAACGATTTCGATATGCCGCAGTATCTGCTACGACTGTACTTCTTATAGACGACCTCGTAGCCCGACGTATTGTTCCCGAAGTCTCGAATACTTTTGATGATCACTGCCCTTCGCCGATTGACTTCCCTCACCCCTCTCATGTAGGAACTGTAAAAGATAAAGCACATGTTTCCGGGACCACAGAATCGAACTGCGGGTCACCAACCTCTCCAAATTATCGGACGTGAAATAATCGGTGGTGATAAAGCTGTATTGCCAGCTTGTTTTTAATTCCGCCACAACCTCCAAGGAATCCTAGGCGAAGACCATCACCAGTTTATTCACAACGAAGGCGACAAGACTATCTAGCGACGATCTCTTTTCGTTGATAAACGTTTGTGTGTCTGCATAAGGAGCGGTCGGATAGTCGGGGTGTTCGGTCCTTCCTTTCTTTCTCGATGGCTAGTAAATCGTTATGGTACTCCATGTAGCATGCCAACTCTATTGTGCAAGAGAATCCAACGATTGTTGTATGATTTTGCATTTGTTTCTTCGTGTCTGCAGTCTGCTTTGTCCGCTTTTATCATTTACCTGCACTGGCATCAGTGGCATTGGCAGGGGACCGTCAACAGGAGTTACGATACTTCCGGAAATGCGTGGCATTCTCTCCTGTTGACGACTACTCCTTCGGTGTGATTTCATCTGCAGATTCTCAGCTCCCGACCGAGAGTTCGCCGACTCCTCGGTGGCTCCTGAATCCTATTCTTTCGCTGGCCAGAAGATTTTCGCGGATCCCGCCCCTTCGGCAATTCTTTTACCAGTGGTGTCTCCGAATTACTGGTAACTTCATTTTTCTATATTTCGTGTGTGAATGAGACTAGTCTTTTAAAGACTGTAACGTAGTAATAAAGATAGTAATAAAATTCCCTCACAAGATATACTCTGGACCTGCTCTCAAGCGCAAAGTTGATGGGGATCTCGTTGAACCCCCGCCAGGCTCGGAACTCTTGGAAGACACATTAGAGCCTTATCCCTCCTTTGATACTGCTTTATTCGGCACTTTGCTGACTGAAAATTCCATGGACTCATTTATTTTCAGTGTAAAGAATTTGTTGTCTTGGCAGGAATACAATACGAACTTTTACCAGTTGTTGTTGTCGTCTTCGCAGGCAAGACTACTTAGACCTGGGAAGTTTTGGGTAGTCTGTATGTCGTATTGGGCAGTTGCGTCGAACTGGAACGTTTTTCAGCTACTTTCCTGCTCAAAGGAGGCACTTGAGTCTGGATAGTTTTTGATACTTTGGATTTCGTGCTGAGCACATCTTCCGAGTTTGCACGCACCTCCTTTAAAGGAGGTACAGTCGCGCGGATAGCAATTACCGAACGAGATCTACAAAAGTTTATTCATCTTCGTATTTGGCTTCCGAATTCCATGTGGGGTCTACCTGAGCAAGCAAGCTGGTTTCCTCACAGATATTTTTGACCCTTGGCGGAGGCTTCGTGGCACTGATTCTGTTGGAATCAGAGCGAATTTCTTTCGTTCCCTCATTTGTCTCGTCGCTGTGCACGTGAAGGTGTCTTACTGGAATTAACGACAGCCAAGGACGACCTCGAATCCTCGCGTTTAAATTCAGCCTGACTTAGAGGAACTCGCCCCCTCGCAGATTTTCATCACAGCCACGATTCTCCCCGCGCGGAATAGCATACAATCTCGATGCACGCGATTTTCCCGATAGATGAGGATCGTTTTCCCTCTGAACGCTCGAACCGACGCGCTTCTTAAGGACTCTTCGCCCCGACGTCGGCTCTTTGCACCTGGTCTTAGACATTCTCG
Source organism: Crossocerus cetratus (assembly GCA_963675795.1). Classification (NCBI taxonomy): domain Eukaryota; kingdom Metazoa; phylum Arthropoda; class Insecta; order Hymenoptera; family Crabronidae; genus Crossocerus; species Crossocerus cetratus. Next base: position 14,400,124 of record OY776666.1, on the reverse strand, counting down.
AACCTTTGTCAATGATTACTATAATAAATAGTTAATAAATAAAAATAAATAATAGTTAAAGTACAAACGTAAAGTACAAAGACCGCTTCAACGATATCTACTGCAAGCGATACGCGAGGCCACTGGTAATTTGAACCTCTTAACTGCTGGCCCCCTTCCACTCTCGAACCGAGGTAAACATCGCAGTTTACTGTACACAAATATGACTGCTAACAGTATTCAAGGGCTTACGATCGTCGCAAGTGTATTGATCGGGATTCGGAAGAGAGGGACATATGTGAATTCTACGGATATTAGAATTTATTTTGCTCAATTGCTTTGACGTCCACACGTTTTCGATGCAGCTCTTGGACCTTCTGGAAAGCAGCTCGCTCCATCATCAGGACCAAACAAGTGATGAGAAGAGCGATGAGCAAGAACAGAATCAAGGGCAGAATGTCTTCGATTTCGACTGATGTCCAATTACTCTTTGCCTAAGTAAAAATCAATCATCACATGTATTACGTATTTTTTACGGGTTGATGTTTCGGTAATACTTGCCCTGTTCTGATTGATAGTCCATTCTGGCTGCAGCAACCGTTGGAGGAGGCCGCTGTCTCGTAACAATAGAATGCTAGATAATAAGAAAGCATCTACATCATAATAATAAAAATCACATAATATAATGAACCTTAATAATAAGGAAAGCGTATCCTGTACAGGCAAAGCAAATAGTAACATAGATACACCTACATGCTATTTGCTACATGTGTATGAACAGAACAGGTTGATAGATTTAATCAGTACGTCATTCAATCAGTGTCTCCTTCTTACAACTATTGGTAGAGAAAGTCGAACTTACTTCGAGTCTATTATTCCTTTATAAGGACTGCGATTTGGAACAGCCATCGCCACGGTGATCTGCATCATCACATCGAGTGCCTCCAGGGTGCACTGCACTCTATCCCGCAGCACCCCTGCCATGTTGTCCATTACCATAAAAGCGTACTTTTCCTCGCTGCATATTCGGCTCATTCCGTCCATATAGTTGATCGGTAGGTCAGTTTCCCTCGTGAGTAATTCGTCGAACATGACGGACAATACTTTATCCGTTGTATTCTGCACCGAAGGAGAAGACCTAATGTGTTATTATTAACCTGAATCAAGAATTAAACTATTTGTCTGATTTGCACCTGAAAAAACGTGTAGTCGGTGGAATTTCCAACCACTGCAAATCGATAGGTGCCGTCGTTCAGGAGTCCTTCCATGGTGGTGAACGGCATGGTGAATGTCTTGACAGCCAGGAAGCTGATGAGGGCGGCGGAGTAAGCGGCCAGGACTATAACCGCAGTGAGGTGGACGGACAGGTGAACCAATCGTATGGGATCCAGTATCGAGGGTTCCATTCCTAAATCAAAAACACACTTTTTTATCACGTATTTTTAATCCCTTCAATTTTTCAGAATTTATATACAAATTAACTTCTAATTTACATTTTAATAAAGATTAATTTGAAATACAAATAAAAACTGTGCCCTTCGCTTGCGTTTCCTATTCCCGGCAAGGTCAAATACTGGAGTATTAGAAAAAATATTTAAAACTCGAAAAGAATGGGTTTCTTCTTATGAAACTGGCGTTGTAGTTACGCAACAATTGCGATATCACTTAACTGTATTATAATGGTTGTGTGACACATCTATGTGTAAGAGTCCAAAGTATTCGAACCTAGCTAAAAGTTTCACACGGAAATTAAAAAGCACGAATAGGAATAATAAAATGAAAACCGTTAATACCTTGACTGCAAAAGACGCCGAAGACATAGAAGAGTGTTTCCGTAGCCCTCGTCGGGACAACGGCATCGTGTTCCGGCAGGTCTGCCATTCTCTTCACCGACCTCTCAATGACGGCGATGACACCAGTCGCGATGATGATTAGAATGGCCAGAGCATTCCAAATGTACTTGCCGAACGGTGCCAGGTATGCATTCCACTTCACAGCCCTGGAGTCCGGCCTCTTAATGTACGTGCGACACCTACTGGAGTAGACAGGGGTAGTAAACTGAACGACGTCGAGTCTATCGGAGCTCATCATCAGATCCATCGCAGCTAAATCAGCCTCGCCATCCATTATTTGTCGTATCGCACCTGTCCAAGTGCCGTTCGGTAATTCGATTCCCCAGGATGTACCCTCGATTAATTCGAATCTGTAAAGTATTGTCAATCTCGAACAACCTCGCCTCGAAATCGCGGCTCACAGTGTGAAATGATGTGTGGACGATCGTCAGCCGCTAGACTTGGAACGCTAACCCTTGGTTCGCGTCGCGAAATTACGGAGTTTAAATTGGAAATTGAGCTAGTGAAATTTCGGGGATGCTGCGAACATTGACTTCATCCACCGCGCCCGTGGTGCTGCGTCGAGTATTGTAAGGAAAGCTTTCGCGAGGGTAGTTTAATTAAAATTCCCGACGTATGACAGTCATTACTGATCAAATTAGTAGTCCGTATCAACAAGAGCGTCGTTGGTACCCTGGCCGACGGAGACGAAGCGGCGACGGGCGAAAGAGAGACATATTCGAAGAAAAGGCGGCCGCCAGTAAGGAAGAATACTTTCGGAAGGAAACCGCAAGGCTAATTAGAGAACTGAGGGAACGACTAAAAAGAAGAGCAGAAGAAAAGGCTAAAGTAACAGGGGAGGAGCACATGCATCCTGATGACGACATCAAGAAGAAGGGAGCACACAACGACAGCATCGCTGATAATATAATCTTATTGGAATACGCGTAGTTCCTAGTACATCGCTTACGTGCAATTCATTCCTTCTTCCAGTAGCTCCAACACTTTTCCGAAAAATCCTTCAAAGGAGATCATATTGTTCTCCTCGTCTCGTTTAATAATGGCCACAGGCGGATCCTACCAAAAGGTTCGGATATCAATCCTTCAAAATGCTGAATGAACTAATTATAAAGTAGTGGCCCTCACGTCAAGTGCTACTACTCGCAATTGTAGACCATTGAGATCGGCTCTGCGTTGATAAAGTGCACGCAACGGACCCCGAAGCCCCCCGCTTGGCGTCCAACTTCCAAAATTCATCGATCTTAGCTCATCTTCCCTATGAATCCGATATACGTCCTTAATGACCTCCCCGCCGAGCCAATCGTCCTTGCTCGCAATCAGGAAGACACAATCAAAGGGTATATAAACGTCAGAGAGGAAGTCCTCAATTTCGGTTTCGTTCCTCATGAACAACAGCCAGGTTGGGTAAGCCATGGTAATCCACGTGGAGACCTGCTATATTTAACTAAATTAAGGTGCCTACGCTTACATGAGGCCACATTTAATTATACGAAACAGCAATTCCATTTACATGAGCAAACTGGTACCGCAAATCGTCGTAATCGTTCAACAGGACGAACAGTGGTCGCTTGATGTGAAAGTAACTGGTGCCCACCTAAAATCGAAATCAACCACATACAAACTAGGAAAAAATCTGTTGTCATCGACTTAATCGAGTAGCTTACTCTATCAATGAACATCTGCAGATCCATAAAGGCAGTGCGAACCCTTACTTCTGAGCTAAGGTACATTTGAAGGTCGAGGAGAGCCAGGCCTTTATCAAGTTCTGAAAAATTCTTCTTACTCCAGCAGGCCTCCAAGCATACGAGAAGCAAAAAATAATAATCGTAGAAGACCAATCTCACCTTGGGTCTCAATCGGATCAGGTGTTGCGTGAAGAAGCAAAATGCACGTGTTATTGAAGTAATCACGAACACCCCTGATGACGTTCTTGTACACATAGGTCGGTCGAATCAACTGTCCATTCGCCGTCCCGGAGTTCACCACCACCCCACCGAGGAGGAACGTCCAAAAAACCAGAGTTCTTGCGACAGGCATCACAGAGAGACACGAGGTTACTACACTGCTGGAATCCCGGCCTCCACTGTGTCCCTTTTCCTGCCTTACTCCTGTCCGTGCGCAACGTTCGTACTCCTGGCACGCATCGGCACGAATGATGGATGATGCCTGGCAATTTTTCGGGCGTCACCTGTACTGGGTAATTGAAGGGACAAGAATGAGAAGAGCCGATATGCGGTTGGGAAAAATGAATGTATACGATGATAATACACGTTATGAATGCGATAGTTGCCTGGTCGAATCACGGAAACATAACAGAGTCACCGGTGAAATCGATCGCCCCCCCAGACACGTCAACCTAACGTGTCTATTACTTCCTGATTTTCACGCGATTCCTGCAAATAGTCTCGTTAGTACCCGATTAGTTGATATTACGATTGAATCTTCGCTGATCTATAATATCCAGTGCAATCTAGAGCAGCCGCGCACGAACCTCGGGTGACCACCGCTCGAATTGAATCGCGCTCCTGCACACCGTCCTGATGAAACCTTCGGTTTGCTGCGGCTGTGTTTGCCATTGCAATTTGTCTTTCCCCGTGCAAATATCATCGGGCGAATCGATCGGGAAATCTGCCTAGCAGTGGCTGCAATTTCACAGTACCGCCCATGCACTTGTAACTTCGGTAGCATTTCCCACATGAATCTTTCAGGTTGCGCGATCCTCAAAGATCGAATTCTCGATGCGCCACGTTCCTCTGTTTTCTTTTGGAAATTAGGTATTCAGCCGTTGCTGAGCTGGCAAGGAAAATGTTCTGATAAGAACAGTGATATCACCTAATTCAGAATAATACTTTTCAACTGCAGGAAATATTGTTACACCAAAGAGTAGCTACCCCATATCAGAAAATGTTAATGTTCTCTTTTCTTATATCAGAATAGACAATTAATTGAGCTTTTTCTTTATTTGTCAATACTTGTTTGTACCCGTCGCAGCCAATTACTTGGTATCAGCTTTTACAATCAAGTTATATCCATTTGTCCATTTATTGAATTTACCCGCAGGTCGGTAATTAATAGCCCGTTAGTAATGTCACCAGTGTCATATGTGTCACTGAGGACAAACTATCACTGACACCAGCAGCCTATCGATTAATTGTCAAGTTCAAGATTTGCAAATAATATATTTATCGTGGGATACTACAAAAAAGTGTTGAATAGTTAGAAAAATGAACGGCCACCACACACCGATCAAACAAGGCAAAGGAGTGCCTTTGCGGAGTGCCGACTGTGTAGTCGTCGAAATTCCATAACCGAAGGGTCAGGGAATGGAAACTTCATGACCCAAGTGACAGGAACTTGGATTCCCTGCCACGTGGATGCTGGAGTTTCGATACTCTGACCCTTGGATCGTGAAACTACGATTGTCAACTTCGCTACGCGCTTGTCATGTGGACGATTTATACAAATGTTATTTTGGGTTTATAATATATTAAGATATATATTTCTGATAGTGTTATTTTATTTTTCATCTATCCCCATTACTACTATCCCGAAATATGGTAGGACTCTTTCCTGAATTTTATACCTGAGATGAACTTGAATTCAAAAAATTAAATTCAAAGAGATTAGTGGCACGATTATCGTTGCTAACAATGGTCCCAGAACGTTCGCGCTATGTGGGCCCACCATTGGTTGCAAACTTGTGCCCATTGTATGTATGTTCTTGTATGTATGGGTATAGTTGGTCATTACATAAAGGTCGTCAAATTTGACTGTCATATTTCTCGTGAAACACGCTTAATAACTGGGGAATCGACAAAATGGCACACCCCTAATGCGTCAAAAGTTCAACAATACGCTCACCAGTATAGTTCAGCGGAGAAATTACCGCGGACTCCTTGAAAGGGTTCGCCACTTCTAATGGCCGTTATCTGGCTTACTTATCCGCTAGTTATCGCTCGGTGACGCTAAGAACAAGATCGACAAGGAAAAAGTGCTCGCACGGGTAAGGTGAAACGAAAGAGCGAGCTTTCGCGAGACCTTCGAGAAATGAGTCACGTTCATTGTCGTTGCAAAAACTCTTTCACCGCCACGCCACGGCAATTAGCATTGGCGCGAGGTCGACTGATACAACCCCCGACACGTGAAAGGAATGCGATTACCGATATTTACGCAATTCGAGAAAAGCGTAAACTTGAGGTAGATAAGAAGCGAATTTCCCGAGGAAAACGGTAGAAAAGTCGAGCTAATGACTTGTTTGCTCGGTGCACCGCGAACACCCCCTCAACCACCTCTTGCCCGGCTAAACGGCTAAGCGGCTATGTATCTTCTTACTGCGACACGCGCCTTGCATTGATAAGAAAAAATTAGGCGGGGGCACACATACAACTTTTACACCGGACAAGCATTCTTCCTCAGAAGAGTTGCCGACTGCCAAGTGAAGAAGAGTTCGAGCGAGCGCTCAGCCACTTCTTCGAAAGTGGATCGAAGAGTAATCAAGAATAGTGCGTACCAGAAGTGGGAATAGTAACGGCACTTGAGCTTTTGAAAGACCGATTATTTCCAGACGGAAAGATGAAGCCAATCCTGGCGATAGCGCTGTTCACCCTAGTTTGCATCACCCACCGGATTCAATTTGCTAATGCAAGTCATCATCTGTTTCCCCTGGTTAACCGTACGTCTACTTTTTCAGCTTACAAGTTCTCAAGTTCTCTGTATCCTATTGATCGGTTTGACAATCGGTATTTTCAGTTGAAAGATTAAGCCTCGTGAAGCGGGGTTCACCCAAAGTGAACTATGTGGACGACGATGGAAACATGTCCGGTACCGGGGGCGGCAGCATTTCCTCGGACGGCTCCTCAGGAGGCCCCTCAGAAACCTCCTCAGAAGGCTCCTCAGAGAGCTCCTCGGGCACCTCCGACTCAGGTTCCACGGAGAGCTCTGAGACGTCCCAGCCACCTCCAGGGAAGGGTATGTCAACCTCACCTCCAAGCACAACAAGCAATCCGGACTCATCGACTCCTTGTGATGATGCTGAAACTTCGTCATCCCCGCCCCCACCCGGTACCACAGCAGGGAAGGAGACTAAGGGAATAATAACATCAGTGACTGACGAGACGAAAAGTCTCACATCGCAGGCGTACACAGGAATAAAGAATAAGGTGATGCAGACTGGGGCCACTTTGTCAGAGGGGATTCACGAGTTTGGAGACGGCGTAGAATCTGTAGCGAACGGGGCTTATCAGATAACAAAGGCCACAGTAAAGACACCCTATAACCTGTTAAATGATTTTTGCCTCACGCCGGAGTGCATGTTCAATCTTGTGCTGAGTGCTGGCAAAAGTATATGGAACTTCTTTGTTGGCTCAACGATCCCATCCTTGAGTATAAGTAGACGGAGCATTCGGTCCACGATGGAGCTTACCCGTCCCATCATGGTGAGTCCCTATGAAAATCTAATGCAAACGATCGAGGTACTTGTGCGGAAAATAGCGAACGCCCCCGCGAAAGAGCGGGCACGGTACCTGCAAATCCTTCAGACCGCACAGTGCAACTTGGGCGAATGGTTCGGTTTCGGCACCTGCACTGGTGTGGACACCATTCCAATCCCCGGCTTAAATAAACCAATATCCTGGCAGATTGGGTTGGAAAATATCTTGTCGTGGACCAAAGATCATCTGAAGTACCTCTCGGATTACGACATCATGCCGAAGGAGAGGGTGGACTACCTGACCATGCTCTGCCAGATGTTGAGAACCGTGCTCCACTTCCTTATTGTAATGGAAGGGAATTAGTTAGATTTGCAGCTACTCCGTGCACCATAGTCTTATCGCTGTGAACAAATAAAATGTATTACATCAGCCCTACGTAGGCCGGCGTAGCCGCCTCTTTGATTTCCCCTACCGAACACCTGGGAGAAACTTTTCTCGCAGGGTGTTCCACCGCCTATCACATGCGGGCCCTGTGTTGCAGGTTCCTATCAGTCGAGGCTGCTTGCGAAATCCTGGCACACATTATGTCAAATCGTCCCGGGCAGCACGCGGTTGTGCTTTGGAGTGAAGAGTCTTATTACGAACTGGTAAGGCGAGTCTGCAGGAAGATGTCCTGAGGCTCGGTAAAGGAAGAGCTGGAGGAGCACGCGTTGAGCAATCGTGACCGGGATACCGAATCGAGGCCGGATTGGGTGGTTCGCATCGTTCTTGCTTCCAGTGCGTAACAAGGTAATCCAGACCTTCCGAAGAGTTTTATGACCCAGTGGCTCAGTTTCACTTTCTTCCTGACAACCTCGAGGGCACGAGCTGGTGTTCCGCTTTGGATCATCACGCGGTGTCTCACGGTTGGAACCGTCGAGTTGCAACAATCACTGGTCACGATTGATCGGCTGTAATCGATCGATTATGCGGAAATTCGTTGCTCCCAGTGGGCAGTGTCCGGTGTCACTGGCCTGGCACACATGAATCGGGCCATGGTTATTCACTCGGACCGATCGGCTATATGTCCGGACCCTCGGATTGCAGGTTTCAGTAGGAGTTTCAAATATCCATCATTCCTATTTCGTATATTGCGATCAATCAATTGAACTATGAATAGAACTCTTCGACGATTAATAGTCGAGCATACAGTTCGTATTGCATAAGGCGAAGGTCGCAGGTAGTTGTTGCATGCTGAGCTCTCCGTCACCGGCGGTAAGCGTTCCTATCTCTAGGAAAAAGTCATTCCCATAATGGACGTGCTCACATTGCATTAGTAATTAGTTAAAAATGCTTCGTATTTTGCGAGACTGGGAGCACCTTATTCCAAAGAACAGGGCAAATTTCTCTCGAGCAAATCCATCGAATCTACATTTAAAAAATAGTAAACGCTCCGGTGGCTGCAACGCAGTCAGGCTCGGAAGTAGAACGGCGAAGGTAAATATGCAAGGTAGCAGGTCATCGAGAGTGAATCCAGTGTCGTCATTTTCACAAGCGGCACGAACTGCAGTCCTCGATGGAGACTCGACAGAGAGGTCCCCTGATATGCATCGCTTCCGTCACGGTTTCCTGATCCACGGCTGTGCCCGTGAATGCACGTCGCCAGCGATGCGACCAGTTATTATTGCACAGCGTGAAACAAGCTGCATAGTTTCCCAAAGCGATTGAGAACGCTGCACCGGAATGTCAAGGTACTGGTGAATCCGAGTCAAAGTACTAAACCTTGAATTTGCTTCAATTTGCCGAAATTCGCTTGGCTGCATATTGTGCATAAAGTAACAAGTGATCACTTGTTGCACCGTCGCTCGGGAGGTCTGTTAAACTTTTCGCTGACATCATCGCTTGTGCAGAAGAAATCTTGACCCTGATATCTGCGAAGTTCAGAGTAGAGTAGTTAATATAAACATACTAATCTAAACTTCTTATGCTTTGTTATACACTTTGGTCCGTGGCGAACGCCTAATTGACGTGCCGATAACACCTGATACTCTCGAAATCTCCAAGATTGCAGCACTGAAACTTTCATCCACAATCAATTCGGTACATTCGGAGATTCACGATTGCATACACAACAATCTTACGTCATTATATTATGAATTTCAATCGAACCTGTTTTATCCGATTCAAATTATCTGAAAAGACTACGTTTGATTATTTTTGCGATTTAATTAAAATTTAGTAATACAGGCACCAGGAAATGTCAAACAAATATTGAAGTACAGTGTTCGTATAGTAGAAAATTGGAATGTAATTCAAGCAGAGAAATATGGATATATATCGGCAAACTAGCGGAGGTGTACTAGCGAAAGTATTCCCATAAAGAGGAGACGCAGGATGGGCGGCCAGGTTGAATCGGCGGCGATCTTTTACGCAAGCCGGAAAGCGTTCTCTTTTTCAGGGCAATAGGCGGGCGATTGCCTAGCCAAGGATGATAGGCGCGCGTACGCTTACATTAGAGAATATCTGTGTCAGTGCCGAACGAGCTCCGCACTCCCTGCCGGCTCGTGCACATACGCAACATACTCCATGTGGACGCTCCGCCTGGTCTACCTGCACGCGTTACGCCGTATCGCCATTAATTGCGGGTCATCCTCGCACGGGCATCCAGGCTTTCCAGGACGATGCAGGCAGTTATATAGAGTTTTGCCCACATCGAGCGAATCGTCAGTTCCCCGGCGAACCACGGCCCCGTACGTTTCCGGGCCTCGCTCTTCTCTCTCAACATTCGTGCAACTGTTCCATCGACTTGTGTCGGGAGCCCTTAAGGGCGACGCGATCCTCGATTTCTCTCTGAAATTGCATCCTCTTCCCGCTAGAAACCGAACGGCATATCAGCCGGTCAACTGGTCTCGAAGCGGTGGAGGCCGGTGCATTTGCACGGGGTATTGCATAACAAGCGTTCGCCAATTTTCCGGGAAACGAGCCTCCTATTGTACTCGCTTATCGCCAGCCACTTTCGATAGAAGCACCTGCGGCCTTGGATCCGTCAGACGAGAGAGCTGCTATCGGCCCGAGGTGGCTCGCATTCGCCAGGTCACGTTTTCCCAGGAGTTAACGCTGGCGCGACAAGAGTGCGAAAAGGGGCCTCATTGGTTCAATTGAGGGACGCCTGCACGCATGTGTAATCGGGAAAACGCGCATCTTCTAGCGGTAATAATTCCGAAATAGAGGAGGAGTAATCGCTCGAGGATCCTAGCGTGGAAGCATGCGCTCACGGCGTTCCGGCGGCCAAGCATATTCGCGCGATTCTATTATGTAACGAAGAGGATCGCGGATTCGCATAGGATCGTGGCGCTAAATGAGATCAGTACGATGGAGCGGATCGCCCCGGCGATTCCATGAGTACTCGCTGAGAAACCACCTGTACACCTGGTGCTGTCGGCTTGACGGAGGTGTTGCGGTTGATTTGGCTAGCTGAGCTTGAAGAGCGCCGGAAATGCACTCGGTTATCCTTGTGCTCCTTTGCCTGGGCAGCCTCTTCGAACCAGGTAATAATTTCTCGCAATTCTAATTAGAATCAGGCTGTGAAGTCGATATAAGCAGCAGTGTCATCGGTGTCGTAATATTCTGATATCCTTCAAGGATCCTCCAAGAATTGCACGCAAACAGGATGGGAGAAGGTGGAAGGTGTGAAGCCGGAATTCCTGGGCTCGAAAACTGCACTCTTCAGGGCTGTTCATTCGAAAGGAATAGTCAAGTCGTGCTTCGAAAGGTTTGCCAGAAACATTCCTTTAATCTGGAGAACGAGAGACAGTAAAATAATATTGTCTGACTCTCTTGCAGATGTAAACGCATAAATTGCACCAACTTTGTGATTGACTTTAAACAGAGTGTTTGCTATGCTGTCGACTTGCGAGGAGAAGCTGTGCCAGCGGAGAATGAGTTCGTACCCGATGCGAACTCCGCCTTTTTTCACAAGATCTGCATCAATGGTACGATACTACTTGCTAAAGAAATATCTCGCTAAATCTCCGAAACTCTAAACCTTATGTGTTTATTCAGTACCGGATAGATGTAGGCACGAAAGATTGTGGCACGTGGAGCGGACAACCGGGGCAGTTCTAATTGATCCTAACACGTACTTGGTATCTGGCACGATCTCGCGCAGCCAGTGTTATGAGAGATGCATCGAAGCCGGTAAGATATTTAAGAGGAATGACTATGGAACTTAGGTCATAAGGCCATTGGTTCCTGAAATGGTGAGGTCCTTAATTCCTGAAACCCTGCGGTCCTTACCAACTCAACTCCTAAAATCCCAGGGTCCTTAAGTCCGAAGTTCCCAAGTCTCAAGGCCTATTCAAAAGGCGCACCCAAGCATCTTGTAATCCATCCAGATGACTTTCTTGATTCGAAACCAAATCATTTCAATACTCTTTCATTCAGGTCACAGATGCAAGTCTGCCCAATTTCGAACGACGAAACCGCTCTCGCTAAATGACACTGTCGGCTCCTGCTATCTGTCCATGCTGGAGAGAGCAACAAGGCCGCAGGCATACAGGGCTTCGATGTACAGGGATGAGTATCTTGAGGACCAGTGTCGCAATACGTGTAAGCAAAAGAAACATCTTATTCAACTACTTAAATTATTAACTTAACTTAGTCTTAACTAAGTTAATCCTAACTTAGTCTTATTTATTATTCCCGGATCTCCTGGATTGCACAGCCAAGACAGATTACTGCTCTTACGCGGAGTTTAAAAATCTCTCCTTGCCGTATTCCGACGCTGCCTTCGCAAATCTCAGCGAAAAGCAGGTGAGATCAATGGGAATGCAACTATACTGCAATATAGAAAATGATGGTTTATTGCTGAAATGTTTCCAGTGTGAGAAGAAGTGTGACCAAAGTAAAGATGGTTTCATATGCAGGGGGTACACCATAGAGAACTCCACCCGTGGGACCACTTGCCTACTGCACTCTGAGAGTACAGTAAGCTTGGGAGTCAGTTCTCTACTGACTTTGCCGAACGTTACTCATAAGGAGAGGGAGCCATGCCTCGATCGTAAGTATCGTTATTTGAAGAACCTTCTCCGATCATTCCAGTAACTTCATAGTTCCCTTCTCCTTCCAGTAAGGGTACAATGTAGGGACAAAACGATGACTATCGAACTACGAACTGCCGAACCGTTTTATGGCCGGATTTATGCCAGTGGCTTCTCCGAAACCTGTGGTGCACAAGGTCTCGGCAAAAATTCTACGATTTTAACGCTTCCACTGCCAAAGCCGAAGCCAGAAATCATGCACAATGGGAATCTAGAGTGCGGCCTTTACCCAGCGTTCTCCATTAATGAGAATAACAAGTATGCTATTGCAGAGGATTTGTTTTTTGTGGTAATCGACAGTAGCCGTCGTTATTTCGCTGCAGAACAAGAGCTCTAGTTTGGGCAACAGTAGTGATACAGTTCAATCCGATCATTCAACGTCTTGGAGATCAAGCTGTTCGAGTGGGATGTTCACTGGACGATGAGAATTCCGCCGTGCCAAAAAACATATCAGTACAGTCTAGCTACGGCTTTCTGGACCCAAAGTGAGTGTTCCCCCGTTCTTCGCGTGCTCGATTTTTTAGTAACACCTTGCTTCTGGGTTCCTTGCACTCGTGTATCCAAAGACTTTCGTCTGTGTCACATACTCCCGTCACTATTACTTCTTTAGCGCAGGTGTTCCGCCCATCTCTTCGACGGTGATGAACGTCTCCTCCGACGTCCCAGTTGTGACAATGAGGATTTTGGATGAACGGATGCGGGACGCGGTGGTGACGCAAGTGGGGCAAAAATTATTACTTAAGATCGAGATCAAGCCTGCAGACGGTGAGTGAAGATTAGAAAGAAGGTTTTGAGATGAATAACGCAGTGGTACTCGTTCAATCCAGGCCTGTACGATATTGCTGCCGGACACCTCGTAGCTAGCAGTACTACTGGAGGCGCTTCCTACCTGATTCTGGATGAACGCGGGTGTCCAACGGATCCAACCACCTTTCCAGCACTCTCCAAGGACCCAACAGACAACCGATCTCTCATTTCGACCTTCACTGCCTTCAAATTCCCCGATAGTCAACTGGTCAAGTTCAACGTAGTAGTCAGGTTCTGCATGGACGAGTGTGAACCGGTTCGACTTCTTCCGCACTTTATAGTCTTGCTCCGAAAGGTGAAAAGTAGACAAGGCCCACTCTGTTGCTTGCAGGTCGTATGCCGGGGTGGAATACCTTCGTTCGGGAGAAGAAGGAGATCCACCAATTCGTCTGAGCAACGAGAGACCAATGCTACTGTCACCCAAGTCCTCCATAAGGCGACACCGAACGAACTTCCCCTGCAGCTTTCTATTATCGTTCAGAACCGAGAAGGATCGGCGGATCCTCTGTCTTCAAGGGAAAATGCGCCGCCGGATACTGTTCTCATTGCAGGTGCCAGTAAGTTTCTGATCAATTGGCTGCAATCTTGTTCTGTAACGAAGACGGAGATGTGTTTGAGTGACTCTCATCAGCCTCATCCTAGATTCGATGAACGGCCTTCTCTGCGTGGACGCTAGCCTGGCTCTCGGTCTCTTAATCTTCTGGCTGATAATCCAGATAATGTTAGTCGCTGGTTGTATACTAGCCGTGGTACAGTACAGAAGAACTGCCATGCGAGCGGAAGAGGATCGGGCTGATATCCTGGCGAGGCACCTCTACGGCATTCACAGTGGGAACTTTGAAATTGCGAGGAGAGTTCGATGGGCCGATCGCGATACTCCGTCTCCACTCGGCTAAGTATTTGCGCTTCCGATTACTCGTTGTTTGTGAAAAAGTACTTAATTGCGATATTTATCAGCGCATAATGTGCCACGTCCTACCTCGTCTGAACAATTATTCGATCGGTTTGGATAGCATATTCCAAGTGACGTCTGCGTTCTCACGGATTAGCATTAATATTGTACATCTTCCATTAATGTGTTTATAATGGCAGAACTCGTAAGGTTAGCCTTGTATCTCGAATATTAGTACATTCCCATAAGAACTGTATGGCAATGGACTAGAGCCTTCGATCCTCCTTCGTGGATTCAAAGAAAGAACTGATACAGAAAGGATAATCGCAGTGCTTCCAGAAATAAGATCGATTCTTCAATAAAAACGCTTGATTTATTTATCACAGAGGTGTATACAAATTCATGATGTCGACCCACTAATAAATTACGCGCCACGCAGTCTTTGAGTGAATGAAGCGAGTGCTTGTCTGAAAGGAATTCAACCCCTCGCCGGCTGTGAGGTACATGACCCGTAGTAGTTGAGTACCACGGCTGCGAAAAAGAAGAACCAGTTGGTACATTTACATTTTACACACATAGCTTGGATTCGCATCTCAAATCGCACTAGCGTCTCTCGAATAGTCAGAGATCAAAGATCAAGGATGACCTCCGCTATGTTCTTAACGCGTGCTCTACCTACCTTTGCCACAAAACGAGGCGCAGTTTAGATTTGATGGATTGTCATACCGCACGAGGTCCGTGCCGCACACCGGATTGTACTCGGGTGTGACCTGGAGAATGGCAAATTCAGGTATTAAAGCAAAGTTCCGAGAGATAAAAGAGGTGTAGACAACCGATGAAAACCGCATTGAGACGAATGTCTTCCGCACACCAGTGCGCTAACCACATTAGGGTCGTGACCTTTCCCAGTTTTTCTATGAATACGATTAGATTGTCACACTAACGACTGGGCGTTGTAACACACGCCACGTTTTCCCTATTCCGGTCGTTAATATTAGAGGACATTGCTTTATTATTTACCTTGCAGGAAGCAATGCAGGAGGCGAAATTAGCAGTAGGTAAGGCAGTGGTTGTCGACGAACTCCTCAAAGGTGATTGGGTGGTGGGCGAATTCCTTGGGGACCCTTGTGTGGTCGGTGTTGGCCGGGAAGAGAAAATAGGCAATGGCTTGGAGGACGGCCTATCGGCCGGACCGTCGAACACGAATCCATCTACTTCGAACGACCCACCCTTTCGTGGAAATGAAATGAAAAAAGTGTTATTTTTTGTACAGTCTTATATAAAGAGCAAAAAACTATCGAAGAATTGTTAGGAATTTTCAAACGTACCTGGGGACGCGGTAAAGCATTAGCACCGACGAGAACGACTAAAATCATACATATTCTTTTAGTAAAAATAATTCGCCTACAATGTTAAATTCAACTGTGTGGAGTGAAATACGCACCCAGTATAACATTGAGGGTCCACATATTGCTGCTTTGCTTTTCAATCCTGCCGAGATCGGGAATGATGGGTTCACTGTAACGGAGGATGAGCGGCGATTGCTTTTATAGGGTCTGCGTCTTTCTCCCTCTTTCCCGTCATTGGAGAACGGGAAACGAATAAGAGTGGAGAGCAGAACGAAGCACGCACGCAGAAGGAGCTAAGTCGCTGACACTTATTAATTACCGTACTTCCCAGAATCCCCCGAGAGTAGATCAGTGAGCAATTCATGGCGGGTTTCCCCACGATACACGCTGATCTCTTGATCTCTTATATTGACGGCGGAGGTTGGTTCCGAGCCGATAGAAAATCACGGTCAGGGCCCTCATCCATGGCGGAAAGTCTTAGCGACACGTATTACACGGAAATTCTGTAAGATTCTGAGTCATTGCGACGACAGCTTCCTGGAAGGGAGCGGTAGCTTGCAAATTCCCAGCCGACCTGACGGAAGTGAAACTATATATTCGGGCTGGTATGATCCTAAAAAATAGTCCGGTGTATGAAAATTTGCATCGGCTACATCTTGTCGAAGGTGGAATCCGCGTGAAGGCCGTCCGGCCATTCGAGCGCCGCTTGAGGAAGTAAAATAAGACTACTTGCATGTAGAAACTGGTCTCCCACCGGGTAAACAAACTTTGATCTTACTCTTGAAAGGATATGCGAAGGACTCATATGCGTTATCTTATGGGAAACGAATGGAAGTAGGAATGAAAGCAGAGAAAGTTCCTCAAAGGAACGCTGAAGCCGCTTAACAATTTTATTATCGCAAACAATCAATGCTTACAATAATGTCCTGGTAGAACATAATTAAAGAAATTGCGTAACCATCGATCTTACAAATAACTCGATATTTGCGAATTCCATTCTCAATTTCCTATGTAGTCGCAGGCAGTATTTGCGCACGACCTTTTCATTCGGTAATATTAAACTGATAAATACAGGTGCGTACTACCTCTGCGGATTGCCCCAACTCATCCTAGTTTCATCGTGACTACGCCATCTCTATTATTTACAAATTTGAAGTGGAAGTGATTTCGATACATGTGCACTCGCATGATATCTGAGCCTTGCGCTTTTGTGTAGCTCATCGGATGCTCTTACGTCAAGAGCTTTGTTCAAATTTTCCTGGAGTACTCTGCTGGTACGATAATAGTGGGTCGATAAAAAAAAACGTTAATTGCACGTTTTCGAAATCGAGATCTTACTGAGGATGTTGAGAACTGCGCGATTTGAAAAATGCGAGAGACTATCTTAGTAAAGAATTTCAATTCGTGCGAAGATATTTCATTCTCAATTGCACCTTTACCCCTTTCACGGGATTCTGTCGTTCGATTGGTAGCATGCCCTTCGCGAGGATATGACGCAATCTCTAATGGTGGTCAACTACTTGGCAGTCAGACGGAATGATACTGCACGCGTGATGAGGAACACTGTTATCACCGGCTTGATGATCTAACCTTGCAGCTGGCATTATAAGTTCTGTCCATATTAATCTGTTCTCTTTGCTGTGCTGAATTACAAAAGCAACATAACCAACATCGCTTTTTGGCTCAATGAAAACATTAATACACATACGCGAGTAATAACTGGCGATTACGGCGGCTGTGTTATCTATTTCCAAGGCGTCTATGTTAAACATAGTACAGCTCTAGAGAATAATTTTCAAGGTCTATCGGTCTTATCAATTAGTTTAAACTTTATATGCATTGATATTGCCTATGTTCTTAATGAAGTTACTGCCACCAATTCAAGGACAGAGTTTTACCATTTAAGACCTCTGAATAAAAAGACATCCCCATGCTGTGTTTTTACGACTTGTTCGATTCACACGCTGCATAAATGGGTGCAGCTTTCTGTTTGGCAAGATCTGTGGCCTTCTTCGCTGCGTCCTTCACCTTTTCAGCCTTGTCATGCAAGGAATTTTGAAGCTTTACACTTGCTGTCTCTTTCTCCTGCAAATACACAGGTCATTCAGAATATATTGATACTGTTCCACACTTTGTATATCAATAGATGATTATACAACAGTTCACAAAATAATACATACTAGATTTGTGAAGCCCATTTGTGCCAGTGTTGGATTCATCATCTGTGCTGTTTGTGGAAACATGTGTGCAAGTACGTAATTAAATCCATAGGATGCCTTTGTACAATATTTCTTAAATCTGTCCAGTCCATATGCTTGAATTGCCCTGCCAAGCCCGAAAATTTTACTATCGATCTGTGCCGACCTCTTTGCAACTGTCCATTCTGGATTCTCTTCTGAGACTTGATATACCACTTTCTCAGTTACATTCTAAAGGAAAAGTTATACTCACTTATATTCTCCATTTGTCAGAAAGAATTATACCGAAAACTCAATGCTTACCATAACTATATTCTCACCCATATTTCTTGTATATGTGGTCAAAGTTTTTGTTTTCGGATCTACAACACTCTCTTCTATGACCCTGATCACATTCTTTGTTGCGATAGCTCTTCCCCACTTGGGTATGATACCAGTCTTTACCAACATCCTTTTGGTGTATAATACACCATCCTTAACTGTTCTTGAAATAATATCTTCGGCAATCACATGGTTACTAAGAAAAAAGGTATACAATGTATTCTGCAAATATTATGGAACATTATTCTGCTTGTGCCACATTTTGGGTAAATATACCTGTTAGGATTTGGGTATCTCCGCCAGTAAGCCTGTGCTACTTGATTCCAGTTGAATTGGAAGGTGGTGTTAGTTTCATAATATTTAACCATTATGGCAAATGCTGTTTTATCTCTGTGGACATTGAATACTCATTTGAAAACATAGCTCCAGTTTATCTCACTTGTTCTAAAAGCAGGCTGCATATTTATCATATTTTATCATATTGGATACAATTTATCATATTTGATTCCAAGATAAAAAGAACATCAGAACAGCTTGGTAATAAACAGAATAGGATATCTTTTTCAATGTTCGTGTGAACGAAATATCGGCATTGGCATTTGGAGCATCGAAAAGATCAGAATTAGAGAGATGTTAAAGAGAACTGGTAAAGGGGCACTCAACACAAGAATAAATGAATCGGGCGGGCAGGGGTCTCAGTAATGAAAGTCGATAGAAGAATGCGATGCCTGTCAGCCGACAAAATTATATAACCCTATAGTATACCTGTCGATTGAAATGCAGTCAACCGCAAAATTGGGACATTTATAACATAAAACTCGCGGAAATGATAACATTCCTCATAGCGTAGAAAACGGGTGCAAACCTGCATTGAGATTGTGAAAGACCGATCGGCAATATTATTTATTGCGGGTGCGTAACACTGCACACTGATGGACGGTACGACCGACAAAAACGGATTCACTTTATCGCCACGGTTGCTGGATGTTGAGGCCAGCGGGTATTCCCGATAGCTTGCAGGGGTAGCTCTCTCGTGCAAAAGCCGAATTATTTACACGTAAAAACGTGGACTGGAGTATTCACTATCGGAGGAATGTAAGCAGATCACCGCGTGTTGGCGAGCGATGTGTCTGAATCAGGCTGTGTTGGTCTGTATACATAGCATACAGGCACCGAAAGGAGGACAGAGCGCACACAGGTGTAGACTTATGCATGTATATACATTGATATGTGTGGCTTCGGCCTCGGACGCGGCATATACCGGGCCGGAACGTCGAGGGTTCCGGTCGAGGCGCGCGCGAGGCGTTGGCAGAGACGGTTAGTCTCTGGCCACTCCAACGGACGCACGGGTGAGATGGTTAGGCCGAGTAGGGCAGAAAAGACGCGAGATGTTTCACCTAATTGCGTTTATTGTCAAAACCGTTAGCGATTAGGTTTACAGGCGGCGTCGATGATCGACGAGCGCGGCGAGGCGATCGATCGGCTGGTAAGATTCGAACTGGTCTCACCGGCCGCCGCGCTAGCGTGGCCGACGTCACGTCGGCGGTGAAGTTGGCTGGCCTGCCGTCGGTCTCTCGCGGTCGACGGTGAAGTTGGCTGGCCTGCCCTCGGTCTCTCGCAGTCGACGGTCGAGTCGGTTGGCCTGCCCTCTGTCGCCGTCTCTCTCGGACGCCCGAGGCCGCCATAGGGGCCCCCCCAGAGCGGACGCCGCTTGAGTGCGTCTGCGAATGTAACCTGGTTGATGGCGGCCGATGTTGTGCCTGAAACAGACGGATTGGGTGCCAGGTCGGGAGGGGTTTCGAGGAAGGCGGGTTTAAGTCTTTCGGTCGAGATCACGGACGGTCCGTCGTCAAGTTGGATTTGGAACGTCTGCTCCGTCAGCCTTTGGATCACCCTGTATGGTCCACGGTAGGGCGCTTCCAATGGCTTTCGGATGTCTTGGGCTCGGACGAAAACGTGCGTGCAGTCGTCCAGTCGCGGGTGTCGGAATGGGCGCGGGCGTTGATGGTTGGAGGCGCGCGTTGGCCGTAGGTCTCGAATCTTTCGGCGAAGCCTCTGGAGGAAGAGATTATGCTCTACCGCCGAGGGTTCGTCGATGAAATATTCGCCTGGGAGTCGGAGTGTCGTCCCGTAGGTTAGTTCGGCTGCGCTGGCGCCTATGTCCTCCTTGATGCTCGTGCGTAGACCGAGCAGCGCGGTGGGCATGGCGGCGATCCAATCGTCGGTGTCAGCGCATCTTAGTGCCGTTTTGAACGACCGGTGCCATCGCTCTATCATCCCGTTCGAGGCGGGGTGGTAGGCCGTTGTCCGGATGCGGTTGCATCCGAGCATTTTGGCGACGCCGTCGAAGAGGCGCGATTCAAATTGCATGCCTCGGTCGGTGGTGATCGTTGCCGGCGCTCCGAAACGGCTTATCCAACCTTCGAACAGTGCGTGGACTACTGTTTCGGCTGTGACGTCTTTGAGCGGCACGGCTTCGGGCCATCGGGTGTAGCGGTCGATCATCGTTAGGCAGTAACGATATCCTCGGAGCTGTGGCATGATGACGATGTCCAGGTGGATGTGTTTGAAACGCTCGTTCGGCACTTCGATGCTTTGCGGCGCGTTTCGCGTGTGTCGGTGGATTTTATTCCGCTGGCACTGTAAACACTCCCGGGCGCGTTGTCGGATGTCTTTACACATTCTGGGCCACACGAATCGCTGCGCGATCAGCTGCTTGGTCGTACGGCCGCTGGGGTGTGCGAGGTTATGCACCGCGCGAAATACTTGGTGTCGGAGCGACTGCGGGATATACGGGCGGATTACTTGCGTCGAGACGTCGCAGTAGATCGCCGTTTCGGAGTCGTCGACGCAGAGTTTTCGGAGTTGCAGCGGCGTGTTCGGGGACTCCAGGATGTGTTGCAGCTCCGCATCGTTCTTCTGTTCGTTGGCGATGTCTTGTGTCGAGACGATCGTCGGGAGTTGGATTTCCTCGATGCGTGAGAGCGCATCGGGGACCACGTTGTCCGCTCCTTTTGTGTACTCGATTCTCGTCGTGAACTCGCTGATATACTGCAGGTGATTCTGCTGTCGCGGGCTCGCTTTGTCGGACGGTTGGTTGAGCGCGTGGGTCAAGGGTTTATGATCCGTGACTACGATCAATTCTCGTCCTTCGAGGAGGTGCCGAAAGTGGCGGATCGCGCGGAATATGGCCAAGAGTTCGCGGTCGTACGTACTGTACCGCCTCTCGGTCTTATCCAGCTTTTGCGAGAAGAATCCCAGCGGTTGGGTCCGTCGACGGTCTGGTCGAGGGCCGCGCCGACGGCGACGTCTGAGGCGTCGCAGCGGAGTACCATCGTGGCGTCGTTTCGTGGGTACGCCAGGGTGACGGCTCTGTCGAGGCGGTCCTTGCAGTCCTGGAACGCCTGTTCGGTTGCCGAGCTCCATACGAGGGGTGTCTTGTCGTTCTTTTTGTTGCTGATCGTCATTTCGACGAGCGGCGCTTGTGTGTGTGACGCGTTAGGCATGTGTTCGCGGTAGAAGTTCCACATGCCTAGGAAACGTCGGAGCTCGGTGATTGTTCGCGGGCGCGGGTATTCGCGGATCGCGGTCGCGCGTTCGGCTAGCGGTGCGATTCCGTGGGAGTCCACGGTGTAGCCGAGGTAGCGGACGCGTGGTTGCGCGAAGACGCACTTCTCTTCGTTAATTGACAGCCCGTTTTCGACGAGCCGTCGTAACACAGTCTTCACGTGTTGTTCGTGCTCGATCGCGTTCGCGGATGCTATAAGCACGTCGTCCAGGTACACGTGGCAAAAGTCGAGATCGCGGAGGATTGAATCCATTAGTCGCTGGAACGTCTGCGCGGCGTTGCAGAGTCCGAACGTCATCACTTTGAATTCAAAAAGACCGAACGGCGTGATCACGGCGGTTTTCGGTCGGTCCTCCGGGGCGACGGGTACCTGGTAGTAGGCGCGGTGTAAGTCGAGGGTTGTGAAGATTACCGAGCCGCGCAGTCTGTACGTAAAGTCTGCGAGTCGCGGTAACGGGTATTTGTCCGGCACGGTCACACTGTTTAGTCGGCGGTAGTCACCACACGCACGCCACTGCCCGTTCGCCTTTTTCACTAGGTGTAGCGGGCTAGCCCAGGGGCCGTTCGATGGGCAACAAATTCCTTGTCGGAGCATCTCGTCGAACGCGGCTTTCGCGGCGGCGAGCCGGTCGCCGGTGAGTCGGCGCGCACGTTCGGACGTCGGTGTTCCCTTGGTGATAATGTGGTGTTGCACGCTGTGTCGCGGTCCTCGCGGCGCAGCTGGTTGTGTCACCTGCGCGTATTCGCGTAGCCAGCGTTCGGCGATCGGGTCGCGGCGGACGACAGTGATGGTGGGCTGGCTCGAGCTGGTAGCCGCGACGGCGGTGCACGCTTTGGCTTGCGGGTCGATGAGCCGCCGCTGCGCGAGGTCCACCAGGAGTCGGTGGTGTCGGAGAAAGTCGGCTCCGAGTATCGGCCCTTGGACGGCAGCTACGGCAAACGTCCACGGGTATCGTCGGCCGAGCCCTAGGTCGAGACTCAACCTGCGTGCTCCGTAGACGGCGATGGGTGTTCCGTTCGCGGCTTGGAGTCGGATGTTCGCCAGCGCGCCCAGCGGTGCGGAGACGCCCGGTGCGTCGTGTATCGGCAGGATCGAGATGTCGGCTCCAGTGTCGATGAGGAACCGGCTTTTAGTTGCGTGGTCGGTGATGCAGAGACGTTGCGTCGTCGTTGGCGGGCCTGGCGTCGCCTCCTTTACGCCAGGTCGCCGTTTTGGTTTCCCGCCGTTTCGACCGTTGACGCGGTGTACTGCGGCGCGGCGGGTGGTGCAGATTCTCGGCTCGGCCAGGTGCACGGTGCTCGGCACTGTCGGGCTCGCTGCCCGAAAGTCGCATGGTAGAAACACAGGCCGCTTCCGGCAGCCGCCGGTGTTTCCCTGGCGTATCGCGCGTTCGAATTCGAGGGGCCGCCCTCCCTTGCGAGCGTCCTTTCGACGAGTCTTCCGACTTCTCTCTGCAGGAACTCGCGGGTGGACGGGCGGAGGGTAATCCCGGCGAGTTCCGGGGGTTCGCGCCACGCGTCGGCGTGCGACTCGCGGGTCGCCGTCACGTTCGCCGACCACCTCCTCTCATCCTGCAGGCGGTCGGCTATCTTGGCGACGGATTCGGAGTCATTTGGCTCGGCGATGAGGAGGAGTCGTCGCGTATCCTCCGGTAGGGCCTCAAGTAGTAAGGTTCGGACGATGCGGTCCGGAGTCGCGGGGCCGACCAGAGAGCGGATCGAGCGCAGGATTAGCGTCGGCTTTTGTCCCTCCATGCTACTTGAGCGCAGCGCTCGTCGTAGCTTCACGTCCTCGCTCTCTTCGTACGCGGCGATTAAGCGGTTTTTTGCTTCGGCGTAACGGTCGCCGCGGCTGTTGTCGTCGACAAGGTCAGCAATATGCAAGAAAGCCTCCTTGTCGAGTCGCGTCGCGAGGTACGCGAGTTTGGAAGCGTCGGAGGTCACTCGGCTGACGGCGAAAAAGAGTGAGGCTTGCTTGAACCACGAGTCGGCTGCGTCTTTCCAGAAATCCGATAGCTGGATCCTGGGGGCCATGCTGGCGGCGTCGAGCGCGAGAAACCCCGGATCGGAGTAGCGCGGGCCGCGGGGGGCGGCGAGCCCGTCGTCGGAAAGGCTGATCGGTTGGTCGTCCTCGTGCTGTTGGTCTTCGCCGGCGGGGTCCTGCTCGCCGGTCGGCGGTGTCCTATTTAGCGGCATTTTTGAGGGTAGTTGACCGGCGAAGGTGTTGCGGGAAGATGGCGGCTTGATAACGTTCTTCCGGTCCCGAGCACGTGGTTTTCGCGGACGCTAGCGGTCGAGAACGGGTGGTCGAGCGATCGCCGATTCTTCGCGTATCGTGCTGCAAATCACGTCGGGGTCACCATTTGTGGCTTCGGCCTCGGACGCGGCATATACCGGGCCGGAACGTCGAGGGTTCCGGTCGAGGCGCGCGCGAGGCGTTGGCAGAGACGGTTAGTCTCTGGCCACTCCAACGGACGCACGGGTGAGATGGTTAGGCCGAGTAGGGCAGAAAAGACGCGAGATGTTTCACCTAATTGCGTTTATTGTCAAAACCGTTAGCGATTAGGTTTACAGGCGGCGTCGATGATCGACGAGCGCGGCGAGGCGATCGATCGGCTGGTAAGATTCGAACTGGTCTCGCCGGCCGCCGCGCTAGCGTGGCCGACGTCACGTCGGCGGTGAAGTTGGCTGGCCTGCCGTCGGTCTCTCGCGGTCGACGGTGAAGTTGGCTGGCCTGCCCTCGGTCTCTCGCAGTCGACGGTCGAGTCGGTTGGCCTGCCCTCTGTCGCCGTCTCTCTCGGACGCCCGAGGCCGCCATACATATATGGTTCGAATCTTACCAGCCGATCGATCGCCTCGCCGCGCTCGTCGATCATCGACGCCGCCTGTAAACCTAATCGCTAACGGTCTTGACAATAAACGTAATTAGGTGAAACATCTCGCGTCTTTTCTGCCCTACTCGGCCTAACCATCTCACCCGTGCGTCCGTTGGAGTGGCCAGAGACTAACCGTCTCTGCCAACACCTCGCGCGCGCCTCGACCGGAACCCTCGACGTTCCGGCCCGGTATATGCCGCGTCCGAGGCCGAAGCCACAAATGGTGACCCCGACGTGATTTGCAGCACGATACGCGAAGAATCGGCGATCGCTCGACCACCCGTTCTCGACCGCTAGCGTCCGCGAAAACCACGTGCGCGGGACCGGAAGAACGTTATCAAGCCGCCATCTTCCCGCAACACCTTCGCCGGTCAACTACCCTCAAAAATGCCGCTAAATAGGACACCGCCGACCGGCGAGCAGGACCCCGCCGGCGAAGACCAACAGCACGAGGACGACCAACCGATCAGCCTTTCCGACGACGGGCTCGCCGCCCCCCGCGGCCCGCGCTACTCCGATCCGGGGTTTCTCGCGCTCGACGCCGCCAGCATGGCCCCCAGGATCCAGCTATCGGATTTCTGGAAAGACGCAGCCGACTCGTGGTTCAAGCAAGCCTCACTCTTTTTCGCCGTCAGCCGAGTGACCTCCGACGCTTCCAAACTTGCGTACCTCGCGACGCGACTCGACAAGGAGGCTTTCTTGCATATTGCTGACCTTGTCGACGACAACAGCCGCGGCGACCGTTACGCCGAAGCAAAAAACCGCTTAATCGCCGCGTACGAAGAGAGCGAGGACGTGAAGCTACGACGAGCGCTGCGCTCAAGTAGCATGGAGGGACAAAAGCCGACGCTAATCCTGCGCTCGATCCGCTCTCTGGTCGGCCCCGCGACTCCGGACCGCATCGTCCGAACCTTACTACTTGAGGCCCTACCGGAGGATACGCGACGACTCCTCCTCATCGCCGAGCCAAATGACTCCGAATCCGTCGCCAAGATAGCTGACCGCCTGCAGGATGAGAGGAGGTGGTCGGCGAACGTGACGGCGACCCGCGAGTCGCACGCCGACGCGTGGCGCGAACCCCCGGAACTCGCCGGGATTACCCTCCGCCCGTCCACCCGCGAGTTCCTGCAGAGAGAAGTCGGAAGACTCGTCGAAAGGACGCTCGCAAGGGAGGGCGGCCCCTCGAATTCGAACGCGCGATACGCCAGGGAAACACCGGCGGCTGCCGGAAGCGGCCTGTGTTTCTACCATGCGACTTTCGGGCAGCGAGCCCGACAGTGCCGAGCACCGTGCACCTGGCCGAGCCGAGAATCTGCACCACCCGCCGCACCGCAGTACACCGCGTCAACGGTCGAAACGGCGGGAAACCAAAACGGCGACCTGGCGTAAAGGAGGCGACGCCAGGCCCGCCAACGACGACGCAACGTCTCTGCATCACCGACCACGCAACTAAAAGCCGGTTCCTCATCGACACTGGAGCCGACATCTCGATCCTGCCGATACACGACGCACCGGGCGTCTCCGCACCGCTGGGCGCGCTGGCGAACATCCGACTCCAAGCCGCGAACGGAACACCCATCGCCGTCTACGGAGCACGCAGGTTGAGTCTCGACCTAGGGCTCGGCCGACGATACCCGTGGACGTTTGCCGTAGCTGCCGTCCAAGGGCCGATACTCGGAGCCGACTTTCTCCGACACCACCGACTCCTGGTGGACCTCGCGCAGCGGCGGCTCATCGACCCGCAAGCCAAAGCGTGCACCGCCGTCGCGGCTACCAGCTCGAGCCAGCCCACCATCACTGTCGTCCGCCGCGACCCGATCGCCGAACGCTGGCTACGCGAATACGCGCAGGTGACACAACCAGCCGCGCCGCGAGGACCGCGACACAGCGTGCAACACCACATTATCACCAAGGGAACACCGACGTCCGAACGTGCGCGCCGACTCACCGGCGACCGGCTCGCCGCCGCGAAAGCCGCGTTCGACGAGATGCTCCGACAAGGAATTTGTTGCCCATCGAACGGCCCCTGGGCTAGCCCGCTACACCTAGTGAAAAAGGCGAACGGGCAGTGGCGTGCGTGTGGTGACTACCGCCGACTAAACAGTGTGACCGTGCCGGACAAATACCCGTTACCGCGACTCGCAGACTTTACGTACAGACTGCGCGGCTCGGTAATCTTCACAACCCTCGACTTACACCGCGCCTACTACCAGGTACCCGTCGCCCCGGAGGACCGACCGAAAACCGCCGTGATCACGCCGTTCGGTCTTTTTGAATTCAAAGTGATGACGTTCGGACTCTGCAACGCCGCGCAGACGTTCCAGCGACTAATGGATTCAATCCTCCGCGATCTCGACTTTTGCCACGTGTACCTGGACGACGTGCTTATAGCATCCGCGAACGCGATCGAGCACGAACAACACGTGAAGACTGTGTTACGACGGCTCGTCGAAAACGGGCTGTCAATCAACGAAGAAAAATGCGTCTTCGCGCAACCACGCGTCCGCTACCTCGGCTACACCGTGGACTCCCACGGAATCGCACCGCTAGCCGAACGCGCGACCGCGATCCGCGAATACCCGCGCCCGCGAACAATCACCGAGCTCCGACGTTTCCTAGGCATGTGGAACTTCTACCGCGAACACATGCCTAACGCGTCACACACACAAGCGCCGCTCGTCGAAATGACGATCAGCAACAAAAAGAACGACAAGACACCACTCGTATGGAGCTCGGCAACCGAACAGGCGTTCCAGGACTGCAAGGACCGCCTCGACAGAGCCGTCACCCTGGCGTACCCACGAAACGACGCCACGATGGTACTCCGCTGCGACGCCTCAGACGTCGCCGTCGGCGCGGCCCTCGACCAGACCGTCGACGGACAGTCCCAACCGCTGGGATTCTTCTCGCAAAAGCTGGATAAGACCGAGAGGCGGTACAGTACGTACGACCGCGAACTCTTGGCCATATTCCGCGCGATTCGCCACTTTCGGCACCTCCTCGAAGGACGAGAATTGATCGTAGTCACGGATCATAAACCCTTGACCCACGCGCTCAACCAACCGTCCGACAAAGCGAGCCCGCGACAGCAGAATCACCTGCAGTATATCAGCGAGTTCACGACGAGAATCGAGTATACAAAAGGAGCGGACAACGTGGTCCCCGATGCGCTCTCACGCATCGAGGAAATCCAACTCCCGACGATCGTCTCGACACAAGACATCGCCAACGAACAGAAGAACGATGCGGAGCTGCAACACATCCTGGAGTCCCCGAACACGCCGCTGCAACTCCGAAAACTCTGCGTCGACGACTCCGAAACGGCGATCTACTGCGACGTCTCGACGCAAGTAATCCGCCCGTATATCCCGCAGTCGCTCCGACACCAAGTATTTCGCGCAGTGCATAACCTCGCACACCCCAGCGGCCGTACGACCAAGCAGCTGATCGCGCAGCGATTCGTGTGGCCCCGAATGTGCAAAGACATCCGACAACGCGCCCGGGAGTGTTTACAGTGCCAGCGGAATAAAATCCACCGACACACGCGAAACGCGCCGCAAAGCATCGAAGTGCCGAACGAGCGTTTCAAACACATCCACCTGGACATCGTCATCATGCCACAGCTCCGAGGATATCGCTACTGCTTAACGATGATCGACCGCTACACCCGATGGCCCGAAGCCGTGCCGCTCAAAGACGTCACAGCCGAAACAGTAGTCCACGCACTGTTCGAAGGCTGGATAAGCCGTTTCGGAGCGCCGGCAACGATCACCACCGACCGAGGCATGCAATTTGAATCGCGCCTCTTCGACGGCGTCGCCAAAATGCTCGGGTGCAACCGCATCCGGACAACGGCCTACCACCCCGCATCGAACGGGATGATAGAGCGATGGCACCGATCATTCAAAACGGCACTAAGATGCGCTGACACCGACGATTGGATCGCCGCCATGCCCACCGCGCTGCTCGGTCTACGCACGAGCATCAAGGAGGACATAGGCGCCAGCGCAGCCGAACTAACCTACGGGACGACACTCCGACTCCCAGGCGAATATTTCATCGACGAACCCTCGGCGGTAGAGCATAACCTCTTCCTCCAGAGGCTTCGCCGAAAGATTCGAGACCTGCGGCCAACGCGCGCCTCCAACCATCAACGCCCGCGCCCATTCCGACACCCGCGACTGGACGACTGCACGCACGTTTTCGTCCGCGCCCAAGACATCCGAAAGCCATTGGAAGCGCCCTACCGTGGGCCATACAGGGTGATCCAAAGGCTAACGGAGCAGACGTTCCAAATCCAACTTGACGACGGACCGTCCGTGATCTCGACCGAAAGACTTAAACCCGCCTTCCTCGAAACCCCTCCCGACCCAGCACCCAATCCGTCTGTTTCAGGCACAACATCGGCCGCCATCAACCAGGTTACATTCGCGGACGCGCTCAAGCGGCGTCCGCTCTGGGGGGGCCCCTATGGCGGCCTCGGGCGTCCGAGAGAGACGGCGACAGAGGGCAGGCCAACCGACTCGACCGTCGACTACGAGAGACCGAGGGCAGGCCAGCCAACTTCACCGTCGACCGCGAGAGACCGACGGCAGGCCAGCCAACTTCACCGCCGACGTGACGTCGGCCACGCTAGCGCGGCGGCCGGCGAGACCAGTTCGAATCTTACCAGCCGATCGATCGCCTCGCCGCGCTCGTCGATCATCGACGCCGCCTGTAAACCTAATCGCTAACGGTCTTGACAATAAACGTAATTAGGTGAAACATCTCGCGTCTTTTCTGCCCTACTCGGCCTAACCATCTCACCCGTGCGTCCGTTGGAGTGGCCAGAGACTAACCGTCTCTGCCAACACCTCGCGCGCGCCTCGACCGGAACCCTCGACGTTCCGGCCCGGTATATGCCGCGTCCGAGGCCGAAGCCACATATGCATTCGTGTAGCACCTTTAGGCTACTCTAGACTGCTCTAGACCATACTCTTGCACACTGTAGATTGCTATAGATTGCTGTAGATATCTTTAGGGACACAGTGTTGGCGCGAATAATGGGATTAGATTTAGTGGATATAATTCATCCAACTATTGGATTGAACGGGCACGAAGAGTTGCACTAACCGAGCCTGGAGTTTCAGAAATATTCTGCTTTGGCGAATTACAGCGGATTCTGTTTTCCTCGAGTCGTACTAACCAAAAGTTAATTAACGGACTTATCTTGTATCATTCACAATGAGATATTGACCGAACCCTAAAGTTGAGAAATATATATATCTTCGAGCTGCGTTTAAAATTATACTGAAGAATTTCGGAAAGCGTAACCGTAACTCTTATCCAAGTATATAAAGCATTAAGGAAATACGATTTCAATGAGAACGTAAATTTGGATGAAGAATCAGCAGACTTATTCCCCATTTTCAATTAAGAAATCCTTTTCTTGAGCCTGGCAGTCTTGCGGCAGCCATTTCATTTAAAATGCTGTATGCTCCGTTGTTATGACTGCCGCACGCTGTCGGGCTGTCCTAGCGGAACATTGTAGAGCTCGATCGGTCGTTATTTTTCTCGGCCATCTTACGGATACAAAAGGACCACTCGGAAATTTCGCAACCGAAGATTGATTAATGGAGAGGGCTTAAAAACAACCCGATCAATATGCCTGTTAAAACAAAAGGGGTGCAAAATATCTTGGAGCCGATACAAGTCCAAGTAACGGAAACGCTTCTGACGCATACTCTTCCTTTGCAAATTCAATTTTAATTAGCAATCGCTCTCTCCCTACTCGGAAGAACCTCTGCCTATCCTTTACTGTAATATAGTACATAATAAATCATATTCTTATTAAACTTAACTTGCATATATCTTCAGTCTCCTATCAATGCACTTTAAACAATGCGATCCTTTCTGAAACTGTAAACATATTAATTGTCAGCCCATGGATGCAATCATATCCAGTGGCTTGAAATTAAAAAATAAAAAATATTAATTGTAATCAAATTCTAGGTGAATAAACTGCGAGCTTTAACCATGAACAAATCACATATTGCTAATGACACTTTCCCCAGCAAATCTGTATTAATAGAGCAATTGGAGTCCTTAAAAGGGAGTTTTGATGAATTATCTAAAGAGGATGTTAAGGATTATCAGGATTTCAAATCAAAGATCACCAGTGTTATAGAAAAATTTGGTTGCTTAGAATATAATACTGAGATGGTACGCTTTTGGATATAGTATTTTTCAATTTGTACCTCTCTTGTATTGATTCATACCATATAATTACAGAACACTGGTGAACAAGACTTAGATAGTGTAATATCAGCTGTTTTTGATAAGTTTCTATCAGCGCTTCAGAGACTAGAAAAACTTGAATGCATACCACTAAGGCAAACTCTCTTGGATTGCTGGGAATACATCAAGGATATGGGGGCAGCCAATGAAATAGAACATTTCCAAAACATAAAGGTAAGTGGGTACTTGTATAATATTTAAAACGTAACATTAATACTGGAATTTTTTAGGAACTCGGTACTTCCATTGTGGATTTACTTGAACCACTGCAAAGATACAAAAAAAATTTAACTTCGCAGTTGTTGTCCAACCGAATAACATTATATTCATGCCAGATGTGTACTACGTTCAAGCTCCTAGTTCAACTAGTTGAAGAACAACATAGACTAAATGCACCGATATTTGTAAAAGAAACTCTTATTTCACTGGATAGTAAGAGTTATTTGATTCTAATAACTATGTTGCCCTTTCCAGAATTGCAAGAAATATGTGTGCGGTAGGCTGTGTTTATGTATAAAGATGATGGTAGATATCCTAGATGCCTCCCAACCTTCTGATGAAGAGGAAAACAATGAACTGGAGAATCATTTTGTTTATAGGTAAAATGTACAGGAAATTTGGTGATATGTATTATATTACTCTTACTTGATTGTTGTGCGTCTTCCTTAGAATGGATTTAGCTTTGGACATTATATCTGACATGTCCAATAAGACACAGGAAGATCAGGCGCGAGAGTGTGAAGAATTATGGCTAAGAATCGAAGATATCTTTTCTCACGCAATGGCAATAGCACAAGTATGCAGCCCTCAGAACTTTAAGGCAATAACTGGGACTTGCCAGTCTATAATGGCGGAATACGAGAATCTGAAGCTCCAACTTACTTCCGAGTTGCCAGATCCTGCTTTGAACAATTTATTTATGAATACGCTAAATGACGCTCTTTATCGTTTAGAACGGAAGATTAACATTTCTGTATTAAGTCTTGTTCTCGAAGTTTTTAGCGATCCCTTCGCTGCTTTACGAAAACTTGTCATGTTCTGCGGTAATTCATTGAATGCAAAGATACGCTCGGAGAGTGATTTAACTAGTGCTATTGAAGATTTTGATCAAATCCTTGATAAGTGCATGCAAATTGGACTATTCACAATAGCATCCTGTAGTGATGCAAACAGTAAGGGAACTAAGTTCCTCAGCACTTGGAGAGGGACCTCGATTGTAAAAAATTATTTAACTTTAGGAATCAATCGCATCCGCAACTGCTTAGCCGGCATTGAATCGTTGGAGACGGAATTGGTATCATCAGTCGTTGCATTCTACCTTCGACCAGATAGTAAAGAAATGCGCGCCAATGTTAAACTTCTAACTACGAACTGGCAAGCGGAAATGAATAAATTGCATGAGGCGGTGGATTTAATCATGGACTCGGCAGCTTTTTGCGAGGTATTCCCATCAGTATTCAATTACATTTACACAACAAAAACTTGAAGTACAAAAGATGTTTATCTACAGGTAGTTTTGGAAGACATTCAAGAGCGCGTATCTGTAATGTCAAATTGCTTGGATAACAGAGAACCTGTTACACAAAGCCAAGTAAAAGGTGTAGTGCAAAAAGCACAGTGTCTATCTCGGCAAATCAGCGCAGTCGTAAACGACATTGACAGTGACATAGTCGAACGCCAAACTATAATGATGGTTAGAGAACTTAAAGCTGGTAAGTTTCAATCAACGTTTCAACTTCTCTAATACGACTATACCAAATACGTTATCTAATTCAACAGCTATCTTCGAAGCTGATGTAGCTGCGAAGACTCTCCTAGTAGAAAATTCAACAGAACCACAGCAACTACGTGTAATAAAACGGTGCGAACTTATTCTAAATGTTGTTAAGAGACTGCAGCCTGCTTTAGTTGTGATTATGAATAACACAACATCTGTCACAATGAACGTTGGAAAAAGTTCAAAGGGCCAGGGGGATTATGCTGCCAATGGTATTCACATTGCTATAATAATCAATTTACTCGTTGTTTCTCATTGTTTTAGTAATAACTATATCTTTCATTGTAGACACATACATGAAATCGTCTCCCAGTATTTATCAAACTTCTTGTAATGGACAAAATCTGACATACATACGAACACCTTATACAGGTAAGCATTTTCAAAATAGCCACCAAATACTTTCTATGTAAATTCATACATTTAATGTATCTTTTGTCTTGCAGTCCGACATTATAAATCTCCGCTTTCTATACAACCAGCGAATAGCACACTGAGGCCACAGTCGGACATGTCTTGTTTATTGCCATATATTCAAAGGGGGCGCGAAATGCGTAGCGAACGTTCAGTCATGTATAAGACGCCAAAGAGTGCAGTAAAAACCATTAAATTGTCAGAACTTTCATCAGAAACGACAAAGTTACAAGCACGAAGACTGTCGAGTATTCGACAGCATCTGTTTAGTAGGGACAGCATGGATTATTTTCAAGATGCAAGCTTTTCAGATGAAAGTATTGATCTCACAGGTAACTATCTAGTACAAAATCTATTTATGATCGTACTACGATATAATCTAAGAGTTTCTGTTCATAGATATTCTGGAAAAGTTTGTTTCATCATCCACAACGTTGAATAGTGTGCCTTCAACTACCATGCATTACAAGTCCCCCAGTGATAAGAGTCAAATTGTTGCTAGAACTTTAGCAAACATACCGGAGTCATTAATCAGAAGTATCAGTGCGCAATCGGGACTGTTTTCACGCAGTAAAATGGATGAATGTTCAGCTTTCGGCGGCGGGGATGGTCCATTGGTTCTCGACAAGTCGAAATGATATACACTAAAAATACATTGCTACCGTTCGTCTCTAAGTTTCATAACTTTACATTCCTACAATTAGCACTCCTGTTACCATGTGAAGTTTTCTAAGGGAATTGTATATTTTTTAAACAAAAATAAAACATAAGTTTATACTTATTACCTTCCTTAGGTGTTCCATTTTTCCTTCATTATTGTGAATATATCCAATTTTACCTGGTGTATTCTAAAGTAATACAAATTTAGTTCCATTCTTTACGGCAATTTTCCAATTATCGAGATCATAATTCGGAGTTGGTGGTGCGCTGTGAGTGTGCGCATAAGTAAAAAGAGTTACGGCTGTGGTTAGAAACGTGGACTTGAGAGTCATATCCAAACAATATCAGAAAGAACGGATTTGCAATACTTAATCCAATGTATGTATCCACTTCCACCATGACTTAGACAGTCCTAATCTAATGATATCCTGAGAAACATTATTAGGGTCAAATTCCATAACCAAGCAGTACGCTCATTCCTAACACTTACATCCCGCGCCGAAAATCGAACTTTTTCACAAGCATTTTATAGAATGGACAATGAGCAAGTGGCGAAGAAGCCGAAATTGGAAGGCATAACGACTATAAAGGAAGGAAAGGCTGAGATCTTAGTCGAGCATAGCAATGTATTTTATAATCCTGTCCAAGAGTTCAACAGAGATCTAAGTGTGGCTGTGCTCTCGCTCTTTGCTCGAAACAGGAAGAATGAAACGCACAAAAGGAAGCCTAAAAATCAAATTCAAGGCCACAGTGCAGATGATCAAGAAGGAATAATAGTGCTGGAAGCACTGTCTGCCACAGGTTTACGAAGCATTCGCTACGCCAAGGAAGTGCCTGGCATTAAAAAGGTCATAGCGAATGACATCGAAATCAAAGCTGTAGATAGCATTAGGAAGAATGTCTGCCACAATGGAGTGGAAGATTTGGTCACAGCTAACCAGGCAGATGCCATAGTATACATGCATCAGAATAAAAGATCCTACTTTGATGCTGTTGATTTAGATCCATATGGATGCTCAGCCATGTTCTTGGACAGTGCTGTCCAATCCGTATCAGACGGGGGATTGCTCCTTGTCACATCTACTGATATGGCCATATTAGCTGGAAATACTCCTGAGGCTTGTTACGCCAAGTACGGCTCAGTTCCATTAAAATCACCAGCGTGCCATGAGATAGCACTGCGAATCTTGCTTCATTGTATTGCCAGTCAGGCAGCTAGATACGGCAGATACATAGTGCCTATGCTTTCAGTGAGCATTGACTTCTACATAAGGGTATTTGTTAAGGTATACACAGGTCCTAAGAAGTGCAAGGAAAACTCTAATAAGATGGGAATGATTTACCAATGCACTGGCTGTGAGAGCTTAAACTTTCAACCAATGTGCTTTAAGAAACCCAATGGAACATATGCCCTGACACAGGCACCCAGTGTTGATCAACTGTGTAAGCTTTGTCAGCACAAACAACACATGGGAGGGCCAATTTGGCTTGCACCTCTGCACGATCAGAGTTTCGTTAGCGAATTATTGTGTAGTCTGGACAATATGGACTTGGGAACAATGAAGAGGATAACTGGTGTTTTAAACGTCATTCACGAGGAATTGGACGTACCTCTCTATTACCTGAACGATCGGCTAATGTCGATTGTGAAATGCACTACGCCCCCAATATTAACAGTCAGATCAGCGTTGTTGAATGCGGGATACGCGGTCTCGTATTCGCACGCGAATAAATTATCAATTAAGACGAACGCACCCAATGAGGTAATATGGGACGTGGTACGAACATGGGAGAAGCAGAACCCATCGAGGCGGGAACGGCACGCTGAGAAAAGTCCAGGCTACAACATATTGAACACGCCGATTACCTCTAAAATTTCCTTCGAGATGCACCCGCATGCTAATCCTATATCCAGGGAAAAGGGATTATCCCGGTACCAGCAGAATCCTTTGCCGTGTTGGGGACCAGGCACGCGTGCAAAAACCATTGTTGATTTGGAGAAAGACCACACAGAGTACGTGAAAATGAAGCAGCGCAAAAGGACCAAGAAGGAGCTAGCCAAGAGCTCAAGCGATATTGATAATAATGGAACTCAATGAACAATAACTTCAGCCATCAAACATGATGGTACCAGACTTCGAGTATCCATAATTTTCATATATGGGTACGGAGGGAGTAGATTTTGTAAATGTCACATTGTTGTCAATAACAATAAATTTTGTATTGAAAATATGACGGCCCCACTTCTATGGTCCCAGCATGTCATTGTGCCCCCTATATGGAACATATGATAACCGTTATCGTGAACCCCGGCATACGGTCGGGCTTATACACGGCCACTCTCATTGGGATATCTGTTAATCGACGGTTATTCGTCACTCGACTGCGTGCAGCTTATATAACTCGTCGCTCAAGCGGTGCGCTAGGTAAATCCAAGGTAGCGTCGCTTGCAAGCGGTACGTAATTGCATACTCAACTTGTTTTCCGCCTTTTAACACCACCTCCATTTGCATTTCCCTGATGAGTCCTACACTGTAATGTCGTGCATATGCCATTTTTTACAAATGTGACTTTAATGTTGCACTTTCAATTTCATGTGGTAATTTTCAATAACTGTTCTCGCTTACGGACAGCAGCATATATCATCGGTAATTTGTTTCAGCATATACTTCGCACACAGTACAGTGTAGACATCAATCTTAAATCCAGATTCTTAATAGTGAGAGAGAATGGCTGTGCCAACGATCACTTTAAACAATGGGCAGAAGATGCCAGCGTTCGGCCTGGGTACCTGGCAAGGTGGTGTAAGTAAACACACAACTACTCTAATACAGTTCGCATTGTATACTCTAATTAAACCTTAATGCATATTTACGCATAAACATTAAACTAACAGGATGATCCCAGTGCTGTTGAGCAACCTATCAGAGATGCCATCGACGCTGGATACCGACTCTTCGATTGCGCTTTCATTTACGGTAATGAGAAAGAAATCGGAAAGGCGCTGCGCGACAAAATTGCCGAGGGCGTCGTGAAACGTGAAGATTTATTCATCACCACTAAGGCATGTTACCTTTAGAAACATCGGTGAAAAGTGTAGCTATCGGCGTTATTGAGATGATACGTTTAAGTATAATCTTACATTACAGCTGTGGAACACCGACCACAAGAGGGAGAATGTGGTTCCAGCGTGCAAGAGATCGCTCGAGAACTTCGGCCTCGATTACCTCGACCTCTACTTGGTTCACTGGCCGATTCCCTACCAAGTAATTATCTCTTTCTCTAATTCATTAGCACATTCGCTTTCTCTTGTACTAATTGTTTCGTCCTTAAGGAAAACGCAAAAGGTTTGTGGCCGGTGGATGACAAGGGAAATCCCCTATACGCAGACGATGATTATGTCGATACTTGGCATGGCATGGAAGAGTGCGTGAAGCTCGGCTTAGTGAAGAGCATCGGCATCAGCAATTTCAACTCCGAGCAAATAGATCGTATCCTCTCGATCGCCGCAATTAAGCCAGTCACGAACCAGATAGAGTGCCACCCGAACTTGAACCAGAAGAAATTGCGTGATTTCTGCGCGCAACGTCAGATAGTTATCACTGCGTACAGTCCTCTAGCATCTCCCGCTAGACCTTGGAGAAAAGAGGGGGAACCAAAAGCTGTGGTCGAAGAGCCCATGATAAAGGAGATCGCGAAGAAGTATGGAAAGACACCGGCACAAGTGATCTTTAGATATTTGGTAACATTTTCCTATCATTTCAATAAATATTAGCTCCATTTCTTAATTGCAAAAATATTCATTCAACTACTCTTTTCGGTTTAAAGGTCGACATTGGCACCATTCCTATCCCGAAATCCAGCTCGAAGGATCGTATAAAGCAGAACATAGATATTTTTGACTTCAAATTGACGCCCGAAGAAATCGCGGCCATCGACAAGTACGAATGTGGTGGCCGCGTTGTTCCTGCCATCGAGTAAGTCATAATTAATAAAAGAAATCAAGTGCCCATCGGCAAACACAATATTTCTAATAATTCGTGTGTTTATTTCAGATTTAAAGATCATAAGTACTATCCCTTCAACATCGAATTCTAAGGCGACCACAAGTGTCTAAATATCAATTATTACCTCAACTTATCCGAATATCGAATATCCAAGACAATTCATCAGTATTTATAGACATTCGTTTATTCGTATTTACGTTTGTATCATAACACCATCTTGGCAGAGACACTTTCCAATAAAGTCTGCACTTGCAACTCTAGTGGATGTAATTGATTATATCTCCAGGAAATGTAATTGCCATATCTATATTAAACAGAAATTGCGAAGTGATCACGTGATAAGCAGTCAGTTCTAATATGATCTACAAATGGGCTATCTTGAATTTGAAGGACCACCACTTCTTCTCTCCCTCCCGTTCTCCCTGTCACTTCGTATGAAGGTTTCTACCGTTGTAGAGATTATAAGTATGTGGTTAGGTAACGTGCAAAATAACAAGCGTCTAATCTTGGTCCGCATACAAATTCAACCGTCAGCTATACTATTATGTGCGAGTTACATAATATTTAACTAATTCAAGTTGTGTGGCGATAAACAGTGACAGCGCGCAATCATACATCGATTCGTTTCTCTAGTGCCCTCCATTTCGTTGCTTTAACGAAGAGAAGTAGACACGCTTGTCGGAGAACTTGCAGACTTGGCGTGGTGTCAGTATTCAAAGCGGTGACAAGTGGCAAACGGGTCGACTCTATACATTCGACGATCCATAATGCCCGCAATACCAAATGTTACTTTGGCAAATGGTTGCAAAATGCCAGTGTTCGGCCTGGGCACGCATTTGGTAAGGTTCTAAGATCTTTAAATCATTTCGAAAGCAGTTTATTTAACATCAACGGGTCCAAAATATGTTCCAATAGAGGCTCAAGAATTATCTACAGATTTTCTGCTAGTAATTGGCACCGGAAATATATATACTAATGATGAGCGTGGCTCTCGAACCGCGCGCTTTCTTGACGCTCAAGTACAAAAAGTTCTCCAACATTGTTTCATTCGAGTCTCACACTAGTTTAATTCATTTCCAGGCTGAACCTGGAGTAGTGGAAAATGCTGTTATGGAGGCGATTAATCTAGGATATCGCCTCATCGATACTGCACTCTTCTACGAGAACGAAAAGGAAATAGGACTTGCTATCAAGGCAAAGATCGAAGACGGAACTGTGAAGAGAGAAGATCTCTTCATTACTACAAAGGTAGCTGAGTACTTATTGCAGTTTATCTCTTTGCAAGTCCAACATACGGCTTATAAGATTGCGCTTTCAGCTCTGGAACAATCGGCATAAAGAAGAAAGTGTGGTACCAACGTGTAAGAAATCTTTGGAGAACCTTGGTCTCACCTACATCGATCTGTACTTGATCCACTGGCCATTTGCGTTCGCTGTGCGTTCTCGTTTCTCAAAATTCAACAATATTATAAAAGTTTCGGTTCATAATTGCGATTAAATTATTTCAAAGGAAGGCGATGAACTTACACCACTAAACGCAAAGGGCGAGGCAATCATGGCTGATACAGATTACTTGGAAACTTGGAAAGGAATGGAGGAATGTCTTCGTCTAGGATTGACACGTAGCATTGGAGTTAGTAATTTTAATTCCGAGCAACTCACCCGATTACTCGCCGCCGCTAAGATTGCACCAGTTAATAATCAGGTAGGTGATCATATAGTTTCTCACTTTGCAGATAGAAAAGCTTTAGACACTTTTCGAATAATTGGTATGGGTGTTCTACACCTTTAGATCGAGGCCAATGTCAATGTAAATCAAACTCGACTGATTGAATTTTGTCAAAAACATAACATCTCGGTCACCGCGTACTCCCCATTGGGAAAACCCGGGAACAAGGCGGGTGTTGCCAATTCCTTGGATCACCAAACGATAACAGACCTAGCGAAGAAGTACAATAAGTCAGCCGCTCAAATCGCTCTCCGATATGTGGTAAATGTCATTTCTCTAGTACAAGTATACCGCAGATCTTGAAAGAGTTCTACACTCTAATTGTAAAATCTATTCAGCTGCAACAAGGTGCCTGCATCATTCCGAAGAGTGTTACACCCAGTCGTCTAAAGGAGAACCTGGAAGTATTTGATTTCGAATTAACAGACGACGCGATGGCAGCGATTTCGAAGGTTGGCACTGGTGAAAGAGTGTCCAAATTTAGACAGTGAGTAGCAGCGATCTATTTAAAAAAATTAATCTCAATCGTTGCTGAATGTATAATTCCGTTTCAGGGCTGTGGGTCACAAGTACTACCCGTTTGCCATACCATTCTAACTGGTGATTACATGAATAGTAGTAATATATGACAATTGGATTTTATATTTTCTCGCAAAGTCTGGCAAGTCGATTGAAAGTGAAGAGCGGGCAGGAAATGAATGGTCGGAAATTAAGTAGTCAAGTAACGGCCAACACCCCTTTGAACTTGCACGGTGTGTGTCCCACGCGATAATTCGACACTCGTTTGACCCTTGTCTAGTCAATTAGGGTTATTGAATATCATGGAAATTTTCGGTGCTCCCCAGTGCTCTCGCGTGACATCATATAGTGCGAGGGCTGAACAGTAGAAACTTTTAAGATAGGTCCCGTCACCTACCACTACCAGCTCATAACGAGAGACTATACTATGCGTCTACAGGAATAAACGTGTAAATTGTATCATTTTATTTTATAAGATCGGCAATAAAAAACAAATATATAAGCTACTTATTCCCTTTCGCACCCTTTCTATCGTAGAGCGAGTCAAATTATGTTATTTCTACAATGACGTTAATTTCAAAGGGTTCTAGGAAGGTCTAGAAAGATTACGTGCCGCAATAGTTCTGTTGAGCAGCAACTACCTCAGCTGAACCGAGGTTGTCCGTGAGCATTGCCGAGTGTTGATTTTGGCCTTCTAAAACTAAAAGGGGCAAGGATTGACGTGGGCGCGAGCGTGGGCGAGAGAGGACCCCTTTCCTCGGGTGATTCGCTCAACGAGCGAAATTATACTCTCATTCTCGCGTGGCAAATTCCATTATTGGCATTAATAAGACACAGGAGTACCTCCGAATTCAAAGAATCCTATTCATAACTGCGACCGAGCAGTAATTGAGATCTCCGGAGGGAATTCTTTTCCCAGGAGATTGCGCCTAATGAAATCGGGATAGATTCCCATTTGAACTTCCCACGTCACTGGTGTTTGGTAAATCAAAGTGCGACCTTCGCCGATACATCGGTACGCTGAATGCACGCGGGGAGGAATGTTGTTTCCATGCTGTTCCTTATCGGTCGCGGCGGTTGGTCACGTGTGCGCAAGGTGCTCCGGATAGTTTTGCCAGGAAGGAAACGGCGTTATGAATCATATCACTCAAATGTAAGTCTTCCCCTCATGACCGCAATTAGCTGATTGCATTGGATATCGATCGGTAGCATTCCTTTTCAGACTCGCTAATTGTAAAGTATCGAACACGAGCTCGTCACCTCCCTACCGGGAGGCATTGTCCGACAACGAAGAGGTCACACCCGAGTCCCGCACCCGTCGGGGTTCCTGGAGCACCAAAGTC
This sequence comes from Crossocerus cetratus, assembly GCA_963675795.1. Lineage (NCBI taxonomy): Eukaryota > Metazoa > Arthropoda > Insecta > Hymenoptera > Crabronidae > Crossocerus > Crossocerus cetratus. The sequence goes on along the minus strand of OY776666.1, from coordinate 14,359,049 downwards.
CTCTCGAAAGTGAAGGAATATCGAAATGCGATCAAGCATATTGTCTTCGACAGGACCCCGGACTCCCCGAGTCTGTTCAAGCGCACATTGGCTAGAAGCAATTTCTCCAAAGCTACCAGAAGCTTCAGTCCCTTCATAAAACGCGAGAGAATGTCTACCAGTTCCTCTGTCCCTGACATCATCACCTCTGCAAAGTTGGCAGAAATTCATCTGAACAATGAAAGCCTTCGCACGCCCAGTTCGAATTTCAGAATCGGCAGAGGTGATGATCGTAATAATGTTTGTACTTCGTTGGGAAATACACGTAGGGCAGCCAAACCTTTGAAGTACTTTTCCGTGAACGGTTCGGCCGGTTCGACGCTGTCCATGTCGATATCTCCGGAAAGGTATGTGGCTAGGAAAAAGTGTTTAGGAGCACCAGCATTTGGAGAGTGTGCAGGAGCACAGAGAAATAAGACAGAGCTTTCCACAAAAAATACCGAGAACGGTGATGAAAATCGTATAGTTCCTGTTCGAAGAAGAATCTCGGCGGAACCTTTTCTATCCTATAACGGGGAAGGCTGTGAGCTTTTCTGGGGAACTGATTCGTCAAACTGTTTGTCGCCGAAGGCAATGGAAACAAGTAAGAGCGATTCCCTCAAATCGTTCCTGGCACACGAAGGAGAATTGAAAGAGGAATCTCTTACGAAACGTAAACTTGCCGAATCCAATGCGGACAGTAGTATAGTGAAATTACAAGATAATTATGAAAGCGAAAATTCATCGGTAAGAATGAAAATCTCTGCAAAACCGTTTGTTGCGTATACGAAGGAATCGGTGGAAGTTGTCTGGACCGAAGATCTCGACGACAGTTTTTCCTCCAAGGAGTATGCCCTGGACCCTTCGAACTCGTCGATTGAATTACTGGAAGGTCCCTGTTCCAGCTCGACTTTCTGCGACGATTCTGACGCAGATGCGAGCACTTCTCTCTCCAAACCCGGCCTGCCGCTTGAGGATTCGGGTTTCGAAAACAATGTATCAGCGTTGCGCGATAACTTGTAATGCTTCCTATTTATAAAACAAACGCAAAAACTTCGTGTCACGGGATAAGAAAAAAAGAATTGGGAAAACAGAGAACGTGAAACTCTCTCGTTATCTAATTTTACCTATTATGTATTTGCAATGATTGCTTTTATACTTACTATTTATTATAGGCGAAAGATTGTTATTGTCATGGTGCGGAAGTCTGCATCGTTGCCAGTCTCCGATTACGCCAATCTTCGGCGAGATGTTAAATGCCCGCAGAAAGTGTAGATGCGATAAACCTTATTTAATCTTTATCAGATAGAAAGGCGTCCCTATCTTGCATGTAAGAGATCAATCGACGGGTGATATTCTATATCGGGCTGAAATAAGAAAAATAAAAAAATCCTTTCTGTGCTTTCTTTGAACTTTTGTATTCGACTCCACGTTACTTGGCTAGTATACGTAAAGTCATGGTACATTATACTATAGGATGCCTGCATCATTGAAAACTTGATACCGGTATGAAAAGATATTCTGTCCTAGCTAAGGAGATCGTTAAATGACCTTTCTTATCAAACTCCCCGCTCGTTTCAACACTGGCAGCGTTCATACACTGTAAAATAAATAATCCGATTTTTCTACAATACTGGCCATTTGTGCCGAACAATGCTGTACTTATATTTCTGCTCGACGAAATCCTTGGGTGCATCGTGCGCACAGAAAATATAAGCCCTGGCCAGTCCATTTCGTCAGTTGCATAATGTAGCGCTACAAATTAAAAACGGGGCGTGAAAAATGTACGACAGATAAGTGGGTCATTAATATCGGGTCAGCATAGCTCTGGTTAACGGTATACTCGTTAATCAAATAGATGGTGTAAGTCGCAGCTATTGCGAATATTTCAATGTAACGTTTGGAACAAGTGGGTCTTTCTTCGGTGCCAGTTCTGAATCGATTTACATCCAGTCCGGTAGCGAACAAACCGACGCCGATCAATATTAGAGGGGACTTAATAATAATTAAAGGGAGCTTATACGATTCGGCAGGCACACAGGGGTAACTGGGACCTTGGGCTTTACATATACTAGCCGGCCTTGGCCGAAAGAGAGAACCCTTACAACCCTTTCATCGACCCTTACAAAGTCATAACGTACTCCTGTATTTTTCCACAGGATCATCCAACAAGCATTCGCCCGCTTCTCTCGTATTATGATTACCCCGGTTTCGCCAACACATCGCAGCCTTCCATGAAGCTTTCATAGAGAAGCCGTTATGTAACAGGTTACACACAATCGAATGATCAAACGCATGCGCTTCCTTGCGACTTCGCAGGGCTGTATTAAAGTATTTGGAACCCAACACAAGACTATTTGTTGTTTATGTTCCATTGGAATTATTAGTTGGATTTCAGCTATGACCTTTGGGGACATGATCGTCATCTCTGCTCTATTTTCATGGCTGATACTTTCTCGGATTTATAAAATTCGAGTGGTTTGAGTGATATTCCACCTGCGCCCCCATTGTTGTTTTCATGCAAATTCATGTGTTGATTCTAGCTATGTCAACGCACATGGATTTCGCGGTAAAGCGAAATCATGCCAAGATGAGTTACTATAATATGATTGATCGTAAATCTTTTGGAGCTGTTCGAGCGTCGAGATAATATCCACGCGATCGGACGATATACTGTTATCGATGAATTGCCGAGATTCACGAAACATCGGCACGAACGGGTGGATCTTTGATTGCGCATTCTTAGGAAATAAGCTTTTTTAAAAAAAGCGTCTCATCTCCGCAGGCTACGGCTCTGGCCGGCGTGGAGGGGGCAGAAGCGTGCCTGGTTCTTGAACTAATTATAAAAAGAGGACCTCCGGCCAAATCTGCCGGCATTGTATTCTCGACGCTCTCGGAGATACGAACGTTACGCTTCGCAATACGTAATTCCGTGTGGTGCTACGAATCTCCACATTTCTTTTTGACACTCTAAACGATTATTCACTGTACCAAGATGACTCTGAACGTCCCTAAAATCAAGTTCAACAACGGCAACGAAATACCGGCTTTTGGACTCGGAACGTGGAAGGTCAGTGAATCGCCTCGGCTCAGCCGAAATTAACGTACTTTTTTAGTGCTTGTACTGTCATAAGTACTGCTTCCACTTGCACATTTTCCTATTTAATGGTTTAATGCACCTCTACCAAATGAAAATCTCCTTCTAATCGAACTAGATTAATCGTACTTCCTCCATACTGCGCGATTACGAGAGTGGCGTTTCTTGATACGTGATGGAAAAAACTGCGATTGAGTCATGGAGTGCGCTCGACACGTTGCTTATATCTAGAATATTCTGTTAGTTTTATCTTTGCACTGACAAGGTTATTGTGCTATTATGGAATAACATTTTTTGCCGAAACCTGTTGAATGCTACCTATAGATTGGAACAACTTTTATATTATGCAGGGTGGATTAATTCACTTGCAGGGATAAAATAGTGCATTAGAATTTATCTTGTATTCGTGCAGAATACATGAAAGTACATGTTTGTGTATCTCTAACAGTCTAAGCCTGGCGAAGTCACTCAGGCTGTCAAAGATGCCATTGACCTTGGATACAGACACCTGGACTGCGCTCATGTGTATGGAAATGAGAAGGAAGTTGGTGCTGCAATCAAGGCGAAGATTGAGGAGGGTGTCATAAAGAGGACAGACTTATTCATCACAAGCAAATTATGGAACACTTTCCACAAACCAGAATTAGTCGAACCTGCTATCAAAACCACACTCTCCAATCTTGGTCTGGATTACATTGATCTCTACTTAATTCACTGGCCAATTGGTTATGCAGAAGGAGAAGATTTGTTCCCCAAGAATGCTGATGGTTCTCCTGCCTTGAGTGATGTAGACTTTGTCGACACATGGAAGGCCATGGAATCTCTAGTCCAGAAGGGACTCGCTAAAAACATTGGTGTCAGTAACTTCAACTCAGAACAAATTAACAGGGTGCTCAAGAGCTGTACAATCAAGCCTGTCACAAATCAAGTGGAATGCCATCCCTATTTGGCACAGAAGAAACTGTCTGAATTCTGCAAAGAGAAGGGCATTGTCATCACAGCATACAGTCCTCTTGGCTCTCCAGACAGGCCTTGGGCCAAACCTGATGATCCTAAATTATTGGAGGATAAGAAACTCGGCGAGCTTGCCAAGAAATACAACAAAACTCCTGCACAAGTTTTGACTCGGTACCAAGTAAGTCATTTGTTGCAAGGTCACGCAAAATAAGATCTACTGTGATAAATCTTAATTCTTCGATTTTGCTTTTAGTTGGATCGCGGTCATATCGTCATTCCCAAATCAGTGACCAAATCTCGAATTGCGGAGAACAGTCAAATCTTCGACTTCAAATTGTCAGCGGAAGACATCGCATACATCGATTCCTTCGATTGCAATGGAAGGATTTGCCCCATGACTGGGTAAGAAAAACAGCATTACCCATTCGCAATGTTAGAAAAGGCGCAAACGCACGGAGTATGAACATCCTTGTATGTTTCTTTTCCAGTGCGGAACACAGTCCTTACTTCCCGTTCGGCATTCCGTTCTAAAGGAGGCAACTCGATCGAAGTTGTAGCAGATATAGGTGGCCAAGTTTGAAGTGAAACTTCCTACTGTGTCTTACTCGCATCGCCATACTTTTGTGTTATTGTTTTATATTCTAAATCCGTAAAAAATAAAGTTCCTTTTAATACGAAAAAATTATTTTATAAAGGATCCAACAGTGTCATCCTCGATGGCATAGAAACGCCAGGATTTTTGATATCATGTATATCTCAACAATTATTACATAAGCGGCCTACCTGCAAGGTTATTTTAAGAATATCAATTTTTCCCAATGACTGATTACAACTTAAAAAAGATCGAAGTACGTTTGTCGCTTACGGATACATTAGATATGAACTAAGAAGTAGGAGGCCTATATAAGTACACGAGCGTGCAAGTGTGATTAGATAGTTGCCGCGGATACCTCCAGGTAGCAGTTGTCGGAGTCTCTTCAAAGTCGCAAAAGTAACATTTCGCAATGACCTGCCGCACTATAAAGTTTTACAATGGCAACGAATATCCTTCATTGGGTCTGGGTACCTGGAAGGTATGTGAAACCCATATGACCTTAATATTTTTGTCCAATTTAAAACTTGGCTTTTCTATCTGCTAGCCGTCAATTATTTGTCTACTGTACGTATGTATCTGTTCAATTGAGCTTTTTTCAATCGATTAGCACTCAAGGAGAATGATTAGCATATATATATAGCGTAATACATATGTATCTGCGCATCGAATTTCCTAGCGTATACGTTATTACTGTAATATATGGCTTTATGGATTGAATTGTCTCCGTATGCTTTCCGCAAGTCCAAGTCCGAGGAAGTAAAGCGAGCTGTAGAAGATGCAATCGACCTTGGATACCGTCATCTTGATTGCGCCGCAGTTTACGAGAACGAGGCGGAAATCGGTGCCGCTATAGCGTCCAAAATTAAGGAAGGCGTCATTAAGCGTGACGACATGTTTATCACAAGCAAATTGTGGAACACACAACATAGACCGGAAGTAGTAGAATCGGCCTTGAAGAAGACCCTGAATGATCTCGGCCTTCAATATCTTGATCTATACCTTGTACATTGGCCAATGGCTTTCAAAGGTAATTAGCACAAATACTGAACGCGTTGTGGAAATTAATAGAAGCATATTCATAGAGTATTCTTTTACAGAGGGCGCCGTACTCTTTCCCCAAAAAAATGGCAAAATAATACCGGGAGATATTGACTATCTTGATACTTGGCGCGCAATGGAAGCACTATTGGAAAAAGGGCTCGTAAAGAACATAGGTGTGAGCAACTTTAACAAGGGGCAATTAGAAAGGCTGCTAACAAGTTGCAAAGTAAAGCCAGTGACTAATCAAGTAGAATGCCATCCCCACTTTAATCAAGCGAGACTCTCCGAGTTCTGTGCATCCAAGGGCATTACCATTACCGCCTACAGTCCGTTCGCATCTCCTGACAGGCCTTATGCACAACGTGGTGAACCTAAGGTCCTAGAGGATGCAAAAATTCTTGAGTTAGCCACTAAATACAAGAGGACACCCGGCCAAATTATTTTGAGATCCCAAGTTCGTAAACTCCGACAAATTCCTCATTACCAGATGGACTTTATGATATTAACTGGTCATTCTTCCGATAGATTCAACGCGGACATTTGGTCGTCCCCAAGTCGGTGACGAAATCCAGAATTGCCGAAAACTTTCAAATATTTGACTTCGAGTTGACTGCTGCCGACATGCAAGCGGTCATGGACATCGATCGCAATAGGAGAGTCATTCCTTTTGACATGTGAGTTAACAGTCGAAGCTCACAAGGATAATCCATCGTGTTATCTTATCGATTTGTATATATTTCCAGTTCTGACCATCTAAAGCATTATCCATTCCACGCGGAATTTTAAGGATCACGTTATTACAATTTGCACGTCTTCCAATGGTGTATCAGTTACATTGACAGGACGAGGAGGCCTCACTGCTATCACAATCGCAGGTCGGAAAGCAATCGCAGAGATCCTCACCGGCATCTAAAGTGTCAGCCACATGCGCGCCAATAATTGGTACTGGCGAAGGTTTTGGTTGATAACCGCCATTTGTGGGACAATTGGAGCTGCAATTACAGGGGACATCCGATAAACCGACGGCGCATTTTCCTTTACAATTGCATCGGCATGTTCCAGGGCGCGTTGATGGAGCCGTTGCTTTGCATGTAGGTTTACAAGTTTCATTTGGCGTGCGGATACTGCACGGATTTTTCATACCTCGAGACTGTTTCCGAACTGCAACCGAAATAAACGCTATTATATCCATTGATGCGAGTCTGCGCTATTCACTTCTCATCTTTTTCCCACCGGTGTCTGCAGCAAAACAAGGAGGCACTTCGCAAGGTGGACTACGCGCTCTTTTAGAAAATTGTTGGCTCTCCATGTCGTCCATCAATGCGAGATCACAAGTGCAAAGCATCTTGCCACTCGCATTGCGTACATTAAGCGGAGTACAACGATGATGATGGACTTGCTTCTGCAGCTTGGCTGGTTTGCTCTGCAGGACGCCCCTCGATACGTTTTTATTAGAAAAGACAATACTGCGGCAGATACAAGGATCCGCATTATCCTGTAAAAAAGGTTAAAGTTGTACTTTCCTATTGTAAGAGAATTGAGTTGATTAGCAGAGGAAACATATCCGGCTTGCTGACTTTTGTTGGTCGGTAGTTATTCGCCTTAGATTCAGGTCGTGATGTGTCCTTTCCGCCGTTCCACCAATTCATGATCCACGAGGACATCTTTGTTCTCGGATCCTCCAGTTTCCTTTGCCAGCCCCATTTCGAGCTTTGGTCTACATCTTGACGGATAGGGGAACCGCAATCCGGAGAGCAGCCCCTTCGACCAGCACAATTCCTTTGGAATTCCTTAGAAGTCAGTAGTTTTTCAATCTGTTCATTGAATACTGTTTCTTTCGTCTCCAAGTCTTTGATGTATCTCTTCAAGTTCAGTTCCTCCGTGGCCAGCTCGCGTAGCTTCGACAGATAACTCAGATCCTCCGATCGAATGGAGTGCAAGCTCGGGCTGATGTAACTCCTGACTTCCTTCTCGAGTTTCTCGAGCGTGCCGTGCATCTCGTTGTTAGCCAATTCCAGGGACTCGATTTGCATGTCGGTCTCCTCTAGTTCGACTTCGGTATTGATTATCTTCCCCTACAGTTACATTAAACGCGAAACTTGCAAATATTGCCGGGTGGATTACGCCTGGTTTCTAATTAGGATTTAAGATCGAAGAGTAATGCACAAGCATACCGGCTGACAAGATTTACCCGAATTTACTCGTCGAATGTCGATCGTACATGCAACTGCGCGGTCTCTCCCTGCAAGTCCTGGGCTGACTTCCTCAGATTTTCCAGGAGCTTCTCTGTCGGATCGGCGTACGGCGAGAACTTCTTCATGAGCTCCTGAAGCTTGCAGAATGGCGCGGAGTCGCAGCTCGGCTCGGCCATCCAGAGATTGTAGGCCATTAGGGCTGGGATCGATCTCTCCATCGTCGTGATTTTGTCACTGAGGTACCTCTGCCGACAGAGGAGATCGCAGTGGCGATCTTCCATCTTGGTTGCAACATCCTCGAGGTAGCCTGGATACTGCACGCCACCCATCTTCACGTCCGATTTCGAGCCTAGGGTTTGAACGAGTATACTTGCGCTACCCCGCATTAATATGCGGCTGGAAAAATATGATTAAAACTGCGTTTTACATCTGCAATGAGTCATGATGATTGCCTCTCCTCTTCTTTTTCCAAAGACACATTAAAAGTGATCTCGCATATTACTGCATCATTGCATGTGTGACTTCAGATCACTGAAGACTTTGCCGTTTCTAATGCCCAACTGTGCTTCGGGCCCCCCCAGGATGTGGCTTGTCCGCTCTGTCTTGGTGAGGCAGGTTTCTAATCGGTTTAATCCACCGAGAATTTCGCTACGCCAAGTCTGGTACCAGTTGAAGATGCATCGTTCAATATAAAGGGCCGCACGGCCTCGCCGGTCTTCTCTGAACATAGTATTGTGCAAGTGAAAAGCGCACAATTATCACGTAACGACGTGATTCAGCGCGGTAAGCTCGACCGTCCACGCCAAACGGCAGCGCGGAATCATGTGATGCACCACTTCAGATGAGATTCACTTGGCCACGAACGCTAGGGATTCAACGGAAAGACATCAAATCTGGAGCAGAGCCAGGTGCACCATGTCCATGCTCGAGCCGGTGACGAGTGAGTGGAGATCCTAAACTAGGGACAGGCAATCGCCGTCGTCGATTAAAATGACGCGAAGTTCACATTGACCTCTTAGAAGGAGAATCGACTGGACCTACAGGAACCTAGAGGATGACAAGTCCTCACTGATTACCGCAACCAGCACCTCCGTCCAGGAGAGCAGTATCAGCTCGGTTACGCGCTTCTCCGACGGGAATTTGGGCAGGCGTGCGTTACACCGGCAGTGCGGAGGTCGGACTTACAAGTATAAGAAGAAGAGGTCCTGTAGCGATAATGGTATCTTCAGTGCCCCGCCTGGGGTCAGCCCTCACCACGTTACCTCTTCCGTGATTCGTCGTAGTGCAGGTGAGACCTGTTTTAATCTTGAAACGTTAGATAATCATTGTTCGCTTCTATGTCTACGTTACAAGAACTTTTAGAAGTATAAAAAAAAACAACAAAGTAGCAATTCAAACGACACCTCGTCTGTGTAATAAGTTGTTATGCTCGCTTATTATCAGGTGGATCGAGACTGATCTTTGTGTGGCCACAGAAGGCGCCGAAGAATCGACTGCTCAACATTATCAAGCCTTTAGTGCATGGGACTTTAATTGGACTGCTATTGCTCGACGCGATACACTTGTGGCCCGGCGAGTTTCTCCCGAAATCGCTGCCGCAGTCCAGTTCGGCGCCTCTGCCACCGGTCAAATGTAACATAATTGAGCCCCGCTGGTTCGACGATGCCCAATAAATTCCTGTATCCTGGGGCGCTCTCGCTCCAGCACCCCTTCATCCTTCAATCCATACGAATGTCATTGGAATAAATCTCTGGTGGAACCGCAAGTCTGAATCGGCTCTGCGTTTAGTTTCAGCTGAATGGGAATGCGTAGTTAGTAAAAGCGGAGCGTTGGGCGGAATGGTCTGCGATTTGCGTCTCCGCAACGCGTGAGAGGGGAAAACAGCCGATAACGGCCACTGATTTTGCGCACTCTCTACTCGGGGAAAAGACGCGACACTCGCCATAAAATGACATAAACCCGCAATTAGATGGAATTCTCCCCTGCCGGCTCCTGAAATCATCTCGTTGTTCCAATCGGAATCCAAGTGTCCAGCTGCTGGAACCGACTAGTCATCATTTATTGCACAAAGCGAAGAGCGGGTTGGGTAGAACGAACATTAAGATTCAATCATATATCTCACGCGCTCCTTTCCACCGCGTACCAAGAGCGTAGGCTGTTTGTCACAGGCTCACACTCCCGAAGAATTACAATCCTCCTAATAGTCGCTGCGGGCCATTCACACTGGCAACAAGTGCATCCAATCTTCATCGCATTTGCAAGAAGTCGCTTTCGAAAAGAATATTGCAAGTTCATCAGTAAAAAGGGTGTGTTTCAGAGTTAACGCATAATGTAGCGAGAATAATGCTATCGGTTGATATTTAAAGACATTGGGTAACTAGCTACCTAATTACATTCGATAAGAAATGACCAGGTGCGCCAGTTGGATATTCAAGCGCGAGGCTAATTGATAATACAATTACATCCCAGCGGAATTTGTAAGTCACTCAATCTTCGTTGCGTGCGAGACACTTGTTGCATTGTGGAATCAGTAGAAGTTTCTAATCTAATGTAATTGCCACTTTGCTAATTTTTATTGCTTCGATTGATGATCGAGGTTCAGGGTTGTCAAAGTTCAGTCGTAGAAAATACTGCAAGTTGTGAATTCAACGAGATGATACATTTTGCAACAGTGTTCTAAGGACGGTAGCCAGAGACAGTGGGCTGGTGATATCGCGGACCTTTGAGCATTCTCATTCATCAATACATTCAATATAAAGAAGAACGTGGCGGTTTTCCTATCCAGTGGAAAGTGCAGTGTTTATCATTTATAAAAAAGCGAATACTTGACTTATACAGTAATTTGCCGTCAAGATGGATCTCCTAGTGTTCGCACTCATCACGACATGCCTCATCTTCTTGCTAAGCAAAGCCCGCGATATCTGGAAGTACCTAAAATTTGTCCGTCAAATCGAGTCTATTCCTGGACCCATAAACTTCTTGTCGATAAGTGGACTCCTCATGTTGCTGAGAATGACTCCCGAAGGTAAAACCTTTCCCCTACATTGTTCCTCGTATTCTTCCCAACATGCCTACTATTTGTTAATGCTGCAGAACGCTTGAATTGGATAATGAATTGCGATAAAACATTTGAGAAGGGCTTCTACAAGATGTGGCTCGGCAGGGATGTCTTAGTGCGCGTCCGCAAGCCCGAGCATCTTGAGGTACTACGTCCTTTCGCACGGAAAAGTCTCCGAGAAAATGAGAGCATCGAAGTAATACCTTGATACTTACAGGTGATTCTGCCTAGTACAGTAAATATTAAGAAGGCGATTTTCTACTGGTACACGGAATGCTGGCTCGGCCAGGGCCTCCTAACTTCGACAGGTAGACCATTCTAATTAAAAGTTGCGAGACAAAAAGATGACTTTACGATTACTATGCATTTCAGGTGATAAGTGGTTCCGTGATCGACGACTCCTCACGCCCGCCTTCCATTTCAACGTCCTCGAGCAATTCGCCGTGGTGATGAATAAGAAAACGCAGATATTTGTGAAGCGGCTGGCGGGCGAGATAAAGGAGAAGCAGGGCCAGCCGATCAACATATTCCCTCTGGCAATCATGTGCACTTTGGACATAATATGTGGTATCTGTGTTCTTGAATTACTGCTTGATCCGCTACTGCTTGATATGATACAGCAAATTCGGATATGGGTCGTGCCGAATGATACCGCGCACGATTTCGCAAACAATTATCAAGAACTCCAACATTGGTGGGAATTACGAGTTGACGTATACAAATCTAGAACGGGGCATTACACCTTTTATAATACTTCCACTGTTAGATTTATCGCGATTTGATAATAAAAGCGTTTCTCCGGCAGAGACTGCGATGGGCCTAAACGTGCATGCGCAGGAGAATAACGACGGCGGATATGCATACAACGTGCAAAGGTAGAATTGGAGTCATCATTTGTCCTCCAAGTCATTTAACAATATCATAGGAAAAGTATGCAATGTCTCGTCGATCCCATGCAGGTTCTCCCGGTTGGTGTTCAATCGGTACTTCTCGCCCTGGGGTAGAATCAACTTCATTTACGAGCTCACTAGTGAGGGCAAGGAATTCAGAAAGATAGTGGCGGATATGCACAAATTCACGGAGGACGTAATTCGGGCGAGGAAACTCTCCCGAAAGCAACAGGACAGCACCGTCCAGTGCGAGAAGAACACTGACAATGACATTGGTATGCGCATTAGGTCACCTGCGGAAAAACGAATTTATAATCACACACGAATTTAATTACACAACTAGGTACAATGAACCGAAAAGCCTTCCTAGACTTGCTGTTGGATGCAAACGAGGATGCGGATAGTCACATGAGCGATAAGGAACTGCGCGAACAAGTAGACACATTTATGTTCACGGTAATTATGGAGGATATATATTTGCTTCTGCTGAGTTAATTAAGTAGAATACACGCACGAATAAATCGTAGGGCCATGACACCACGGCTGCCGCAATTAGTTGGAGCCTCTTCTGCCTGGGTACTGAGCCTGAGATTCAGAAAAGAGTGCACCAGGAGTTGGACAACGTATTCGGCGACTCGAAGGAGATTGCGACGTTGCAACAATTGACCGAGCTCAAGTACCTCGACCGAGTAATCAAGGAGGCCCTGCGACTCTATCCAAGTGCCCCCGAATTTATCAGGGAACTCGAGACCGATGTAGAAATAAGTGGGTGTTTCCCCCGAAGGCCCTGAGTCAGTCGGAACTCATATATGACATCTCTTGTTTATTTCTCATTTCTTTTCCCTATCGCATAGACGGATACCGCATTCCAAAAAAAACCAACCTTGCCATGACTCCGTACCTAACGCATCGGGATCCCGAAGTCTGGGAGGATCCCCTCAAATTCGACCCGGATCGCTTCCTACCCGAGAACATGGCAAACAGACACCGCTTTGCTTACATCCCATTCAGCGCTGGCCCTAGAAACTGCATTGGACGGAAGTTCGCACAGCTGGAGGAGAAGATCGTCCTGACCGCGGTTCTGAGGAACTTCAGTTTCAAGTCCATGCAGAGACGAGACGAGATGGAGCTGTATTTTGGTCTCATATTGCGACCGACGAATGGAATTTATATGCAGATCACACCTAAATATTAAGTTGACACGATTTCAACAGCTATACATATAAGGACATATACTTATTGGAACGTGTGATATTCTGTAATTCTTAAACTATAAGTTTTTTCCGGTCAGTTTAACTTAGGTTTTGGCACATGTGTAAATCGAGTGGTAAGTTTAAGAAAATCGTCGAAATAATGTTCATATTACGTTAATTTGTATATACTGTAACGAAGCGTTAGGTGTTTCGTTATGAATCGCGGCTAGTGGCCCTCAGTGGTCAGCTGGATCCGATGTACAGAGAGTACCCCGGGCTCGGGGTAGGGCAGCAGAGCCAGGAAGGGTTCCCTTGGACTCCGAAATTAAAGTGGAAGCACGAAATGGGCTTTCGCGTTCTTTTTGTATGCGGGATAGGGCGAAGGAAAATCAAGCCCAGCTTGTTGGGCCGGCAAGACGAGGAAGGAGGCGAGACGAGTCGCAGTTAGCTGGGACAAGGCGAGAAACCTCCTGACCCCCCCACCCTGAGGCAATGGCAACGTGACGCCGGGAAGATAGCCCCGGCAAGCGGCGGGGAGGACACGGGACCAGGGGTACGGGCGGTCACCAGTCCGAGCATCCGGCGCCTATGCACCGACTTTGCCACAATTGCGCCAAACTGAAATTAGGCCAGGCTACGCCATCCGTCAACCCACGTGACTCTAAAGCCGCCGTTACGAAAGATTCGCGCACGAGGATAGCGCACCTGTCAGGATCTAGGATCCGCGAAGGGAATAGGGGGAAGGGAAGGGAAAAACAGAGCCTACGAGCGTGCGAACAGAATATCGATCGCTCTCTTGCTGTTCCGTCTACCCCGAGCCCGAATCGATTGGGAATATAGTCTCTCTGAGTGGATTTTGATCAATTTATCTCCGGTAAGCCGATCAAGTGTCTCCACGTTATTAGGGCCTTCTGCCCCGGATAAACCAGCCCTTCCTGGTGTCTCTTTTGGGCACAACGGATTAGCGTCAAATAGCGCAAATGTTATCATATGGATTAAGATTATTCCGACTATTAACTTGTGAATCGGGAATGCGTCCCGATAGATTAAGAATACGGGTTGATCAGTAACTCCTTAGATGGGAAACCACGAGTAGCTTCAGCATGTAATTAATTTCTACTGCTTGGACATTATTGCTGGGATATTAATGCTTGGATATGAATGCTTGATTTAATTGCTATGTGATACATGCTATGCTTCTGCGGAATGGACATCTGATTGTGTTATGAATTGCGGAGGACCTATGGTCCGACTAATGTAGGGACAGTGCGTGTAACCAGGCGTTTCGCATTGATTTTGTTAGACAGAATTGTTAAATGTATTTGTCTGTATAGACTGGATTTAGCCCTTCTGGCCCGTGATTGGTTTATGTTTTACATTCTCTATATTGGATTGCTTTCACTCATATCTCTTCTGCTTTTTTGAATAAATCTATTTTCTTTATTTCACCTTAAATAGTGCATTATTGTTGGGCTCCTTGTTAACCTTACTGTGTTTCCTTTTGGCGTCCCGCCTGTTAAATCTTTGTGAACTAACTGGCTGGACCAAGGCCTACCGTCGAGCCCAGCTCGCCTGCCAGTATTGGCAGCATTTAATGCGCAGCCATTCGCCCGGAAATACTTGTGACAATGCACTTCGTACTATTATCCTGCTACAATATTGATATATCTATAATTAAAAGTCCATATGCATTGGCCATTAAGTATTTCCGACCCAGGTCTCACCACGAGGAGGTTGCTGCACTTGGAGACCCCCCATGCACCCCATGCATCCCTCTCAAGCAAAAATAAGGTAAATTAGGTAGAAAAATTGAAAAAACGCATCTACCACTACTTAAAGTAAACTAAATAGCATAATCCATAATCTTAATTACTTATAATCTAATGGGCGCCCACGCAACGCACGCAATATAACTTATAACTATATATAGTTGCGACGTCTTCGTTCTTGATCGATGACACATATTGAAGCCTACTTATAACTAAACAATTGAATAATTAACGCAATAATACACTAAACTTATACTAAATGCAAACTTATCATTAAATCTGCACCACCAATTGCAACTGCAACAGACAAAAACATTAACCTCCCGGGTTCTCGCGATATTCTCAGAGGGAGATTGAAAATATATTATGGCAAAAATCGCGGTCGCGTAAAAAGAAAAATGGCAACTCCGTATTAATACTTGAACGTATAATTCCACTGGCACACTAGAGGTACACTAATTAAACCACGATGTAAGGAATACAATAAATTGAATTTTAATATCTAATATGATAGAATTACATTCTGTGAGACGTACACTTTCTCAGATAGCATCGCAGTACTAATTGCATGACTCTACTTGATAAAGTTATTACCGCAATAATTGAAAACGCGTGGGGTTTGCGCGAATATATTCTGAAAAGGTATAATAGAATAATTACAATACATTGAATAAAATAAACGAAAAACTTATAGCACATAAATATGATATGTATGCTGTGAAATACGCGAGTACTTGCACCTTGTTGCCCCAACTATTCCTCGAGATCGAACAAGCCTGGAGACATACACATTTCAGCTAAATGCATAGCCAAGACATTCTTCTCGACTTGCAAGCAAGCTCAATCAAGTTACACCGCATCAAAATTACGTGTACTCGCAGTTTACCACTCAAGTCGAGGCTCACTCTATTCTACTCGAATATTCATTCGCGCTCTTCTAAATTAAACTTCAATTAAATTAAAAAGTTCCGCTCTCTACTGCGTGACTCAATTCAAGGAGTTGCCATTGTTCTCGATAAGTGACATAGCCACTTATCGAGGCTGTAACTTTCTAGAGATTCGTGCAATCATTGCACCAGCCTCTCTCACATTGACTCTAAATCGCAAAGAGCAAAGCGGTCAGTCGTACAAAAGACTGGAGCCACAGACTTGAAATCGTACGCCAGACATATTTTCATTTAATGAGTTACTTTGAGTAATACAAAATAACCATTGACTCTGAATTATCAATGATTTCTCGGGCGGGTGACTTTACTCTACTTTTAGCAAGGCACGAAAACTATTTTTGATATTATATATATATATATATATATATATATTAAAAAACGATAGCAAATCGCGGTGTACTCAGTGAGTGATGGTTTACCTAAACTGCAGCAGCCCTACAAAAGATCGAACAACCGACAAAAGCTCTAATAATGGGTACGCATCGCGACGTGGTGCGCCGGTTGCGCCGAACCTACCGCGGGTACCACTCACTGAGTCACATTATCTCTAATTGTTCCAATGCAAGAGAAAAGTTCGCGATACGTTTCGCGTGACTCTAACAGACCGAGTGGATCTACTCAGAGGTGCTATCTAATGCAGCACAGAGGCAAAGGCTCACCGAACCAGTTCGAGATTATCTCTTTTCTGAAGAAGAATATCAGATCGAGATAATCCCAGGAAGAAGAGGCGCGCGTAAGACGAGAGGTGAGCAAAATCCAAGACCCCTACCGTCAGCAACCTCTGAGCCCACTTTCATTCATTTCGGTTTATTGGTAAAATTATGAAAAATGTCTTTCTTTATGGGGTGGGCTTGGGGGTAAAAAATTGGTGCACGCACTTGCCGTAACGTGTCTCACGTTGGCGAGCCGCAGACTGTTAGTTCGCTGACTCAACTTTAGATTGACTCTACTTGATATTTTCTCACACTTTAATTCAACTAGTAATTAAATGATTCGATTTTGGCAAATGGCTCTATATTAATAAGTCATTATAATGTTTAAATCAAGACTCGACTCTGTGTGTGTGTGTGTGCAAAATGATTCTAATTTAAAGACTCGACTATATGTTTCAAATTACTAATTAAAAGAAAAGCGTACTTTAAGAAAAGTGTAGTTTAGATGAATTCTAATGGAAAAAGTGACTCGACTGTTCTCACATGCAAAGGTGACTCTACTTTCAGATTTGGCAATCTCAGGAAAATCGCGTGTCTGCCAGCCCGCCGAGGGCCGGACACAGGAACATATGGTTCGTGCCACGGCCCCCCGTTCGCACAATGCGAACGCGTGCAATTACATATATACAATATCGAGCATAGTGACATAATGACTGGCCATCGAGGATGGCCAGCCATGGTTCTTCGACCCTCTTCATGGGCCACTTCGATGTGACGTCTTCGGGCAAGACACCCAGCAGCAGACTAAAATTGCTCGAGACACTTGCTCGCATAAAACGTGAAAAACCGCGCGCCGCGACTCTAATTTCCCACCCAATAGCTAGCAATTCGGATGACAATCACCCGGCTGCAATGACTGCCATCCAAATCGCACATTTAATGTGTCTCGGCAATTGCATTTCCAACCCACCACCCCCCACTCTATCCCCCAATCAAAGAATCTACTTGTTAAAACCCTCAATTATGCAACTGCGAAAATTGCTGCTATGATAGTGGCTCATTAAGTCACTATCGATAACTTGCGCAATTTCTACAACTGCACAATAAGAAACAACCATCGACGAGCTTCTTGCTTCCGACTTCTCTCGGTGCAATGAGAGACACTAGCAACCTGCCTACTTAGTCTAAAGCACACGCATACAGAAAAAACATTCCCCCTCTCTCATACTGGAAGACACACACATTCAAAATAGAAATGATGAATCTGAAACAGAAAAATCCTAAAATCAACCAGCAAGCAATAGCAACCATTGCGACAAAGTGCATTCAAACTAGTTTCAACATTCTTAAAGTGACCATAGTTTAAACTATTAAAGTTTTTCCCGGAATTTCATAATAATCATCAAAAGCTTTAAATAATTGTAAAATTCACATGTATAAGTAAACTATCTAATAGTTACATCAATACACAAGTTAATATAGAAAAAAATGTACCAAATCGATTATTTATTATAATAAATTAAAATGAGAAAACCGCGACGATAGCAATTTATTCAAATAGATGACTGTGCCAACTATTTCAATAACTTGCTATTCTTAATCATGAGCAAGTGTGACTCTAGCGACGCACAAAGCGCCCAACAATATATTTACATATTCACATTCACACATGCGATAAGTGCGTCGTGCACAATTGCCACCGCTTGCCAGTTGCCACATGCATGTACAATAAATGAAATATATATCATAAACCATGTCCTAGTCCCAGATTCATAGAGTCCCACCTGGGCGACTGCAATGAGTGCGGGCATACCACAGACATGGCTAAAATAAAATCCTTCCGACCTTTCTCCCACTCTCTATCTCGTTTCTCTTTAAGTGTGCTGAAAATCCTAAGTAGAAAATTGGGTCAGACATATATGTATATCATTTTCTAAGCGGATCGAGACTCTACTTTTATTGCAAACGCGACATTGGCCGGAAGGACCAATGTATCAATTAATTAAAACGATAAATATTCGCCCTAACACATTTTACTTCCTAACATGGTGTACTATTCTGAAAAGAACTGTACGTGAGGGAGGGAAGGAGAGGAGAATATATAATCTGTGACTCTACTTGTTGCAAGTTCAAACTGAGGGGGCTCTTTCATCAAAGTTGCATTAATTAGGTATTAAGAAAAAGACTAATCACAAAAATCTACTTTTGTATACATACACTCAAAAACTTTGACTCCAGAGTGCGCTCCACCCAGCACAACGCGACGCGAATAGTCTTCTTGCATTTGTAAACTACTATTATTCATACTAGCAAACCAATCGAAACACTACTTTCATTTGGAAGTGAAAAATAAAATAAATGTCAATCACATTAGAAGAACCGTTTGGTTCAAGCAAAGCCGGGTTACTTAAAGATATTAATTTGGGATTCTATGTTCCCTTAAATGACTTTAATGAAATTCTTTAAATTCTATATGTATACTTGAAAATGCAAAAATCGCGAAATGCAAGAGGACTCTATCCTGTCTCATAAATACATAATCAATAAAGTAATACGTAATTCTAAAACGAGAATAGTGTACTTGCATTGGCAGTACATTATGCTCGCTGTCACTATGCTCAATGTATATTATTATGAAGGAATAAACAATACAACCAGTCCTCCGTGTCGGTTCGGACCATTCGCCCTACGACATGATGGAAGAGCGGAGGAATAAAAAAGAGTGACTCACCGACTGCTACTTGCAGCCGCAGTAGCACCTTCCGTATACCTTGGCTCTGCTTCCCCGCAGCAATGTTGCTCGATCTGCATCCCCAGCGATGTCGCTCTATCTGCTTCCCCACTGATCAAAGACTCTAAGTTCGCGACGAGCAAATACTTTTCTTAATTGACGCGACCGGGTTTGAGTGTCACTTTTCATCAGCGCAACAACACTGATTCTATCGCGTGCGACAGCTCGGCCACGCGGGGCCCACTGTCGCTTCAATCTCGGCAAAAATGTTCACACTGAAGCTAAACTCGCGGCAACGTAAAGGGACTCACACGTGCGAATCCGCCCAGGCCTTCCGAGACGGGCCGCGGTAATATTTCGCAACTCTAATGCGCTCGGTGCGCAATTCAACTAACAAAACACTGCTGGAAACAAGCTGGTTATTTGTGCACAGAAATAAACATGGGCTTTGGGTTTCGGGAGTGTGTGTGATGACAGATGAAAATATGTCGGGGCGTACGATCTTCTCACTTTAACGCGAGCAAGTAAATTTACTGTTAATTACTCTTAAAGTGATTCGAAATGATTAATCTACTCAGTCTCCAAGTGAGACTAATTCTAATCTCCAAGTATCGCAGCTTCCAAATATTCACAATATTAATCATAATTTAATTAAATTCTCCAACTTCAATGACACTCCTTCTAAACTTATAATACAAAGAGTCATTAAACATCAGACTCCTAGAGAGCTTACAAAAAAAAATGTCCCGTCACGCGCGGGAATTACATAAAATCACAAAGGTGATCGCGTTCACCTCACCCCACCCTCAACATATCATAAATAAATCCCGTGTTCTCTTCGTCACGATATATGGGTTACGCGTGCTTTCGTTTACGGCAACCCGAATCTGTTCAACTTGGGAACGGTATATGCTGGTATACGCGGCTACATAAATAGTTGCTCGAGGAAGCTTGCAGACGTAGCTGAGTTAATATATACATAATTGTTATATTCGCAAAACTACGGGAAGCAAAGGGAACTCCACTACTCGCAATTTGGCCGGCCAAGGACTAGTACCGATCGTAAAGGCTTTACAGCCAGGTAGGATACAAGTATTCATTGGGAGAATTGCAATCGAGTGTGCCACCACCTCCCATGGTTTCCCACAGTAGGCAGCTCAGGACGGTTTTGCGACCGCCCAGCTCCGTATACATGTATACTCCAGCTCGATCGCGCTAATTCTCCCGAACAGCAAGCAGAGCCACCCGGCAAGACCACGAATACAAGGTAAAAGGCCTTAACCAACAATATCACAAGTCGGAGGGCTACTACACTCTCAGATATTAAAGCCTTAATAGCACCGCGCACTGCACCTGTTGACAAAAAGTGCCGAGAGAGTGATACGTACAAATACTTCTACCGCCACCAGCAGTAGAGGGTTCGCGATGAATACTCTGTTTTCTTGGCTGCGAGCCCCCTTTTACAACTAAAACTACACCGGTTTTACTAATTCCGTGACGCCCGATAATCCCCGATAGGCAGATAGACGCGTTGAGAACAAGGCCGTTCTGATTTTCCACACTAAACACTCCCGATTCACGCGTCTCTCAACTCAGTACGATCACTGATGTTGTAAATAAAGAAGCCTGTTGCAAATTTGAATGGCGTCACAGCTTAATATCACGAAAATGCCACAATATTTCGAACACGTTCGAACCTGCTTTTGTGTATCGCGTCACCCCCGCGGCACCCCGTGGCCCGCGGCTCTGGTGGCAGAGTGGGACGTCAATTTCAGCAAATTGAATCTCGCGCGCACTGCATACTTGTGCGATTCAACGCTTTTCACGATATACAACGCTTTATATACCAGGATGAAAAAAGCCTTCTAATTAATCAGCTTTTATCGTGATGGCCGAGGCAAACACCAACCAATTAGGTTAGGGTTTAGTGAAGCTAAGTTTATAGTTAGCCGTCAAATCATCAGTCTACTGCAAATTCGCGATTCCGGTTTAAAGCAAATCAAACTCTACTACCGCGAAACTTGATGAATTGTTCATTAAAACACTTGAAGTATAAGCTTCGTTCGAAAAATTAAAGACAAGAGCAAAACTGCGAGTACACAGGTGGGGTAGCATTAGTGTAAGTTTAAAGTTGCGTGAAATTCAAAGATACCGAGTCAAATGTGTAGTTGGGTAGGTGTACATACGTCTCGTCGACTTGTCCTCACTTTTGGTGTAGCTGAAGCAACTTGGAACAAGCACATCCTTTCTAGTTAGTATTGGGTGGGTGGTAAATGCGCAACACTGCAGAGAGAAGATAAATATAATTAATAGCAAGTCGTGTGTTCCGAGTATATCCCGAGTATATCGCTAAAGTATTTGTAAAACGTAAAATATTGTAGAATTAAAACGTATTCGCGTATACCGAACCGCTAGCTATCCGAGAAAGTAGTCGAAACTAGCACAAAGTCGCGTTAAATGTCCCGAGAAGTTAATTAAACATTAAAAATTGGTGAAAAAGTCAGGAAATAAAAATGAACTTGTTGAAATAATTCGTTAGGTACTACACGATAAACGATGAGTAAAAGTCGCGTTTAATGAGCGTAAAACTGTATAAAGTATCGCGCGCGCGACTCTATGTAATAGTAGAAACCATGAGAAACCATTTAAACAATTAGCAATGTCGTGTTTAGAAAAGGTGCGTATTGTGTCGCGAGGTAATAGCCGAAATATAAAGCTCGTAATATAAAAGAGAGAACCCGAGAGCGACGCGACGTGCGACTGTATCGACCGAGCGCTGAACGCGTTGTGACAAGTTCAGCCGCCGCTCCCGGTGGCCTCGCTGGGCACGCTCTCCCCACCACCGCACTAGCCAATCAGCCGGCGCGTTGGACGCTCGCTTCATTGCCGCGCCGTTTCAACCGACCAACCACGCGCCGCGGCTCATTCCCGGCTTCGGTACACCTGTTCCCGCTTGAACGTGCATAAGCACTTATTTTGAAACTCGTCGGGTTTCCTAGAATTTGCCGCGTTCCACCAAATTTTTTCTACATGTATACTTGCAGCCGATGTTTCTTTACTGCTGCGAACTGCTATACAGCAGATGTTAAGAAAATACTCCTTCTCCTTGGTTTATACTGGCATGTGTTATTATACGCCTGATTATTTATTTAGCAACTTTGTTGCTCGTTTCATCTACTATTATATCAAACGTGTACCAATCGATATTCGGAGTTGTATTTTGATATTTTTGATTCGTTATACGCAACAATTAGTCACATTTTTCACATATCTCGGAAACGGTGCACCTCCATACCTTCTCTCTCGGTAACCCGCCGGCTTTACCATCTGCGTCACTGGTCATGGCTCTCCGCAGCGCCCACAGGCCACAGCGCCGCCAATTTCGGCTTCACCGAGATCAAAGGTGCCGATGCCGAGTGACCCTACTGGTTGTGTCTATCTATGCTGTGCTTATAAGGGCCGTATGAGTGTGTGTATGGAACGTTATATACAA
This sequence comes from Crossocerus cetratus, assembly GCA_963675795.1. NCBI lineage: Eukaryota > Metazoa > Arthropoda > Insecta > Hymenoptera > Crabronidae > Crossocerus > Crossocerus cetratus. The sequence goes on along the minus strand of OY776666.1, from coordinate 14,336,412 downwards.
ATCACGTTTTAAAGTGATTCCTGTGGATAACACCCCAAATATGTCGAATTCGGGTCTGGTTCTTGCGTCCGGATTTGCTCGGGCACCCTTCAATCTCGGGGTCGGGCGCTATGTGTGTCAACTCCAAAGAATCACTTTGAAATTCTGCAAGTCTCACGGCGGAAGTCGCGGCGTTAGGTATTTCGATTGATTGTTTCTTAAACTCGGCTCGCCTGTCAGTCGAATTTGATGTCTAACATCAGTTCCGGCGGGTATCAGCTTTTACCAAGGAAAGATTTCGTGACCAAACTTTTACGCAAATGATATTCCACTCACTCGATCTGATAATCGAATGCTATAACCTGCCTTTTTCAATGCGCTATACTGAATGCATATTGCCCTCATTTCACATGTCACGCTGAACTAAGTATTCGCACATTTTCTCCCTGTCCACAGGGAGTTCATTGAGAATGATCTAATTGATTATGCAAAAGACAATCCAGGAATTGTGGTTTATCTCAAACCCAGAAGACATAGAGGACCGGTGATAAAAGCAGAGTATTGTAAGTTTCTCGTATGAACAGCAGCCAAGCACTTTACTGTTGCACATTGATTTTTAACTAATAAGGACTGACTGATATTTATTATAGTAAACGGAGACGAGCATTGGATGAGTGTTAAATCATTTACTCGAGATGACATCATCAAATGGATGGACCTTATGCGAACCCAAATGAAGGATGGCTCCCAACTAAGACTAAGAAAGTTGTGGCACACTGAATTCCCCTCTATCCAGGGCCCCTGGACACCATTCACTTTCAAAAATCCTTCAATAAACAATACTGTATTCCCTGATGTAAGTATAGCAATGTTACCAAATCTTTCATCCCAATCTTTGACATATTTTGCACAGCCCATTCATTTAATGATGCTATTATTAATACAGGAAACACTGAGTGCTGCTATAAGACACCAGCCAACAGCCACGGAAGAATTATTAAGAATATTCAAGGAACAACAGGAGAGGGTAAAAGAAAAAGAGTTAGAAGGAGATGTTAGTCACATTAAAGTTCAAAGGGGCGCGGAATAACAAACATACCTTTAAGTGATTTTCAAGATGCATTGTACATACACATGTAGCATAAATAAAGTTACAATATTCCAAATATTTTGTTGTTAAACCATTTTTCTCTCCTCTTCCAAGGACACTATAGTGAAACAATTTTCCTCACGACTATAATTGTTTTTTATTCATTTGCATGACATATCTTACAAAATGGAACTTTGGAACTTCGGAATCAAGATTTCAGTAAGCGAGATACGCAAAATCGTTCCATCTGTCGGTGTCACATTTCGGTATTGAGTATCCTGCCAATGAAAAATCTACAGAGTGACGTAAATTCTTTAAATACATAATCGCAACACTGCCCGAGTGTCTTATTACACGGCTTGGTTTATCCTGAACTTTTGTGCTGAAGCTTGTTACAATACAAATGCATTATTAGTGACTAGCTTATTGTGTGTACCCTATATGTCTTACCAAACGATGTCTGTTAATGAACCTAAAGTACGCTATCGCTAAGCGCTATTATATCTATACTGCCCTGCCCAGTGTGAACGACAGGTACATGATATTTATTTGGCTACAATTCGTTCTATAGATACCTACACTTCAATGTCTATAAAAATATACTCCACCATTTCTCGTATAAAAAAATTGAACAACGTCATTACAATTAGCACCATTGTTCTTACAAATACGAATCTATAAAATAATATATCGGTATGTCATTCAGTGAACAAGCATACAATAACTAAATTTAAACGACGAACTAAGATACACACGTCGAATCGCATTTACGAGTCAACATCATAAGCAACCAACTTTTGCGAGCATTGAATCTCCAGCCTTTAGATTCGCTAGAAATAAATAATCGTTCTATGTACCTAAAAGTGCTTATGAAAGTACCGACGAGTTACTTATTATGTATACTGAAATCCCCCACAGAAGTTGGCTTCTAAATTCATAGTATTTAGAAATGCATAGAAAAATTACTGAATATGATTACATATTAAAAACACACAATTTAGTTTTTGAAATACAGTTGACTGGGAAAATCTGAAAATCATGTGCATGCTATTGCAGTGTTGTTCCGACAACCCACGAATTCCAAGTGTAAAATATAAAAGTAGAAAACAGTATAAACGTCCTGGGTAAGTGGGAACGAAAATGCATTATGAAAATTGTAAAACAATTTTTCGGGGACAGGTGCAAGTATTAGAACCCTTGTACATTCTGTGCCCTTTCATTGTGAAATGTGAATAAATAGTTTATTTTTAAGACTACAAAGTAGACAATAGGACTTCCTATCACTTTCGCAAAATGAAAGAATGCTGTGGTTTCTAGTCGACTAAAACAGACGAATTCAAACCCACTCGGTATGATATCGATGAGATGATGAGTTAGAAAATGTATGAAGAGACATGAATTCGATGCTACATACACTCATGCATGCAAAAATATCACACAGCTCGACGTATCATTCCATATTTCCTTATGTATAAATAATTAATTGGTAATGCCTCGTCGTGGAACCCCAGTATTGAAAACAGACAAATGTAATAATTGCGTCCGTGCATTCCTCTGTTTTTAGCAAATGTATCCAAATGTAATACTTGTACAAATTTTGTACTATCTGAAAATCTCGGCATGCTACCTTTGTAGTAAGAAATCGTTTTTGATGTGTTAGTGGAAGAAACTGACAATTGACATATTTCTGTACACCTTCGAGATTCGTCTCGCGAGTGAAGGAGGCTCCACTGGGAACTTCTACTTATAAAGTAGACTGCTGTCCTATTTATTTGTGAAACAGCTTCCACAAGTGCCTGATACTATGCTCAACAGCAACATGCCATATTTGCAGAAGTTAAGAAAAAAGAAATCTGACAGCTATTACGCACACATGGTTCGACTTCCATTTTTCATGAATATGCACAGAAAACAAAGTAGCACAGCAGGTAAAAAGTTTTGTTTCAAGCAAGGTATCACACGTTACGTCGATCGTAAAATGGCGACTAGAAATGAGGACTCGCTTTATTCAACTTTAAGTCGTTTGCTAAACTCGTGTTGCTGCTTTTCCCTCCATTCCTTCTTTGGTTTCATTCTTTTAAGCTGACCGTCCCTGAAAGTACAACTCAGCATTTAGACCCACGAAAACCTACATCATTTTGAATATTGTCTTTGAACGAGGCCAGACATACCATTGCAAATCGACGAGACCTCCTTGTCTTGCTATCACAGATTTCACTCTATTTGCAAAGTCAATCGAGCTCTCCCCTTCGTTCCTATACATTGGGGGAAGATACCAGACGTCGCAAACTATTGCCCAACTTGACATCATCATGTACAGATATTGTATCATCGAATATCGACTGCTATTCCAGAACGCATCCCCGAACCTTGGATCGTACTGTAAAGAGCAGAACTAGGTACCCACGGAAACCGAATTTCTATGTAGGATACAATAAAGACTGAAAATTACCTTGATAGCGACAGGGTATATGACGCCGCCAACTTCAAAGCTGCCCTTCTTAAATTGCATGACTGATGTATTATTTATACAAGTTCCTTCCGGGAAGATAAGTATGGGAGGATTCGTCGGATCAGAGACATGTTTTTTCAACCTGTATTTATAAAGAAAGTCGTGAGTCCTTCTATGAGAGATGAATGATTTGTTAGTCAAGCAACCCTCCAATTTACCTTCTGGTAACAGCTTCCCTATCTTTGACTTCGGAACGTTCGAACCATATATGAGGTGAGGCACGAGCTAGAGCTCTTTGTAAAACACCTAAAAATCCACCGTGCCTTTGACCTATCTAGAATTATAAACCAACCAATAGAATTTGCGCTTTTTTACTGAATATTAGAGATACCAACATAGCATTATCAGAATAGTTATGCGGCATGAAGCATGGGAAGTTAAAGGATGAACAATGCGAATTCCTGACAAAACGTACCAAGGAGTAACAATTATCGCACATAAGAACAAGAACATCTATGGGTGAAGTGTGATTTGCCACGCAGATTCCTCTGACGGGCCGATTCTCGGGGTTGTGGTAAGTAATGACTGACGAGAGCGCCCCAGACAAAACAGCGAAGCACATTATTGAGACTTTGTAGTTGAGCCATCGTTTGAAGCTACCCTCTGGGACATAACCGACTACTGCCGTGCAGACTGTCAGCCACATCACCTGTAAACAATAAGCTTTGCACCTGAGAAACAATGATTTCCTGGTTCTTTTTGTTCCCTGTTAGCTGCAAAGCAAACTTACAGGATTCTGTTACCTGTAACGTTTACTAATGCACGGTAACTACGGCCCTACTTAACTATTACGTGAATGAAGCGATTACATCGGAACAGATGAAAGTTAAACCCAGCTCGGCTGTTCGCCGGGAAAGCAAGCCCATTGTCAAGCGAAAGACCTTTTTGTCGCATAAATTTAGCGCACCCGTAAGAATGTTTTACCATAGAAAATGTCGTCTCTGTCGACAAGATGCAGACATCGATAGTGGAAGTGTGGTTTGCCACGCACATGCCTCCATTTTTCGGTTTATATTCCGGATTATGGATTGTAATCATACCGCATATTGAGCGAGACATTATCCGAAACGTAATACGGTTTGCCATGTCGTTGGCCCATATCTTAAGGCGGCAAGGCGGCAAAAAGCCAATAAGGAATGTTGCCAATATAAGATTCAGTACCTGGTAAGCTTGCTTATTAGTCAAGTTGCTAGAGTTTATAGTTTACGTTCGGTGCTAATTTCGCTTATTCAACGAATGTTATGATAAAACTGGAAGCAGGACCACTTACCCCTACGAAGCAAATAAATATCCTCAGCGGCAAGAGGAAGCAATATCGCATAGCGAAACCGAACATCCATATCACAGTTAACTTCCAAGATATAAACTCGTACTGCCGGTTCGTCCGCGTCAAGAGGTTCCAATTCTAACGAAAACATAATCCAACACTCACAAAGTACTCTTCTGTTACAGAAAGTCTTTTGCATTCAATCTGGATGAAACAAATACCTTTAGCTCCTCAGCCTCGAAGCGAGATGTCACCTCGTCTTCAATGATAGCTTCGACTGCGGCTCTGATGTAATCCAGGCAAATTGCAGGTTCGAATTCTCGCTTGAGTGTCTCGAATGAAGTACGCCTTATAAGATTCTGAAAGTATCACGTTCATATAAACGAACTCGAGTCTGCTCATAAAATGTACTACTGCACTTGGCGGTGTTTTATTCACCTCGTTATTCTTCTCTAGTATCAACTCTTGTGAGCTGTCCTTCTTCGATTCCTCCACGTGATTCTTATGATTTTGCATTTCCGGCTCCGGTACCAAGATGAGATCCTTTGATCTAGCTATCACAGTATTGCCCAGTACGCCGTTTTGACCTTGGTGCTCCGTCTCGCAGGATTTCAGAATATTCTGCTTCTCCACCAGTGCCGGGGACTCGTATCCTTCATCCTCGCTCTCATCTTCCTTATTCCAGGTACCGTTTCTCTTCCTGACCTTCTCTATATTTTGCCGGCCGTACTGTAAGAGGACAAGTTCGATAATTGCTCGTATAATTACGCACGGTAGTATAAAGTCGCTCGAGAAACTGTGCCGGGCGACGGTGATTACGGAAGCAGCCAGCCCAATATTTCAAGATCATAAATCTCACAAGTAATTCTTATAAGAAATATCCTCATTCCACAACCCTCATGGAAGACCAAACTGAGACAAAATAATCTAGGAGATGTACAAACCATAATTGATAAAAATGTTCATTGTTCACATTTCCCTAAAAAATAGTGGCGCGAGCTTGTCTACTTGTTGTTAATTTTCGTAAAGGCGGCGCAGAACTCGCGCCACGACCATTAGTAATTCGTCGTGGCGGTATAGGAAGACAAAATCAAAAAAGGGAGTATCATCAATCGTACGAGTTCCAAACGTTGGCAATTACTTTCATTGATTTTCTATTCTTGGCAATCTCGGCAGGCTGTTCTTCAGATGCGGAACTCACTCATAACAGGAAAAGTGCTTAATTGCGCTTGACAATTGATCCAGCCTGATTAGCACCAATGATACGGTTACCCGAACACCTTTAACAATGGATCTTGCAACTACGCTAGTAAATAAGGAAGGGACAACTCTAGCGCATTCGAGCAAAAGCGTAGTAAAACAACACGAACAGCCAGGCGTTCGGTGATTCACTAACTACAATAAGAAGCAAAAGCAGGTCTCATTAAGCGAGGCTCGGCGTCAAAGAGAATTAAGTAATTTGTAGCGCAGCAAGATTATGGTAATTAATAGGGTGATAAGGGGCACGAGTTGATGCTATTTCAGCAGGCCTTTCAAGCGGCATAAACGCGTATACGTCTACATGCAAGCCAGTTGAGCCAGCAAATCAACTACTCGCATTGAGTGAATGTTGACGCCCGCACGTGGATCGACGTGTCAAGTACCTATTTAATGAAAGCCGTTTAAACGTGCATGTGTATGTGCAAGTCAGTACTCGACGCGACAAACGATTTCGCAAACCTTACTGATAGGACGAGCGTCGGTAGTCAATGTTGCAAAATGCAGTTGATAAAACAAAATGGATGTGTTTATCCAGTTGGCTTTGGGGGGTAATTGTCATCGGGCGATAGGGTTTCCAATCGATCGAAAGAAAGAATGTGCGAACGAGCTTCTTATTAATGCAACATGACACTGCAACTCTGTGTCGAGAGTTTCCCTGATAAAAGCGAGATCGGACTTCTTTATCGGATCGAGAAACAGCAATCTTCGACTTCTGGCCCGCAGAACTTGGTTGAAGCAAAGAGTTGACCGAAAGGTGAACCTCGCATCATCCGATGTTTGTTATCATTAATCGATGCAAATACTAGTGCAAGTATTATCGTTTCGCTGATAACATAATGTTTCAGTGCTCGCCATTGACTTAATTTCCAAGTCGGGTGAGCACCCTTATCGCCACTATATGCATCCTTCAAAAAAGGCCCATTAGTGACCAGTGGGTTCTAACAAAGCTGAGGAAAGTGGGACTAGTAATTGTCGCCTGCCAAGATCACGAGTCTCAAAATCATGCAAGGAATTTGGAGTCTTGTTCTATCGAATTGGTAAACACCAGCTATAAAGCACAAGCCGTCCTCGTGAAGGGGCCGGGAGACAAAGTCATGCGCTGTACAGCTGACACCGGCTTATGAAACGCTGCCGCCACTTTACACGCCTGTCAACCAGTTCTACCTTGTCTTATCAATACAGAGTTCCCTGCACGTGCTCGATCTCGAACCACCATTCTACAACTGGAGCGAGCGAGAGATATTACCGGCCGGCTCGCTACCGGTCAAAGTCCTATGAGAAATGGCTGATGCAACGATGAAAGTCCATGGAAAGTCCATGGCTTACCGCCGAAATTCGATAATCAAGGGTGAAAGTACGTCTAGATAAAGGGAACGGGACGGAGAACCTCGGCGAACTTTACCCTCTGCCACCTCGAGTCATGCTCGCGCAATACGACAGCGCTTTCCCCAAATCTTATGGAGAATGTGACGCGTGCTTAGCCTCTCGGCGAAATCGAGTTATGTCATAATAACCTTTGTACGATTTCGCGCCATAGGAGATAGCAGTCGGCAGCAAGTGGCGCCGAATATCGCTGCCCGACTCACATTCTCACGTGGCGCATCCGAGAGACAATGACCGACAGGCACTTTGGACTTTGGTATAATAACCTACTCCGATGAAACTTTTGTCGTGACTGGAACCGAATCAAAGTAGACAATTGAAATACACTCCGAGTGTGTCATAAAGTTAACAATATCAAGGGGATCATTGCGATGATTCTAAAGCGCATTAACACACAATCGAGCAGAGCATCAGAATTTGCTGTCAATGAATTACATTTGGCTGTCTGCCTAGACGAAAGGAAAACTCTACGCATAAGATCCACGCATCGCTTTGTTTACTTGTCTTCGCGCTTCTGGCGCAACTAATAAATGACTTGCCAAAAGTAAAAGGCAGAGGTAAACATTTGCTTGAGATAGTCAGCAATTCGAATGCCGCGTGCGTATTTTCACCTGCAAGAGAACCGTTATCAGCGATTTAATTGAAGAATGAGTGTGGACCGAGAGTGCTGTGAAGGTTTGTTACCGAAATAGACGGCGGATGGTATTCCAACGATTAATCATACTCCACGTTTTCGTAATACATACGTGCCTACCAAAGTCTAACTGCCCCAGGCGATCCCGGAGAAATTCTTACGAGCTTGACTCAGCCTCAACATAGTAGGTTTTTGTACCTGCTTGACTCATCCTACCAGCCAGTTTTAAAACGCCACGCCAGTATGTGTTTTGTAGCAATTAAAGTAGGTACTCCCGGATAACAAACCGTGTAAAATGCGCTTCTGGCGAAGCAAGCTGTTAAACGAGGGTTAACAGCTCAATTTTATCAGGCCGAACAATTTTATCCGCGCGATCGCTCGCTATGAGGAGTGCGCTGATAACGCGCGGCAATGAACTTTAAACTGGAAGTTATCGGGTCCGGGCGATCTGCATCGGCCGCGATAATCGGGCTTGAGGGAACATCTGATGCGAGAGATAGCAAACGAAGAGAGTGGAAGGATCGGCCGATACAACACAGGCAAGGGTGACGCCGTTTCGGTTACTCCGGTTAGTCTTACCAGCTAATCGATTATAGAAACAACACAATAGGTGCTTGACGATATCTAGGTCGCTGGCGTCAAGTCTGGGACCCTTGCGCCTCATGACTTCGCTGTCGGGTAAGGGAAAAAAAGAATATGTCTGGGACACATTATTCCGTATTCTGCACGATAAAAATTACTCAAAACTGCAAAAGGTGCACGCTCATTGTCAATAATTGTGTTTAGGGCGACGGTAAGGGGGGAAGTGGACGATGGCACACACACAAGTACGCCGTCGGAGTGCCGACGCTCTTCTCGTACACACCATCTGTTGCATAAGAAATTCGATTCTCGTACATCGCAGGTGAATCCGCCAGGCGACAGATCCGCGCGCGAGAACCGCGGATAAAAATAGAGCCCGCGCGCCCGCGCGTGCGATTGCGGTTCACGAAAATATTTTGCACCGACAAGCACGGATAATCCCGTGCAGGTAGCTTGTATGCAAGATCTTAATCACTTGGCAATAGCACCGACATTCGTGGGCCCGGACTTGCAGGTGTCTTCCGCGTGCGTATTGCGTGCGATTTGTACGCGTGTCACGAAAGTGAAACTTTCGTCGGGCATATTTCTCCGATTGATTGGGTTGTCTACAACCCGCGCTAGCTTTACTCAATAGCCTGGACTATTCGAAACTGTTTGAAGTTTTACCTAGAAAACAAATTGCCTGAATTAGATTCATTTAATGCGGCAGATATTCACTATTCTCTTTTCGGTCAATATATACTCGAGTGTCTCGGGAAAGGCTGCTTCGCTCTTAGATTTGCGAAGGCGTCCTTTATATCGATTTCATTACAATTTCTCGCTCCGAGACGGATCGTGGCTGGGTGAGTGGGCTTTGCAAACGGATGTTCCGTTAACAACATGAAACAACAGTCACTTGCAATCTAGTCAATTACAATGGTCAGATAAGGTTTCACAGTCGCAACGTTTAAAAAATATTTTGAGAGACACACATCGACTGCGACCAATTACTGGCAGTTATCGTTTGACGATTTCATCGAGCGATCTTTGCCTACTGAGAAGTACACAACAAATACGCAGATTGTGTATCGCTCTCCCGTCCCGATAGTTATTACAAAACAACCACCGGAAATACGTTTTTTTTCGTCACGCCAAGAATGATAGCTAATGAGTGTAAGCTTTAAGCAACATCATCCTATTTGGTTAGTTATCGTAACAACTAGAGGTTAATGCTTCGCAGTAACGCCAGTATGCAAACGACCGTTCTACTCTCGATACATTATTAAACACCTACGGTCTATTAGTTGAAGCGTAACTCCCTGCCGATCGATGGAGCACGCAGATACCGAGCTGCGCTAGCAATCATGAATGAAGTTAATGAAAAAGCGCCTGCCAGAGTGTGAGAGTAACGTCTGCTAATCCCTGAGAACAGGGAACCTTTAGAATCGCCGGACCTTGTGCAATGAATAATCCCTCGAGTGATAATTCCATTTGCACCGGTCACGAAAGGCAAAGAATCACAAAACCTCCTTATCACTGATCGCACTGGAAACATATTGGAATGAATCCCTTTGGATTCGTATGTAGATTTGAATCGAAACTACCAGAGAACGTCGAAACTCACTCGTGCGAGTGAATGAGATTGTCGAGACTGAGCATTAATTACCCCTACTTGTTGATCACCGGGGGGGAAGCGATGTAGTCGAGGGAGCGATTGCCAAAGTACATACTGCGGTGCACGGGAGCTTCGTGCCGGCATGTACGCAGGACAACAATAAGAGCAAGTGTACGCGCACTGTCAGGCGGGGGTTACTGTCAGATGAGCTGATGCTGGAAAGTTGAGGCTATTCAAGGATAAGGCGTCGTGTGACCGTCTGTTACGAGCTGGGCTTAGAATCCGACCTTGGCGGCGAGGCCGGTCTCGATCGGTGGAGTACCCCATTCAGCGGGGGGCGCCGACACAACTTTGCAGCGGCGGTGCCAGCGATACTGGCAACGGAAACTATCGTTCCTGCTCCTCCCGGTCCCGGCACGTGTGCCGCACGGCAAGCATTTTGCCGAGGACTTCTGCCGCAGGAGAGCGATGTAACCTCTCAAGGCCTGGCGGCCGTGGTCGGCGCACTAATGCCACTGGCACTCGCGCGATCATTCACTGCTGTCATCGAGGCGGAGTTCGCGGGTGTCGGACGCGAGGTATTTGAATATTTCACTGCGAGCTGTGGGGCCCGAGGCTTCGTTTGGCGGAGATTTCGTCGGATGGGCTGGACACTCACCTCGAAGAGGGCGAGCAGCAACTTGATGTAGAGCCTCCGCACGCCGAGGGACTTGCCGATGGATGCCAGAAATATGATGGCAAGCAGGATCATAAGGAACGGTGTCAACAATAGGGAGAACGCAAAAGACACTACCGTCCACAACGACGCCATTTTGCTTACTGACGAGAACTTCGCCGAGACCTGCCTCAGCCAGTCTGCCCAGTGCCCACGAGAAGCTCGCCCCTCTCCAGACTGTCTCCCTCACTCACTGATAAGATATAGCGGTGCTCTCGCTTCCTCTGCAGGACTGCGAATGTTGTGCAAAAAATCTAGTCAGCGGCGACGCGCTTCGAGATCCCGAGGATCCCCGGACTAGACTCGTCACTTACCTCCACCTACCGAGACCCGAGCACAGCATGTATAATTCAATAACCACCGTTTTCATTGCCGACATCTTTCGGAGCCTGCTCCTATTTGTTCATTTCTGTAGCTTTATTTATTGTTGACATGTGAAAATAAAGTTTTACTTGCAAATTATACTCACCCGTGCGTGCCTGATTATCTATCTTATATTATATGTTGTTTCAGACCTGCAATGATATGGAAAATAGTAAAAAATCTCGAGCCGAGTTTCAACGTGTAAGTAACATATGCGATGAAGGTGCACTTTCAATTGAATTCTCGGCGCAAGAGGGTTATAGAATGATTACATACTTGTATAAATGGATGGATCTTAATGAAACCGATTTTGAAGAACGCGCTTGTGTGCGCAGTGTATGCTCGCTTTGGCTATCTGGCTATCAGTTAGCCACTCGGTTGGTATAGAGCACAAGCAGTGTAACGAGTAAGCTTCATCGTTCATACATTGGATTGGTCTACGTTAGCAAAATGTCGAACGCCGAACTCAACCCAAGACCCTTGGCGGTTTCTCCCTTGATTAGGGTAAATAAAATTATTTGTCAACGTAACATAATCGGGAAATTTGCGCGACACACACCGCGGTCTTGTAGTCTGAAAAAGCATTGCCTCAAAGTCACGTCTTTATTGAAGAAATCCAAGTACATCGGTGTGGAGATTCGCAGATGATTATATTACATAATTTCCACAATACTTCGTACATATTAATTTAATTGTTACGCCTGAAACCAGGAATCGAGATTACTTCCATGCTTATAACAATTTTAATTCATCTCGTGAATTACTTTCGTGGCATGAGATGTGTGTCAGATCAATACCATTCACTTCCATAACCCCCCATACAATTCTGTTGATATTACAATAATATCGATTACGTTATTGCAAAATTGCGTTCATACTTATACTCTGATTTTATTTCCAGTTCAGTCGCTGGACCCTTCTAGGCCTTGGAGTGGCCTATGGAGCATTCCATTACAACAGACTTAGCAAAAGGGAGAATGCTCGGCGTGAGCAGGAACTCAGGGATAAACCAATGCGTGATGCAAAATTAGCAGAAGAGAAGAAACGCTTGCAGAAAGGTGAGGAAGATATCACTGATTTAAAACAAATATCGATAGGCTATCTAATTGGAGACTTAACTATCTCTGCAACAGGATATCTGCTTCATTGTTAAACTACATGTATTAACAAAAATGATGTGTTTTACAGAGGAGATGAAGATGTTGGACGACCTTCTAAACCCACCTAAATAATCAGTCATTGTACCAGTACATTGTTAGTATTCCCATTTAACAGAAAGGAAGTGCTTACTAAGTGTATGTGTTGTCTGAAATGGCCAGAAATGCCATGGAACGGATATCAATGATTTTTTAGCAGTCTTCAACTAAATTTTACATTGTACATAATTGTTCTGAAATAAATATACCTCTCACTGCATTCTAAAGAATTTTCATTGAGAAATCACGATACAATGACCATTCCTACTTTTCTAATGTATGGCTTCCGAATCTATTACCTTAAAATAAGGTTATATATAAAATTGAATACAAAGATCTTGGAGCACTATATTCACATAAGCTAGATATCCAGTATGTTCTTTAATCATAGATTAAAAATGACAAAAATTTCGCCCGAACAGGGACTCGAACCCTGGACCCTCAGATTAAAAGTCTGATGCTCTACCGACTGAGCTATCCGGGCGATGAGTATTTTGGTGCAAAACCGCCTGATGAGTCTGATTTACCAAGATTAAGTGTTGAAAATTTGTAGACACTGATTTTATAATTGTAGATATTAGAAACAAATGATGGGTCGAGGACTTGTTACAGGGTGAGAAAGAGATTCAGTTATGCGTTAACGGTTTATTCGTTTGGTATATATTAATCTTGGTCTTCATTTTTAACAGCTCGTAAATTTTGTATCTGTACAGATAACGCAACGTGTGAAACAATGAATTAAATATTTTAGATTCCGTGATTGTTCTATTGAATAGTACATCAAAAAGTAACAAAACTGTAGTGTTATTAAACGTAGATTCAGAAAACTCAGTATTTACGACTTACATATACAATACACGAATATATGTACTTTAGGTAAATGCGAGTTCATTTGATATAACTATTGTCAGAAGAGCACCCAGAGATTCTTGTTCTTGTTCCCAATGAAGAGCTTGTCTCAACCAGCTTCAAGCTTGGACGATGTTTGTCTTGTTATCCGCAGTAATCAACTGGAGGAGACTGCCACTTGCAGGTCTCTCCTGTTTCTGTGACCACTTCCAGAAGAGACTGCATGCAATAAGAAAAGTCTTATGTAAAAGAGAAACTTGACAGTCAAGTGCAGTGCCATGGAATAATACCCACTTGGAGATAAAATCAAGAGGTGTCCAAGCACTGGTATCAGCCTTGGGCATCCACTTCCTGTTCATAGGGGTATCCAGAGTAACAGGCAAAATACAGGCTACCAAGGAATTAGCTGGAAGACCACTCTGTTCAGCTGCTAGTGATTTAGTTAACTGATGGACTGCTGCTTTAGCCATTCCATAGCCGATCATACCTATTGTACATTCAATAAATAATACGTGAAAAAAGGCGGAAGAATAATGACGAATCTTTTATTGCACTCATTTAATTTATCTAGACCTGGGGTATCGGCCAGAGCTGCTTTGGCACCAGTTAAGGAAAGGAATCCACCTTCCTTCAGGTAATGAGCAGCAATGCTACCAGCAATTACAGAACTGCATACACTTTGCTTCCACATAAGGTCACAGTTCTTAACAAAGTCCTGGTGTGCAGCATTGCCACCTGCCCATCCACCAGCCACACATATGACACCATCTACTTTATCTTCGTTCAGGATTTCCTTGACTTGCTTCAAGATATCTGCTTCCTTGAATAATATATGGGCAAGGATTAGTCATCCGTATCCTGTATCAAGGTTGCCACTCATATGATACACTTACCTGTTGCTGAAAGTTACTCTCAGCATTCACAACAATATTTGCATCAGCCTGATCATTCGGTTTCATATCAATGGAACCGACCCACTGAAAATTTTCGACGATCTCATTTTAGCACAAAATAGCTAGTATTTTTTTTAATACGCTGATCGATGATGTTCGATTTTAATACATTTTTTGGGAAATTAAAGTACATAATAAACATGAACGGTGATAAGGTACGAAATAGTGTTGACAAAAAAAGGGACGGAGATTAATGTATTTCGCAACAAGTGGTTTGTATCTCGCAAGAGATACTGTAAGGTGTAATGTGAAAGGTCCTGGTTCACTGATTCCGGCCTTGGATCAGATTCCCTACATTCTCGATGGCTGTACAGCAATTGCCACTCTGTGGCACGCGTTTATTACAAAAAGTCGAGGGCATCACGATTGATTCTCAAAATCATTGATAACACCTCTGTTGAAAGACACCTCATCAATATACCGATATTCGAAATCTTGCGCGGCTATGTCCGCCGGTTCTACGTAACAATCGAAGCGCCAAAACTTTTGCAATTTGAAATAAATAAATGCTAATAGTGCAGCTTCTGATAATACTAGAAATCATTTGTTTTAACTAAGCACTTTTTCCTGGTACAATGCGTGTAAAATTCCGATTCTTGGAAAATGAACACCGGTGTTCTCGAATCGATTACCCATTCGAACTAAAAGGAAGACTGAAGATTTGAAATGATGAATTAGTGGAAATGAAATTCCAGGGCGACCGGTAATGAAACTCTTTGGAAAATGAAAGGGAATTACCCTAGGATTAGTATAAAATCTTTTACTCACCCAATTCTTCGATTTGAATTGGGCAACACAAGCAGAGCCAAGGGCTCCCTTGCCCCCGTAAACGATAACACGTCCAAGTACCGTCGCCATTGTTCGATAAATGAAATGATCTCGACTGTGCTCGCGAGCACTCGCGAGATGAATCGGATGAATCCGAAAGCCTGCGAATGGACACGGAATTGCACGGAATAATACGGAACGGTACGAGTGACTCTCGGAAAACTCCGTGAAAGGATTGCTAGATTGCCAAATCTTGCCATGAACTACCAATCTAGATGGTCGGGTAACCACACGCGCGGTTACCTGACGCTCTCAACCACCGAGAGCAAATTAATTACAATTTCTTTTCATCACGAAACGAACAAGGAGAACTAACGAATGATTAATTACAGACACTGTGCTAAAATATGAGACTCCTTCGGAGTCGCCCAGTTTACTGAAACTCGATCGATCGAATATTGGAACTTAAAACTCTTATATTGTTTTGCGTCTTACAAACATTCCTCTGAATCCTGCTTCATGCTGCTATGAATAGACCCGGAATAAGCAGGAGAGTCTAGTGATAATTTCATTGTAGAACAATCGAATTTGGATTTGCCAATTTGAAGTTATTCGGATAATGCGACGGAGAGTGGAATAGTCGATTCGTATCTGACAAGCGACTGTGTCGATAGGTTTGCAGTTGGCGCGTCGACTCCCTAAAGAAGGTGGCAACATCGCGAAGAAGGGACCCTGCCCGTAACGTTCTCCGGGATCGTAGGTCTAGTGTGACGTCACGGTAGCCTAGTTGGGTTAGGTTTTACACTGGAAATTCTAACGAAAAATTTTTTGTTTGACGATTAATGTTTTCCCCGTCGTGTCTGCCGGAGTGAGCGACGTGGAGAGGCTACGCAGTCGCGAACAGTAAGCGTATTTCGTGAACGGTGCGATTGCGAGAGCCCGCGCTAGCGGCGTATATGAGATTTTAAACGGAAAATGAATCGACATGAAGGTACTCAGTATCGACATGAAGGTACGTACGTGTGCGCTCCTCTTGACTAGCAAGTCAGCTTGCAGTCCGGGCGCTAAATCGGTGGTTATGCCGATTGCAAAGTCCTACGATTGGGAGCCATTAAGTTACATGCATAATGCCCCTTAGCGAAATCATCATCGGGATTATAAGATCAGGAGTGCACGGGACATTCGACGAGAGACATTTCTCGCGAACCCCCGTGATCCCTATCCCAAAGGGTCTAATGTCAGGGGCCAGATGGCAGCACGCATTGAAAATTTACTCTAATTTATGTGGATTTATAATGCTCGGCCCCGATGTTTCCAATCAATTTCTCACGCGTGATGACACCTTTCTCTCCCTTATTTAAATGACTCAGCCAGGAGACGCGCTCGATCGACTTTTGTCAGCTGTCAGAATACCTCCCCAGCTGACCCTTGGGAGATCACTTTCCTCCTTTGATCCCCTTCTCCTTTTGGAGGCTTATCTCTTATAAAACATATTGCAGCAATTTTGCTAGCTTTCCCTGGCGTTAGACCTGATTGCTTTGAGACCCTCTACTATTAATAGGGCTCCACTCCTTGAAATACTGGCCTTTGTATCCTACATTGTTGATGACACCAGCACAGTGTCAGATATGCCAAAAATAATGCCTATCCTTTATGCGTTTCCTTTGTTAACCAACAGAATGTTTCTTTCTACATTGCCTCATTGAGCTTTGCACTAGCGGCTATTGTACTGTTGTTAATGTGATATTTTTTTATGCATTTTTCACGCACCATTGTTACATAATTATCATTTAAATATTTGTCATATTCAAAGTCATCGTATAATGTAGTTATTATATCTATATATGTTGCATACCACTGCATGTATTTATGGAATCTGATTCCACTACCATTTTCCTTTGTTTCCCAACAAAAGTCAACCTTGTAGAAGTCTGATTGCATAGTATAAAAACCTGGCAAAGAAATATAATCATGTAAAGCAAATTATAGCTGAGCAGAAACAACAATTACATATGATGCTTATGAATATGAGCAGCTTTGAAATATGCTTTGTAAATAGCACCTCTATGTAGTGAGAAATGCTAATACAAACATACGCCACAACGTATTATGTTTTCTTACATTCATTTTGAGTTCATTGGAGGCTAATATCTTGATGATTTAATAATTTCAGGGGTAAGCTGTGACTGCTGCTTAAAAGGACACTTCAGGGGTCGCAGGTACAAGTGCCTGGTGTGCTTTGATTTTGATTTATGTGCTACTTGCTATGAGGGGGGTGGATGTAGCACAACTCACCACACTGATCATGCTATGCAATGCATACTTACTAGATCTGACTTTGGTGCGTACCAATTTCAAATTATACTCATCTCTTGAAATACTTTTGAAAACGTGTTGATACTCTGATACTTGATACTTACAAAATGATTTTGAATATTCTGACTCTTTATAGACCTCTATTACGGTGGGGAGACAGTAACTGGGGAACAGCCCCA
Organism: Crossocerus cetratus; assembly: GCA_963675795.1. Lineage (NCBI taxonomy): Eukaryota > Metazoa > Arthropoda > Insecta > Hymenoptera > Crabronidae > Crossocerus > Crossocerus cetratus. The sequence goes on along the minus strand of OY776666.1, from coordinate 14,318,772 downwards.
ATCCCTAACTTGCCCATACTGTAGCAGAATGGGATTCACAGAAGCTACACTGCAGGAACATGTTTCTGCAGAGCATCAAGACTGCTCGTCTGAAGTTGTAAGTTGGAAATGAGTTGAAAGGTGGTATGCAATACATTGATATTAAAATTATGTGCGCAGGTCTGTCCAGTCTGTGCATCTATGCCAGGTGGTGAACCGAATCATATGACCGACGATTTAGCCGGCCATTTGACTTTGGAGCACCGCAGTGGACCAAGGGACCTGATCTCTTTCCTAGATGAACCTACATCTAGACTTAGACGGATACCACATCCAAATAGAGGCATTAGTGGATCACGACCACGCAGGTATAGTTATTTGTACTGGTAACTTTGCATTTATACATAAATGTATATCGATAATATTTAAAGCTATTACCTTTATGTATTGGCAAGTAACAGAATTGTGTTTAAAAAGTAATATTGTGAGTACAGTCTTGAATGTATTTTAATGCTGCCCAAACAATGCAATAGTGATTCTTCACTGATGCATGTATGAAGTGCTGTGCAAGTTCATCTTATGTGTACTTTCATTTTAAAGTCCTAGTCCCTTCTACTCTCTACTCAGTACTAATATATTGTGAAATATTATACTTTAATCATTTAAATAATTCAGTGGTACAGCCTAGACATACACACTTTGAAGGCAGCGCAATAGTGTTTTGAGCCCCCGCGAAAACAGGATCAAAATGGATTTCACTTACAGTCCATCATCATCTCACCTTAGATAATGTTCATTGGCATGTCATTGGACCTGCAGGTCCAATATGCATTTCAGTTCGTCTGGTGGATTGAGTCCAAGTACTCGTGACGCTATAGACCCCATTGCAGAATTACTGTCTCAATTATCGGGTGTTCGTAGAAGTGTCGGAGGAAGTGGTCAGAGTTCGTCTGCGTCGTCGCAGCTTCAACAGTTACAGATGCAGCTACAATTCGAACGGCAGCAAGTCAGGGTATGTAGATGATGAAATCTCAGATGCTTGAAACAGAAGATGCAACCTGTGTTGATCAATAGGCTTCAAGGCATCAAATGGAACGATTACCAAGGAGACAGACGCAAGCGATCGGTTCTGTAAGCGGCAGTGGCGGTGGAGGAACGAATAGTGGACATTCTACTACTATGGCTAGTGTCGTTGCGAATAGTACGAGTAATAATAATAATGCGACTAACGCGGCCAACCCGTCCGGTGTATCTTCTACAAACTCGCAAAATGGAATGTTTCTGTTACCAAGGTAATTTCGAATACCAATCCCCTGGCTTAAGTATAAAGATAACTGTGCAATAGACGCAATGGCTTAAATGGTGGTGTGATGTTTGCAGATGCATCTCGAATACTTTATCGGACTCACAGCAGCAAAGTATCGAGCGTGAAAGTGCAAATAGGAGTCTTTTTACCCGGGAGCTGATTCTTGGGACTCTATGTCAAACGTTGCCAGAATTACTGCAAAATCTCTCTACTGCGGAAACATCGGTGTCTAGTGCGACTACTGCCACGACTACAAGCGACCTACCAAGCGCTAATACTTCCACAATGTCGACAAAAAAATTAAGTTTATCTCAAGAGACAAAGAGGGATCAAGCAATGAGTAAACCCATAACGCAAACGTCTACGCAGCAGTCGCTTTCTGTTCAGGCTGCCGCTGGCGGTCTGGGAACAGGTGTACCGAGTCAGGGCTTGCCCCCAAACTCTAACAGCCATGCACTGCAAAATACACTAGTGGTTCAGACATTGATGCATAGCGTGTTACCTCAGCCATTGGTAAGTGCTCGCGCCAAGCATTAAACATAATATCACGACTAGGGAATAATTTTTCTGCCTTACGTAAATTAACCGCGGTCCGATTAGAATTAATGAGAGGGTCCGCGTACGCGAGAGCATGCGAGGGGGTTGCGAGGATGGAGCGGGAAGTAATCGGGCGTTTATGATACTGGGCTCTAGGTATTGCAGCAACCACTGCCGACGCCAATTAGGAATACCGGAACTGGAACTATCAGAGAACCGATAGCAAGCCCGGCACCTGTGTATCTGAGAGGTGGTGTGGGTCCGGTCGCAGTAACAGGTCCATCGCGTAGGAAGCCGGTTAGAGCTGTAGATGGGAGAAATCAATCTACGGAACCTCCACCTCCACACTAACCCCTCCTTAGCCCGTACCCACCATCCTTGATTCCTCACAGGACCCTCTAGCACTAGTCCTAGCATTGTTTAGAACACCTCATCATTATTGTTATTATTATAATATTATATATTAATAATTATTCGAATGCCCTCCTCCTCATCCTCCTTGTCCTACCACTTTCAAAACTCTAATCTCACCATCTTTCGCCGTTACGTGACATGGAACAAGGGCAAGGGCTGATTCGCCGACACGTGCAAATAATGTACATAACTCACTTGTTGCATTCATGCTCGGAATAATTATTTCTTTCACTTTTCGGTGAGTCTTGCCACGTTCTTCCATAAGGAATCGCTATGTACGTACGCAAATTATCCATCGAATGCAGAGATAGGTCATCCTAATAGATACGATACACTACATTTTAGAACACAACCATCCCGCAATGTTTTATGCTTTATAGTTATATTTAAGTGTCAAGAATCGCTTGTTGCTTCGCTTTTACTTGCGGGAGCCGAATTTTTTTAATATGTACTTCTGGTTCATGGGAAAATTATAATTACTCACCACCGATCATAATACCATCATATCATTTGAACATGCAAATTTGTTGGTGGACCATTCCTTGACAAGTTGACAACTAGTCAATTGGTATCGTTATACTGCAAAATGGAGGGATTAGATTAAGTTGCAGGGCACTGGTCGAGAACAGAGTACCCACGGAGTATTTATTACGTGCGTTCAGATACTTAATTATTTTCGGTTATTCGTCGAGATGAACATGTCATGTGTCACGAGCAAGCCATTTGACTATACTGTTTTCAAATTTTTTGCATCTAATTAGTCCATTTAATGGCATACAATTAAACTGCTTATACTTGCTAACTAATACGCGATGTAAGGAGTATACGATGCACTGAACTTAACACTTCCTTCCGTCTGAAAATGAAGTTTTCGGTTTGCTTTCGTGAGCGTGACTCATCCGCAAAAATTGGTAGTGATGCATCAAAGCATGTGCGTGTGACGTACTAAATTAGCATTCGGTATTAAAAGTTCTACTGAAAGTAGAAGAGTATGGAAGCCGTTGGTCACGAAAGAACGATGCTCTTCTCATGATATTAATCCATTACTCCTTTCGCAAAGAACGATCCCGCACCTGCCCTTCCCTTAAAACATATGCATTCATCGTACTGTAATTAATTTTCGCTTGTAATATTTTCTTATCCGACCTCGCTTTATTTGTGGGTGCATCTGCAAGATGCGGATGAAAATGGAAACTGAGAAAAATTATATAGACATATACACACACTTACACGTATAAACTGATAAAAAAAAACTTATACGAAATATTTAGCGTGTGATTTTCTTTTTGTTGTATCGTCGTTCAACTCTTGCGCATTCAGACACGCTCTGATGTGGGTGCAAAATTCTGTGGTGACATCACGGTCGAGTAGAAGGGCTAGAATGCACTGCGTTCCATTATCGCTGTTTCTCTCTTGTTCCTATTAATTTTTCGCTTACACTGTTTCACGGGCTTCCTTATTTTGCAAGATGGTCCGTATAAGTGAATACAATGTATGATTCTAATAACAATAATTCGCCACCCATTCGCTTGTGGTGCGCGACCGCGCGGCAGTTATACGGGACTGATGAAGCGCCGGTGTAAAAGAGTAATTGCCTTAACACAAAATACCTGAAAAATTATGGGATAAATCTGACCTTCTAACGAATGTGTGCTTATCGCAGAAAAACTTTACGCATGATATTTCAATAAACATTAATGTATACTGATCTGGACTGAATAAACATGTGCATACTCGAAACTCTCATGTAAGAAGAATCTCGCTGTAATGTTACGCGCGCTTGGATGACTGATATTGGTATTTTGCTTGAGAGAACAAACTAAAACTTCCTTAATCGACGTGTTGCATACGAACTCACGAAATGCAGAACGAAGCAAGACTCTTAAAACACTATATCACTACTGTATAGACGAGGATAAATGTTAAGCCTTCTCTTGCGCCAAACCAACAACACGTCGTTAAGTTCCCCTGTTTCCACGTCACTCGTCGATTGTGAGAACTTTACTTTTTACACGGCCATGTGTAACATAATGTACTGTGGGGGTTTCCGAAATCCAAGACGTTCTCGAGGGGCAATGTAACGTTTCCGCTCGAAGAGCCGACTACTGTATTATTACTGTTATGTTTCTACTGTTAACTCTCTATCGTCTGTCTTTAATCCTGGAGTTTTAGGATACACTTAACAATCGTTTTTACATTACACTTACTCGTAGAAGCGAAAGGGTACCTTGGAATTAACATCGCAGAGTATCGATGCTGTGGTTTCATCGGGTGGCAGATTCAGAACCTTACGTTCTCTTTATCTCCTTCGTTCTTAAAGTATTAGCTCGTAAGCTTTACCCCCTTTTGGATCCCGTTTGATAAATAATACGTAACTCAATGTACATAAAGTTAAGCGATGGAAAGTCCAGTAGGAACCTTTCGTTTTTCGTCTCGCTCGGATAGTTCGCTGAAGCAAAGGAATACTTATACGTAGCTCACCTCGTTTCGCGTCTCGTTAAGTTGCGACACTTGCAATTACTTGTAATATTTCCATTATAGAACAAGTAGCCGCGCGCGTCTCTCATACTCGGCGGAGAAACCGAATTGCGCAGAGAAAAGGGTTTAGAGGGAGTCGCAAGGCATTGGTAGCCGCAAATATATGAATCCGCAGCTAACACGTCTGGTGGAATTTCCGGTACTGCGTGTTATGTCTGACAACGAAACATTCGTAGACTACCGTAAAACTAGCAAGGACTCGAGTATACTATATCCGTTAACTTAAAGTGCGTACAATTCTCCCAACCTCCCTCCCCAACCCCCTCTTAACCGGCGAGGAATAAGTCTTTCCTTCACGCGAATCGATGTTTCGATTTGTATTCACTATGTTTTACGTATAATTGCCTACCATACAAATAAATAAGTAATATATAAATATATATACATATATATATATATATATATTATAAACATATATATATATGCGTACGTAAAAATATATTGATGCGTACCCACACAGACACACGTACACACAACGTGAAATCCACACGTGTCTGGCATGTATGTATGTAAGTGTACAATAACACCTAATAAACACTAGACGCGCGTGCGACAAGCACTGCATATCACGAATCTCGATAGCAGTGTCGATACGGCATGATTTTAACGGAGAATCTTAAAAAGACCGTGTTCTTTTAGGAGGATCTAATTGAATTGTCCTCGAACCCCTCTGATTTAACGCATTGCGCTCTCATTGTGGTACTGTTTCTTACTGTAATAATCGATCCTTAGTGGCTAATAACACGTTAGGGCTTGTATCTAGCTAGTTGCGTCCCGGTGAGGCGGGGTGGAAGCCTGACTGTAATATATAATGCGATATAATTTTACCGTAGGGAATGTATCGTTAACATTGTACCATTTTACTCGGGAATCATAATTCGAGTCGCTCTAAGACCGCTATACTTTAACTGGTAAGGGACTACCTGGTAACAAGATAAAAAAAAACATGCAGAAACTCTTTGTAAACGTGGGAAAGGAACCCTTCTTCTCTTGTTTTGTACCGATCGATTGTCGATATTTATTTAGCTGCCGCTTGACCGTAGTATTTTTGTATACCTGCGATACAAAAAAAGAACAACTTTAGTTTCAACGAAGGCAGAGGCCGGCCACGCGTTATCTTCCTCACGTCTAACAGACAGTGCGTCTTTCTTGAGGAGTCTCGCACTAACTGCTAATGACTGTAGCAAAGGAAGAATAAGGTGTGTGCAGTAGCTTCGACGGTCCAGAAAGCGAGCGACTTCGTCTCGTGAGTTTCTTTCTAATCGGGGGTGGTGAACGGGTGTACAGGAGGGTTGAATCAAAAGGAAAACGCTTTCCGAGTAATTCACCGGTCGTCAAGCGGCGCATAAACGCGAGAAAGAGCTAAGTCTACTGCGAAAAATATCATGTGACTCAGTGTGACTTTATAGCGAAGGGCGAGAACTTTGTGTTGTGTGCATGCCGACGAGGAGTGCCTGTGACCAAAGCCGAGAACGAGAGAATGCGTGTGCGCGCGTGTCTGCGAATTCGACGAGAACTGGCAATGCTAGTTGAATTGATTCCAGTTGACAAAAAATCCTATTTCCGAATGTCTCCGATTGTTCGCACGGCAATCGTGCCAAGGGGGGAGAACTCCTGTTGACTAACACACTGCGGCAAGACCCACATTGCGTTTGTTGTTCTGTATTCGAGAGCTAACTGGTTCCGATGAATTCCTATCACTGGCCGAGCCACGTGGTGCAGACGGCGATATCATCGGTATTTTAGAAGTGTAATTGGCTTTTCACGTGTGTGCTTTTAAAGTAAAACTTGTCGTACACAATATGTGTTAGCTGGTGTCTATAGTCTTGACAATTAAAAAAGGAGAAGTACACGAAATAGGTTTCGCACGATTGCCATAGGGCGAGAAACGCTGTCTGCGCCACGTCTCTGGCTTTGCCAGCAGACACTCGATGTTATCACCGCGAAGGCCAGGATCTAACTGAAACTGTGCCCTCCGGTTACTAATACCTGCGCCTGGGCTATACTTATGGATACTTCATATAGAAAGCCGTTCCAGCAGGTACGCGAGATTAACGCGAATTTTTACCTGACTTTTTAAGGACCGATCCACGCGAGCGTGCGAGTTCGAGGATCAAGAGCGCGAGAGGTCTCGCGAGAAAGAGACGAGGAGGAAGTGCATACAAGGGACGACGACGTGCACAGATACCTAGCGCGGCGAGTATCAATGATGAGCGGAAAGTGACGATGAGCATTACTACTAATGTACTAATAGAGAATTCAAGTGAAGAAGAAGAAGAAGAAAATCCTTATACATAATGATCATTGAATTGTAAATTGTGTTTTGGTTGTATTTTGTGTTATACGCCTCTGATGCTGAATATAATGGAAATTCGAGTAAACCTGCTTCCTCATTTTTCTTAATCCCTTTCGTGTATTGGTATATTTCCTTGTATGGTTCCACTTCTGCGACCAGATGAACTTTATTGGTTCCGGGTGTTTTCCGGTTCCGATTCAAGACTGAACACAGCTGCGAGAGGGGAACGCGCATGCGCCTGTTTATCTCTTCTTCACGCGCTCACGCGTAGAATGATTTTGAAAATAGCCCATGCGGTGCTAACCGAATGATATTAGCGTCCGCGCAGCTCTCCCTTCCAATTCGGATATTATCCAAATTTGTGCATATCAGTCAAGTAATCCTACCGAAAATGGGTCCCCTCGAAAGTGCGAAAAAAGTTGCGGCCTTCAAGGCCATCGACGAGTACGTGAAGGTAACTTATTTTTCTCTCCAATGCGTATTTCTCCATCGCAGGTTATGCATAGAAACCGGCGCCGATCTCCGAAAATCTTATCGTATTATCGTTTTTCAGGATAACAACATTATTGGAGTCGGCAGTGGATCGACTGTGATCTACGCTGTCCAAAGACTGGGTACAAGGAATATGTATCTTTACCATCGTCAACAAGCTTTCATAATTTTTCACGATCCCAATATGCGCACGTGCAGTACTCTATGCTCTAATATCTGACCTTTGAACGTGCTCGTATGTGCTTAGAATTTATAATCTTGTGGAGTTTATGAGGAATATTTCTATTTTCAGCTGAGAGAGTGAAAAGTGAGAATCTCAATGTTGTATGTGTACCTACTTCCTTCCAAGCGAGGCAGCTCATTGTGAATAATCATCTGACTCTTGGAGATTTGGAAACTTACCCCAAAGTAAACAACTACCTAGTAATCACGAGACATTTTATTTAGTCTACGTCACTATTTCTTAATTTCATATCTACTTGCTTGTTCACAGTTGGATTGTGCCATCGATGGTGCTGATGAGGTTGATTCTGAGATGAATCTGATCAAGGGTGGTGGTGGTTGCTTGTTGCAAGAGAAGATCATAGCATCCTGTGCCAAACAACTTATTATAATAGCAGATTACACGTAAGAAAGCTCTTTACAAAAACATTATCTCCATAAACATCAATCTTCAATTTCTAGTAAGAACTCCCAAAAACTCGGTGACAAGTACAAAAAGGGGATCCCTATTGAAGTAATCCCCATGGCATACGTACCTGTTCAAAAAAAGATTGAGAACAGCTATGGGGGAAATGTGGAGATCAGAATGGCAATGGCTAAAGCTGTGAGTATGGAGTTTATAAAAGATACAGTATTGTAATAATCACCAATGTATCTCTACAGGGTCCAGTCATAACAGACAATGGAAATTTCATTCTGGATTGGCACTTCCCAGATGACATAGGCAACTGGAGCAAAATCAACGCGGATATATCGTTAATACCCGGAGTGGTTGAGACAGGTCTTTTCATAAAAATGGCGCAAAAGGCATATTTCGGCATGCCGGACGGAAGTGTCAAAGAACAATCATAAAACAAGCCGAGAACACTACTATTAATGTTAAGATTGCGTTTTATACTTTATGAATGTCTATGAATGTTGAAGGTTTTACAGAACATGACAATGGGGCTTAGAACACCCTGATTAACTTGCCATATCTTTACAAAGCATAGTTGTGTCCTAGACTTATAATGTACTCTCGTATTCGGAATGCTGTTGTGTCTCGACGAAAGTGGATTTTAAGGAAAGTTCTGTTACAGACTGAACATAGTACAATGCTAGTAGTTCGATTATTAAGACACTATTATTTATACCACTTGGAATGTCTCGTACTTAAGGTCTCTATGTTAGAGTACTTCTTCCTCCCAAAGAGAATCTGTTTTGCTCAATGAATGAAGTTACTTATGTGTACAGGTGCTAATGTACAATAGAACTAATGCATTCTCCGAATAAAACGCAAGTTTTTATACAACTCCTACTCTTCTGCTTCACCTCAGATTCTACCATGGACTATTTATTATTCTGCAACGTTTACATGTTTACAGTATACAGAAATTATGTATTGCGAGGATAAAAAATGCCTGTTTTTTAATAAAAAATTGAAAAAAATACGCCCGAACAGGGACTTGAACCCTGGACCCTCAGATTAAAAGTCTGATGCTCTACCGACTGAGCTATCCAGGCCATGCGAGGGTCCTACATTTAGTGACGCATGGCGCTATTGAATCACCGAGATTGTTTATAAATATTTAATAATATAGAAAAAAAGGTTAAAATACTTGTCCTAAGCCGACAATATCCTTTAAACCCGTGCAGACCATGCGCAAGATGATCAATGTAATTCCTGTGTGTAGAGGAATACAGTAGTAGAAGCCGTACTTGGAAGTGTAAGCTCCAAGAGATTAAATTAAACAGGCAAATGACTTTATCAAAAACAAGAAGTCACATTAAATCATGCCAGTAAGCCCTATTAATTAAAAGGGTGTAGTCCGAAGGGGTGGGAGCATAGCAAAACTAAAAAATGTAAATGAAAGAAGTGGAAGAGAGGAGGACGGGCTTGCGGAGGGTTGAACGACCTTCTCGTAACTCAGCGGGGTCTGATGTGCGAACGATGTAACTACTTAACCCCGCTCACTCTTCTGTGATTTACCCCGAGACCCTCCTTCTCACTGGTCAGCATCTCGAAGCCTCCTGCTTCCTGGCTTCCTTTTAATCGGCTTGTTATCCTCAACTTGCCACTTGCTTGGCGTCACCCCGTGTCCTTTGCATATTCACCGAGTTTCATCGCGTCCTCGTTTGCCGGGGATAAATGCAATAACACGACGGGGGTGCCCGACTATTAGGATTTCTTTGCGGCTTTACTTACGGTGGCTTTCGGCTCAGCCTCCTGAAGTTCTTGGAGGCTGTGCTTTTATAAGACTTACTCAAAAATTCACTTACCAGAATTTGCTAAAAATTCACGAAATGTGCAAAGCTCTATTTACAAGCTGTAAAAGGTCCATTTTTACTTGTTATTCTTGGCACTGGACTTGTGAAGAGTAATTGCAGTGATGCTCGTTTCAAAAGGTAGTTGACATTGAAATCGATCTACAGGATTCTCATAATGTGCGTGGGGTGTATGAACCGATAAAGAGATTGGTCGGGGCCGCAAAATCTGGTCCGCCTTTTTGCCGGAGGAAACTCGCCGACGGTCATGGGTTCTTTCAGCGCATGCATTTACGCCCCCGGTTGCTCGGCAAGGAGGGGGGGTTGTATTTCAAGAGGCAGCGCGCGATTTCATCCCTCATACGCCGAGCACGCTCCTTTCGGATACGCGACAACCGCTCTTCGCCACAGCTACAAGGAAGAGAACCGTTAGATTTTGGGAAGACAGGACATCGCATCCTCGACGCCAACCCTTACATCTCATCACACCCGGAGTATCAGACTTTTATCAGCATGAGGGTACGTCTGTCGTGTGTGTTTAAAGAATTGATGTTCTTATTATTTTCGCGGATTAATCTTGCTTTTTCCGACTGCCCCATCGTTTATACCAGTTTTCGGTGAAGGTATTATTTTTTAATTGTGTGTTAATGATTTTATATTGAACATTAATGTTTGCCGACCTTTCCAATGGTCATCCTGTTAAAACTCAAAGGCAATATTTACCGTAACCAATCCACTAATCAAATTCTGTTTACTCATTGTTAATGTGATGTAGTCCGTTGTATGTACTAATCACCCCCTTCTTTCACTCCGGGGCACGGTTGCATCGATCAAGTATAGGCGCACAGGGTGGACGGTAAATTGAAAATTGTATCCGAGGCGGAAAAGTCGACGAGGTGTAATTAGATTCGCTGCACATTACTCTCGAACGACAGCGACTAAATGACTTTATGACATTGTAATAGCCTGTTACTAAATCGATCGGCCGACAGATTTCTTGAGTGGTCGATTTTCACTTGATTTCAGTATTATCGGTGCCATTAACGCTACGAAATTACCTGTTGCGATCAGCAACGTTATCAAGCTGTATACAAGACAAAGGCATTACCGTCACGATGGGCGGAACACGAGCCACGCTCAAGACATTAGCTTCATTTCGTTAGAGTGCGACGTAGTTCACATGAAAATCAATGATGAACTAATACTCATAGCTTCGGAAGAAACTCTATACAAATTTACATCCGCTTTACTGGATACTTTCATTTGCTACTGTTCCTTTCCCCTACACGTGCGATGAGGTAATTCAGCTCCGATGATGCCACTGAGCATTAATTAACCGCAGTTCAGAACTGTTCGACAAGCCGTAAGCATATTACAACTGGCGGCATATTGTGTGCTTTATGTAACTGGGTTTCGTTTGTTGATGATTACGTGCACCAGGCTCACCCACATTATCGTTAATCCCCTGTGTCATATCATATCCGCTGGCCTGTCGAATCTTTAAGGAAGCACTCGAAATAGTCGGGAAGATGCTTACACTGTACGAGCAATCGAATTTAAGATTTCTACGACATTGCTCAATTTTCATTGCAGATCACTGAATACGCAGCCTGTGCGATACTGCTCACGTGCATGGTAAAAGTGGCGTTCTCCGAAGAAAGCCAGAATAAGGTTTCGACTATTATTTTCCGAACTCGTTAAGTTTCATCTGATTCGCATATTAATTTTCATTATTTTTTTGAAAACGAATTTTGCAGATGCAACAGCAAGTTTTCAATGCGATCACGCCGGACGACACGATGAAAATGAAAAGACCGTTTTGCAATGCCTTTACTGGTTTGTCCGATTTTTAGTAGTTCGTGACGTAAAAGCGGGTTTATCAGAGAAATTACTCGATTTTTTTATAGGATGTGGAAGGAAAAGAAGTTTTTACGACAGCGCAACGGAGAAGCAAGACTTGGAGTCGGCAAACTCAATTCGTCTGCCGATTTCAGTCTACAAGGCACTATTGAAGGCAGCTACGCAGAATCTTCGTAATGCGATCGCACGTAATCCCACCGATTACCAATTACCGGACATTCCACAAGTATACTTTTCTCGAAAGCCATCTCTAGAGTGACTTTTCTAAATCCTTAACTGTATTAAATCACACCACTAAAAAATATCGTATCACATTGAACTTGATATAGATTCTAATCCCGCTTGTTCTCAAATATTTGCGCTTACTGTGAGTTACGATTAACGGCACACGTTATACGCAATTCTTCTGATTAGTTACTTTAGAATCAGTGACACTTGGTATTGATCTTATATTTTTATCTCATGCGGAAGACACCTTTAGATTTAAGTGCCATGTGCAACCGACAAAACTGATCGTTATTAAATCATTTCTGTTTAAATATTATGTGTCGTCTATGCTTTCGCCCTGATCCTACCCCGATCTATTAGTCCTCCAGGAAAACAGTGAGTTTGATGATCATGCTGCCATTCCAGAGATATCGCGTGTTCCGCGATTGATGATCGTACGGTGATCTTGAAAGAAGAACATGTCGTGGGACGCTCAATCCGACACATTCGGGATTATCCGCTTCCAAAGTCGACATCGGTCGGCCCCAAAAGTATTCGGAGCAGAGTGTCGCTGGGTCCCATATTCGAGAGCGTCGATTCTGTTGTTCTCGTTCCATCGACAGGTCCAGGACCTACGAGCCCAAAATTTGTATTTATTCGGAACACATTTTGTGCGGGGATTACGACATTATCCTCAGCGACCTGTGCGCTCATCATTGCCGGCAGAGTGCTAATAAATCTACTTTTTCGTACTTCAAAAGGAAGCCGGTCCCTCCCTTTGTAGTACGCAGTAATGGCATTACTCGCAAGTGGAAAATGAAGGAAAAATTCGGTTTTCCTGAATCTTATTTCGCCCTTGTTCAAGCAGTGCTGGAGTATCCTATCCCCTCATCGTGTCTCTTGGGGCATCTGCTTACCTCCAAACGAATCTTGTAAGGAAACGGCCATTCGAGCCGTGAGTCGTATTGTCCGTGTGTTAGTCCAACGCCTATGAAGACTGTCCCATCCGGAAAATATCTTGGCGTTACTTTCATGTACATCGCATAACCACCCTCGCCAACATGGAAGCTCGGACTACGCTCGGACCGTGCTGCACTCCAGCTAGCTAGCTTCCCATCGAAATTCTTGATCTCCCAGTAGTACACGAATGTCTTCGATCCTACGACATGATCACACTACTATTTTCGGTTTTTTGAGAAATTCGTTCGCACAGTGCAGTTAACACAAAGCTATTGCAATGCATCGCTCGTGGTGCTTATCTAATGGAATTAAATTTAGATTAGCGGGCAAGCCTTTGTGTATTGGATGGCTTTGTACTCTCGGTCGAATTGAAATTAAACGGAACCTCTCGCCATGTGTAGTTAATCGTACGATTTGCATAAGGTCTAGCTTACCGTACATACAAAGGGAATACTTATTCCCAGTAAAAAGTGCAGTGGGGATTCTTTGAGGTGAATTATTTCTAGTAGATTACATTGGAAATCGTTAATTTCGAGTTGCGATAGACGAAAACTTCGGCTGATGCATGTATATGGAAGAAAGCGGTGTTGCACTCGAGCCTGTAATTACATAACTGGGCCGGCGATGTAGTACAACATTGATTGCTCATCAATTCTTTCCATTTGTATATTTCTCAAGAGGTAGCTCGATTTTCTACCATGGTTGTGTATTGACTCGGATTGTAATCTGAACTAACCATTGGGCTTTGATGATAGCTGGATTGTACTATTGAATGCCTTAATCTCTTCGTTCCTCGGTGATACGTTGCCCTCATTATTACGTCGGTAATTAAGGGTGCGAGTCGCTCGGTCTGTGGTGATGATTGGCGCATCGCTACGTAACGGCCGTAGAACATTGTCCCTGCGACTTTCCACCAGCGCGTAGAGCAATGACTTTATCTCCTCGAGCTTGTCCGTCAGATTTCGCTCGAGATTCACGAATCTCTCATCGATAGTTTCTGGAATTTGTATGTTTGCCTGGGAGATCCTACCAAAAGATCAAAAGAAGATATTCCTGTGATCTTACTAGCGTTGCAAGCACCGGTGAGCACTCTGGTGACGGTGGCACGTGCGTGTGCAACTAGTGCGTCGGTTGTAATTTTGCAGGTGGCATGTTGCGTCTCGGTCACGTTGTCGTCCGTAACATTGCCCTCGACGATAGCTATACATTTTTTAGAGGAAATTCGTAACAACAATAATTTGTCTACGATCTGGGGAACAGAAAAGTAATTGATATTAATATTCACTACTCACGTAGCTTTGGGACAGCTTCGCTTGCATCACCGCGCGTTAAGTAGAGCGTACTCAGGTAGACGAGTAACAACACAAACGATCGCATCTTGGACTCTGCCTCGTGTTGTAAAATCATACACGCACGCGGGATTCACTGCCCGAAAGAACTACGGGATTCCTAATTTTTAAAAATAGATTACACTGTGTCGTTAGACATCTGACACCGAGGAAATCAAAATGCAAAGAATATACTGTGCCACCTGCGCTTATTATAGTTATTATATTCTTGAAAGCACGACACTTTTACGATATAAACATGGCAGGGTCGAGTCGACAGATAAAAATTAAAAATCTTAAAAATATTGGATATTGTTAAATAATATTTGTTAATAGTCAATTGCTGCCGGCCTGTCGACTAAACTGTCCCAACGTCTGTCGGGATTTATAAAGTATCGGCCGATCCCACCCATGTGCCTGACAAACCCCATATCACAGACATATAACACATACTTAACTGCCATCCCTTTTAATAATAAATATTAGTTTAAACATTTCTTATCATTTTCCGCCGACTTTTTGTTTGTGATCGCCCCCTTTATTTGAATTCAATAATGTGCTACTGCGCTGTTTCCCTTCAATTCAACTGATTAGGAATTATTTTCACAGTGAGTCATTATAAAATTAAAAGTAGATTTTATTATGATATTAGAGTTAAAAAGTTGAAAGTTTTAGAAGCAAGCTGCCGCAACCGACATGTTTAAAATTTCGAAATCTGCTCGTGGTAGATTTGGCGGCGTGTTTGACAACCCGATTGTAATAAGTGGACGACGGCATGCACTTACCACTGTTCGATTTTATTCCTTAAATACAATATAAGTTCAGTAAAATGGGTGAAAACATACAAGGAACATTCGTATCGGAGAAAATCTCGAAGATCAGATGGAAAAACGAGGACTTCTCGGAGTCTACGAAGTTCCTAACCGGTAGTTGGGATAACCCGGTGAGGTTACATTGAATATAACTTAACTTTCTATAAAGCCGGGAAGTGTACTTTTATTGTTATTGTCAATTTGTTTACCTCACATGTAGGTAAACAAAATTACGTTCTGGACATTCCAAACGAACGAGGATGAAGAATCGTGCCCCGCTGTAGTGTCTTCCTACCCATTTCTTGGCGACGTTACAGAAATAAAGGTTTTTCCATTTTAGTTGCTGCAAAAGAAAATTGTTCACAAGTACGAATTCCAATGCATAATTCTTAATTTTTCCAGTTTATCTCCAAAGACTTCTTTGTAGCATCATCATCCTTAGGTTCAGTAACATTGTTGCAAATTGATGATAATCCATATTCCCAGTTCGAGAAACACATAATATGGGATAGCTTGCATAGGTTTAAGTATGTACATACATTTGATATCAGTTTAGATTTCATATCAGGCTTGTGAGGTGGATATGAAATCTTAACTTTGATGAAGGCATAATTCTACTATGGATTGGTACTGACAGAACTACAGACTCTGCATCTTGCACCGGACTTTCCACATTCGAGCAAGATATAGCTACTGTGGGTGAGGACGGAAGAATTAATCTGCTCACTGCTGCTCAGAGGAAACCGGTCAGAGTTATAGGTGGGTATAACACCTAATTAAAAAGAGGATACTTGAACTCCTCTAAAATGATAACTTATTCTGGGTTTGGTTTTAATTTCCAGAGAATGCTGATAGTTGTTCCATACACTGCATAGACTTTTTGAGGCATACTGAAATACTCACCGGTAATCTCAGAGGCCACTTGAAAGTATGGGATCTGAGGAATGACCAAGATGTCCCTGCTACCACGTTCATGCTCTCCGAGCAAGCCAAAGTATGACCACCAATGTTTTTATAATATTAGAATGAGATATAGAGTGTCAAACATTTTGTTAAACATCCCCAAAATATTTCTAGACTGAGGCAACAAGTATTGCTCATCATCCTACCCAAAAGCATATTGTAGTAGCTGGTGGAGGCGATGGCAGTTTAACTGTTTGGGATTTGAGGCACAATACGTATCCAATTTCTCAATTAAATGCACATGCAAAATCTGTTAGTGAGATACTCTTTCATCCTGACAGACCTGAGAATCTGTTTACTTGTTCTATCAGTGGTGAATTATGGCATTGGAATAATCCTCAGAATTCAAAATTGAAGTTAGGAGGTATATGGCTAAATTCATAGCGATAGTGTAGTACAACATATGTATTCGAATCGAAGATAATAGCTGACGATTCTTTCAGATTCTACGGACACGCACTGGCTCAATACCATCGGGTCCAGCGGCAAAGTGAACGTGACATCGCTCTGTGGCAACATGCACAAGCCAATCAACAGTATTGACGCCAGTAGGTCTACTCTGCTTTTTGGCTGCGACAATGAAGCAATGTATATTATCAAGAATATTGCTGTCTAGCGATATACATAATTTTAATTGATTCATACTTTTGTAACTACGATGTGCCTATGAATGAAAAGCATATTTCTACCACACACCGACTCAACTATTTTACGATCCTACATGCAATCTCGAAGAGTTGAATGGATTGAGTTATATAAAATGTGTTTTTAAATAATAGCGCTAGGATGAAACAACGCGAACCTTGCAGCGTGATCGTAATTTCTCGATGTAAAAGCTCCATCTACCGTGAATCACTGTCGACGGAAGCGCAGTAAGCTTCGGCCTGTTGGATTGCCATTTTGTGACGCCTCGTTTAGAATTTCGTAAACAGATTTCGCTTTCCTCGGTCGCAGAGAGTCGAGAATAATGTCAAAGCGTAGGATCGAGGTTGTTGATCCGTACGTTAAACGAAGACGGTGAGTGTACGATTAGGGGGAATTCGTCTTCACTAGAAGTCATTGACGGGGAAGGTTTTGCCATGTGCATTCTGGGTTCCGTTTTCAATATCATTTCTCTGGGCCGCGGGCGATTTGTGATACTGTATTTTATTAATTCCCGATTTCCGCGTGGGCCGAACGTTCCTCTTCAAAACACGTTTGACGCCTAATTTCAAAACGGTGTGAGATTTGAGTGTTTTCGTCTCGACTGACTGGTTTCAAAAATGCGTCCATAATGGTTATGAATCGCGTGTAATTCGTTCTACTCGCGGTATCAAGACAAATATTTGTTAGCAGTAGATTTTCGTTTTTAGAAATTCTCGATATTGCGACGGCAGATATGCTCCGATACTGAAAGCTCCGATATCTTTTCGGCAGGGATGGTTCTACGTGTTCTCCACCAGCAAGTACTCCTTCCACCACCATGGCAGCCAAGACCCAAGCCCAGCAGAACATCTACACAGGCAAACCTTACTCCCAGCGATATTACGAATTATACGAGAAAAGGATTACACTACCAGTATTCGAATACAGGAATGAATTCTTTAGTTTGTTGGAAAAAAATCAGTGCATAGTGCTTGTGGGAGAGACAGGTTCAGGGAAGACTACGCAGATACCACAATGGTGCGTGGAATATTCATTGCTTGCAACACCAATACACACAAAAGGCAAAGGAGTGGCTTGTACACAGCCAAGGAGGGTAGCTGCTATGTCTGTTGCCCAGAGAGTGTCAGAAGAAATGGATGTAGTATTAGGTAAAAGACTTTTGGAGCAACATGTTTTATAAAGTCTCCCAGACAAAATGAATTACTAATAATTTCATTTTCCCAAACAGGTGACGAAGTAGGCTACAGCATTAGGTTTGAAGATTGCAGTTCTGCAAGAACTAAATTGAAGTATATGACTGATGGTATGCTTTTGCGAGAAGGCATGTCCGATCCAATGCTAGATGCATATCAAGTGATTCTACTGGATGAAGCTCACGAAAGAACTTTAGCTACAGATTTGCTAATGGGTGTATTGAAAGAAGTGATTAAGCAAAGACCCGACTTAAAGCTTGTGATTATGAGTGCTACACTGGATGCTGGGAAATTCCAACAGTATTTTGATAATGCTCCATTGATGAATGTACCTGGCAGAACACATCCGGTTGAAATTTTCTATACATCTGAACCGGAAAGGGACTACTTGGAAGCTGCTATAAGAACAGTGATACAAATACATATGTGCGAGGAAATAGCTGGAGACCTGTTGTTGTTCTTAACTGGTCAGGAAGAAATTGAAGAGGCTTGTAAGAGAATCAAGCGGGAGATGGATAATTTAGGCCCGGATGTTGGCGAACTGAAATGTATTCCACTCTATTCAACATTGCCACCCAATCTACAACAAAGAATCTTTGAACCTGCGCCACCGCCAAAACCAAACGGAGCTATTGGTAGAAAAGTTGTTGTGTCTACAAATATTGCTGAAACATCACTTACTATTGATGGAGTGGTGTTTGTGATAGATCCAGGCTTTGCCAAACAGAAGGTACAAAGGGTGTTCAATAATCTACCATTCCTACTCCAAATAGGAACGCGACTATAATACTAAATTGTTGTCTTATGTTTATAGGTATATAATCCCAGAATTCGTGTTGAATCTTTACTCGTCTCACCGATAAGCAAAGCGTCCGCACAACAACGAGCTGGTCGCGCCGGTCGTACGCGGCCAGGAAAATGCTTCCGGCTGTACACCGAAAGTGCATACAAAAAGGAAATGCAAAACAACACTTATCCAGAAATTCTGAGATCGAATCTTGGTAGCGTTGTGCTACAATTGAAGAAGCTTGGCATAGATGACTTGGTAATGTAATAATAATTATTCGCCGGGCATTTTTACGACAATCCTCATCATTTTTTTTTATTACTTAGGTTCACTTCGACTTTATGGATCCACCTGCTCCAGAGACGTTGATGAGAGCTTTGGAACTCCTGAACTACTTGGCAGCACTCGACGATGATGGAAATCTAACAGATCTAGGCGCTGTTATGGCGGAATTCCCCCTGGACCCTCAGTTGGCAAAAATGCTAATCGCGTCTTGCAATCATAACTGCAGTAACGAGATTTTAAGCATTACCGCCATGCTCTCAGGTAAAGTTAGAATTCATAGCAAGCTAGTATTATTCATATTAGTATAAGTGAATTTACGAATTATAAAGTTAGTGACAGGATTGTAGTCAGGTAACAAGTTAATGTATTGATGATTGATACTGTATTAGTCCCGCAGTGTTTTGTGAGGCCAAATGAGTCAAAGAAAGCTGCAGATGATGCAAAAATGCGTTTCGCGCACATAGATGGTGATCATCTAACACTACTTAATGTATACCATGCGTTTAAGCAAAGTAAGTGTCCCACTGTTGACAACACGTGTTATCCCATAATAATCTAAAATCTACAGTTCATATTTTTTAAATCTAGATGTCGAAGATCCACAATGGTGTTACGATAATTTCGTGAACTACCGATCACTGAAAAGTGGAGACAATGTTAGGGACCAACTAAGCAGAATAATGGACAGATTTTGCTTAAAACGTACATCGACGGACTTCACATCGAAGGACTATTACATCAATATTAGGAAAGCACTTGTAAACGGATTCTTCATGCAGGTACGATTCCCGCTTTATTTTTTGAGTTTCGATTCGCAAACTATGATGCCGTACTTACATTACAAATGATGTTCACATTCAATAATAGGTGGCACACTTGGAAAGGACCGGGCATTATCTGACTATCAAAGATAATCAAGTAGTGCAACTTCATCCAAGCAGTTGCTTGGATCACAAGCCTGAGTGGGTTATTTATAATGAATTCGTGCTTACAACCAAGAATTACATCAGAACGGTGACAGACATAAAACGTAAGTCACTGTAAAACGCACATAAACCTTAATCCTTGATGAAACTGGGGAAAATAAACTTATGAGCATTGTATTTATGCTTTTGTTACAGCTGACTGGTTATTGAAAATCGCGCCACAGTACTATGATTTACAGAATTTCCCGCAGTGCGAGGCAAAGAGACAATTGGAAGTAATCCAAGCAAAGTTAGAATCAAAGCAGTACCAAGAAGGATTCTAACCCCGTGTATTCTAGATGCGCTGACGAATCGCATCAAACGGTTAATAATGTTTAATCGCTTTTCTCCAAGCGGAATATCGGACATACGATTTTTATAAGGCCCAAAAACAAAACAGATGAGACACGGCTAGAGGTAGCCATTTATTCTATACTTTCCACTTTGGTGTATAGGACAAGGGAGAGGCAAATTTTAAGAACCTTTATAGTTTTGTACAAGCTTTGCGAAACTTGTACATTTTCGGATCCGCGTGCTAAAAACTGTATCTCTGTAAAGTTCTCCGAACCGAATACCACTCTGTAACCTGCCGTGATTCACGGGACGCATAGTTGATTCATAAATTAATTATTTACTTACATATAAATAAATTTAGTGATTAAGTAAGTTTAATAGTAGTTTGTTGATCGACATTTGCACATTCGGGATGCTAGGATGAGAATAGATTTATTTTGTATTAAAAGTTGAAAAAAAGTACATCATGCCAGAATCAGTGCACTGTGTGGATAATCAGAGGTCAGTTCTTTCACTTTGGTCGATTACCAAGTTATCTCTTCAAAGTTTTCCAACTTTTAGACCAGCACACGGTGCTCTCGTTTATATTTTATTTCCTTTCGAGTTTATGCGTTTAGGCATTAATTTATTATTATAATTTTCTATCACCACTTGCCATTTGCGACCGCATACGTATAAAACTTGAAAGCCAAATAGTAATCCGATGCGAGAATAAAAAGAGTAAGCAGCGAATACAGTTGCTCCCCGTAGGGCTAAACCGTGTGTAAACTGTGGAAGAGAAAATATAATAGGACCCGAAGACTCGTTTTAACATAGATGTACACGATAAGTCTGACGAAATCAAACTCTTGTTATTTATGTAAATTAGAATGATGAAAAACTGCAAATGGCAATCCACCGCGCAGCAGCAGTAAAAGGTCGTGAGAAAGATCTTGTAGTTATCACCTACGAAATCGTTCAAATCTCATACAATTGAACAATAGCAAAGGATATGTTGGCATCGCAGCACACAGAACACTACTAGAGCTCAATTCATCAATCTATACCGTGGCACTAATCTCGTAAATTCGAAAGGAATCTTCGTTCTCATAATCTTGCCTCCATACTTTACTACGTCAAAACAAGTCAGCCACGGAATTTGATTTTGTACATAAAAAATACTGCGCGATATTACGGGCTGCAAGAATCCCGGGAACTATTGCAACCGATCTTTCATTGTACTGTACTATTTCATTCCAATAAATCGAAGTACTGTCACCCAATCCAACAGTCTGCAAATGACTTACTTTATTATTTCTGAATAAATTAGGTAACACTTCGGCGATTCCCACAAAAGTAGTACTCTTATCACATTGCACGGGAAGTTTGAATATTGTATGTTGTTAATTGGAGGCGGCGCCACTATGTAAAGACCCATAGAACGGTAGAGCGTAATAGGCCCTACAGATACAGATATATTTCATCATCTGCTAGTGCATGTGTTCGCCAGCTTGAAGATCACGGTGAAATCATGGCATCGATGACGATACCGGTTGCAGCTCGACTCGGTCGAATTGCGGTTGACAATTTGCAGCACGTGCACAAGTCGATTTTGCTGAGGTAAAACATACACATCCATACGAGTGTACAAAAAAAGAACGTCCCTTTCGTTCAGTAGAGATTTCCAATTCGCCTAGTTAGGTTATATATTAGGTAACTCTGTTTCTTGCGAACTAGACCCTTCTTTATTATGATACCGATTTATATTGCTGCTCCAATTGTAACCAAACAGTTTCTCGATCGCTGCTTGTAAAAATCCCCGTGTGTTATTCTCTTAACGAGCCTCTGTGCGACACACGATTATTGGTAGTTGTGATTGCTGATTTCATAGGTTGCCTCAGCAGTCATGTGCTTTCCCCTGGCACAGGCAAAGATTCAGCACAATACCAGAAGAGAAGAAGGCAGAAGGAGCACCAGAACAACCACCCATGAAAGATTTGTCTGAGAACGAGAAAAAACTACACGCTGACATAGAGTTGCTCAATAAAGAATTAACACAGTTGAAAGATGGCAAATATGAAATTGAGGACAAGTACAAGAGAGCACTGGCTGAGAGTGAGAATCTAAGAGTTAGATTAAACAAGCAGATCCAAGATGCAAAGCTCTTTGGTATACAAGGCTTTTGTAAAGACTTGCTAGATGTAGCTGATATATTAGGAAAAGCTACCGAGAGTGTACCAAAGGAAGAACTCACAGACAAGAACCCCCACTTGAAGACATTGTATGAAGGATTATCGATGACAGAAGCACAATTGCAAAAAGTAGGTAGAATTTTGTGCCAGGATATTTTAGCTTTTCTTTTACTTGACATTTATAATCATATATATGCTTCTAGTGAAATTAACTATAGTTTAATTATGCTTGTATACAGGTATTTAAGAAACATGGACTAATTTCACTGAATCCTCTTAACGAGAAGTTTGACCCAAATCAGCATGAAGCCTTATTCCAACAGGTAAGATTAATCTTTTTAATTAAAAATAGATTTTGCCAGTCTGTATTTCAGTGGATGTCTGACAGATTGCTATTAATTTGTATAGGAAGTAGAAGGGAAAGCGGCAGGAACAATAGTAGTAGTTTCCAAATTGGGATACAAACTGCATGAGAGGATAGTCAGACCAGCTTTGGTTGGTGTGGCTAAAGGTTAAACTAAAGCAGGCATATGTATTACTACCAAAAGGAATGTGAAGGAATGTGCAGTATGAACGAAAAACGCATGAAACTGGTGACACTCAAACTAACGGACTACAGACAAATTTTACCTAACTTATGTACATAAGTAATCATCATTCCTTATGTGATGTTGTGTTATTATATCGTTGTTGAGCCAAAAGAAGCAAAGGTGTTCTTTACTAAAATAAACGAAGGCATCGGTTGACCGAGCGAATGAAACATTGCACATTTATCACTCAAAAGTTTATATTTAGAAAATTAAATAAATTATCGTATTCTGAAGATTCATGTCATTTGTAAGAAAAATCATATTACAACCTGGCATCGAATTCATTATTTCGAGGCGTGTTCAACAACGCTCGAATACTTTGTACAATTCTGGCAGACTAGCTATCTGCAATATCGTGGAATCATGTGCGAAATGCTTTGGCGGGAGTAAACTTTCCTTAATCGCAGGATATAAAACATGTTCCGTGATGTATTTCCAATCCTGCGTATTATGAATAGGATTAATTTCACTGTAGAACCGGGCAGTTTCCCGGCAAATTTTTTGAAAGCACAGTTGTTCTGTTGACCAGTCGACTTCTGTCGCCAGACGCAATATGTACAATGGGAGACCACCTTCGAATGGAAAGTACTTATCTAAAACAAATAAATGAGCGTAAGAATGATGCAATAATATAGGCCCACGATCTATGCACACATTACCTAGTAATATAGGCAGAGTTTTCAAGTTGCCTCTTTTATCTATGATGATGGAGAAATACTCTTTCATCATATCCGCTTTTTCTAATAACAGCTCTTTCACACTTCCGGCTAACTCTGTTTTATCGCCGTCTCCTTCGGTCCACCCCACTTCTTCCATCTCCAATCCTAACAAAGCCAGATCATACAAGGGTACTGCATTCTGAAAATTGAAATGTGTATTGAAGAAGTCTCAACTTAGCTGCTTGTTGATACTGCAAAACTTACTGAAAACTTTATAATGCCGTAGTTCGCGAAATCATACAACATGACTTCGTAGAAAAACTCCTCCCTGTGTGAATAATTGTAATGAGTATTGTTCGATACAGGTTTGAGATGATACAGTCAAGTATACTGGGAAACTCACGCTAACTTTTTCGTATTGCAAAGATATAGATTTACTCCGCTTTGAATCAGAGCTCTCGTGTCGTCAATGCATCCGACAAAAGTTGATCCTGATAAAATGTGTCGTAAACCTTCATGGCAATCTTTTTCGATTTCTTTCCGGAGTTTAAGTACACTTGTTAGTTTAACTTCCCTTCGGAATTTATTCACAGAATATGATTTGAACTCTGAAGTGCTCGACTGGGAAGCTTCTGATGAATTGTCCGATTTCACCATATCTTGTGTACATTCCCCGTTATCTTCCTGAGACTTATTGTGGCATTCCTCATTACTTTCAATTATTACTTTCGCCGGTTCTTCATTGATCTCATCGCTATCTTTTCTGCCAAAGTATTTGTATACTTTCTTTCGCGCGTCGTCCGCTATCTCGTCAACACATTTTTTATGGGCTCCTGTGTCGCAGGATTTTTCAGGAAATTCGCTTCGTATGGTCTCAAGGAACTCTTGGACAGTCTCGGCTTCTAGAGCTTGACTCAATTTGTCGTTTTGGCTAGATGTGACAAAACCAGATGCAACTGGTTCTGCATTTTTCGATAAGGCTGAAGAGGTGGATTCGTTTAATAAGTCAGAGAAATGTGCGGATGATTTACTTGCTCCCGGCTCTTCGATAGTTTCCTCTATGACTTCTGATTGACCCGTTTCATCTGCTTCCTTACTTTCAATAATTATCGATACTTCATCATTCTCATTTTCCCGATTCATCGATGTTGT
Source organism: Crossocerus cetratus (assembly GCA_963675795.1). NCBI lineage: Eukaryota > Metazoa > Arthropoda > Insecta > Hymenoptera > Crabronidae > Crossocerus > Crossocerus cetratus. Next base: position 14,293,873 of record OY776666.1, on the reverse strand, counting down.
ATTTATTTCATTCCCCTGCCTGGCGTGTTTCATAGCACCGTGTATCGTGAAATTGAATTTATCCAACTTCTGGTCCGATGAGTCTGTCCTTATCATTTGATGTGCATAGACTTTCTTCGATTTGTCTAAAATGCTTTTGTCATACTCGGGCAGAACTTCTTCGAGTATTTCCTTCGTGATGTCGGCATTCGGTAGACGAGCTTGCATATAAAATGTTCTGGAAGCACTGTTCGACGATAATTTTTCATCGAGGGCAGCTTTCACTCTTTCGATGATTGTGTCCTCATGAAGGAACTTCACCTCGTGTTTTGTCGGGTGCACATTGACGTCAATGTTCTCGGGATTGATATGCAGCGAAATGTAGCACCATGGGTGCGATTTTTTTGCAAGATAAAGAGAATAAAGTTCTTCCAGCATTTTCCGTATATCTGGTAGCCAAGGAGAAAAATCGGAGTAGAGATACGACGCCGATTTCGATAGCTGATAACTTTGATACGATATTTGGGAACTTACTAGAAGAATCGACGAGTCTGTTGTTAATGAATAAAAGCACCACCATCCTTTTATTCGAATAATTCGGATTTGTGATTAGGGCATGGAGTTTAAACTTATAATTCTCATCGTCTAATTCAATTTCTAATAATTCTCTAGAGACAGGGTTACCATAGAGTATTCTAGCATTATTCATCTTAGTAGAGTTATGAGGAGTTCTGACCTATATAAATTAACTTTGTATACTATTTATTTACGATCTACTTTACTTTAAACTTATCGAAAGTCAAAAAGTCAATACCTGGGGTGCCATTTCACCATACTTCTTAAGTACAAAACCTACTGATGGATTATGTACAGCATATTTCATAACTACATCTGTAATCTTGGCAAACTCCTCTGTCGGACTGGACAAAGCCTTTCTCCTTGTGGCAACATTATAGAATAAATTCTCTATTGTTATAGTGGTACCCTGATTACCAGCACACGATTTGGGAGGTGCCTTTAACTTACTATCAATATACGATGCCCTAAAGGTTGTCAGATGCATTATTAAAGTGTTACCATTCTTGTTTATCGAATAGGTAAGTCTATGCTTACTTATAAGCACATTTTTCATCCGCTGTTTTGGTCGTAATAGTGAGGAGGGCTACATGACTAATGCTCGCCAGAGCCTCTCCTCTAAAACCAAATGTGGCTATAGAATTCAAGTCCTCAAACTTTTGCAATTTACTTGTGGTGAATCTCTCACAAACAATTTCCATGTCATCCTTTCTAATGCCTGTCCCATTATCCTGAATCTAGTACAATTTGTATTGCATTTGATAAACCTTTTCTGTATGGTGCTAACACAACATAAATAAACCTTTGCTGTTTGATGCTAACACAACACAAACGTATTAAACTACCTGCAATAACTTCAAGCCTCCTTCCTTCGTTAATATTTGTATATTCGTTGCTTTCGCGTCGAGACTAAAGCACATGAATCAATTAGAACTTTTGTCAATGTCGTGCACACAATACGTAACAAAGGTGACCGGCGTATATCTAACCTGTTTTCAATTAATTCCTTTAAAGCATTCGCCGGCCTCTGAATGACTTCACCCGCAGCAATCCTGTTTACGACGACCTCGTCGAGTTTTAGAATTTTCGGAACTTCATTTGCATCTTGCGCCATTGTTTTTAAAAGATAAAATCGAATTGCAAGAGTCCACAGGTGGTTGGAATGTTGCAATGTGACGCGAACAGAGCTTATAGACACTGCAGTTGAAATATTTCACTATTTTTAGTGCTGTTAATCGAAGCACCGGATTGCACTTTTGTAAATGACACATATGTACTATTTCACAGGTAATAAGCGCGACCGTTTACATATGTTCCAAGCGTACTCTACTGCATCGGCAGAATATGATCTCGCGCCAAATTTTCGTGGTGCAAAAGTTAGGTGCATTTTACTAGAATATGCAGCTGGAGCATTTATATTTAGACGAGTTAAAAATGGAGAATTGAATACTGAACTAATGTATGAATCGCGTGATTTCACGGCAAGCAAGGAAAAGACGGCGAAGAAAGTTCGAGAATTTTGATGCGACAATCGAATATTCAAGAAAGTACTGCATGCCCTCTGCATCAATGTTTCATCAGCCGTTGTTCGGTCGCGAACATTGAAGAAAGCTTTTTGCTAAAATAAGCGCATAACAGTTTATTTTTGCATACGTTAATCCGTCCTTTATATGTATGCACCCACATGTCTTTTGACATGTTAGCAATAATAAATCCTGACTGATGTAATTTTCAGCTCTGCGCTTTTAAATCGAATCTCGTACATTCGAGATAATTATCGAGTATGATTGTGCCGCAGTGTATTAAGTAAATACAGTGGCACGCAAAGTAGTAGTAAATGCGATTCTGCTGCAGATATCATATTACTCTTGAAAATAATTACATATTCAAGTAGGTTTGACGGGTTGAAATAAATGAACTTAAAATGCCCCGAGTTCAGCAGGATAAATTTAATACTTTATTGCCTTAATGGAACCGGTAATTGTAATGCAAATGGCAATGCTAAAGGACCTTTCGCGAAAATCAATAGAATGCATTGACTTCCGTAATTACACCTGCTTTCTATACATATTCGTCTACAACGAGGCAATAAGCGTAGCAGCAAAAACTCCATTATCTTTCGGGGCTGAGAGTATCGATTAGAAGTATAGTAATGGGAAATCTTTAATCCAAGTTGCGTGCGAGTCTAGACCAATAGCAGCAGGGCGTAAAAGAAAGGTCATGATTTTCGTTCTGAGAACGTAACCGCGCGTCGCACATATGTAGCGGGAGAGATATTTTTAATCGTCGAGTGTCGTCCGCGTCTGCCTGTCGGCTGGGAGATACCGGGCCTCTGTTTATTTAGCACCGGCGAATCTCGAATAAACGAGAAACGACTCACGCCCACGGGCCTGCCGGCTAAGAATAGTCGGGAATGGTCGGGAACGATCTTGAATGCAACACGTTCCAGCATGTCCTCGTGCTTGCGCCTGTGCGGTTACCCGATGTCTCTCTCGGTTTCGCTGTCCCACGAAGCCTCTCCTTCTCGAAACTACGCTGCACCGAGCAGCCAATCACAGAGCGTGTTGAGATCGCAGAGCCGCTGCGATTGGTCATGCGAAGAAGATTCTCGAAGCGGGCCATTCGCTCTATTAAAACAGCGGCGGAGGCGCCGGCAGTCAGAATTCAATTGAACGAGCGAGTGGTGAACACGAGTGGTACACAGTTCTACCTATACTACTGATACAACAGTGTTGTACTCTGCGAGATATCATCACATACGAGATTAACTAACAAAGTTAAAGGTAAGTGCTCTTATCGTCCTGCATTTGTTCCGGTAAAGGTGTTTTTTTTCTCGAGAAACGTTCCATCCAGGAATTACGAATTCGTGTCTTTGAAATCATTTTGGATGTACGCCGGTGCTCCAATTAAATTTCGCATTTTTACGTGTGGTGCATAAAGGTATTCTTCAGTGACCCAAAAGTGAATTTCGGACTGTGAATTCGAAGTGCTCGGGAACTTCTCTCAATTGCGATCTATTTCTGGCTGCGTCCTACAAAAGCGTCGGCGAACCGCAATCCGTGGTTCGTCTTGGAAGTTTTCGACGCGCCAACTACTCTCTGCACAATGTAATTTCGCAAATTAACAAATGACAATTATCATTGTTGGAAGTTTCAGCGTTCGTTGCGTCACTCGCGTCGTACGGGTTCCGGTTGTTTGCTTGGTCGAGAATCAGGGAGACTCGTTTCACCCGAGCCTCGACACGAACGTCATTTAAATTGAGTTTAATTATGAAAATGATCGTCGCGTCATATACATGTATACCACCGATTTATTTCGGTAATAGCAATGACCGACCCTAATAAATTGGACGATGCACATTCGAGAAGTGTTGGTGGATCGTTCCAAATCTGACGAAAGATACTGAAATCTCTGGCTCGGCCTTTATGCATCACGCATTTGTTCTCTGATCTCCTACGCGACTGATAGCACAGTATAGACATCTATACTGTGATTGAGAGTGTGTTAGGAATTTGTTTCGAGACAAGTATCTCACAACTAAATTCCCCTGTCTTCTCTTACAGCGAAAACGATAAAACATGTCGAAAGCGCCTGCAGTTGGAATCGACCTGGGCACCACGTACTCGTGCGTGGGTGTCTTCCAGCATGGAAAAGTCGAGATAATCGCGAACGATCAAGGAAATCGGACGACCCCCAGCTATGTAGCCTTCACCGACACCGAAAGACTGATCGGAGATGCGGCGAAAACCCAGGTCGCCATGAACCCTAGTAACACCATTTTCGGTAAGTGGTCCGCTTATGAAGTCCCAGATACTGCTCGTACACCTGTGGCTATTCCTGTGGCTCCTTTTGCAATGCGTATCAAGTCGCAAATCTTTCCGCTCTTCGTTTCAGTATCGCGCCTCGACGCCTACTCTTTCTCTATGTACTCTCGAGTTACAGTATGCAACTGACTCCACACACCTCGTATTACGGTGTTGCATTCATTGTCGGCCGCGTCGGGCGGTGCTAGTATATCCTGATTGCGTTCTTCCGACAGTGGGAGCATGTAACAGAGGATACATTTCACAGCTGTTATCCGAAGAATTTTTTTCTACCGCGGGATTACTCGTTTATACAGAATGTTTGGAGTTGATTACTGAATCTCAATGTTATTTTATGACTCCTCCAGATGCAAAAAGACTGATCGGCCGCCGGTTCGACGATGCGACTGTACAGAGCGACATGAAGCACTGGCCGTTCACAGTAGTGAACGACGGTGGTAAACCAAAGATCAAGGTCGACTACAAAGGGGAGAGTAAGACCTTCTTCCCTGAAGAAGTGTCGTCGATGGTACTGACGAAGATGAAGGAAACGGCGGAGGCATACCTGGGTACGACTGTCACGAACGCTGTAATTACCGTACCAGCCTATTTCAACGACTCTCAAAGGCAAGCGACAAAAGATGCAGGAGCAATTGCTGGTTTGAACGTCCTGAGGATAATTAATGAGCCCACTGCCGCCGCGATTGCTTATGGCCTGGACAAGAAAGCTTCTGGCGAGAAGAATGTATTGATCTTTGATCTGGGTGGTGGAACTTTCGATGTGTCTATCTTGACCATCGAGGATGGAATCTTCGAGGTCAAGTCGACGGCGGGCGACACACACTTGGGAGGCGAGGACTTCGATAATCGCATGGTCAATCACTTCGTACAAGAGTTCAAGAGGAAGTACAAGAAAGATCTGAGCGGAAACAAGAGAGCACTGAGGCGGCTGAGGACTGCCTGTGAGAGAGCCAAGAGAACACTGAGCTCTTCGACGCAAGCTAGTATTGAGATCGACTCACTTTTCGAAGGCATCGATTTCTATACCTCCGTCACGAGAGCCAGATTCGAGGAACTCTGTGCAGACCTGTTCAGAAGCACTCTTGAGCCAGTGGAGAAATCACTGAGGGATGCGAAGATGGACAAAGCCCATATTCACAGTATTGTTCTAGTCGGTGGATCCACCAGAATACCAAAAATTCAGAAACTACTTCAAGACTTTTTCAATGGAAAAGAACTCAACAAGTCAATTAATCCTGACGAAGCGGTTGCATACGGTGCTGCCGTTCAAGCAGCTATTCTGCATGGAGATAAATCCGAAGAAGTCCAAGACTTGCTTCTACTGGATGTCACGCCCCTGTCTTTGGGTATCGAGACTGCGGGAGGAGTAATGACTACTCTCATAAAGCGGAACACGACCATTCCCACCAAGCAGACTCAAACCTTTACGACCTATTCCGACAATCAGCCTGGTGTACTCATCCAAGTATTCGAGGGTGAGCGAACGATGACCAAAGATAACAACAATTTGGGGAAGTTCGAGCTAACTGGCATACCACCGGCTCCTAGAGGTGTTCCGCAAATCGAAGTTACCTTCGACATTGATGCCAATGGTATGTATAATTATTTCACTAATTACTGAAATACTTATTCCGAGACAATGCAAGTCGCTAAACAATTTGTCTTCGTTACAGGTATCTTGAACGTCTCAGCGATTGAGAAGTCCACCGGCAAGGAAAACAAGATCACCATCACGAACGACAAGGGTCGCCTGTCGAAGGACGATATCGAGCGAATGGTGAACGAAGCCGAGACATACCGAAATGAGGACGAGCAGCAGCGCGACAGGGTAGCGGCAAAGAACGCCCTGGAGTCCTATTGCTTCAACATGAAGAGCACCATGGAAGACGAGAAACTCAAAGATAAGATCGACGCGAACGACAAGCAGAAGGTCTTGAGCAAGTGCAGCGAAATCATTTCATGGCTCGATGCGAACCAACTGGCGGAGAAGGAGGAGTTTGCCGACAGGCAGAAGGAGCTCGAGTCCGTCTGCAATCCGATTGTCACGAAACTGTACCAGGGCGGTGCAGCACCAGGTGGTGCAGGATTCCCCGGTGGACCTGGAGCACCCGGAGCCAACCCTGCCGGTGCTGGACCTACCATCGAAGAAGTCGACTAAAATCGTCACTCATTAATCGCGATCGCGTTTCTAAGATGTATTTATTTTAGTTGTTAAGTTATTTGTACAGACATGCTTCATCTATTCTCATATTCATTTACTGCGACATCGTTTTTTAGGCCAAAATTGCTTTTCTTGTTACGAGAATTGAGCGTTTAATAAATTGGTTATATTTATTAAATTGTGTTCAACGTTCTGTAATGAAACCTTTATTCCCTTGCAATTCAAGTGTGCGTACATGTATTAGATGACTTTTGGAAACATTAGATCAGCGTTTTCTACTAAATGTCGGTGCCTGTATATTGTCAGGCCGATAGAATTGGACTAATATAATTAAATACGTGGTAATTACTCCGATGAACTAGAAAAGACCAATACAAGCCATTGAAGTAAATACCTAAATACTCTTCTCTCATTTGATTGTACAAGGTATACTTACTCCTGTAAACAAAGGATTATTTAATTCGAAAAAGTCGCAGGCAGTGAATGCAACTCGGTTTTGCTGCAACTGGGAAGAGAAGTCAATCACTTCGTTTCTCACGGAGCACCTGTCAAAGTTGCTCGCCACGAAGCCCTCGAACCCAATGAATCTCTGGGAATTGTCGATACTCTCACGAATCTCCAATTGTGCAGGTCCACCATTATTGGGCCCATTCAGAGCCGACTTGTTAGACTTTTTACAATTTCTGGCATTCAAAGTAATCGTCTGCAGGAGAATTCCGCTCTTATTCGACTCCCGGAACGCGAGATTACAGACGTAGCAGGTGATGGCGAACTGCCCAAGGTAGATCATCCAAATGACATTGTTGATGAGGATGAACGCAAGATTATTCTCAACAACGCTCATGTAGATGCGAAATAATTTGGCGACTACCATTGTAAAGGAATTCGCAGAGCGGACAAGCAGGTGGACGCCGTAGATCTCATTTATCTCTGACACCAATTCGCAGCCGCCTATTTCATGAAAGAATATATCAATTTTGTATATACATACGAAACGTCTCACATGGTTAGATGACATATAGTAGATGTATCTACTTATGTGAAACCGGAATCGATACTTTGGTTACATGCCATTGTGGAGTTCTCTGATCTTTCGAATTTTCAAGGTGACCCAACCCGCACCCAGGCTTAGGTCCAGTCCTTCAATGATCTCGTTGATAGCTCGAAATCTGCGACTGACGATTAATACGACGATATCAAAGACAAAACTGTTGGCCAGAGTCTGAGCTATTGTATAGTAAAGTAGTAAATCCGAGGCGAGAATATTCTCGGGCAAAGTGTAAAAGTAGTATAATGCGTGGATGATCATCGAGATCGGGCCGAGAACTGAAGTGACGAGTATTGCCAGGATCTGGATATTCCTGATGAAACTATCGTTCATCGATACTTCCCTGCGGATACTTTGGTCCAACGATTCCATCTTTCGCATCAGTTCCGGCCACTTCTTGTACTGCCTGATCATATGGCAGACGTAATAATAGGCGGCGAAGTAGCACACCACTTTGTTCATGTAGTACATGATCCGAAAAATATCGCTTTTGAAGATGCTGCCGATGGTGAAAAAGTCGATGGCTCCATAAGCGACAATCACCGAGCACACTCCAAAGTGAATGACTCGAAGAAGAATCGTCACTGCTTTCGGTACTTTCTTCGGACGAGCAATTCCGACACCCAGTAACCAGGACACGTATGTTATAGGACGCAAATTTCTCTCCAATTTCGGGAGAGCGTCCTCCACTTGTACAGAAATTTCTTCCTCCATCATTACTGCCTTTTAAAAGAGAACTTTGAAGTTTCGAACTCTGCACTGTCGAGACGATGACACCTCGAGGACGACCAGGACTAGTCTGTTCAAAGGGCACCTGCTTACCCTGGTTCTACGTTCTCCTGATCCTGGCGATACGCACATCCCGCACGAAGGTTCATATAAAATTTAGAAAAACGGGGACAGTGCTTTCACGCCTTTCCGTTTCCCCGGACATGAGGAACTCACCACGCAATAGGCCGGCGAGTGTAAGCTCAACATGGGTGTATTAGCATATCGAAAAAGGAGCTTTATTTGCCCAACGACTATATTACAATTCTTCTCTCTTTTATTATACAGTAAACATTTAAAATGGGATAAAACGATAACGTTGTTGTACATCGACTGGTTGTCTCTTTATAAATCAGGCGGCGAGTCGAGTCAAGTGTGTGTTCCTGCGACTTATACATGTAACGTATGTGTCATGCGGGCTGTGATACAATTTCAATATTGATATTACTCCTTTCATTAGCTGCCAAGTACTTGGTCGTCGCACTGTCGACCTTCATGCGGCCGTTCTTACCCTGCCGTCCTGCTCACGTGTGTATCGGTGTTAGCTTTGCGAGTATGCCTGTATTGCGTGTACACATATACGTTTTGGCGATGTGTGGCGACGTGGAATTCTCGGAGTCCGCGGTAAAGGGCAGCGTTAGTCGAAAGACTCGAGACACACGTTTCTCTTTCCTCGCTCTTTGAAGTTTGAACTTGAAGTGAGCACTTTCGGCGAGCCCATTGGCTGCTCTGCGCGTACTCATACCACTTCTGTAAACGATAGCTTTGCCCCGTATATGAATAATCTCCTTAAACTGCCTTTAGCACTAATTGTAAGGTGTACAGTTCGGCCTAACTCGGCCAACGACAGCTCGGCGCGCGTACACCTTCACCGAGAAGCAAGAAGTGATCGAGCACCGACCCTCAAGGATTCGAACAAGAAAAGTACCCCCTGAGAAAGAGTTGGAAGGAAACTATAGTTGGCTATAGAAAGTGTGTGCAGTTGGTTTTAATCAAGTAATTGTCGGAATGGGAGAAGAGCTCGCGTGACACGGTGCTATAAATGAAGGGAATCTCGACGATCTTTGGGATAAGCGTCGAAATGTTTCGCCGACTAATTGAGCCGATGGACAACTAACCGGGGACAACTTAGTGATCGGCTCAGATGAACCGTCGAACGGCTTCTGCCACGGGAAGTGATGTAATTAAATGTATTTGTCCCAGGCATACGTGGCGGCTCTGCCAGTCTTTCTCCGCACGCATTTGGTCAGAGTGTTTGCTCGGGAGCTAATGGGGTGAAAACGACAGGAAGAAGGTGATAGGTGTGCGCGTGCCGTGTTTACGCAAGACGGGTGTATCTGTGTATGGTAAGAAAGCGAGATGACGGAACTGCAATGGCTGTTTACCGCCGCGGGATGTAATAGTTGTTTCGGATGATACCTCTTATGGAGCTTACGGCTGCATTCAGCCACTTATAATCGATTCACCGGCCTCATCTCGACCTCGCTTTAACGTTAGTGAACTAACAGTAAGGAGGTATGTTTAGCCTCGAGATCCGCTCGAGAATGCCCTGGCCAATTGCTTCGAGGTCCAAGCCAATTCTCTCCGACGAACACCTTTCCATAAAATACTAGTTTCCAAAAGGATTCGCCTACCCTCGGACACTATCGACTCCGGGAAATTGCGCTTGGCGCACATTTTCTTGAATTCCTTCTCTCTATCTTTCGAGCTTAGCACTCTGCCATCGTAAATCCTCGTCTTCCCTCTCGGAACTGGCGCGGCTATCCTGCAACTGACTTTCATACGTGTCCGCTGTACCTGATATGTGTATGTAGTTGTCTCGGCGAAAAGAAACCGTCACTGGTAAACTGATATACTGTAGAAAGTGGATATATACTCCGGACGATGCGGGAGTAGCCCGCGCTGAGAATTTCGGCAAAACTGAACACTTCTCAAAACTCGATCTCCACTGTGATATGTGCGCAAGGAAAGTGTAATGAACAATGGTTACAGGAAAGTAGACCAACACCAGGAGCCACGCGGACTTTAGGATAGGCGACCCTACAAACTGGAACGTGCACTGGAATTGTCCGACCGATCCGTAAAAAATCCTACTCTCGAAGCAACGATTAAAAAATCCCGACTCCCCCTCACCCTCCACCCTTCACCCCGTCATCCTCCATCACTTCGCAGTCGGGGTTAGGCGAAAGCTGCGAAGTCATCCCTTCAATTTCCATCGTACCCAGTTCGCAGGCGGTTCCTAGATTGTTAAAAATAGATTTCTTAAGTAGGCAACTATCCTACGATCTTATTCCTCGGCAAGGATCCAGTATTTCATACTGTCTCACTCCTAAATCCCCTTCACTACCCCCGTCCACAGCCGTTACTAGCATCATCACCGAGTCCGATTCCTTTGACCTATTCCTGGCGCATTGAGAGATATACATGCTAGTGTCTTCGCTCGAGCATCCACCCTCGTTTGTAATACTTTAAAGAGCGCCTATTACTCAATCCGCTGTCCGAAGGTGGACTAATCGAAACTCGAATCGGTTCTCGGCCGGATCGGCCGATCTCTCCCTTGCGTGTTCAATCGCGGGGTGCTAGACTTGAAATATATCGCCGGTCGCTCGAGGCGCGATGCTCGCGCTGATTAAGGACGTCGTCGTCGGCGTGGTGATCGGCGGAATCTCGACGCTCCCGCTCCTGGTGCTCCCGATCACCCCGGAATTCAGAGCGGTGGCTATCACCGGGGCCGTTTCCGAAGTGTTGGACGTCGTCGGCACCTGCTGCAGTATGGGACACTATCAATCGATTCGGGGAGACGACGAAGAGCATCGTCGAGAATGTACTAAAAACAGACCTCATTGTAAAAAACTTCCTTGCCTTCTTCGACCGAGGGCAGTAGCTCGTCAGTGGAGTGCGGCGTTCTCGGGCTAGGCGTCGGCGCCACTTGCTGCTGTTGCTGTTGCTGCTGCTGGTCGCGTTGCTTCGCCAGCCGCAGCTCCTGGAGGGCCTGTCGCTGTTCCTTCTCATTTCGTTCCTTCTCCAGCCTCCTCGCGCTGTAGCTGCGCGCCGACGAGGTCGAGCTGTGGACCGAAGTCAAGCTGGGCCGACGGGAACCTAGAGCAACGGAGATCCCAATTAGTCTCCGCTCGGAGAAGGTCTGGCCGGCTGTTCTACTCGCCTAGAATGCGGGACTAACAATAAGATATATCTCGTCTTAATGGAGCTTCGTAAAAAGGTGGGATCTACGCATTTGCCTAGTGATATTAGCGTGAGCTCTCGCTCCTCCTGGATCGATCCCGTTAGAGAAAAGAGAAGCCGCTAGTCATAACGCTTTCGGTGGAAGAAGCTGGAGACTCTTAGTGCTGCAGGCGGATTGATCGATCGATCGGGGCTCAAGTCCCGATCCTTCGTGGCAGGATTTGGTGCGGTTCTTAGATTCTAAAATCGAGACTCGCTCTCAGTAGCGAGAGTCACGAGTCCGGGAGTTGAGGGGTTGTATCAAGGAGTAGTGAGACAAAGTGGCATAAAGTAGAATATATATACATAGAAAGTGGATTAAGTACGTGTTGCCGTGTACATGTAACACGTGTATACTGGTGGGGTGTCGGATCTCGAGTCTAGGCGTGTCTGTCGTAAATATCGTAAATAGTGTTGCCGTACACGTACACGCCGCGTGCGAAAGAGGAGCTCTCGTGGAAGCAGAGATCGATCGTACAGTTGTGCAAGTTCAATGAATACCTAGATACGTGTGTGCGTGTATGTGTGTGTGTGCGTGTTACGTGATTATAGAGCATGAGAGTCGCCAGTGAAAAACGCGAGGGCAGAAGAGAGAAAGAAGAGCTCGCGTTGTGTCGGGTAAGCGTTGTGCAAGCGTGAAACTAAAAGCAAGAAGCGGATGAACTAAATGCGCCCGATTATATAGCTGCACTCCTTAATGAGCTCGCCGATGTCAGAATCACTGCCGGCGGTTGTATCGTCGATCATCGGCACAATTAATACTTTTCGCCTGTCGGAGAGGAGCGCGGAGACAGCGATGCCGTCGATCTAAGTGGAATGAGCCTGTCGTGACTTCTGATACAGCGCTTTCACTTGGTTAGAGCGCAATCACATTAAGAGCAGGCATCGCTTGAGCGTAAAGGCATAAGTGCCAGGAAAGCCAGCCAGGCAGACAGGCATACACAAGTAACGAGAGAAGCTTGAACAAGTCAAATGATTAAACAAACAAACGTAAGGTACAATCGTTATATTTTACAATAAACAAAATTAAGCTTTCAATTCGTCGTCATCTTATTCCCAGTGCGAAACCTCCGCCGTGAGAATACGAGACGTCAGTAGTCAATCGAGGACAGAGACTCGAGCGAGAACGGGGATTATTCTCGCGGACGTAGATGTAGCTCGTCATTAAACTATTGTATCGTTCTTCTCGATTAAAGCGGGTCAGGGGAGGCAGAGGTCGGGTACGTATGCGCCGGATCGCCGAAACCTTGCGAGTTTCTCACGTACGCGCGGCCAAGATAAAAGGGCATGTTAAGCGGCGCGCGCTTTCGAAGAGGGTCACGGTTATCTCCTCCCATTCGGAGGTCAGTTTCTCGATAAGGCTCGCTTTCGACACTCGCAATAAACTCCGCGCACACGTAACAGAGGCGCGCAGGAGCGGCGGGGGTGGCTGGCATCGTCGCACATGTGGAAAACTGACTTTCGCAGGTAGCATGCCATTCGATCGATGCGCCTTGAAGAGAACTTGCCAGACAAACAGAGACATTGTACACACAATAATAAAATGCGTGCGTGTGCGGTTCGAGCTAGCTAGTGCATTAAGATCTCGTGTCCTCCTCTACGCCTTACCAGAGTACTGGGGTCTTTCTTTTCGTTAAAAACTTTAACGAGCAACGAAATCGGCCGCTGCCATCTTGCTATCTCGTGACACACTCGTGCGGCTTTTTCGCTTTTCGTTCCGGACTCTTTGTTTTTTTTGTTACTTTTTATTATTCTCTTTACGTGGCGATGGTGGTTGTGTCGGGGTTCCGAGTGTTCTACCACCGAATTCTAATCGAGGTGTGAACGCTGCGAGAGTTGGGTGGTACTCGAGAGATATGTGGGATCGTGTGAGAATGACGTTGTGTTGGAGAGTTGACTATTATTTCGTATGGACATGATCGAGCCGGGGTACAGGGGTCGGACTCTCACATCCAGACGAAATCACGATCTATGCCCCCGTGTTCCCCCTCTACCCCCTTTGGCAGGAGCAGTGTTTGAATGAGGGACTGGTGAAGTAAACCATGTACACTAGAGGCACTCGGGTGAGGTACGAAGGAAGATTGCTGGTGTATCCAGACACTTAGAACAGTGACTTCGGAGTGAGGGTGGCTTGGCACTTTCCCCGCATTATTACCAATTAATCATCCCCCGTCGATCTCAATATGATGCTGACCGTGACTGGCAAGTGCATGGCCACCCTCGGGGGAAGAGAGAGCGGGAGGGGCCGGAGGGTGGCACAGATAGACAGACAGTCAAACAGAAAGACAGCACACAGAGACAGGGGGTGAGCGACAGAGAGTCGGGAGAGACAGAGACAGAGATAGAGATAGAGAGACAGTCAGAAAGAGATCGTTGATCGTCTACCGAGGCCGTCGGACGATCCCTCAGCAACGTCGCTAAGGGTACGTCGGTGCTTGTTGCCGCCTTTGGTCGCCTGCAGGCGACAAGATATAAGCAAGATGGCTGCGGCGCGTGCCGCACCTGCTCTTGATGCTGGTACGAGGGGACCACGGCTCCCAGCACTGCTCGGCCTCCTGGTGAACGCGCAGGTTAACGGACCAGCGCTGTTGCTCCTCTGGCTGGACCGCGACGATGGCCTACCCCCATGCAGCGTCAGCGGAATCCCTGCCATTTCACCCGTCTGTTAATGCACTCCCTACCACACTTTGCTCTCAATAACTCTAGCGACAAGTATGCAAGCGGCGCGTGACACTTTAAACGCTAGCGAACCTGACATAGCTCAGTCTTTGCCTCGTCCTAGTAATAATGGCGCCGGGTTATGAACGCTCGAGCTTACCTGTGTCGCTCGAGAAGAGCATAGGCGCAGCGTGGTTGGTACTGGCGTAATGTCGAGGCCGAGAGTATCTCGCGCGACTGAACAGCTTGAGCACGAAGCAGATCATCGCCGTGAAGATGGCGATTCCCGATGCTATGTAGAGTAAGGTCGGGATGTCGGTACTGATTATCACCAGATCTGCGGAGGTAATGGCGCAGTCGTGAATACAACTAATGGAAAATTGGGTAATTCTCGTGGAATCGAGCGACAAAAATGCGCTCATCAGTCGTCACGAATTTTGACAAGATTCTAGAGAGGGTACTTGTTCATAGAAGTAAAGCTCTGCGAGGCTGAAACGGGATCCTTAACTAGCGAGCACAGCAAGCGCTCGGTAACACGGGCCCCACTTACTTCATCGCTGGGATGTCGATGTATCGATTACCGATCCTCATGAAAGTCTAATGGAAACAGGCTGGCATCGCAGAGCGCTCTTCCATCGCAAATCAAACGTGACGTCCTTGTCAAAATTGTCAGACCGCCCGAGTCATCGCTGCCACCCTCTAGTTTCAAGGATTTCGGCGCTCGTTTATTCGGCAGGCTTACCTTCGGCGCAGAAGACCTTCTTGCTAGGCCTGGATAGGGCGACCTTATGATAGCCGTCCTCGCAGTCGCATACAGCATTGTGCTGCACCTGAGTGCAGGTCGCGTGCTGGTCGGCGAAAGTGCAGGTCGCCCGGTAAAAGCACTGCTCTCCAAGTCTTTTCGCTGCAAAGGGGAAGCGTGCATCTTTTTGAGGGAATCCAGTTGCACCATATGGACACGTGATTTGCCTTGCTAATTGGGTCTCGGATCGAGGAGGATCCATTGAAACCGGAGCGGGAGAGGTGCGGAAGCATCTGGCGCAGTTTTCACGCTATTCCGCGGTATTGAATCCCTCGCACTCTGTGACTTAACTGTCGATCGCCGACCGAAAGGTAACAGGGAACGTGGAACAAATGTCCTTATACGTTGGGCTCCATTGCGTTTGTGGAAACTGTGCCAGGGCTCGTTTCCTTCCTGCCTGCCTCGTGCTTTATCACGAAAGCTGTCCGGACTATTGGAACGACCTAGTTGAAGCCGTCGACGCTACTCACGTTTGGCACATCCTTTCGTAGGCCCAAGACGCACTGGATAGTATTTCTCGCAGTCGCAGAGACCGGCGACCGTGTCGCAGAACACGTGCTGTAGTTCCGGATTGCAGGAGACATCGCACGGCGAGCCGAGGTACTGGCCCTTCTCTGAAAAAGTCGGAACCAGGATATTATTAGTCTCTGAGAGTGTCCATTCTTACTTCTGAGCTAGATATAACGCGCTACATGCAATCAGCTTTCAATCCGGTAAAAGTGGGTAAAAGCCTCGCAACGGAGCCAATTAACCCGACAAAGCTGGTCTGTGACACTTGCGGCCGCTTGGAGGATGCTCACACAATAACTCGTGATTTTTTAGCTCTCCACTATTCTCCCCACCCTTTGACTCTTTCTCCACTACCTTACGTAATGTGCACTGGGTATGGAGCTGTCACTGCTCATCCCTGAATCGTATCATGTCTTCGTTCTCACGAGAATCCAGTCTCTTTACTGTCAATTGAATGCGATGAAATTGGGGCAGAACAGCGCGGAGTGGAAATGAGGTTTACGGGGAATGACGTCGCTCATTCGGAGCTCGGAGAATCCGAACTTATGAAATAAGGGGTTATTAAAGCAGTTGGCAAAGTTTGGTGCATGTACTCTAGTTAGACGGGCAGACTGCCAAGCCGCTGGGAATCGATTCCCTACTAATCATGATAGCACCCTGTCACTATAGGCCCCGTAATATGGCTGGTGCCTCGTGCCAGTAGAGCCAAGAAACAACGATTAACTTTCCTGGCAGCGGCTCAAAACTACCACCCCTCCCAAAGTAGGCCCTCCGAATTAAACAGTTGAGACATTCGCGTGTCATTAAACAGCGTTCCGCCCAATTAACGGGAATCCAATTGCCATTTCTTTCAATGAAGCGCTGTATTACCGAGACTTTCATCCCCCAAACTCCCTTAATTCAACGTCCAGAATTCTATTTGGCAGAGACTGCGCCGTCTCCCGATTATTTTTGGCAAGCTTTTAGTGGCTGTTTCTTTGGAAATTTGGGTGGAGCAGGATTGAAAGGTGAGAATGGGATGTAGGACCTAATGCAACTGCGGGCTCCATGCGAACACCCACATGCGGACACCGAGGGCTTTGCAGCATCCATTAAAATCAATACCGGTGGCCGCACTTCGCGCGAAAATCAAGGAGGACTGGTGTTTCTTCACCCCTTAAAAAGGGCGCAGGCGCGCCCATCTGGCCCTTCTTGCATATTTTTACAATTTTTCCTTTCGTCCAACGTAACTTTAAGGTGGACGCCAGCCAAATCACTGCTTCCTCGAGCGTGAATCGGAGCAGTGGGTGGGGCAACGGAATTGTAGGACTAGACAGGATCGTGGGTGGGGTTTTCTTCTCCAGTCTACTAGAAACATCTTTTAGAAGAATTGGCCGTATTTTTAGTAGCTGGTTGAAAGTTAACGAGGAAGGATGGCATGGAGCAGGCGCGGACACATCAGCCACATCGCATGTTCGATCGTCCTTGTTTCACGAGGAAATGGGAGAACGTTTCTTCGGCAAAGGGCGTATATTGATTCGCTAAGGAACTATCTATTTACGTGCGCCTTAATCTACGTGGCACGATATGTACACCCTTGTCCCTCCCTGGCACTCCACGTCTCTCAAGTCACTGCTTCAAACTTCCGAGCCTGAGATGATCCGTACAACTAATCTCGGAAAGTGTACAAAAGGGGTAGTCTCTCGGCTTCGAGCTTCCTGTGACCGGTGCCTTAGGGGAAACTTGGCTACCGAAGCACTATCGATCCTGAAGGCTCAGCGAGCGGAGCGGGCGCTTCTTCACATTGTCTCAACGATTGATCACAGACGGTCTATGACCTCGCTCACTTTTTTCCTCGGCCGCACGCGACCGGCTTGCTCGGCTCCTCGGGCGGGTGGGCTCGCACCAAGGAAAAAAGAGCAGCGAGGGAGAGGTCGTATCGGAAAGTCCGTGCAGACCTCTGAAACCACTCACAGAGATCGATCGGACATTGACTGGCGCTACCGATTGCAGGGCGTGATCCGTGAACGCGCCACACCTGCACGGGCGTTCTCCAAAGGTTTACGTCACCAGGTAGCGTGTACCGCTTGGAATAATGACTAATGCATTACCCGCGAAGCGATTGGAGCCGAGTTCAAGTTGCAATGATCCTCCGACTGATCTAGCCTTTCTCTCCGCAGTGATTTAATGACTGGAGCTGACGACGGGCGTCGGGTGCAGTTAGGGAGGATGTGGGGTACGTGGCAGACTCACCCGCAGTGATGTTCTCGCCGAGGTAGTCGTCGTCGACGTCATCGGTGAGCGGGTTCGCGTCGTCGTAGACGTCGGCTTCGTCGTCGAGGTAGCTGGAGCCGCGGCGCGCGTCATCATCACCTGCCAGGAGCTCGCGGGTCCGATGATGCACCTGGGAAGCCTGGGAGGCGCAGTTGCAGGTTGCGATCAGGAAGGCGAGGCAGGTGAGCAGCAGCAGGAGCCAGCACGGGCAGCAGGTCACTCTCAGGGCGGAGGGAAGTGCGCTCATCGCCCCCGCGGCGCGAGTCAACCCCCGAAACCAACCACCGGCGGCGCATCGACATCCTTCCCCGTCGACTGCCCCCCGAGGCCCCCGCCCCCCGCCACTCCGCCGTACTCGACCGCGCACCCGACCACGACCGACTCCTCGATGCCTGCGAGTCTCGCCCTCGGCCTCCTCTCAACACCTCGCCAGCGATCTCTCGCCGGACAAACCACCCTTGGGCAAACCTCAAGCTTCACCACCCCCACGCACTCATTCACGCACCCTCACGCACACCTTTCTCTCTGCTCCTCTGCCACGACGACTCCGCCACTTGTCCTCCCCTTCTGCCGCCAGCAGTGGCGAGTTCCGAAGCCTGGTGCACTGGAAGCCTGCAACCCGCAAGCCCTTTCTACTGCCCTTTCGACCGGACGCCGCCCTCTTGCACGCTCCTCGTGCGGAGCTCGACTCTCCGCAGCGGCGACTCGAGGCCGGAGGGAAATGCGGCCACCTCTGCGCGCAAGGGAGGAATCGAAATGGGAGGCGAGACACGCTCGAAAGAGCGTCCTCTCGTTCACTGACGCCTCGTACGACCGAGCGGTGGCCCACCACTCGGGTGGGCTGCAGCTGCGCGATGTGCCACCCTCGCCACCGACCATCTACGCCCGACCACCCTCTTCGCCACACTCTCGAGACCGCCACCCCTCCCTGCAGGCCCGCCATGCAGCAACTCGATCGAGATCAGGGCTGCTCTTAGACCTTATTTTATCAGTGCGCTCGCTCTCCTTCTCGCCCTTCCTCGCAGGACGCATGGGGGATCGATCTGCGCTCTGGCGCCGTGTCCTTTGAGAGTCCTGGATCCGCCTCGTATTCAAGGCGATTAGAGTATACGTGTGTGTTGGCGGACGCCACGTCGATACTACCTTTTTGACCATTCGCCGGCGGATTATGCACTTCACGTCGGGACACTTCTTCACCGAGAAATATACCCTGTAGACGACGGACTTCATTCTCATTTTCATACGTTATTCGTCGTACACGTGTTCATTCTTTAGTGACTGCGCATGCATCGACTTGTGCAAGTATTTACGTACACTGTTGTGCATGTTAACATTATGGTACTGTAATAGAAAGCATTTCTGTACGTAGAAATGGGTTGTAAGGCTTGTTCTAACAGGTATTCATATATTCCCTTACAGCCTTACGATATTATACGTGTAACATAGTATTTATAATTAATAAGATAATGAGCCCATCACATGTGAGTATCCATCGTCGGGGCAGAATGCTTTCTCCACGTTGACTTCCGTCTCAGAGATTGATCCGACTGGTAGCAATTGGTCGGCCGCATTGCTGTTTTCCATCGTGGGGTCTGAAAGTCGAACGAACCTATTTAATAAGTCGAGCGACAGACATCTCACTCGGCACAAGTGACCGCGGGGGGGAGGGACACGCGACAGTTATCTGGCACAAGGCATTTGGAAAATGTAACTGTACCAGGAAGCTGTCGGAACCGGCTTATCGAGGACCGGTTGGCGGAAATGAGCCAGTACTTCTATCTGCGTCACTTGCATGTCGCTATGACTTTCCAGCGATTAATGAAAAATTATTCTGGGAATATTTTATCTTTACCTAGTACGCGCCTTCGTTTCCTAACATGCCATAATATCAGGCAGATTGCCGTTGCACTGAACGCTAATAGTAGCACGGTTGGAATGGCAATTATTAGCTCGAGGTGGGGTCCGGTCTGTGTCAAACTGTCATAGTTCCGCAAGCCAGAGCAGGGCATTTCTGTGACAAGAACGAAATGTATAGTCTAAAAAATGATTCCGGAGGCTTGTAGACGATACCTGAACTGATGAAGCAAGTAATAACTGGTGTCTCTTGATCCTCTAACAAACTGTAGCAAAGTGTCTCGTTATCCAGGAAATGTACACATTGGTCGCATGTTGGCAGACTTGCTTTTGCATCCAAGAGAGTAGAGTTAGTTTCATTTCTTCCTACGACTCTGCAAGCAAAATCATTTTTACTTAATATCATATCTTGCAAAAACTATTAAATGACTGTCAATCACCTGTCAATATCGGTGTCATTTAAGTAGAGGGTGGCGATGCAGAGGGTGGGTTTTTCACAATTGTCCCCTCCCCACCCAGAACTGCATTCACAGTCATTCTGACCATTCGCACAGATACCATGTTTACTGCAGTTGCGATAGCAAACGCTGATGCAACTTGAATTATCCTGATTACTGCTCGGTACGAATCCCTCCCAGCATTGGCAGTCATTCGGACGGACACACGTACCATTTTCACAGCCTTCCACGCAAACTGGTACACACCAACTCGAAGATCCGTTTGCTGTTGGTCCATAGCCAGAGTAACAACTGCAGACATCGGGCTCGGTGCACTCGCCATTGACACAAGTGTCGTTGCATGTTGGTACGCAGATTGCGCGCGAATTCGCCGTACCATTTTGTACTACCTGCGAAAAGTTTAACGACGTTCGAACCGGCATAAATTTAATGCTCTCTTAATTCTTCTTTTCTCACCTTGTTTGTTTCATTGACCAGTTGGTATCCTTCCGTGCAGCTACAGGTGTCAGGAGCGATGCAGGTCCCATGGGGGCCGCAATCGGGTGTACAGGAAGGCTGGCATGCCCAGCTCCCATTGACCGAATTCGTCTTGTCGTATTCGTAGCCCGCGATGCACTGACAAGTGTCTGGTGCAACGCACTCCCCATTAATGCAATCCAGGGTGCACACGGGGTAACAAATGTGGCTGGCATTTTCACGAGGTGAGTAACCTTCGTGGCAGCTGCAGATTTCGGGAGCAATGCAGGAGCCATTGATGCATCCTTTACTGCAGATAGGAGTGCAAAGGCCCGGCGTGCTCAGCTGGTAGCCTTCAAAACAAGTGCAAGTGTTCGGCGCCGAGCAGTTGCCGAAGATGCAGCCATTCTCACAGATGGGTTCGCAGAAGAAATCATTGTCGACCACTGGCTTGTAGCCAGAGCCGTTCATGCATCTGCATTCATCCGGAGCAACGCATTGGCCATTGATGCATTCCCTCTCGCAAATGGGCCGACATTCTATCAAGTCGGTTCCCTCGGTTTTATTATAGCCACGGTAGCAGTTGAAAGTGTCAGGCTCGGCACAATAAGCGTTGCTCGGCACACCGCTTGGGCAATGTGGTTCACAAGGTCCGTCGTGAAGCGCAATGTAACCTGAGTTGCAGGTACACTGATTGGGCGCTGAGCAGTAGCCATTGGTGCAAGCTTGCATGCAGACAGGCTGGCAGGTTTCAGAGTCGAGCTTTGCATATCCAGGTAAACACTCGCATACATTGGGAGATTTACAGAATCCGTGTATGCAGTTATCGTCACAAATAGGAGAACAAGTATCACCATCACCGCGGTATCCTTTGCAGCACACTCGTTTAATTCTCCAGCTGGGCTCATACTAAAAGTCGGGCAGCGTGCTTGTCATTAATGCGACCCTAAAGACTCTATTTCTCCGGGAAATTTACCTCAATCCTGTAATTTATGCGCGACTCCACCCTCCGGACGAAGAACGTCCGTTTCGTGTAGGTCTCAGTGTAGGGCACCGAGCGACTTACGTATGTGCTTGAAGAGAATGTGATCATCAGTGTGTCTTGTCGATTCTAGGATATCACGATGATGAAAGCTCACCTATAGATTTGATTACAAACTCCGAGATTGTCTTCATCTGGATCGTGAAATTCGCTGCCGAGTATACTAGTCGTCATCAGTATGGACAGGAGCGTCTTAAGTAGATCATTAGACGATGTCATCATTACTGTCCCGTGAATCTGGCAATGCAGAGTTTGAGTCCCGCGATCGTACTGGCCAATGTTAGTCCGCTTTCTATCTGTCGAGCTTCTGTCCCCACCGAGGCACAACAATGTAGTCTATCTTATCCTGATGAGACAGGATGCTGACGATGCGCGTCATCGGCGAAGGTCTGTCATGCACATCTGTATATGTACACTGTGTATCCCAATCGGGGTTCCCCTCGGATGACTGTTATTCTAGTGATAAATCGGGCTATCTCACGCATTCGCAACACAATTCGTTGCTTGCAACTAACTATATGTTTATTTCAGGGTCCACGCAACTGCGTTCGTTTTACAGTATCATTAACAGCCGGTGAATGAAAGTACAGTATTAAAGTAGGAGAGAGACTTTATTGGAAGAAAGTATCGGCTTCGAACATCAGAGATCGTCACTTGGATCGTCATTTTCATCCGGAAGCAAGGTGGGTCTTCTTTCCTTCGATCGACTGGGAATACCACCTGAAGCGGAGATGCTTGCAATCCATATAAAGTTCTAATTGACAGTTTACAATGTGAGAAATGTTACTGTGTCATACCAAGGGACAACCCACCATTTCGTCTCTTGCGGAGTATAACAAGTACCGTAGCGACGATTAGTAGAATGATCAAGATCGATCCAATGGCGATACCACCTGCCCTGGCAATTCTGCTACTGGTCATGGGAGAGTCATAGCTCATTCGGCATCCGGAGTCTAAACATAGAGTTCGAATGTATATTGTAGTATCATGTATACTTTCAAATTATACCTTTTTCTATCAAGCAAGCAATGGTATGTTGATGCGTTGCATTCATATTCTCCACTTTAGTGCACTCGGTCGTGTTACGGATGTTAGGTCCGCATTCGGAGGGACACAAGGGAGCAGCGTTTAGGACTTCAATAAAGCTTGAATTTCCGCTTTGCCATGTGCTCGATCTGAAAATAAAGTCTTTTACATCCGAGCTGTGTTGAAGCACACTCAGGTGGCACACTCACGTGATCGGATTGCCTTCACTAATTTCCGTTCTGCAAAAGACCGATTCATCGCAGTGTTTTCCTCGCCATCCAAGAAAGCAGTCGCAAGTGTCAACGTCAATGCAATTCCCGTGAAAGTCGCAATCGTTTTTGCACATTTTCACGCAAGTGGTACCGTTTCGGGCGTCGGCTGCTTTTATATTTTTAATGTAGCCTTCTTGGCACACACAGTCTTCAGATGAAACGCATTCTCCGTCCGTGCAATCTGGGCAGAATGGTTTGCAGCTGCTGGAAATCCTCTCGTTGTCTGGCTGAAGGGCAAAACCTTTGTCGCACTGGCAGATTTCCGGCTCCACGCAAGTGCCGTTTACACAGGAAGTGCAGGAGGGTTTGCAATTGCCAAACTTATCATTTGCATAACCCTCGTTGCAAGTGCATACACCGGGAGCGGTGCAAGTGCCGTTGTAGCAGTTCAAGCAAAAAGGTTGACAAGCAATTGTACTGTTCGCGCCGATTGGTTTGTAGTAGCCCAGCTTGCAAGCGCAGCGCCCCGGTGCCTTGCAGTCTGCATAGTCTCCACAGGGCTTACAGATCGGCTTGCAGATATCGTTTGCTTCCTTGTTGGTCGGTTCATAGCCAAATTTGCAGGTGCAGGTGTTAGGACGAACGCAGAAACCATTAATACAGATCTGACTGCAAATTGGCTTGCAAATGTTCGTGTTTCCGACTACGCGTCGGTAGCCAGGATTGCACTTGCACTTATGGGGTTCACTGCAGTAGCCACCGAAGCACTTCTGGTCACATGTCGGCTCGCACTTGTTCCTGCTACCTTCGAGGAAACGATATCCCGGATTGCAAGTGCAGACACCTGGTGCACTGCAGTAGCCATTCACGCACTCCTCGTCGCAAATGGGCTCGCAGACAGAATTGTCCTCGAAGTAGATCGACTTGCTTCGATTGGCCGCTTCGCCGGTCAATCGAAATCCCTCGAAGCAGGTGCAAGTGTCAGGTGCAGTGCAATTGCCGTAAGGTTTGCAAGTCGGCACGCAGGTGGGCTTGCAGATGTGGCTCTCGTCCCAATCAAAGTGGAAACCTTCGTGGCAAGTGCACTGGCCTGGGGTTGTGCAGATGCCATTGACGCAGGTCTTCTCGCAAATGGGTTCGCACTCGTGCCACGAGCCGTTCTTGAAGCTGTAACCCTCGAGGCAGCTGCAGATCTCCGGTGCAATGCAAGTGCCGGCTACGCAGTCCTTACTGCAAAAGGGAGCGCAAACCTGCGGCGAAGTTTTAACGAAACCTTCATCGCAACTGCACTCGTTGGGCGCAACGCACTTTCCATATACGCACCCGCCCTTGCATATTGGCAAACACTTGTACGAATCATGGGGCGACTTTTCGTACCCCTCGTTGCAGGTGCAGACATTCGGTGCGGTACAATTTCCGTTCGTGCATGGAACATCGCAAACTGCTTCACACGTTTTCCAAACCAAAGATCGCATTCGTAGGCCTCCGTTGACAATATCCTTCTTTGCCGAAGACCATTTGTAACCAGCCTTGCACTCGCATTTCTCTGGTTCCTTGCAGTAAGCCTGGTCGTTCAACTCCTCGCAATTGATCGAGCATTGAGGCTCGCAAGTGCCATTAATGAAAGCGTAGCCTTTCTCGCAGCTACAGACTGAGGGCGCCGTGCAAGTGCCGTGGCCGCAGTCTCCAGGGCAAATTGGTTGGCACACGACGTTGTTTGAGGGAACCGGGTGGGTTGTAAAACCCGAGAAGCATATGCAGCTGTTCGGGTAAAAACAACGTCCCTCACCACACGGTGGGTTGCAACTCGGCACGCAGACTCCATTCTCCTCGATGAAATTCTCGCAGCAAGTCTCGATCGTCCGCTGCTCTCTGTAGGGCTAGTGGAATTGATATTGATTGGGATTTAGAAAGAGTCCACGCTCAATCACTGCGGACTGTGAATCCTGCCAGATCTTACCACCACCCTGAAATTCATGCGCGTCATCGTCTGGTAGAAGAGGCCCCACGTTCTTCTGTAAGTCTGCATGTACGTCTCGTACTGGGTTCTCGTGTAACTAGAAAATCACCTTCATCGCGTTGCTGTCTTTCTAGGTGTGAATAATTCTAGGGACTTACCTGACGATTGTCCGACAAACCGAGTCGCTCGTCGACTCCTGCAATTCCAAGCTTGCTGCTCCCAGAACGAGGAGAAAAATTAAGCCGAGGTGCTGCATCTCGTGTTGAATATATTGAGACTGTATAACGCTTGATTCCAACGAGTAGCCGATAACGCGGGAAGTGGCAACGGGAGCAGTACTGACGTGCTCAACACTTCCCTGTCATTATTACTCCTCCTCTGCTTCGAGCGGCAATGATATTCTATTGGAAGCAGGATGTTGATATCGCCGGACGAAGCCCTGAATGTTTCAGCGATCATGGTTCACGAATAATCACTAAGAGCAACCAGCCGAGCGGGAGGGGATGTACTTTCTTTATTTCCACAAGTTCTCGTCTCAATTAACGCACATACAACTAGTGTACACGCAGTCTCGCTCGATTTTCGGGCGTAATCTTCTTCCGTGGCAACCCTGTCGATTTTCTCACGTGCGAAGACGCAATTCGGAGAGCGCAACTGCCTAAACCGAGCTTACAATTAGTCTAATTAATGGTGTGCATTGGCCAGCGGGCCAAGGCCGATTGCGAGGCCGCGGTCTCGCGGCTTGCTGGGCCATCGGTGTAATCGCGGAACGAAGCATCCGACTCCGACTTTATTAACGAACCCTCCACACACGCATGTCTTACGCATGCGTGTGCGCTCGTACGTTCATTCTCCACAGGCACTAATTATTCGAACTAACGATAAAGCCTAGAGAAGAAGGGGCAGCGTACAATCGGCGGTGATAAGGAGTATCACTCGAGCGGATGGCAGGAGGACCTCTTTAGCACTTTGACTGCAATGCCACCCGATTTCGGGCGACACCCGGACGTCTAGGTATCGACAGATTTATTTCTAAAATAATAACGCTAATATACAGTTTCAGCAAGGCGTGATGGAACGTTAAAAATCCGCACGTTGATAGGCAACGTGTTAAGCAGGAATGCACCTCTGCCTACCCTTAACACCGCTTTCCTTTCGATAGCCGAAGTTGCAAATGCAGAAATTTGGCGCGGAGCAAGTGCCGTTCGGGCAGCCGCCCATGCAGACGGGCACGCACTTGCTCTGGGTCGGGTCGGTGTGGTCCATGGTGTAGCCCGATTTGCAGGTGCAGCGATTGTAACCGGTGCACTCGCCATTGATGCAGGCGTGCTGGCAGAGAGAGACCGGCGACCCCTCCAGTACGCAGCGGCCGAGGTTCGAGTCATAGACTGAGTCGTTGTCGCAGGCGCAGCGATTGGGTCCTACGCAAACGCCATTGGGCCCGCAGCCGTTCCTACAGTGGGACGTGCATTTGCCGGTGCTTGGGTCAGGTGTGTAGCCTGGTTCGCAGAGGCATTGGTTTGGATTGATGCATCTGCCATTGGGTCCACAGTCCCTTCTGCATTGGGAGCCTGTAGCGGAGGGTGCGCTGCATCGCCCTGTGTCTGGGTCGATTGTCGACCCAAAATCGCAGATACACTGATTCTGACCTGTGCAGATTCCATAGGGCCCGCAGTCACGTGCGCAGGGGGTTGAGCTGGTTGGGCTGCTCGTCGGTGGCTGCTCGACCACGCATACTCCATTAGCGTTCAGTGCAAATCCCGGCCTGCAGTAGCACACTCCTGGGCCCATGCATTGGCCACCCACGCAGCCGTCGGGACAGTCGGGAACGCAAGCTCCGTTGTTGCTGAGAATGTACCCTGGTTTGCAATTGCACACACCGGGTGCGACGCATTGGCCGCCGGTGCAACCATCGGGGCACTCGGCGATGCATTTTCCATTGAAATCGAGAGCGTAGCCGAGCTTGCAGTTGCAGATGCCAGGAGCGACGCAATCTCCACCGACGCAACCTTCGGGGCACTCCGGAGCGCACTTGCGGTTTGAGTCGAGAGCATATCCTGGCCTGCAACTGCATTCACCTGGCTTTATACAGGAGCCGCCGTTACAGCCCCCTGGACAGTATGGCGCGCAGTACTCCGTTTCGCTGGCGGGATTCACGTATCTGTAATGAGGGGCTCGTATTAAAAACTCATCTTCAACGAATAAGCGTAAGTTCGTACATTTGTGAATTGTACGAAATCGGTGGCGTGCGATTGCTAAGCCAATCTTTCTTTTTGTCTGTCTTGTTCCAATCTTGAAACAGTTGAGATACTCTTGCGAAGCGAATTGGATACAATGTAGCAAAGCATTTTTATCACAACTGTTTCGCAGACTGTACCGTATC
Organism: Crossocerus cetratus; assembly: GCA_963675795.1. NCBI lineage: Eukaryota > Metazoa > Arthropoda > Insecta > Hymenoptera > Crabronidae > Crossocerus > Crossocerus cetratus. The sequence goes on along the minus strand of OY776666.1, from coordinate 14,266,681 downwards.
AGATACGATACATTATTCCATTAAAAAAATGATTTCATTCCAGTGGGGAATTGATTTGAATATTGCTTGTTTCGGCATGAATTACCCTTGATTGCATGTGCATACACCGGGAGCGGTGCATTCGCCATTGGTGCAGCCGCCCTCGCAGACCGGAGTGCAAACTTTCGCGTCGTTCAGACTGTACCCAGGCATGCATCTGCAAAGCCGGGGCGCCACACACTCTCCGTTTCTGCAGCCTCCGGGGCAAATTGGTTTGCATTCGCCCTCGACTTCATTGTAGCCCAACTTGCAGGCGCAAACGTTCGGCGAGAAGCAATAGGCATCTTTCTGGCAGGGCTGCGAGCAGTAAGGCATGCAGACTCCGTCGAGGGGCAACCATCCGGGCGGGCAGCTACAAACGTTGGGTGCGCTGCATCGGCCACCGAGGCAACCCTTCTCACACCGAGGATCGCATCCGCCTGATGTCAGATTGCGCGCGTAACCATCGCAGCAGTCCAAGATGGTGATATATCCATTCTGTTATAGAAAGGTGCATGTCAATGAACTCAGATATTTCACACATAAAACAAGCTTATCTTTTAAAGATTCAATACTCTGTTTCAACTTGCTAAGCGGCTTATGTTTTATTAAAATCAATTCCATCCTGCAGGCTGGCATCAGCCAATATTGAACGCGGGCTAATTTACTTGGTGCTCTGTTTACTTACTGCTTCGCGATTCTCGTGTGTCGTTGGCAGGGTATTGTAAGGGAATTCGCCGGTGGAGTTCAGGGCCAGCGCGTCTGCATACCTGCAAATTTGAAAGCCCAAGCATTAACTTGGTGCACCAATTTTCAATAAAGCAGAATGCTATCTGCGTTCAAAGGTCGTCTCGCAAGATCCGACTGGCTTTGTGCCGCAGTCCAGTCGCACTCTTCTCGCCGGGGCGAGACCTTCGCCATAGCGAATTTATCTCTTTTATGGTGAAATGAATGATGAAGGAACTCGGGGTAATGGGTAGGCGGGTTTCGTGGGTTGGATTACTCACGGGAGGGTTTTGTAACAGAGGCCACTCTGTACGGTGCTGTTAAGTCCGCCGTTCTGGCCCGGCCTGACCCGTTGTCGATGACCACCCTTGACGCCCTCGGAAGCCAAGGTGGTCAACACCAAGGACACCAGAACCAACAGACAGATCTCTGATCTCCGCATGCTGTTGCACGTACCGTTGGCGCGAATGAACTGTTGCTCTCTTATTTTGCTAGCCGTCGTGGAACCGCTGACATCCCCGCGCGAGATAACTCAAACACCCGGGGTCACCCGGTTTCCATAATTCGTGCGATTACGGGTCGAGAACTGTTCGTAGAAGCGCGGACCGGCTCTGCAGTTATCGGGCGTGCCGATCTCGCTCTTTCGAAATCGACCGATTTACTAGTAGCGTTGCTTCGATCATCTGCGTACTTAGATCTCTATTTACTCATTCAGCGACGGATTACGTCGCTCTCATGCAGCGCGTCATCTCCCGATCGGGTTGATCGTGATGAGTAAACTCTCCCGGAGATACGGAATACATACCAAGTGGAAGGAGGAATACATTGAGTACACTTGCATGCCTTCCCCTCGATAAACAGCTTATTGCCCATAACAGAAGCCGCGAATCGAACTGCTGATTATTCTCATTAAGCAGTCGAAAGTACTAAGGGGCAACTGGATAAGTTCGGATGTATGCGGGTTGTATGTGTGTGTACAGGGAAAAAGTGGCGCTCGCTTTTAGCTGACGGAGTGTCAGGGATTCCCAGGCTTCTGTTGGGGAGGGAGAAGAGAGAGGCCTTTTCGAATGGAAACCTTTGCATATTGGGCGCGCTTTATGTAACCCAGTGATAGGAGCCTGATAGAAGGATGTCAAACGTGACGAGCGGCACGATGGACTCCGCCAGCCCTGAAAAGCTCAACCATCCAATTGTTCCACTTCCAGCGCGATAACAGATACATCCCTCACTCGGCCCAACACCTCCCCCTGCCCTTAAAGCTGAACTCGGCAGAAACCGGCAGGGACCACACTCCCCCTGTATGCCGAGGCAATTAAGGCGAACCCCTCAAGTTTTCTGAGTCACTGAGTGAGCGAAACGGGAAGAGTCTCCGCACACTTTCGCTGGCCCGATAATCAGGCCTCTTATGCAATTCGTTTTTATCTCTATCGAGGATAGCCTCAGTAGCACATGAATGTTCAGTAGCGATGATTATCGAGCTCGCCTCGATACCCCAATTACGACCGAGCTTGTCCGACATTTTTTCACCCGACCTCTCAACAATGTCTGTCTGTGTGTGTGCGCGTGTGTGTGAATGCGCGGGAGATGGAGAAAGAGAGCGAGGGAGAGCGGTGTAAAAAACTTTATTACGTATAACTTAGTGAGCAGTCATATATCTAGCGTACAAATACAGCTCGACTTGTTATGAAAACAATCTCGCTTCCAGTGAACCTTATCTCATTAAACTCTATACTCAGCATGCCTTCTTTGGTATCCACAATTAAATACGAGTGTACCTGACTTAGAGTAGTGTGTCTATCGCTAGTAATCCATGGCGGTCGGTATAAATACATTCAGTAGGAATTACGTATGTCCAGTAAGACACCAGTTAAAAATAGCCATCTCCTCGGCATAGATATACGAGCGAGGATCGCCTTTGTAACGAGCGCATTGTTCTCCAGCAATCGATAGTGACTCTCGAGCTCTCTTCACCCGTCGACTCTCAAAGCTCCAAGAATGAAGTCGAACTCCAGTGACAAAGAAGAGGTCTCGGCTTTGTACCGTAGAAACCAGAGGCGTCCGGGTAGCCAGGCCATCGGATTTCTGTAGAGTTCGAGGAGAGCATACGTCCGCCTTCGCGGCATTGGTCAATGGCTGCTGGTGTATCACACGTGTATGACACACCTTATCTATCTATTGCGCGCCGGCTCGCGTAATCGAGCCATTAAGTTACGGGGGTTTCAGCGTAACGGCGAGGTATTTCCTCGCCGCGTACAGGATCTACCGGTTCACCGGGAATGCCGGCCGCGAGATGCCGGGCTTGACGCCCGCTTGACGTGAAGCAAAATCGTGGAAAAGTCGCTGGTATGCACTCCCCGGCGGTGGAGAGTGCGCCGCGCGCTGCCGACCTATCGCTTTTGCTTCTCCTGCCTCATTGGCGAGCGGCGATTTTCCGATCGACGTTCGATCAATTCCAGCTCACGTTCAGCCTTGTCGCTCGGCGCTGTAAGGTCGGAAACGAGTCCGCTCGGATTTTTGCATCGCGCTTGCTTCGGACTCAGATCCGCTTCGAGCGGCGCGACGCAGTTTCTGCTCGCCTTTTGACCGAGTTGACCCGCTATACCTACAAACTACTTGCTCTCTATGTTCACGTAAGCTTATGCTAATGTATCTGCCGACTCCAGTCCGATCACGAGTGCTTCCTGACGCAGAGCGGAGTCGACTGCAGGGGGATCTCGTCGTACACGTGCTCGGCGTTGCCTCCTTGGAACTCGGTGCCGTTCAGGCGAACCAGGGTCGCCGGTGGCCGGTCGTAGTGTCCGTCTTGCAGGAGATCTGGAAACACCATCACTTGACTACTTATGATATCCAGACTCAATGTCTCACCCAAAGAGATTGGACTTCCGGTCGTACCACGGAGGTTGCCGGAAATGCGGAGTCCAATAGTTGCCGCTCCGTTGGCGTAACCGCTCAATTGTTCGATAGCATCGACAGTGAGTATAGTGGCTGGTTCCGGGCTTGGGCTGTACATGGGGCTGAGGCGGCTCTGCGGCACTGCAATCACACGTTCATCCTGATAAGAATACCCTCGCAATCGATAGGGAAAGCCCCGGGAGTTTACTGGAAAATGGAAGGCCGAGGACTCGAGGCTACCGAGTGGGATTAGATTTAGGTGCAATTAAGAGTGAGCGGAATGTAAAATAGGCGGGGAAGAAAAGCGAGAGGCTTTCTTAGCCGGACGCGATGTACACGTGAGAGGTCTGCAGACTCGTCGACAGTCGGATGAGTTCTCGCTTTGGAGTGCCGCCCGGGATGACGATGATACCACGCTAACACAGGATTACGTGGACGAGGAGCATCGGGGTCAAGGACACTCGGGTTTCACCGGCGATTAAGACGCCGAGATTATATCGGGCGAGCCGTGAGATAGGTGTCGGCGATATAATACTCACTGCTGCCACCGGCGCCGCCGCCGTGATCTTGCACTTTCGTCTTCTCCTCGTCGTAAATCGAGAGCCTCACCGTCTCGAAGAGCTTCGAGCGCATGTGAAGTACCATCACCACCGCCATCGAGGTCAGACCCAAAGATACGAGCGAGGCTACCACAATTAGGGCTACGTCCAACGGAATTGCCGATGCCTGGACTTCTTCTGCTAAGAGCATCGCCAAAGCCGACCCTTGTTATTAGTAACCTTCTTAGTTTGTCGAAGCCTATTTTAAGCTTCGAGGAGTCATTTCTACCTTTCTTAGCAGTCTTCACATAGTCCGTTTTCGGGGGCGTCCGGTCCCTCGGCTCCTCGTTCTCGTCGATGTGTCTTAACAGTGGATTCTTCGCCATGAACTTGAGTCCATCCAAATTCCTCCGACGTTCTGGTACTGAGACCACGACGATCACTGGCCTGGCAGTGCTCGTAGTCATCTCATCGTGCTCCTGAGTTCTCATTTGAAGGTAGTTGGTGTCGATGGTTGGGGTGGTAACTGGATTCGTCGTCGCTGAGGGGTAGCTCTTCTCGAAGAAGCCGCTCTCGGTAGCTGAAACTTCATAATCATATCCATCACACTATCCTAAGCAAACAGAACGCGTGTTATATTTTCTAGCTAAAAAAGGGAATCACGGATATTTGACAGCCATTTCGAAACGGCATAGATGCAACGCACGTTTCCAAATAGTTGCGAGTGCCGACGAGCTGGAAGTGTACGCGAAGCATGACTTTCAGCAAGCAGTTGCATCACGAAGATAAATAGTTCCTCTGCCGGTGTAATATCTGCGTTACCTTCCACCGAGTTTTTCGTCGTTTCCGCAAGAATCGATGACTCCTTAATGCGCTCCTCGCCCGCCACTTTCCATGTATCCACATAGTTCTGCTCGGTGGTGCTGCGCAGGTATGTCGAGGCGACTTGCTCAATGGACACGTCGTTACCGGTGCATCCACCGTTCTCGGAGTCGCAGTCGTCAGCGGACTCGTTATTGCGGCAGGGGAACACGCAGCCTAGGAATCCGAGACTTTTCATCTCATGCACTGACCGACGCGGTTAACTGGCGCATGCCTGAATTATAGAATACCTTGGGTGGTGTACTCGGTGACGTCTATATCCCTGGTGGAATCCTCGATCTGACCTGATATCATCTCCCTCTGTATCTGAACCGTCTCTTCAATCGCGTTCTCAGGAATGCTCGACGCCGACAGCTCCATTGAGGCATTCTCAGTGATGCACGCGCCCGTTTCGTGCTGGCACTTCTGCAGGGGGTGGCCGCACTCACAACGGAAGCGACATTCCAAGCCCCAGTGACCCACTGGACATCGTTTGCACCTTCAATGAATAAATGTCGGAAATTTATCCGTTAGTTTCTAATGAGAAATAATTTCCAATGATATTGAAGTATGTCGGAGGCTTACTTGGGGCCGAAATATCCGGGTGGGCAGTGGCAGTGACCGCTTACTTGATTACAGGGCAGCTCGCTCTGACCGCAGTCGCACTTCTCCTTGCATTCGGCGCCCCACGTGCCATTCGCGCAGGCTGCCGTGCAAGAAGTAAATCGCGGGATTAATCATCAGGCGCAAAAAGCACCTCGAGCGGAGGGCCGAGCAGATCTCCGCGCGACAAGTACAGCAGCAAAGGCAAAACTGTATATCTGTAGCTGGAGAGGCCGCGCCGGAGCTGGGCCGAGTGAATAATGCTACGGTGCACGGGAGGCCGACGGGGAAGCTCGTAAATTCTCGGCGCGCTTAATTCTCGAGAGTTGGGAGCTGCTTGGAGGCTCGTGCAGCCGACATGCAATGCTCGGGAGGGCGCACGAGTCTAATTGTAAGTGAATTTGTAATCCCGAGGCCTCCATGTCCACCTGTCCACCGGCGAGTTCGTTACTTATGGCATGCGACGACAGACTCTCTCCGGAAAGTCCTCGGTACTTCGTAACTTCCTGCTGCTTCCGCAACCACTCCTGCTCATTCCAATCGCTCGGGATCGTCACGCAATCGCACCGTAAGAATCTCGACCCTTTCGATCGCTAATGAGATCCTTCATTAAAAGCATTTCTATCGGACCAGCGCGTAGAAGACTTCGATGCTACTTTAGGGTGGTCCCGAGTAAAAAGGTGATTCGACGGGAAGAATTCCCACGCGCAATCCCGCGATAAGATCGAGGAAGGTCGCTCTGTCTCGCCGAGCGTGAAATATATCCGGCAATATAACTGCGCGTGAGAGATTTAGGCCGGCATGCATGGACCAAGGGTTCAAGAGAAAACTCACGGGAGGTGCAGTCATCGCCTCGGAAACCTGGGTCGCACAGACACTTGTTTGGCCCGACGCACTTTCCAACACACTTCTCGCAGAACGGCGCGCACATTGTCCCCAGCGTCTTCGCGAGCAACGACACCTCTCTGTAACCCTCGCAGCACTCTACGATGCTTCTCTCTTTGGTTTCCGTCTGCGAAAACAAGGGGTTTTATTAATTGCTACATCAAACGACACGGGATTCTTCTTAGACTAATCTATTGAGATCCCGAATGAATGTTCCTTATCGAGATGCCTTTGTTGGTGACTTTGGCCTCTCTTCCTTAAGAGATACTTATAAATACACCCATAAGTTATTTTGCCATCCTTTCCTGGTACAAAATGTATTTTTGCCGCAGTTTTCGAGACCGCACTCATCGATGCCTGCACCGAATTTTTTACCTTACTTTTCATTCGAATGGAATTTCACTTTTAATAAACCGGTCCACCTTGCCGGTCACCTTGCATTCATCGTCCGGGAATTCCTCGAGTTCGAAAATAACATTCGCCAATGAGTCGGTTTTTGGTTTAAGGAATTCGAATGCCCGCAAAAAGTCGGATGATACAGCGGAGTCTGTCACGGCGCTGGCACATGCCGCCGCAACCAATTAGTCTGGCATTAGAATTCCTCGCCACCTGCTAATCCGAGCGACCACACTTCTGCTTTGCATTATACGGCCATAAATGCTAGACAAAATACCATAAACGCGCGAAGCGGCGGTTTGATAGTTTACTTCATCGCTTACGTGCTTGAAACCTTCACCTTTCCATCTCCCCGTGTTGGTACCAGCGGGAGATAGAAGCCGGTGTGTCAAGGAAGATCAAAAACGAGTGGTAAATCGCGTTAACTCTTTCTAGCCGCCCGATGGCTTTTAGCGCTTCCTCCAAAGATTGTGTCTTGCACGAGGCGAGGAAAAAGGATAGTTTATTAGACTGGTTGAATCCCAGCGACCACATCTCTTTTGACACTTGGGGCAATAAAATATGCCTTGGCAAAATTTGTGGGATAAAATGTTACTTATGGCAAATCTTCCATCTGGGGAATAGTGCGTAGGAAGAAATGAATGTGCATGCACGCTGCTGCGATGACTCGAACGAAAGTGAGAAGAGGAGTTCAGAGAAGAGTTAAACTCTAAAGAGGAAGCGAACATGAGTTTGTATAGGTTTGGATAGACGAGTAACGGTTTCGTTCCAGGGGCACCCTGGCCGGTAAGTGGATACGCGCGAGAAAACCGGAGTCCAACCTCATAAATCGTACGTCCAATGTCCAATCAAGGCACCTCTGCGGGCTGCACCTGCGAGAGCATTGCCAGCGGAACACGGCACCTTGCGATTTCCTCGCATCACTCTCGCACTCGATCGAGATCCCCAATGGTTTCTCGTTTCCTCTAATCGCAAGCTCACTCTCACTCTCGGCAGCGCAGCGCGCTCGTTTTCTCGCGGACGAAACAGGACTCGCATTACCTTCTAGCCAACCGCGACCATCGATTTTTCATTATTAGTTGGCTACTGGCCCTCATCTCTCTCACTCTCTTTCTATCATTGGTTGAGTCATTGTAGCAGTCGGGAAGCCAAAACTCGACCGCCACGGAAGAAAATCGCCTCTGGAGATCTATGAGCTGGTTCTTAGTGATTTAGATCTTTATTATCTCTCGGCCGATTGAGTCTATAACTCCTGATCGACTTTCAATGCCTGCTTTTCCTCGCTCGGCACTGTGTGTTACCAGAACAGACGATCATATTCCGCTTGCCACTGGTATGATTAATTCCTGGCATGAGACTCTTACTTGCATAACTCCGCCATAATCTCATTCTCCCTGCCTCCCTTTCTCCCTCTCGAGTCTCTCTCTCTCTCTCTCTCTCTCTCTCTCTCTCTCTTGAATGGGGAGGCTATGGGAGAGAAAGGGGAGAGAGGAAGATATTCGTTACAACACTGCACTTAAGTGCACCGCATCATAAAGCCTAATCGACTTTACCGGCTCCGGTAATCGGAGAATGCCCGGTAGTGTCACTCAAAGGGTTCCACCCCCGCAATCACTCGTGCGATGATCCCCCGCTCGAGAGGGCGGCCCTGGAATCAGCGTGGAGATACGAGCGCACAATGCAAAGATCGTCGCATTGCGCATAAATCACACTGAGCAACCAGCAATTTTTCAGTCTACCCTCTGACTTATGCATGTCGGCGAGAAACCGGGGGCTGCAATGACGGTTTTGATGAGCCCGGCCGATACGTCAATTAAGGACGGCCTACCGCAGAATCCCAATAAATCTTCGGAGGTATTCCGTATCGATTATCAGAGATCGAAGGTGCGCTCCTAATTTAAGGATTCGAGGCTCGCGATTCACTGGGAATTGATTCTATCTGGCGATCTCTACGAGAGCAAAGATATACCTTCGATAAATCATTGCGGACTCGGCAGCGGACGCAATGATTTGCTATTGCTGTCTGCTATTACTATTGGTGTCCAGTGGGACTATGTAAAGTCGACGAGTCGGAGAGTGCGTGCGTGTTTGCGTCCCCTGTCGACGCGACTGGCACAGCGCGCACCGCCCGCTTTTAATAAAGTCGGACCGTTTCCCGTGCCAGCCGGACGTAAATACGCCGATAAATTCCCTCGGGCGATGTCTCGCTGCTGGCCTTTTAATTTATATGGTGAAACCTCCGATTAATCGACGTCGGGAAGTCTCGCGTGAAATTATAGCGTGAGCTTCGTCCTTTCCTCCTCCTAGGGTCGCGGTAATTTCGCCGGGGAATTACGGTCACCTGTAATTGGCACCGGGGTCCTGCAGCTATGCGAGCCGCATACCTACAATCGCGCGATGATTCTTTCGGGATCCGACCACTCCAAGTGTTTAATTGATCGGTGTGATTGGCTCCAATTAACGGACATTAGAGAACCCTGTAGAAAGTATCTGCAACGAATCTCTCCCCTGGCAAGGTTCGCGGACTAGGAAGAACAGGGCGAAACTCAGATAAACTGCGGGGAGTAATTAAACTTGGTTACTCAATGAAACGTCGTGAAGGTGCGGAACGTGTGTATCGGGCGCGTTGTACGAGCCGGCTTCGCACATTATTACCCAAAAGTTATGCAAGCACGCGCCGTGTTTCCTACGACGTTAGAAAACATCGCTCGACCTCGAGATCTGTCGAGGCGAGCGCACGCCACATCCGCCACCGCCGCTTCTGTTACCCTGGATTCCCGGCGATGCCTTTTTTACGCTAATACTGCGCTCGGGCACTTTTTCACCTGTCTCCTACGCTCTGGGAGACGTGGGGGCGCTCAAACAATGGGCTATCGATTGCCCTAGTTGGCCGGATCTTGCACTCTAAAGACACCACCATTATCCGTGACCACATCCTTTATATGAATATGTCTGCTCCACTGGCTGCACTACTTGGCAATGAGCTTAGCAATCTGCACGACTGCCGCACCGAGATAGAAAGGGGGAGAGAGAAGGAGAGAAAGAGAGAGAGAATTTGCTCTAAACTCTGAACACAATTAACGCAGCTACCTCGGTTGCTTTTTCTCTAGAGCTGGTAATCGTGGAGCTCGCCATCGAAATGAATCCGTTAGATTGTGACTTTCTGTTACAAGGCTGGCCATCTCATTAGCCGGTAAGGGTGCGGACTTAATCATCGAACGCTAATGGCACGAAAGGCAGGAGTTGCGGCCGGCAAAGTAATTCCGTCGTTCGGACGTTTACATTATCAATCGGATCGCAGAGGCCGCGCCGACGCCTGCGAGCCGTTTCGCAGTGGCTATGTAAATCAGTTGAAATCGAGGATTCGCGCGAGCGAGGCCACGGTGAAACCATAAGGAGGTGAGCCAACCGATTCCGACTTCCGGAAGTCTAGTTTGCCAAACCCGTTTTAGACAACACGCTGTTTGTATTACGAGCTAAGAGGATTTATTTCTGATAACAGTTTGCTCTTACAGACCCATCGATCCATCGATCCATCGGAATATTAGTTTTTCCACGCGCACTAGTCGTGGGAATGACGGGAAACTTAGGTAACCCGTAATACACAGTCGGCCACGATACCCAGCAGAGTTTTTCCCTTGTTTTTCTCGTAAGTTGTATGTACGGAGTAATCGCATTGTCCCTCCACGATCGCAACTATCTCACGTCTTCCGAGCCGCCTGGTGCAATCCGCGTGCACATACTCTTTCTCGCGTATGCACGTGCTTTCCAACATTCCACTCGAGCACGATCTCCCATTTTAGGGGAGCGCCATTACGACGTTAATTTCGTGCCTTTGATTGCGAAGTGGCAGCCAGCGCCCGCGAGTACTGCCACTGGCTCGAGCTCCGTCTTCCGGCGATCGATCCTGCAGACTTAAGGCTAGCCCGGAATTAAGGACCTGCGTCGCCCAGACTGATACTGAGAACGCACGTGTTCCTATGTTCACGGCTTTTTCGACACGCTTGGGGGCTCGTCGATCTGATTAGGAAGTCGCTGTATTATGTTACTTCGAGAAGCTTTCGAGAAAGCGGTGTAGCCGCCCGGTTGCCGGTTAAGGAGAAGGACAGAGAGAAACTTGGAGTTTTATCTTGTGCGAACTTGCCGGCCGTTTCCGTCCTTTCTTTCCCGATAGCTTGCCTCGTCAGGCGTCTATCTGGTATGGATACACTGTATTACCGTCTGTTTACATTAAGACCGCACGGAGACCACTTTCTTCCGGTAGTATACATTATATCACGTGTCAATGGAACCGATTGCGTAAGTCGGTGGCGAGTAAACGCGGCAGGATCTACTCGAAATGGTGGTATGTCGGAATAAGTCGCCGTGACAGGGTAGCCGATGAATCGCCGAGATAAATCAGGGAAACCGAGGGGAATCCACGTTGGTCCAGCGCGCTTAATTGACTTATCTTCCAGCCAACCATAATTAATCGATCGCTAACCGCTTCCTATCTGGCGAATTAATCATAGAAAGTGCGCGCTCGCGCGCTTGAGAAAAAGGGTTCGACATGTAGCCAATGCTTTTCTACATTCCGGCCGCGTGTATGCTTTGCATTACAATCCGATTGAATTTCTACGGCTTACGTGGCTCCGAGCTCATACACTTTTACTCCGCTGGTCTGCCCTGTTCCCGCGGTTACCGGTTGCATCAGGCCCCCAGCTCTGCTGCCTCGTCGAGACTCCACCGTTCCTGTCTCGTCTTCGTTCGTCGTGTCATTAAAATGCACGGTGAAATCGAGTTAGGGAAACATATCTTTGGCAGATTGCGCCGGACGCGTAAGTATAGCCAGCGTAATTTGGTGCACCATTTCAGTTCAGGAAATAAATTGGCAGACGAAAGCGCTGAGTTGGATTCCCAGTGGAATATTGGATTGGGGGTGCATCACCAAGTTTTCCTTAGAATGCACCTCTCCTTCTTTCGGGCGCGTAGTTAATTAAGAGTGCGAGGCTTGGTCGCTTTCCCCGTAATTAGCCGGCGTAGCCGTGAATCCAACGTGAGAGCCGCGGGGGAAAAGGCCGAGAAATATTGGCGAGAATCTTCGCTCAAGAGCCCCAGCCACTTTTAATGAGAACGCGCGAGAATTGTTGGCGACCATTTTCATTTGGGAAGAATGCACAAGTTTTTCTCCAAGTCCCAACCCATCGCCGTCGGCGCACCTTGCATCTAACCGGCCGCTTTGTTTTCCACCGGCTTCTTCTCGGAGCTGTTCGAGCGCAATCGTTCCGAAGAATCAGTGCGTTTCATCGCCCGCCGTTCGTTTCCGAGCTCCTTCGCCCGCTGCGGTACATTCCGCGCCACGCATGGGAAAACGGCAGCACTTTTCCACCGCGGGATGAGAGTGGAGCAGCTTGCGAAAGTGGACTCCCGGTGAAAATTAACGAGACCGCGTACCACTCGATGGGAGTAGGGCAGCCGTCGATTCAGTTACATAAGTATAATAGTGGGCCGATCGTTACTAGACTACCCTGGTAGCGTGTGTACGCCGATTTTTCCCTGGGTCCCACGAATTATCATATAATTATCATGTAAGGTTTACAGTCCTCCGCCGAGTTACGATCACGCTATGTTCGCCGGGATGGAAAGCTGCTATGTTTCATGTAAATGAACGTTCTATGGGCACATACGACCCATTAATCCGATAATCCGAGCGCTCGAAACCTGTTGGGAACCTCAGCGCCCAGTCTCCAGCTCGAAATCTTATACTGCGAGTTATGAATCGTATTATTTTCACTGAATTTCTTTACTTGTCGCCAACCGGGCGATAAAGAGTCGAACCATTTAATGGTGTTGAGTGTAAATAAGTTTCCAATATTCAGCCTCTTTTTATTTGCAACTGTGCTATAAATAAGCTCTAGTATATTTCCAAAACTTCTGTATCAACACTTTTATCCGTCCACCTTCATTTTCTGACTTACAATTCTTTCAATTAGATTTCCCGAGCCTGTCATAAAGCAGAAAGTGTGTGTCTCTCACCTTGATGCGGTATCGCAGTCTCATCTCGGTCCGTGTCTTCAAGCATCGCGGCGGAATCTGGAGGCACCAGGTGAACGTATTCACGACCACCGGCTCATTGTAGGTCTCCGTGGACGTAACCGTGTAACTGGAAGGTTCGATCAATTAGCCATTTATATTGCCCCGCCTGATACCCTTATCGGGATCGCGCGGCGGAGGCATGTCGTAGAGCAGGGTGTTTATATAAAGCGATTTCTCTCCGGGTCACTGTCAAGGCGAGCACATTGTTGCAGCCACGTGGAAACGCAGCGCAGTAATGTGCAATGCGCGTGACGACTCCCTTCAATCAAACCGTGTCAAGCCATTCCCGTTCTGTGCGAATTAGCTTTCTCTTTTGGAATTTTTATACTAACTTTTCGATTCGCTGGCAGAGATGTTGTTCGTTCTGCGACTCGCCCTCGGACTCGCTGAGGGCCAGGCTCGGCAGGGATACCAGCAGCCAAGAGACCAGCTGGACGAACTTTGAGAGGCTCATTTCGAGTGTTGTTTCGGGAAACTGCAAGCACACACAGGACTGTGCTCACTTTCTCAACTCGGAGCTTGTTGACTAGTGTGCTTGATTCACTTACTTACTCTGGGAATTTCTCTGTTGTAGTTCTCAGATGTTTGGGCCGGGAAATGCGGCGGGGAGGCACTCGATTCTCTCAGAATAAAGCGCTCCCAATCGAGCGGCAAGCTACTCGCCGTCGGCCAAAGAAAAACAGCCGATCCATCGTCTCGTGTGTCATATTCCCCTTTTCCCTCGGGCGGCAAAAAAAGCTTGGATGTGGGCGCGCCCTGGCAGTCGTACTCTAAACAGACAAGTATCGTCTTACCCAACCGCACTTGCGTACACGTGCACGGCTTGGAAAAAGGTTCAAGAAAACAGAGGATTTTCCGAAGAGAAAGCTATCGAGGAACGCGCGATCTCTGTGAAGAGAAGCCGACTTCGACCCAGTTTCGAACTTGGACTTCGCCTTCCAGGGAAGCTCGAAAATGTTCTTTCAAGGTGCAAGTCAACCCGAGCGGAGACACCCAGGAGCTTCCATCCAATCTAAGTCGACGAGTATCCGCACTGGTGTATTTGCTTTTGTGTTGATTACAATTTTTTCGCGGCCGAGCGATTTGCGGGAGAGAGTCGGCAAAGAATGGAGGCGGCAACGAAGGTGCGTAACATGACGGCTGTTTAGATCTCCGCGGGCAGGAAATTGCGTGGCCGGTATCGGACACGGCTCGAGGAGAAAGAGATAGATATCCCCGTGAAGGACGCGCTCACTTTCCGACAGGAAATATTAACTTAAACTTCTCAATTGGTTGATTCAGCTCGAGCGACCGACAGACTTCGCAATCGGACCGACTGCGACGCGAACGACACAAGGTGACCGATTCCCACCGAATGAATCGTCGAGGGGTTGACATCTAAACAAACCGCCAATCCAACCCCTAGTTCTGCTGCTCGAATGATTATCATAAATTGTCTCTCGAAACTTCCCAGGACGACTCTGCCGAGGAAATTGGAGAGTCGTCGAAAGAAGTTAAGTTAAAAGTGCGAAAGATTCACTTGGATCGCTCCGCTTTAAGGAGCTAGTCCGCAGCATCCCAATCCGGTGCGAAGCGTGAGATCGATAATAACTGGGCACTGCGAAGTGCGAGTACTCTCGCTTATTAACATCACGTGGCCTGACTGTATATCAAGATTCGAAATGTCACACATCTGCTTTGTGACTCAAGGGACTTCTTTCCCCACCACATAGCTCTAATATTTCGACGCTGGCTCTATTCCGGCAGCTGTTACGATGATGATGAGAAATACTTCTCTTTGCGTAAGATATCGCGCGCACTCCCAGATCATGTCTCAAGGGAAGGTTGGACCGCGTGGACTCGACACGTGTTCAAGTAGTTCTAGCGCAGATGAGATTCGGAGGAACCGGCTTGGCGAATTCGTTGTTGGATCATTTCCAAATCCTGGGATATTAAGAAATTCCTCGGATCTTGATGCTAATGCTTCCTCTCGCCAGTTTCACCATATTAGAAACGTGTATCTATCCAATGCCTGTGGTGCAAACGCGTCGCTTGTAAAGAGGAAGACTAGATAGCTGTCTGCCACTGTGCTATGCGGCCGATCGAGATACTCTGCTCCGGCAATATACCTTTCTCCCGTGGCACACAGAGATCGGCCTCCAGCTGCAGCGGCCACAATTAAAACCATTGACTTAATTAGCCGGACGAAGGAAAGCCAATTACACGCGTTACATCGATTATCCCACGGTGGCGCAAAACAGGAAGCGAGCAGCGCGCGGGATTACTTATCTTGGGCAGCGTGCGAGCAATGCGAATACCGGTAGCGGGAGCCGGAAGCGGTTTATCGTTCCTGCGGAATGCAAATTCCAGTTGTGGGTATTACATTTATTACACGTGCCCTGGGGTTTAAGGCAACCTGCCAATGCCACGCCACTATTAAATTGTTCCATTTCCACGCTCGTTTTCGGTCCTGGCCGATGTGCACGCGTTTCCCCAGCCATTGCGAGATCGATGCTTCAAGTATATGCGTTTGACAGCTCCGCCGACCGAATCGAAATACATTTCTCCCATGATACACGTGAGAGGAATAGACGATCGAGTTGTTACTCACGCGTGCTGATTTAACGGGCGAGTTTATAGGGAAACCGTCCGATTTCGTAACATAAATTATCGTTGAGAATCGAACAATTTATATAGGAGTTTCTTTGCCTTTTACCAGAGGAAACAGTAATTACTGAGGAAGCCCGGTGGCCAAGTGGAATCATTTGATTTTCTTCGATAGGAGTGTGAAACGGAAGGGGAGAGAGCCTTGCACGGCGTTCCTGGAAAAGCGATCGTGCAAGGTGGCACGTGGCGCGCGCGCGATGCGGCGACGAAACCCTGAAAGGCCACCTAGGCAATTATTCCGCATAACTAATTGCGCCGCGGCCGAGTTTTTCAGGGGGGAAAAATCGACAGCCCCGTCCTCGTCACGCCTACCGCTGCTCCACTTTTCACCGAGCGTAACGGAGCGCAAGAATTTTGTTTACCAATGTGCAAAAAGGCGAGCGCTCGATTGCACTCGGCTCGCGAGCGCAGGTCGCGCACGATCCCCGGGACTTGACGGGGCCCCATGGAGGATATCTTGGGAATCAAAGTCGGATCTGGATTAATCTCGTACCACTGAGAATCGCGCGCTGCTCCCACGCTCGATCGGAATTGGCGGGCGAGTGCTTCTCTCTTACTAGTTGTTTTAATCACGAGGATCCGCGACTCAATTAGCGCACCGGTTTTCCATCACTGGAGTCAGAGTCAGTCCGACATACACTAGCTCCCAAGCTACATCGATCCCGATATCACTCGAGCGAGCTGGAATGGGAGCTGCTCTCCGCAGCCGGCGATCTCTCGGAGTAACCGGCACGCGGTGACAGAGAGCGAGAGAGGTGCACTGGCTGAGCCCGATGGCGACGGCGGCGTCGATGCACCCGGGGTGCCAGACCGGCCGAGCTGCTCCAAGCAGCCCCGTTCCTTCGGAAGTGCAGGAGAGAATTACGGGAACGGAGGCTCGCACTTGAGCCGGCCGAGTGGAGGACGACGAATCGATGGGTGGCGATGTCCGGACGAAAGGGACAGAAGGACCAGACGCCGAGAGAGCCGATGATGTCAGTCAGCCGCCGCTTTCGCAGACCGATTCAGAACTGGCAACTCGCGTCGGTAACGAGCAATTGGCTTGGGCCCGCTCGGCCACTCGGAATGCACTTGTGGCACAATGAACTCCGACCCTCCGGCAAATGACAACGGCACGAACCATTCGGCATGGGGGTGGGGGTGGGAGATGCCTGGTTGCTTGCCTGCACACTCGCTATCTCCGCTGCAGAGGGGACACATGACACCGCAGCGGGGACAGGGTCTT
Source organism: Crossocerus cetratus (assembly GCA_963675795.1). NCBI lineage: Eukaryota > Metazoa > Arthropoda > Insecta > Hymenoptera > Crabronidae > Crossocerus > Crossocerus cetratus. Next base: position 14,249,815 of record OY776666.1, on the reverse strand, counting down.
CTCGCCTAGAGAAAGACAAAGCGGACATATCTAGCCGGGAAACGTTGCCACCGAGGATATCCTGCCGGGGCCAGGCCAAGCGTTACGAAGTTCATGACCTACCCTGCTCGACCACTCGCTCGAATGACCTGCCACTTTTGCCCCTGTACGAGCTTTTTAACATTGCGTAGACAAGTTGAGATGAATTCGCTTACAAATCTGTGTAATTTTACTGTTTCTTTCTCATTGGTGCAAGAAGTGGAGAGAGCTGTAGGTACTTGCGGGCACTGGGTGAACCAGAGTCGGACTTAATTGTTAGTGATGTCAACGGCTCAATTGAATCATCGAGTAATTTCTGAGAAAGCGACGGGACCAAGACACTTTTCGAGATAATTTGGGGTGTGATGCGGGCCCATTGGCTATAAGTGGCGCGGGTTTCACGGCGATGCAGACGAAAGCTGGAAGGGAGTTCCGGCGTCTGTTGCACCGTGACCGCAAGCAGGCAGACTCGCATAATGGGATGATTGGCAGGGCAATTCACCGTATTCCCTCTTGTTCTCGGAGCGAGTGGAATAGAGCGCCCGGCGGTGTGTACTCGTCGGGCGAAGCATCGGCCGTTTAATCTCGCAACGCCGGCCAACATCCGATGGAGCTGCCGAGGCAATTAGCAATTACGGGGAAACGTCGAAGTTGAAGGAGCGCGCTTACACCTTCGGCCTTTATCTTTAGTAATCTTCGAGATGATGATTGTCTCTGCTCTGCCATTCTAATCAATTCGTGGGTGGTACTCGGGATTTCACCATCGAGATATTTTCTCAGAGCTCACGGGACAGTGTCTGATGATTGTAATTTGGATAGCATCTGCATAAATCTCGATTATCGAAAGAGTTTAATATAATAACAAAGACATACAAAAATCAAATGATTGGTGAGTTTTAATAAGAAGGCAATGTCAGAAAATGAAGATGAAGGTGCCCACAAAATTATAAATCATATAGTAAAAGGAGCCCTTTCTTACACTGTCGAAGTGGCTTGTTGAGTTAGAATAAATCTATTCGATTTGATCAAAGGAATATTCTTTGGACGCCAATAAAAGTATATTACGACCGCATGGCCCCTGTGTACTAATTAATAGGAATATCTCAGGAACGAGTTAGACGATGTGACGCAGGCGGGGCCGAGTGTGTGTTTCACGCTGCGAACTGGTATGCCAATTAATAGCTTTCGCAATGCGTGTGTCGCGTGAAACCACGCAGATCGCATGGTACGCTGGTGCAGCTGACAAACCTTAGAAACTTCACAGCTAGGAAGTATATCCAGTTTAGGTCGGTGGCGGCGCGGCTTAATGGATTTAGGTATACACGTCGTCGCTTATTAAGCACGTACGCTTTTTCGCTGTGCCAGTAAATTTCCCCGCCCGTGTGTATTCGCCAGGCTCGCGACCCGAATCCCCGGGTTCCCGCGACACCTCCACCGCACGATGACACGTACTTATATACGTGATCGCTAGAAATACCAAACGGTCAGGCGAGCAGGAAGGGAAAAAAGGAGGCGTGCTCGGGTTAGCTAGAAAAATGGCTTGACGATATCCGGTGGCGCGCGAGCCTAAGCTATTACTGCGAATTTCTCGAGCGGCGTGCCCGGCAGGTTCAATTATGTGCATTCGTCAGGATTTTATTAGTCCGCCGTTGCCAATAGAGGCGAGCCTCTCCGCGGACCTATTATAATTAGCGTGATTTACCGGCACCGTGTAATTGAGTCCGAGCGAGAAGGAGAGAGACAGAGAGAGGGTGAAATGGGGACAAGAGGCGAAGTAGCTGGAGACTTGTCCTTGTGCTGAGATTAGCTAAACAAGCGACTGTCGAAAGCAACCAATCCTTACACCCTTTTCCTTAAAGGGCCATTTTCTCTGTTGGCTATTCCTAGTGTACTTGAAGTGTTACATATGAGGAGGTTCATTTTACGCCTACTCGGCTCACTCTCACCATCCGAATTTTTCGCACTCCTGTTTCCACGCTCGTTAGCCGAGTCTGCGGTGATAGATACGGAGCTATTTATTCGCGGGTCTATTGTTCCCGTGGTTGGTTAAGCGTTAATCGATAGGGGAACGAGTGCCCGGCCTCGTAGGTTCTCCGGCCGGCTCCGAGCAGGAAGCTTTCCGAATGGTGGTTGTACCGGGTCAGTGAGTGAGCCTTGGAAAAGTCATCGGGTTTGGCGTGTGTGAACGAATTACTTGCTCAGCTGGAATGAATACCCGCGCTGCTTGTAAATTGTTGTATAATTATTTTCGTATTACATAAAACGGCTTATTGGCAATTTAAAAGAACTTTCATTTCTGGCGACCAACAATGGGACATCGCCTCTGCAAGATCTACATTCGAATTGATCGTCCGATCAGCGCCGATCATTACCGAGATCGGATCTCTATTTGTCTCTGAGTAGTTGTCTGATGCAAACTTGCCGGCAATTCTCGTCGGACACGCGTTCACTGTCTCCGTTGCATAATGATTGCGTTAATGCGTCGCGTTGTTTACGGGGAAGATCGACGGGCGGGCACTGTGGGGCGAGAGGGGCGCCGTTCGATTAATGGGGCCAGACGTAGCCCGTCGTAGGGAATAGAAAGTGGCTCGCACAAATTCGGCAGTTCGCTAATTAGACACGCTTAACCCTGAGAGGAGGCTGTAACGTAGCGCGCGTGAAATCGCCCAAGCTCCAATTAGAGAGGAGGCCCTGTTCCCAGCATCCGGAAGCGGACGCCCAGACTTTTTCTCGAACTTGAGCGGACCTGCGCTCGAACGAAATCCCTTTGCCGCCGGCCAGGGTTACATAAGGCGTAGGCACACTACGAAACCCTTTCTATACTGCTCGCTCGCTTGTAACCCTGAGAGGCGCCGACACGAAAGCGTGAAATCGCATAACAATAAAGCGCGCCGGGGGATGACGCAAATCGAATTTCGAGAGGCGGGAATCCCAATCGCTCGGATCAGTGGAACAAAGGCATTAGAACCCCCTTTTTTCGTGAAAGCAAGATTTATACGAGGCCTCTTCGCCGTCCGGCAGGCTTTTCGAAAGCCGAAAGCGAACGCTGCTCTTCCGCCTTATGACTCGCATATCTTGACTGGGAATGTACGCAGCCAGCTGGCTCTCGCACACTTGCTCACCTGCAACTTTCGTCCTTTCGCGTTGCATATACGCTGGCGAAAAATGCAACGGCCTGGCCCCAACTGTCTGACCCATGGAACCCAGCCTCACTTCGCCCGTGTCTCAGGAGACATCGGCATCTTTTGCGCTCCAGCGATTAAACACCTCCAAGTATACGTGTCAGACGTGTCGCGCTCGGACGTTGAAGACTGTCGGGACTGGATTACGATTGATAGTCCTGGAAGTATGACATTAATGCTAGGAAAAAATGAAACCTACTTAGTATGTTATTCATGGTGGTAATAGATAACTTGCAATGCCTCGCACTACGCCGCTTCTTCAAAGAGTGAAATGAGTGGTGGATTACGCACGGAGATAGGATCGGGGCACTGACATTGCAATGCCACTCTATCCTTCGCATGTTATATACATGAAGCCTGCTATTGTAGGTTGAAATGCTACTAATCATAATTACCCAGGCTACGAGCTTACAATGCTTGATATTATCAAGTGGGAAACGTTGACCCCAGGCTTCACTCCACCTGATGCTCGTCGTATCAACGTCACTTGACTGGCAACCAGTTTCCACATCTTGGAAACTAGGTTTTCCCTCAAATACCACTGGGCTATTAATGAAAAAAGGGGAAAGGCGCTAATCCAGAAATGGGAGTCCGTTAATCGCAGCTGGCAATTAGAAGCGCTCTTCCTCGAATTCTCGAATCCCTCGGGAATTCAGGAAGTCCTCGAAGCGAAGTGCGGGCGCTCGATGCCTGTAGAGGTGTAGAGAGTGCGTGTATCTCTCGTTACATATCTGTTACGTCAGGGGCCGCCGCCTCGACAGTCCATTTTCGGTGGCGGTGAATTTCTTTTTTCGGGATTACTTTCACGCGCTGCTGGCGGGCGGCCGGAGATCCCGTCGAGTCACAATGCGAAACTGCATCTCTCGGGTCTCTCGGGCGAGCAAACTCGGTGCCTCGACGGTGAGAGGAGGAATACTTGCTGTAATAAGGCAAAGGGAGGAGATCGGAGATGAAAGAGAGCGGGACTGCCGAGGGAAGTTCTGTAACCGGTGGTTCTGCCTCCCGACACTCGCGAGATGCTTGATTTTCGGCGGCGCGCTGAATTTTCAGAGGAGTGTTTGTGAGTGTATGCACGCGGCGATCGAATCACTGGCGAGGCGCGCACGTCCATGTGTGTCCGGACGGTGAAAGTGGAGGAGAGTGGCGTCGACGGCGGCGGCAGCGGCCCTCGAGCGGCTCATTGTGCTGCGTGCGCGGACGTTTCGCGGAAAGACAGTCGACTTCCCACTCTTCCGATTGCGCAACTGGACGAACCAGTTTTCGGGACGGATCGCCAAATGCTCCCGTTCCCTCGGACGATCTCCGCTTTCGTAAGAGGAGGCCTCCCTCTCGGTCGCTAAAAACTCCTCGACTAGATATCGAAAGCGAAAGAAAAGGGGAGCAGGCGTGCGCTGCTTCGAAATTTCGAGTTACGGCGAATCACCGGGGCAAAAAATTGTGGGAGGCAAACAGGGCGAGCATCTTATAAACTCTCACTTCTCCTGATAGACGATCCTAATGACTCCGCAATTTAAATACCTCCAATTGATCCCCGAGCTCTCCGTATCGGACGTGCGATTGATCGTCTGCCGGCATTATCGCCCGGGCAAATTGCTAGGCCAACAAAGTTCCGAGCGTGCTAATGAACGTTTAATTGGGAAATCGGCTGGGATTACGCAAGCCAGGATCAACTACAGGCCGATCCGCACGTGAACCCGAGCGATTCCCCAGGCCGATATATCGTTTGACTGGTTGGTTTTTTGAAGAAGGCAAGAATGCGGAGATCGCTATCGCCGCCGGCAGACAGAAGCGCATATTTTCCGCCGGGCGAGAAACTGCCGGCCACTTTTTGCCGGGGCTGCCCATTCTTTTGCTATGCGGCCACATTTATTCGCTCGCGTGCTGCCGATGCTATCGTGCGTTCCGCACGTCGAACAGCTGACAAATGATGCCGAAAGAAAGTCGGGAGCCGTGGATTCCGGCGCTGCACATATTGCCAAAATAACGATAGGTTCGATCTTGGTTTACAGCTGGGATCAGTGATAGCGAAGTATCGCTGTGTCTCCGTGATGCAATTGTGTCGGCCGTGGAGCTCGATTTCCGCATCTTCGCCTTACGCAAGACCGGCGGTGAACCAGTTTCTGGACAGACCACCTTTGTACAATTATACGCTCGAGCCGCAAGAACAATATAATGTCTTCTCTTGTCAACGCTGTCGAGAAAGCTGCCGTCTTGCACAGGAGTGTCCAGTTCCTTGCGATAGTTTGACAGAATCCCCTGCTTGGTGCCGACATCCTTGAAAATCCACTTGTGTTAGTCCCGCTAAAGCCGAGCCAGTTGTCTGACATAAATTTGAAGATTTGCGAAATTGTCTAGAAAATGGAGTACGATTGAGAAACGGTCGAGTATGATATAAGCCGGGTGCTTTCGACATTTGCGATGAGATTCCTGGCTCTCCAGTTGCGGCGGCATCCAGACTAATTTTTCAGCCTGTCCGATCATTCCACGATGCCCCGGCATCCGGTGCCGTGAAAGTAACGAATAATGCCATTCGGACAGCATGTTTCAGCCGGCGGTGTAATGCCAGCCGGTAAAAAACTGCGAGAGGCAGGGCTTCTTCTCAATGACGACGAATCTCGGCCAGCTTGCGAAACCCAGGATCAAACGGTCCCCTTTTCTCCCACAGGTGAAGCCCACAAGGAACAAAGCTCGATTTACAAGTAAAACATTTTTTATTCGCTCCCCGCTACTCAGAGCGGGCTAATAAACTCCAAACAATTATTAACAAAACGTATCGATAAACGAACACTTACATATAGTAGCAGAGAGTAAGTACCATTCATGCGATGGGAGTAGAAAGAGTACGTATACATACAAAAGTACAAGAGTGAGAGTGCAGAGTGAGTCGTTAGACACGCGCGGGCCCCCGCGTGAAAGAAATCGCCCTGCGGTAGCCAGCACTAAATTCTCGACACCGAGGAACACGGATACGCTGTATTCGCAGGATCGACGTAGCGCCCGAGAAAAAAAATGACAGTGAAAGAACCGATCTCGATTACCGATCAACTGTGCTCGATATCCCTCGATACCGGGAGCAGGCCGTAAGCCGTTGAGCACATAAATTTCCCGGCTTTCCACTCATACAGTCGCGTGCGCCGAGACCGGAGGTGCGAACTACAAGGGCTATTTTACACTTGTAATAATGATTTATGCACTGGCACTCCGCGTGTAAACGGGGCCTCTGCTGTTCGGTGCAATCGTGATGAGAATGAAACGGGGCCCCCCTGTCGATCGCGCTGCTGCGTGCGAACACTTTTCCTCGCGGAAACCTGTCGCTGCAATAGGCAAGCGGCAAATCCGCTGGAAGTGCTGCTGCAACTGGGGATCGATCGCAGGATACCACTGGTAGTAAACATCTGAATATCTATGGTGGGTAGGACGAGCCTGACGCGATTACTGTCAGCTGTCCACCGTTGATCGCCGCTTCGCGCTCGAGTGGCACTCCATCGCTCTGGGAGAAGAGAGCTTCTTCGTCTTCTTGACGGACCGCCCTGACATTTGCCTGCTTTCGGCCGATCAGACAAGTGGTCGTACATGTGTTCCACGTAGTCCCAGCAATCTCTCCTTTAGTGTAGCGGGAAGATCGACAGAAGTATCGTTGCTCCCAACACCGTCGCCGAGAGGCCGATTGATACTGCGGCTCCGTTGTAGAATCCACTTCCGTAGACTTGCAGGCCGGCTGTCTCGATGCTGCGCTTGCAGTAATCGCCGTCTGTAATTGAAAGTCGATTGTAATACCTTTTACCCTGCGCACGAACGCTTAGGTCCCTTTGAACCGATTGGATACTGTCATTGGAATTTGTTGAGCAAATCACTGAGAGAAAGAGAGACTGGTTGATAGCTGGAGGGTAGGACCTGCTCTAAAATCTACAATTGCGATCGACAGAAGCGAAAAACGGCCGCTGCTCCAAGTAGCTCACGGGGGTAGGATAATGATCGGCCTCCCTTTCGTTTCCACCTTTTTTATCGCTGCCAATTCTATCAATACTTCGCTCTCTCTCACAAGTACTTCCCCACCAGATCGGTTGAGTGGATTATTAATAATGACCAATCGATCATCGTCGTATGGGTCGAAGAAAAATTGAAAGTAAGTGAAACGGATCACCGAAAAACCGAGCCCGACCACGGACGTAGACAGATCGTGTCAATTGAGAGAGATTCGCAAAATATGGCGAGGCAATTTTTCTCCGTCGGGGCTCGTCATTAATATCCGAAAGCCCGGCTAGCAGGCGATTAAGCAATCGGGTAATTAATCGAGCGTGCCGGAGGGGGGGGGGGGGGGGCATTATAAAGATAAAGTGGGATCATTACTGAGTGGGTGACTAACTGCGATCGCACTCCTCCCAAGGAAGGTGCAACATGCATGTGCACACGTGCGAGAGAGGAGAGAGAGATACGGTTTGTCTTTCCTCTCGAAGGAGCGGGTGGAGGCGCTTCGACTGCGGCGACACGGCTTTTAAGGTGCAACATGCAATGGAAACGAGAGTGGATTCGCCGAACGTGTCTCACGACTCTCGTTTCTCTCCTCTCAGCCTCGCTATTTCTCTCGGCCTTTCCTCCTGGTACTCTGATTTCGCAATCTCCCAGTCCCACGGGCCCCGGGACTCTGCGATCACCGAGAACCCACGTCGATCGGTTCCGCCACCTTTCCTTCTTATCAGAAAAATGCCACCCTGTCCCCTTTACTCATTGCACTGATAAAGCACAGATAAAGTTCCAATATGAGATTTTAAAGGGACCACCGATGCTGGAAGATGTTATGGGTTCTGCTCCCTCCACTTGCCTGTTGGGTTATTTTTAGGTCGTGGAACTGGTTAAATAAAGATACCGGGATGAAATCGATCTTCAGAGGAACGCGGTTGATCCCAATAATTCCGGCTCGACGTAACCGATCGTAATTCAGCGAGAGTGTCGTCACACAATGAATATTTGTAGCTGCCTCGCGGGCAAAGTAGCACGTGGGAACTGCAACCTTCAATCTGTTACGGTAGGAAATTGCATAATTTATAACAAGTTAGGAGGAAAGGCACGCTCCCGCACGGCACGTCGAGCACTCGACGAACCCGGTTGTCTGGTGTCACGTGAATTAGTTCCTTGTTTACCACTAATTACTCGCGAAATTACTCCACGGATCGCGCGTCCCTAAATTACATGCATGCTCTCTTGCTCAACGACACGTCGATCGATAAGGCTTAGGTTCGATGTTCGATCGAGCGATCAAAAAGAGATCTTGGGAAAATGTCTCGGTCCCGACTAAATCCGCTGCTGAGAGTTACTCTGTGGGACTCACCGTAGGACCAGCCGACTATTTCCCCGGTTCGCAGATTTTCCGTTCTCAGCCAATCCTCGAGCGGCCTGAAGTACTCCCTGAGGGCAGAGCCGTCCAATCTCGACTCGCCAGTAGCTTCTTGAAGAGTATCCTGCCAGGGAGCCGATGATCCTTTCTCCATTAGCCTCCTATTAACAAACAAATTCCTCTGTAATCAGCAGCCCGGACAACTCCAGTCTTACAAGCACATCTAATTATGGGGGGCCTCTTGCTCCATCGCGTAAATCCCTGGCACAATTGCCGCGGGTACATATTTATGAGGATATTATGTGGCGCGTCTCGTTGCAACATTGTTCACACTTCACACACACGGAGCGTGGAATCGGGTGGGTACGCCTTGCTATATCGAGCAGGAGTGCAGTAGCTTCGTGACCAGGAACCGTTCTCATTGGAGGCGACTTGTAAAAAGGTAGGGAAAAAGGGTAACGAGCCTTGGCACAATGCGGCCCTCATAATCAGCACCAATCCAGCGCTAATTAGCGTATCCATCACTGCGGCTCGCAGTGGTAATTCAGACACGCCTCGCACTAATTATCGAATTAACTAATACCTATTAAGGGCTCGGGTAGGGGCATCGGCGTTAAATTGATTTCTCCCGTTTGATCCTGGCGATTTCTCTGGTGCTCGACGATGACAGGTGAAACGCGAGGATTACAAATAGAGTAACGGTAGCCGACAGGCCTCGACAGAAAGGCTGCCTAAGCCCACTAATGTAAGCCGGAGGGGGCGGCGATCTCACGGTTGAAGCCTCGCGGGAGAATAGATTATGATATTTAAATACAATGCTCGTGGTGTTGAGTGTCGAGAGATTGGTAGACAGAAGTACGAAAAGCCCGATGGGCCGTGCGCCTTTGACCGATCATCGATCTTTCGTAATCACTTTCGAGAGCCGAGCCATTCTCGCTGGTTAGCGGCGCGCTCCCTCTTACCGCAACGGATCTGCTAACGATCTAATTATTCCAGCCTCCAATAATGTCACTGTAATTGCCAGTTTCATGCTTCCTTTACGAGGGCAATGCCGTACTCGCCGAACGTCGGGGAGCGACTCTTTGTCATTAGAAGCCTTTGTGTTTTTCCCGTCTCGGCGTTCCACTTCTTTCTTCTCCTTCCCTTTCCGCGTTTCCTCGGTGTGTTATAATGCGACTTATGCGGAGTCGGATAACGGATATATTGTTGCAAAGGTAACACACCGCGCGTGTGTTTCCGATTTGTTACATAAAAGCAAATCCAATCCGCAAATGCATGGCCGCGTACGCTCTCCTCCGCCTTTTTCTTCTCCCACGTCGCCGATGTAATCGAGGATCGTACGTTAGTCCTCCGTTTACTTGGTCGATCTACTGAAAGGAGAGACCGGGCGCAGATAGAGAGGCAGGGCTGGGAGGATGAGTACAGAGTTGCCAGAACAATATGATCGAGTCATTACATGAAAAGTGGATCGGCCGGAGGTTGCGCAACGTGAGATACTCTCAGCTGCCGAAAGTGAGGTGAACGTTATTGAAGCGTGCACATGGGGGAGAAGGTAGCGGCACCTGTGGAAAGTGGCTGTTTAATGTCGAGCATGCCGAGGTATCCTTTTCCTGCCGAGTGAATTCTCCCGGACACTTCCGGTTCCTCCGGACAAACCAGTCCGTAGTGAGGTAAGCAGGCTTCAAGTATAGTCCCGTGGGAAGCTGGCCGAGTGGACTTTGCCGAGGCGCGGCGAAAAACGGGCAGCTCATTTCGGTTCTGCGTGCTTGTCTCGGGCGATTTATATCGAGCTCATAATTTCCTGTGTTCGGCAGCTCGGCGAAATCGCCACTTTCCTGTTTGGAGTTTCGCAAGGAGACACCGCAGGATGCTGGGCCACTGTGTAGGTGCGCGCGGCCTTTCCCGTATCCATCCTTCATTGAAGTCGCTGGAGAACGCTCCGTGTTGGTCCATTGATCGCAAGGGCAGCCGCGGAGCGGACAATGAGAAAAGCGTAGGTCTCTCTCTTACTTAGAATCACTCTAATCTCATATACCGCTGAATGGACAATACAAATAAAGCGAGAGTGGAAGTAAGGTTCTCTGAAATCCGCGCGACTTCATTCTGAAAGCGAGAAAGGGAGAGGAGTAGCCAGTCACGGATGAACTCGAGGCTTCCTTATTCTTGTGCGCACTGCATCGAGAAAGAGAGACACAGTTTGGTCCTCGACACTTTGAACCACGGAATCCAACGGGCGCCTGTGGGAACCGAGTGTCATTTCGCTGCCTATCTGTACTTCTTCCCTCCTCCTCTCCTCACTCCGTCGCGCACAATGGACTAGATATAGTAGCGATTGCTGTTTACTTATTAGCCGATTGGGACCTTGGCCGCCCACAATGAGATCGGCCGATGTGTGGCAATGCCGACACACATACTGCCGGAATACTGCGCTCCTTGAAACTATGATCTTTCTCTCGGCGCCGATGATAGTCCATAAATCTTCCGGCGAAATGATCCTAGACGAGAGACTTGGCGGACTCTCCTCTTACTCTCTTCTCGTCTTCGCCGGCAGAACTTTCCTTTTCGACGGTGCGGTGGCCGGCTGGCACAAGGCCACGCCGAGTAATCTGCATCGATTTGAATGGACAGTCACTTAATAGCCACCCATTAAACACCCAGCTGGGCTAGCAGCACGAACTTCCCTCGGTCGGTTGACTGATTTGCCAGATTTGCAAACTGCACCCCGGACTGAGAAGCTGCGAAATGCCAGCGGATTGATCCATTCCCAGTAGGCACTCGGTCGAGTGACATATAAATGAATATCAATAAACGAACTTCGATCGAATGCCTCACGAGACTCGAGCACTTTTATTGGCGGCCGAGGCGAGGCCGGCACTTGGGAAACTCCGGTGCAAAGTGTCATCAATCTCGGAAGGTCTGACATTTACGGGTGCGCGCTCGCGCCCGAGGTATTAGCAGGTCTTTAACGAGGAAGGCTTTAATAGTATTTCTGATTAAAATGGTATTTCGCCGCCCGGCAGATAATTAGCTCAAGAATGCTGCGTCCGCAAATATCACCGCGAGTCTCAGTCCCTACTCTCTCGTTTTTTGTGGCAGAGGAACGGCTGGAATAGCTGGGAACACTATCCTCGGAGTTCGAAACTCTAAGAAGCCGTAATGTAATCGGGGCCGCGCCAACTGAAACTACTTCCTCGTACGTCTCCGACAATATCTTCTGTCTCGGACCCGGAGTCCTTTACGGGCGGATAGTTGTGACGAGGTAATGTCTATATGGCAAACGCCCCGCCGCCAGGGAATGTCGAGGCGCCTTCTAAGGCTTCTTTTTCTCCTCCTTTTTTCCTAACGCCCGAATGCCTGCCTGCGTGCGTGCATGCGTCTAGTCACTGTTGGCGCGGTGAAAACGGAAGTGTAACAGGCGTAACAAGGCCCCGCGGGCGGGCCCCCTCGCACACTCGCCGAGTTCCTTCGTAACGCAACGCCGGAGAGAACCTCGAAGGCGCACACGGCTCTCTCGTGGCTGGGTGCGTTTCCGTGACACACGCACTTTTTCGCAGACGGTCTGCGAGGAGCCAGGGTGGGCGCAGATCTTACTTTCGCATGCGGGGCTTTCGTGACGGGTTGGGCGGCGAGAGTGCGAGACCGTCCTTCGATTACAGGAAGTCCGAGCCTCCGCGGAGACGCCTTTGGACACGAGCCCATCTGATGCCGACCTATCGAGCGAACTCCCTGACTCTCCGAGCACAATGTGCCGGGGCTTTCCTCCTCGTGACCCCCTTAACACCCGTGCGCGTGAGGAGATGCCGCGCCGCGCCGCCTCGGGAATTCATAGGCACTAATTAGAAGAGCATCCTCAAAACCGAAGAGAGACTCTGCCTCATTGGGTGGGCTAATGTGTCGGTCCACTGTTTAACTGCTTCACAGCCGAATCTAATATCGGCATGCTCGACACCTGGGAAAGACGTCCTCGTCACCGGCGCATTGGGCCTCGAAAGAATTTCTCCGAAGCTCTCGACACTTTCATTTCGAGTCCGTTTCCCCGTGCGTCACGCGCGCGACTATTACGCAATCGCTCCACCGCGGAATCGCACAAACTTTTATTGACAAATTCGCTTCGATTTTCGTCCTGGCGATCCCTCCGCAGGCGCTTATGCGCTTACGCAAGAGGCTTTACGAGCGAAATTTCATCAGGCTCGAATGAACGCGAGCGCGTAATACGTTGGGACGTGGGGATGTGCACGCGTGTACACGTACACCCGCGTGCAACACTTCGCTACACAGACGGGCTCGAGCTGTCCATATTAGACTTAATTTCACCGGGGAATTTATGCGAGATTGCGCCGAGTGATACCGCGGGAAGATTTATTATTTCGGCCGTGCATCCTGGCGGCTGTGCTACTTTTAATCGGCGATCAGCAGCCTACTCGACTTCCTCGCGCCGATAGTTCGTTCGTTCCCCTCGCCGCTTTCTTTCTCTCTACGCCGGATTCGAATAAGTAAAATATGCAAATTGGATTTTTCCTTATTGCCAGAAGAAAAGGTGCAAAGTCGAGGAAGGAAATTGTGAGAGCCTATAAGGGTGTCCCTCTCGTTGACCTAGATACTTGGTGAGGAGATTGTTGGAGCATCCGATCGAGCAGTGATCGATAATCCGACCAGGCGTGTCTCCCCCGTGTACAAGCTGCATTCTCGATCAGTGGCCTACAAGTCACAATGCGCGGCCTATTTCATCTCGCCAGATCTTCATAGTCTCCAGGCATCCTCTCCTCATAAAGTTTTACTACCGCGAGATGTAGCAGTGGGAAACTGGAGATATCAGTTTCGCTGTGATTCACGATTGCCGGAGTGATTTTTTTCCGGCACACGTGTCAGCATACCAAGTACCCTCTCGCTTCGAGCCTGCTGCCAAATCCCGGCCGGTTCTTCGCCTTATTGAAAGTGCGGGCGCATGCCGGGAAGTTTATTTGCAGCCTGCGTCCGGAGGCGTGTATGATTTACGCGAGACCTGTCATCACTTCTCCATACGCTGTCAACGTGTCAGTATTGCCATACCGTTTTTCCGAAGGCATTATGCGAATGGGGCACCTGGTTGCACTCCAACTTTCTTTGCGCGACCGTAGCCGAGGTGCTAAGCGCCTAAGTAGATTAGGTTACTGCACGCCCAGACCTGTGGTGTACTTTTAATACCACTTGAAATTGTGCAAAAATGAGCCGTATTTATTACATACTTCATATGCAATATATATTCTGGTATATATTCGATGTATCTTTCATATTCATATGGATGTTCAGCCGTGAAAGTTTAATGGGGTCTGATGCTAAAAATAGCGCAGTACGGATATTCGTAGCGGACGGCGACAGCGCGGTGTGCGTTGTCTCAAACAGGTAGATCTCGGTTCCCACTGTAAGAAAGGGGCAGGCCCCTTATACGACCCCGTATATGGGACTAATTATTAGTCCGCTTTACGATTGTTCGGGTGCATAAGTTTGCGCGTCGACGAGCGATGTTTCGCCACCAGCGACGCGCTGCCAAACGACCATAGCTCCTTCAGCGCGCGGTCGTCAGGGTGTCGCAATTCCGCCGGCTCATTTGGATACTGGAGTAATTGAGCGAGAGATAGCCAAAAGTGTTTGCGTGTATCTTCCGCGGTGAAGTCGAGAGAAGTAGAAGCAGAGGCGTGTATTTATATGACTTCCTCGATGAGATACTGGATAAATCTTATGCAACAAGGAACTTAATCTATCCGAGCGTGTACGTATTAGCATCCCAGTGACAGTGGCATTTTTTTCGTGCGATATCATCGCTCATGCGCCTTTCTCAATCTCCAGGCCCAAAGTGCTCGAGTCTCACACTGCCGAGAGGAGATTCCTAGAAGTCTCTCGGAATCACTGAGTCGGGCGGACGATTCTCCCGGCATATTTATAATCGGCGAGCAGATGTTAATTAATTGAGATCGCATTATGTCAACGGCTAAGTGGGGCGAGCTCCGGACTCTAGGATTCTCGGCGACGCTAATGAGAGCATCCGGGTGTCTTCTTCGATGACTTAATGAGCCTAGGTCTCATCGACGAACGGGTTAACGTTAACCTTGAATCTTAACGAGGCCAAAATGTCGAGACCCCTGGTTTCTGTTACGAGATTCTCGGATTCCTGACATTTGGAAGGCCACGCGTTGTCCGGACGTTCAGACGCTGAGATAACGCGCCACCCTAACTTACGAGATCGAAAACACGTATATCTGAATGTTAAATCGGAACACGCTGCGCCCCGGAAATTTATATTCGCTTAATGGGCACGCGCCCGGAAGTATGTATATGTCGCCTGGGCTAGAGGGTAACAACTGCGGCAATCCGGCGGTGCTGCATAACGAGCGTCCGAGAAAAGCAGCCTGCCAAAAAAGCCGGCCGACATCGTTACGGCCTCTTTAGTCGGGAAATTTGTTTGTTCGCGGGAAGGCTCTTACGCGGCAGTGAATTCAAGCCGGGTTACATGCGTTCACGCTTTACGGCACTCTAATGCCCGCGTTTGGTCGGTAAAGCGGCACTTAAGTTTTTCTGCATCCGTTGCGCCGCGCGAAGTCGGCACTGCTAGCGCTGCGTGCATCGCTGACATAACTTTCGAGGATAAATTCGAAACGTTGCACGCCCTTTTCCCCTTTCACTGTAAAGGCGCATGATGAAGTAGTAATGAATGTCACATTTCCTTACCCCAAAATCCTGCCGGCCTCTGGACTCCTGTAGAAGTCACACCTGTGCAGGGGCCTCCTTGGGTCGTCGTTGAACCTCTGCCCAGCCGCCTGACAAAGCGAGCGATAAAGCTGGAATTGCAGAACGCCAGCCACGAAATTCCTGTAAAATATGAGAGAAAGCGAATCAGCTTACGTCCTCCGTTTTCCGTAAGCGAGAGCGCGGCCTCTCGTAGGATTCATCTGGCGGCGTATATCGGGAGAGCATGACCGAATAACTGGGCACTCGATTTCCCTTTCATTAGAACACCATCCTGCCGGCTGGACCCGTCTCATTACGTAAAGAGATTCCACGAGAAAAACCCGAGGAATTCTTAATGGGAGAGGGTGGCTTAAGAGCGAAGCTCGTCATTCGAGCGGATAGGCAAGATGCCTTTCGATGAGTCTCGCTCGCCTCGAGATGAGTCGCCAAGGCCAGTGTCAGCGGGGTCAGTGTGGCACTCTGGTGGCTCACGATATCTGTGTGCCGGGAGTTCTCCAAGTAGAGGAGGCCTATCGCCTTCTCTACTTTCAGGAAAGAGAGAGGACCTCTTTCTCCTCGAGGCAGAAGCGGGTAACTATGCTGACAGCCGTGTTGGGTCTCCTCAGAGCTGGCGGTGACCTTTACGTAATACGTTGCCGCGCTTCGCCTATTACGAATTACGGCGCCATCCACTTTCCAACTGTCGGTGTTGCTCCGCAATATCACCCGCTCCTTCGCGAAACGAGAGCAAGTCCAGCCGGAGCTTTTCCACAACAACGACGAGGGCCCGCTGGAAGTAGGAGCGCGAAGGTGAAATTGAATGGCTCCCACCGATGGAAAAAGGCCCCGAACGATTACGTATGCCGGCTATTTCTCGCCACACTGAAGGCGAATTTAATCGATTGACCTTTGCTATATCTACCCACGTACTGTGGGCAGCGCGCACACGCCTTCCTCCGAGGGTCCCTGGCAAGATCCTCTAAAACGGATAGTCGACGGAAAAAGTGCGATCCCTAAATCCGCTTTGGCGTCCGAGATAGAAACGCCTCGAGATAACGTGAATTATTAGATCAACACTGCTGCACGCACCAATGGACCCGGAGGCTGTACTGCATAGCCAAAGGCGCATATCTCCGGGTGTGAATAATGTGCACCGTGATTCTTGTATCCGCCTCGATTCCTCTTTCTTCGATTTTAGAAATACATTTTCCCTTTCCAGATTCCCACTGCGGGGAAAATCCCCAGTATATTCTGTTGGCTCTTTTCCTTGAAACTGGCAAATATGATCTGGAAGTCGCCGTAGGAATTTCCCAGCAAAAGCGAACCGATTAACCCTCTGAAAATCAATGTAAGGGACCATAAAAAGGGAACCATCAGTATAAGTTATGAAGACGGTGCATTCATAGATGCTGGATCACAAAGCATTAATACAAACAGGTCTTTATCATTTAGCGGATATCTCGTGGCGAGTTTAACCGGCGTCCTGTTATGAGTAATGTCCGTCATGAGGTGTGTTCAGCACGTATTGGGACCCAACACTCTCATTGCGTAAGGGATCATTACAAACGGCGGTGGAACGACAGTTTGTTCTAATAAAGATCGACGAGCGAATTGAGAGCGTGGCTGCCTGTGCGCGGCGAAGCGAACCGGGAAGAAAACGGAACCGGGTACATGCTGAATCTTAGAGCGCAGGGAGCTTGCATGGACCAAGAGGGAGATCGTGACGTGGGAGCGCGTGTCCCACGAAAGGGAGCAATGGTTGCACCCACAAGATCGCCGCCAGATAAATCCTACTTGCGGGACTTACGTATATGTAACGTGTCTCGATCGCTCGTCGATCGTGCGCAACCGTGGAGGAAGTAGAAAACGGAACCTTCACGCGCTTGGTTACTAATTTGATCAATCAACTGAGGAACAAAAGACACTCAGGGAAAAATGTAGTTGAACTACCTTTGCGTTATTCTAGAAAATTGATTGACCAATTAATATTAATCGGGAGCGATGGTACCGCAAGGGTTACTAGGGGTTGATACTGCCAGGGTTGAATATACACAACATGAGTGAATTATTCATGATTCCATAATTTCTATGTTAACATACAGCTAAGAGCATACCACGTAATAGCAGGTTGCATATCCACCAGACAGAGTGACTGTATGAAAGGCGCCTTACATGCAAATTATAGTAGTTTGGCGGAAAGCTTGTGTCCAATTTATTTCCCGAATCGCTCGCCACAGTAAACACACTGAGGTTCTGTAGAGGTCTCGAGGAGCGCAGATTCCGGGAGCAAAATATATGAGTTTTGACATAGGATGCCGTAAAAGAGGAAGAAATTGAAACTCGGCCGCGTCGAAGAGGAGAGTGGAAGATAGGAGAATGCGGCAGTGTGTGTGTGTGTGTGTGCGCGCGTATAGGAGAAGAGAGGGCCGTTTTCGAGAGGTGTGGGGAGGTGAGCCGTCTGTCCCAAAGGGGAGTGGTGGCCGTCGATCGACGGCGGTGGCCGGTGGGACCGACGTCGTTCTACGCGAACAAAGAGGTGTAATGTGGGGGGTACGCGAGTTGGGCCCCGGTGGCGAAGGCGAAAGTATGCCGCGTATATAAGGCGACGAACCGCCGGCAATCAGCATCCAGTTCACTTCTGGACGCACCTGGAACATCACAAGAGTAAAAATGAGAGCCCTGGTACGTCCACATGAAGTTACGGGAACGTTCGGTTCCTGAGGAACCTCGTGGAAATTGGGCCTTGCTCGTCTAGGCCCAACACCTTGGAGAACCCGGACAAACGTATACGCGGCAGTGATCGATTTTCCGAAATAATCCTTCGGTTCTTTTGGGAAGTGATCATTTTTTCTCGCGGTACACATCTCCAAAGTCCTCGGTGAAGGACAGAAATTTTGGGGAATTCGGTCGGGACATCCGGGTTTCAAAGAGGAGGCGACTCGAGAACGTCGGAGTTCTAGATAGATGTTCTATATGAATCTGCTCGGTGAAGTACTTTGAAAATGGGACGGAGAAACTCTGTGGTTTTCTAACTTCGTATAGATTTCTTGGGTATATGATCAGGCGGAACTTAAGCTCGGGGTATTAAGTATCATTGACGCAACCGGTTCGCCGCTCGCTTTCGATTTCCACTGTGTTCCGGGAACGGCTGACGCCCGGCACGACAAACGATCCACCCTCGGTTTGCAATCAAGGAGAAAGCTTAATAACATTTGATCTTTTGCAGGTATTCGTTGCGGCGATCGCCCTCGTTGTTTCGGCGGTTTGGGCCGAAGAAGCCGAGAAGGCTGTTGACAAGGCTGTGGACGACAAGTCTACGAAGAAGCAGGAGAAGCGGGGTCTCCTCGGTTTGGGATACGGCTATGCCTATGACGGTGGCTACGACATCGGATCTGCTGGACACGGACATGGTCTCGACATCGGTCACGGATATGGTGGATACGGATCAGTCGGTGGATACGGCGGCTACGTTCTCGACGGTGGTCACCATGGTCACCATGATCATCACGAGCACGTGAAGACCGTGACCGTTGTGAAGAACGTCCCCGTTCCATACCCCGTGGAGAAGCACATACCTTACCCCGTGGACAAGCCTTATCCAGTACCTGTAAAGGTGCCAGTTCCACAACCCTACCCAGTGGAGAAGCACGTGCCTTATCCAGTTAAGGTCCTCGTCAAGGTCCCGGTCCATGTGCCGCAGCCGTACCCAGTTGAGAAGAAGGTCCCATACCCAGTGCACGTACCCGTCGACCGTCCCTACCCCGTCAAAGTTCTGGTTCCCCAACCGTACCCAGTAGAGAAGCACATTCCTTACCCAGTCAAAGTACCAGTGCCCCAGCCGTACCCAGTTGAGAAGCCCGTCCCTTACGCAGTCAAGGTCCCAGTCCATGTGCCACAACCGTACCCAGTTGAGAAGCTCGTGCCCTACCCAGTCAAGGTCCCAGTCGACCGTCCAGTCCATATCCACGTACCCAAACCCTACCCCGTTACCGTTGAGAAGCCTGTGCCTTATCCAGTTGAGAAGAAGGTCCCATACCCAGTCCATGTACCAGTTGACCGTCCCTACCCCGTCACAGTAGAGAAGCACGTGCCTTACCCAGTCAAGGTACCAGTGCCCCAGCCCTACCCCGTTGAGAAGCCGGTGCCCTACCCAGTTGAGAAGCCCTACCCCGTCCACGTGAAGGTACCAGTCGACAGGCCGTACCCAGTAACAGTTGAGAAGCACGTGCCCTACCCAGTTGAGAAGCCAGTACCATACCCAGTTAAGGTACCAGTCGCAGTGCCCGTCCACCATCATCATGGCTATGAGCACCAACACCATAGCTACGAACCCCAACACCAAGGCTACGAACATCAACACCAAGGCTACGTACAGCAGCACCAAGGCTACGAGGGTGGTCTGGAATCCGGACATGGTCAGCATTATGGATACTAAGTCGCATCTTGGACCGATAGACGCCTCGACCCCACTCGAGAAACTCTCGAGGCGAGCGGGCTGAGAGTCGATCACCAATGCGATTCAGTTAACGGCAGGAGTCTTAGGATATCGTGGGAAAGAATGAAGACCGAGAAGCGTCGCCGTGCGTCTGCGTGTGGACTCACGCCTCTCAGTACCTGGATCGCAATGGGGACCATGGCCAACGACCAGGCCACGGTGAACCAATGCCGATCGATACGAGTCCTAACACGGCGACGCATGCTACGATCGTAGGGATGTACGAGATCGCCCCTTGGTGGCTGAGTGCACCCCTTCTTAGTGACCTTCGCGCGGAAACAGCTCGCTTTATCTTACTTTTGTATCGATACAGCAGATTATGTACCTATTTTTTTACGGAAACGAAATAAATATTAATTGTAAAATAACTGCCCCTGTGTGCTTTCATCCTATTCATTCGGCGCACATGCCGCTCACGGCCGCGGTAAAAACGGTCGAGAGGATCGCCGGATGTATTGCGTTCGATCGGCCGCTTTTCCAGCTCGCTGGGACTTCGTAATGAGAGCCGGTGGAGTTTCGCAAATCGGGAGAATGATTCGGTCGAGTCTAATAACTGGCCTGCGATGGTGTAGGGGAAATTGCCTGGGCGGCCTGTAACGTCAGAGCTTTCCATTTGGAAAGACAGTCTTACGTACAGGGATGCAGCGATGCGTGCTCATGTGGTAAGATCGTGTGTCCACCATCGTGGAATTGGACGACAAGAGCGTAGCCTAGTTTACAACCTGCCAAGAACTCTCTGCCAAATCGACGCCCTTGATACAGGGCTACCGGATTCCGGCTCGCCTTTAATTTCCTGTCCGAGAAATCTAAAAGTTGAATATCACCAATTCCGGAAAGGCCGGGCAGGTCCTTGGTTGCGGGACTTTCTGCGGATCGAATTAAAGACACGTTACTCCATCGGAAGCGAACAATCATGCACTCGGTCCTCAACATAAGCGTCTACGTAATTCGAAACGATCTGTCATCTAACAAGTGGAGACAATCCCTTGGAATGCCAGAACCGACCACAGCTCCGTCGACTACGATTGCTTTGTTCCCTCAATTTTCACTCCGATGCTTCCTCCTTTCGGAACCACGAACTTTCCAAAGCGACTGTGTTCCATAATTTAGAAATTCATATGCTCAAGTCATTTAGAGCCAAGTATCGAGCAACCTTTTCATCGGCGCTGACTTTACACTGCAAATTACTGTTTTTCATTTACTTTCCCAATTACGAAAATCCGACAAAATTTAAACGAGCCTGCCCACAGTATTCCTGTTGGAAAGGGTTTCTTCCTCGTTTGAAAGGTGCAAGCGAGAAGTGGCGAGGACTAGCGGTGGTAAGTCAATTGAGCCGCAGTTAAGTTCCGCACGACCCAGTTAGGCCGGTTGCTGGCTTTGCCACTTGACTCACGAAGCTGGGCTCGCTTACGTGTTCGTCCGTGGAAGAAGCGGATTATGCAAGCGTGGCCCATTAGCGTACGTATACGTATACATACACGGCTTGGTGGCTGCGGCGCCGAGGCTGAAAGTAAGAGTAGTCCTCCCTTCGCCGGCGCTACCTCTCCGAGACATCGACCGTCTACATCGCTCGACTTTCCCCGCTTGACTCCCCCGTACTCTTCCCCGACCAATTGCATCCTGCCCACTTTAGTATGATCATTACTATAAATTATCCCACTAATTATGCCTCGCACGAATATAAATATAATTCGAACGTATAATATCTTCCGTTTCATATTATAATAAATTTTTGACTGAGATTGCGGACTTTTCAGTTCCTGTTGGAAAGGTCTGAATTTGCGAATTCTTTTATACTAAGATTATATTAATATTATTTAACACAATGAAAAAAACAGTTTAGTTTAGATAGCGTAGGTTTGGATGGAAGTCTCGCCTTGGCAAGTCCGAGAACTCTCACCGGCAGCACTGGTCGGTGAAACAGCTTGACGACTTTTACACTGAACGGTACACCAGAAACGAACTGGTGCCAATCTGTCGGTAATGATGCGCGTCGCGAAGATTTAATAAAGCAGATCCAATCAGGAGTGCAGTGGAATGATAAGATTACGTTCGAAGCACCTCGCGTGCTGTCCATTAGAAACAACCAGCCCAATGACGTTAGGGCTCGGTAATCGCATGAAACTCGACTGTGGGATATCATATCAGCAGCTGTTAGTGCAGTGTTCCGTTGAACTACCTGGTCGCAATCACTCGTAATCAGGAGCGAATTAGATAATCGTGGGAACACTGTGCTTCTAACTGGCTCTACTGAGCACAGCAACCAATTCCTATACCTATACCGACTTTTTTTGCACGTTAAACTAATCTACTTGTTTATCCAATTCAATCACTTTTAAGCTCGGACAATACTATTTATCACAATTATTCTCTGCACTTCCTTTTGCTCTGCAACCCTGCTCTCCGTCGGAAAGCGTCCATCCTCTTATGGCAGAATCTTACGAGTGATCAGTCATAATGAAAGCGTGCGAATGATTCACTTTCCCGACCGCGAAAAATCACTTTTTCCCCTCGAGTCTCGTCTGCATTATGTTGAAAGTAGACGCGCCAGAGGAGGTAACTTTTTAATTAATGTTCTACATGGAACAATTATCGCAGTAAGGAGCGCGCCACGGTGCGTTAAATAGCTGGGCACGCGATAATCACCGGACCACGGGATCATCCAGCATAGATTGCATGCTCATCGTGAAATCTATTGCACACGATTTCGATTCAAAATATCGTGAAACCCGCAAAGTTACATGCCAGGGATAATTCCAGCCATAATAAAATATGTAGATATGTCGTGCGACAAGTACTCAATATCGGAGGCGACATTGCGATATTTCAAGGCCGCTAGTTCCGGACTGCCTGGTCGACAGGAAAAGTCATCCGGGAATGGTCACAAGAGATCAAACGCCTAGTGATAAAAAGTTGCCCAGCATCAGGAAGTCTCCGTCCATTTACGGGCCAAGTTCTCATCTGGATCCGGCGGGCGTTCTTTCTTAGGGAGCAATGGCTGCAGGCCATGCACTTGTTACCGGCTCGTGGAAACAATTTCACTCTCTAGTATAGTGCGTGTACACTGCCTTCCATCCAGCGCGAAAGTGGCACCTCCCTCCATGAGGAATTCACGTTGTTTCGAGACCCCCGATCTACTAACGATCCCGTGAAACCAGATATATATAGAAGCCGCTAATCGCTCAGTACTGCTCTATTTAAGCTAAGTGCAGGTACTAGCCAACAACAGGGCTGCATCCAATTCATAGCAGATCTCAGAATGAGGCAGACGGTACGTTATCTGGAGTGGACGGTGCCAAGTAGTGTCGACGTAGTATTCAATATAAAAGTGACGGCCTGTGACAGATAAGTGAGACGATTCTTTTTGCAGGGGGTTTTAGCTATAGCTCTGGTGCTCCTGGGAGCATCGGCGGCCAGTGGTCTTCGCTTGGGGGCGAAGTACGAAAGGCAAGTGGTCATATACGGGCGAGGAGTGCCAATCGAGCAGTACGAGGATGAGATTATGTATGTGGAACCGGCCGAACACTCGGAGAGTCAGGACAGAAGCGATCAAGGGATACAGGAAAAGTTGAGTGGTACATCCGATGAGGGCAGGGGTCATCGGATAAGTGGCGATGGGAATGACCTAGGGAAACGCTGTAAGTAACTGACACCCCTCGGCGCGCATCGCGATGCATTCAAAAACAGGATATGTCCAATAAAGCGTCGACACGTTTGCAGATGACTCGTACGGCGAGCCCTTGGAGAAGAGCCAGCTGGAGGGCGAGCATTTCGACGCCGGCCAATTCCAGTCAGAGCATTATGGGGATGCGTCCTTGGATGCTGGCCAGGAGCATGCTGCTGGCTCGTACGGTCTAGATGAAGGGGTGCAATTTTCCGAAAGTTTCGGAGGAGCTCCTGATGGTGGTCCCGAGGATGCACCCGAAGAAGCCGGTCTCCTGGGTCACCATTTCCACGGGGCCGAGGGGAAAACAATAACTATCATAAAGAAGATCGCAGTTCCCTATCCAGTGGAGAAGACAATTCCAATTCCAGTGATAAAGAAAATCCACTATCCAGTCAAAGTACCCGTACCCCAGCCGTACGCCGTCGAGAAAAAGATCCCGTACCCAGTCAAAGTCTACGTGAAAGTCCCCGTCCACGTACCTAGACCAGTTCCCGTTATCAAGGAGGTACCCTACCCTGTAAAAGTCCCCGTGGATCGCCCGGTGCCTGTCAAAGTCCACATCCCCGATCCCTACCCCATCGAAAAAAAGGTTTACTACGAGGTGAAGGTGCCGGTACCACAACCTTTCGCAATCGAGCGAAAAATCCCTGTACCGGTAAAAGTACCAGTCCAAGTATCGCAGCCTTATCCCGTCGAGAAGATCGTACGTTTCCCAGTAAAGATCTTGGTGGAGCGGCCTATTCCAGTACCAGTAGCAAAGCCGTATCCAGTTCCGGTATCGAAGCCAGTTCCCTATCCGGTGGACAAGCCGGTGCCATATCCAGTCAAGGTGGAAGTACATCGGCCGATTCCTGTGCCGGTGGATAAACCGGTACCAGTCAAGGTCAAGATCCCGGTGCCAGCTCCTTACCCGGTGGAAAAGGAGGTCCCGTACCACGTGGTGAAGCCGGTGCCCTATGCAGTTAAGGTACCGGTCGAAAGACCCATTCCCGTTCACGTCACCAAACATGTTCCCTATCCCATTGACAAACCCGTCCCATATCCAATTAAGATTGGTGTACCAATCCCCGTTCATCATGGTGGTCATGGTATTTCCAGCCACGAGTTCTATGGGCATTCGCATTGAGGACTACAGTGTTGTTGTTGTATAATTTTGAGAATGATAGTCTGAGAGTTGTATTATTCAACTCGGAACATAGACTGCCTGTTTAAACTATGGAAACTGCGATGTAGCTGAAGAATCTAGGATGGAAGTTGTTAAGATTTGCGCGCAGGCGAAATGACTTCGTAGACATATTGAAGAATTGTACATTCCTAATGGGAGTAGTGAGCTTGAGTCTATGCAGGCTTTCGTGTTTTCTTGTAATTGTTGATGTTGTTGTTTGGCGATCTAGGCACACGTCACGCCATCTTCTTCGAACCACGCTACCGTGCACTAGACGGCACGTACCGACAGTATTGTTACGCTCCTCTAGTGCAAGTATTATCCGCGAGAGACTGCGGGATGTACTGCGAATCATGTACCATTGAATAAAAAGAACTAAGGAATACCAATTGTTCACTGATTATCAATAACCTGGATAGAGTTAAGGAGGACCATTGCAACAGGATGGATGTTGTGAAAACGGAAGTACGATTTCCCTTTTCCACGCGTTCGCATTTCCTGGGCCGTTTTCCCTATAAATTCCGAGACACCGCCCGACGTACTTCTTCCTTTCATTCGTGTCACGTCCACTTTCGCCCGCTCGTAATTGCCAGTTGCGACAAGTGCTTGACATTGCGGTAATTGATTCGCGCATGGATCTACTTGCCGCAATGCACACACACGCACAATGTAATCTGCAACCTTGGTCGGAATGTCAATGGGCATAATTCGATTCCGATTAAACTCTCGGTATAATCGAGACTATAATCACCTTTTTACATTCAATTCACAAATATCCGTAGGATTCTCATTAGCGCGTAAACTGGTTCGACAAGTCGAGCGAGTCAAGATCACAGGTGTCACACCGGAAGACAAGTATAATATAAATCGGCTCGAGCAATGTCAAGGTACGATTTCCGATTTTATTTCTAAACATCAGAGGAAAGTCTCGCCTTTAAAAAGGTAAGACGCGTTCGCACAACTTTTACACCGGTTTCAGTTTCACTGGAGTGCTCGAGAGCGCTCGCCACCGTGAAACTCAATGAATTGTTCGATCCTTATAAAAAGCTAGTTCGCAGTACTCCGAGTTCCACCTTTTTATGTCGCTGCATTTTTTCTCTCTGCTATT
The DNA here is from genome assembly GCA_963675795.1 of Crossocerus cetratus. Classification (NCBI taxonomy): domain Eukaryota; kingdom Metazoa; phylum Arthropoda; class Insecta; order Hymenoptera; family Crabronidae; genus Crossocerus; species Crossocerus cetratus. The sequence goes on along the minus strand of OY776666.1, from coordinate 14,224,140 downwards.
GCCATAATGCAAATGACGTTAGAGAGGCTCGAGGAATATCTTTCAGGAGACGCAACGTGCCTCTGCGTTGGCCCATAGAAAGTAGCAGCTTTCGTGCGGCGAGCATAAATTCTCAAGATTGATGAGGTGGAAGCCGGTAGCCGTGTATCATACATCAGGAATATTAACACGTGCTTCTATGATTTCAATAGTCTGCGATCAGTCATAACTCCGCCGGAATTAGGCTCACGTATCTCTTGATGATTAACACAAGATTGATCCGTGTTTGAACTACACCAAGAATTATCTGAAAGAATACTTTCTTTGGCCAGGCTTACGCAAAGAATCTAATTACTGTAATCTGAGCTGGAACTGCGCTTCCAGATCTTTCTTTGACAGAGAATAACTTTACGGTTCCAAGAGAGTAACTGGTCCGAGCATTTTGCATGGGGATTCGGGGAGATCATTATTACGGAGTACCGTGAACTCACTAATTTCGCTGAAAAACCTACGAACGTTTAACCAGGGATAATGATGGCGGACGGGGGAGCAGAGCAAGTACCTATAAAGGTCCAGCTGGTCAGACCGGGGAAAGTCGTCCACTGTGTATAAATAATAGTGCGCCACCTTGCTGCTTGGATTCAGTGAAGTTTCATCTATCGTCGCAACCAGTGACTTGCAGTCATGGGTCATTTGGTCAGTAATACAATTTTCTTAATGTTCATTAGATTAAAATGACTCGATTATCCTATTACAACTGCAGGACTTGATAAAATGATTTCAGGAACAAAGTATCATCGTAGTGGTGGCTATTGGAGTGGTCCTATCATCGGGAGCTGGTCGACGAGAAGACATCGAAAGGGCAGCGGAAGAAGCAGTGGAAAAGGCAGCAGAGAGGGTAGCAGAAAGGGCGGTGGAGAAAGCTCTAGAAAGTGGAACCACTAGGACCGAATCGAGACTAGTACGAGAATCCTACTCCAATGTTCGAAAGTTCCCTGCTCTCGAGGAACTTGGCTATGAGGAATCGTATACTTCTGATGAAGCACTGGACGATGCAAACGAGGACCCAGGTGGCAGAAACAGATACTTCAAATATGGAAACTACAATCTAAACAAAAATATCGGATGGTCAAGTAGATCAGACAACTACACGCGAAGAGTACGAAGAAGTGGATGGCACGTGCCAGCTTGGAAACCAGCACCGAAGGTGGTGACGATAGAAAAGAAGATTCCAGTTCCCGTCACTGTAGCCAAAAAAGTGCCCTACCCAGTCTACAAACACGTGCCCTACGAAGTCAAAGTCCCAGTGCCACAGCCCTATACTGTCTTGCGGAAAGTACCTTATCCTGTAAAAGTATTCGTCAATGTCCCCGTGGATGTACCAGAACCCTACACAGTTGAGAAACATGTGCCCTACGAAGTGAAGGTCGAGCGAATAGTGCCCTACAACGTCGAGGTCAACGTACCCCAGCCCTACACCGTCGAGAAGAAGATCCCAGTGGAGGTGAAGGTGTCGGTACCAGCGCCCTACACGGTCGACAAAACAGTACCTTATGAAGTGAAGGTACCAGTCAACGTACCGACGCCCTTCGAGGTCGAGAAACAGGTAGCGGTGCCAGTCAAGGTGTTGGTGAACAAGCCCTACGAAGTACCAGTCCCAAAACCGTACCCAGTCGAAGTACCCAAGCCTTATCCAGTGGATGTTCATAAACCATACCCAGTTCAAATCAAGGTACCAGTGGACAAACCTTACCCAGTACCAGTTGAGAGGCCAGTACCAATACCAATCAACGTACCACATCCTCGACCGTACACTGTGGAGAAACCAGTGAGGGTGGAGGTGGAGAAGCCTTATCCTGTCCCTGTTAAGGTCACTGTGGATAAACCTTACGAAGTGCATAACACCAAAGCAGTGCCTGTGCCGGTGAAGAAGCCGTTTCCTTACTGGGTTCAGGTACCAGTACCAGCTAAGAGCGGCTGGAGTCGCCGTCACACCATTCATCATGGTTTCGCTGACAGAGAGGATTTCGTGGAGACCGGACGTACTGATAGGGGGCACAGGAGGCCGCTTACATTGCGGAGCTAGTATGAATCTTTGACTACTATAAGATGCACATATGGTAATGCCGGTACCTCATTAAGGTTCATCACTTTCTGCGAGGAGTGATCTCTGTAAGTAAGGATTATCTTTAGGTGTTTATTTCTACGAACAGAGCCTGATGGCACATGTAGCTTAATAGAAAGTTGGTATAAGCTGTATCTATTGATTTGTTGAATAAAACTGTATGAAACTTGTAAAGTGTTATGATTACTTGTGGCACATTGGATCGAATGAGGCATTTGTACGATGCACTGAAATATCATGAATTTGATTGAATTGCGTTCCTAGACATTCTCAATGGCTCGTTACATGCCTGCTTTTAATACGGCATTCCTTTCCAGTGAGAGAATGCGTGGCCGCGCCCGATGCTACCTGGGAAATAGTAGTGCTCCTCTCTCTGTAATAATTATGCTAATGATTGCTCGGCCTGATGTTAATCCATCGGGCGTTCCTTCCAGTTATATGAATCAGTAGACACGATCCCGCGAATTTCCCTGATTAACAAGCACTGGGTATAGCAGCTCTGCAATTTGCTCGTTGTTCTCGCCTTTTTTATATATCGCATTCCAACTTCCCTCGAAAGTCCATCTTATAGAATTTCTCACGGACCGCACTAAACATTTTACCATGCACGAAATTGACTCCCCTGAATTTCTTGGGGTTTAAAATTTAAATCACGGAAGATTGCAGATACTATCAAGATCTTTATCAACAGGGTTGAGCTGGATGTTCTGGCTGCGAAGATTGGTTCAATGGAGTATGGCCCATTAATTATAGAAACCCTCTAGCAATGAACGGTTGTTTGCTGTGAGAGATTCGCACGGTGTGATCGATATGTGAGGAGCCCGCTACACCAGCGAACAGCTCCAATGCACAATCGTATATCCCAATTCTCCCACCAGCAGGGAACCCCCTCTTTCACCGAGTTTCATTTTTTCCGGTCCCCACCGTGTGTATGCTTGTTCCTTCCTGTCGCTCTCTCCTTTGGATTAAGAGCTTGAAGGGAGGCGAGAAAGGGGCCCCAGGCACTGGTCTCGGCCGAGAGGACCCGCCGCGTCACGCACACCTTTTTCCGCGGCCCGATTCCTGCGGAGTGGGGTCTCACTGGGCCCAACTGAAGGCGAGAAATTTCGCGGGATGGTAGGAGCAGCTCAGAGATCGCGGGGGATGGATAAGTGCTGTTATGCATCTAAGAAAGCACTGCCATAGAATTGGATCGGCTTTGGTGAACCTATGAATTTGAAAAGGCATAAACATAGCCTTGGAATTCGAAATAAAGAATTATCTATCGTCTAAATCCCTCAGAAAAATGAAAGATTGTTGGGTTGATGATTTTCTCAATTTATCTTCGTTTGTTAATAAGATATAATTAAGACATTGTCAGTGAGGTACGAGTCATGTGTTGAAAGTGTCTCTGAAGTGAGTTGATCGACAGAATAATGAATGTCATTTCCCAAGGGTACAATCCATTTCCGGTCTGACCAGACGATGGCCCCTCTTTAAATCTGACAGTTGCAGTAGCCTGTAAATCTCTTTCCAATTACCAAGCAGCCGTCTCTTCCGGAAACCTGGCAATCGTTGCTTAACGAGTGCGTCTCGAAAAAATGAGCGCGAGAAATGTATCCTACATATTGCGTATAAAAGTTTTTTGTGCCCGCCGCCTTTCACGAAGTCGGTGCAACCAGGAGTGCTCCCTTCCACCTGGAAGAAGCTCCAGAGTCATTACGCCCCGGTTATGGCAGGTTTGCACGGGATTTGCAAAAATGCCATGACGGCACGGCGCGCACTGAAAGGTTCGGGGGCCTCTCGCGCGGGGCCCACTCGCACGCGCCTGTTTCACTTTTCCTGCCGGCGTACAGTAGGGGAGCTAGGAGGGATCCTCGAACGGGGGAAAGTGGACTATAAAGACGCCGCTATCTTGGGGGGAATTATCCAGTGGAGTCTGGACTATTACCGGATACCGAGGGACACCCGAGACATGAGAACCCTGGTGAGTCGAAATCTACCAATACCACAAACTCCCATCGCAGTGCTCGAGCAAAAGCCTATTTCCCGTGAATCGCACTCGGCTATAATTAAATCAGGGAGCGAGTTCTAGGAAAGGCTGTCAATTACGGAGTCACGCAGTAAATGAGATCAGACGTGAAAGATATACGTGGCGTTGTTTTCATCGATTACAGACTCTCACGCTATTCCTGGGCCTGGTGGCCCTGGCCTTATGCGAGAAGGAGAGCGCGGCGAAGGACGTGGAGGCCGAGGAGACCCGAGGAGGCGAGAAGAAGCAGGACAAGAGAGGCCTGATTCACTCGGAGGGCGACTACGGCAGCCAAGGGGGTGGCGGTTACGAGGGAGGCGATTACGGTGGAGGTCATGATCTAGGTGGCTATTCTGGCGGAGATGGTGGTGACTATGGTAGCTATGGCGGAGGTGGTGGCTACGGTGGTGGCGAAAGCTACGGGGGAGGCGGGAGTTACGGCGGAGGCGGTGGCGATGACTCCAAGATCAAGCAGGTTACTATTGTCAAGAACGTCAAGGTTCCCTATCCAGTAGAGAAGAAGGTCCACTACCCCGTCGAGAAGGAAATCCCGTATCCAGTCAAGGTACCAGTGCCACAGCCCTACCCAGTGGAGAAGAAAATCCCCGTACCAGTGAAGGTCTACGTGAAGGTGCCCGTACACATACCCCAGCCTTATCCGGTCGAGAAGAAAGTACCCTACCCCGTCCACGTACCAGTAGAGCGTCCCGTGCCCTACAAGGTCTACATTCCCCAACCCTATCCCGTGGAGAAGAAGATCCACTATCCCGTGAAGGTCCCAGTGCCCCAGCCGTACCCCATTGAAAAACCGGTACCCTACACCGTCAAGATTTTGGAGCCAGTACACCAGCCCTTCCCAGTGGAGAAGCCCGTGCCCTACCCGGTGAAGGTGCCCGTCGACAGGCCGTATCCAATTCACGTGCCCAAACCATACCCAGTACCTGTGGAGAAGCACGTGCCCTATCCAGTGGAGAAGCATGTGCCCTATCCGGTGAAGGTCCACGTCGACAGACCTGTCCCAGTACATGTCGAGAAGCCTGTTCCAGTACCTGTTAAAGTACCAGTTCCAGCGCCCTACCCCGTCGAGAAGCATGTGCCCTATCCAGTGGAGAAGCCCGTGCCCTATCCGGTGAAAGTACCTGTGGAACGACCTGTGCCCGTTCACGTGACGAAACACGTGCCCTACCCTGTCGAGAAACACGTGCCTTACCCTGTCAAGGTACCAGTCGCAGTCCCCGTTCACCACCACGAGTCCCATGGAAGTTCAGGCGGATCTTACGAGGGTGGTGATTACGAGTCGAGCTATGGCGGTCATTCCGGCTTCGGCGGACAATCCAGCTACGGTGGACAATCCAGCTACGGTGGTCATTCCAGCTATTAATCGTAAGGGCAGGCACTCGCAGGCACCCATGCATCTAAGCGCGCTCTGGTATATCTGGGCACGTGATCTCGCCGTAACCTTTTCACACCAGTGAAAATGAGCGCCCGGGGGAGGAGAGGAACGCGTTTCTCTCGGAGGTGCACGAGCTGGAAAGTTTTCGCGTCGCTGCCTCGTGTATCTGCGATGGAAATGCGGGGATACTGATTTCCTGATTGAGATCGATGCCACTTGGAGGCGAGGAAATGCAGTAGAGAGTGAGAGTGGGTGTCTGTGGTACACACACACTGTACTCTATCAGCATTAACGAGATTTCGTAAACTGTTAAGACCCTAGGATTAGCGCTTATATAGTATTGTACAAAGTTTCCTGGCGACGGTCGTTACCAGAGCCGCACATATGTGTGTTCGTACCGTGTAACGAACTCCTCTGTACCGTGTCTTTCGCTTCTTTCTAATAAAACCAAAGAGCAAACTTGCCGCGTTACTTTCCCTTCAACCTCGCTCCACAGCCTTACCTTTGAGACGAGAGAAGCAAACAACAAACATAGACATAAGCAATGCAAAATCTTCCCGAATATATCATGTTTATCTTACGAAATACTGGAGCATGCATCGCTTGATCGTCTCGAGCAGTGGTCTATGCTATTATCGCAATTACTGAGACGCCGACACACGATGCTCCGATACCATCTTCCCCCGCAATTTAACGCTTTCACGATGCTCTCGCCTCATTAAAGTCGACAGGATCGCTCTCCATCGGCTGCAGAAGCCGGCACGAAGAATGCCAGAGCGATTTTCGACCAGGTGTACGTAACACCCTTAACGCGGAAGCCGGCCCGATAATTAAGCCAACAAAAAGCAGCAGGTAATTAGGCACCGGGAGTTTCAGTGCGGCAAGGCTGTGGGGCTACTTTCTTCATGTTCGCAGGCATGACGATGACGAAGGAAGGAGTACATAATGTGCTTCCGATCCGATGCTAAACCATCCTATACCAGTGCCAATGCGCGTTGCCAGGACACATTAACTCTGGAAGCTTCCTTCCGGTCTGGTTCTTAACGATCTACGTCCGACAGTGCCGCCTTCTATCACTGCCGATCGGCCGCCAGGAGAAAGCTCCGGCCTCGCCGGCACGTCGATGAAGCGACGACGAAAACGAGACACTCAGGAATCGTGAATAAGCGAGTGCAAGTGAAATCGTTGGCTGCCGGGAAAAACGAAGCAAACGCCGTCGATGCCGGCAGGCTCGAGAGCGCGCGGATAATCCTTACGGTCGTGATCTTTGCAGAAACTGCAGAGAGAAAGAAGCAGGCACTCACCGAATGTACGGGATGTTGGCGGGTATGTGGTACTTGGATCCAGGATCGAAGTCGTCCTCCGATCGCAGTACCGGTGGCTTCGTCCCGGTGTACTGTTCCATGAGTCGATGCCAGTGGCAGTTGTACTCTTCCCTGTTGCTGTAGTCTCGGAATACATCCCATCGCCATCGGTCCATTGCGATGCTGAACGGCAGCATCACTAATTTATCCATCGCCAGAGAGAACAGGTAGTTGATATCTGCTGGTGCTTCGTCGATGTATTTATTGCCCAGATTGAGGGTTTGCAGGTGATGAGGGGTTGAAATGCTCAGAGCAATCGCTTCACCCACCGCCTCATGGAAGCCTATTTAATTTTAAAGAAATCATATTAATCTTCTCTGAAATACACAAAAATGTAAAGTAATAATCTAACAATCTCAAGGGAAAGTATTTCACGAAACTAAAGCCTCGATTGTCCTGGCCAGTGTGCTATTACGAAATCACGCACCTTTCACGGAACGAATGAATAAAGTACCGCCATTTGAGAGGAGACAGCGGGCAATAACAGTTTCCTCGGTTTATAACTAATAGCTTGGCTACTTCGTCGTAACGAAATTAGTTATTTACGGAATTACGAAAGGTAATGTCTCCGACACATTCAATTGGCCATTCGATTCGCTTATCGTTAAGCAAGAATGTATTCAGCACTGTCTTGTGATATAAAGCAATTACATAGCCGCAAGATTTCCTTCCGAATATCTTATGAACCCGTCAGAAGAAAACGGAAGTAGTTCTGGTTGGCGAATCTTTCAGCAGATCGGAATCTTATTAGGATATGCGCGGGATTTCTGGTGGAAAAGGTTGGCATGAGGCTTTTCCTTGATGCAGGAGGCGAGCCGTGTGTTTAGCGTGTGGCAAGTGCATGGGCATTCCGCTCGATTTGCAAGGTCGATTGACGGGATTGTGTGCGTCGTGCAATGCCTCGGTTGTTGTGGCGCGCGGGGCGAACGACCGGCTAAGGTGAAAGCGCGATTATTCCATAATAAAAATATTCGAGCGTCCGGTCAGCGAGCACGAGCCTCCTCCTCTCTTGGCGCTCTCCCGTGCGCGTGTGAGAAGCGGCCGCTTAGGCTTGCCGCACACTGCTCTTTCCTCTCACGATATACTTGTGGTGAGAAAATGATTACAGTCAATACTTCACCGAGAAAATGTATTCACTAATGAATTTACTCCTTTGAAAAGCGCGCAACATGGCAATCTAAAACTTTTTAAAAAGACCCACGTCAAATTATATTGCTAAACGTGTAATGTAAAATGTAGAAATACTGAATTTAATTTATAGTTGTGAAATTGAAACTAGTAAAAATCGAATAAGTAAAGAAGAGAAATGAAGATGAATCTAAGAGCAGAATTCGTTATTGACACAAGTGACCGTCTATCAACCTTTTTGCCGCTTGATCGTTCAATCAATTAGACGACCGCTGGAAGAAAGACGAATGGACGGCGCACTTTCTATCTCCGGGTATGAGCCGAGCCTTAGTCAAAGCAGCAGTGCGAATGCACCGAGCGTGTCGCAGGTGGCTCTCGCTTTCGCGCTATTATCCGCGAAACCGCACACGAGGGCAGCTTTCCGGAAGTGGCGGCCCGGCCCCGGATGGTACACTTACGTAACACCTTAGAGATAGTGTCGTCCAGTGTGCCATCACACTTTGGTATCTCGTGCACACGGTAACGCCCCTTCGCTTTTTCACCTCCTCAATTTCTAATTACCGAGCAAGTCATGCCAGCTCGCTTTACAATCACGGCGCTTCAACTAATTGCTTTTTTTGGCTACTCGTGGAATCGTAATCTGTTCTGCTCAGTGCACATGTTATCGTTCTACGATACAATGTGTTCAATCTAATGCAGTATGCATTAACTGTTACATGAAACAGACCGCTTTTTGATGGATTGATGGATTGATACATGCCTGGGTTAGCACCGTCTCGAAACTCGCGTGGAAGGCCACTGTATCTTAGGAAATACTGGATGTGAGCCATTTCGTGGTGTACTGTGATAAGATCCTTCATCGTCACCCGCGTGCACATCTTAATCCTGCGAAATCATTATCACCGGGTCAGTTACGTGAAACGTTGGACCACTTTCTGGAGCAGATCTGACGGCCAGAGTATACTATTACCTGTAATCAAGCCGATTGCAAAAGTCCCAGGCGGAGGCTTGGCAAATTAGAGGCCGATTGCCGGGATCGGCAATTATGCTGCCTGCCCAGAACTCGGGTGGCATGGCGCTCAGATTCAATGACAAATAGAACTCCTCGGCAACGCGAAACATGTCTATAGGTGTGTAACCCTGTGCCAATTAATTCGTATAAATGATTGTACTATGTATGTCAGTAAATTTATTTCAAGACCCAGACTTACTTGCGCCTGGAGCTCAGGTGTGACATCCAAGTAACGCTTGCCGGGATAAGGTATGGTAAGGTCGAGAATGTTCATCCAAGACTGACCCCAAATATTGCCTATAAACAAATCATCATAATTACTAGCTAAACATGGCATGCAGAGCGTAAGACATTAATTTCTCAACCATTGTACCTAGTATGTGTGAGGGAAGAGGAGCATGGCTGCCGATTTTCTCTGGTCCATAAAGATCGCGCAGCTTCCTACGAACATACGCGTGCAATTCTTCATACAAAGGTTTGACCGTCTCCCAAACTTCCTCGATATCTTCCTGGAGATTCGGAGACTCGTAAGGGAACATCCAATACTCAGCGGCGTCGGTGAAATCTGTGAAGAATGGATCATTAATCTTATTATCTCCTTCAGAGATTGCTTTTACTACAAGGTCTGTCAGAAACATACTGTTGAGGCGAGCCACTTCATTGTTCAATGTGACGAGCTGTTGGTACAGATCTTTAATGGGTGCGCCGCTACGCCTTCGCCATTCGGTCCACACAAACTGCAACTCATCCCAGTCGCGACTCTTTGCCATGATCTGAGTTATATCTGTAAATCGAATTAAATTCCTGTGATCGCTGATACGAAATTACAAAGATTGAATTCATGCCTGCTTTTACGACACCCGGTTGCACCTTGGAGTTCGATCTTTCACTTTCACGAGGAATCATTAACCGCGCTTGATCGATTTACTTTTCACCGAGCAGACCATGGAAAGCAGGCACAGGCACGTTTGGGTTTAAATTAAATGTTCTGCTATTACATGTTCGCGATGTAACAGCAAAGTTAAGCAGGAACTGTAACTCGAGATCGTAGGCAATGGATCGTATCGACTTTTATTAATCCGAATAATTCACTTCAACACTTTTAGTGATCCGGAACATTCGTGTTTATGAAGTGCAGTATGCACCCAGCGTACTGTAGCATGACTTGTTCTTCGCTCTCAGTCAACGTTAATTGTGAGAGTCAGTGGCGATTAGCGTTAAAACAGTTTAAGTCATCGGCGCGCTTAGGTGGCCGAGATCCACGCCCGCTGCCTTCGCTTTCCAATCGGCCTCTTCTCGCTCAGCGGCAAACACGCTCACTTTTCCACACGAAAATCTATTAATCTGCATTAACTCGCATGGAGCTCTGGTAAACGAGCACCAGATGCAACGGACGATTATGTTATATCCCGCAAGATCTCTATGTATGGTTTCTTTTCCAGCGATGATTATAATTACCTGGATAAAGACGTAGTCCGCACTTGAACGGATCATTGTGGGCGCATATCGTGGCAGAATTGTAGACAGCGAGCATGTCGTTGATCAGTCGATTGTACTAGAATAAGAGATAAAACTAATTGACTGTAGAAGGTTGCAATTTAAATTATAATTGTAGAAATCCAGGAATCATTACCCTGTCGAGTTGATCCGGTGGTAATGCGGACGGTCCAACAACAGATAAATATCGAAGTCGACGTCTAACCATCGGATCTCTAATATTGTTCCTGTCAATCCTTGATATCAAGTGCCAAGCTTGATTCTGGAAGTCGGCATAAATCTGCTGAGCTTCCAGCTGAAAATACAATGGACTATTAAACCCAGACCCTTATTGAGTGAAACTATGCGGTCTGAATGTACGTTGGCTAATGTAGTACTCGTTAAACAGATGCAAAAATGTTAGCTCTAGGTCCGCTAATCATTTGAGCGGAACCAGTTCGTGGGACGGCTTTACCGTTACAGATAAAAGGTATAACGAGCTCTTCCTCGGATGGCAGATAAAGGAAAAGCGAGTTGAAAGAAGAGCATTAGAAAGCGCAGAAGAAAATCCAGCAGGATTGAAATGGGTGTGTTCTGCAGACACGATGATAGAATAGCTCAAGCCTGAGATAATTTGTGCATTCGCTCTAAACAATAATTAGATTAATCCAAGTTAAAGGAAGGCTCTGGTAATTAATATGGAACAATGCTTTCCTGTTTTCACTGACCAAAGGTCGAAGATGCTCAACCCACCAACCCAGATTAACTCAACATTCTAACTCCGGAATACAAAGCACCAGTTCTTAAGTGCATTAATGAGACACCGGGTGACTCAGCGAGCCAAAGAAATCTTGCGAAAGGCAGCCGAGATGTAAGCAAGCGCCGGTATGATCATTGTCATTAGCATCGCGCATTGAAAACTGAAAATCTCCGTTCTCCAAGCGCGCGTCCGATTGCGAAATCATTTGGCTGCGTGGCCACAATGCCCAGGTAGCTGGGAATATTTCCCGCGAAGGAGGTGTTCGGCCCCTTCTTGACAATGCGTCAGGTTCCTCACTCAGGGAAATCGTAAGCCAACCCGCCTCCCCTGTCCCACGAGCCTAACTCCGGAGGAGGTCGAGGTCTTCCTAAATGGGGTTGGCTGGACTCCCAGAAAAATCTAGCTTCTAATTAAACAATGCTTGCAAAAGTTATCCGGAGAATTACCGTACCGAAAGAGCAAGCGAAAGTCTTTTTAATCGGACGAATGCTAATAACACACGAAGTTCTCTTATCTCAGTCTCGAAATTCTCATTTTATCATTGGGGAACCCATGCGGGTGGACAGTGAAAGTTTTTGATATTTTCGATAACAGGCACGTGCTCTTACAAATCGTACACCACTACCAAACCTTGTATCAAGCCATTGGAATAATAGTAGAACTGGTAGCAGATGCTAAAAAATAATTACAATCTAGAAACTCACCGCCTGCAATTGGGTGTACTCATTAACATCGGTTTCATATGCCCACTGCGCGGCGACGTTCGCACTGCATCTCTCGGTGCCAAGGAAATCCAGCCTCGCCAGGGTGTCCCTATAGTCCTGTTCCCTGACGGAAAATCGAGAGTCATCTCGCAGGGGTGGCAGGTCCAGCTGACCAGCGGCCAACGTGACGAGTAAGAAAAGCACCCAACTCGCTGTCATCTTGAATGAAAAAAAGAATTGTTACCAAGAAAAGTCGACGTGGCTGTTACGTTCTGAAGGTCCACCCTACCGAATGGCCATCGTACTATCGAAACAAATCTCACGCCATCAGGGAACTAGCCACAAATTATTTTACCATCGAGCGAAGCCGGAAGTGGCGCTCGTACGTCTATTTGGTCAAACCGATCGATTGAGGGGTGGTTAGGAAACGATATTTCGTTTTCACGCGTGGAATCGCCGTGGGTCTTGGGGTCATTGAACCCCCGCAAGTGATTGTTATCGGGATAGGCACACGTGTCCGCAATTAAATCGAATTTCTCAACAACCCTCTTCAAAGAACTTCGATCCCCCGAATCCAGCGTTTGAAAGGCGGTAGGAGCTTTCAATGTCAGACATAGAAAAATAAAAAAGGGGGTTCCATAGATAAATTATTGCATGGGTTCCCACAGAGGGAATATGACTTTCCGAAGCAAACCGTTTACGTGCAATTTATTTGTTAGCTTCACGGCCACGTGTTACGTCGCGGTGTTGCGTGTTCCCCTTGCAGCTCACGAAGCACCGCCGCACGCTAGTAGGTCACTCGTGAATGCTTCGACGATGCGGCGACCCTGACAGACGTGGATTCCTTAAGAATATGTTTCCACGTGACACGATATGTCGATCTACTTTCTGATCGGTCGATTCTTATCACTGACACTCGATGACATAAACGCTTCCCATGTAACTCGTGTCAAATACGTACAATAACAGCGTAGGGGTCAGACGCCCCCTAGTAACCTTAAGATAATACTAACGGTCACAACTATACTCATGTTTACATATGCAATTAATAATATAAACTACAAACTTATACGAATCGTCATGAAAGTAAAAATGGATTATTGCACGAATTAGTTTTGACATAACATAATCGGTCAATAATGTTTCAAGTACCATTCATCGAACTCTACACGGTACTTTCAACGCGCACTGGAATTTCAATTAATCCTTAATTTTGGGATGCGTAGACACGATTATTGAGTCACTGCCAAACTACCCCAATTCTCCACGTAGACCAAAACTTACTGATATGTGTCTTAGCGAAGCTCTCGAGTGGTGGAGCTCCATATTTCAATGCAGTTCGATATCCTTTGAATGGCCAGGGTGCGAAGATGTGGTTTCAATCGGAGAGTTGTGTCACGTTGTATCACCGGGACGCTCCTAGTTACCGATGCCGTTCCGGCAATCGAGCACGAGCAAGACGAGCGTTCGTTTGGTTCTGCCGACACTAAAAGCCTCGTGCCCCGACGGCAAGTGTACATTTATCCCTGCGAAGCATGTTCGAACCACAGGGAGGTCACCCGCGCGGTCGAGGTGGGGACACGCGCCACGCACCTCCGAGGTGTCGTCGTGCTCCTCTCGTCGGTTTGACGTCGGCTCCAAGAGGAGGTGGATGAAAGGAGGATGCAATACACAGAGACACGCCGCGCCGGCCTGGGAAAAATTGTCCACTTTGCATATATTCAAATTTTTGTGGAATTTAAAGGAACGAGGGGCCCATTTACAAAAAAGGGGGTCAAACGTAATAATGATTTTACGGAAGCTATAAGAACTCATATATGTACTTGCTGCAGAACAACTAAACCAGGCGGTCACTCTGACAAGGATTTGCCAAGTCTCGGCCGGCAGGCGTATTATCAGTAGGAACTCTCAGAGTTAAATATAGACTCTCGTTAAGCTGCATCATTATTCCTGTCATTTTCTAGAATTCGTTCGCATTACATAATCCCGCCAGGAGTAAGATGTCTCGGAAGGCAGCGAGAATCGGTGTATTGAGGTCTTCCATCATTGATGTATGGAAACGGAAGGCAGAGGAAAGAGAAAAGTCGATAGCCCTGAGAGGACGGTGGCAAGTGAATAAGGGACAGGCGTTGGCAGCCGTAAGTAAGAAGAGGCTGATTGTGAAAGGCCGAAGCTCTCTCACGTTGACAGGAGGTGCTCCCGACCCCCTTGAATGTGGCCCATTGTTTTACGGGAATCCAGTGAATAACGCTGGAGAGACCAGCGCATCTTGTCATGCTTTGCCACGTGCTTGGCGCTAGAAACGCGAAAAAGATAGCTCGGCGGCGATTCGGCCGCTCGAGTTAATTGGTCGGACGCGCATCTAATTACGGGGGGTTAAGTAAGAGCGATGGGAGTAAGCGTCGGATTATCAGCGTGGCCTTGGACTCTTCCGCAGACTCAAGCCAAATGGCCAAATAGAAGTATCGGTCCATTGGGAGGGTTGGTACCCTGAAAGGGTGCGGGTTCAATCATCCATCACGATAACTGACGACCGAAAGATGGATCGACGATTTCTGCCAGATGAAGCCTCTGTATGTTTACAAGGGTGCAGGCTGGTATCGAATGTGCAGGAATAATGTGATAAGGAAAGTCATCTGTCAAGCGGAAAACCAGCGCTTGACTATTCATGCCAGTCCAGGAGCCGGCGATATATGAAACAGCGATCGTAGAATCCGAGAACGATCTGATTAAAAGCAGTAAGAAAAAAATGAGCAGCTACACACACTTGCCATGACAGGAGTGAATCATCGTTAGCTAGTCGGCGCTCGCTCACTCGCCCAATTATGTAATTATGCACGAGACTCAATCTCATCGGAGTCATTTCCTGCATCACCTGTGCCGCCGCCTCCGGTGAATCCTCGACTCACGTGCAATCGTCCTAGCGAATCTATCGTGAATCTAACTATGAATCACTAATTATAATGCTGCCAAACAGCGCCGGTCCTGTTAACCGCTCGAGCATTGTTTGCCCCGCACTTCTCAAGGTAAACGGCGCGCAATCATCGTTCGCTCTATTTTTCATTGCTAAGTGAGCTTAAAATTATAATAACTATAATAACTTGGAGTGACTAGTTGCGGTGAGTGCCGGCGATTAAACCCCTCGACCCAATGCAGAAACAATAAACAACCGCGCCCAGTGAGTCTCTCGGCGATCCAGAATGCGTACGTGTGTGTGAGAAACGCGGGAAGTCTAGGCCACAGAGTTCGTGAGGCCTTGGATCCTCGTTCCGTCTCGGTCTTGCTCTCTTACGCCTGGCATCTACGGATTTCGCGTGTGATCGAGCACGCATCCGAGGATCGTTCTACCTGTTTGCATAACACGTGCTTCTCCGACGATGACACGCGTTACACACTGTGCAATAAATATAGCCCGGCCCACCAAGATTTGCATTCGGGAGAGCGCAGAATCCTCCGACGCATCTTGCGCTTTTCTGCGCGGCATGCACACGGTGTTCTTTATGTTCGTCACGTTCCATAATCTCCGAGTTGGCCGAAGAATTCAGGGATTTTGTGGCCATTCATTAAACTGAAACCAGTCGGCTCGGGAAGGATTCTCAAGGCCAGGGATAATGTGACTGGTTAGCGCAATTGTTCAGGTCTCTTTTACCTGCGACGGGATAAAGCTTAATTAACTGGGCGGACGGAGTTCGGGCCTGAAAGAGAGAAAGGGAGAATCAAGGCATGGAGAGATAGACGGAGAACTACGAGTAGTACATACACGAATTTTCGCAATCGTCGAGTGGCCGGCTGCTTGTAACAGGTATCTTCGCTTAAAAGTGTACGCTTCGCCATTCCCCGGCGGTGGCATAACTTCGACAATGGCAAAGTCTCAGTGAGGGATAATAGTTATCCCACGTGCCAGCCGCTTTTCGGGGTTCAAGTACGTCGGGCATATTCTTGGAGAAGTGCCTATGACTCTATCTCTGTTTTCGGAACATAATAAAAGGAATTATCAAACGACCACGTATTGAATGCAAAGCCTCTGAGCAGTTGAATCTCTTTTATCAAAATGCTTTTGTCCCGAATATTTTACTACCCGAACCCTCCAGCTCTGAAATCTATGTTTTTAATACTATTGTTCTAGTATTTATCTATAATGCTCAATTGTTCGAAATTCCGTTGTTTACTATAATAAGGAATTAGTGGGCGAAGTGAAAGTGCAGAAACTTGGTTGAAAATCCAAATAGCATCTGACCGTGGATGCCGGGATAAATTTATTATGCGAATACAATGGAGAGGCAGCAGCAATTATTCGACTTATTATATGGCCTGTGATGTCGTGGGAAAATCGCGGCGTGCGTTACCGGTATTACGCGAGCATTCCCAGGATTTATTCAAAATGGAGAGTGTAGTAAGGTCGAAGCCGTGAACGATTGAATCCTTCTTCTATCGATTGGAGAGCGAGAGCTGCACCGTGAGAGATTGCGCGGTGAAGGTCAGCCGATATGCTTTAAATGCCCGCACCTTTGCGGAAAGAGGAACGGTAGCTCCCAGTGGAAAAACGTAACGGGAGCGAGGTGGACGATGCAAAGCACGGGAATGCAGAATGATCCAATGATCCCTCTTGAGACATGCATTGCGATATTCCAAATGATCACCATAATTTTCATAATCTCAATTATCATTAAAAAACGATTTTGTACTTAGATTAAAGGTCACTAATTGTTAAGTTAATAAAACTGTGGAATACAATGATGAGACATTCACGAAATTCTCCTGCAATTAAATGACGAAAGACATGTAGTAGCTGCAGTTTATAAGACGTTACGAGAAGGAAAAAATAGTGGTTTATGATAGACTCTTTAGGGAGACTGGCACAGTTCCGCTACGTTGATTTCTTTCAAAATAAAGCCATATACGGATAAGGCACTGTTACGCGAGCCAAGGGCTCGCGACATGCTCGACATACCTTTCCAATTTGGTGCCGCGCAAAGTGTGTTACTCCACCCGCATATACTACACATTTTCGTCGCTCCCGATTGCACCTACGTCGTGTTTTCCCCATGTATTACGTGGGCATTAATGCGACTGCGTATTGTCTCGTCGCACTCACGACCCTGTGGCTCCCATCTCTTTCTCTCTCTTTCCTTCTGAATCATCGAGGTTGAGCAAGTCAGTCCCTACAACTCGCTGTTTCCCTTCTTTCAGCTCGGTTGTGAATGATTCGTGCGACAGAATCGCATGTTAACGGAGAGTTTGCCGGGAAAAACATATTATGCATTTTTGCATTCGGAAAGAGTAGAATCTATTTTAGGAGCCGAGATATTGAATCATTTAATCTCCTGCAATCCTCCAGTGGCTGGTGATCGTAGACCACACCAGGGATGCAAATGCTGATGGGCTTGGGCGGCTGGAATTGTCGCTAATTGCCGTAGCGAAGATTAGTTACGCTTTGACACCGCCAACACTCGAGGAGGATGATGAAGTGTTGCCGTTTACCTCGCGGTTCTCTGTGACGAATCTCGCCTCCTCAATAGCCGAAACGCATCGATTATCTACGGCCGATCGCATTTGGATGTGCGGTCAGTCACTGAAAGTGGTTTAAGAGAATCGAGATTCTAGTTCAAGGACGATTAATTTATGTCAGCGAAAAATATTAATCTCCCAGGTATTTTCTTTGTAAGAATTACAATTTTCTCATAATTCATAACGCAAAATGGAATATCAGAATTATACATTTTTTAGATATAGTCATTTATACAGATAATCAGAGCACAGTGCCAATGCGCTCCCGTGGCATTGACCGAGTGAACGCTTCCTCTTGCGATTCGCACAATCGCCTTTCTGTTCGTCGGAGACTCCACGTGGGATAAATGGAAATGATGCTGTCGGCAATTAAATTTTATCTGACTTGTGGGACAGGAAGGTGTCCGAGGAGAGGAGGTTTTATTGCGGCTCGAATCCACTACTTTTAACTTGACCCTATCTGTCACGCTCATCATATTTTTTCACTTGCGGTCGCACTCAGTTGCGTAATGTTTAGGATGGCTGCTACAGTCCAGCTAGATTGTCACTCTCGATTTTCCACCGGCTTTCCAGGGAAACTGATAATTTTGGTAGAACAGCGAGATGGCATTCTGTTTCTTTTGATGTAAAGTAATATCTGCATTGGTAACTTGAGACTGCATCACGTTAGAAAACTCCGGAAGTGGCAACGATGATTAACATCGTCGGTTTATGGATGCGAGAAAAGGAATGACAGCCACCAGTGTAATGAATCATCGCAGTCGCATTTCAACTGTAATTGATACGATTCTTGCAGCAACAAATCTATGAAATACGAGATTGTTATAAATAATGCCCTTAAACCCAATCCCTATATCACTAAATGCCCTTAAACTCAATTCCTATATCACTAATTCTTAAAATCCTTAACAGAATAATTCTGTTTTTTTAAAAAAATTATACTCAAGATGTGTGAGTTAGAGTCATCCTATTCTGTTGCAACGAACTCAAAGTGAAAGCTAGAACCATCTGGTAGTAATTCAGAGAGAATGTTCGCCGGATAAAAGGAGTGGAACGAGTCCAGATAAAGTAGAAACGTGCATTTACCACCAGCCACAAACGTCCGTTTCTACTGGAATTACATTGGCGTTCGTTTACTTTACCGTGCACAGATCCAACGAACGTTCCACCAGTTCTAAATGGTTTACTCACATCCTGTAATTATTCTTCGCACATGTCGCGTCGATACGGAAAGTAGTGGTGTTTTTAATCGCGGCTCACTAGTCCCGGGGAATTCTCGGCCTGGTGACACGTTGCTCGTTTGAGCGAGACGATAATTACAGCATTTAGTTGATTGAAGTGTACCACCCATTCGGGACTCTTACACCTAGCATTACGTCAATTTCGTAAGCCATACGAATTAGGAGAGCACGCACCATGCGGCATTCGGTGTTACGAAATTCCGGACGATTTACATCGGCCATTCGCCATCGACATTTTTCCCCCAGCAGCTATAAAATACGGGCTCTCAATCCTACCTCCCTTCTTTTTGCGCTCGTGCCTCGATAGAATTGTCAGGCTACGTTCACGCGACATTCCATGACGATTATTTCTACTAGCGCGATTACTCGAATTCCCCGTGACCTAGTCAGCGACCCATTTACGTTTTTCTCGGTCTCCAGCATGCAAAACACTGAATTACCAAAACCAATAAATTTTTTCGATTAGTTCAGTGTACCTGAACGGCACTGTTTGCTTGAAGTCTTAATAAATCAAGTTTTAATGAGTGCAATGTCGAAAGGCAGCGATTGAATGTGTGGCGATTCCAACTACTGACATATGAAAGTTCATGCAGTGCGATAAATGGAGTACCTACTTGATTTATTATTGCCTGTTTCCCGTTCTTTCGCCTCGCGATATTTGGCTTTAATTTAGCTGCACTCGCCGATATTCGACGACAATAAATCGCGAATTTTCCGCTCCTGGCTGACCAGTTACAGGCGCAGCACTCGAAATCGATTGAAAACGATTGGGCGAAAACAGCGCATCAGTAAAAGTGCATGGGTTTCGTGACACTTCTTGCTGCAGGGCTTATTATCCTTTATTCTCTGGCAAGCGCAATGATCGAGAGTTCCTGCGGCTCTTTTCTTAGCTCGGCACGTGGTCTATGTGGGATGGAGAGACACGAGCGTGAACGCCTTTGGACACGGTAACACGGGAACCAGGTTAATTTATCTGGCGTACTGCCGACCTACCCGTAGGCTTTCCATCCACGATCATTACGTCACTAACTTTTACGCGCACACCCAATGACCCAATGCAAGTACCGTTTGCTTCACTAACTTTAAGGCAATCACCCCTAAGAGATTATTTTCATTTCAATATTCACTTTCCAAAAAATCTATATCGGAAAATTCCATTCAATTCTCGAGTTTCCAAACAATCGCCACGAAAGGACTCTCTTCTCTCGGATATCGCACTTTCGAAAATCTATAATGGAAATGTTTTAAATTGTTTTACAAATGATTTGGTGATTCCCAACTAGTATTTCCCAGGTTAGCATACATCTACCTGCGCGCAAATGACTAAGTACTTGACATCGACGAGTATTGTAATGGTGGTCAATGAGTCGTTCTAATGTATGTTGCTCGTGTTTCATTGATAGAGTTCACGCGTGTTTTTGTTCCGTGTTCCGCGTACGTGACTACATGCCAGTACTGGTTCTCCGCGGCGTGGCTGGGTGTGCGGCACCCTCGAGAGTCCGACTACAAGGCAACTCACCTTCACTACGCATTCACAAATCCCCATTAGAATGATGTCAGTGCTTTCGAAGTGGCATCTGGTGGAGGATAACTTTGATTCGAAGCGAAGCGTGGATTCCTCTAGATATCCGAAGAACTCGAGAATTTCAGAAGCAACATTCGACCGTCCTTGAACCGTTCGCACGCATTCACGTAGTCCTTGATACGTCGGGATTGTCTCGGAGTGTCGATTTATCGTAACATTCACCCGGAACTCCGACGACCCGAAAATCATCAATAATCCAAGACTATCGAACCAAGAATCGATCTCTCCTAATTCATTGGGTAACAATTGACCATCGAAAGAATAACTCACCGTCATTAATTACCTTCTGTGTAATTAATACACAGGTTACGGAATTGAGCAACAGAGTTAATTGAGAAAATAATTATTCGCCGTAATTAATTGAAAGTGAGGGGGTTTTCGGTGGAGGCGTGAAAGGTAGGTGAAGCCAGAGGAGGAAGTGAGCGTTCTTCGTGTTTCCGTTAAAGACGAATTCAGCTCATGGACAATGCTCGATGGGCAAGCGTGACGCAGCCCGAGGAAATCGCCAGTTTATTACTCGGGCAGCAAAGCCACGGCACGGCGCGGCGGTCTGCTCTCCTGTAATTAACAATACGATGTGCACCATTTATGAAGTTGCATCGCCTTCGGTTGTTACTTCGATTCTTACCTTGGGAGAGAAATCGTTCGTCATTCGGGACTTTCCAGAATCCGGAACTTTTCCGCTTCGGTTACGCCTCTCATTATCATCTTGTCAATCGCCCACGCCGATTTCCATGGAGAATTGCGTATCTCGGCGTTGACATTGCCAGGCAATCCATTATTTGTGAAACCGAGGTCTACTCCGTTAAGGCCTCGTCCGGTTCTTGCTGGAGTAATTCGACCGGAATATATTTCCGAGTGCAAATGATCATCTAGGTCGCGAGGAAATGCAAAGTGCCACGTCTCGACTTCTATTAATACTCAACTGATAAGTGTCACATCAATTGAGAGGAAAAAGCTCGGCCAATGACAAGAAGTTCGACCAATGACACCCACTTTTTTCCCCTTTCGATAGATCGTTAAGTCGTGGATATCGAAACGAGGATAACATGCTCCGCCCTCGAAAATGTTCGATCGGCATAACCGTGAAGCGCTTACATGGGTTACATGGCCGGGTGTTCCATTTTTAATAAGCGAAGACCGTCTCGTTCGGCCTGAGATTATCCGCATAATTAATGACAAGTCAAATTAATCATTGCTTTATCAATAAACGGAAGGAAATCGAGATGTGGCTAATTGAGGTCGCGCGATCGCCATTAAGTAGCTCGGGGCTTCCTGCGACACGATTCTCTATCGTCAGCCAACTAAACCTTCGTTGGACTTTCATGAAGTATCGATGTCATCGATAGGCGCAATTAATTTATCCAATTTTACAATAGATCGCCGGTAATTGGCAGCACCTTGAACAGCAGCGGCCCTGCTCGATTTAATAACTGGCGTAATAACCAGGAAGGACTTTTCGAAACTCTCTGCAGAAGGATTCGTCTTCACAGTATAGTTTATTAACAGTCATTATGCCGAAGTGGTACAGAATCAGTGCTTACCTCGATTAACATTGGTTCAAGATCACCGGTCATTAAAACTTTCTTAAAATCGATTACTTATCCAACATTTTTGTTTATTTTCGTACTGGCGAGGTTCGGTGGAGCAAGATCAGGATGATTTCCCTGACGTTCAATCGTAAATCCAACTGATTGCGCGTGCATAAGCACGCTCTCGTTACTTGGTATTACAATCCAACCGGCCCCATTAACATGGAATAATGGCCGGCATTAAGAGTAATCAAGGAACCCGACACCTCTCCCCAAGAGTGCCGTAGGAAAGTTCTCTCTCTCTCTGGAGTGTATTACATCGTTACATTACGATTCATATTGATTATCCCTCTCGTTTATCTCAATAATCTCGGCCGATTACAAAATATGTCGTATAGAATCCGCAGCAGCGTTTGCGCAACAACGCGCGCATTTCAACTGTAAAGTTTAATCGGGCTGAAAATTAGACGACGCTAATTAAACGGTCAGTTGTCGAGGGCTACTTTTCCCGATACCTGGGGGGTAATGTGGCGCGGCTATCGATCGGAAAAATCGGGTGAATGTTGACCGAACTTCCAGCAACTACCACCGCATATCCGAAGCGGGTTTCGTTCCCGATAAATATGCGTCGATGTGTGGGCTCGAGATAACGATAGGTATTTGCTAGCACCCTTCACTGAGCTTGAAAATAGTTTTTCCCTCGATACTCTGAATAAATATCTTTTTCCTTTAAATATAAAATAGAGTTTAGCAATCTCTGCGTTCACCTCGATCTTTCGCCTCTACTTTCGTAACGTTCGACAGTTGATTTTTCTCTGTTTGTTTTTCGCCGCACTGACTTTTCGGCGTGAAGGCGCGAGTGTGGTGACACGGTGTTTGGCGCTAAAAACGAGAGGAGGTACGTGCGTCGACACGCTCGAGAGCGAAATATCTTTCGACGAGAACCTTGCTAATTACACCGATTTTAGGAGACTAAGGTCAAGCGATCGTTCAAGGACTAGCCTTCCCGTGTCCGTGTCCGGCAGCCGGACAGAGCCGGTATTGGAAAGCATCCGTCTCTCCTTGCACGAGTTCGTGCAAGATCGGCTGGAAGCGCATTAATTAACGGCTCGAGCCTCATAACACCATTTCCGACGAAGGTCAAAAAACGGAGCACATGCCAATTCCTCCGCAGCCGATTTCTAGCCCTGCGCATACGTCGTAGAATGAATTCCCGAGGCAGCAGGAATGCAGACTTTGCTGAATTCTCATCGATCAAGGGCGAGTTCCAACGCTCCGCGGGGCGATTAATCCGGTTGGACTTAATTTCTACAGGACACATACGATTATATAATCCTCGGTCCTATTATGACGATTATCGAACGACACCGATTTATATTCTTCTCTAACGGATGTTACGGCTTGTGCCCTCGAGTCCTCGATTACCACCTGTCCTTCTCTGGTAATTGCAAATTTAATTAATGTCTAATGCCACTCGTCACCGCGGACTGTCCCGTAAGCAGCCTCTTCATTCGAGAACTTCAGTAGAACAGTTACACTTTTTTGTCCGACACTGACGCATAAGTGGCAACGCGTGCTTGTAATTATGTTACGCAACCCATAGATAATGGGTGGAGAAACCCAGGAGACACATGAACGGGTAGAATTTCCAAAAATCACTGGAATCCAAAGTGTATCAATTACTATAAAGTTCGTAGACGGGCACTGGCCATAGCTAATGGGACACGACCTCCACTTTGTTTTGATCCAGCAAAAATACTGGTATTCTATTCCCGCCTGTTGACAAACCGTGAATTTGAGAACGAGACCTGCCACTGGATTAGATCTATCTTTTTGCCCGGCGGGGACTCGACCAAAACAGGCTTATCATTGAGAGTAGTCACAGTTTTTCCTTCTTTAAGTTCAGTGGGTCGAATCGCAGTAAATTCGGGTGGCACAATAGACAATGCTAGATTGAGATAGTATCGATAGACCAAACATTATTGCCGCAGCTGGACCTGACGTCACTTACCAGTCGCATGTTGAATATAGATCCGGATTCCTACGGGGAGCATGATGCGATAGTCGCTGATTCTGCGACACGTGCGGTGCGAGAATACGTATGCGGTTGTATGCATGATTTCGCGAAAGGGCGACCCTGTAGATCACCGATGTCTCGATGAGGTCGAGTGAGGGAAAGATAATTTGTTCTGTGAACGCAATTACCGCTCCGCTGGAACGCACCGAGCTTTTTACGCTCCTCGAGGACCCGGTCGCGCTCGCAGCGACATTCGCCACGCATCTTTTTACATAACTCTAACTGGTGGAGCTCGAGCTCCGGGGCGGCCAGTCCTTTCGTCCTCGCAACCTTGCCCTGTAATCTTCCAGCCTCTTGACAGGTCGGCCTCGGGTCAGTGTCGTGACACACTTTCCAAAGAAATCGAGCAGTTCCTTGGCCAACCCTTCAGGGCTCATTATAGTAATGGTTTGTCCCGATCCTCGAAGGTACCTAGCGGCTAGCTTGTTATGTAATTCTTACAGGATTGCATAGTGGAAGCAAAAAGAAGTGAACAAAATACACATTGAATAAGATATTTCACAGACATGCGTGGAACTAATGGAAAAAATGTGATTAGGAAACCCTTTCCGTGTTACACGTGCAATCCCTTGCATGATACAGCTTAGAAATAACGATATACGATAAGGGGCAGGAAAGAGTGTGAGTCATTGGCACGAGCGAGGCGAGGACCGCTACATCCAAAATCGAAATCTATTTCGGGTCGATGATTGAGGCGGTCGAGCGGGGGTCACCCTTCGGAAGTAAGCGGGCGAGCCTGCTTCCCAGGAAGTGAGCGGAAGAAAGAGCCGCTCTCCGTGCAGAGCGGGGCGTTGTGTCCACATTATCCCCGGAGGGCAGAGGTCACCTTGACCATCGCGCGCCGACGTGAGCCGTGGGGGCCCGGGGGTACCATTTAGAGGGGCTTGGTAAGACCACGGTCCTGCGGGGGGCTGCGGAGGGAGGGCGAAAGAGTCACGGTGGCCTCCACCGCCGACATATAAGTCCCAGGATCAGCCCCCACCTCCCGTCAAACGGTCCGCCACAGTACAGCGGCGAGCAAGCGGCTCTACACCTACGATCCACCGTGATTATCGGTATCCCCAGCAGTGATTTTCACTTCACTTTCCACCACAAACTCGACCGAGCATCTCTGTGAACCCCTTTCGGTGCGATCGATCACCCTTGTGAGCTACGGTCAGCTGAGTTCCCTGGAACCAATCGACCGGCCGCTGAGAACCGGCCCGACTGCCAGCAGGAGTTCCACTCGACCAATACACTTCAGACTGATACTAGATCATCCAGATCAACCATGAGAATTGTAAGTACCGCTCGCCAGTTAGAGACAATCTTGCCGGCACCTGTTACGTCCAACTCTCTCTTTCTCTGGCCGAGAGGGAAAGGGGAGAGGGCCGAGAGCTAGGCAGAGCCGCGCGATTTTTTCGAGTGCGCCTGACCGACGAGTGTGGGGGTCTCTCGGAACACAATCGAAGTGGGAGAGCAGCCACTTTCGACTTGGAGATCGCCGCGAAAATGCCTAGTTCACTGTGAGAATGCGCGTGCCGTGCAGGATTTCCTTCCGAGAGGAGCGCAGCCCCGCCGGGATGACACGCTGTGCGCGGGTACGTGATTAGAGTGACGTAGAGTGACTCGGGGGTGACTTAGCCGGAGATTCTTTGTAGCCTGTCCTTCGGAGGATAATCTGCCGAACAGCCAGCCAGATAGGAAAGTAGTTGCACAATATGTATCTTCCGTATTGGTAATCGATTGAGAGGTGTTACGAGGCGACCTCTCCATTTCGCGGGCTTCTTGCCGAATCATCGAGGGTAATTGGCGTAACTGAATGTACCACTCAATCGGGACGCTGATTGCAGGCGAATTCTCCTAGAATAGACTTACGAAAGGGAGTTCAAGAGTGCCGGAAAAGCAAGAGGCATCTTCCACTCGAGCACACGAAGAGTGAGAGGCCCATGTGCTCGCTGCTTGGACTTTCTAGATTCTCGTTTCCGGAACCATGACTTCCACAGTAAAGCACAACGCGGCCGCGTGATCTCCCTGAAACACATCTTGCCGTGAATGATGCATCTGCAGCGTCTGCTCTGGCAGGTGCAATTACTCTTTGGCGGAAGCGTAATTCCCTACGTGCTGATTAATATTAATTAACCGGGGGACAGGACTAGTATTAGGACCAGCTAAAGCTTTCCGAGAGTTGAATGACTCGGCGACGCGACGCTGACTCCAATAATGACGATAATCTACCGTGCGCGCCGGAATCGGACCAAATTGCAGATTTCACTCTTGGCGGCGAAACATTTCGAGGAACATTAAGGTCCCATTTGCGAGCGTCAGGCTGAACGGGCAGAATTTAATGTGCGGACAATCAGCGAGGCGGTGTTTTGATTCCGCATGGGAGGAAGATACTGCGTAGGAAGGTACTGTTGAAGAGAAGAAATCTATGAGGCTCGAGAGTTCATTCACAAGATCGTAGCCGACGGCGAGACAGGTCTACGGCCTTGCCCCGGGCTGTCGGAGCCTTTGCTACCCGACTGACATGTCTCGCTACCTCTCCACATAACTCACGTCTTACGCAATACATAATAGCTCCAGTCTGTCTATCGGGAAGACACTTCCGCAGATACTTCGCTAATTCTGTATTAATAGAAAAGCCAGGTGGACCGTAATGTTTTACCTTGGAAATATCGTTTATAATGTTTCGTATCTAATGGGATGTAATGACTACCAATTGCCCTTATCAATGATTGCTTTACACTCGTATTACTTATTCCTGGAAGGCTTTAAATTATAATTATTAAGCATTTTATTGACAAAAATTGGAGGGCAAAGGGTTAATTATTATGTAGACGGAATATCGACATTCCTTCCTCTCACCTTGCGCCAGATCTTTCCGATATGTCGACGGGTATTAATTTGTCCAAGGTGAGGGGTAGCGGGACAGAGGCGGGAACGTCAATTCGAATGGGACGCCGCCGAGCGAAATGAGCATAGCAGATACTCGCCGCTGAAAACCCTGTCAGACACGGGCAAGATAGGGCGGGTAAAATGTTAACGAGATTTTCCGAGCACTCCGGGCCACGTGACAGGCGTGCGAGAGCTTTTGCTCTGTGGAAATCCGAACGGGTTATGCAAAACGAGGGCGATGCATTTTGCAACGCGAAAAGCGGTTCCGGTCGCGCGCGTGCGCTGCCGCCCGGCCACCGCAGTAATCGCGCACTTTTCGTACGGATATCGAATTTATTAGAGTCGCGGAGACACACTGCGTCGAGCGGGACTCCCTCTCACGAGCCTCTAATGGTACAGTTTCCACTTGCGATCGGCCGGATTTATAACATTTCACTTTCTAATCTTTATCCCCGCGATTCTGAGCGCACCGACGAAAACCAGGCTGCAATTGCTAAAAGATTTTCTCGCTGACTCACACGCTGCCCAACGAGCCAGCCAACTATCGCTGAAATATAGGGTCCATAGACGATTAGCGCATTCCGCCGTGCACAGTATGTATGAGATCAGCGCTCGAAGAAAGTGCAGGTGCAACACCGATCGATTTTACTTGCGTATCCGAAAGTACTTGGTGCGCGAACGGCACGCGAGTTCCCTGTCAATGGAACCTGCCATTTTGTAATGATTCGCGAACGTGGGATAGCAAATGTTGATGCTGACTGGGTTTTTCATGGGAACAGTTCTTGTTTTTCCGGGAGATTGGGATAATCTTGTAACATGCAATCTAACGGTACCTGTTGTAACTATCACTTCTCTCCAATTTGTAACACTCGGTGCGGTACACGTTTCGCTTCCAGTCTCCCGTGACTTGGCTTCCGCCTCTTGAAAGCTCGATTTTATTCTCTCCCTAGATAACCGTGCAACTACGACGTTATCGTGATTTTAGATTAATGATCCCAGGTGAACCGTTCACTGAAGAGGTCTCACGCAGTCTTGCGATTCTATAAGCAGCATAAATCGTAGTTAAAGCCTCCCAATACAGGATAGCAATTAGTCAAGCGGTCGAAAGACTGGTTTCATCGGGGCTTTTGCCATCCTTTTGTTTCACCCTCGTTGTCAGTCGTAATAACCCAGTGCAACCCTAATCAATCACACTTACCATTTAGCTTGAATGCAGACTAGTTAGCACGAAGAAATATTATTTTCCACGGACTTTTCGTTGTTCTTCATGTCAGCAGAATTAATAGGAAAATGTAATGGATTTAACTTTGGTTTCTCGGTTTACTATGGTCTGTAGTGAAGTCCAGTGCTTCAGTTTCTCTGTCGGAGAAATGCTCTGCACGGTTGCAGCTCCGCCGAACCATGACACTCACGTGCACTCAGAAGTACATATCCCTTTCACACGGAGAGCTAGGGGAATCCGCTCCAATTGTAGTTGGCGGCGCAGCTGGAGAGGCAGCATGCATCGATTCCCGAGAGAATAACAGGTGCTGGATGCTCAGGATCGATCGAGCGAGAGATTGTGATGCAGTTCCGTTGGGATCTGGCACTCTTGGCAAGATAGCCCAGTGGATTAATAGCAGGCTCGGGAGGAAGGCGAGGCGTTCCACTTTCTAATTGCGTTTCTAACACCTTTGGCCCTGTCTCGCGCAACTCTTGGCCCATCGCCAAGGACGATATCCTCTCGCGAAGTGGTCCTCGCGCTGCCAGTCATATTGCAGCATATCGGTCGCATCTTAATCCGCAGACTTTCACGGGCCCAGTGGCTTTCGGGGGCGGCGGTTGCGCGCGAGAGCTGCTTTTGCAAGCGTTGCGGGAGGACGCGCGGCTCGAGAAGCTCCAGTTTTAATTAGCGCGCATTGGAGATCCTAATTGGCAGAAGTGGGCCCGATTAATGGATTTGGCAACTGTTGTGAAACAAGCCGTCGAGCGAAACGGTACCCAGAGGCGAGAAGGACCACAGTTATTTCTCGGACTCGACTATGGCCACTGCCCACCAATTATTCCTTGCCCAAAACACGTATGCCCAGTATACGCCGTTCGAGTTCCACTTGCTGTCAGTTATGACAAAGGTTTACGTAAGCGGGCAAAATTTCTCCGGGCGACGGAGCAAATTTATGCCGACTCTCTCGCTTACGCTGCCAGCTAATGGCTGTTTCAAGGGGAGGCCGCTTCTCACCGCTGGAAAGCGGTGCGTATACGCTCGCGGCTTTTCTCGCTTTTCAGGCGGATTCTCTCGCAACCGACCAGCGAAACGATAGTCGCACATCAGGAAGGGGAAACAGTTCTGAGTAAATCCTCAAAATTAATCGCACGGGCCGTTCCGCAACCGCGCGGCACACGCGCCAGAACCGAGTAAACATTGTGTGCGCGCACGTGTCGAAACGCGCGCGCAAGTGCCGGCTGCGCAAGTTCCACTTGCAAAAGGGAATCAGCCGGATAAGAATCGCTATCATTGTGGCCGCCGGCGAGCCTTACGGTTGGACTGCATTCAGCCAGCAGAGAGTAGTCGGACAAATATGCATAAATAAGCGCGAACCCGTCCGGAGAAACGAGACTCGATACAACGGCTGACAAAACGAGGAGAGAGCGAACCTATGCAACTAGAATGTGGGCGTACTATGACAACATCGAACCGACGCTTGTGTCACGTACACGCATTCCAAGCTGCACAATGCCGGTCCCAAAGAAATCGTACAGCCATAAGTCAATCGGAATTAGCTATGGGACCCGGAAAAACCTGCGGACAAGAAGCAGGGCTTTGGAACTTTCGATGATCAGCATTTCCTCATTACGCAAGTGGCTCGAAGCCTCGGCCACTGGGTTCCATCGGCTAATATTAATGATGTAAAAGTCCGGCCAGCACTATGAAACGT
The DNA here is from genome assembly GCA_963675795.1 of Crossocerus cetratus. Lineage (NCBI taxonomy): Eukaryota > Metazoa > Arthropoda > Insecta > Hymenoptera > Crabronidae > Crossocerus > Crossocerus cetratus. Next base: position 14,194,453 of record OY776666.1, on the reverse strand, counting down.
TTCACCGGCGCGTTAAACGCGGAAGCAGCGGAGCGCGCCCAAGTATTCCGTTCTCCCGACTGTATTAAGTGTCTTAAAGGGGAGCCATCGAAAGATGGAGTGAATCATCACGGAAAAATTTGGAAAGGATCCTTGGTGACGGGAAAAACAGCCTGCTTGTTTGGTCAGTTGGTTCTATCCGGTCGCTCGAGGGACACGTCCTATTATAATAATCTTGGCGGCTATCGGAGAAAGCAATCATTATCCCGAATTAATGACTGCGGCGTCGGCGCCCGATTGTTATCGCTATCCGAACAACTCGTAATAAGCTAATGGCACGCTCCTCGAGTGCACTATGAAAGTGTGCTAGCGCGGCGATAGTTGAACCGGCCAGTCTACTATCTCTCGAGGTGTCACCGGTAAGTGATCTCAACTTACGGGTTGCTCACCGCACCGAGAAATGCACCGTCGAACAAAGGGTTACGAGGGCTCCGCACGATTTGTGGCTGGCTATAGTTGACTTGTTCTACTCGGCTTGGCTCCACGAATTCCATTAGCCACGTGCTTCTCCTCTGTCTCCGGCTACTTTTAATGGCCAATAGATTTACTTAACTGGCGAACAAATTACGCCGCCTTCCAAGCGTCCCCGCGCTCGATTGGATACCGAGCCGCTCAGACTTTTCGCATGGGGAAATCGAAGCAGCCCTGAAGGACTCCTGGCATCGGACTCCTTTGAGCGCTCGGTCCGCGACTGTTAATTGAAATGCACTTGTTCTCGAGGGAACCTGGTCGCATCATTTCTCTTGCGAGTTGCTGTTCGTGTATTATCAAGGCTGGCGCTCCGTTCACATCAATTATGAGGCGCTCCTTTAGTGTTATCCGGTGGTATGCGCACCAACTACGAGCCCATTAGAACCGCATTTTCCTTCTATAGCCTTCACGTTTCGCGTCGGATACTTGGAAATCCTTTCCTAACTGGCACTCTCACCCTGGATTATGTCGCCGGGAATCATCGAATTTCCCATGGATACTCACTTGGAGAGTTCGGGGGAAAATGCGCCGAGGTTTTCGTGTCATTGGCAGGCTAGACTTATGTAATGGGGCGACTTGAGAGTGGAAACGTTCGAGCGAGGAATGCGCGAATGGCCTAAATCGGAGATTAATCGGCTCTGCCCTGGCTCTCGAGCTACGCGAGAGGCCTACGTGCGTAATTTTCCTTGTGATCATCGGTGCGTTCGTGGCAAGATATCGCCGCGGCATGATCTCGCGTCACGGTAGGCGCACATGTGTGTCGCGCACTTTGTGGGCGACCTCGTGCCTTCAAAGAATCGGAGTTGAGATGCCCCCCGGTTTCTCCCTGGAGAACTAGCTCCCTCCGGTTTCGCAGCGGTGTTTGTCGTATTATTAGCCTCCTGGAGAAACTGGCCAGGTATGTTAACCATAACAAAGCATTCCAGCACGCAAGAACACGAATTATCTTCTTCCGATTGACGGGACTAGTTGCAGGAACAACCCTGATACTGAAACTTCCCCGGTTAGTCATTCCGGTCTTATGTCAGAGATTGCTATGAGTCAGGGTATTAATGAAACTATGGAGAATCGAAAGCAACCTTCCAGCATTGAAGCAATCGGCATGGCCTTCTCGACCTTGCTCGCCATTTCCACGTTTCCACCAGGGCGAGCGATCTCATTAGCAGCCTGCGATTACTTCTGCCTCGGCTTCCTTTTATTGGGATTTCGGATCGTCGGAATTATTCTGCAATTACATCACAAGCACACAAGCAGTGCAAGCGTCAGCTGACGGAAGAGGTGAATTACGAGTCGATTAATCGGGCTATCGCGATGCGTGAACACCGTGTCGGAGTGAAGTCGATTACGCACCTTGACATTGCGCCGAGTGGCAAAAGGGGTGAAAGAAAAGCGCATGGAAGCACGCAGCGTGAAATCGTGCGCTCGCTTAGCCAGGTTCGCCTTGCCTTCGATATAGGAAACCGATGGAAGCGAAGAACTGCAGGCCTCCAACACTCAGCCAGCAGAATTGCCAGGCGCACAGCTCCTCTCTCTCCCTCTCTCTTTCTCTTTCTCTTTTTCCCTCCGCTTATCTGTGCGGCCGATTGCTTTCGCGAGGACTCTGAGGAAAGAGATAACGATTTCATCAGGCTTTACATAACGAGATATACCGGCGCACGAGCGGATGTGCCCCTCTGCAAGGAGGAGAGTGGCCCTCTCTGTTTACGTAAAGGCACATTCGCCGGAGACGAATTTATGACTCGAAATCGGATTCTCGATTCGACGCGTATATTGCGCGAGCTCGCATTGCTTGCGTCACCCTCGCAATCCCATGCGCCCCTCTCCCCATGTCTGTTTTTCAAGGAGTCGACACCGTAGGACTAGGGCACCGTGCAGAAATTCCTATATTTATTGCCCCGAGTCTCGCCGATATCGGAAACTTATCACCCCACGGGCCTGGGAAATTAAACAATTTACATTACTCGTTGGCTGGTTTTAGCTGATTACGCAATGCCGAGATCGCTTTAGATAGGGAGAAAGGAGGGTCGGATCGATTAGGAGCGATGCTGAGGACAGCAGCTCCCGGAACGGACAGCCGACGCAAGCGCGCAGCGCCCGATTTTATTAGCCGGTTCGGCAACCATAAATTTCCTGCTTCTATGACGGCTCGGTGTGCATTAGCATCCACTAACCACTGGTCAGCTAGTGTAAAAATGATGGTGCACCTTTCATCCGTCGACTTGGAGCACTCGATCTTTCCGTCAGATCTCAACCCCTCTGGCGACCGAGGCGCGACTGATAGAAAATAGAGTACCTCGGTATACCGTTAATCATTTTCGCGAGCTTACCGATAATTAAGCCGTACGAATCAATAATCCGCACCAATATCCGATTCTACTCTAGATTGGATATATATTCAGCAATAAATCTGGCATTATTTCTAAATGGGAACCTAATCTGGCTGGTATAGATTGGCTGGGTGAGTGGGCCGAGCATTAAGCAATCGGGGAATTTCTCGGGGCATAATTAGACGTGGGGGGATTAAAGCTAAAGTTGGAAAGGTGCTGCTGCAGAGTAAGTAAGCGTATTTGAAACTTGTGTTTCAGGCCGCTCTGGTATGCTTGCTCCTAGCGATGCTGGCAGCTGTCTCGGCGCAGGATTACAGCCAGCTCTTTGCAGGATTTGGACCCTACCTCCAGCAGTCCGGGGGAATGAGGGACCCCAGATCAAATAGGGGTAAGTAGCAATTACCCTCTTAACGATGACTCGACAGTCTCTTATTCCCAGAACGCTCGACTTCTCCCCGCACATACACACACACCATCACCACCACCAACGCACTGCTCTCTTTTGCGAAACTTTGTCTGCCGATTACCTCTCGCTACGAGTTCCATTATCCTTTGTCTGGCGAGGATTCGCGAATTCGAGCGGAGCGGGATCATTGTTCTCGATGAAGCGTTAAGAAACGATCCTTATCTCCCGAGGCTTTCGTCATGTCGTGAAATCGATCACGCGAGTATAGCCGCTCGACCAGACGCGGCTCTAAGGAGATTAATAGGGACAGTTCGCAGCTGACTTTCCTGGTCGGCTGCTACTTTTACCGGAACATGCGCGGCTGCCCGATGATTATTAGAAATTCGCCAGGAGCACGTGAACGTAATAAAGTAATAGTACGTGGCGATGGTCGAGAGGAGCGAAAGGAGAATTTCTTGCACGTGGAAAGGACAGGCGCTTGGAGTCGATAGATCTATTAATAAGATAGATCTGGGCCTATTGAGTTGACAAAAAACAAAACTGCATGCCAGAAAGTAAGAATACCTGTTGATAAAACGATAATGGACTAGCAAATTACTTATGTAAGTTAATTACTTGAGGTCGATGACTTTGCGTTTAAGGAATAAAGTGGAATGTATTCTTTGAAAAAATCATAGGAGGGAGTGAGAGAGATCAATTGCATCTACGTGCCGCATTGGTCAGTTATTATTCCGCATTCACGCGGTAAGGTCGATTAAACACTCGTGGCATTTGCGTCGGCTGAATCGAGAGCAGGATACGCGATCCTTCCACCGACAGGACTTGATGGCGAATCGGTGCCAAGTTCACAATCACCGACACAAGGGAGAAAATGCTGCCGACACAGTAGCATGCGTGCCCGCTCAAACTGGCTCTATATTCTCAGATTTCTAACTGGCAAAGAATTTCTCTCGGGAAAAATTCTACTGTTTAGACTCTGCGCTTTCCTTTAAGATGCGGTTAACAGAACTATCCTGGATGTCCGTGATAATTAATCAAATGAAAAACGCCGTGGAATTTCATGACTCGTTGAAGGACAGAGAGGATACGACCTTTGCATAAGATTTCCTGAGATACGAGTTGCAGTGGCAGAGTGCATAATGATCCTACTGTGGAAAGGTGGAAAGGCTCGAGGTAACGGCCGATCGATCGATAATCGCGAGAATCTAAACAACTTCCTGCTACTAGATTCCCTGTAGTTTTTCCTCGAGAGATGATTTCCTCATTAGAATACTCAACGCACTTCCTCGCAAGCCGTATCCATAATCCCACAGAATCCAAACACACGCTTGTCCATTTATTTCATGCAACGATCCGTACGTAATTCTCGTTCCAGTCTTTCCGTCGTCAAGAAAGCGCCAAGTGCGAGAACTCGAGCAAAACCTCTTGCATCCCATTCTCCTATCGACTTCTGCGAAAGTGCCCGCTGCTGTAATTATCATTACGTGCGAGAATCGCGCGATGCGTTGCGCCAGGGTGGAAGAGCGTTTCGGTTTCCATCAGAGTTCTTTCGATAATCAAGAGATAGTAATCGTGGGCGCAGATAGCGCGAAGGGAATAATTGATTCGCGCGAGCGAATGAACGAATCGCAGAGATTTATCAGAATCATCAATTCCGGGCATGCTATAGGCGGTTTGTTCCGAGCGGCCAACGACCGTGAAGGCCGCTGGTCCTCGTCCTTGCACGAACGCTTTCGCGATCGCCCTGTCGAATTCCAGATCAGTGTGTCCTTTAACTGGATTCACGCCAATTGCGAGCTCACCACCAAATCGGATAAGAATCGTCACGCTTCACTGTAATACCAAGCAGCGTAGAATCGGTAGGAGTTCACCGAGGTTATCCACCCGCGATCTACTAGAGCCGCGTGTCTAATTTCTCTGAGATGTCGAAAGAGGGTTTGGGGGAGGGCTGAAATCATTCATAAATTTATACTCAGAACATCTCCCCCTCATAGAAAATGTGCAAGTTTCACTTAACACAAACGAGGCACTGTCATTAATAATGAGTTGTGCAGTTAAATGCTATTGGTGATCTAATGAATGTTCGATTTGGCGACAGGTCCAGTGCTGTTCCCGCCGGGTCCACCACCAAACAGTGCAGACACGAGCGGAGTGGTGGTCGGTGCGAGCGGATACGGCTTCGTGCCTCCGAGCGCAGGTAAATCGCCGGTCGGATTCTGAGCACCAAGCTGACCGGGCCCCGCACGCTAGTTCGCACATACGCAAACCCAATTCGCAAAGACACGAGGGGGCCGAGAGGGGCGAGAGAAACGAGTGCCGCGCTGCCAGAGACCGTGGTGTCTGGCCGCGGCGCCACTCCAAAGACTCAGCGGGACGAGGGAAAGCTCGATAAACGAGAGACCAACAGGAAAATTGGCTGATTACGCGAGGGGCCACGAAACGAAACAGCCCGAACGCACTTCCTTCCGTGGCCAACCTCTTGCACGAGTATACACCTCCTTCCCTGGCACTGGCTCCGCCTAACTCGAGAATAAACACTATTTATTGTCTCGCCACCCTCCACCACCCCCTCTTCCCAGGCTACCACCGCAGCCTACCTCCGTCCTATCCTCTGTACGTATCTGTATATTTATGTGGATTTTTGTTTGTCTGTTGTGCAACCCCTAACACTATCGTGGAGATGCTTTCTCCCTCGTTGATCGTAGTTAAGTTCAATCTAGGATTATTTATGTTGACGTAATACACGTGTATTTAAAGAACGCCTGTCTCTCCAAATTCTCCCTGTCGACTCTGCGACCTCGCCGATTGATCCTCGATTAAGTGGCGAATGTATGTAATATCGATTACCGAGATGGGTCGGGCGCTGTACTACATTTATCGAACCTTGGGGAGGGCCATGCGGCTGCCTTACCAAAGGACGTTTATCCAGGATCCGAGCGAAGGACGAAAGCCGCTCGATCCTTGGACCTCGTGAAAGGCTTACGCCAGTCAGTGTTTTCCGCGTTAGTTGTGTACACTCGTGATCGTGAACCCGACGAGGACAGCTGGCTGTGCCTCTATCCCGCGTCTCTGGTCGGCTCTCTTTATACCTTGGTTGCACAATGTCGAGGGCTTGTGTCGCCCGACTATACTAATCCCCCGCGTGATACCTACTAATAATGTATATAAATGGCTAAACAAGGGCTGAGCTAATGGCAAGCTTGAGCACCGCAGGCCTATGCATGGTATGCGACCTGTTAGACTCGGCCGACTGGCTGGGCTTCGGCTTTTAGCACTAGATAGTTCCCTCGCTGCTAGCCTGCTAATTTAGCGTGGGACTATGCGTACACCCTGCCGGCTGGGCAAACGGTAGGTAAGACACACTCCATCGCAGCGATTACATCGTAGAAACATTCCCAGTGCGACTTAGCACGAGCTGATTTAGCCGCTAAAATACATCGTTCGTTACCCGGCATTACACACAATCGCCGGATAGTCGATCAGATTGCGGACTCTTTGGCTCTCGAGCTAAGTGAAAATTTCACGCGGCCAAATCTCTGGGATCTCTAAGAAACCTACGCCAACTGAGCGAAGCCTACCATTAAATCCATTGTTACAAGTTACAAGATACTTTTCAATCTATATTTCACTACCAATGAGGCCATTATTCAAATTAAAGGGGCGAGTGCTTTTAATGGTAAGTCGGTTGAGGTTCGAGTACTCTCGAGTGAAGAGAGACTCTTCGAGTCGACGAGGAAGAGTAGTGAAGGGAAACGGGCTGAGAGAGGACTGTAACCTTGGAATCTGCTCGGGTACCTCCGGTGTTCCGGCTGGGTCAGTGAAAGTGATTTCGTCGACCTCGTGAGACGAAAACTCGTTTACGCGTAACCTTACTCGAGTCACTAGCTATCGCGTAACAGGTGGTGCCAAGTCAGAGACAGGTCGTTGACAAGGTCGAGCCTTTTTTGAAGGCCGCACAAACGAAAGTTCAATGCGCCGCGCTCTTCTGACTCAACCAGGGTCAAGTTCGAACATTCAAATTCGGCCTAGACACCGCTTGCATTGTGTTTCAGTCCTCAAGTATTAGATTTACTGCTTTCAAGCATAGACTTCCAAGTTTGTGCTCCTATTGGTACGTGCCAGGATAATAGGATTTCGATAAGGATCAATCTTGGGTGTTAGAAACCTGTACATATAATCTGAAATTGGATTACGCAGTTCAGTACATAATCCATGGTCAAGTTTACTAACCTGACTAGTAGATAACATTCCTTAGTAAAGTGGCACTGGACGATCACGTATTAAACTCGACGAAACGTGGTTACGTGATCAATCTGGTTACAACGTAACACGTTTTCCAATGCTTTTCTCGTGATTAGTGGCATGCGATAATGAATGTAGTTCACTGGAGTTTACCAGGGGGAGGCCACCGGCGAAATTGGAAACGTGACTTTCAGCCTCAATCAATTACCATTAAATCCCAATTGTCGGCACTGGGATGATCAAAGTAGAACGTGCTCCGAGCGAGCTTAGACTGTATTTCAGCAGCACAAGACCATCGCAAACACGGGGCATTACGCGTTTGCCTTCTCGCAAATATATACAGGACCCACTGCGGGTGAGCATAAATCTCCGGAAATGCGTTAAGGGTGACATAAAGTACGGTCCGAATTAAAGGGGGTTGGTCCGCAGCTTTATGAGGATAATTTTAAAGATTAACTCGCGGCTCGCACTGATAACGAGCCGGGAACATAATTTCACTCCGCGTTTGTGAACATAAAATGTCCCACCAAGGCCACCTCGTTAAGAGCGGCAGTTAATATCGGGATTGAACTATTTGCATGTTTGTCTGTCGGCATTTTAATACACTTATCACCCAACGAAAGTGCCGACTCTCACTTTCCGAGGATGTAAGAACGCGCGAAATAAAAGAGACAGTTCTGCAGCTCCCAGTGGAACCCTCGCACCATCTTAAAGTTAGGGCCGCGCATTTAATTATGGAGACATACAAAAAGCCGCCACCCCATGCTTCGCCCTTGGCGGAAATTTATTGGGGGTCGACAAGGAGGGTGTGAAAAACGCGACTCTCACCCTCGAGGTGAACGTGGGGTGGGAGCTCGCAATTTCGAGATATCTCTGTTAAACACTTTTTTACGGGACGTTAATTCCAAAGTTACAGAGAAAGTAATTAAAATAAGTCCGAGTGGCACCGGGAGGATGACGATACGGAGCATGACGAAACCCTCCTCGATTAATCCCACTAGACAGTCGAATTGAATCCTATAACTCAACGGGAAAGTCGACTTCATTGAGTGAAACGTGTTTCCCGGCGAGCATTGGCAACCGCCACCTACTTTATTACACCCCAAAGAAACAGGTATAAATCGCCATTAGGTATTGGTTTCGAGAGAGAGTGCCGATTACAACTCCAGTTGTGGGCGGACCACTGCTACGGCCCATTTCGATCTCCACCTATGAATTAGTTCGTAGCAAGCTTACTATTGGGTCACCCCAATTTACCATGGGGGCGGTTAGCCGGCGTGTAAAAAGTGACGTATTTGGAAACCGGCTTTGAAAGCCCAAACCCCTTTAGAAATCTCGCGGTAATTCGTGTCTTGGGCTCGCCTGGGCTGCCCCAGTATTGCGGTGAAGTAGTCGACCCAGAAAAGCGAATGCTTACCAATCAAAGGGAGAACTGGCAAAGGATGGGGTCAGTAGGATCGGGGAGCGACGAAGGCAAGGTGACGAGGGTTCGTAATTAGCTGCTTTGAAGTGGTCCAGATCTGACTTGCCATTAGTCGCGGTCAGCCCGTACCCTGCGATTGCTCTCGTACGCGTAGCTTGGTTTGATCGTCATCAAACAAACACTCCTCGAATCCCATCCCAGTGGGCCTCAGATATTCTCACGCACCGGCTGGCTTTTCCTCAAAGTTTCCTGCACGTACGAACACCGCTGAGGGTGGCAAGCAGCAGGAAATTAACAAGCCCTGCTTGGCTAAACACGCTCTGCCACCTAAGAATATGGTGGAGCGAGCTTGGAAAAGGATACCAAGCCTGTTCCGCTCTACTCAATGTACCCCTGTAATTGGATAATCATGGTCTTCTGAGACTATTCGGCATTTCTGATACCAGGAACACCTGATTACTACCGCGTAACAAACTAAACTCTGCCTTTCCTGCTGCAGCATTTTTCAGATACTACTACTACTAACGTGGACTCTAGGAGAGCGGATGCAACGGCTAGACAGATATATGTTCGAGGCGGGAAGTTTGCGGTTCTCATCGTCACGGATCATCAAGTCCAGAAGAAAGCGCGGCTCTATAGACGTCAGGAAAGAGTTAGATGTCCGAAGGAGTCAAAGGGAAACCGCCTGGGCGAGAAGTGCAGCCAATTATTCTGCAAAGGGATATAGACCGGCCATCAATCAAGGTGCCGGTTGAAAGATCGGATAGGGGATCGGGAGACGGAGACGTCTACGATCTAGCACACTTTATTTATTACTAATATAATCGCCAATCAGTCGTACGTACACCTAGTCGTGCGACCCGAGATAGATAGCAGACGGACATAAGTCTTGTCGCTCGATCGACCATGCTTTATAGTAGTCTCGTAGATAATGTGTAAATTATATTGTAAATACTTTACTTCGCAAAGTCCGGCTCGAAAAGCCGCGCCACGATCTTTCACTTTCGATCACCTTCTTGCGAACCCTTTCTCTAGACTGAAGACAGTATTAGTCATATTAGAATCGTGGCATTGTTTCGGATGTCTATTTTCTCACATTTAGCTCCACTTGCACGCTGATTATATCATTACTCCAAAGTAATCGGAATCAAGCCATTGATAATTGTACATACTTCGAATATAAAGGAATCATTGTTACCGGACAAGTTCTGTTTTGTTCTTTCCTTCCCCTAAAACTAAGTCCTGAACTCCCCCACCCTGGGCGAAAGTATCCGGTAGGTTCAAAACCCTCGTAACCACCTTGCGGTTCGACGGATCTCTGGAACACAAGGAAAATCGCCGGAGATCTCAATTGGCGCTGCGAAAGTCCGTGACAAGTGCTCGAGGCGAACTCGTGCTCTAATCGTAAGAGTTGATAATACCCTGTACACGGCTTACTCTCACTGGATTCCTCGAGGCTCCGCGCCAGAGCAACCGTGAGCAGATAAGTAGTGATTGGACGTCGAAAGTTTTCCAGGTGAATAATTGAAATCGTAGCAGGGAAACAGATTGGTCGACACGATAGCCGGGATTATCGGAGCAGTTGGATCGGTCAGAGCGAAACACGATCGGTTAATCGAGGCGCAAAGCACGGTTTGCTACAACAAGCAACGATTTTTCACGACCCAGCGTTCTATAGGCGCAGGAGGCAGCACCGGAAACCACCGCCGATGAAATACCGGTGTCCGATGACTTGGTGAACCACAGGAAAAAACTTACTGGTTGCTCGATCATCCATGCTTCATTCGTCGCTCCTTTAGAAACAGTCTAACAGCACGCACGCCGAGTTAGCATCGAGTGGAAAGGAGATTAGCCTGTCCCTCATTAGCAAGACAAGCCGACTTGATTTGACGGCCCAATTAGTGCACGCGATATTTTCGAAGCCACTATGGATTAACCCGGAAATTGCGTACAGAGGAGAGGCAGAGTGCACGTCTGCGAAGTAACGTGAGATGCGGGGCAGCTTGGGAAATCGCGGAATTCGATTGCGCCAATTTCGCCAGATCGTGTGTCGGAACGAAGTTCGCGAGTCCCGGCGCGGCGTGTCCTCTTAGCTCTTTCGCTCCTCACATCGCCGCCAGCAACTGCCAGCTTAGATATTAAGGACGCTCGCACATGTTTCGAAAGCGTACAGAACACGTTAATGCCTGATTTCGATGGACTCCCGGCGAAATCGACTGTAGGCTCAGACTCGTAAGCTAATGGACGCCTCAGACCGCTCGACTTCTGCTATAAAGAATTAATAACAGCACGCCACCATAACTACATACTTGCTTCAATAAGACACTCCCATCACAAGTAAAAGCATTCAAAAGAAGTCTAATGGCCCTCTCGGAGATAGCTATACTTTGTGATACCTAGCCGGCTCTTTTAGAATCTATCGAACATCCGTGCGAAAAATTTCGTCCCGATAATTAAAGGTTCCGTAATCTCGAAACGGGCTCGCAATCGCTGTTCGTTAAAGCGAGTCACTTAAAAATTCTAGCGGCCACGATTAAAAAGCTGGTGCCGAAGGTGGTGGTGGACAGATAGGTGGAAGCGAGTCCGAGTGGTGGCAGGGCCGGCCGGTGGTTATTACAACATAGAGGGCCCGAAGGAGAGTTGAAACCGAGGGGAGCCAGCGGGGCGGACGCTGGAAAAAAGGTGAAGAGACAGACACGCGGCTCTGCAGAGGCGAGGGAAAGTGGCAAATCTCAATCACGCTCGCCTGTCGCGACCATAAACCCGGATAATTTCTGCAGCAGCGACCGCGCCGAGTGTGAATACCGTGGACAGAGAGTGCAGCGGGCCGCAAAGAGACCGCGAGATCGGCCTATCGATTTCAATGGGCGAGCGAGGCCCAATTCGACTTTTGATCCCGCCCCTAACCCTCTCTACAGACATCCGCCAACTATAGCTATTGAGACGCTTCCAGTCTGCCGAGCAAATACCCAATCGATTATCATAGCATCATCGGCCTACGCTCGAATCAAAGCCACCGGCTAATACCGCGAATAATCACACCCCCTTGCGAGCCGACCGCTTTAATAATCGCAGGATCGATAGCGGCCGCCGAAAATATTCTCATTAACATTCCGCCCGTCCATTATCGGCAGCTGCGAGAGCACGTGCGTACACGCCAGTTCACTCGCAGTCGACGTCGAGCCAGATTTCGCGCGGTATCAGTTAGCCACAGGCTAGCATAACAAATTCGACGGGGGAAAACGCTCGGGTTAATGTCAGCCGGTTTATGCTCCGAATACAAAGCCACGAAACCAGTACCGCTACTTTAGCCCGCGCGTATCACCGATAATAATGAGTTACAATGTTTTTGGCGGGACTCTTTCGGCAAACCTGATTGGGTGACTTAGTAAAGTTCGTGAGCATGTGGGTCGAAAGTTCCCCCGTATAATTAAGGGGCCGATTGGACCGATAGCGTTGGATCTAATCAATCTTCGGCAGCATAGATCCATCGGGATAACGCTAATTCTCTCTCGTTCTCAGCAGTTTCCTTGTAGTTATTGCGCGTGTAGTGTATACTTTATGCACCACCGTGCATGAGATAATATTCTGTTGCAGTATGAGTGGTTTCCCATTACGCTCGTCCTTATCTCCGCGAATTTTGCTGGAGAAATCCTTTTTTTTTTCCATAATGGATGTGATCCAGATCTATATTACTCGCGTGATATGCCTTTTTATTCCATTAGGTAACTTCTTCTGCCATTAGGAAACACCCCACTGGTTTTCAGTACAGATTAGAAGCACTCAGCGCGTCTTATCGAAGAGTGTATCTCATTAAAGTCGCGTGAAAATCCCCGGCAGGATCGTACTACGATCGGTTGTTCCACCAAGTCCCACGTGCTCTTTAATTAGTTCAGGTGGAGGGGCCGGTAATTAGCAGGTGGTCAAACTGCAACGCATGAAAAGTTGTGTAACAACGGGTTGTTTATCAATGCATAAACATGAGGGACAGGTGAAGCCGATAGTCCCCTCAATTTTACGATGAAAGTACAAGCCGGTAGAGTCTCGCGGCATTCCATCGCCTAATGCGTTCGTTTATGGATTCCTTGATACACTTATAATGGCCTCGTATACCGCGAAAGTATCTACCAACTCCGCTAACCAGCGCTCTCCAACCTGTCGTTAAGAATCACCCTTAAAGTCCAGCGCACTTTTTCTCAAGCAATTAAAGTCACATTAAAAATGGCTTTTTGCCGCCACCGCGAAGAAAGTGAGCGTTCGTGAAATTTGCCGGCAGAGTGAAAATGACTTTGTCGGATCGATTAGGGGCAGTCGGTGAGCGACTAATTCGCGAAAAGTAGACGCGCCACAGAAGCCGAAGTACTCAAGCTTATCAAACAGGTTCGCCACTCTGTTGGAAGTAGTATTATTTTATTACATAATAGCTTTAATCAGGCGCGACCTGCTATCCACGCTTCACCCAGATAGCTAGTAGAGCATGAACGGCAAACATCTGACACCAAGTTAAGGAGCCAGCAAGCTACCACCCGCACGAATTCTCTTCGTCTCTCGATAAGTGCCGGATGACAATAGGGGGCGCAGTTTGCAATGGGTATTCGTGTGCCATTACCGGTGGAATTGCCGGGTGTGATCGCCGCTTCCACGAAGCATTGACAATTTATGTGGCATTAGCGCGCCGAAGACCTTTAGTCACCACGATCGCACGATGTCACGTAATCCACATAATTAGACGAGATTCGCACGGTGTGTCGAGTGCCAGAGTTAAAGAGTCGAGGGAAGTGGCTGTCGACTGCAGGCTCGACCAACATAATGCAACAAGCTGAACCACGCTCGACGACACCTTGCGCCAATTTCGAGCTGGCACTCGAATCCAACAACAAGTGTGCACGCGTGTGGGAGCTGCGGAGAGTGCATTCAAAATTGGTCTCGGCCGGAAGGGTAATGAAAGTTCACGTTGGGAAAGAAGGAAGGTCGACGCGCGTCACTTGCAATGCAGATTGCACTCTTTGATCCCGATCGAGGCCTGTGTCACGATCACCCTGGCCCCTAAAGCACCAGGGCGAGAATGCGAAATTTGTTGCGATGCAATATTCGCTTTCACCATGCGTGGCGCTTGAGTACGCTGCCACCCAGCCCCGATACCTCAACGCAAACACAATGGACCGGCATTGTTTTTTTCCCCGTTAAAGCGCACTCGAAAAAACGGTCGGTCAAGTATGACGATAAAAATCGCCAATTTAATCCGTGGCGAAGTCCCGTCGGGCGTGTTGTTTCGCAAACCTGGCGAGCGGAGTACATCGCGCACAATGAGCAGTCCTCGCTGGCGTAACGGAGCGATCTTGCTTTGAGAACATGCCAGGAGCTGGTTGACACTGATCCTAGAATGCCTGTAGTTCGGTTTGTGAGAATCGACTGTCAGCTGGCAAAGTGCCAGGAGCACGTGATTCAACTGTCGGGGTTTATGGCGAACTACTTCTATTAGATATTCGACATATTTGAGATAAATAGTATAAATTATTAAATATGGTTTTCATTATTAAAGATAAGTAAGCTCTGAAATATATTTCAAAGGCATTTGTACAGCAAACTTTCTTTCCAGGCTAGCCGAGATCAGAACCAACCAATAGTATGCGTTTCTCTTACCGTCACTGCACAATAGAGATTCCTGTAAATCCCAACAACCTTTCGTTAGTGTCACATAGGTGCCGCCTTATTGTACTTTTGGAATAACAAATCGGTTGGTAAAAATCAAAAATTAATTTCAAGCAACGTTTATATAAATTTGTAGCTTGATTCTTTATCTTTTTTCCCCACCAGGTGTAAAAGCTATTAAAGAGATTTCGAGGGGACTTGTACGATTCGAAACCAGAAAGTCCTGGGAAAAATTTAATCATTCTATCGAAGGCAGGTAGGTTTGCCAGCAAAACATATAGTACTAGTTCAAATTCCAACTGGTCTCCACTTCGAATGATTTATACTTCCCGTCGGACGACCGTCCGTCACTCGGTACCGTCAGGTCGACGACATGAAATCACGTTAGCGGGGTAAACGACGAAGCCCATCAATCGGTCCTGGGGTCGGAAGTGTGGTTCCAGGATCGATGCCCTGAGCCCTTGACGCGATTACGTCCATTTTAGGAAAGCATTATGCATCCACGTCTCCCCCCCACCCCCCCCCCAAATGCAAACCTCCCTTCCGCCTCCCACCCTTCCTCAACCCTTTCTACGTCCCTTTCAGCCCTTTCAATAACAGCGTACATACACCATAGGCAAACAGATTTAGAAAATCACTCCGGGTCTCGTAATTCCGGCATTCGTTCGGCTTAGAGACTTAGCGCTTGCTTATCAAGCGCAGCCCATGCACTTCCGGCCGATTCTACTAGCGCCTGCCATTCCCGCAGGACCTAATCCTTCAGGAAAGTAGAGGGAGCGTTTATTATTAAAAAATCCCGGCGAAAGCGAAAGCGGCCGAACCCCATTCTTCGCTAGTGACGAGGGAGAGGAG
The DNA here is from genome assembly GCA_963675795.1 of Crossocerus cetratus. Lineage (NCBI taxonomy): Eukaryota > Metazoa > Arthropoda > Insecta > Hymenoptera > Crabronidae > Crossocerus > Crossocerus cetratus. Next base: position 14,179,041 of record OY776666.1, on the reverse strand, counting down.
AGTTTGGAGCGGGATTTCCAACTCGCCATCAATATTCCAGCGGCGATGCGCCTCTTCGTATCGCGACAATGTCGCCTGGTTTACTTTATATTTCACAACACCCCTGCAACCCGGCATCCGTCGTCCACCTACCCACCAGCGGCGTTTCCACCCCATGGTTATAAGATCCTTATCGAGTCTATTCAAAGGCTGCAGCCCCCGCATACACACTAACAGCAACAGAGAAAGTGGTCGGCAAAGGGCGGGCGAGAGCCTGCGAAAATAGAGATTCGCTTCTTTTTCCTTTGCGCCATTCTTTTCGCACGGCATCGAGCTGCCAGGGTAAGTAGATGTCGTCGGCTTAGTTGGATGACAGAGAGGGTAAAGGCGGTGGATGGGGAGAGGCAGCTCTAAAATCGTATCCTCCCGAGGAGAGACTTGAACTTCAAAGCATTGAGTACAGAGGCGGCGGTCGATCTTTCGCGCACTCGAGATTAATTCGATTCGATTTCCGCAGTTACTGTCGAGAGCGTCCCGTTTACCATCGACGCAAGAGAGCACCCCGGAAGGAATAAGAGGGGGCCAGAATGATAAATGCGAGCGTGCATGAGGAAAATTTGATGCCGCCGGCGCCGTTTGATCTTGTATTTCGAGTGGGCCCTCTGTATTAAGGTCTCGTTAAGCGAAAGGAGTGCTACAGGCTCTTTCGTGGCAGTCTCGTTTTAGTAAAGCGGAGTATTCCGTCTGTGACGAATGAGGGATGCTGCTCCGACGATTGGCGGGACTGCCCGAAGGTAATCGAGATGTTGCATTCGCTCAACCGTTACTCCTGCTCGTCGACTGCGGGGTATGTGTGGCGCATAACTTGGAAGCGAGAGGCCACGCTTATGAACGGTGAGATGCAAATGCCAGTCGAGACCACTTTGCAGATGCACGCGACGAGCGCATGAATATAAGTAAGAAGCGTACCAAGCTCCACTTTGAAGATTGAACATCGCGAGGTCGAGCGCGCAATAATGAAATTTCGTATGCACCGTTGTCTAATTGAATATTCAGAGGGCGAAGCCTTTCGGTGAGACGCGGTTGTCGGGCCAACATAAGTCGCGGGTCTTGGGAGACGGCTGAATTATCTCTCTCTATCGCCTTTCCCCGCAAAAGCCACCCAAAGCATTTTATTAAAAAAGAACTTGAACGATTTCACTTAATGAAAGAAGCTTTAAAGCCATGTTAGAATAATTGGCCGGATTCCGGAGGCAAATAAAAAAGAATTCCCTTGCCGGGGTCGAAGGTGAATCGAGGTGTAATTGGCGGCGATAAAGCTGGCGGAAGGTGTATATCGGTGGCATCGCGCTACGATCAGCGAGCCTCGGGGAAAAAGTTTACGAGGGCAGTAATTAGCGCGGCGGTGGCGTCTTGCCGGGGCGTTTAGCTGATTTTTACTGGCCATTATCGTGAGTTTCCGCAACGTGGGCCTCATTCCGCCCGCACTCGCTCGAAGGGAATACGAGGGAGAGTGAGAGGGGGAGTGGGAGAAAGAGAGAGAAGAAGAGAGAGAGAGAGAGAGAGAGAGAGAGAGAGAGAGAGAGAGAGAACGGCGAATTTTTATTGCCGCGCCGCGTGTCCGCCGTGTATTGCCTTCGTTCGCTTTTACGATAGCGCGTGCCGCCAACCCGCAGCGTGTCTCCCGCATAGAAAAAAGAGAGCGGCAGCACTGCGAGCCAAAGCGAAATGGAGGAACACGAGCGTGCCGGGAGAAACAATTAGTCGTAAACGTTCTCGCAACACAGCATTACCGTGGTATAACGCGCATGCCTTTACTGCCAATGCATCGTTTTATTTTCACGAGCGCTTCCGTCCGCCCGCACTACTGAAAAACCATCTGCCGGACCTCAAAAGAATATTATAATAGCCCTGCACTGAACCGCGTACGTTATGTCATAATGTTATTACACACATCATACGAAATGCAGGATGTTGTTGTTGGAAATGAGTCCAGTCCCTCGACAAACTTGGAATCCGTGTATGCGGATCACTGTATAGGGATCAGACGTAAGTGTTCGAGTATTATTAGCGATATTAATCCACGCTTCGTTAAGGTAAGCCGGCACCCCTCGAAATAAGGATCCACCCAACCCTTTGCCGGTTACTGCCCTCGGGTAAGTGGCGACGGTCGTTTCAGCCGGGAACAATAAACTCATTTATTATTGGCTTACTAACGTGTACCGCGCGCGGCTCGTCTCTCTAGCGGAGGCTGGACGCGATATTACGACATTATTATGGCGGTACGATTGACTAAATCGCTTTCGGTAGCTCCTCGTAACTCGGGATTAGGACCGGGGGAGGCTTAGATCGGTTATTACATTGCGCTACGTAGCCCGTAAATCGTGTCGGCGGCGCTCTGCTCCACGAGAACTGTGGGAGAGTAATTGCTACTCGCGAGATCCTTCGCGGTGGCGAGGGCCTTCGGGACCACCCTCTTTTTCTCTCTTTCCCACCCGTGTTTCCCGGATTCGTCTCGGCGGATGGCATTCCCGGAGTGCCAGGACGCACGAACTCACCCCCGAAGTACGAGAGTAGGCAAACAATAATAACATCGTCGCCAGACTCGCAGGGAGAGAAGGTGGGCGGGTATGGTATACGATATATATCCTGAGGGGACAATTTATTAATATCACTAGAAGTGATTAGAGGAGAAAGAGAGAGGCAAGAGATGGCGGGCGAGCGAGGACATAAATGTCTTAGGCCACCGCTGAGATAAGAGTATCATGCCGGGGCTTTTGTTACCGCGGAACGAGCGTTATTAGATTTTATGGTAGACCCCGCCCGCCACATACATCCCGCGCGAATTAACGTCCTGGAAACAGTATTTATTGTCGTTAGTTCTTACGAGATAGCCGATGCACTGCGGCCCGCGCAGAACAGTTTGCCCCGGCGCTATAGACGATTTTCGGGCGTTTCCACCTTAAAGATAGCCCGGGGCCACCGCGTACCATCTCGCGCTACGGCGACTTCTTTATTTCCCGGGCGCAGCATCCACCCAGCGAGAGGTGTACAGCTGCCGCTGGTGCTGCAGCGACCTTTTATCTGCACCGCTTTTACGGCCTGTTTTTACGATACTTCTTTGTTTCGGCGAGCAGCGCCCCCGGCCCCGGGCGAAGCTGATAGTAAAGCGGAGATAGCGCACGATAAAAATTGGCCGGCTCTCGTCTGGCAGCGAGTCACTTTCCTCCCGTGGGTTCCCTTCGTCCGGCGTTGTTCGCGCAGAGAGCTTGCGCTGTGATCGATGCGTTAATCGGTTAACGACAAGTTGACGAGGAGCCCGTGAGAAATTGCCCTTGTATACCATGATGCGACTGCGACTTTTTCCGAGCTGCGAGTTCGCCCGAGCTCGACGAGCTCGCTTGGGAAGAGGATGATTATCTCGAGCGAGCTTTTCGCACTCCATTCGCAGAGGCATCGAAGCAGCCGGGAAAAAAGCTCGGCTGTGATCCTTCTTCCTCAGAATGATTATCCATCTCGGCAATCCTTTCTTCCGGCGCTTATTAAGCCGGCGGCTCCCTGATTCCCTTGATACTCGGGGGCGGAGGGAGTGGTGCGAGACGGAAAATACATAAAAGAGTACTGGGCACACACAGATGGAGGGGTGGCAGTCATCAATATCAATTCCGATCGAATTACTCGTTCGTCTGGCGCTCGTCTCGGACAGGGCACATTAATAACGATCGTCGAATGACGCCTACACGAGTACTCGGCAGTCGTGATCGTTTCGGATTTCCTCTCCTTATAGTTAGCCACCGAATGGAATTAGCTTGAAGGAGGGTGCGTACGCATTTTTAACACAGACTAAATGGCATCGAACAATAGCAATGGCTTCGCCGGGAGAGGAAAGCAGGGAATAAAGTGCGTGACGCTCGTGGGGCAGGAATTCGACGGTGGAGAGAATCCTATAGGGCCCGCCATGTCGTTCGAACATTTCATTTGGCTGCGCGGGAGATTAACGATTCGGAAAGATAATTCGTCCTTGCCGCGACTGCGGCTCGAGGTAAAAAAGTGCTTTGGCAAGGGCTCCGCCCGAAACGAGCCGATATCAATTCGCTCGCTCTTTTACCCCTCGGCCTCGCCGCACCGACATTATACCTATATATACCCCGCAGCTCGTTGTCTTTCCTCCGACCTCCGATGCGCTCCTCCTTCTGCCTCTCCTTCAACCCAAGCGTCCATTGTTTCCGGGGATGCGACAGGAGGACCCTGAATATGGGAGAAAGAGGAGAGTGAACTTAATTCGCGAGACAAATGGCAGCGTGGACTCGCCGCTGAAATTATTCCCTGGCTCCCAGGAGATTGGTGGAAATAAGCGGCGTATCCTGCTGCGCGATCGCGCGCGCGTGTATAGGTTGCCAGAGAAGCAATTACCTCTCCTCATTTATTAGGGAGAGCGAATGAGAAAAGAAATATCATTCCGCTTGAATATGAATTGGAGTAACTGACACAGTATGATCGAGTATGTATTTCCTGATCGTACTATGCCATTTCTTCACTTCATCCTGTGATCATCCTGGTGATCACTCCACGCCTTCCATTAGAGTCTCGCTGGGGCCTAGTTAGCATTGGATCAATCGCAGGATTAAAGGTACTCGAGCCTTAAAGAGATTAAGGTCGCATTTGCGGGGGGAGATCTAGGGATATCTCTCGGGGGAGGATTCCAGATATACTTAGGGTAAATAGGATACTCGCGTCATAACAATATGTCGATACTCGCCTCTCGAGAAAGCCTGGGCGACTCGGCTGGGGCAGGAAATTTTAGCCGTCGTAATGGTATGTATTATTCACCTCGATAGAGCGAGAGCGGCCCGGCGAAGCTCGTGGTGCGCGCGGGCGCGCTCGCCTACTATTTCTTTCCACCCCAATGCCTGCGGCCCGATCTCCGCCGTCTATAAAGAAAGCTCGTCCTCGCTCCCAGCAATGGCAAAAGTTCGATCGTATCCGGCTTCGGATAGCCGCATATCATGCCAATGCCACTCGGGTTCCGGCCCAGTGCATGTATCGGGAGTATCGGGAGTGCTCGATAAAGCATCCACGCGGACCCGCCACACTTTTTCACGCCAAATGACCCACATTTCGTCCTCCCGAGTTCCATGATTCTCCCCGATGAATTAGAACCGTCTCCCATATACCTACTTATTCCTGGAGATTCAACACAGTGCATTATATTTTAGGGGAGGGCGAAGGAAAGCGTCGAATGAAGGTGCGCCAATAGTATCAACGGTGCAGAGAACAGCCGCTTGAAGAAACAAAGCGACTCCGCCACGGGTGGGGTTTTCAGGAGGCCGGGGAGGCTTCGTTCTCCCCGACTTTGCTCCTGGCGGTGACAAACGCTCCGCAGACGGTGCGAGGTCGCCGACACGGATCCGGGCTCACTTGGGTCGTCTGAACCTTAGAGGGAAAAAAAGGGTCAACAGGGAGTCGCGTCGCGGTCAGGGCCATTTATTCATCTGACAATCCGAGCACGCGAACGCCCAGCGGCCGTCGAATTACACACCCCCGCAATTCCAATGATAGGGTTTCAACAATACAGCATAGTATAATAACAAGCATCGTGGCACATTGAACTCAGCTACAGTAACAGTAGCAGTGCTATAACCTATTCCTTAAGTAAAATCATTGTTTAAAATATCACTGTCGGTAATTCCATGGTCCACACTTTCCTCATGCACTGGTCTGACTAACCGAATCTAGTAACCTCCACGCTATGTCTGACGTGAGATGTCATCCACCCCTGTTCTTTTATATGTATGAACTGCCATTGTAAATCTGGTTTAGTTTGAAAGTTTGAATATGATGTTAGATTAGAAAAAGGTTGAACGTGTGCTAGAAATATCTTTGTCAAGTATTACATATAGAAGTACTGTGCTCGGCGGAGTGGAATCGCGGGAGGAAGCGAGGTGGAAGGTGAAAGGCGAGCTGCAGCCGGAGCAGACGGAGAGCAGTGCTCGCTGGAAGGTCAGAGGGGTAGTGGGGGTGGTGGGGGAATGAAGCGGGCTGCCGAGGGGGTGGCAGACGCGGCTTAGGGATGTCGAATGGGTGGGCGGGTGGTGCGGCGGCCGAGGTCGGTCGGCGACGGCGACGGCCACGGCCACGGCCCCGGAGCCGCAGCGCGCACGGGGGCTACAGCCAGCCCGGGCGAGACATTGAACTCGTTGCAAGGGCGGAGGGCGGGGGGCAACGAGCATCGATTCGTCTGCTCCAGAAACGAACTCGCGCTCTCTCTCTCTCGTCCTCCCCTACTAGCACGTCACGGGGCTGCTAGGTCCCAGTCGCTCTCTCCTGGAATCGTGCTCTCCCCACTGTGTTACCCTGGCGCGGCAGGCTGCGCTTTCCCTCTTGGCGAGCAGCCTCACCGGGCGCACCGCCACCCCGCCCTTTCACTGACACTCACCTTCTAGCATGCATGCGGCACTCACACACACTGGCCCCGATCGAAACACTTTCGTTTGAATAGCACTGACGGCTCTAATAATCATCGAGCAGTGTCCACCACTTTCTCAGGGGTTGGAGAGCAATGGTCGACACAGTCAGTTCAACTCTCCATTGGTTTACGTCCACCCTAATACCAAAATAATAGACTCGCGGAATTTCTTTGCTGAGCGCCAGTTGTCATTGGTGAGAATAGAGTTCAGCTATTGGACCATTTGGGAATACCTCGGATGTACGGGTGTAACGGGGAGTAGATCTAACAGTGATATTAATACAGTTTTAACCAACTGTAGTGGAATAAGTGCCTTAAAGAGTCGTCTGCGCCGGTAGAGAATTTATGGGCTGATTGCCAATAATATATCGCGAACAATCGCGACCGACCGATCGAGACGGATTCTTCGCAGCTACAAGACTTTTTCGGAAGATACCTGCATAATAGATATTCGACGTGGGAGATGAATGGGCATCGGGGGAGCCTGGTGGAAAAGAGTAACAAGTGGGGTAGCTTTTATCCAGTCCATCTTATCGAATAGGCGATTTAGCCACGGTTATGCTGAAGGACTTTTCACCATTTGCATAAACACTGCCAGTCGCCGACGCTATCCTCGCTCGAACAATAAATAAAGGCCGGCCGCACCCGACTCGATGAGATCTCGGAGAGTCAAGAAGTTTGTGTGTCGCTGGCCACGTTTTCTCGTTACCGAGTGTTTGCCCTATCTCCATCCGTTTTCGGCCGAGACCCACGTAAACGTTATGGTCTTACGGGGCTGCGGACCCTTCCCGCACAATGTGGAATTCCCGAAATGCCGCGTCCTTAACGCGATAAGGCCCCTACCCCCACCAGCCCACCCCTCCCTGCTGGCGATAAGATTTTTTTCTTTACCGCCGCGCCCGTCTCTCGGACTAAGCGCCATATATACATTCGCACCGCGGCCGAACAAATCAGCCCCCGGGCGGGCCAGGCCATTCGCCCCCCGAAAAATGCCAGGCTTGAAATCTTAATTACGTGATAAAACAGCACGCCCTACCCCAGATAATTAACTGTAACAAGCTATATCAGTGTTTAACGATATGCCCCTCCGACAATGAAGAAGGTGCCGATCACGAATGTGTTAATAGGAACACTTTTAAGAAAATCCCGGTCCAAAATATTCATCACACTACGTTGCAATTGGATTCGTGTGTAGTAAAATTCAGTTGAACAACAAAGCGGCGGTCTCATCGAGGAGGTATGGGTCTGGAACTCGTTGTTGTGCGGGGCCTATCGGGTTAGCCTTTCAATTCGATCAAATATAAATTTCCTGAGGTCGCAAACTGGCGGGTGTTGCCGTCGAGCAGGGATAAAGATATTGCGGTCCTGTCCCTCCGTCACGTAGCCGCTGGATGTGTGAAGGAGAACTCCTAGGAGAAGGGGTGCGAGACAGAGATAGGGTAGGCGTCCACGTAGCGAGAGCGCGAGATATAAAGAGACGGACGGCTCGGGGATCAGCGTTTAGAGGGGGTGACTACCGTTACAAGCGTCTTTGGCCGCCCATGGGAGATCACCGGCAGACTTTTTCCACGCACCATCGCCAACGGGACGCATCCATGTCCAGTCACGCGGTAGTTATAGCCTGATAATCATTTACGCTCACAAAAGAAGCGGGAGAAGTGTCGCCCTCAATTACGATACCATCGTCCTTCTATCTCTCGATCTACCAACAATACCTTCGATGAATACATTTGATCCCTTGCTACGCGATGATACCCTCAGATAAATTTGCGATCGGCAAGTGTACAGGAGTTGACTTGGAACACGCGTAAGAGACCCCATAAACTTTTAGAAAAGGGGGACGGTCTAAGGCAGCGTATGAAGGAGCTACGGGTAAGTAAGTCGATCGGGGAACTTATGGATTTATAGGGCTCCCGTATCGCCAGGATATTGGACGGCTCGTAAACGGTTGGATTCGCAAACGGAGCTAAGGGGCGCTGCTTTATTAATGCAAACTCTTGTTAGGCTGGTGTAAAGTCGTAAAGTGTACGGCTTCCACACCTAGCACCTCTGTTGCCGCAGCGTTGCTCGTAACGATCAATACCTTCGGCTTTGGAATCGCGTTCTCGAGACATCCACCCCCGTGCTTCGAAAGCCTCTGGGGCTCGTCGTGTTTCGCCATTGTGTAATGCAGTATCATATTTCCTTTAATACTCTTATTTATGGCTGCCGCCGAGATTGAGGAATTCAGTGCGGAGTACAACGGAGCCAGCGGCAGACGCATTATAATCGAGCATTACCGCGTCGAGTGCCCTTACGCGGGTCGAAGGTTACTGGGAATCATTGGGGATGGGTCGGAGAGATCGAGGGTAGTACCGGATGTCGCCGGATCCACTATGAAAAACAGATTTAAAGAGCCTGAATCGAGGTCGCAGCGGCATTTATCCCCACGGGAAGCGACGCCTTCGACCTGCGATAAGGAAGGCATAATAGGCCCCGACGAAACGAACTTCTGTAGGCCGCGCCGATTGTATTTCCCTGAGCTGTCGCGGGGAAATAACCCTCGGCGAAGAGAAGAGCAAGTGTTCGATGCTCGGCGGCCAAAGTCGAGCCCTGTGGAGTTCAAATCCTGCGGAACCCCCGTCGACATCTCGACGACATTCATCGTTCGTCGATGGCATCGGCCTCTTCCGTTCGCCCCGGATGTTTTCCTGAACGGTTATCGATCACTCGCGCGATAAGGCCGACCGGGTGACTCGCACTGTAACTTTGGATTATGTATAGTCGGATTTTTGCTCTCACGTCGCCCCAATTTTCCAATCCAGAGGTCTTTTCTCTCGTGTTAGGCTCGCACTTTCGAATGAGAGTGAGTATAAAGTGAGTCTTGGTAATCGTGATTTCTTGAGAGGCGGTAAAAAGCCTTGTCTTATTAAGAAGGTTTGCTCTTCCTTGGGGATCTTCGCTCGCCGGCACCGGTGTATAAAATTGCATAGAAAATTGGCCGGCTAGCGGTATTAAAGCGGCAGGCATCTCGTTCACTCTCACTTTTCGTCGGCGCTCCTTGCGATCGTAAACCCCAGAGAAAGGAGGCGAGTACCTCCATTCTATAGTCTCGGAACGGGGGGCGGATGCGAGGGTAGCAAAACGTTCACGGTAATAAAATGTGTAACATTAATGAGGTAGTAAAAGTAAATCCAACGCTATCGTCGGCTCGCGTAGTGTAGCCATATCTGCTCGACCATCCACTCTAACGATCCCCTTCACTCCTCCACTAAAACAGGCCCCGAGCCCTTAGCCCATCTTCCAGTCGGCTCGAACAGAGCGGGAAACATTTAAAACTCGCGAGGCCCTCGTTAAATTGAATCATTCAATTTCCGACCGCCCGGAAAGTCCGCATTGCGGCTCCAACCGCACGAAAGCCGAAAACTCTGTTACCCCGAAGTATTTCACAATGGAAAATGCCTGGCGTAAATTCCAAATAACCCTTTTTCTAGGTTTCCACGGTCAAAACGGATTTGTGAATTGGACCAGTACAACATCAATCTAGAACTGAATTGGCAAGTTAGGAAGGAAGATTCGCATGTGTCAAATTGAAAGGGAAATCAATTACCTGCGGCAGAATCTAGTCTTTTTTCTTCTGCAAATTTATATCAGCCAACAAATATTATTCAAGAGATTCAATAATTAGATCGACCTAATGTATCTTTTTATTCATTGTTGTTGCCGACGCCTACTTCTCGTATACGCCGACCGTAAGGGGAATAAGTCCGTCGATGGTCGGACGAGCTTAGCCACCCTTCCCGTTTCTCGCCTCGATTGCCGCATGTAAGCTCACACTGTTTCGTCCCGTGATTCGTCTCCGTGGACGAGCACACCTCGAGAATGCTTCTCTCGCGCTTGGTAGACACAACGAAAGATTGAAACTGCGTGAGAGTGCGTGAAGTGGCTGAAGTGCCAAATCCAATTTGCCCGACTAGAACGCGACACGAATTCGAATTGAATTTCTCTTGCTGGCTCGCAAACTTTCTCTACTCGTACGACAGGTATACACGGAATAAGTGTGTTTGCTAGTTGTTAATCAACTTATTTTTGTTCCAATCTGGATGTGAAATCCTCCGTTAACCGTAAACATTTCTTGGGTTTACGGCAGCAGAATAGATGAAGCCAGAAGGTGAATATAAAGCCGGCAGAGCTATGCTGGTATCCTAATAAAAATGTTAATGTACTTTTTACGGTGTCGCATAAATCGTCGCCGGCGACGGTGAGGCCAGTAATTGCCCGGCAAAATTTATGCGTAAGAAAGCATTCGCGCGATATCTGCGTAGACACTAGAGCTTCTTCTCAAGGAAAATGGTGCGTCCGGCATTTCCATTAAATGGCCCTTCGTCGCAGAAGAGGGTCAAGTTATACTCAGCCAATAACGGATTCCGTTGTTTTGGCGACGTGAGGTAATTAGCAACCGTAATTAATTCGAGGGCGGTTAGGGATTGGTCGCTTCGCAATTCGAGGGGTGCGAGTGCGGTTCCTCCTCTCCGCGTCTGTCCTCAGAGCTCCAGGATCCGTCCGGTATCCCGATGGGCTAGCATCTCCTTACTTAAAGGAGCTAGCCCTTATTCTTTACCTGTCCCAGTGCTTACCATGTCGGTTAATCAGCCGGGTCAAGACGAATGCCATCGTCCTTCCTCTTGACGGAGCAATTATTTGTAGTCATTTTCAGACGCTCCCCGATATATACCAGCATTTAGTTGGATTTAATTCCGATTATCTTACAGCCGTCAACGATCGTGTAATTCGCACGAATACTCCATTCCAATGCTCGGCTTTCACGCTAATTTATCACGCGTCCAACTTGTCAGCCAAAAATCAGAGGGAGGAAGTCATGGCTTTGCGTGGTGATTTAACGCTTGTCTGGTTTTTTTTCCACCCTGGGACGACGAATTGAAGTCTCGCGTGGCGCCCTTAGTCGGGAAGTGGGCGCTGCTTTTGGTGTTCCTGGAAATAGAGTAGCGTGATTCTGTCGGCATCGCAGCGAGAAGAGGGGAGAGAGAGAGAGAGAGAGAGTCGAGTTCATCGATTAGGCGATTTCGGCTCATTATCCAGGAGTTTAAAGGTCCGCCAGGTCTCCCCTTGTTCCCGAAACCACAGCCGCTGTCTGCAGCCGGATGAATGTCGCCGAGCGCAGCGAATCGCAAGGTGGATTTAACCTGCCGTTTTCCTGCAGTTCCCGTGTTTGCCCGACGATAATTCCGGCATATTTGCCCAGACGAGGTGAACCTGAAGACGACGAGGATTATTACCGAGAACAAAGCAGCTGTTTTGCTTGGCTCCGATCTTTTTCCTCGGCGCTGAAGAGAGAGAGAGAGAGAGAGAGAGAGAGAGAGAGAGAGAGAGAGCGAGAGAGAGAGAGACAGAGGACTCTCGCCAACTTGCTCGCCCGACGTTTCAGCTCCGCTAAATCGAGGGTGTAATTCGAGCGAGTGCGGTCCCAGTCATTTCGCATGAGTCGAGTATTCCGGACTTTCCAACCCTCGATGTTCTCTCTCACTTTCCCTCGCTCTCCCTGCAAGCGCGTCTTTCTCGGAGTCCGTCCGGACCACGTTGCACCTATCACAGGAATTCCACGTTACTCTCAATGCCAGCACATTGTTCGCCGGACCGAGTTCCAAACGTACCCACGTCGCGTCCGTGCTTCGTTCTCCTCCTATCTTTTCTTTCTCTAACCCACCGCCGCCGCAGCCGCCGCCCTCGCACTCGGCAGCAACCCCGATCGAATCGATATCGGGTCCGTTTGAAATCGCAGCCGCAGCGAAAGTTTCCCGTTAAACAAAGCGAGTCATTAGCACCTCGGCTGGAGGAAGACACGCTATTTCCCCGAGGTAGACGGCCTAGTACGCACACATATAGATACGTACACGTACGAAGCAGACTGTGTCCGAGCGAGCGGACGGCGGAAATGAGCAGGGAGGCATTGTCTGCCCTCAGCAAAAAAAAGAGGCGAGAGTAACGCGGCTGTCCACGTGCAATTTGAAATTCAAACCCTCGCCAGCTAGTGTGTGTCTCTTCTTCATTCTCGAGCTACCCTGGAAATTTCGAGCGCTCGGTACCGACAGGCCCCAGTGGAATTTCATTGTTTCCAGGCCAAGGCTACGGGTACCGAGCCAGCCGGTTGGGTTGGGGGAGCTCGCCTGGTTCTTCGGTTTTAGTCCCGAATCAAGAGCAAAACTCCAGCAAAACTCCAGCAACGAACTTCCGCTGTCCGTATTCCTTTTTCGATGGGACGATTTTCAATGGCGTGCACACTGTCTGTTACCTTGCGGATCATGTGTTCCTGTTACCGAAGTCTAAAATCGGTCGAAAATGTCTGGAGAGTATCTGATATTTTAACAGGAATACATGATATGCTAGGAGGTATTCTTAAATCGAGGGAAAATTGTTCGACTCGGTGATGACGTCATCAATGACGTCATAAGTTGATCGGGAAATTTTCACTGCGACGTCACACTGAAAATTCCGAATTTTTCGATGTCAAATCTTAATATTGCGCTTTTCTTTATATTTTAATGTATTTTGGGGGATTTCACACCTTTTTGGTCGTTCATATTTTGAAGAATAAAATAAAATCGGACTGTACCACATAACCATCATTATTGTCTTGACACATCACCAGTCATGGCATAAACAATGTCTCGGTGTAAAACCATGTTATCTGCACAGCACTCCGCAGCACTTCGCAATGGCGCCCGCTCGTGTGGAAAATGTGAGGGGCACATTGTCAAGTCTAAATCTTAATCCGCTTTGTCTTTTCCACGAGAAAAAGTAACAGGTGAATTCATATATTCGGAACGACTGGACCGATTCACATGATTCTTGGCTCATTGGATTCCGAAAACTAAATGATGAAATACAAAATTCGTAAATAAATTCTCGGAGCTGTAACTTTTGTATAAATGAAGTCGAAAGTTTGATAACTATGGATGACAGGTACACCTCGGGATAATATAGCCTCGGCTGTTGCGCGCCGTACAAGGGACTACTACTTGGCGCAAGACTTTACCGAGTCTCCTGATATACACGTATGTATAAACGTACATGTATACCTGGGAAAATGATATTTTTATGCGAGCACACGTCGCACACGGTTGAACAGCGCGCGATGGAACAAAAATAAATTATTCGAGTGTTTGCCTTTGCCAGCATCGACCGCCACGGGCGACGGCACATCGCTGAATATTTCAGTTTCGTGCCAGCGCTGAAAGCAAACCAGAAGCCACGGGATTCCTATGATTTTTGGTTTCCTGCTGGCGCGGCAAAGCGCGTAACAAGCGCGTCTATTAATTTTTGAATAAATTCCGAAAATAATAGCAGAGTGGCTTGCAAACGCGTCCCGCCGCTCGACGTTCCATGGAAATGCCATCAATTTATTCTACAATACCCACTGATGTGAGTGCGTCTGTGTGTGTCAGTCGCACGAGGGAGAAAATAGTTGGCGAAATGTAACGCGTTCTTAATTCAACTGGAGGGTGTGCGAGTCGCGCCTTTTCGTGCTCGCCGAGCGGCGAGAGATTTGATTTATAAGTTGATCTACATGCTAGCAGCATCCTTCATAAATCTTAATGGATGCGAGTCGCATTCTTTCTCTCTTTCTCCCCCAGGCGTCGAGGAGACAATGCGCGACGGCCGTTAAGAAAACGGGAAGCAGCACACAACAGATAAATTCATAGGCAACTAGTCATGATAGATGGATCGAGCTCACGCAAGTTGTCCCCCAATCCTCCCGGCGACCTTCAATCTCCAACCGGCGATTCCGACTGTTGGCAGAGTCCCGGCCGCTCTCCCATAGATTATACATTCGTCGGAAAGTGAAATTTTCATCGTCCGCTTGGCAGGGGGTTAACCACTCCCCCTGGCTGCTGCCAAAAACTCTCGAGAGCGGATCAGCCAGCCCGAGAGAGGGTTGCCCGGATGTTTTTCGTGCGTTGGACTATCGATGCAGCTCCATCCGAGCGATGCAGCATCCTCGTGCCTCGCCTCAGTCCATCCTGCTTTCCATGTTTCGTGTTCTCCTGGCTCCAGCTGGCTGGCTCGCTCGGACAACTGCTTTGTCAAATATATCTGCGTGAACCCTGCTAGCGGCCACCTTCTCGACGGTATCGATCAGTCCGCCCGGCTAACCGGGCCCTGTGTATGCTAACTATGTATATCGAATGCGTCTAGACTATTTTTTAAGCTCGTACTTGTTTATAGGAAATGGGAGGCTCGCGTTGTCCTCCGATCAGCAGGTATGCTCTTTTCCGGCAGCGAGGAGGGGCTACTCTCGTTTTGCAACCTCCTCTCGAAGAGTGTATTGAAAGCAGAGTTGATAGGCAGACTTCGACAGGGCCGCTTTTAATATCGACAGACTAGTCTCTCTCCTGACAACGGGGCGAAGCGCTGGCTATTCACTCTGACTAAAGAAGCGTCGCCTCCCATTATTGTACATTGAGTTATGCATGCGCCGGGGCGGGGCGGGGCGGGGAAAAAATCGTCCGGCAAGCGAGCAGACATCGGATTGCCGGGGAATAAAGGCGTAATATCAGGCGTGTAAGTGACTTCCCAGGGGGGTGGGTCTCCCGACAGCTTGACGGATGAAAGTAATTCGATGGGGCGTATACACTATACACCGTGCGCATGCAGCTCCGGATTCCCGGCTAGATAACGGCGGGCTGGTTTTCCCGGGGTGGGTTTATCGGGCCGGGATTCGATTTCGTGGCCGGTGCCCGAATGAATTCGTAGGAAGGCGCGCATTCAAAGCAGCAGCGGCGGCGAGAGGGTCGGCGGAGCGCGCGGTGCTTGATCGATATGTAAAATTCACTCCCGCGACCCGGACATCGATAAATCCTCGAGGGTGAGAGGCTTCCCTCCGAGGGCGAAAGGAGGTCGCAGGAAGACGGTGGTCAAGATTTATGCGTGTGCGAGCGCACCGGCGCGCCGCGCCGGCCTGATTCACCAAAGATCTCGGATGCGATCGTCGCCGAAGATGCGTGTATCCTTGTGTCCTCGGGATATACATGAGAGGTAGCGTCGTGTACCATGCTTGCTTGTCCTCTCCGACACTCGCCATTATTTCTCGCACGCCAGACTTCCGGCTTAGCCCCCTCGAACTGCAGGCCATATTTTCTTTCGAGCCAAACCAATAGCGATCGCCGAGATACCGGAGGCGACCATGCCAGGCCCCTCTCTGCTTTGCCAAAAGTTATCCCAAATAAATTCCACGCCCGGCGCCCTTAACTTTCGCCGATGCTTCCTGCGACGGTGCTACTGTTTTAGTCATAATGCGAGTAGCCCGCTCGCTGTATGTATCTCGGATAAAACGGACTGGCAGTCGAGGGCGATGTAGACTGTTACTGAAATAGAAGTTGTAAATCTCGTTGGCTCAAGTTCCAAAGTTCCCGGCCCTCGTGTGTCACAACAGTGCGCCCTCTCTCCGTCGCTGACGGCGCTCCTCGTCGTTTTTCACACAGCTGTCTCGCCTCGTGAAAAACACGCCGGTGTCCCAGTCGTGGAAGTCTGGCGCGCTCGACTTTTTCCAGCTTTCCCTTTCTTTCGGGCGCGAACTCGCCCAACACGCCCGTTCGCTCACTCTTTCTTCCTCTGTGTTTCTCCTGACACCAACCCCCTTAGCTCGCAATAGCACGTTCTTTTTACTGGGAGCTCGTAAAAGGGCTGCAACTGTTTGCTCGGACCTCCATTCCTCGGACCTTCGTGGCAACGGCATATCCCTGTTGCGGACCACCTCCGGCCTCCTCTAATTATTTACCCCAGTCGCACGCTCCTGAATCATGCCCACTGTCGCCCGCACGCAACTGATAAATCCTGCGGAGCAGCGATACACTTACCCCGTCTGTCCCACCCTCAACCCTCCAAGTCTGTCCCTCGACACAGACATCGCCATCGCCGGGGTAATTATATTTGGAATTTCGGTGACCCCGTTAATAACTGTAATTATTCCTAGCCGTATCTCCCAGGATAACTTGGGGCTTTCTGTGTCAGCGGGTACACGAAGGCTCAGAGTTTGAATGACTTCCCGATAGGCGGAGTGACGAATTAATTAACGGATTCGGTTTTTCCCTCTAGCGACGAGAGATCCTTGAGATAGATAGCCGGCAGTAGCAATTAAAGGAAAGAAAATGCCTCATCGGCCCGAGTGTCACCAGCATCCCCGTACGGACCCGTGTCCCGGGGAGTTCCTTAATTACTTAGCCTGTCAGCTTCCAAATCGCGCCAACTGTCGCCCGCACGCAACTAATAAATTCTCCTGCCGCGAAACAGCAGAGGCTCGCCTTTAACTGCCTATCTATCCGGCCATTACTCGGCCGTTCGACCTCCCGGATATTACACAATTTGCACGTTAACGCCTCGTGTACAAGTAGCTCGGCTGGAGGGACGCCGGCGCGGTGCTTTGAAGAATGCTGCGGGGGGAGTGCGACACTTTGAATCGAGATGTTATGGACTTGTTTCGCAGGATTCCGCAGCTCCCACTTTCCCAGCTCGGGGACCTCAGCCGAACAGGGGTGGGTTGGGGTCGGCGTTAAGAGAACTCGAGCGAAATCTCGAACCCCTTTAATACGAGCCCTCGAAGAGGGCGGAAAATAGTCGGAGGCGGCGCGTTTGGCTAACGAGAAACCGTTGTCACGGGCCCATATATCCTCGGGTGGGTGCGGGCGAGGAGAACTCGGAAGATTCTTCGCGAAGCAACATCCACTTCTACGGCAGTAGTCCGTGAAAGTGGGTGACGCCACTTTCACCAAGATATCCACGATATCCGCGTGGGAAAAGCCCAGCGCCCTTGTGATTTCCGGACTCCCGGAATGCCTCGCTCTCTTTCTCGCTTTCTCCGGCAGCCGCGTTGTGCGCTCGAGTCTCTTCTCCCTCGCTCGGCTAGGAGACGGGATGGCACAGGCGGCATTTCTTCGCGAAAAGTCGTAATGCAACGTTGACTAGAGGACAGGCCGATTGGGCCGAACCCTCTCTCGCTCTTGGGAAGAGGCCGGTCTTGAATTTATTGCCACGGGAGGAAACTCTTGGCGAGAGCAGCCGACCCAAATAGCCGATACACCGGCGATATATCTCCCGCGTGGATCAGCCGGTTATTATATTTGCGGATAACAGTGATTTTATTAGGATACTCGGGATACCACGCTGTCCTACGATCGCTCACTCCCTTCCCCCATCGACTCGCCCCTCTGTCCCCCGGGTTATTTATCGGCATATTCTTCCCCAATACCGCGCTCCAGATTACGCTAGATTCCGTTCCTCGATCTCGTAGATCCTCGTGAGTATCGGCCCTCTAAAGTATAGCGCGCTTCTTGTTTCAGGTTTAAAGGTGGCTGGAGCTGGGTATCAAAGTATTCGCTCCCCGTGGCTTTTTCCCTCGTTAGACGCGAGCTCCGGGCCAGCTGACCGAAATTACGGGGACGTAGGTATTGTACGTACGGTTAGAACGCGGCCGGGAAAACAAAGCCGGCCGGGGATTACGGTGGTCGTTATTATTATATTACGGCTTGCGGGGGCCGGCTCGGCACTGGCTTCGCGTTATTTCGATAAAACGCTCTGCCGGGAGGGCAGCGGGCCAACCTCCACCTCGACATAGTTCTCGGGTTACGTCTTTGAATTTACGAAGCTATAATTCAAACTGGCGCCCCATCAGCTCCCCTCTGCGATGAGCCGGCTTCCTCCCCTCCCTCGCCCTTTAAAGTTCGTCCTGAAATTATAACGGGCTCCTCGTATTCGCCCTGGCAATATACCGACTTTAATGTCGCCATAAGAGCAGCTCAGTAAAAGAATCCCGGCCGCACCGAACTTTCCCTCCGCTTTTTCAATCGCGCCGATGAGTCACTAGTGAAATTTACAGAGACTGGTATCGAAACTGTAAACCTTGTTGGGCTTCTCGACTTTTTTTCGACAAGTATCCGAATGAAAGCACAGACGATGTGGTGAAAGCCACCTAAACGCGCAGCGCGCGTGTCTGACTTATCAGGGACTTGTACTACTCGCCGCTGAAGGTTGCGAGACAAAGGCTTTTCGAGGCGCGTTTTCCCTCGTCTCCGAGGGAACACCCAGCGAAGCCAGCTTCACGAATCGATCCCGCGTACATACCCCTCTGATCCTTGGGGATTGAATTCTCCTTTTTTTTAATTTTCACCGTGGAAACAGGGCGTCTGCCGAGTTAGTCGAGAGCCGGATTTGGCTTTGTGGGGTGGTAGGCAAGGCCGAGTTACTTTGTTCCCTCGTTGTTCCCGGGCGAAGAATGCGTGCTTCTTAAGCCGGGATATTATCTCGCTGATTCAGGTTATTTCGCCGCCGATCCACCCTTATCCTTCGACACCCTTGTCGGAAGGGCCCGTTCATATCGATTGCGCAATCAAACGCCCATTCCTTTCAGGCTCCGGTGCTGTATTCCGATATTCCGAAATGAGGTGGCAACTAGAATACGCATTTCACGACACGGCAAGCCGCAGATTACGCGCGGTTTCAGGTGCAAGGGAGAATTGGTTCAGCAGGCAGACAATAGTTGGCAATCGTAAAAACGTCGCCGGCAAGCGCGCGGGGCGAGAACGAGAGAATCTCTTGGTGCTTTACGGGGCCATAAATTAATCCGGGGAGAGGCGAAAGAGCAGCCCCTAAGTGTTCGCTCCTCGTAAGGCGGGGCGCTGCCGCTCGGAAGCTGTATAAGCGCGAACAAAGGGCTCTGATCAGTGCCTTTGGAATGCCTTGATTTCGATAAGTCGCCAAATGCTCCTAATACCCTTCGTCGAAGCCTCGGCAATGTCCCTTGCGACTTACTCTGGGTCCTTCGCTATCGGGGGAGACTCTTATCGACCTATTATCATCAGCATCCACATTTCTATTAAGAAGAACATGGAGAAGCTTGCAGGAGAATTAGACCGAGGATGAAGAACCACCTCGGCCAAACCTGTCTTTGGTTTCGCCTGAAAGGGTGCGCAGGAGAATCAAGTGGGAGGATGAAAGAACAAACGTTAGACGCATTGGGACGCCGGGACCGAAAACAGAATTGAATTCACATACGTAACGCAGCTCTTCGCATAAGTAGTCGGAGGAGAAAAAAAGGAATAGAGGCCGTGAAGCTTCTTCGGGCGGCCCTCTTCAAAGGAAGCTGGTCGAAAGGTTGAAAGGAACGAAGCAGATAAAATGGTATTGACCCAGTAAGGGACGGTTGGGTGGATGGAAGAGTAAAAGGAATCCAGTGGAACTGTTCACCGTTTCTTTTCCAGCGTGCCGGGTAGTACGCGGGTATCCAAAGCCCGAGGACCCTTTAGACTTTTCCTTCCAGCAGGAATTCACTTCACAGGCACACCCTGCCTCTCGTACCTCGGCTCAAAGAGATGTCGATAACAGAGGATCCCAGGGAGATTCTTTCATGAGAGCCATAATACCATGCGAAAGTAGCCCTGCGATTAGGCGGCTGTGGGTCGAACAGTATACTAGATCAGCTTCCGCCCTACGCTACGGAGAACTCACTTGAACTCTGGAATAATTTAGGGAATGTAATGATACGCGTGCTTCCCATATAAAATGCTCCAATTGCATGGAGCCCGCCCTTGGAAAGCGAGAGAAGGCGAGTTGACGTTTTTCCGAATTCTCGTCCGAGCACGTATACCGAGCGCGAGGACCTTCCTAACCCTCCAAGGTCGAGGGTCCAAAGACTCCGTCTGCTGGACCGGTGTTTCCGAACGTCCGTCACGCACGCATTAGAAGGCTTCTGCCTTGTTTACGCCGTCATTTCGTCGAGCAAGAACCATTTGAATTCGGCCAACACAAATCAGCGAATTCTCAAGAGCCAGCAAATCGTTTCTCCAAATACTCGGCGCGAGAGAGAATCCCTTTTTCGAGGGTGGCCGGGAGCGCTAGACGCAACGCCGACCGCATACATAATTCCACTCGGCTCTATGAAGGACCACTGCCCTTCGGACTCCATTCTTCATTTGCCTTCGTATAGAGTGGAGTGTATCTGTTTAGGATTAGGGGTAGTCGGCTGCTTTCAAAGTTTTCGGGGCCTGGATGGATTCGACTTCCGGCGCCGCTGTCACTCTCAGTGGTTATGGCTCGGGGAATCAACTTCCGACCTTTGCCCCTCGAGACGTCCGGCGCTCCCGCTTTTGAATTCAATTTTATGAGGGTGGACCGCGACCTAAGATGATAAGGACAGCTCATAACTTTGTCACAAACGCTGCCTCGTTACGTGAATCTAACACTTTCGGGAACCGCCCTTTGCCCATTTCACTTTGAAGGTTACAGCGCCAATTACGGGACTTTGTAAATTTCCATCAACTGATAAAGTGGTACTCTCAGTTAAAGGAATTGGCGTTTCAATCGTGGCGTTACAGGCGACTTACCTTTTTCAAGGGAACTTCGGGCCGGGCGAGCAGAAGCTTCATAAACGACGCTTACATAAGCGGCGCGCACTTGCCTCGCAAATTACAAGCCCGGTATCCGAGCTCGCTCACTCAGCCCCGCACGGGCTTCGCTCCCTTTCGAATTGATTTCGTTTTACGAGCTTTTCTCTGCTCGCCCTCTCACTCCGCCTTCATCCCAGCCGTCAATTCGGCGAATCCGCCCGTGGAAAAGAGTGCCGGGCGGATAGATACATTTCGCCAGTCGTAAACCCGCTCTCGTGACAATTGCACGGGCACCGCTGCTAAATGTACTGTTAACGCGCGCATAACTCCCGGGGAGTTGACGAGAGGGCACGCGAGGAATGGGATCCGCGCGAACAAAAGGAGCCAAGGGGAGCGGTGGAAGGAGAGGGAGAATGAAATAGAGAAAGAGAGGAGCCAAATGCGCACCCCTCGGGATTCACTGGAATCTATCTATCGGGAGGAAAGTGAAAACGGGGTTGAACGGCAGCGCACGGGATTAAAGAGAGGAATGAGCATCGGCGAGAAGAAGAGGATGCAGCGCGGCAAGGGCGCAGGGGTACAGGGGCGCTTTAATCAGCCGTGAAGGCAAGAGTTCACTCGTTAAGAGAACTTGGAAAAAAGATGGAAGAGGAAGGGCAGGTTTATTCCGAGTTGGAGCGCGGTTCTTCTGATCGACGGCACACAGGCATTGTTTTCACTAGTATCGCGATTCGAGTTCATTACAGACCGAGTTCCAGACCTCTGAATTCCCAATCGTTAAGGACGTGAGTCGTTACCGTTTGCACGGGCGCTTCCTTCCTCGTTCGATGGCACTTGAGCGTTGAGCAGCGGCGCTAACGAACGAACAGCGACTTTTCTCTCTCGCGCTACTAACGAAGAGAGAAATCCTTGCGAATCCTCCGAGCCGCAATCGATTCCACTCCTTATCTCGCGGATAATTAAGCTTTCACCTTCGACGAGACTTTAATTGTGCCGGCGGTTCCCAACCCACCGTTCATGAATATGCAGCAGCCAGTACCTAAATATTGCGCCTCGAATCTTTTCGGGGAAAA
The DNA here is from genome assembly GCA_963675795.1 of Crossocerus cetratus. Lineage (NCBI taxonomy): Eukaryota > Metazoa > Arthropoda > Insecta > Hymenoptera > Crabronidae > Crossocerus > Crossocerus cetratus. The sequence continues at coordinate 14,157,148 of OY776666.1, read as the reverse complement.
AGTCCTGGCGCGACCATCTGCTCAACAGGAAGGATCACTCTTCTTGGAGATAATGCTTCCCCTTTTATCCTTTCGCCCTGAGACCCTTTCTTAAGCAGGCAAGCCACCACTTGAAAGAAAGACCGCGCTTCGTTAGTGAAGTTCTGACACTTTTACTCATCCAAGTTTACTTCCAGCTTTATTAATTTTCAAGCTAATTCCATCGCAGGAGACGACATCTTCGCCGAAAGGGAAACGCAATACGTCGGCTTCTGTCCATGCCGTTCTATACTCTCGACTTTTCATTTGGAAGTGGAACAGTCTGGGGGGATTTGACCCTCGGCGTCCTTCGCTCGGATCGTACGTGGCTCCCTTTAAAAAGCCGCGTAACCCCCATACACGCATTAGGCATACGCAAGGGCGAGGACGTTCAAGTGGAAGCGTACAAGGGTGCCCTGCCATCCGGACGATTTCTGGATAGATCGCTTCTGGCAGTTGACATTCCAGGTATGATCGTAAGAATGTCCTCGAAGCGATGCCCCAGCAAGATATCTCCACGATAGCCGACCGAGGTTATCCAAAAATCGTCGGCTTAATCCCTCGGAGAGAAGCTCCTTCCTGCGGGCCATTCTATTCGGGGCTAAGATAGGGCGAAATGCCACTGGGCTTAACGGGAAGATGGCCACTTCGCAATGCCATTCGCGCCAAGACCGCCAAATGAATCCGGGCGCAGACAATGGGAAGGATATCCTGGCCAGGAGGAACGCTCTGCGAGTGCCAGGGCAATTTCATTACGATCCAGGCTCGTCTAGCTTTTTGAGAGACGCTGTCGCGCTCCTGATTAATTCAGAGCGCGCTTGGACTGGAAGCCGGATGCTGGGATGTGGACCATCGCGTCGGCGGATAGACGGCCAGCTTTTCGCCTCGAAGAATTTCGTATGCCAAAAGGAGCATTCCCTGATTCCAACCCTACAGCCACCCTCCCGCGATGGACGACGGCAAACTCGAATACCAGAGCAAGGAGTATTCTCTGGCTAGGCATGGACAGTGTCATCTTCGAGAGAGACCTCGTGGAATGTGACCACCGGCGTGGGACAATAAGAGCGACGATAGCCATCCGGAAACGAAGAAGATTTGTCTCGATTCACCCATCTGTTTTCGCGGCGCCCGCACTAGCTGGGGATTACGAATTCCTGGGGGAACGTGCGCTGCAGTCATCCCGAGCAGATTATTAGAATGGAAGCCGGCATTTTTATTTGCCGGGAGATATTTGTTTCTGGTTCCGAGAGCTTATGCTACTCGGCTAGTTAATCCGGGAGATGCGCGCGGTAGGCAATGCGTAGAAGTTGTCTCTGTTCCCGGCGGGGGGTGAGACTGACAAATGAGAGGGCGAGACAGCACCGCCCCACTATGATTTGTCTCGGACTGTCCACAATTTTCGAGAATTAATGGGCACACCTGTAGAAGTGACTGCTTGGCTTCCGTCTTGCCGCAATTCTTCTCTCTCGTTCTCTCCAGTCGGAGTATCACCCCTCGAATAAGGGTGGAAGTGGAAACACAGAAGCCCGGCTGTGTTTCGGGTATAAATCACCGGGACGGGAACTCACACTCCCTTTTGTGTCCTCGGGATGAGGCGGGCAAATATTCAGCGCGTCTGCGTATAACATTTATGATAAAGTTCGGCCGCCGCTTTATTTATTATTCATGGGGGCCGGTTGGATGGAGCAGGCCCACTTGTACGGGCGCCGAGGCGCTCCCGAATTAAAAAAGTTTCCCTCTAATTAATACCGCCGCGCCGCCAGTTCCGAGTGCATTCGGAACTCTCCTTCCACCGAAGGGTGTCCGGTTGCCCACCGCGGGGCTTCCCAACCTCAAGCAACCAAACTCCGACAGCTAATTTCAAGAAATTCTTCTTTTAATTAGACTAACTCTCAGCCCGCCTACACTTAGGGTGCGGCTGCAATGATTCGCCAAACAGAATGAAAAGGGGTGCCTTCTAGAAAGGGGTACAACTGAACGCGTGAATCTGAAATGAACTTAAAAATATTTCTCCAATCAATCACGCCTCCCGATCAACAGTTTTTTCATTCCCCCACATAAGTTAAACAAGCTTGAAGAAAAAGTGCCATTTCATTGGGAAGGGTTGTGCAGCGAAAACGAGTATCGTTGATAGGTTCAGAAAGGAAAGAAATTAAAGTAGTCGAATTTATAGAGCAGAATCAATCTTTCGGTCCAGTAATCCCGTTAAGCCGGGGTTCGTTCGGGGCTAGGAAGTGAGATCCCTTAGCTACCGAAGGACGCCAGTTACGCGCGAACTTCCAACTCGTTTCTCTGCCCCTTGCGCCCTCGCCTTCCTGCCGGTTCAGGTTTTTGTCCGCCGTTCTCGGACAGTTTATCGTTTCCGTCCCTCACTAGCAGATGAGCTCCGGTTGCGAGCTGTATGAGTTACTCTGCCGCGCAAGAAAAACTTAATAAAAATAACGGTATTACGAGTGGCGTGGCGGTGGCGGTTGTTGAGGGTGCGTCCGAGGGTGGCAATTACCTTGGCTCTTGCAGCGGAGTAAATATAAGACCGGACTCCGTCGGGACAAGACGCTACCCCACCGGCCTCCCAAATATATCATACACGATATTGCCAGGATATCCCATGGTCTCTTCTGGCGTTCCAGCCCGCTTCGTTACGGATACCTCGAAAAATAGAGCTCCGATTCTTTTATAAGTAGCCCTCCACCAATGAATTTTACTGGGGTGTCTTAATGTCCTTATAGCATACTGGTCTTCTAATTGAAGGATTACTGTAACTGCATTTAACTTATAATTTATAAGAGATTATACGAAGTCTTTTTTAGTCCCCCTTTTTAAATGGGTGCATTCTAGAATTTCCCCTTGCATTTTACATATTACATCCATCAACTAGTCCTCGATGGACCATGACGCCCCTGCGCGAGTAAAGATAATTACCACTGGCGATTCAATAATTTTCGGGGACATTTATGACGACGATAAGTCGGGTAATTATCTCAGAGCTGAGATAGCATCTCGTTCGGCCGGCTGGCATGAGTGGAGGGAGAGACAGAATACAGTATGGTAGCAGTAAAAAGAGCCGGGGAAAGGCATGGAGGTAAAAAATATATAACCGAGCCAGCAGAGATAAAAGAGGGCAGAACATATTGGTTCTAATTATCAGGGAGTTCCGTGGAGCAGGGTTGGTCGGAGACCGTTTAGATAAGTATCTGCAGAGAATACATAGGTGCTTTGACCCGTGTGTGCCTGCCAGCCTGACGTGTTATCCTCCTTGCCGAAGGGTCGCGTCCGCCCGACGGTCCTTCCGTTCGTCGAAAGAAGAGGTGACCGTATTTTAGAATTACAGCCGTAAAGATTGCCGGCAAATATTTGCGCCGCTATGAAGGGGTCTCGGCTCCGCTGTAATTCTTGAATTTATGGGGATGACCGTGGCCGTGCGAAGGGGCTGTACTGCACTGGTTAGATGAAGGCTCGGCTAACGCCGGTTTCCCTACGGAAGGGAAAACGGTCAGCGCGGCGACCGCGTTCTCTTCGCCTTGGTTTTTGCACTCTGTGTCGCATATTTTGAGATGTCGGAGAACAGCAAACCCTTGAAGACCGCTATCAGGCCATCTTTTACGGTCCCGCAAAATTAATAGCGAAGTCTTGAAACACACTTGATTCGACATTGTTACCGTAATAATAATCGATTTAACAAGCGGTGGACGAGAGCTGGACCCAGAAAATCATGAGAAGTGAGAGCTTGCCGCGCGAAGCGGTCAAGGAGAGAGAGTGAGAGAAAGGGGGATGTTTTCACGTTAATTGCTTTCATTGTCAAATGGCATTAAAACTCTGGGAGTGCCTGAAAGCGAGCAGTTCGGCGGACAATGACGTTTCCAGTGCAGCTGCAAGCGCAAACTCCCAGCCCCACGATCCTCTTTACCATCTCATAATTACACCCCGCGCGCCGTCCGTAATTTCCATTACAAACAATTTGATTGCGCCCACCCCTCGCACTCGAAAGCGTCCCTGTCTCATCAGTGAGAGGGAGAAAATTAAAACTTATTTGCTTGATTTTCCGTTCTGCTTTTATCAGCTTGAAAATCCGATTGCGCCATAGTACACCGGAATTTGTATGTTCAAAAGGTTATAAGAGCAGCTGTGTCTGGTTATAAGAGGCGGGCTTGTGAGGTCGTGCGTTCCAATTTTGGAAGTAAGGAATTCCGGGACCGCGACACTTTTGCTCTCGGGCCGAGCGCCTGAGAACGCCCTACCTACGTGTGACTCTTGGACAAAGAATCGTATTTTTAACCGTTTCCTCTTACTGTACCCCGAGCACTGGTCTCATTCTCTGAAATTTGCTCGTTACTCGGACCTCACTTCACTCTCAGATTAAAGAGTAATGTGGATAGCGCGTTCAGTTTCTTAGTTATAAGTGAGTGTCACCAATCTGCACTTAATTCAGTTGAAGTGGCAATATACGTAGATATTTTTACCATTCCAACTATTTTTGATTAACTAGAAGTACGCGTACTTATCGAGGATTAAAAAGTCTTTTAATTTTTTAACTATGGTTGTAGCCTTGGCCTTTCTTCGCGCGAACATTATGACGAACATTAACATTGTCAATCGTACTGTCTACGAGTAAAATGGTTAATTATTTCGGAGAATCGCGCGATAAAGTAACCAGAGCCGATAGAAGCGGCAACGAAAGCCGTGATTATAGTCAACTCGTATTAACGTGAAAGTCCAATTAATTTTACACTCGATGATCGATCCGGACCCAAGCGCATCTCGCTATACCACCGGTGAGTTCTCGGCATAACCGTGGATTATCGCTGCTGGAAACAAGAAAATCCGCTCGCCGGGAATCAAAGTAAATTGATTCGATTGCGGCGCTCGCCATAATTCTCGCCGCGCCAGTCGCGCACCCTCCAAATATTTTTCCAGCTGTCTGCACTGCGCCGCAGGAAATGTCCAACTTCGAACGCCGCATCGCGTTTTCCGTCGTCGGATTCGATGACACGCGATTACCGGTCGGTGCTCGGCGTAATTGAGTTTTTAAATCACGCCGGCCGATTTTATCGTTGAATGCCTGTATTAGCTTAACTGGTGTAGCGCCAGAAGCAGAGAGAGAGAGAGAGAGAGATAGAGAGAGAGACTGTTCCAAATAGTAAAAAGTCTTTTCACAAGCTTCCCTTTCTACCACTAGTCGTATGATTATGAGCCGTTGTATTAATCTATGGACATTGACTGAACTTCGCTTTCCTCCTCACGCAATAGGTGACCAAGGCTGAGGCAGGAATTTAAGTGGATTGCGAAAAAGGGCGAATGAGACAGGGGTGGAAAGAGAGGGAGAGGGTTTTGGTCCGGTCCTCGATGAATGCATTACAGTAATTGACCGCAGGGTTACCTTTGAGCCGCGAGGACGTGCGAAAGTGAAGCGGAAAGGGCAGGAAGGGCACTCGGCTCCCATGGAAAGTGCGCTGTCGCGATGACATTTCGGCCAAGATAACCCAATTTGCTTCCCTTGCGAGGAGGGTGCTCGCAGATCGATGAGGATGCCTGGCGTCCTCGTCAGAGCCGTGTACGTTGTCGCAACGAGACGCAGATCCACCGACGACGAAAGCATGACTTTTACGAGTCTGTCAGGAACAACGGCGACACTGTGGGGCCAGCCTCGTCCGCTTCTCCCTTCGCATGTACCTCATTTACCGTGGCCTCAAAAGCCCCCGTAGGAACTTTGTTTCGCAGTGAAATCACGTTGCAGCCAGTCGCCCCTCGTAACAGTCGGGGATGAAAGAGTGCGGGCCCCTCGCGAAAGGATTTTCAGCGTTTGATATGGGAATCGGGATTCAAAGCCTGATACGTCATGAGGAGACGACAAATAGGTCTGGGGGCAGTAGGGACCATTAGATAAGAAGAGGAGTATCACGCATACACATCTAGTTGAAAAAGTTAATAGCTGTTCGATGTCCTGGATCAAGTAGCTTTGGTTGGTGATAAGTAAGAACACTAACATCTCGAGGGCACTTTCCATGCGAAAAGGTCCTAATCTCCCGTTGACCACGTGAATCACCCTGGCGTGATCCAATCCATCATTATTCAGAGAAGAAGGGTCACTCACCGAGATTACGAAGATTTTGGAAGATCTTTCACGCATGCAAGCAGCGTGCGATGGGGTTGCTGACTTCTCAGTCCGGCTGTCAGGAGCGAGTCGAAGGAAGAAGAGGGTGGGAGCAACTAGCCAAGGGCAAACTCTGACAAATGGATAGGATTTAAGCGACTCGGCCGGTGGGGCAGCCGCGTTTTTCATCCCAGCCAGACCTAGGAGTGGCCAGGCTCCTTTTTTACTTTAAGTAATTGCATCCTGACGTTTCGGAGGGAAATGAAGAAACCGGCCACTAACCGAGAAGAAAAGCAGGCCACTGAAGAGGGAAAGCGCGTGGATGCGAAAGGAAAATCCGCCCATCTCGTTGGCCTTGGATATATCCTTATCGATGAGATGCTCGAGCTGCAAGAGCGTGGCTTCACGGCTTCAGTAATGCTTTCTTGAAAACGGACCTCCGCGCCGGAAAAGGTGAATCCCGCGGAATCCGGACGTCAGAATGCGAGCAAGATCTATGGAATGTCCTGGCCACCGTCCACCAGTAAGACAAACAGTTCTCGCTGGTCGGGAGATAAAAACTTTCCCTCCCGCATTCGCTTCGTCCGCATCCATTAGAGGAAGCAGCATGCAGAGAAGACGGGAGTAGCCAATCCCATGATTTTTCATAGTTTAAGCCACAGGAGGCAGCCACTTTCATTTCGGAACTAGCCCCTGGGACCACTGGCGTCAGCAAAAACTCATGTCCACTGGCACTATTTCAAGACTGGGGTCATTGAAGGAGAAAGCGAAGAGTGTGGAAAGCCACGATCTTTTAGACTCGGTCGAAGGCATTCGTGGCGGTCGGAGGGTAAAACAAGCAATTGGAAGATGGCAAATAAGATCGAAGGAGGAAAGCGGGCCGGTGCGCGGGCCGCGGTCAAAGGGATATGCGTACTGGAGCGGAAGTAATCCCTAATAGTTCCGAGTGATTTACCTTCGATCCCATCTTCCGGCGTGTCCCGATTCGCCGCGAAATTGTTATCGCACGGTGGACGTCTGCTGCTGGGGAAATCAGCCGGACAAAGAAAAGGCTCGAGAGACAAAACGTTTCGATCGGACGCCGAGCGAGGAGCCTGACTGGACCCTTCGTGGCAGATCCATTAGGACTGTGGAGGGACAGCTCGGGGTAATAACGATAGGCCGATCTCATTGCTTTCCATAGTCCCGGGCGCACAGTCGAGTGGGAAAGTTCTTAATGACTGTGGCCCGAGCTCGTTCTGCTCGACGGAACTGCCGCGAAAACGAGTGGCAGAGACACCGGCGGGCCAGCTTGATGGACCAGTCTGCAAATGGAAGAGCGACGCGCCTCTCCAACTACGTTAATACGAATTTCGTGCGGGGAGGCATTTACTTGCGCTATAAGCGCCGCCGAGAAATTAACGGGAAATCACGCGGAGCAGTTTCTGCGGAAGAACTATTAAAGGGTGAAGGCTCAGTTGCTCGTTGTGGAATGCAATGATCTCCCACCCTCCCTTTCGCTCGCCCTTGCTCTCTCTCGCACAACGATTGAACAAAGGCAGACTATTTAATCCTCTTTTCAAAGTGCGCGGCTATCTAATTTCGCAGAGATTCCTACCTCCGGGCGGAGACAGCTTTTTAATCCCGCTAAAAGAAGGCCGTTTGAGCGCTTACACGTCTTAATTCGTTGTCGGGAAAGTGAGCGCGCAAAATAGAGGAAAAGAGAATAGATTGAATCCGCGATTCCCCGGGCTCTCCTAGCTCGAGTGCCTGTCCGACCACCGCCCTCCCTATCTACTTGCAGCAGCGTTTCCTCCAACCCATCCACATTTTCCCCGTGGCTGATAGCATCTTAAGCTCCCATTAAACTTAGTTCCACATGCCCCTCGTTCCGGAATATGCCCCATCGTACTTCTCGCGCATATAATAATAATAATAATAATAATCTGCAAAATGAAACTGGCGTTTCCGCTGGCGTGCGAGGAAGCATCGTCAATTTCCTTGTGAAACGGCCGTGTACTCAAAGAGAGTGGTGGGCAGGGGTGGTGCCTGGATACTGGCTAATTAGAATGCCGAATCGAGAGCAGGTGGAAGATACGATAGAGCCTGTCTCTCGAAGCAACCGAGTGTTTAGGTAGCAGCGAGGGGGTTGCCAGTCGCGTCTCGCCAATTAGTCGTCGACGTGACGACGACGTCTTCGACGTCGGCCCTTAGGTAAACGCAAATAAGTGAGTCGGGAAGTCCTGACGCTTCCTCCGCATCGTCTTCGTAGTTCGCACGGCGGAAGAAGACGGAACTACTAGCATCCGAGCAGCCGAGAGGAAACTCGTCTAAAGATTCCGCCGCTCGAGAAGAAGAGTAACAGCGGGATATGAATAGGCAAGGTGGGAGAGAAGCCCGAATGGAGAGACGCCGGAAAGTCAGCATCAGTGGCGGTGTGCGAGGTTTACATTTAATTAATTAGACAGTCGAGTCTGGTAGCTGCGCTCGAAAGGAAAAATGAGGAAGCGGCGCCGACAGCGAAATGCGTTTAAATGCGCCTCTTTCATCTCGGAAAAGCTGACCGCTCCCACTCTCGACCCTCCTACCCTCTCTCTCTCTCTCTCTCTCTCTCTCTCTCTCTCAACCCGGACACACCCAAAGAGTGCGGAGCAAGCGTCGTGTATCATGTGGCCTTGCGAAAATGATATCCTGAATTCTTTCCCTCGTCCCGCCGACTCACAAGCCTTTTTGGAATTCGCCAGGATTCACTCGAGACGTCCGACGGCGGTGAGTGCCAGCGGCGCTCTGGTACACGAAGTGCGCGCATAATTCGCGTCTCGCAATTGACCCCGGTGGTGTGTGCCTCTTTGCTTAATTTAATTAATATCCCAGCGATGGCTCGGCAGCCGGCACTCTCGCCGGCCATCCAATGGACGCAGTCTTTTTTCCGGCAAATAAATCAAAGGGTTTCGCGAAGAGCTGATGGTCCTTGCCAGCGGCTAATTACGAAAGTTCCGATAGCCTGATAAAGATTGCGGATTTATATAGGCTGATCTGGCGCGATCCGAGCGACCAGACGCTCATCCGGTTCGCTCGAGTGCGCTTCCTAGTTCTCTGCCGGGATAATTACTTATTCTGGCGGCAACCCAAACTTCCCGCCGCTGCAACACCACAAGATGAAAACACGGGCGGAAATCTGGCGCGCACTTGCGTGTCTTTCACATACTTTCTTTGCCTGGGAATTTCACCCTTTTGTGCCTTCACTCCACGGAGATTGTGCTTCCGCCACAAAGGGCTCGAGCGCTTAACCGAACGGCTCGGTACACGAAATTTTCGATAATTAGGGTGAAGACATGTGTGCCCTCTGCCTTTGATCTTCCCGGCTGGAAAAACGTGATTCGCGAAACTTGGCTGCGTGAGAGCATCGATCTAATTAGTAGCACACGCGACATCTCAGTAAGGTTATTGCCCTTCGGTCGTTGTGCCGCGCTAGCGCATTACACTGCGATAATTAGCTCGAGGCGCCCCAAGAACGCTTCTTACTGCGGGCGCACGAAATGACGATAAAACAGGGTGAATTGTGCCATTACTTAAACTTGAGCAGTATCACGTGGCCATTACCTCGATTGTATCCAAGATGAATGCAGATGAGGCAGGGCATTCCTGATCAGTCGGCGATGCGAACAAGGGTAGTCCGAGCAATTAGAGAAAAGTTCGCTCGAAGGGCAATCTGATCGAGGCTCGCCCTCGCCGCCCTTCGTTTTTCCTTTCTTCCAGCATCCCGGCGAAAAAAGCGAACTTTTAATTTATTTAAACCCCTGCCAAGTCGAGAAGAAACGCGCGAGCATCCTCCCGCGCCTCCTGCATCCTCTAATGAATTCTTATTCGATCCCGGAATTAAAGAGGTCGCGAATGGACCATAGCGAGGGCTCTTACGAGGGTGGCGTTAATACCGGGGCAGCCTGGAAAAAGCGAGGGATCCTGCTCGCCATGAGAAAAAGCCTCGTGAGCTTAAAACAAGTGGGGCGAGAGCCGGCTGTATCAGAAGTTACACTGATCGGGTGAAATGCGCGCATTTCGATAGTGCCCCTTTCTCCACGGGCGTGTTTATGTGGCCCGCTTTCAGGTACTCCGTTCTTTATCACAAGATCTTTCCTGCCCCTCGCCACTTCCGCACATCTTCCTCGTGATTACCTGTAGCAATCGATCAGCGGCGCCCTAAGAGCACCCGTCGGCAAGTGCAGCTCTCGGGTTTCCCGGTGGATTAGCTTTCGGCAAGCAAGAAGCTGCTTCTACGAAATTGCGGTCACGCGAGAATCGAGCGGCGGCCCGGGCGTCAAACAACTCGGCAAAGTGTAACCTGTCGATGGTTGGTCGATGAAAAAAAAACACCGAGCTCGGTGTGTTCAATTCAATTAGCTTTATTAAGCGAGACGCGCGCCGCGGGCCGCTTTCATTTCCGCCGATGCCAGTTTCTACATCGACAACTGCTATCTCGCCTATCTCCATTAATATCCGGATGTCGAGCTGGGACGAGCGAACATTTTCACGAGTATTAAACCGGCTATCAACAGCAGTAGCAATAGCTAGCAACATAGCTACACCAGTAGTCGAGTCAATCAGAGAAAATCCCTCGCTGATTTACCCAGCCCGCTCGAAATAGACGATGTGGTTCAGGAGTTGTTGACAAATATTTTCTCACAGTATTGGCATTTCGCCGGGGTCCTCGGTTCTCTCGGGGAACTCCGTTCAAAGTTTCTCTGGATTTCACTGGAGTCGCTCGTCGCTTTCTCCAAACAGGATGAAACAGCTTGGCAGTGACGCTCGCAGAAGAGCGCACCCCTACTTGTCAAATATCGTCGTCGAATTCGAATTAAGCGTAGATACGAACTTTTTACCGCGAGTCTCGGAGATCAAAGTGGACGCACGTCATCCGAGTTCCCCCCGCTGGAAGTTCCAGTGAACTCGGTCCCGAGAAGTCATCATTCCCAGCACCCATCCGTGCAAACAGGCGAGGCCTGCCACCACGATCTCTCTGAATTATTCCCGCACGCTCTCCTGAAAGATTGAGCGAAGAGGGGAAAGCCGACCAGTCCATTCGATCCTATGGAAATTTGTCAAACTTCCGCGCTCTCCTATTCTGTTCCTCCGAGAGCCCACTGGCAAGGGTGTACATACCCTTGTGAAAGTTAGAGCGGCGGGAAAACGTGCGAATTTTTCTCTTGTCTATGCCAAGGAATATTTGAAGTTCTGTCACGTGGGAAAGCATCGCCGGCTTGTCCCCCCGCGTTCTCTCGCTGACTCAATTAGCGAGCCGCACAGCATCACGGCGCAGGATCCGGCGAAAAGAAGCCAACTGCTTTCGCATCTCGCCCACGTACCAACTGTTTACATGTACGTGATGTTCGCGTGGAGATGCGAATCTGTAGCGATGACGAGCGCCCCGGTTTGATGGGAACGGCATGTCTAGCTAAACTAGTAGATACATACATAGTACGTGCCTATGATAAGACGCTCTTGACAATCGCATATCAGAACCAACCTCCTTCTGATTACCCTCGCCACTCGAGAACTAGACAAACCTAACTCTCGATATGTACATAGATTTATTTCGCTTATATTTACAATAGCGGATTTATGTACAGTTAAAACCACTTTGTTCGGCTTTGCTAGAGTGAGAAGTTCAATTGCTCGTGTCTCCCTTATCTCGAGAGACGGGATTTACGCGCTCTATTCTAGAGAACATAGTCCCAGTAATTAGAAACTTATCACAGTAGCCAGCTCCGACTTAATAAGATAAGGCAACATTGGCGAAGCGTCTCCCGATAAACAATAAAGAAAAGACAATTGTTGACACGCGCACAGTGTTACGGAATATCTTCGAGAATGTCCCAAGTTCGGTGTAAGGTAGCAGATAAGATCGTGGTGTTCCGGTCGATTGTGCAACTCCGAACACGAGTGCCTGCTGGCATTGTCACGCGTGTCTTCACCATCTCACTCCGCAAAGGAAGAAAGCAGAAGAGATAATTTAGTTTTCTTCCACCATATCAGAAGTTGTCAAACTTCGTAAAATGGAAAGAACGCGTTTCCACAGCTGCCGTCGAATCACCTGCTTCTCATGCTCGAACGTTCTGTAATTCGCAGAGAAATGATACTTTAAATACTCTGATTAACGGCGGCAGGGAGATCTTTAACTGACAGAAAAGCGATACTTTAAATAATCTGATGAGCGACGCACGGCATGAGGCTGATGAGATAATGGATTAAACTTCGATATGTCGCGATGAGAGAGAGAGAGAGAGAGAGAGGGTGCAAGAGAAAATTCCGGTTATGTCATGTGGCCGATCGCATCAGCAAGAGTAACGTGGTAATGGGGATGATTGAGATAGAATGTAGTCCAGCTGCATTTCGCCCAGGATTTTCTTTGATCTGTACCGTTGCTTGCTGTGCGATCCAATCCTTGAAAAAGGCCACGTCCGCGTACGAGCCTGGTAATCGAGGCCGGGCACATCCGTCTCCGCCAGAGACAATACCACCTATCGCACCATTGCATATCATCGAACCACCGGAATCACCCTGCCAGATTTACAAAATAATGAGAAATCATTTACCTTCTTACATTATAATCGAGAAAATATTTTGAGGACAAATCGATATTACTTGGCAAGCGTCTTTTGCACCATCCAAGTATCCAGCACATAACACTCCCGGCGGCATTGAAGTCACGTTCACCAGGAGTTCCCGGCAGACCTCCGTCTGTATCACGGGTAGGTCGACGAACATTAAATCGTTGTTCGTAATCGGCACATCCTGAGAATAATAATTCGCGTTACTTTAACAAGTACCTGATAAGGATTGAGATTAAATCTGGAGTACGCACTTCCGCGGGGTATCCCCAGCCAGAAACCTGGCAGTAAGTGCCGGCTGCGGGAGAAGCTGCGGCGAGCGGTGCCTTGTTCACCTCGGGCGTCAGAGTAAACGGTACACTTAGCTACAAACAAATTTAATAAACCTTCCATTAGCAGCCGATGCTTTAAACTTTAAACTACGTTAAAAAGAGAGGGCTAACTTACTATCAGAACGGTGACGTCATTGTGCAGGGTTGCAGGTTCAAATTCCGGATGGACGATTATGTTGCTCACGCCCCTTTTCTGCGTTGTCGAGCTCGGCGTGCTGAGCGTCATTTGGCCCGCGACTACCACGATCGTCCATGGTTGAATCTGTTGGCCGTCCCTGCGCAGATTAATTCTTTGGCTCATAATGGACTAATGACAGTGAAGGAAAAATTGTTCATATTTTTTGCCACTTACAGGAACATGCAGTGGCCTGCAGTGAGTATATGGTTCTCGCTGATGATGCCACCGCCGCAAAAGTGGCTCATCGACCAGCTGCGTCGAAGCGACACCTGAAACACACCCGGCCGTATTGGAAGGTTTGCTTTTCATTTGCCGCATGGAGAATTTATTGCGGCCCGTAAAAGCGATACGTTTATTGATCGACTCGTATTCGCGCTTTCTCTTTCTCTGCTGTGTAAAAGGGATAGAATTTACCTGATGCGGGAACTGCCGGAGGGCAGCCTTCTCCCCATTGACGATGCGCCCGTTCAAACCATAATTCGTCCAGTCCACACCGTCGCCAGTGGCGGCGGTCAGAAGTGTCGATGCATTTTGCGGCGCCGCTGAAAGAACAATCAATCTTCCTCATTAAGGCCGTTTTCATCCCTGCCAGCCAGTGTTATTATTGCCGATTTCATCTGGCGCGGTCGCGCGCCAGTTATAAATAAATAAATCGCGACAAGGCAAATCGTCAGTGAGCGACAACGGGTGGGAGAGGGTTGCGCTTATTAATTGCAAACAGTGCAGAGTTTTTTCGCGACGGCCACGCAATTTATTAATTAGCGATGCCGCGCTCTGGTCGCCGTTTACCCGCGGAATTTAATGGAAAGCGCGCAAACTAATTATGCCGGGGAGAAGCGAAAAGTTAATTAGCCCTTTGCCAGTTTTCACCAAGCGCGTCTGGGCCGACCCTTCCCCATTACCTTATGATGCACCCTTTCACAGCCGATGCGCCGCTTGATTACCTACGGCTTTATACCGTTCCATTGCGTACCGTTAGCTAATACTATGTGATCAAGCGCATTATGTACATCTGGCAAAGACACACTCAATATCGGCCAATATTTTCTCGTTTACAATTAGATGGAATTACGTTTGGCTTTGGTTAATTAACTTACGGGCCCTGTCTTAGGTGTAAAAATCTCGAGAGTAGCTCTGGTGAAGATTCGTGAATGTATGTACCAGCAGGTGCAAGTTCGGATAGGAGCTTTCCCAGACTACTTTCAGCTGCTATACATAAACAAGTACCATTCCGGGGGGATACTTTCGAGAATTTTACTCTAAAATGAACACAAGGTTTATGGAAAGTTTATACTTCACTCACCAGCGGCTAGATTAAGGAATATCAGGAGATTCCCGAGGCAGAGAAGAACGGGCGCTCGCATCTCTCTATTTTCACGGATGATACACTTTAATCTAGTCGCTATCGGCGGTCGACTGTTCGCGACGCGGACACAATGCCTGGGATGTTTCGTTATCGGGCAGTCCAGCGTACGTCGGCCTTTATCTGCGCACGAAACCGGATAACGCCCGGTTACCACCTATCGTTAATTGAAATCGAGAGCTTCAATCGACGCCGGAGATTTCTCGGAAAGCGGCGCAGCGAATTCGCCGCGGTATCGGGATTCCGGGGATTCGGATGTGTTAAAATCTGTACCCCCCGAGAACAATTGTGCCAGGGACAGTCTGGGGAATGAAAGGTGCGCAGAGTCGAGGTGAATGATCAGGCGAGTGGATGCGGGTCCATTTATAATTCGCGTGTCATCTGGGACGCCCATCGCGCCTCGGAAGATTGTCGCTGGGCGTAAATTTCCAGTTGGCTCGAAGTGAGAACGATCTTACCTTAGCGAGCCGACCTCATTAATAAGGAAATCGGTGGTCGGCGAAAGTGGCAATTTCAGAGGCTGATTACAGCGGCCCGATACCTCGGCATTGCGAACGGGAGCGATATCTCTCTTTCTCTCGAGTGAGAGGAGATGAGTATAACACGTATACATCGCTGTTCCTCGAGAAACAAATAAGCACAGGAATGAGCGGGCGTGCACGTGAATGCGAGCTCGACACAGGACGAGTCTGGTGGTGATTATACTTATTATTTATAAGACAGCCACCAGGTGTAATAAGCGAGAACCCTGTAAGTGCACGCTTACAACTTTATTTATGAGCAACTCGTTGCATACTCGCCTCGGATCCATACTTCTCTCTCTATCTCTCGCACGGAGGCAGCGATGCTGGCGAGTTAACCGCGTTGACACCGAGATATACGTTTCATGGATTAAATCATTCCCGATGTGCTTAACCCCCAGTAAAAGGCACTCGTAAATCGAGCCCTGGTGCATTGCTATTACCGTTATTCGATTCAATATTACATTGCCACGTTTAAAATGGACACAGACACTTCCAGCGGGCAAAAAGCAAAAGAATTCGTAGGATGGAGAGGATAAAAGGGGGCGAACGGGAAAACCGATGCCGACTCGAATCGCATTTCCAAATTCTTTTTCGTGGCCGAGGAGGAGAGCGCGTGAATTGTACGGATAATGAAATTCCGCGAGGCGATGGTCGGCCGGAGGGGTGGGAAGAGGGCTTGTTGGTCGGGCGAAGACGCAGCTAAATTGCGAGTCGGACAGGCGATCCAATATGCAAAGTGGTCGGCGGCCACGCATTTCAGGTACCGTCCACGTAACTCACGGTGAATATCCCTGCTCCTGACGGCACGCAGCCCTCGAGGATCGACAACGAGCATGCGAGCGAGCGAGTGAGAAAACGAACCACGGCGCAGTGTTAGAATGACCGAGAGGGCCAGAGCAAGAGAGAGGGAGAGAGAGATGAAATAGAAAAGGGCGTGATAGAAAGAGCTTGAGGATAGAGGAGGGAGTGTACCGAGCTGATAGGAGACCGCCATTACCCATCCCCGCGCTAAAGGGACCCCGCGAACAAGCTCATACAACCCCTATGTACAATCTCCGCGTGGCCAACGGACCCAATGGCATCAGCCCTGGGCTACTACCGTTCGCCACACCGCAGGATCAGCTTCGATCGACATAGCATCCGAAAACAGGGCGCATCTCCGCCGCCTGCCGAATACGCTCTACTCTAATTAACGAGCAAACGAAAAACCGTCTTACCCTGCGAGGGTCGGTGAACAATGCCTAGGGAAAACAGTGCAAGGCAGGTCGACCCTTTCGACCGGTCTTCCGCACACCACTCGACTACTCTGCCCCGACTTACCCTCTTTAATCGAACGAGATAGCTAGCTAGCTCGCCTGCCATTCATCGGCCACTCGAGCGAGCCGCGCTGGAAAATTGTAGACGGACCAGTTTTCCCCGGGAGAGTGTTGATCGAGGCGAATTTCCGAGCAAAGTGGGATTCGTCTGAAGCGGCGAGTGCTGTTCTGTGGGGACCACACAGAACGGCCGGGACCGAACTCGACGAGTACACGGGCACAAGTACCAAGGCTTATGCTTGCAAAGCATGCCCCGGAGGGCCGATCGCTCTTCCAGGGTGATTTCGAGCCTCGCTAATGGCTCGAAAGCGCTCTTACAGGCCGCTGTTGGTGCCGTGCCCACGCATATCCCTCTTATCTCGATACTTTATCGCAATCAAGGGATAATTAGTAACGCATGGGGCCAACGAAGAATAAATAAATATCGCGCGCGCTTGATTGCATCTGACGCGGACGCGCCACGGAATTATCACTACACGAAGGACCCACCAGGTGATTTTTGTGACGGTCGAACGATCCCGGTCACACCGCATTCTTCAGATATGACGGGACAATGGTGAGATGAGTGCATGCGTTGAACGTGCGAAATTTAAAGGATCATTGCTCTCTCGCGTACAGCTCATTGCGAAGCTGAGCTCGCAGCATCTCCTGTTCTCTCTTCGCTCGTCAGGAGTTTTCGTCTCTCTCCGAAGACTCCGGCACATCTTTGCAGAGTCGGTACCCGGGCACGAGTAACCCCCGCCTGCTCCTTCGAGCCTGATCGGGGAATCATTCTCGATGGAACCGAGGATAATCTTTATGGGATGTAATGATAAGGGATTCCAGCCGCCGGAGAGAAACCACTCTGGCATAAGTAGGTGTATACTCGTGCGCTATTAGTTGCAAGTGGAAGAGTCTCTTGGCGAACGGCATCACCATCGATCGCAGTCAGGAGCTTTTTATTATACGACAAAGGATACATTCAAAATCGATTTGGCAGAGGCGGCCGGTATGCGAGTGCACTTTCTACGAGTCTCAACTCGAGACGGATAGAGGCGGCCGGCAGTCTGACCTTGACAAAGTAGCGAAGTCACGGCCCTATTCATCGGGCGGGTTCTCTAGAGCGTACTAGGGTAGCCGTGGAAAGAGGAAGAAGGTAACCTTGACTGGAGTGCGACCAGTTAAAGGGCCGTTCAAGGTCTACCAGACGGTTCCCAGTCCGTCGCGTCTGGCTCGGCTGGTCGTTACGCTTCGCCAAGTGGACGACGGATGGAAACTGCCAGAACGGAACCTTTTCCGCTCGCCGTGCAAACACGGCGAAGCTCCGCTTCGCCTCGGCTCGGAAATAATGCGCCTTCGAACTGGAATAACGAGCGAATTTCGCTTCCCGGGGGAGAGAGAGAGAGTACAAACGAGAGAGGAAAGTACGGAATTAATTATCGACAAGTTGGTGAACGCCCACGCCCCAGCTGTTGTGCTTTATACCGTAGCTTCTTCGATAACTTGCGCCCCGCAAGAAGCTCCTTGGAAGCCACTTCGCCAGCTTCCCGAGGATGAAGTGCCCAAGGTAACAAATTTAAAAGGACACTTGAAAAGCCTCGGTTACCGAGGCTCCGTCGCCGCCGGCGACGACGCAGTGCTTCTTTAACTTCGCCTCCGCGATCGAAGAGCACTTTCACCTTCCCAGACACAGCAGGCCTGCATTCTTCATCAGGTCTCTAGTTTCGCCAAATACCACCGCCATATTTCGCGTAATGGCCTTCCACTTCTTTCTTTGGCACGGTTATTTCTTGTAGCGTGTACGCGCACGAACCACGCCAGATATTCATTCAATGGGTGGCGTTCGCAGTTTTCTCCGAGCTAATTTGCGAGCTTTGATCTTAGAATAATTGCCTCTTCGAGCTGGCGCGTCAGGCCGATGCAAAAAAAGAGGAGAAGAGGACGCGTTTAGGAGAAATTTCGCGAAAGATAAGATTCCAATTGGAATATTTGAAAAGCTCCTTTACCGTGGAATTCCGATTATCCTGATCGAACGGCCGCCGCCGCGCCGTGTATATTTCGACGCCGCGACGTCCCAGGGATTTCGTGAAGCAAGGTTTAGTGGCCCCTCGCGCGAGTTAACGAGTACGAATTCGCCGAGTTGCAGTCGAGGCAGGAACGCCGCTTTTTTCCGAATCAATTGGCGCTAAGGATAAGTAATATTCCGCTGCTAACTCGCTTCTTAGCAGCCGCGTCGGCGTAAAGGCCGCCGAGTAATGTCCAGTATCTAAAATCCGAGATATCTCCATGGCTCCTTACGGCAAAGTAAATCCCTGCGAGAATACTCTCCCACGGCCTCTCCGTCCTCGCATTATCGCAGCCAATAAACCCGAGTATGTGATTTCCAGTGCTCCGCCACTGCCTGATTAGTGAACTGTAGAGGTTTTGTGCAAGATAGAGCGTATTCCATATCTGCATAGTCATTCGCAGTCTACGGATTAGTAATAGCGTCAGGCATTTAGTCAATAGCAAGCGCAAAATTAGGCCCAGCTCGAAATTGTTAATCCCGGGGTGAGAGGATTGAATCAGTCTGATTTACTTACTGGGCCAAGTGAGCTTTCGAGAAAATCGGGATGATGCTGCTTCCAGGAGCGGACAGTGTGTACTCTCTCGGCGATCGGGGTTACGTAATGAAGAGGAGGCTGCGCAGCCGTGACCTCGATCTCCCGAGACGAGTTGCTCTGGCCTCCAGGCCGAGAAGTCGTTCCCTCGGCAGGATGCCGTAAACTTGTGCCGGGGGCCAGTAGAACCAGACGAGCCTCCACGTACATACAAAACGACCACCACCACCTCCGCCAGCAGGCCGAGCCTTTTTGCACAGCCTCTCTGCTGTACAGTCCCGGCTGGCAGACTCGCTCGTTCCTCGGCTTCGGGACAAGCCGATATCTTTCATGAAAACAGGATCAAGACTTTCTTGCTCAAACCACCCTCCGCCGGCCCCCGCCCCCCTTTTTGTCGAGAATGCTTGTAGCGTTTGTTGCACCGACACGTCGCCACTGTAAATAACAACTTTTCCCCGAGGCACGGGGCGTCGGATAATTTGGAATTATTGTCAATTTATCGGAGAGGAATACGGAGGCTGAGGGGGTGGGCCGAGGGTGAGGGCGATAGCTGTCGGGCGGGAAACTATTCCGCGCAGACTGATTGTGAGTTATCGGCATTTTCGGCGAAGCCAAGAGAAGCGAGAATTTATGAGGCCAGACATACACTACGCGAGCGGGAGACCGTGGATCCGGTTAGAGAGTGTAGACGGAGAATGCAGAGGAGAGGGATTTGACTGGCTGGCTCGAGAGAGTACTCGCTAGCTCGCGTGTCACTCAGCCGAAGGGAAAACAAAGTTGCACCCTCCATGAGAGGCCGGGGATATACCAGGCTGACAAAGTGGTTTTCACTGGAAAGAGGAGAGTCCTGTTCGATTCGGCGATCAGCGTCGCCGATTTTTATGGGGTTCACGCTGCCGCGCGAGAGTAACGGTGCCGGCGAATACCAGTCGGCTTTTATTACCGGCTCCCCGATGATACGTAACGTGCCCGGCGATCGTAAGTGCGAGGCCGGCAATTTTTTCTGCCCGCCCGCCGACCATTCGAGGGCGTCAGTAATTTTCTTTTAATGCGCAACTCCCATAGCGTAACGTCGCGCGAACGTGCCTGGAACAATGCACCGGCGAATACAGAACGGTTCGCATTCTCACTCTCCCGTCTCGTCCCCCTACCTTGGCTCGCCACTTGGAGCGATCAGTGCACACTTGCCGGAGGTAACGCCAGGCCAACACGAAATCTTGGAACCGCCTCCAAAACAACGCTCCGTGTATTGGCCGGTGTAGAAGCCTCTTTTCATCCGGTGAACTCAAACCAATCTGATTTCAGTAGAACATGCACTTTCCCGTGACGGGAAACCTCTGTTTCCAGCTAGATAGAACGGTTCTTCGTCGTTGGTAGTGTAAAAGACTTTCCAGCAAGCTCTATTGGAAAATCATGTTACCGATTATCGTAGATAATTCATCGAAGGACCGGCACACAGCGAGGTCTTCCAAATTGAATTGCCAGCAGCAGGAGGAACGGGGCCGAGTAGGGTCAGCATCGGCCGCTCTCGAAAATGAACAAAGCGTTTCCTATATAGAATAGTGGAAGGACAGGATACGCCTCGATGGTTCTTCCTCCCATCGCTACCCTCTTTGCTCCTCCAGCCGATATCTCGTGAGTCTCGTTCAACCCCAGAACACAGCTCATGCTTTTTCGCCGTTCGTCAGGGGAGCTTCGATCGCAGAGTCGCAAGCAATCGCTGTCTACTCGCGTCAGTCCCTAGGGAACAGCGAAGATACGCCTTCTGCGCGTTTTCCGCGACGGAAAGCAGCAGGGAGGGAGAGGGAGAGACAGAGACGGAGAGAGGTTCCTTCCGAAACGAAGGATCCGCCGAGATTCGGCCCGCTTCCTCTCTTCCATTAGACGAAATTTGGATGAGGGAATGCTTCCAAGGGGAACTCTTCCGCCCCGAGTTCAGCCCGTTCTTGATTTTAAGGGATGCCTCGTGTTCCCTCGTGTCGCTGGTATTCCGAGGACGGACATGTTACGGCTTCATCGTGGGAGCAGAGCCAACCTACACAAGGATATATCGTCAATTTTGTCAGAGAGACACGTCAAAGAGAAAGTGACGAGTGATCCGCACACCGGTAGCAGATGCGAGCAGGCAAAAATGGTGCCGACGATAATATCGGGCGCGATGGGATCGAAATGCGTATGGCCCGCTGACAGTCACTAACAAAGAAGAGAAAGTTCGTCTCAGGGGTGAACGAACGGGGGACGATCGTTGGCCTACACTCGTTTTCGAAGTTTTCGAGGCTGCAATTATGCACGCAACGCCGCTGTCCCGTACATAATAATGCACCAGGCTTCCTGCCGGGATCGCGTGAATTGCGCGAATGCTGCCCGGCGAAGCGGCCCTCTTTTTGTTAGGGCGGCCTCCTGCCTCTCCGGCGCTTCCACCGCATCAAGAAACAGAGTGTGACGGGCGCGCGGAATTCCGTCCGGTCGCACGTAACAGCCTAAATCGAGCGACTGCGAGCGTAATCGACTACTTCTTCCCTTCGACTCGTTGCAGCGCTCGAAAAAGACGCGCACAACGGCGCCCTTCTCTACTTTATTATGTTGAGCATGTGCGAAGGGGCAATTGCAATTTAGTATAAGTAACTGGAATTGGAGAAACTCTGCTGTCGAAGTATATATACCCGCATCCGGGTGAGAACATTGCAGCACAGGAGGGACTCGACGGTCGGTGGGGCCACCTACAATGTGTTAGGGTTCGCCGCAGAAATTGCAACGGGTTGCAGGTGCGCGATGCATTGCACGAAGGCAGCGTTTACAGGCGGAGCAGCGCACATGCCATTAACGTCCGGGGCATGGTGTGTGATCCCTTGAGTTGGCAGGGAGGCCTGTCTGACTAGCACGGAGCAGCTCCACTCGGCGACACAATGCCGCCCGGGTAACTCGTGAAAGGCTATCGCGGGATGCCGTGGAGCCAGTCTCGCAATGTAACATGGCGGAGCTGCGTTTATTACGTAAAGGGTGGGCCGGGGGGGGGGGGAGGAAGCGCATGCACTCGGTGGCTGCCGAAACAATCGGTGCCGGGTACACGGGCAGAGGGCCGCCCGTTAAGATAATCGAAAACTGAGAACACCGTTCTCCCATTCCGGCTCCACCTCCCGAAACGCGCTGCCCCGTTAAAAAGCGGTGATGCGAGTCGGACATTCGTGTAATCTCCCTCGAACGGACGCTGGGTTAATTCCAGGCCTTACAAGGGAGAGCAGCCTCCCCCCGAACGCCGTTCAATTAAATATCACGCTTAAGGAGTCCGCGGCGGACATAAATCTATGCGCCGGGCCCTCCGTTCGTTCCAATCCGTTTAAGCGATCGACCAGAAAACAAATCTCGCAGCCGCGTTACCTCCACGCCTCGAGTTTCCCCACCGACCTATTTCCAGCGAGGATTTATACCCTAAAATCGGCTGGAGCGTACCCGCGAAACAGGTGCGTTCGCAGGGCAAGCGTTAAGCAATAAGTAGTCGCGGAAGATCCGTCTTAATTCCATGAGAGAACATTCCCCTCTAGTCTAGTCCTCCCTCTCTCCCTCGCCCTCTCTCTCGAACTACTCTCATCGAGTTTTCCCCAGCTTAGCGCCGGCAATGGGATTACCCTTGGAAAAGCTCAGGCGAATTTATCGTGAAAGACTTCGTTAGGCGGGCCGGTCAAATGAAAACTTATGCCATCGCCGGGATGCTGCGAGGCCCTGCCTCCTATTAGAGAGGGATGCGATCATCGGATCCCGCCTGTATAAATTGCCTTTTGCCCCGATTTATCGACACTTTCGCCTCCGGTCCCCGGGTAACTACCCCCTAAATCAATTTTCTTCTTACATTGTTACGTCGCTTCCCGAGAGCGGCGCTAGTCGCTCTCGTTGATCGAGTGTATTGTTTATCCGCTTAGCCTGATTTCCCGACTTGGATTGGCCGCTCGGTCATTCAAGCATTTCCTTTGAATATGCAGCCGAGACCATTAGTCATCTAATTGCCAGTACGAAATTCGTGTTATGTCCTGAGTAACAGTGCGGTTTGATTCCGATTCCGGGTGTACTGTTGGAGACCCCATCGTCTGTACCAATTAACAAGGGGCCGCCTACACCGAAGTACCGGCTGCCTATAAATCTACGCTGTGGCATGAGGCACGAGCCACACTCATTAATCTCAATAGCTAGAACTCCCGGCTGCTATGCTTCCTAAAACAATGACCGGGGCTGGAGCAGCAGCTGGAATGTCCAATGGGTATTAGAGGATTGGCTCGAAGATAGGAATTAATAAAGTCCTTATTGCGCGGCATATCGACGAGGGAAACCATGCCAGCGATCATAATGTGAGAAACACGAGTCCGAAATCGGGAAGACGAGCACCCAGTAAATCAACAAAGTTCCCGGAGAGCAGGAGCTCCGGATGAAATTGTATTTACCCCGGAGGCTCCAATCCAGGGGGTGGATTATTTTATGGGAGATCCTTCTAAGGTTTCGGCGCCCGGGGAATCCATACTGCGGCAGGTTCATCGCGAAAAACTTGTTGATGCGGCTCGGCCTGAACCTTAAAACCAGTACTTCATATTAAATTCGTCTCAGAGTTAATTAGTAATTAGCGTAATTAGCGCCAGAGAATCAATAGATGGGCTGCTCGACGGATGGGGATTCTCTGCCGAAATTCGATGAGGCTTTCCCGTGCTGATCCGAGAGTCATCCTAATTGTCACGAATCCGGCGGGCACGTACGCACCCGGCCTAATTCGATAGGCTAGGCCGCTAGGTCGGCTAATGGAATTATAGGCGTGAAAACCGAAGAGTCGTCGGTGAAAAAAAGGCAGCACGGGAGCGCAGACTGCGCAGAAGGACACGGAAGGTATTCGTATAGTGTTTCCTCGGGCAATCAGGATTACGTTACACGCCTTTATTCGTTTCACCCGAACGCGCGCTTGGCTGCGTGAGAGGCGCGCGTTTATTATACTCACTTGCGATACTCACTTGCGGCAAGTAATCTCGCACTCCCGGGGTATTGGATTTCAGGCTCCTCGGTGTTCGAAGCACGCTGACAAAACGGCCGCCGGTGCACGTCGCATCATCGCCCATCGGGATGTCTTCATTACATCCCTCCGAAATTAATTGCTTCGGAAAACAATGACGGCTCCCGAGGCGCTCACCCCGGAAATCGAAGCCGGCCCCTATCGAATTGCGCTGGCGTGGCTTCCCTCGGAATCAAGATTAAAGTCACTCCCAGCCCGGACGCCCGACGAATTATTAGTCGGCGTTGATAGTAATCGGATGAATTTATTAGGAGATCGGCATTAATAAATCGACAGTGTCAGCGATACCACGGCCAGCGATGCCGAGAGATCAGTAAGACGACTCTTGTGTCTCTGGGATACAATTGCAGTGCCACGTGCTCTTTCCCCAAGCGGAGGTCGGGACAATCGGTCGAACCTGTCGTAACCCTTCGCTGGTCGCGTGGACCCTTTGGCACACGAGTGTCGGATTAGATTTAGCCATCGGTGGATGGGACTCCGCCTCGGTTCATAATGACCAGAGGGATTCGTTGTCCACCCGCGTGCTCGAGGGTCGTGCGAGCTAACTTTGCCCCGGAGGTATTGGCAGCTCTCCACTGCTACACTGCCACTAGATCGCCCGCTCCCTGCACCACGCGTCCGCCGACATCCTCTGCGAGTTACAAAGTCATTGTTTGCGACGTCCATCGACGCTCCCGGGAGGCAGCAAGATGTTATTTTCCTCGTACAACGCTCTCTGTCTATATACCTATCAGTCTGTCTCTTTCTCTCTCGTGGTACGAGACCCCCAGGCAAAATCGATAGGGCGAGTATCTCGGGGGTGTATGTAGATCCACTGTTGATATCACCCTGTTACCTTCACGCAGCCTCTGTCTATCGGCTGACATTGATCCTCCCACTGCAGGGTTAATTATCTGGTTGATCAAATAGCCGATCTCCCTTCGGTCGTCTTCCATCCTCGTCGTTAGATTGAAATGCTAAATCGTGTTGGTAGTAAAAGAGTCCCAAGGCGAGGGCGAGTTACAGAGCCATCTCGGGGAAGCATGATTTCTCCTCTATAAAATTCCAAGGAGACCAGGTAGAAAAGTAAGGGCGGGTGGAGGACAGGCGGTATAATAGAGGCGGTTCAGGTAATTCGGGTGGAAGTCGTCAGTGTCGAACCGCCGGGGCAACAGCTCGCTTTGTAAAACAAGAGAAGCACCGATTCCGACCGGGAGAAACGACAGGACCGGGAGAGACAATGCAAAAGTTTTACGAGCAAGCGAAACGCGGGAGATCCGCCCAGAAAAGTTTCTCTATGCTGCCAATGGCAGAGAGCGAGCGCACGAGCGCGCGCCCTGCGCCCTGGGAAAAAAGGAAAAGAAAGGAACTGCCAGGGACAGAATCGAAACTTCGGCAGAAGCATCCCCGGAGTCCATTGTCGGCGGGCACAATTGTCGAAACAAAAACGAGACATTCATAACCACCGGGTTGGTGGTTGGGGATTTGGGGGGTGGGAGGCCAAAGTGTACGGTCGCGGGGAGATAATGAAAAAAAAAGGAGAGAGTGAGAGAGACGTGCGCGGGGCCGAGTGTCCCCGCCGGAACTTTTTGCACTCGTCGAGCGGAGTGCTTTCCACTAGTAGCCACAATATTTTAGCGCCCGAAATTGTCCAGCCACCGGTGCCCCTCCATCTCCGTCAACTCGGGATCTGCAAATCGCCCCTAATAACCCTAGCATTAACTCCGCTTTCTAGCATACTGCTATCAAGATTCCAGTGATATTCCTCGCCGGAATCGTGAAGGTTATATTAAATCAGAGATCGATAATTTAGAGTTCCGGGCGGCAGGTCTCGCGAAGACCACATTATTATCGTGTTGCAGGAGGGTTGGGAACGGAGGTAGGTTGCTAGAAGCCGGTAGTGTGTTAGCAGCACACGCTCCAGCGGATTCGAGCCCTTCCGATAGAAGCGAGCAATCTAGGGTGGATAGTGGATATAGGTAGGTCCCTTAATTCCGTGCCTTACCTTCGATCCTCTGTACACTGGGAGCCGAGCACTGCTCCTCGTTATTAAGCTTACGTGTCCCCACCGATCGCCCCTCAGCCCGTATTACCAATAACACGCTCCTCAGGAGTCGCTCGGCTCCGTAGTAAAACCATTCGTCTCTCAAATTCATCGGAATAAAATATCCCTTGTACCAACTGGCTGTCACTCTGAGATCAACCCCTCGTCCGTGAGAATGTTAGCAGGCATTTGAGCGCTCGTTAGAAGAGCTCGGCATAGTTAATCGAACTTAGGGTTGAGCATCCCCAATCTGTGAAGGAGATCGGCGAATGTCGCGGCTGAAGTAGCTAATTGAAAGGGCAGGTTAAAGCAGCCGAACCCACCGTTGGTTCCCCGAGCCGATTAATATTGAAAATGCGCATCCCCCGTCCAAGAGAGCGTAAACCACGAAAGAGGGTGACTCGTCATCGTAGATTTCCTATTAGCCCGACGAGAGTCGATTGGCGGTGTCCGGCTGTCCGGCTCAAGTTGAAATATCCCCCGTACGTTTATCTTTCGCCAACTCCCATATGACCTTTTCCGAGAACAGACGGGTGCTTATGCGAGGAAAATGAGTAGACGTTCGTCAAGGAGAACGGTGTGTGTGTGGACGGCCTTGAGGAGAAGATGGTCCCAGACGCAATCTATATTTGTTAATCTATCGTCGAGAGTAGAGAAGGCCTGCTCGCGAGGAGAGGCTTCTGCCAGCGTATAACAAAGGCATGTCTCGAGTCGGGCTGATTAATTTCTCGAGACAGAGAGAAAGACAGAGAGAGCAAGCGAGGAGGGCGGCCTGCCGAGAATACCGGAAGATGAATGAGATCATTCCGGGACAATCGGGCATCAAGCTGATTGCGAGACACGCAACAGTCTCTCTGCCACCCCGTAAGTCTGCCGAAATTTATATCAATACAGTTGACTAAACGAGGCCGTTTCTTAAAGGCCTCGATATTAAAGCTATAAATCCTCTCGCTTACTGGGCGCGCGTCTCCCGGATATTGGAGCACTTAATCTGCATTCCGAGTCGGACAGCGTTGCGTCACGAAAGATTGCTCGATAGACGGAACCACCGGAACACTCGCAGATAAATTTGCCGTTTCCCTTGTTTCCATGCGCGTCACGTGCGGCGAAAACAAACCAGCACCGAACCGGCCACCAAATTCCCATTAAAGCCGGCTCTTGCCTACTCTCACAGCCGATCTAACGAGCGATCTAACGGCCGCACGCGAGCATTCGCATAATGCTAGCCGAACCGTGTGCATACGCGCGTACCCAGTAGCCCAAAGGATCGCCGCTCCCCCGATGAATACGGATGGCGCAATTCCGCAAATCGGTTTGGCCTGCGGTAGCAAACACTCCCGGTAGTTAACTATTGCCCGCCAGGCAAATTGCTATGGTCAGTGTGGAACTGGTTGCCAGAGTAGCTTAATCTTCGAGAGATCCCACTTACCGATCGACAATTCTGATTCGGGGGAATAGATTTATTCGAGTGTAATTTATTTACTTTCGGCTTGTATTGCTCACGGTACTATAAAGGCAAGTTAGACATATCCAAGGTCCCGGGAGTTTAATTGGAAGCCCGGAAGATCAGCTTAACGCACGTATGCTCCCAAGATCGATATCCCGCGGGAGACACTCCGGCATGGAATATCGGCGAAAGCGAATCTCCTGCGAAGGGGAAGTTTGGCTGGCTCATTTCATACCTGAAGTCCCTCACACCCGACGAGAGCGTAGAACTTATCAGGGAAACTTATGGCGAGCGCGACGATTGCTCGGAAATAAGGCCACGAGGAAAGCCTGGCAACACACCCATTCCGTCCCCGAGAGGAAAAACCTCCTTCTTTCGACCGTGCTTTCTGCGAATTATTAAGCATAACTTTGAAATATTGTGCCAATACCTTCACGGTTCGTGAGCTGCTTCCGAAAGGACCGCGTCTCTCTCTACAGATATAGTTGGAAAAATCGATGCTTCTCACTCGAAAGTGAGTGATTCACTTCACGGGGAAAGTACAACAAATCTTCATTAGATTTTCCATTATTACACCAGCTATCCTGGAAACACATGACTCGTACGTGGAACTTGATGGTCTTCACTTGTAATCGAAGAGTCACATCCCCAGGGAGACGGGAGATAAAGCTGGGATACGCCGTATCTCAGAGGGCCAAATTGCAGTCGGTGTCGGCTACTCACTCGTATCGCCGGGTAAAATATCGTCGAGAGGGATCATTTTATATTCCGCGAGGGCAGAGCAAGGACCACCTCCCGCGTCTCGCCCGTCGCGGCACATGCAAAACAGTCGGTGCGCCGTGCCATCGTCCTCTCTCTTTCCCCGCAGATAAATTCGTCTGGCAAACAAGCATTTGTACCGGCTGTCGTCGTCCTCGTCCTCCGTAGACCGACAATCCACCCGCCAAGGGATTCGCCAAGGAAAGAAA
The DNA here is from genome assembly GCA_963675795.1 of Crossocerus cetratus. Lineage (NCBI taxonomy): Eukaryota > Metazoa > Arthropoda > Insecta > Hymenoptera > Crabronidae > Crossocerus > Crossocerus cetratus. Next base: position 14,128,675 of record OY776666.1, on the reverse strand, counting down.
CCGCCGGCTGTACATGTGTTAAGATTATGCCTGAGAGACACCTGAAGCTCAGACTCCTTCTGATTACGCCTGGAACCACCGTCACTCCCCGGCCACCCTCCAGTCTCCCTAGAGATTGCACACGCACGCTTTCTTCTCGGCCGAATGATACAGCGCCATAAAAATTCTTATTACTTCCAGGGAGTTGAGGCGGGGGGAGGCTGTGTACTTATGGTGTTCGCCACGCTCTGTATCGGGGAAGGCATAAAAATTAATGTGGCGCGATAGAAGGCTGGAGCTAGAGCTCGTCGCCAGGCCACCGCCACTGGAATCCGATTACGTCCGGCGATGTCCAGGGACAGAAAGCAGCCGGAGGGTCACACTCCACGGCATTATCCGTTTCTGTATCCTCGGTGCGTTAGTCTCGTTACGGGGATCGGCTAAAATCCACCGTCACTAATGGCATTTAATTGACCCTCGTCCAAGTGTCAATGGAACGCGCGGTGTCCGCCGGCCACCTCCGTCCTCCAGACACCCAGCATCCTCCGCTCTCAGCTGGTACAGAGAACAGAGGATACAATGCGTGCACCGCGCAGAATAGCCAGCAGCTGTACCTGGCTCCGCAAATTCCACCATTCGCTCGCACGTTTTCCTGCTTTCGCCTCGCTCTTCTAATTGACTTGTTGATTAGTCCTCTTGGGCTCGGCTCATTCTCCTGTAAATAGCGTGCCTTATCCACTCAATGGCATCCTCTCGAACAGTGAGGAGAGAGCCAGATCGCCCGGAACAATGCTGGAAAACTTGGCAGACAGAAGACGGCTTTCTTATCCGTTCCCGCCCGCTTTCCCTCGGAGAAAATTGAAGTCGCCCAAGTTCAATTGGACAAGCGTCGATGTGCCCGCGAGAAGTAAAGAGAATAGTTTCAGCCGTTTGCCAGATCGACGGTGGAACGAGACTACTAGTTAATTTCGGGGCAGAGAATGGAGGGTACGTAATGAGTTTGGCGTTCGATCTGGGAAGCGCTGCATATAGTGTTTACTCGACTCTTGCATATCCAGGGGCCACGACGCATTGTCTATTTGCCAGAATGGGCGAGCGAGGATACAGACAGGAATACTGGAGAACCGTCTAACAACATTAGTTTGGTTGGGATTTGTCTTTTGGACTAACTCCAGTGCACTAGAGGGAAAGGCGGAACTGGAAGCGTTCCCTATTAATATTACGCCGCTATCACGATCTCCCGAGGCTCGCCTGTCGTTAGGAGAGATGTTTGTACAGATAAGGAGACATTAGTTGGTCCGCGCAAATAAGGTCCGATACTACCCTCGCCGGAGTAGTAGCCCGATCGAGATAGTTGGAGCTCGGATAAAGTCGAGCGATTCTGCCGCGGCTGTCTCATGCATATGGATCCGAGCCGGCCGTCTGACGTCAACTCATTTCTCAGTGGAATAAGTAATAAAGTAGCGCGGGCTGCACTGCAATTGTATGACGGTGTGATTATTTTTCGACCTCTCTCCTACTCGCTTCGCACCCGCCCCGGGGGCCGGAAGGTATTTGACTTTCGGAAGGGCGTTTGCCGCTCGGTACCCTCCAAATGAGAGCTCAAGTCATCCGACTGCGAACGTACACAATTCGTTTACATAACGGCGACGAATGAGACTCCGCATCTCTCGAGGATGAGTTATAATTATATAAACAATGATGCCAGGCCGCCCCGTAATAATGACGGGAACAGTAAGTTCCCCCTGGGGATCGACCCATGTAAGAGGTGCTTCATTAAATACTTGGAACCCGGAGAGACAGAGAGGACTCACCCTCCGCTCTCGGAATTGGCAACAGCGAGAAAGGGTTGTGATGATTGCAATAATAATTACGAGATATTAATAATCCGCGAAGAGCTAGACGGGGTAACGAGCTCTCGGCATTACTTTAATGCACTGAGAACCTGGGGAGATAGTAAACCCCCTGTTCACCCGGCAACCCTTACCAACTCTCGCATTCGCATCTTTCCCCAATCTGAAATTCAGGATTTCCACGCGGAAGAAAAGCTTTCTGGCACATCTTTATCGAGATCATAAAGGTGCGATCGGACCCTCCCCTGTTTTATATTCGAACGGGCGAAACGCCATCAAGGAGAGCGCAGCCCTCGTTACGAATGGGCAGCACTGACCACCTGGGAGGGTACGTGGATCAAAACAAAAGCTCCTTCCCTCGACGGTATGAATCTAAAATATCCTTTAGCCATTCCATTCTGAAACTGCGCACATAACATTCATCGCACCCTGGTCCTGGTGGCAATGATTCCTACGATATTCCATCTCGAAAACACTCGATTACCGAGAAAACGAGACCGGTATTTCTCGCTGGAAAGTTGCCATTGAATGCTTAGCTATTTAATAAGGCAAAAATCAAGTGTCAAGGGAGTTTCAACTTGTCAGGGAAGGGTTGTTTGTCGTTGCACCTGAGAGTTGGAACAAAGGCGTCGTGTCGAAGGGACCGGGGATGGGAGTGCGTCGCGTCTTGGGAGTGGGTAGCGTCACTAGGGAAAACGTTATTAATGATAAGAGGGTGACAGCAGCTTCCACTTGACAGTGGAGTCAGAGTCGAGGCTGACACCGCTCGCCTAATGACGATTAATTCAATGTCTTGGTTAGACGGAGTCAGGGGTGCTGCCATTGGAAACGTCACGACGGGTTTCGGGAACTCGTCCTCGCACGGCATATGGGACGGTACCAGCGTCCCTCCAGACGTCCCATGCCCATTACGAGCTTTTCATGATCCATCGGGAGTCGATTCAGCAGCCCGTTCCTTGAAGAGCGAATGGGTGAGATGGTGAAATGGACGATTATCATACACCCTTTCAAGAGGCAGTTGCTTCGCTCTCAGAAGTGACCAGCGCGGGACGATCTCCCCTTTCCTTAGGTCGTTAACGGCGGTCGTTAAGTGGCCGGCTCTCGATTTCCCTGGATTTTTCCGGGCACGAGGCTTTGTCTGGTAGAGGCACCACTGACATTATGCGCACTAGAGCCCTCGAGAGCATCCGATCGCCATTCGCAACCCCGCTGCGCGGACAAAGAATCCGGAATACGAATGAACCTGCATTTCAACGAGTACGTTTATTTATATCAGAAGGAGGAACTCTGTCAGTCGAAAGGGGACATGGTTTGATGCTATTCTAAATACGTTCGTAAAGGAATTTTAGCACTGCTGTCAATGTACGGTGCTCTGTATTTTACTGGAAAAATACTGTGGACCTTCGAAAGCGTTCATTCCCGCGGAAGTCCTTTTACGATCGACACACAGGGTCACACACGGGGAAAGTGGGGGACGAGAAGGACGTTCGACGTTTAACGACCGAAAACAATCGCGAGGCCAAGCAGGGTTGGCGTGAACGGAATTATATCGTTTTTTACGCGGCCAGCCAGGCCAGCGACGGGAATTCGTGGTCCCTCGCTGAAGAAAAAGCGGAAGGAGCGTGCGTCACTGGGTGACGGAGTAAAAGCAGGGGCTGAAATATTTCTAAAAGGCTCACTCGTAAAGCCGGACCTCATAAAAACGCGTATCTTTGCGCGGCGAGTGCGTCCAGCAGGGCCTGGGAAAAAAATAGCCGGCGGTTCGGGAGGGTGCACGGTGCCGAAGTGGTCCACGGGATGCTGAGGACCTAAAACGACCGGCTCGTCAAACGAAATGTGTCCAGTCCTCGCTAGACAGAATAGCGTGCTTTCCCGTCACCGTTACATTTACATGGATTCGCGAGGGTGTAGCCGGCCTCTCATAAAAATCGCCACTCCACACCCGAAAGAAGAGATCAAGCGGAGGATAAAGTATTTCATTGCGATATTTATGGAGGATGCGATCTCCTGCCCAACACTCTCGCGCCCACGAGATCAGACTAGCTCCATTTAATGGACAGCATGATAGAATTCTTCTCAACATCATCGGCGGGACTGGTAATTATTTATAGCGGGCGATCTCATCGACGTGATATTCGATCTAGCCGGCGAAACTGGCTGATTTACCGAAGTCCGATGATGGAGAGTCTCTCGATTCTCATGCATACTTGAAGATCGCCAAGCCCCAACAGGATATAAGATCCTAGGGATACGCGGGAAATGGGGGGAGTAGGGTTTTATCGGCTCGTGGACCGATTTTCCGTATGTTTCTTGCCCGCTCAATATTTTATCAGCATAATTCGGCTATAACGACGGAGCCAGCTCAACGAAGGCGAGAGTTCCTCTCTCTCTCTCTCTCTCTCTCTCTCTCTCTCGACGCATAGGAGAAGTAAACAGAGCGGACAGGAGCAAAAGGGGCGAGTTAGAGGGGGGCAAAGGGATTCTCTAACTCACATTTACATGTTTCGGTAGGTAGCGACCGATCGTAAAAGCAGACCGCAGTGAGAACAGATAGATAGAGCGAGAGAGATGGAACACATGGCAGGGTAACAGGAAGAAAGATCAAATGGATGGACATTGAAACCAAAAGAGGGAACGGACACGGTCAGAACCGTGTCGGATAGTGATGTCTTTGATGTGAGTAAGAAAGGGTCCCCGACGCCGGGGGATCAGCGGGTCCGGCTGTCCACCGGCGTCCACGACTATCCTAACGCAGGGTAGAACTGAAGTCCGATCGAATTTTCGGCTTGCTCCTACAAAAGAGCGGTCCCTCGGGGAGTTGGCCCATCGATGGGGCGCTCGATACGTTTTTAATCAATTTTATGTATTCGCCGCTAAAAGCACGGCCTCCACACTCGACAGCGTTCGAGCGAATCGAACAGTTTCACTCTGATCCAGTGGTAGAATTCATCCTGACTGAAGGGGCAAACGAACGTGGCCCGACAGAAAAGCGTGCAGAAAACACACACCAGTGAAAATTGGGAGGCTCGCGTGTCCTTTGACTTTCGAGAGCGAGGGTGAGAGGTATAAGTGGCTGAGGGCGACGCTACAGTCGCGATAGGCGACCAATTGGATCCGCGAAGGAGGAAAAGTGAGCAAGTGGATTACTACGACAAACTGAAATTACCCGCAACACAATATGCCTTGTGAGGGTTAGTGAAGGTGAGAGGAGAGAGAGGAGCTCGCGAAAGATGAAATTCCAACTGCTTTGAAGACGCCACCCCACGTCAGGGTAACATCCTAGCCGAACAGGAGCCGGCGTCCTGTATCAAATCTAATTTCAATCCTCCCCGGCCCGCGCCCTTAAACGCCTTCCGCTCTAAAACCACTTTCGTCGAAACACCTTCGCCCATTCCACTGCTACACACTCGAACTAGATCAGCCTCCACCGTAGATTTAAAGTGTCGAAACGAGTTGGCTGGGACGCATAATCCTATAAAGCTAGATGTCACTTGAACAAACATGGTTGGACACGAATTATTGAATATTGTACCTGCCTCATATCCAGGCGTATGTATGTACAGTTCATTGATAGACGGAAAGGGCAGTGGATGATTCATGTAGGAACTCTTTCGCGTCTCTCTGTCCTGCGACCCACTTTTCGTTCGCCCTTGGTAAATAATAAAAGACCGCCGGTTCCAATCGTGATCCCTCGCATGACATGGTCACTCATCTCGCTGGTCTGGGTATTCGAGCGACGGAGCGACAAAACACCACAGTCCCAGGAACAAATACAACTAGAACTGGGAATCATATTCTTCCTACTTGTAAAGTCCTGAACCTCAAACACTGAACCGCACAGAATCGAATTCCTGGCACGAATCCCCCCGCTGAAAATTAGTTTTGCTCCTCTAATTGCGAGGACAGTAATGAGCCTGGAAAATCGAGAATTGAGCCGAGTGCCGAGGATGCTGGATAGCTCTTTGTGTAACAAACGAGGGCTGAAGGAAGAAGTCGAATAATAAGAAGGCGGGATTCAAATATCCTGCGAAAATTAAGGAGTAGGGTGTCGGAGGCGGAGGGGCTGCAGAACGAATTCGGAAACTCTCGTCCTTCGAATCGAGAGGCAGCGGAGCGCAACTGCCTACTCTTGAAATTGTACCCCGAAGACAAGGAGCCGTGGGGTCGATAACCAATTAGCTAACCCCACGACAAGGGCTGGAATTACGCGTAAACAGTGGCAACGCAGGCAGGAATGACGGCAACCAGTTTCAGGGGCATGGTGCCACTCTTAAACTTTCATTCCCCCGTGTCGCCTCTCTTTAATTCGTCTTGTTCCCTAGCATCACTCGCGCTCTCAGAGTAACGAATGTATCCAGCATCCCGTGGCAAATGGCTCGAAGTCGATGGCTAGAGCGACCCGATAATGAAATCCTGTGTCCACCCGATTAAGCTTTCGCGACACTCCGCCGGCGAAAGTGTCCTCAAATGGGCCACAAATACTTGCCCAAAATACTGTGGGGTGCCATCATCCTCGAAAAGGCGAGGCTCGCCCCAGAGACTAATAAAGATGAAATATCGTCTCGCAGGGGTATTCGGTCATCGATCAGAGAACAGGTCCGATGGAAATCACTGCGTAATAGAGTCGCGCCGTTAAAAAGCCCATAGGCCTGCAAACCGTTTGTCCAAGAGCGTGGAGGCTGGAAAAAAAGGGTGGAGTCACTCGTATAGAAAAGGGGAAATGATGGCGGATGCATGTATAGGTGGCATCGAGGGAAAGAGTAGTCTCGGATCGGACGTGCGAGCCTGACGCACGTCACGTCAGGCACACACACGTCGGAGATGAAGCTCAACCAGTAGTCTTGCATGGCCGATGGACCGAGCGAGGGATGCATACCAACCAGGTTTTTTGCCCGCCGGCAAATTTGTCAATGGACCCTGGGGGCGCTGGCGAATCCTCCCTCACGGGAATGCCTGCCCCCCTCTCACCCAGCCTCATCTCTCGCTTCACGTGCCGTCGATCATCCTCATCCGTCGCATAGACACGCTCCGCCGCTCGAAAATGCTGAGGCGCGAACTACCCCTTAAAGAAGTCGAGCGAGCGCCCAGGGTATCGAGGGCCTCCCACCTTTCAAACCAGCCACTTCACTCTCGGGCGCGCGAGGGGAAAGAATCGGCAAGTAAATATACGAGTGATGTAATGTTTTGCATAGGCAAGGAGGCAAGGGATCGCCCGTTTAAATTTGTTTGCTCCAGCCCCGTCGTTACTCCTTACCCACATTAATGCTGTAATGCGCGCCTGATGCCTCGTTGCCTGGGGGATGATTGATCCATGAATATCCCCAGAGGGATGCCGTTGCAGGATCTAAAGACAATGTAGTCGCACGCATCTCGACTGCTGATACATGTAAATGGAGCCGTCATCAGAGGAATACAGGAATGTCGAGGAAAAGAACTCAGTAGAACTCGCGATCCCAAGGTAGTCTTAAAGTCCCATTCGTCAGAGTCTCTCTGGTTTCATCCAGCGCGAAATTCTGTATCGCCCTCCCGGCTAAAAGTCACACACTTTCCAACAAAGTTTCCAGTCCGTTAGCAGGCCGTATCGCGAGAAAAACACGTCTTGCGGGAGGGGGGTGCAATGTGTGGCAAAAAGCAGATGCGAAGGTGGCTTGGGGGGAAGGGGTACCGGTGAGAGCAGACGCGACGAGTCTAGACTAGACGAGGAGCCCCGGGAAATGGATGGATGGTCGTTCGCAATTTGGCCCCCCAATAACCACGACACAAAGTAGCCAATTTATAATCCCCTCTCTCCCGCTCGCCAGAGCTCGGTGGGTACTCTTATCAAGGTACCTGTTCCTCCAGTGCTACGCTGTCGTTTGCCTCTCAGTGTCCTCTTGTCCTCCTCCTCTTTCTCCTCCTCGAGCGATCCGAGACTCGCTTATTTTTCCTTCCAGCGCGTATTATTCGCCAGACTGCGGGAATCCGGAGACCGATAAGCTTCGGAGCTGGCGAGCAATGGGGCGAGAAATTAAATTTCTCCATTAGCCCCTAATAGAGGCACGCGCGTCGCGCGGACTGCCCGATTTACTTACTTAAGGGTGAGTTTCGAGAGACGAATGCAGAGTCATTTTGCGGCCAAGGGCGCTCATGACTGCTGCTTATCGATCCGCATCGCCAGCAGAATAGCCCCGGGCCATTCTAGAATAGGGTGGCCCTTTTAAATTAATACCGGTCATTTGCCTGGCGAACTCTTGACAGGAAAAATTGGGGTGGTCAAAAAATTGAGGGCGGTGGGATCGATCATTTCAGAAAAGCGGCCAAGCTGCAAGTAGAACGCCGCTGCGAGGAGTGCGCGAATCATTTTCACACCGGGGGCATTCTGGCGATGATGTATGTGTACCCAGCGTTTCACGCTTGAGATTTACGCAACCTGGAGTGCCGCTTGAAATTTCGCTGCCAGTGGCACTGGGGTGAGATCGTTACATTGGAGGCCCCTTCATATGTAACATACAAAGTCGGCTAGATTTATGATGGTACACCCATGCTAGCGTGGCAGATTGTCGAGTGCACCTTTTCGTTTAAACGTGTTATATTATTATGGAAAATATAAACTACTGTATTTAATTAATACAGTAACGATGCTGATGTGTAGAAGTTATAATAATGTTTAAATGTGAAGCTCGTCTCAAGAGACTGGCATGAGCTTCGGCTCCCCATCGTAAATCTCGCCAAGTGTACAACCATTTTCTGCTTACAGAGCTCTTGGACGCCGTGCCGGATGGTTAGTCGGCCTCTTGCTCTTCCCACGAAGAGCCGAAAATTAATTGCCCCCACAGAACACGAGGGGTTCCTTCACGAACAAAGAAAACGCGTCCGACTGCAGAGCTAAGAAAGGTCATGCATCTACGATCGATTGCGCGCAGGACCATTGACGGAAGGGCATTCCCGGCTATAATTCTCGCTCTACTCGCTTCTAATGGTCCTTCAAGGAAGAATTTATTGCTCCTCGCCAGAGGCACTGCGGGAAAATTGGCAGTGCTAGCAATATCCAAGCATTATAGGCGCTTGTCGCATGCGTGAAAAAACGATATAAAATATTAGATCAGTTTAAAGGCTCAAACCGTACAAAAAGCTGTATTAATTTTTGGGAGAATTCTCTGAATGATCTACAACGGATTGGGCAACTACAGTCATTAGGTTCGCATATGGACAAGCTAATTGATTGAAAAATTAGTGGGACGCCTGCACTTCCACTCATTTAATTTAATAGACTTTGGCCTACTGATCCAGTTAACCCTTTCACGCTTGCCCTAGGGCCAATTCCAACCAAGGACGGAAGCGAGGTCACGCGCACCAAAGGTACGCAGTCGGCCGATGGTAGAGGACGGCACAAGTCGCCGCTATAGACTCTAATTGCTCCACATTAATGTTAATTACCCCGCATGGTTTTCACATATTTAATAATCCCAAATCTTATTTTTTTAAATAGCTTTTCTCATTGATAAATAAAGTCAGCATATTCGATTTTAATACCCTCCTACCTGATATTTGAATCCTAGTGTTCACACGGCAGGATGCAGGAGACAATCCTCCCGAATCGGCGGCGCGTCATCCTCAGGAGTTTAATTATTATCCGCCCCGACGAAGCATCGCGTTTCTGTCAGGGCGGCTGACGGACGGATTTTCGCTTATATGACGTGCGACGTGGCGTGTAATTAACTGGAAGTCAATTATAGGCGAGGCAGTCGTGCTTTTTCAAAGCTTCGACGTTCTGCCGGTGCTCATAGACCGATCACGATTGCACCTGACATCCCATTTTCCAACCCACCCTCCCTGCGCCCTTCGTGGGGGGAAAAGATCAAACACCCTTTATAGACACACAAAACACGAGCATGCAGAAATTGGCAGGCAAAGACGAAAAAACGTATTCAATTTATTAATACAACAAATGTACATACTCTGCTTATACTCACCGTTGCTCGTATACGTATATGTATGCAATAAGGACTAATGAGTTACATAGATAGGTTGCTTAGGTTTTTTGTTGCATTTATTATTATTTCTTCATCTTTAATATAGGTATTCCATTACTAAACATATAAAAGCGGTATAAAGCTCGATCCTCACACGCTGTCTATGAATAATCGTCGCGTCTTACACAGTTCTCCTTAAATTGCCGTTTAAGAAAAAATTTTCATCCTCCCCACACTATCTCTCACACCGTGTGTATATCTTTATTCCTTTTTAAACCTAGGCGTATCCGTAATGCGTTAATGCTTATAGTGTACTCCTTGAATTGCGTCCATGCCGGCCCCTCTCGGTAGTCGCCTCAGCGCGCGAAAATCATCGCTCGAACGAAACGAAATGAATAATCGAGAAAGAAGGTCGGTTGGGGGCCGAGCGAGGAACGACCCCGGGCGGCAGGACGCCTAAGCCCGAAAAACTGCCAGGACCATATTGACCGTGTCCTCCGCTCTGTCGAGAGCATCGATTAATTAACGCGAAGACTCGCACCGCACGACAATGACGACGTCTCCCCGAGCACGAGCAACCGTGGCCTCGACCTCAAGCCCCGATTCATCGCGGCCTCAACCTCGCCAAAGTCACCTCGAGCAAAATATTAAAAGACTAAGGACGACCCCTTCTTTCGAGATGCGGAACCCTCGCACCACACCATTTCCATTTGGTTCGCCAGACTGCGACTCAATGTGATACCCGATTATTATTAGGGAATTATTAGGAGATGACTCAGTGGTAGACTCGATGGTACGAATTAGTGAGGGCGCACCTCGAGGGAGGGGGTCGAGGTGTTAAGCACTAGTTCTCGATCGACACAGCTTATCGATAATATATCTTTCTCAACCGTAAATCATCCTTCGTTACTTTCCGCTTTTTCGTGCGTCTATCTTCCCCTCAAAGTCGCTGGCGGGGCTACCGGCTCCTGTTCTCCACAGCTCACACACTCCCTCTATCGCTCTGCTTTTTCTCACGATTTCTCGCACTATGCGATCCCTGATTTCTGCTGATCATCCGTCTCGAGAGCAAGACGAACGGGTCCCCTCGGGCGAGCACTGCGATCCTTTTGACTCGCCTTCAAGCCTATGTCTGACTTCATATTTCGGCAGGAACGTCCAGCCGATCCTTATTCGGCGCCCAGCGCCGCTCTCGCTGTACACTTCCGGAAGGATATTTGTTTTTGCTCTTTCTGCCCGCTCTTTAAGTGTCGCTCGAGGAGAACGCATTCGCACTGGGCTTACAACACAATATAACAATTCGATGCCGCCGACAGATCTTCCAATTCCCGCAAGTCTCGTGCGCGATCGGGTCAACCCCTCGACGCGAGAGTCCGCAATTAGACAAAGCTTACAACCTTGAGTCCACAGCTTCGAACATCGGCAACGAGCCCGAGCCACTTGACTATCATACCAAGGTGGCTGAGCATTTGTTACAATCATGCTAGTTCCTTATTCGACGTGTACTGCACAAGGGCGACTGAGAAAGGGGGGAGTTGTATGGCACGGGCTCGTTGCAAGCGATCGAGTCACCATTCCCTGATATAGAAAATTGAATAACTGTCGGCCCGCGTCACCGGTCTGTTCGGTACCCGCCAGCTAAAGGTACAGTGTAGTATCTAATAACCCGAGTTAGACTCTCGCCCTCCAAGCCAACCAAACAAATATAGTCGCATACAATTACAATACGAATTCTTAAATATCAACTCTTATACTCTAACGATAGAATGATAATAATAAGTGTTCTCGCGGCAGCAGCCTAGACTGACTGCCCGGCACACCAGCCCCAGCCGGATTCGAGCCACCGCCGCCGCCGCACGCGCAGTACATATACGTTAGTGTTGTGTATATCATATACTTTTTCACTTCTTTCACTACCCGCCCATCGCTCATCTGTTCAATAGAGGTTTTCACCGCGATTTCTATGCATCGGAGAGTATGTGTTACTCGCTATGTGTTCGGGCTGTCCATCGCCATTCGCAACAGTCGAGAGCGGCTAATGATCCTCGAGTGTACACTTGAAAGCCTCTCTGTTAGTGTTCCTGTGTCGAATATATATTTATATGTATACATATATTGTACACGAGTCTCACGGAAGAGGAGCGTTTGCTTTCTTATCCAGAAATAGGAAAGTAACGGCGCCGAGATACGCTGGATTTCGCGTCTCCCCTGCAATATCGCAATCAGGAGACACACTGGCTTCCTTCGCCCTCATGACTATTAGCATTCTCGTTGTACCGGCTACTTATTGTTCAGGATATCGCTCTTGCTCGGACTGAAGGCCAACGCTGCGTCCTTAGTTACTGAAAATACACTGGATTCTGAGGTCGAAAGTTCAGTCCACTTTTAGACAGCTATCGAACTGGATTTCGGGACGCCACGCACTTGCTGGAACGGGGCCTGATACTACGTGGGGGAACTGTACAATTTTGCCGTTTGTCACTGGTCCGAAAAAATGTGCCTTCGGGAAAAGTACACTGGCTGCGCTTACTGTCTCGACCGAGGGCGACCGTCTACCTCTGCAACGCGCGCGTTTTTGCATGTTCTTTTTTTTGGTAGAGCACTTTTGAATAGATTTTTATCAAAAATATAGATCCATACATGTGTATATGTGGATACTCATTTGCCGGCCCACATTCAGCCCTGACGCACACCCTCGCAAGCATACGGATCTTTTCGCACTGACTGTCAGCCATCCGAGCCGCGGCATCGACTGTCCGCCTAACGCTCCAGTCAACTGACGAATATTCGAAGGCTCAAGCAAGTCTTGAACTTTCGGATATGGAGTCATCGAGCCGACAGTGTTCGCCGCACAATTACCGTCACTCTTAAATCGTATTATTCGCGTGAGAATTCGTCGCCGTCGGTCGAGCTGTGAGGTAAGACTGTGGGGTTCCGGGGGTGGTTTGGGCGTAGGAAGGAAAAGAAGTTTTCCCTTCTCCCGAGATAGTACAGGCCATTCCGCGAAACGCGCTCATCCCTTTTATAGTACTTTATATTAGTCTTCAAGATACTACCACTTGTCCTACTAAAGATCAGTCTGCATTATTGAGGCTGTAAGTCTTCCGAGTATACGGCGTCGAACGTACAAAGACGACGCCTCCAAAAGGCGGGTAAATGTCTCAGAAATCGAAGGCTGGAATAGTTTATGTTTCTCGAGTCTTATTTTTCGGCAGTTTGTATTGACCAATCCACGCCGCCGTGCTCTCCCTACACACATCTACGGGAATAAGAAGGACTTATGAACGAGCAACGCTCGGTATTGCTATGTTTCGTAGAGTGGGCGTGCTCTGCGCGTGTTCCCAATCAAGAGCCATCATTTCTCATGAATCGTTTAGCCAAAAAACGCGACCTCGTGCACACAATCGGCAAAGATTTGCTTCGCTTCGTCATCGAGGGGAAATTTCATCGGTTTAATTTCGTTCGGCCTGGCCGAGAACACTGCGCCGTCTAGCCCCTGGCCTATTGCGGATATGCTATTATTTATCTATCAACTTTAACAGAAGCGACACGATCTCGGCGAGCACGGCTTCGGGACCCGTATTGGTTTGCTCCTAGAAATGATCCTGGTACAACCGAGCAAGTCGTACTGACTGATTGAAATGTGGGATGAAGAGTAAGTAGTTTCGTTTGGGGGAGGTTGTGTTGTCGATTGTGATGTGGTCGGTACGTGTTGGGTGTGGCTCGCGTGTGCTTCCTGTGTAGACGTGTACCTCGTCGGTATCGTAATAATAGTATTTACACGACTCTTAGATAAATGTAGTAATTGGTTTAAGAGGCCAAAGCGGAGACAGCTAGAAGGAAATAGTTCTCTTCCATCGGGTTCCAAGGTTCCGTCTCCCCTGTCCAGTTTCGCCATTACACGTGGCTGCATGCAAATAGAGAGACACACCGAAATTCTAACTACATACTGATGATCATCGTCGCATCCAGAGAAGACAAGCTAACTCTCTTTCTTCCCACAAGCGAGAGTTCTCTCCTTCTCTCTCGCGGAGGAGAGACACGGATTTTGCGACTCCCTGCAATTCTGTTATACCATCTCACTTAAGACCAGCTCAGTAGGACTTTAAGTTTCCTCGCAAAGGGCGCCCCCTCAAGGGGCAAAACAACGAGAATAAAACTTTCAAAAAGAGCTTGAAACAACGAGTACTAAACACGATCGTTCGATTCCGAATTCTCTTGCAACAAGAAGGACTCAAGGGAAGAAACCTACAAGGGGAGAATACCGAGGCAAATGTCGAATAGGAATAAGTGTGGGGTCGACGTTCTCGTTGTGCAATCAACTGCTATTGGAAACACTTTGAACTTCAACCATCCATGCTAGCATGGATAACGTAAGAAGACCGGAAAAGACACCGCTGAACGATTGGGGAAAGGATTTTTTGCAGCCGTATCTTAAGTGCTAATGGCAGTTTCGACCAGTTAACGTACAGGTATGTATACGTGGAGATATACATAATATATATATATATATATATTTATATGTGTGTATGTTATCGTACCGCGATAATACGTTTAACGTTTAATGGACCTAGTCCTAAATTATAAATTATATATATAGACCATATAAATCATTTGTTCATTTTCATATCGCTATATGCAATAATTCCTACACCAGGGGAAAACATCTGTTAAACATCATCTCTCTCTCTCTTTCTCTCCGCCTAATATTACCTTTTTCTTCACCCGCGTCGATCACCTGCTTCCTCTCGACATTATTTCTACTCACACGGAAAGTCCCAGCCACTCCTATCCTCTGACTAACACACGCCTATTACTCATTCTCACGCCTCTGAATCACACACAAGCGCACTCACTGATAATTGCCAATTCTTCGCACCCTTTCCACAATGACTCGCCTTTCTCACGCATACACACACATTTTCGCACGCTCACACTCGCATCAGATTTTCCTGCCGCTTCCTCGCTAACATCCTATCCCTCGCTCGATATAATTATCCATTAGACGAATTTGTACTCTTATGGGGGGGTGGTACCGGGAGGGAGCCCAGTCCACTGCGTCTTCCAGGACACGTTTCCTAAGTGCTCCCCTCTGAATTGGCGCAATGTCATTCCTGTCTCTTCAGTCGCGCCAGCACCACGCCTTGACAGAGGGGTAGCCTGTGACGGCAGTGATCAACTGGGGCCCCGAATGAGCCGTGCCGTTCGCGCATTCACCGCGTAGTAAGAAAGATGTTGGAAACAAGTCGAGCGGGCTCGAAACGTCTGTCAATTAAATTAAAACTCGACGTGCATCGGAGGCGCCCGACAGACCGGGCGCCCTTTTCCCCCACGATGACGTCCCGGTGCAGCCGCAATTATCCGCGGGAAAGCGGCGGTAGCCGGATAATAAAGAAACGAGCGGTATGATCGATGATCCGATCAAAGCGATTCGTTCCGCAGGGTGGGATGAATGAACGCAGACCGGCGAGAAGGGCACGGCTCATTTTTCGCATCGACGAAAATAACGCGGTGAAACGAAAAGGAAAGCTGGTGGGCTCTCGTCGTGAGTAATGACGAGAGCGCACGGTGGTTGTTAAAGGGCTAATCCGAAATGATTGGAGAACGGAGCTTGCCGAACTTGGCTCTCGATACTACTGCTGCTCTTCTCCTCCGCTCTCTTTCGCTCGTCTGGAGCCTTCTGGGTCCTCCTCCTTTTCCTTTCTCCCATTCCGCATTCACACGTCACGCATTCGAGACTGCTTTTTACTTTATACGTCGCGGTGCGCTCACGTCGCCCGCACAATTTGCCCCGGAATTTTGCGCCTTGGAAAAGCTTTGTACGAAAATACACCAATTATCGTGGAGGAACTGTGACACCGGACGGGTGTTCCTCGCCAATCTCGAATGACGACGCAAACGCACCGCATCTTCTAAGCTACGCGAAAGTGGGGAATAGCTTCGACCGTGCTTTCAATCACTACGAGAGCGAAAAGGTATCCTACGATTTATGATTGACGCCTGTCCCCCCTACCAAGCTTCGGGGAGGACTGGCCTGACTCTGCGGGACCTATGGTCCTCGTGGAACCTACGATATCAAGAGCAAACTGCTACAGATTCCTCTATATGTTATGCAATATGTGTATACGTATGTTAAGGATGGTTAATATAGAGATTAGTCAAAACCGACGATACGACTATTCGTGTAAATCCCTTCAAAAAAGCTCCTTTGTCGCGCGACCTAGACTTTAGTTTCCCTCTTCCTTCCTGACATTCTCGGCAAGAGCCGAACGTCGTCTCGCGCTCCTCTTCTCCACAAGCACCTGCGCTCTTTCCTGTTAGGAGAACGATCCTGTATTCAAAGTGCATACGTGGAAAAGACTGTGCTCCCGGAAAGAGACGAACAGGCTCTTCTCAATACGGGGCAGTAAGACATGGAAAGGCTATCGCAATTTCGTATTCCTCCTCTATTGCTTTTAGATCCTCTTCGTCGTCTCTAACGGTCCTGATCTTGCACGCCGCCCTGGAACGACTTACATCCACCCGAACAACAGAAGGAGAATCGCACACGCTCGACGAGGGATCTGATGATAAATAAAAGGAATGTGAGAGGTGATGATGGTGGAGGAAAGAATCGTAGACGATGCAAATTAAAGAAATAAAGTTTAATATTGTCTTTCAAACGGACGGGTTGGATTAAAAAAGTAAAGGGGGGGGGTGACGATGACGATAATAGCGGGGAGGTTGTTCTGGTGGTCAACGCGAAACAACAGACGCCCCTAAACTTGAAAAAAAAAACTCGTCCCTCGTTAAGCGCCCACTCAAAAAGTCGCATAGAAAAGCTTCTAGGGGCGGCTTGCTACAAAAACGCGCTCTCACGCCTTAAATGTTAAAGTGTATCGCTTTCGAATACCACGTAGCCAATTACGGGTTCCTCTCGTGGCGTTGTCTTCTAGCCGATGCGAACGCGCTCTACCGCCGCGCGGTAACGATACCCAAACGAAATTTGAGCTAATAAATAAAATAAATTACCTTCATCTCGCTCTCAGGCGCACGCGATACATGTTTTAATGCGAAGTCTTTGCTTCGGGAGGAAAATAAAAATAATAAATTCAACTAAACATTTCCTCCGAGTTTAATGCGATTTGGAAACGCGGCTGTTCAGTATCGTTTGAGAGGACGCGCGTGCGCTCGTCGGGAAGCATCGCCACGCGTCATTAAAATTTAACACACACTATACGAACGACGTGCTCGGACGTAGATATTCTCCGATGGAGCGGCAATTGCTTTGCACAAAAATCTGTGACTTCATTGTCCCTTTCTCCTTCTCGCTTCGATTTCGCATGACCTCTCCGTTAGATCCTTGTCTGTAACATTTAGCTCTCTCTGCCTCTCTCTCTCTCTTTTTCTCTCGCTCCTGTTATCCGTCAAATCTCGTATAACTTCATCGGCGTCATCATCGTGAAGACGTACCATTCCCTCTTAAATACACTTCTCTGACAGTTGTCCCGTTTGGTCCTCACTACCAGCATGATTAATCGCTTTTGCTTTTTTGCAATGCAAAACGCTTGTTTACTCGGATTCTCTTGGATCGCTTCCATGCCTGCCGTCCGATCGGTTTCTCCTCTCGAGTTCTTACTGATTACAATTTACTTAAAGAGTACGAAAGCTAGTGCCACACGTGTAGAGCCTACTATGCCTAACGCTTGTATACCGATCGAGATGATTAAGTTAAGTGATAATTAGCGAGTCGAGTAAGTATGAGATTACTACCAAGTATATCGACGACAATCTAAGCCTTCCGCATGTCTCCTCTTCTTTCGTGTTTATGTCGCCTGGCGCTGATTTCGAGGAAATCTCGCACGAGATTTTCGTGGCTCGCGTCTCACCACCGAAAGGGCTAAGCCGTGGCACGCTCCTAAGCGCTTACACAAGTTTTCTCACTAGTTTTAACCCACCCTTAAATTAAACTTAATGTTCACACCGTAAATTTCGTAAAGCTTAGCGCGTTAAAAAGTTTTTCAGAACCCTTTTCACCCAATTAGACAAGTGCCACCGACACGCCAGCCGGTTGCGCACTGTCGCCGCTTAAAAAAATAGGGTACAAAAATTATCCATCTAAATTTGCCGACTTACTACACCGCCAAATACCTAGAGAGTCGCTTCGAAATTTCACTTTTGTAAACACAGCCGAATAAAAATGCCCCCGAAATAGTACGCGTCTAAATCCAATCGTAAGAAAGTCCTTAAAATTTAGCTCCCACTAATGTCCGATTCGTCTTAAGTCGATTTACGCTTTTGCGCGCGCGCGCGATTACAATATCCAATGTCGGAGAAATCTCGTATAAAAAAGTTCGTCTACCCTTAAGTTCCACCGTAAACTTAGCCCTCTACATTACACGCGACATTACTACTCGTATCATTGCCAATAGAAATTGGAAAAAATTGCTTTTCTCGTCTTCTCGCTCTCATCGGCGTGAATTCTCTTTTCGCCTCCTTCTCGTAAAAAGGGTTGGCTTCGTCTCTTTGGAGGTCGATCCTCGTTCTCCTTCTCTCGTGCGCTTCCTTCTCTGGTTAATTGGTGTTTAATTACAGTGATAGCGCGACACTACCTTACGCACGAAAGGGTATGCCTTGCAGTCTTACGCGGATTGTGTCAATGTGACGTATACACCTTTTGGAAAATGGGTCCGCTTGTCGTCGGCCCTTCTCTCACGTTTCTAATCGAAGACAGTCCGCTCGCACCGAATATCCCTTGGCGGCTGGTGCGTTCTTCGCACATTTTACGATCGTGGGTGCCCATCATGGCCCATGTCGTTCCTACTATGGTATACGAGAGCTGCGGGACCACGAGACGACTGGACCATCGTAAGAATGGACTGACTGCGCTCTCCATGGGAATAGTCGATGCGGGCAGATATCTCAGGAATGACTACGTT
Source organism: Crossocerus cetratus (assembly GCA_963675795.1). Lineage (NCBI taxonomy): Eukaryota > Metazoa > Arthropoda > Insecta > Hymenoptera > Crabronidae > Crossocerus > Crossocerus cetratus. The sequence continues at coordinate 14,109,973 of OY776666.1, read as the reverse complement.
CATTTAGCGATATAAGAAGTCTGAAAGAGACCCGCCACAACTATCGGCGGGGTGAAAACTACCGTGCAAATTGGGGAGGTAGGTATACATAGAGAATTACCATTATATACACTGGTGATCTGGTTATGTGTACGAAGAGGAAGGGAGTAGTAGCACACATGCACACGCCATTCAGACACATCGGTGAAACCCCTTCCGGAAATTAGCTGTAAACGGGTTTTGGTAGTGGGGGACCTTACGAACTAACGATTAATACGCCTCTGCTAAGACTTTAATTACGACTTTTGCGTGCACTCCACCCTCTTTCACTGCCGATACATTTGAACTCGCTCTGTGTCACTCGTTCGTTCACTCTTCTCACATTCGTCCCCTGTCCGACTCGCACCCTCTCATTCCACTCACTCGCTGTACACTTAGTCACTTGCACTCTGTGAGTTCTCACTCTCTCTCTCTCTCTCTTGTCTATTTTCGTAAATGTATCTAGAATATGTAGTCCTGAGCCTAGTCGAAAAGAGCAATGAAAAATCTGAGAAACCGATCACTCCATGAGTGCGCGATCAGTACGAGTGCTTAGTCATCGTTCCTGTATCCCGGTACGCCTGGCTTTTCTCTCTCGCTCTCTCGCACTTCCTTCCTGGTTTTCACGCACTATTGGAATCACTGTTGGATCACGGCTCGCGAGCATTGGAACGAAGGAAGGTGGCGGATGATGACGAACCGAATGGCAAAGCTGGGGTGTTGAATCCGGTGCGCCTCGGAGCCGTGATCCAAGTGTCCCTGTACCTGCTTCCGTCGTTAATAACTCTTTTCGATCGAGATATCGATTTGCGTATCCACCATTTTTCAGCTCACCCGGGCGCCCCTCATCCCACGGCTCATTTGCGATGATGCGTTTGGTACTAGTGGCTCGGATGGACCAACCTGTCCAACTGAGACGGCTGGTTTATGCCCCGAGCTTTTAAAAGCTCGATGGATCTCTTGGACCCCAATAAAGAACCTACTAAGCCCGGTTCGAACGGGTACCACCGACTCTCCAGGTAATCCTGACCCCCAATGTTTCGGGATCACGGAGCCCGGAGTTCGGAAAGCTCGCGGGAGTAAAGGGAACCCGAGGTGTTATAGGATAATAACAACATTATGTTCCTATGTACATTTGTACCTTAGCCAACGTATCCAATCAATCGATTCAGGCCGAGCTCTTAGCCTCCCCCTTGATCTCTGGATGGGTTGATAAGAAGTTTAGGGATAAGAAGCTTGTCATTGATTTTCAGGAGCAGAGACTCTCTAGTGATTTGGCACCGCAACAGTTTGCCTGCTCATTCTTGGATTTCAATATACGAATACTTGTCTTTCAATGGAAATCTTGCAATATCACGGCATGGACTGGGAGAACTCGGCCCCGATAATCGTAGAGTCTGAAAGACAGCCGGTGTGTGTACTATTTGTGATCTTTGACGAGCGGCGCACCTGCTTCCCGATGTCAATTCCGACTTGGTGGAAGTTGCGTCTGCCTCGACGAGCCTGGGCTTTGCGATCTGTACTATTGAGCAATTGGGCAAATTGAAAAGTCTAACAGGGCTTCAATCTTTCTTCGACTCAGATGACGTCTCTCCTTCCTCTGCTCTTACCCGTTTTCCCCTCGGGAAGCGATGCCGGTCGCTCGCACGGAAACAAACAAAATTCGCTCTCCAGTAGCGCACTCGATAAAATTTCTTCCTCGCTCCTAACGTTCCGTATAACAATCATCGGGCAATGTACATTAATTACACGTATCCCACTTAAAGGACCATTATTACTGGGATAAATTTATAGTGCTCGGGAAAGTGGAAACAGTGGGGGCTCTCTGAGACTTGCGCTGCTAAGGGAGGGAGTGAGATTTATAATCTGTTAAAACTTAATCGGGACTCGACGACGCGGAGGGCGACCGTATGCGACGATCGATCAATCACATAAGATGATGATCGCCGATACCTCATCGCTCCACGTCCGCGGAAGTGCCTCTCGATTCTTCATTTAATCCGTTTTATAGTATGCACATCTCATATGGTTTTCTCACTTTGTACGTCTTTCGATAAAGTCGACGGACAGTGCCGCGCGATTCGGTTAATCCTTCTAATTCAGTTACACATTTCTTCCTCTCACTCTCTCGCTCTCTCTCTAACACACACACATACACAAACTTTCTCTCCCCCTCTCTCTTTCCTCTTTCTCACGCTATTGTGTCTTAACATTCACTCCGCACAAGATCAATCATGTCATCCATCGCCCCAATCATGCTCGACCTCTTTTACTCTCTACTTTAGTGATCTGAAATTGTTCGATCTGGAAAACAGAAAAATCACTAGGCCATCGGAGTAACCAGATGAAACTTCCTATCACAAATACCAATGTGAATCCAAGAAAACTCCGATCTGATTACGTATCCGTGGCTACGGTATTCGTAAACTGTACGTTTCACTGGGCGGAAACGATAATGTAAGTGGGAAAACTGGTATAATGGTATAGTCAACACAACGAATTGCTTACTTGCTCATCCTAGCGATAACTAAAAGTAGTGTGCTCTATATTTCTTCGATCGATGTGTCGCTCAGGCTATTCCTTACCGTAGAATCATTAGCTCTATTCGTATCTAGACGCACTTAGACGCGTAGTGCGTTCTCTATATGTTACACACTTATATGGCTTTCGCGGCGGATAATCGAGTAGGCTCGCGCGTCCATTCGGTGCCTACGATCACTTAAACCAAACGGAAACCGGCTGTCGTTCCGTATAAAAGGAGGATTCTCCCGCACTCTGCCTGTAAATGAATCAAGAAGACCAGACGCCATCCCGGGGTCGCGCCGTTTAAAACCCATGAAAAGAAAACGTCAGGCTATGTGCAGGAAATAAAGAGAACAGATAGAAACCGGAATATAATGAACGGTAGTTAAACGCAACTTAGTTGGGTGCAATTGCGACCCTCGGAGAACCGGACTGGACCGTGCGACATCATTAGCTAAGATAAGCGTTAAATACACCACGAACAGCATCATCAAACGATGATGACTCGCTCTCATTTTTTTTTTGTATTTTTTCTCAATATGCGTACATGAATTCGCAGTGGTTCCGATCTTCCGAAAGGAGTTTGTCGCACGCTTCACGTATGGATCGAGCCTGTCTGTAAACCTGATCACGAGCCGGTCGATAAATCGAATCCAACTCTTTCTATTGATCACAAGAAACTATCACCATTTCCCGCGAGTGGCACCATAACCCAGCCGCTCCAGCGGGCCGGAAGACAGGCACTGACTGAAGGGTGGGTTACTGATGAGCGGTATTCGCCTGTCCTGTATCATTATTATGTATTATATTCGGCTAATGTTGATCTCGGGCCTGACACGGAGCCAACGAAGAACAAAAAGTAAAAACGAAACAAGAGACAAAAATGGACTAATACACACACACACACACACATTACGACGTCACGAGTTTCTTCTCTCCTACCCTCTGCTTGTGCCGACTAACCCGCTGGGTGACACGCACAAGTGTAATGATGCACAACCGGCAGCAAACGCGAAAGAAACCTCTCGCACGCGCTCCCGATTACGGCCGACAATTGATTATTAATTGCGATTACTAAAGATCATGTTGTCTGCATGTGTACCTCCTCTGTCTGTGTATGAGTGCGACCGATTGTTTGAGGCACGATATGCCCGTGAGTGTCGGCGAATGGATGACTGTGCAGGCCGAAGGATCGCCCGGCGATCTTCCGAGAGTGGACACGCGCTGCTCCCCGAGACACATTGGCCAGAGAATATACATGATGTCAGGGTGATCTCAGCTTCTTCGTTGTCGTTCTCTCGCCATCTTTCACGGGAGGAAATGGATATCTTTTGGACGATTCGGGCGCTTATTGTCTCCGTGGTTTCGTAATGGGACCCGCGTCAGTCCCTCTAGTACGTAAAGAGGGTTCGAGATACTGTCGACGATCTGTGTGCCGTCAGAGAGCAACGGGTGTATTCGGATGTCTGTCGCACGATCGCTCGGCGGATGAGTGTATATTCTGTGTGGTGTGCTCGATGGATATAATATGCATGTATTCCTAAAGAGACCATAGACACTACGGCACGCGCTCCTTCGCGCGCGGGTGTATGCTTTTAATATATATATATATATTTATGTATATATAATATATATATGTATGTACCTATAGTTGTCTAGCACAGCTGTAAAGAACCTTACACGCTAAGAGACAAAAAAACCGATGATCCTTAATCATAGATATCAGATATATATATATACATACTTTAGTATATTATCTGAACTGCGTTCGATTACCCGCGAAAAGAGAACGACTCAAAGAACAACCGATATATAATTGCAGGATAAAATTTCTCGCCTCCACTACTCTCTAAACGCCTCTCTTTCCCTTGGGTATTTCATAATATGACACGGCAGCCTATCACTAGAACGTTTCGTCCACTCGCCGACACGATCTACTTTCCGGCACCACCTCGAGCTTCGTTCGTCGGACAGAATTGATGGAAGTAATAGTGGGATAACCAGTGTAAAATCGTGGCGACGCTTGGCGACGCCGAGTCTCTAGAATTCAACGAAATTCAAGGATATCTCTTTGGGCGTCGGGCCTGTGAGCGCCGACGTAAATGAGAAGAAGGACCCCTTAACTATGCGAAAACACCGTCGTTTCATAAACTTACTATTTATCGATGATTCAAACCTTCCCTCCCTCCATAATGACTATATGCTAAACTCTATTCATATTTCAACCACTCATTAACCTCTCTCTAAATCCGTCATCAAGACCCTCCCCTGCAAGCCATCCTCGCACATCTAAACCCCTGCCAACGCGGTTCATAGTAAGTTCACGGACACAGGACATATCGAATTATAGTAGCTGGTACGTCGCGGGGGCCAGTGTCGATGCGATTAAATGACCACTCGATTCCTTAGCAAGAGAGAGAAGAATGAAGGAGCGATCGGGACACGTCGATCGACAATTGCGCTGACGGGGCCCCCGCGGATTCTCTCTGTATAAAAACGTCGACGTACAAAAAGGTTCGCTCGATCGACTGCCTGGCCGAGCGGCGAGAGCTCGAAGAGTGCGACTGCCGCTGATAGGATCAGGCTCGACAGACGCACGAAAGGCCCACCCCTTCTCTCCGAAGGAGAAAGTGACGCCACTCTAATTAGGCTCGCGATCAGTGATAATAAGGGATGATCGTGCGCTATCCGGTCTCATCACCAGAGGTAGTTCGATCGCGACTGTCCCAGCGATTTTTCAGCTTTCGAAGGTTGCGAAGGGGCGAGTTGGGGTGACGCGGCACGTCCTCGCGCTCGGCCAGGCCGCCAACGACAAATAGCAAAAGTACAAAAGTCATTATAGAGTATAATGTATCGGAATAAAAAAGTTTAGCCTAGGGTCTAATGTTAGCCTTACCAACTACAGAGCGAGTGCGACGCGCACACGATTGGTAGACGAAGACACTTACCATCCCTTTTAAGCGATAGAAGATCCGACGAAAAGAAATGATTTCATATTGCAGGGGGCGGTGGCGTCGCCGAGAGAAGCGTCCAGCTTCCCTCGCGGCCCACCGTCGCCACCTACTACTTTTGGGTCGCTCTTTCGACGCGGAAGAGCACGCTTTCATTCCTGGCCAACTGTTTCGAGGCTTTTTTTCTCTCTCGCGGCGCTCTTAGTTAAGGATATCCGTGCTCGAGTTCGAGATTTTTCGCTCGCCCGCCTTACCTAGGTATTTACGTCGACGACTATTAGAAATGACGAATTTTTACAGATCGAATCTCCCAAAGACTGCCAATTATCCTCGTGGACGAGGCGCCACGACTATTGGCTTACACCTAGCCGAGTATACACCGGGTCGATTCGTTTCTCGATCGAACATAATTTTTCCCGTTTGTCCCATGCCTTCTCTCGGTTTCTTGTTCCTGCATTACATAATCGCAATAGGAACTGAAAAGGGCCGATAGAATCTCGCACGGCACCTATCCAACATGAGCCATATAGAAAATTGAAAACGGTAGGGAGCACAAAAGTACGACGTGCTGAGCACGACGCGAATGCGTTCGCACATGACAAAAGTTGTTCGCGTATACATTGCCGAGTGACGACTTCCCGAGAGTTGGCGCTACCCTGACTATGAAGTCAATGACGGACACTCAGTAGTGAAGTAAAAATGCACATGGAACCGCACTAAAGTATGTTCTTCGAATAAAAACTTTTGGCGTCGAGTAGAGCTCGAGCTATCGCGCGACCGTCGTGCACCATTCCTATTCTCGCGACCGTCGCAATTGAACAACCAGATAAAAAGTGAGGACGGTAAGAACCATAGCGGGTTGGATCAAACTGAAAGTATATACGGAAACGAGCCTGAAGCTCCCTCTTATTTGGCACTCTGAGAAATGTACGAACAAGACGACAAGCGCGTCTAGTAGAACGGTCTCGTTCCACTGGACACGCTCGGAATCGATTCTCACCCACTTGTCACTGGAGAGACATACAAAGGCGCACGGAAAAACAAAAGGACCAACGCACGCTTTCCTCCGGGTTTGTCACCTGCCAATGATATAGCGCGCTCTTCAGCACTCGTCGCACTTGTGTTTTGCTATCCGAAAGAACGAAAAACACCGCTACGAGGGTTCCACGCGATATTTCAATAATCTACACACCTTTCGTCGAATTGCGCGCATTCCCCTTGGTTCTATCATTGCGTACGATTTTTTTGTCGTTTTTCCCTTTTTAACCCGTCCTTCCTTACTCGCTCTCGCTCTCTATCTCGCTCTCTATCTCGCTCTCTATCTCGCTCTCTATCTCGCTCTCTCTCTCTTTCCCTCACGTACACTCGCTTTCGCTCGCAATCTCTCGGGCTCGCTCTTACGATCTCTGTGAGGACGAAACACGACAATGTTCGGGTAACGCCACCGCACTGAGACCCCCTCAGGAGCGAACGATCCCCAATCGAGTGTCGAGAAAGTAAATGGAACATCCGTACGCCGCGGACGCCAACCTAGAAAGGAATCGTTCGTCCTTAGACTCTGATCGAGAGCGGCGTCCGCGCGCGACCCTGGATCCGATTTCGCCGATTGAGGGAGGCCACGGGGGATCGCTAACTTCTACGGGATACTATATAATCTCCTAAACATACTTCCCGGCGAGTAGGCATTAAGTATACTTTAAATCGAAGTAACGTAAAGAAGGTACAAGATCGACTATACTACCTTGGAAACGGTGGGCGGTCTGTTCGTGGGACGGCCGCTATTGATGGACAGCAACGACCAGCATCGCCAGAAAAAAAGAAGGTTCTTTCCTCTCTCGCACTCTATCTCTTCTTTCTCACTCTCTCGCGCGCTTTCTTTCTCTCTCCTTCTCCAAACATTTGGTTCACTCCCACTTAATATGTATTTACACTGGCTACTCCGCGTGGCCGCGATTTATCCGGCGATCCCCTGGATTTAGGAAAGAGCCTCGCTGCTCGAGCGCGTTTGTGACAAGGGGTCGCGACACCCTTTCCGTCTGAGGTACGAGAACCGACCGAAGGAAATTCGCTGCAGGTATCACTGAACTCTATTTTTATCTACGATGATGGCATTCAGCTGTGACAATGGATGCTGATGGTTGGAAAGTGCATTGCTAGTGGAGCGAGGCTCAGCGGAAGCCGCGAGGAAATCCCGGCCAACCCGGCCGATCAACGTGAAACCCATCGAATGAGTCGTAGATCCTTAAACAAAATCAACATGGCCGCCATAAACGTATAAACTAATAAAATATAAAAAAAACAACGTTCTCGATTATCTAAGTAACAAACGATAGTTCTTTCTTCCCTCTCTTTCCCTCTGCCTCTCTTTCTCATCCCTCAATCGCTTTTTCTCGCTCTCTCTCACACCATATCTCTATCTCCTTTTAAAAGTGGCCTTCTTCGTCTTATCAACACGCGTGACCGCCATGTACATATGTCGCAAAAGGGAATTCGAGCTTTTTCCTGCGCCTAACGGTGTCACGTATATATATGTTCATTTTCCTTATTTTTGTCGAGTTTTATTATTTACTGTGCAATTCGACTATGCGCGACGAGAGACGATGCGGCCGCCCAGCCGACTTTGAGCTTCCCCCGGATTTCCTTGAAGCTCGTAAACCCCCCACACACGGGTGTCACGTAAATACGCCATGTTCACGCGACTCGGGACACATTGTTTCGACGGCGTCGGACAATCATCGCTAGACTCGAAATCACGAATCAAATATTCTAGGAAACACATCTCTCTATACACCAAAAGAGAAATATTAGCAGCTAATTTCGACCGAGACCCACCTTCTATCGTACTCTAAATTCCCTAATAATTTCACTAATCGCTTTACAGTAGAGAGTGTCGAACACTCCACTTGTCACTGACGTAAAACACAAAAAAAAAGCAGTAAAGAAGCCGTCGCAAACGTCGCCGCTCAAAGGGGCACTGGCATTTTTTATCTGCCCCTCTCGATAATACTGATAAGAATGACTGCTCGTCGAAAGGAAGTGCCCCGCGCGATTTTGAACCTTACGTACCTCGATGACGATGATCACCGGTGCGTGGTCGGCGATGCCCGTTGACTGGACATCCATGTTCCTTCCGGTGCATGCACCGAACGGCCGCAGCCCTCATCGTCTCTCGTTTTGAGTTATAAACGTAGATATAGACCCTACTATCGACGTTGCAAAAGAAAAACCTTAAAACTTATCGCTGCTACGGGGGGGTTGTTGGAGGGGGTGGTTGTGGATGACGGGGTTGCTCGGCAGGGGCCGAACCGTTCACAGCTTCCCGTCCCTCGAGTCTCCACATCATCGATCCGAATGCTTCGCCATTCTCTTGAGCACATCTCGGAATGACGATGGAACGGAGAGATAAGACCGGGCTGGCGGATGTTCCCGATGGGTCCACGATGGTAAAACGGGGATGCATAATGTCCCGTTGAAGTAATAATTGCTTGACTCCAGAACGAGCCGAGGAGCGGCGGGCAGTTATACGTAGAAACCCGATGATCGTAGAGGGAAGCGTTTCAGCCCCTGGAGCGTCTTGTCCCGATGGTTCGGATCGGAGCCGAAGAGAGAGCGAACGTACGAGCGGTTCGCATAGTCTTGGGGGATAACTAGAGCAAGGTCGCCCGGAGCAGGGAGATCAGCGGGTCGAAGAATGGGGCTGGAGGTGGAGGTGGAGGACGCAGGTCGGTTGCGGTGCTTAGACGCCGGTTGCTTGCTAAGTTCTCTAATGGTTACGGCCACTGGCTGTAGAGCTGGAACTGCTCGCGGGTGAAGCAAAGCGAGAGCGGCTTCACGAAGTGAGCGTCGACTGCCCTGCAGTGCGGGCAGGCGAACACCCGGCTGTAGTCCGAGTAGAAGTTCAACCGCTGATGGGGGTAAATCAGTGGCTTCTGGCAGCTGTTGCACTGTAACATCGACAAGTAGCGAAACAAACTCGTTAATTACAACCATAATATTCAGATCATCGGCCTCTCCGATGAATATAATAATTATTGACTCTACTGAAAGCAAAAGCCCAAGGTGTGACTCAAGTATAGTGTAAACTATCCAAGTGGGCGGAATCTGTAGAAAAATCTAAAGGTACACGAAGAAGATCTCGACGCACGGAGATAAAAGCCAGTTTCCCGAGGAGGCTGAACATGGGGAACAAGAGGTGGCTTACCTTAAGTCTCTCAGTGCAACAGGGCATGGCAGCAAAGATATCGTAGCTGTACATAGTGCCGAGGACCAAGCTGGAGCCGTCCCACTGCTGGGTGCAGCAGCGACAGCGAACCGGCTGGCCGCCACTGCCCTCGAGGCAGCTCATGCACACTGCCGACAAGAACTGCGTGCGACCTTCGACCTTCACCTGCAACACGAGCGAGCAAACCAATTGGAATTTATTGCCGCCTTCGGCTACCATCCATCAGCCGGCATCAACAGGCAGCCGCGCTGGACTAGGAAGTTCGCTGATGTACCAGGCTCGAATTCATCAAAATGGGACAGTGAAACTATCAATTACCTCGGCGCAGCCGGTGGAGTGTTGCCTCGGCGACAGGAAGAACGTGCCGTCTACCAAGGGATACCTGTCGAAGACGAGCATGGGGGAACGACAGAGGACGCACGAGACTCTGGACCACTGGAGAGCGGCCAGTGTCGACAGGATGAAACATCTGGTGTCGTCGTTGCCGTGATTGCCCTCGTCCTCCATCTGTAACAGAACAAAAATACGACCACACGTTATTAACGCTTCAAGATTTAAGAGCACCAAACTTCCTACCATAATTAAATCCACCCCATAGCGAGCCTCGGTAAAATAAAGTTTCTTTCGGCTCTTAAAGACCTCGTAATCGCCTTTATCGTGGAGGAGAAAAAGCGCAGAGGGTGCGGGTGCGGGTGCGGGAATATCCAGGGTTAGACAGAGGGCGAGTCAGGGAACAGGGCTTTAGCCGAAATTAAAAGAGAAACGATCGAATAAAGCGTTCTCTTCCTACAGTAATCAAAAGGTGAGTTTCTCGACGCGAAGGTGGCTTCCAAGAAAATCAGCAATAGCGAGTAATAATGCCGTCGTTGAGCGCAATCTCGTTTCTGACTGACTTTCAAACGGATCACCGTCGTGACAATAATTTGAATGCGGATTTTCTCATCTGACTGCCTCCTAAGAGCGAAGAAAGGCAAGGAGAGCAAGTGATGTGAACAAAGTCGTCGCTGCAGTGCCGCCCCGCTGGTTAAACAGTTCTGTGGAGAGCGTGCAGTACTCGCCTTCACACGCACAGGTTCCAACAAAAAAGGGATGGCGGAGCCAAGCCAGGAGAGCGCAAGTTACGACGGAGGGGTGGGTGGATGCCGTCTTGTTCGGAATGGCCGTGGCAATGAAAAACGAGAAGAAGCTGGTGACACTGATGGAAGCACTAAAGATACAAACCGCGAAGAAACTCTCCCCCTCTCGCAATAGTTGAAGCAGTCAGAGGGAAAATAGAGGGGGCAGGGGGGGCTGAGAAACCTACAAGCAAGTAGGAGGATCCACGGGACGTCACGACATAGCGATTTAATGATAGAAGAGCGACCCTGTGGAACCGAGGTCTTCAGCGCGCGAGAGAAAACGAAAAAGCCGAAGAGAGACTGCCGGGAGACATAAAGCAAGGAGAAAATCGCGAAAAACGAAGGAGGGAACTAGGAGCTCTGGGAGAAACTGGGGAGGAATGAGAAAGGGATGGAGGGTGCGTTTCAGCCCGCAGCACAGCGAGCACCGAACGTTTATAAAAGAAGACGTTTATAACCACCGTAAATGCCTCGTTCCATTCTCGTGCACACGATCATATACGAGAAAGCACTAACAGCGAAAGAGAGAAATTGGAAAAGCTACTGGAATATACCAGGGATGAAGGAGATTACAAGAGACTGGGTAACCCGTCGTAAATACAAGCTCAACCGAGGTACAAAGCAGAACTCGTACTTTCATATCATATTAAACCAGCCAGAATTCTACAGCTTGCAGAACAAATAAGTTCCAAGTTCCCCAAAAATTCGATTTGGTCTTGCTCGGTCGAGGGTTCGATTACATCCGGTCCGATCAGCGGTTTGACGAATGTGAAGTTGTATTTCCAGACTGCCGGGAGGTCCACGAGTGGCAGGAATCTCCATTGGACGAGACAAGGAGAGAGGCGCGAGCAGGCAGCAAGAGGCCGAACAGAGGATGAAGGGTGGAAGGTGAGTACAAGATGGGCGAGGAGAAAAATACGCGAGTTCATCTGAGAACATACTCGAGAAATCGACGAGGCGCAAGAGCAAAGGAAGAGGTCCTTGGGAGCAAGCATCGACGTTGAGAGAACGGACCACCAACGCCATATGTACATTCATCCATCCATCCATCCATCTCCATCGACGAGGATAAGAGCCAAGCCGAAAAATGACTGCACGTATCGCCAGCCCGAATAAATAAATTGAATTGGCTGGCCAACTTTCCCAAGCTGCAGCGCGTGCCCGATTGATTGGATGCGAGGGATGATATCCTGACGAAGCACTTCAACTTCGTAAGAGTTCGATTAAAGACCTGAGAGGGCATTGTGTTTTACGGATATACGACTCTCCTTTACGACCTGGCCTTCGAGAAGAGCTGGCCTGTCCACTTTTCGCACAATTGCTTCCACGTAACACCGCACCTTCAGCCGCGCCCGACTATCATAGCGAAAAATCTCCAGGCATGCTTTTCTCAATTACTGGATGATTAACGTAATAATTTGCGAGTGAACCCACTAATGAAGCGGAAGTCTGAGGAAAGAATAAGCATAAAAAAGCAACGGGATTATGAACCGGGAATGCAGAGGTCATCCAACCCAGGACGATATTCGATTGCGATAGCTGAACGTCGACGGAAACTGAGATATAATAAATCGGCGGCATATCGCAACGAGGCCTTAGAGCCTCGCGGATTATCGGAATTCAATAACACCGGCAATAGAAATAAATATAAAAATCACCCCACGGCATCAGCCGAAATAATACAAAGGGGAAAACTGAGCCAGGGGGGACGATGTTAGTGTCGCGAAACTCGCCCGCAGAATGTACCCAATGCAATTACTCCAAATTGAACTCCGGCTTTATGGAAAATGCGGGGGATTCGATTTTCGTAAATGCCGGCAGAAGTACACGGCAGTTTAATGCGCGGGCTAAGGGAACCAGACAATTTCAGGGTTGCAGGGAAGAAGAGAAGCCCGTCGAAAAAGGGGGAAATCAAGAAACGGTGGTAAGTAAGAGGTAGCGCACTGGGGATTTGTCCAAGGCCCCGAGCGAACGACAGCGTTGCTTGGCGGCTATAGGTCGCCGGACGATAAAGGTCGGTTATACAGACGCGTATAAAATTCCTTACGATCGAAGTTCGCTTCCGCGTTTATACTTCGGTTAGAGTGGCAGTAACCCGGGGGAGGGTGGTTCCTAGGAAATTGAGGAGAGCCCCTGTTTTCCAACCCCTCACGTTAAAATCCATCGTTACCGAGTTAACATTTCATCAAATAATGCTCTAACAACGTATCCCCCGAAAAGATACACAATAGCGTATGTACGCCGAGCAATTCTGCTCTTTGCAAAAGTTAGAACCACGTGAACTGAGATCCGAGCGGGGGGAAGGTCGGATCTTGAATTGCTTGTGTTGAACGAGTGACCAGCTACTTGAAAGAGAGGTTCGAGGCCCCCTCGTGTAACTGGTCAGACTCGCTCTCGAATTTACGAGCCACGGAGCACAAAGGGTAGACGAAAAATCGGTGGCGCGTGTTCCGCCGTCCGGAAAAGGGATAGTGAGTCTGAAGAGCACGAATGAAACCGGAGGAGAATCAGAGTCCCTTTGGCCCACGCTCTCGCAGGCGACGTTTCCCAGACTGGCGCCTCCTCTCCAGTCACTCTGACTGACCCACTGTTGTTAGGAAAAAGCGAAGGACCCCGCCTTATTCGTGTGCCTTCACGCGTGAAAATAATCGCGTCTTGTACACTAACTCAGCTGGATATTCAAAGCCCCTTGGAAAGTCCCTGATTGGAACCGGGAGTGGGACACAAAGGGGACATCGACCGGCGAACTTTCTGGTGAAAGTTCCTAAGTGTATCAGGTTACATAGTGCTTATGGCACTGACCATTTCCAAATGAAGTCGACTCACCCACGGTTCTATGGGGGAGGGGGAGGGGGGACAATGTGGGGCACAGACTGGCGGCGGCGAGAAGAAAAAAGCAAGGACGATCAATTGCACTTTCGCTATCTTCATTAATAGCGTATTATACGCCGGGGTGTAGTCCCCCTCGCCAGATCTCGGCCGGCCACGATACACAACAGACAATGGGGCTTTTCTCGGAAAGTTCCTGCTCTCCGACAGCAGACGGACCCTTTGGCTTTCGGCCCCTCGGGGGAATCCTGGCAGCATCCTTCCTGATGCAAGTGACCCACTGTCGCTCTCTCGACTCACGGCCGAATCGAACAAAGAAACCCTCTTTACGGTGCTCCTTCTCGCGTGAAAATAATCGATGGCGCACTGCTACCGGGATGCCTGGCTGCTTCCGCTTCTCCGAGCTCCCCGCCCCTTGGAAGGAAGACTCGACACTCACCACGGGGAAACAGAAGGGGAACGGAGAGATAACGGAGGCGAACAACGCCCGACGGGACGTCCCCGACGAAATTGCGGTTCCTAATATTATTGACAATTGATACGAGACACGCACTCACTCGCCAGCCGGCACTACGATCGGATCGTGAGCGAGGGGGTGCGCGCAGGAAATTGTTTTCCTCGCGCCCGATCATCCGATATATACGCGAGCGCTGGGGAAACTTAAGGATGCGCGTCGATCATCGGGAATATCCTGTTTGCCCACGGAACTCGTGAGCATAAAGAAGTCCTCTCGAAAAGAGTCTTTCGATAGATGGTGGAGAGCGGGGGGACAAATTAGGGAAGAGCCCACAAAATGTGGAGGAAGAGCGAACGCAGAGCTGTACACACAAGGTTTTCCTTGGTAATCCCTTGGACCCTGGCAAGGGTAAGCCGCTTACTCTCGATTTCCGCGTGGCAAGACGATTACGAGTAATTGCGATTGGGAAGAGAAAGAGTTTCGTGCCTCGATGACCGGAACATAAACTTGGGGTTGGTTGGGGCGCGCACCATTGAATTTCCGAGAGACCAAACACACTTTCGGGGGGTAGATTGAAACTTTTCGAAGCTGGGAGTACTTGTCCCGTGAAAGAAAAAAAGGGGGTGATAGGACATTCTTCTCTTTTCTCTGAGGCTCCCATCTTGTTGGCAGCCGCGCGCTCTTATCGGAGTGCCAGTCCACCCTTGCCACAAATTCACCCCTTGCGCGTTAATTATGCATCAGACGGGCTGGATGCCTAGGGGTGGATCTGATCCACTCGGGGGGTCTTCTCGAATTTCCACGGCGCCTCGCGTCTGTCAAGATTAGTTAGCGTCCGCATGAAATACGAGTCCGTGCAGCGCCGATGGCCAGCAGCGATGCGCTCCACTCCTAATAAATTCACGCGAGTAATGCCCATTAAGGGTTAAAATATTCCTAATTTCCATGGAGGCGGCTGCCGCTCCGCATCAATCATACCGCAATTACATTCAGCTGTAGCTCGCTTAAATTAATTCGTGATATTTCATGGGATTCGCTTAACCGGAGAGCAGCACCGGCAGCGGTAATCCGACATGGATAAAAGGGGCGCAGCACTTTTCGAGCAGCAACGAAAGGATTATTCCCGCTGAATGTCCGATGTGCTATTTATGCGTTTAATTGCGCTCCGCCCAGATCGGATTATGCATGCACCATTGCAGGAGAGAGCGCACTCGCGTGGCTAAAGAGACTCCGACATTTCTTGCTCCTCATTATCTGTTCTAATTTCCCGGACTGTTATTTGCAAGTCTCGATCGAGCAAGCGAATGTTCGACCCCCACCAAATGCCTCTTGCGTGCTAATAGGAATTATGGTGAGAAAGGAGCTCCTCTTTTTCCCGATTTTAATATCCCGCTTGTCGGCCCGCTCATCCGCACCGACGAGCCGAGAAACAGAGAGAGAATTCCACTAGAGGGTCGTTCGTTTCGGTTGAGGAGAAACTCGAGAATGACTTTCAAAGCCGCTGTGCCGCCGCCTCTGTCGCGTTATTAATTAGAGAATCAGAATTAATCCTGACATTCGGAACGCCAAATGTCTGATTTGCCAACAAACTATACATATACTGAAATTTGTGATTAAAGAACAATTCAATCTATCAGCTAGCTCTAAAACGGCGATCAACGTAAATTGATACAACAGATTTCCACGGATAAGGTAAGAGAGAGAGGGGAAATCTGACGCCCTAAGAGCCCAATCCATACAAATCTCTGTCCCTTCCACTATAGAAGATTGCAACGAGCCTGGGCGATACCCGACGCGACAATATATCACGCCTTCCCACTGTACTCGTTCTGGACCAGCGTACACACAACAGAAGGGACACGGCACTTTCTCTCTCCGGAAATCTGGTCTGACTCAACCAAACCATCCCGAATGAAAAAGCAGTATGGGAAGGGAACCCTGAACTTCCAAAAGTCAGTTCAAAAAGTATCTAAAATCTAAATGACGACAATTTCACTGAAATAATGTCTGTGTTGGATTCATATAGACTTCACTGAGATTGTTAGGATGAGGCATTTTGGAGGAAGAAAGGCAGGATAAGGGGTGGATACTGGCGCCATGATAAATCAACGACACGTCGTTGGGATAATTCAGGACAGCCTCCAGAAGCAGGAGTACAAGGAGTGGATCTGGAAGGACGAGTGTGCGAGAGGTCGAGTCGAACGAAAGCCAGGTCGGGGGTTGGATGGTAGGGGGTTGTATGAGCTTGAGAGCTTGCGAGCAACCCCCTTCAAGGACCGCGCGATATCCAGCGAGGGGCTGCTCGGAGAAAGTAGGCCCCCTCGCCAAATTTATCGCGCCACGTCTTCGACGGAGTTATGTGTGGCTCCTGGCGCACCAGGGAGTCTGCACTCGGAAGGATCCTCGACCCTCGTGCGCTTGATCGCGAGAACAGTATCTGCTCGGGAGAGATCTTAGCGAAACGAAATCTGGGCCTCGGACTGACCCTTTCGGGGACGTATTAAATCCGGTTGAGACCGGTTACCTCACCCCGGAAGGCCGGTGGTCTCGAAAATTTATGAGTGTCTTCAGAACACCTGACCCCACTAATGTACGAGGCCTTAAATATCAGAGAGAGTGTGCGCAAATCATTATGTAATGGCCAATCTTGATATGAATAAAATATGTAAAAACAGGAACTGTAATGGCTCCAGGATAAATGGGTTCCTAAAGAGGCTGAATCTCGAGTTTGTCGCAAAGCGAATGGCCCTCGGCAAGGTGAGTATCCCGAATCAGCAAAAGCCCGTTTGGCTCTGACGAGGTCGCCCTCAGGGATCCTAATGATTCAAGTGACTGGAATGGACGGTAACCGAAAGCTAAGCGTCCCAGGGATGATAGAGGAAGGGCTTTCGGGGAAATTGTAGCCTCGACCTTCGCGCGCGCCTCTGGACACGAAGCAATCGTCCTAATTGCCGGGCGCTCCTCGAATACGAAGTTAATCATCTCATCCGACATGCACACGCTCGCTCACGTCTTCTGTGCTCGCCATTTACTGCCTGCCTGGAATCTTCGAGGATTCCGGTCATCGCTCGTAATTTCCCTTTGATATCCCTTCCGTGCTACCCGCGGGATTCGTGTACTCCGGCATTCCTCGGCAATTATTTCCCGAAGTGAATAGGAGATGATAACGATTGCAACTCGCAGTAATTGAAGATTTCGTGCTAATTTGAGGAACACTTTTGACGGAGCGAACACCCTCATGAATAGCAAGGAGAATTCTGAATAACGTCGCAGGGACATCACGTGGCTCTCATCGATAGTGTAAGGAGGCGTGGAAATGCGATTTAAGCCGACGCGGAACCCCTCGGGACAGACTAATTACTCGTTTAAGATAAGATTTTCATCAAACCTTCAGCGGGTAGCGTGATTAACGGGGCGAGCCCTTAAAACAGCCCGAATCGCCCGGGGGATGAAATCACTGCCATGATTTAAGACTGCTATAAGTCGATACCTTCCACTGGCTTCAGCTTCATTATGAAATCGTGTACCAAATATTACCGTCCAATTAATTTTCCTACGCTTGTACAATGATCGCCTGGAAAGCCTGACTGATCTTGAGTGAGGAGATTGCCGGCGACGAGAGACGTAGAAGGATCTGTCCTTCATTTTTCACGATTTCCCGTGTTACAGGCACCCCTCGCAAACGCGGCTGGCGATAAATCCAAATTCAAGATTATTAATAATGCACGAGGTCAGATTGTCAGTAGGCAGAGTTTCCTACGGTATAAACCAGTTATTGCCCTCGGAGCGTTTATTTCCTACGGGAAAGCCCCGAGAACACAGGGCCACTCTCTATATTTTGGTCCTGGAGGAGCCATCGCACACGGGAGAACGGGATGTCGGTCAAAAATCGCGGCAACCAGACAAAACTGGCTCCCATCTCGTCGTCTAAATAACTCAGCATCAAACTCCACGTAAGAAAAATTGCTCCCTGACATCCCCGCGGCTCCCGTTCCTTTTGGCAAGAACCTCTCGCAAATTTCTCCGTCTGCATCCCAATTTCCTCCCTAACCAGGAAACACGTGTGTTCCGCCGGAGCATGCTAA
Source organism: Crossocerus cetratus (assembly GCA_963675795.1). NCBI lineage: Eukaryota > Metazoa > Arthropoda > Insecta > Hymenoptera > Crabronidae > Crossocerus > Crossocerus cetratus. The sequence goes on along the minus strand of OY776666.1, from coordinate 14,091,770 downwards.
CGTGATTTCCTCGGCTCACCGGGACGAATTACACATACGATATTAATGGAGCTTGTATACGAATCACGGCTTACGGAACGCAGAATTGAGAGAGTAGTGCAAGGGGGGAAAGCGAGGCGGGATTCCAATCGGTGTTAATTTTCACAGGCTTTCCCGAGGGAGGGCGCACACGGGCGGGCGAAAGAGAGACGACGTTCGGAAATTGCGATCACGAGACGCGAAAGGTAGGCCGGGGATTACGAGGGCAGAGAGGGAGTGAGAAAATCGACGTGCTCGTGTAACGCGAACCGATTAAATCGTTAGGGCACGTGTCCGGTGCCTACCTGCGCGTGGAACACGCATTTCCGGTGATGCACCACACCCATGTTCAAAAAAGATGCGTTCGATTAATGTGGCAGAAGCCATCGACGATTGCACCATGGATTTGGGAGACGACCTGCCCGCCAGGACACCCAGCGTTTTGTAATCCCAGCGCCGGGCCGCGTTTCCGGGAATTTGCGCGAAAACTCCGCGATAATGGCCCCGAAATCCATGCAGCCGGGACGCTGTATGAGGGCCATAAACTGCCCGGAATCGCGCCATCGAGCATTAGCAAAAATATATTTCATTCGCTATCGGGATATACGATGGTGCAGTGGCGATCCGTTTAAATGGCCCTTTCCACGTGAAAACTGTCTCCCTCACGGTGGACGAGTGCTTTATGAATACGATGAATGTACCTGCATTTCACCGGGCGCAACTTTACCAGCCTCCAAGTTCCATAAGGCACGCTGCGTGTTCGGTAACTGCGGAAGAACACTCTAAAAGGCATTCCAAGAGCCTGAGAGCCACTCTTCGTAAGGAGATTTTCGTAGACATGAAGTTCATATTTTATTAACCCAACGAACCCAGCGATGTTGTAGTAACATATTCTATTACCTGAAAAATAGCTAAGCAGACGAGCTTGGGAACACTTTGTCAAGCAGTCTGCCGTGGAAACTAACATCCAGCGCCCGAAAGAAACTTAATCCGCGGCCTAGCCCCCCTCTAGCTCGTTTTTAATAGTTAAAGAGAAGGGTCAAACTCCTCCACCGAGGATAACGAAGCCGCGTAAAACTAACGGCTTAACTTGAACGACCAACCGCGATCAGAAGTAGACAGGAAGGATCTAACAATAAGAAACTATACTGCACGCTTCTCGATCGATCTTCATCTCATAATCTTTTTGCCGTACACAATCCCCATCCTCCAACCGATAAATCTTGAAGGAGATAGATACACGTGGCAATTAGGGCCGAAGCGAGCAGCTTTTCAAGCGGCCTCCAGTCTCTCCTCTCTCTCTCTCTCTCTCTCTCGTCAAGAGGAGTCGTTAATCCGGCCGGATCTGCATGCTAAATAAATCGAGCCATAAATTATTCAGACACGCTTCTCCACGCTACAGGCTTTCGCCAGTGCTGCGGAAACTTGCTCTACATACTTTATACATTGTGATAAAGATAATGTTCCTTTCGAGACACTAGCTTCCCCCAAGTAGCTAAGAGGATGCCGCCTCGCCCACCCCTACAATCTTTCCAATTTTAGCAACTCCATTCTCTGAGGCCATGTATTTTAAATACTTGTTAAATTTCAGCAAATGAATACTCCAAAGTGCTTCGGTGCCATTAGGTCTCTCCCTATGGAGTGCGATACATAACTCCAGAACCACGGGGCGTATACGTTAATCCGCATGTGGTAATTAGCAGTACCGCTGCGATGTAAATCGTTCCCTCATTGCCCGCTACAATTAATAATCTGCGACGTAATTGCAAGAGGCATGTGGCGAGAGGGCAGAGAAGGAAGAACAAGCACAGAGGGAAAGAACGGCGGCGTGGTCAGTCGGGCCGTCATGCCGTGCCCGTTGCATGCGTCCTTGTCCTACTCGGACGTACGCGGCGACCGCGAATATATCGTTGATTATCGAGGACGCAATCGCGCAAACAAACTATTTACCGCGACGATTCTCGCAGTTACCTCTGCGATCGCAGTCAGCAGCGACTGGACTACCTCTCCGTATCGGGAATGGTTAATATTTGGCCAGTCCAATAGCCAAATGCGCAGACTGTACAAACCCGATTCACATCCGCATTGACAAATTTATCTCAACTTATCGAGAACTTATCGGGTCTTCTCCCCTGGTTTGGGAGAAAGGCTTCCCGTGACATTTGAATCGGCCAGTGGAGATGAGGCCAAGGGAGCAGCGAGTGGCCGATAAATCAGCGGAGTTTAGATAAGCGGGACAGGGGGAGTTTCGCGCATAGATTCGCCAATTATCAAGGCAGCCGGTCGCGTCCCGACGACGACAAGTCACACTTACAGGGCCGTGTGTGTTGCGGGACTGGCGCACGACGCCGCCGACGCCGCCGCCGCCGCCGCTGCCAGTCGAGAGCCGGCTGGCGCAGTGGCTGGTTACAAATATAGCCAGTAGTAACGATGCGTGTACGCAAAGCGCGGAGGAAGGCGCGCGCGTCGCGAGAGAGAGATATCTGCATCGGTTGCGCCTCGAGGCTAATGCACTCTAATCTAGCCTCTATAGATAGAGGCCCCTCAATGCCATTCACTGCACGTATGCATGCGAGGAACCCTGCTCTCACACCCGCACACACCACGCCAAGGCAGAATGCGAGTAAGCGAGAGAGAAGCGTGGTCGACTGGCGAGAGATACTCGCCGATTGGCAAGCGTCAGGCAGCGTCCAATGCACCGCCGTGAACCGCAGACCTTCAACGGCGAGAGACGGACACGTTCGGAGAGCGAGCGCTTACGTATTGGAATTATTTGCTCCTGACGGCTGCCAGTTATGCGCGCCGGCACACAGAGAGGCCTTGCCTTCCCTTGCCTTGCCTTCCTGCGTACCGAGAGACACACAATCGCCCACTGCTAATACCCTCGCCCCTCCTCTTTCGGGTACTCTCTTGGCAAAAGCGATCCTCGAATCCATAAATCGACGGGAGCGCGACAGGCTAGCATATGCTAGATATGTAGAAATCCGGTAGGCAGCCGCGATAGATGCATGCACGTACTTTCGAGGAGCGAGGACCTCTCGCGCGGGGATTTATGGCCCGATGCGGGGAATAGCTTATAAGGCGAATGCGAGCGGGACTTGTCGAGGTAGCTCGTAATACGGAAACGCGGGGGTATGTCGCTGGATGAATTGCTCATTGCGAGTTGAGGAGAACGCTCTGCCAGATCACGTGCCGCAGTAGGAATGTAATAATTCACTGCGTGAGCTATTGCAATTGAAGCTAGAATCCAAGCCCTTCCTCCCTCCTATGTACAATGAGAAGTGATCGTAGAGGAAACTTCAATTCGTGCCAAAGGGACCTCTAATTAAATATTCTACATAGGTAAAGTTAGCTAATATGGTTTCTAAGGCACATTTCTTGCCGAGCGTTCATCCTCTGTTTACTTATTCGCGCGCTTACGTGGTGCCTCGTTGCAAGCGTATAAGTAGGAATTAAATATGCATAGCAGAGGCGCAAGGACGTCGTTGGCTGGGAGCTGGCGAGGCGGGATCAGAGGAAGCAGTGTCCTCGGGAGCGGCAGAGGCGAAGCTGAGGAGATGAGCGTTCCACGGGTAGGTCGAGGATAAAGCCGAGTGGCGAAGAGGCAGAAAGATTTGTCGCACTCGACCGGATTAAGGAAGGGTACGGCACTACTCCTCTTTCTCGGCGCTTGCCACCGTGAAAAGTGGGAAGCAAAGCTTGCGCCTACCTCTCCGGCCAATTCCCATCAGAGGCCACGAAATAAGAGGAGAGCCAGTTCTCTGGCAGTGGCGTCGTCGCCTTGCATTATTCACAGCCGATCTCCGCCGAGACCCGGCCAACTTTGACGTCTTTTCCATAAAAGTGTCGGAGAGTTTGAGGAAGGTATCGCACCGAGATTGTCAGCCGGGCGTTCCTGCTCTCTTTCTCGAGGACGGCGACACGCTCCAACCACGAATCTTAATAACGTCGGCCACGAAACAGAAGCATAAAACATTCGGGAAATTTCGTTTGATTTTACGACACCTGAAACACGGTGTACAGGTGCGGACATGAATACTAGTCCGGCGCTGTGGACCGTCTGTTCCGGCAATAATTCCTCTCTCGCTTGTAATTTCGAGCTTTATTTCCGGCGAAGGAGGGGGCGATAAAGAATATCGCCCGAGACAGACCGGCTCTGCTGGCGTGCGTGCATCGCGAAGATTCTCGCGGACTTTTCCACGGGATTTGGACGAAATAACGGGAGAAGGAAGTACGAGAAGGGGTGCTGCCGGCTACCCCCATCTTGAGGCAGCGCGTACTGCTCTGACAGCCGGCGCGCTCGCATTATTGCGCGCATAAAAGCCAATGTCGTACGTTTTCCCTGGGGAATGGTCTTCTTCTGTCGTTTGTACCTTCTTTATCTTCCACCCCCGGCGCTCGTGTTTTCGCAGCTGGCTACACCTATGGCTACACCGCTAAGCCCTGCCTTAAACCCTCGTTCGTTCCCACATCCCACTCGTACAGCAGCTCGAATCTAGCCGAGTAAAATCACAAACAATACGCTAATTCTTCGGCGACCTCCGCTCTCCCGACAGAGAATCCAGTGGATCGCATGATCCCTGCGCGAAGGGTGGAAACGTGGAAAGAGCCGCCGGAAGTGGAATAGGACCATGCTGGTCAGGCAGCCACCGAGGCAATTTCCTGTGCGGTCTTTCGTCGTGCAGCGGAAGTTCCGCAGCGAGGAAAGAAGCGCCAAGGGAAAAAATTCGCGCTGGCGGAAGCGGGGGACGGAAACAATGACGGGAGAGGAGGACAAGGAGACATTCGTTTTCCTCGAGTTCGTCCTGTCACGAGTGACTCCTCTCATTGGGATCTCGTTCGCGGACGCACTCGCACTGGTCGGAGGAGCCAGAGGCAGGACGTCGCGCATAAATATCGCCACGGAGGATCGTCGGGCCTCCCCGTGAAGCATCCGATGGGGCATTACCATAATGGCCGCATCCTTCCCCTTTAGCTTAAGGATAATAGATCCAACGCGTCCTACTCGATTCTGCAAGCGAGTCACGAGCTCGCCGAAGCTCCACGCGAGTCTCGCGTCGCGCGGACCAACTTTCCCAATACACATCCGAGCAAATCTCCTTGGCTCCATCGATGATCCTTATCCGACGCGTCTTCGGAGACACACGCACCGCCAATTACAGTGGAGAGCTCCCATGTCGAAGAGAATAATAACAAGTGATAAAAAAAGGAATTCGAATTAAGATTCTTGCGAGAGGCCGATCCGCGGAACCCACCACCCCCGGTGCTCCGTGGAAGACTAGGCTTTAAGCTGCCGGCGTGATATATCGCCAGATTTATCGGCCCACGATAATCCCCCAGTCGGAATTTTATCCGGCTTCGAGCGGGAAAGGCGGAATAATAATATCGGTAATTCACCCGGCCTCGCATCCTTCCGAGACTGGGAGGAACTCTATGAATTATTATGTCGGCAAGCTCGGCTTCAGCGTGCTTGCAAGGAGATGCCAAAAACATGCTGAATGTTTGGCGGAGGCTGGCAATGGACGCTGTGATGATCGTGTTCCCATTTTTCCAGGGCTTAGTCACAGGGACTCTCTCTCTCTCACTCTCTCATGGCGTCTCATTCCCCCGTAATCTTATTTAGGCTGGCTTTTTCTCGGTGCAGCGTGTGGCAATGGATGCTGCTCTCGGCGAGGCCGGCGTGCCAAAGTGCGTGTTATTTAGAGCAGCGCACTGCACCGCACACGCACCAGGGGTGTAAAAGTCGGCTGAACCTTGCATCTCTCTCTTCCACTCTCTCTCTCTCTCTCGGGGTTTCTCACCGGGGGAGGGAGCCTTCGGTGATCCTTGGGAATATTTTTGCGGACTATCGTTCTAAAGATAGGTGGTGCCACGACGTGGCGAGCAAGCCGCTTGCCGTGTCCTCTTCGTCTTCGTGTTCTCCTCGCGCCCAGGGCCTGCGGTCGCACGGACCTCGATAAAGACGCAGCCTGCGCGCACGCCGGCCGCAAAAACCAAGGATAATCGTGATCCCGGCTACATTACGCAAAAAAGTGCGCCGAGTAAAACAAGCCCGAGCGGATCAACGAGCTCTGTACCGCCGAGTAAACTTCACTCTATTTACCGAACACGTCACCAACATGAATGAATAATACCGGGAACCACTAACCTACTGCTTTCTTGTAAAATCACTTATCTCGATCAGACAAAAAATAAGCCGCTATTGAGTCAGTTCGTACCACAGGAATCTTAATGATTTCCCCTGATGTCCTTGTGAAGGCTGATTGAAACTGGCAGGTGTCTCTAATTTACTCATTCAACGATGTATAATTGCCGGCTATGATTACCGCAATGAATACAGAGAGCATTCTCCGCCCTGTCTCTCACTCTCTTGAGGTTTGCCTGCGTGATAGGAAGCAACACCTGGGGCCGAAGCGAATTTCTAAACACCCTCGAAGGTGTTCGCGCACGTTGCGTCGAGGATACTCCCGAAGACGAAGTGTATATGTATACGTGCATTGAGTGTGCGAGCGCGCGTCTCGTAAAGCAGCGGGGACGTAAATTTCACTTCATCGAGAGAAGGACTCGAGGGTGGTGGGCTCCGAGGCGAATAGGGATGTCGGCTGGTAAAAGAATCCTGAATTATTTGACGCATTAGCGTCCCACGTGAAGAGGGAAGAATCGCCAGTCGCTTCCCGGCAATTTTGGAAGCCGCCGGTTAATGGCCGCGTTATACCAGCGGCTGATGGTGGTGGCTTGCAATAAATAGCGGAGGACATAACATCCGGATATTTTATGCACCGTAGAGGGTCACTGCGGCGCGGATACAGTTACTACACGCGTGCCGATTGTCCATATTTCATGGGGGGGATACGTCAGGAGCAGCCCGTGTTTATGGTAACCCTAAACTCAGCCTCGATTCTACCGAATGAACACTTTTCCCAGGTACGATAGGAGGATGCGTCCAACCGCACGAGACTCGCGAGTATTACTGGACCGAGAGAGAAAAAGAGAGGAGATGGAATCGGACTGGAAGTTATGCACGGGACGTATCCGATTTTCTCGGGAAAATCGCCGCCCTCGACGAGTGCACGTGCCAGCGGTTCGAGCCGGCAGACCACGCACGAACTTTGAATTTCTTCCACGGAGAAATTGCACGATCATAGCTGACTGTCGTCCCTGGAATTGGATCTGATATTAGAGTTAGTCCCACTGGTTTCCCGAGGCTTGAAACAGAGAGAAGATTCCGTCTTGGGCGCGCGAGAGACGGAGAGGTTCGGAGTTCTGAGAACGTGCTCTTTTTGCGGTACGGTGAAAGAATAGTCCGGAACCATCTTCTCTCTTTCTCTGGAACTACTAACGAGCTAAGGCTTCCTAGGCTAAAGTCGACGTTCCGATTATCAGCTTTCCCTCGATTACGAGAACACGAAGAGACACTTCCCCAAGGCGCCGGGGATTTCACCCGTGACTCGTGCTCGGACATTGTAATGCACTTACACGCGTTCCACAAGTCGCCTCAGCCTGAAAGGAGAACATGCCGAGAGTTGACGCGCCTAGCGAAAAAAAAATAGTCGCTAAAACAAACCGTGATGACTTCGCTTACATACACGTCCGAGAGTGATGGAAGCCCGCAGACTTTCCAAAGGCAGAAGAGAACAAGAGGCGTTCTCGCCCATTTCAAGGTAGGAACGTCACGACTTGTTTTTATCATAGCTGTGCGTCGGCCGAGCTTGGCATGTTTCGCGAAACGGCGACTTTTAGCCTGACTCTCGGGGTCGAAGTGTCGACGGGATCGTGGCGTGCACTCGTGGCCTGGCGCCCGCTATGTTTAACCCATCTTCGAGGGAAACAGCTCAGCATCCCGTCCAAGCGCCGCGCCGTTCTTTTACTCCTCATACTGGAAGCGAGAGAGTACGCGCTCGTCCTCCAGGCTATCTCCAGTTCTTCCCTGATTCGAGCTTTAAGTATCGAGAACGAACGCAACTCGATAGAAAGGGGATAATACAGACTTGTCTAACAATAAACTAAGTAAGATCGGTGTTTACGCGCGATTCGCCGATTTGTTCCGCATATAGACGCGTCCCAGTGATGAAGTCGGATGAGTCAGAGAGTCCACTCTTGGCCTGTGCTGTAGCTTTTCTTTTTAAAGACATAGGAGCAAGAGCCGAGCGAGCCAGGACGAAGGCGGGCAAGGGCGCCCGGGGAGGAAATTGGCGACAACTGCGGTCGTCAATTATACGCGCGCCTATGTATACCCGCCTCGTCCACCATGCAAAGAAGGAGCGTGTCGCCAGTGATGTCAGCCTGGATGAAAGCAGCCAAGCGACACAGCCGAAGACACGCCGCCCAACACAACACAGAGTGTGTTCCGGCCGTGGAACACCGGTCCCGCCACGGTGCAAATGCGCCTCCTCTACGTGCGCGCGTCCAGTATGTGCGTGCCGTAATAGCCGAACAGGAGAAAAAGCTATTGTTCTCGCGGTAATTGGCCCCCGGTGAGTTATGACGCGGGGACGTCGTAAAGTTTTGCGGCCGCCTTTAACGATTCTACGCTCTTATATGCCTCACCATCCTCCGAAGCCCGCCCCTTTCATCCCTCGCATCGCTTCATCCTTTCAACCCCAGCATCCCAGTATCTCAAGGAAATATTGGAAATTTGCATCGAAATGGAACCGCGCGCGATACCGCAACTTTGCGTCGAACGATATTCGCGATTGGGTCCAATGAGTCAACGATAACCGAGCGACATTAAACCGGCGATTAAAATTAAACATCCACTCACTTTGTATAAAGACGACGCAACGAAGACAATAGTTCCTATCGCCATGCGATGTCAGTCGACATTCAAGCTGTCGACATAAACTACTTTACGATTGAAGTTATCAGAGTGGCAACGAGTGCTACGAGAGGTCCGACAAAGCTCGCCCGGAGAGGCTTAACGATGCGCAAAAAAAACACTAAGATTTTTCTGCTGCAACTTTATTTCTGTCGCTTATTCCTGTGTGTGTGTGTGTGCCTTCAGCAGAATGTAGTCGCTTCGTGAGGCAATGTTGCCCGGTTGATAGCCTTCCGCCCACGCGGAGTAGTGGGATGATAAGGAGTTATCCTTATCACGCTTCTCCTTACTCACCCGGCGATAAAAGGGATGACAATAATAAGGACAGATACTTATGTTAGCGCCTATCGACGGAGCCACGCTTCACTCTACGCTACTACATATATCACGCGGCACTCGGGCAGCATTTTATTGGATATGTGGAGGAGGCACGCGCTAAGATCCCCGTAGATCAGTCTGTCGATCATTATCGGCGGGCCGAGTGTACTAAGGAGGTGATCGAGGGCCGCCGCGCGATTTTCCGCCGGCGGTGCCCGGAGCATTCCAGTCGCCGCGCCGAAGAGATCTGGACTGGATCATAAATTAAGCACAGGCCTACATATCTTGCAGAAACCGGTACTCATCGTGTGCTCTCTCACTGTGTCCACCGGCGGCCAGTTCAATTAAGAGCGGGCAGCTACACGTACAAACAATCTACCGGCGTCGACACAATGTGGACCGGTGTAAACGAACAGCACTCAAGAATGCTTCGCCAAAGATCACTCTTTCTCTCTCCCTCTCTCTCTTCCTGTACCGGCGGCTAAATCTGATTAAAGGGACGCACGCGGTCCGATAATTAATTTTGATTTATCCTTCGCCGGCACACGTCGCGTATTTCTGATCCTGCTGATAGGGTGAGCTCTCACTCAAGGCTCTGATTACTCGATTATCTTGCGAGGGTAATATCTTCGAGGAATCTATTAGTACCGTGGTAAATTCAGCTCGTCAGACGGCGACTAAGAACAGTAGGAGGATGAAACTCTCGTTTCTTTACTGGGAAAGGCTCGGCTCTCCACCGCCGAGTAACAGGTTTGAGCTAGTTGCGATCGGGTATACATAGATCCAGTCCGAGGACTTCCTGATTGGACTGCGAGAGATCCCCCAGATCCACCAGGAGGAAATGCTGTCGGGCAGCTTTTTACTAGTTAACTCGATGCCACCGGCTTCAAGGCAGGTCCGCTCTTCGAGGGAGGTTCGTGACAAACTGCCCAAGTGGAATAGCAATGAGACGAGAGAGGGAGAGAGAGAGAGACTGGAATCGGGATCGAGTGCTCTCGAGGCCTGATGAAAATTACAACGTGGAAAGTCTACAATGCCCGGCCATTTCGAAGTTCAAATGAGCTACAGGGCGAAATCGTCAGGGTCGAAGCCTACTGCAGCAGAAGAAGATAAGGCCAGATCTGGGCAGACCAGTCTCCTCCACTTATCCTTCTTGTCCCCGTTCGCCTGCTCTTTTTCGCCGCGTACCGCCTTTCGAGGATCCACCGGGGGAACCAGATCGCGATCCAGTTTGCCGGCGATCTCTCGTTACCTCCTTCGATAACATGAAGATCGAAGGAAAAATCGGACGTCCTCCAAAGAGAAAAAGAGGAACGCCACATCAGCGAGAAAGAAGCTGGGGCTCTTGTCGCCAATTAGTCCGTAAGGCGTGACCAATATTTTTCAGATACGAAGACGCCGAGAATCCGGTTGATATTTCAATAAATTCTGTATCATCCGCAGAGGAGAAAGAAGGCTCACGGGTAGCCTCACACTCGGTGCACCTCTGCTTCTAGTATCGAGCGGGGGGAACGTTCATAGATTTATCTGACAGTCGGCTAAAAGCGCTCTCGTAAATTACAGGCGGACTCAGTAGTCAGCACGCCACGAGATAGGAACGAGAGTTGCGATTGCCTGACCAACGAACTCTTATTGTACTAGATAGTAACTACCATTGTGGACCGCGCTGATTTCTCGCCCACGATCTCATTTTGCAGTGTGCAGGTGCAAGCCGCTGGCTAAAAGTCGGATTTCCTCCGCGCTACTTAAGGAACTGGGAGATTTGATGGGGAGTGTATCGTGTGAGCCTTGCTCGATTTATGTAAGAATGATCGCATTCCCGTGTCGCGTTGCACCCCAATTCATAAAAGCGGAGCCCGAATTTTTACGATCCAATGCCAGAGCTAAGTCGCGCGCGGAGGCACGCAGGCCCATAAAACGATAACGACTGATCACGATTAGCCCGACAAATTAGCATCGTGACATTTATTAACCATCGGTCTTGCTGGGATCGAGGCCACGAGCGAATCGAGAGAGGCGATGCACACCCTCGAGTGTAGGAGAGGATGCCTACTACTCTGAATCCGGTTCACCCTCCATCGAGATTAATGGCGCGGCTCGATTTCACTCCGTAAAATCAGTCCACTTCTCCAATCCAGCTGGCGAGGAAACTGGTCGAGATTAAAAAGAAAAGAAAGGACGAAATTCTAGAACTACCGAGAGCGAGGGGGGCTTCTCCCTCTCTCTCTCTCTCTCCTCTCCATTTGTAAGGCAGACTCTCATCAGGCACAGAAGACCCGGCGGCATCGAGCAGGCACCGGCTTGTCAGAGCCAAAGCAGAGGAAGAGCTTCCTCGAGATCTCTTTCGAAGTTCTCAAGCTATCATTGCCAAAAGTTTCCCTGATAATTAGCGGCAGACAGGAAGAAGGTGCGGGGTAAGAGAGAGAGAGGAGAGCTTGCAGTGGCGAGGAGAGGAAGGAGAGAGAAGGATGAGGATAGATAACCTGGCAAACAAAGTGGGAGGAAGAGAGAGAGAGAGAGAGGGAAGACGAGCTTTAGAGTGGCACTCCCTGTCTGTCGACCCACGCCAGCTATCTTGCGGCCTGTCACACGATATTATTATGTGCACATGCCCATGTATCACGGACTACCTGACAGATCGGGCTCGTATCTGTACGGGCGCGCGCGGCTCTCCCGGCCTAGGTGTGGTTGAAGCCGCGCGCACTTCTTCTTCCCTCTGCTCCTCTCTCGGCCCAAGCCTGTGCGTATGTGCACGATAAAATAAACGAGCACCACCACCACCGCCACCAGCCAGCTCGTCCCCCTTTTCTTCGGCCACGTGTGTCCGCCTCCGTCTTTTTTCGCGTACTCCTTCGTCACGGCTACCCAGCCGCTCGACTCGACTGGTCGCTCTTCTCCTCCACCTCCTCCTCCACCGCCTCCCGCGAGTACTCCTCACCTGGTCACCGATCCTTCTCCCCGCCGGTACCCTTCCTTTCCGACCCGCTCGGTTCGAACCTCACAAAGTGCAGCGATGCAGCTTTTGAGGTCACAGACCTCGCACTACTCCTCCCGTATGGGCGAAATGAGGCCGAGACCTCGGCTCTCGAGAGAAAACCTACTGTCTTCCTTGATCACGACTTGGGACCCCTCCCACTTCCCCTCGTCATCGGCCTGGCTCGTACGAATCGTTTCGCAACGTTCGATCTGCCTGATTCTACTTTGTTACTAATACGAGTCTCGCTGCGATGATTAGATCGCGCGGGGCACCTTGGCGCGCCAACTTGTATTACACCAAGCTACTGATCGGTCATTGCTCGCACGGCTCGCCTTGGAATCGCGCCACCGATCTCGCGTCCCCGCGTCCGCAGCGGGAATTCTCTCGGCGAAGAGGTGCGAAATTACTATGTTCGAGGATAAACGGCCGCGGGATAGTGTCGTGCGCCGGCAGAAGGGACGCGTCGATATTCCAGAAGAGGTTAACGACCCACTTGACGGGGGTCGTAGACTGATTAGTCACGTAGTTCGCGCCCACGTAACTAGAAACGAGATAGCAGGCCGCACCGAGAGTGCCAGCCGGGGAAACCATCACGGAATATCGAGTAACGGGACCTCCGAACATGCGAGGAAGTCTTACGGCATAAAGTTGATGCAGCTGATTTTTTCCGTTAGTCAGAGAAAAAAAAATTGTCCTCGGAGAAACATTCCTAAAGCCAATGTCCTAGCGAGGACGGTGCGGTAATTGGAATTGCGTAAGTATATCCGAGGCAAGTGCGAGGGCAAGATATATCTTCTGGAGGATCCCGAAGCGGTCAGTAAATCACCCCTCGATTAAGAGGATCGTTTTGCAACCAGCCGCACTGCCATAAGTGAGACCACCAAAGAACCCACAGAAACCCACCGTGCCACCACTTTCCCTTCGCCCTTGGCCGAATTGCATCACCATATTTGGACGCTTGTCCTTCCATTTGTAAGGACATCAAGCCGGAGCCAGACAAAACGTGGTGGAGGGCAGGTGGGGATGTGTTCTTCTTCTCGGGCGGGTCAAGTAAAACTGATATCTCGTGTCGGTATACGAGGAGAAAAGTCGGATAAGATAAGGAGTAGATGATAGGGACGGTTTGCCGGTGTCGGGGAGAAGATAGAAGGTGGTGTACGAGCGAAAGCCACCCCCTGGACGTGGCTGGACCAAGCTAATCCCTGGTCAAAGCCCTGCCCTTCCCCCCCCCCCCCCCCCCCTTGCTCCACTCGTCCCGTTTCAGCTTGGCGTCTGACGTCCATATTGCACAACCAATAACCGGTCCCTCGCGGTGTTTTCGTGAGGGCCTCGCAACGGGATGCTGCCGGATGCTGCGAGACAACGAAGAGCACGCACGACAGGCAGGCACAGACAGGGAAAGAGGAATCATTCGACGAAAGAAATAACTGGCTATCAATTAAGCGCGGACGTAGCAGCGGGCGCACGGTTGCGCGCGGCTGGTAGGAATTATTGCCGGGACCGAACGAAACCTCAGATTTACGATGGCATCGTCACCCGCTAATAGCACCGATGATACTCGGGACGGAGTCGGACTCGGGCGGCCAAGGGAAATTGAAAAAGCCGTATTTCACCGTGTCCCACCGGGCTCGAGATGGAAGTGAGCGAGGACCAAGAGCTACCAGGCACGTCTGCCGCGTGCCTTTTACTAAGAGGATAAGGAGGCACGAGCTCTCGCAGATTGCGAGCCCTCGCCGGCACAAAGGACTCCTGATTGCCCGTGGATGATTTAGCACGCTCGTGGCGACCCGCTAATAAAAGAGACAGCGCGATCTCTCGGAGATGCGAGCGTGTTCCTCGGCCCTCTTTGCCGGCAAGGAAACTCTGCAATGCCGGGGGCCGAGGAGCCGACGACGAGACAGGGTCATCGCCGGGGGGCGGAGGGAGAGCGTTGCGAGAAGCCCGCTCGCCGCCGACAAACGTGCCGAGAGACCTGCCGCGCCGCTGCTCCTCTCCAACTTCCACGGCATATGCGAGCGCGCGCGATCCACATGAACGCGCATCAAATTGTGCATTTGCTCGAGAACGCGAGGAGTGCGCGATCCCAGCAAGCGAGAGGAGAGCTTTACGCTGCGCCAGATAAATCGTCGCGACGAGACTGCACCCACAAGCGGTAAATAACGCGAGACTGGCGCACATTCGAATGATACGCAGCCGTGCCTTAAACTAGAGGCCGAATGAGCGAATGAGGAAGGCTAAGGAACGAGCCTGCACTTCTGCGACAAACTTTCAAGGGAAATTACATATAAAGTAAAAGTAAAGGGTAGGGGCTCTCACCGACCTTAAGTAATCCTAACCCATGGATTGTCAAGTCTCCGCTTACCTGTAACAAAGAAATATATCAATTAGTAAAGTTCGCTGTATGATGGAATAACTGTAAGTTCGTGAATGCGAGTATATGGTTTTCATTAGTATCCTGAACCTAAGTAAGAAACTCGGTGTGCAACCCCTCATCAAACTCGATGCCCCATAGATCAAAGCACTCATCGGGAGGAAGGAGAGAAAACATTGATTCGACGAAAATAATTCCATCAGAGTTCGAGGCTATTTAAGCGGCTGCCTTTTGTCCGCTCGGAGAAACCCCTTTCGCCGAGGGTGAGGCGAAGTAAGGGTTGAGAGTCAGTGTGCTAAGACGTTTGCCCGTTCGAGTGTACGGGGAATATCTCTTAGGTTTCTCAGTGGGCGAGCGAGCTTTTCTCTCTGGAGCTCGAATTATTCGGGCCCCCCCTCTAGTCGAGGCCCTAAAGCGCCTAATGAAAATAGTCCCTCTCCTAATTCGACGCGACCCCTGACCGCAAGCTTCACTCGCCCTCTTATCTAAAAATGGCTAGCCCTCTGGCTGCCCACCACCACTCTCTCATTACGTGCCTGTAATAACCACCGTGTGCCATCCACCGCCTTCTAGTCTTCTACTAGCCAGCGTATCCGCAGCTCTATTCTCCTTGGCCTCTCTCTCCTATCTTTTAATCTCCGTATACCTGGCTACATCGTCCACCTCGGCGGATGAGCCGACCCTAACGTCTCTCGAGCGAGAATCCGACCTAGTTCGATTGAAAATTGAGTCAAAATCGATAGTAAAAATCGACCAACTCCCAGCACGAAGATGCTGTCTGGTCTGGGGGCGGTGAATATCTATGAGATGGCGCGCGGTTCGGTTTATCTAGGAATAACCACCGCAGCGGGACCACCCTTTCTTTATTGACTGGTAATAAGCGGCATCCTGGTCTGAGCATCGCCTAGCCCATTCTACTGGGGCGGACGGCAGCGAGCGTGCCCGACAGATCCTGTACTAGATAGGGAGATACAACTCTTCCTCTCCCCGGCCTATCTTCCCAAGGAATGCGCCGGGCGAAAGAGGATGGTGCGCACTCGGTAAGGAAGGGAGCGAAGGAAGGTAGTGTGTGCGTCTCTCGTGTCGTTTATCACGAATCTCGTGCCGCGAGCAGGACCACTGAAACAATGGTCCGATACACGCCTTCCTATCCCGGGGGCCCCGGAGATACCATCTACGGGAAATTAAGAGTCGGTGCTCCGCTACTTACGAATCCCGCCCGGAGAATTCCTTGGTCATACGATCGGCCCCTCGCCGAAAGCCTCCAAGTCGGCTGGGCTAGTTCACGACTCACGTAGGGTGTCGATACCCGGGATTTCAACAAGCCGACCTATAAAGTCTGAAACGACGTAATTCGGAGGCGAGCATCCCCCGACTCTTGTCCTTTATCGCCCGGGTGGTAATGGCGCCGGCGATACACGCGTGCTAGATTCATTAGGATCCGAGGGATGAATAGAGTCCATTTGGAGAATGTGCCGGGCGCACTAGCAGCGTCCTTGGCTCTGCCTTCGATCCTATCACTAATCCTAGCAAGCTCCCTAATTTTCCTCTACGACCGTTAACCACCTCGTCTCAACCCGGGGAATCTCTCGCACTCTGGCCCGCTACCAGCAGCCGCACCAGCATCAGCGCCAGTAACCGGGACTGGAGGCGCCGGAAGCCGAGAAGACTACACTTCCCGGTTTGCAGTTTAGCTGGTAGGACGAGACGTAATTTCAGCGTCTTATCAGTCGGCACCTCCGACCTCGGGGGGACGTCCCACCCTCGAGGCCGCGCTCGCCCGAAGCTAGCCAGAAAGATAATCCTCTCTTCACCCTCGCCCCTCAATGCTCTCGCTCTCAACGGGACTTGCAAAAGCCTTGAAACATCACTGTACTATGCGCGCCCCACTCCACCCGCTTGTTACGAGGCCGCGAGGTTTATCGGCTTGCCAAAGAGTCGGAACTCAAAGACGAAGAGAAGATGTCGGTGTAGAAAGGAGACGAGGTGCCAACGTAGCTAAAATCTGCCGTTGCAAAGTCTAGCTGGCGAAAGGTGGCCCGCTGGGGGGAAGACCGCGATCTGCGAGGGTGAGGGCGTGATAGAGGGCAGAAAACAGGGCGAGGGAGAGAGGAGCCGTGTAATCCCGTCGCTACCAGTAATTAGCGATATTTGCATATCTCTCTTGGCGAATGTCTTCCAGAGTGCGGGAAGTGGGTGGCAGGGCGGCCTCCGCGATTTACATGCGAATGGCCGTACTAGGAACTTCGCAAAAATGACGGGGACCTCTCATAAATAAAAACTGTTTACGAATGCTTGGAACTTCGTCGCCGAGTCTACCTTGAAATTACGGGGGGACGATTCCGTGGTGGTCAATTATGAAGTGCGAGACAAGGAATGATGGGGCGGCAGGAACTTGTATGTTTGAACAGACACACAAGCACATGAACATCGAATCGACTTCAACAAGACTGAGGGTACGACGTCTGTATATGAATCTGGACTGAAAGATCGCCGATCTCGCCGGAAACACCACGGTTCCAAAAAGTGTTCGAAAAACTTTGAGCGGAAGGTCTGACGGGCTGCTCCCCAACGTTCTCGGAATTCATTCGCTTTGCATAATTGCAATATAATTCGCGGGCTTTATCGTTCGTTCGTGCCTTTAATGTCTCGGAAAGTTTTGCCGCTAGCGCGGCCCGCGCCCCTCTCAGACTACCGGTTCCGTCCTGGCGACAATGTCTCGTTAGTCGCTAATGTTACCTTAAAAGAACTAGGACTAAGAGTTGTAAACCACCTTGCAAATTACACTCACTCTCTCGGTCTCCCGTTCCCGTCGAGCTCTACCCCAAATCGAGCTCGCCTAATGACCAGCATAAAGTGTCGTCATCGAATGGAAACAAGGGAATGTTGCCGCCCGCAGCGCCCCAGTGAAATAAATAAGACGCGGACGGTGTTGGGTAGATCCCGGAAATTCCAAGTAAATTTCCAAGTCGCACGCAAAGACACTCGGCAGAGGAATGTATTTGCGTTTACGAAGGAACTAGGCTCAGTGCCGAAACATTTTCTGCAAAGACGCGAATCTTTATTGCTAATAGGATGTTGCCTGCTTAATTCTCAGCACTAGCTAGGAGGCGCGCAACACTTTCGACTTGCTAGGAACTCAGACTTCCTTTTAGGGAGTTTCCATCCCTTCGGGGTCGGGCAACTCTTAAAACCACTAGAATTTTACACGCAAGCGAAGACGGTGGCGCACCGCCGATGAATTTGCATGCAAATTCGCGTACGAGGTTTGTGCATACCGTAAAGGGAAGCGTGAGAATTAACTCAGTTACGTCTAATGAACGTGGAAGGGGGAAAGTTTGTGGAAAAGCAAGGGACCACCCACCGATCGATTTCACCCTTGTCGATCGATGTCTCCATCGTATTAGAAGCTTTCCTCAAAATGTCAATCTACATATTTTCCATAATATCTCCCGAGTAAGTGCCCTGGCCTTGTTATACCAACCAAGCAAAGGGAGCACTCACAACGTCAATAATCGAATGAGCGTCGCGAGGAGAAATCTTATTAACCATGTTCGCGATACCGCGCAGATAATTACGCGAGAGCAACCCGCTCATTACTGGAAATTCAATTAATAATCGAGGAGAATAGAAGCGTTTGCGCAGACGGGCGCCGGCCGCCGTTACGAAACCGTTCATCAAAGAAGCGTGGGAGTGGCGACGAATCTTCCCCTGCAAACGATAAACAAAAATACACCGTATCGCTCGCCATTTACATAACCATCGGCGAAGAGAGCGTGAGCGTGCTGCCAGCTGAAATCGCCGATGAGAAACTGTACGTTGTTCGAGAGAACTTTCCTAGGAACAAAGGGACAACGCAGTCTGGATGTGGGGGGCGCCTTCGGGGAGAACTTCCAGGAAATTACGGGGAGAAGTCGGAAAAGGAGACGATGAAATGCGTGAGCCAACCATCCCCCAGCCACCGAGCGGTGGGCGGGGAACAATAGTGAGGAAAGAAAGGGTTGAAAACGAATGCCGGGGAACATTAAGAGAGGCAAAAGAAGTGAAAAGGAAAGCAGTGCGGGCTGCGGCCTCCCAGTTAAATAATACCTGGGAGTTCGCTTTGAATTATGAAATTACTAAGTCGCCCGCGTATAAGGGCGTGCGTAAGCTTCTTACGGCCGAGGGCTAACTAACCCCATAAAATTAGCGGGTGGTAGGTGTAAACTTCCCCGGCAGGGCCGCCGCCACCCCTTTCCTCCAGAGGAAGCGCTCTCTCCAGCTCCCTGCATCACGTATTCCGCAGTCACGCAACTCTGTCTCTCGCCTTCGTCAGTTTCCGTCAGCCCGTAAAACCCACTGGAGACAATGGAAGGGAGGCTGCCGGGCCTGGCAGTGAGAGTAGTCGGGCCAGAGACGCCTCTATATCCTCGCGGTTTACCTTACTGGAAATGTCGCGGAACGCCGGTCGTAAGAACACCCCCCTGGAATACCGCGCCGTGGAAATTTGGAAGACGCCGCCCCTTCAATCGAAATTCTTGCCCGCCGGAATTCGCAACGTTCTGTCGCACACTGGCAGAGAACATTTCCTGGCTACACTAACGCTGGGATCCCTGTAGTCGTGATGAAAAAGTAGAGAGTAAGAGTGCTCGCTTGTTGCTTAACGAAGAAAGTTTCGGCGCTCGGCGGTGGGCATTCGTGCTCTCCTCTCTCTGCTCTCTTTCTTCACTTTTCGGGGGGGTTTCGCGGTGTACAGTCACCTAGCTACCTCTAAGCACCGGTCTGTTCCGCATAAATTAAGCGGACTGCATGTTTAAATGCAAAGCGGGGCCTCCGGGATAAAAATGGTGAACGACGCGCTGCCCCTGCGGCCACTGCCGAGTACCATACTGTTTGTACCAAGCACGTGTGTTTCCCTCGGTTGTGAAAAGGTTGTGTTCATTTCCACAAAGAAAAATGAGATCGAGCCATATGTTGTACATTTAAAAAATTAGTACTGTAATCTATAATGAAATCATGCCAGTTTTAATAAAATCGAAACTTGGACTTGTGAAATTGACTTATCTACAGGGCCAGAGCCATTGTCATCTTGCACCCTTTACCAGCCGGCGTTCCCAAAGAATAAAAGGGGAAAGGGTGCAGCTCCGTTCGGTGGAGTAATGAAATTAATTGGCCGAATGTCGTGGAAAGCAGTGGCGCTCCTTAAAAGAGGAGCGCCCATCTGCATTTTAAATTTCACGCTGAGAAAACGAATAGCATGCTGCTGCGAATATAAATCGCGGGGGCGGTGCCTTCCGGGCAAGGGTTGAACAACACCCTCGAAAAGCTTCGATGAAAATGCACGGATAAAAACCGCGGCAATATGCTGCTTTTCCAAGCAAATAATCCGGAAAAATTGCCAGCATATTTTTGCAATAACCCCAGGCGGAAACAAATAGCTCATAACAAAAAGCTATGCACATTAGTTCACCAGTCGAGTGGACCAGAGTGCAATAGGATCAATAAAGGTAACAAACGAAGCAACGGTAGATGCTATTTGGGTGAAATATAAAAAAAAAACGCCGAAAAAGCAACAAAGAGATATAGGAACGGAAGTAGCACGATGAAACGGAGGCGAGAATGACAAGCATCCGAACGAGCGCGGGCGAGGACGGCCGGGAGAAAAAATTGCCTGCCAAATCGAGAGGGCCCGGCCGCTTCTCCTCTGGCACACCCCGCTATTGTTAACGAGGACACAATGTCACCGGGCTGTATAATGCACAATGCCTTCTTCCACAACGACGGCGCATTAATGGAATGCACAATGATGCGTAAGCGCACCTACCAAACCGACGGGAGGCTGACGAGCCTCGATAAGCCGTCCGTTCGTTTCGCAGCTCCCTGTGTCAAACCAGCGTGGCGACCCGACACTCTTGAAAAAGTCGCAACAATCCACTGAGGGAGAAAAAGAGAACGCCGAAGCGGCCGAAGGAGCTCCCGCAGTTGGCGTTTATTAGCGGTCGAGCGTCGCGGTAGGCCGCCGCTTTTTTAACGAGACAAAGCTGCCGCCGCCGCGGACGATATTCAATTTCCTGACGGTCGACAGCCGAGAGAGGAAGCATCTGCACTCTCTCTCCCTCTTTCTCTCTCTCTCCCATAACATTCAGTATATACCGCTGATTCCGGTCTACAGTGGACGATAGACGCGAGCGAATCGAATAGAATCGGGTGGAGCAAAGAGTGGGGCGGAGCGAGGGGGTTCGAGGGTCTAGAGACGGCGCCCGAACGTGACAGTATCTTCCGACGTCGTCGCCGACGTCGAGGCCGGTCGTCGTCCTTCCCGCTGTGCAATTACACACAACAATAACCCGCGGCTGCATTGAGCCGCGCGAGCACGTCTGACGCCCGGGGAGACAGAAGCGTGCTTCCCTTGCACTGCCTGAACGCTCCGGCCGATAACACCTCCAACTCTCCCAACCATCACGCCTGCCCCCTTGTCTTTTTGCATACTAGATATGTGAGTTCTCTAGGTGACTCTCTCGACTACTTGATTCCCCAGCCATTCCTTTATCACCGAGGCCAGTGGCCGAGAAGTGTGGCCGAACTTCATGCGGCACTTAAGTCTGGTTCACTTTATGAATACTGGTCGCAAAGGCCAGCAGGAAAAAACAATGGGAAGTGCAGTGCACTCGGAAGTAGAAAATGCGCGGCGCGACTGTGCCGAGCGGACGCGTGTTTCCTGTCAGAGTGACGGCCGCGGAATTTCTTGGTCGGCCAGCGGCAGAAACGCCAAGGGGGCAATGGAAAAGGAGCGGAGAACCGCAGGCAGAAAACCTGAGTCACCCCGTTTGTGTTTCGTGCTATGGGACAATGCGCTGTCTGGGATTCAGCCACCGTGACGCCGAAAATGCACTGCATTTCGTGACACCCTCGCCCCCACAGCCTTCGTAGCAGGTTGTTTTATTAATGATGGCTCAGGAATACAGCGTACTTCCTGCCGTCGATTCTTCGGGGAGCTCGAACAAAGGAGGCCTCTCCGAGATAATAATGCCGAGACATTGACCACAGAACTACATGGACGAGCCAAACTCTCGAGGCTCGGCCAAGGGGATAAAGCTTTTTCTACGCTTGGGAAAGAATCTGTTTCAGTTTTTCCCATTTCAACGAAGAAAGCGAAATTAGCACTGCACTAACGAACAAAATTTCGACGATATTTACCCCCGTCTTTTGTACTTGGTTGGCAGCTTTCAATCAAACTTTGTGAATTCAGTGGTATACCGTCATTCTCGTATTTTCGGCAGAGCAGTCACGTAATATGTACACCGAACAGACGAAAAAGTTCCGACATAAAAGGACCAGGAACTCGGTGCGCGTGTAGTCGAATCTCATTTAAAATGTTTTGCGAGCAAGCGCATGCATCTGTCTCTCTTTTTCTCCCCTGCGCGCGATGTGGGCTTCGACCGCCGAAAGAGAGAAGTTCAATCGTTTTAACGCGATCCACTTCGCATATTAAAACAAACGCGAGGCAAAAATGAAGCGAGCCCCTCGACATCGCAATTACGCGTTTTGGGATTGTTTCCCTCTCGTTGCTTTACACTTTTACCAGCCGAAACACAGAAAAGAAAGCTCGAGAGTTCATGGTGGGTGTATGTACCAATCAACTCTTTTCAGAGCTAATATTCTTAAATACACTCACTCATAAACAACCACCTCGATCTTCAACACTTGAATATCAGCGGACGCTTCGGATTACAAGGAAACTTTTGGTCTTACGATCCACAGTATACTCCCAAACTGTGGGCGTCGCGCGATCGATTAAAGTGAAAAATGCGCGGCTTGCGCTTAAAGAAGACCAAGCGGAACTCTGCCGGGCTTTTTTTCCCTCAGGCTCCTCGTTCCCACTCTTTCTTTCATTCCCGTTCTCGATCCCCTGGGCCTTGGCCGTGCGAACTGATAAAACCCGTCGTCCACAGCTTGTCTGCGGCCGGCAGAACGAAAACAAAAGGAGTCGAACCACCAGACACACACCATCTCCCTACCACCGAGGAGGAATACCGCCAAGCCACGGCCGACTGGCTGGGTTAGCATTAGCATTGCCTACACTCAGTCAGAGAGAACGAGAAAGAGCCGGGGAGAGGGAGAAGCGGCCGACTATGTAGACGCGTAAAAAATGGCGATTGTTAATTAAATCCGCTAAGCCGCCGGGGGCGGGCGAAAGCGCTCTCGCTCGCCATCATCCGACGAGGCTCATATTTGTCTTGCGGTTCCCTCTTGCGCGCGAAATATTTATACCGCTCGCTACACCGGCACACGAATAATTGATGACGTAATTCTGCGTCCGCCTTTGGTGGCTCATTACCCGACCAACTTATCTCTTGCCGTCCTCGGCATTGGATCACGACGCAATCGAAGGAGCAGCCACTAATTTCGGATCTCGAGGAGAAGGAGACCCCGGCGGGTGAAAGTGACACGCAGCAGTCGAGAAAGTAATCTCTATAGGTAAGTAATCCTCTAGCTGGACCGACCCTGCTCCCCCTAGCCAATGTCCAGTGGGTCTGCAGTGTATCGATAAGGGGAGGTTCGAAAACCTGGCGCAATCATTGGATGGACCAGCAGCAATCGGGGAAATCCATGCAGAGCGTCCTGGGGTGAGAGAGATGGGAATGAGAGAGGTGGATCTCGAAATTGGGAGTTGTCACCGGGAGAAAGAGAAAGAGAGAACGGTGAAGTCCCCTTTACTTCGTGCGGATTGAATTAACGGTGCTTACGCTGAGTCGTGTGGAAGAGGCGACGGTGGCGGTGGTCGGGGGGTGGGTTTTGCTGAGAGGATCGCAGAGTGGAAAAGGACGAGCTGTGCTAGGCCACGTTAATTGGACGGATGATGCCGCTAAATCCCGAGAACCTCGAAGCTCCAAAAGTCGAGGGTGTAGAGAATAGGCTCGGAGCACTCGACGCTTTGTTAAAAATTACAGAGAGAGTGCGTATAGTACCGCGAGTCTGGAAAAAATCGAACGAGAGCCACTCATTTTTTCACTTTTATCTTCTTCTCAATATGATCCCATTTTACTAAAGGATAATAAAACTACATATAGGACGTGGTATAATTTCTACTGGTTCCAAGAATTCTAATAGCAGCGAGAGGGAAAAACTACTCTATCTAGACGGGCGGTAGGCGCAAAAACCTATGTCCGAGAGATTTATAAAAGGCCCCTTGCAGCTTGTTCTCGGGTGTTTTTCATCGTCTGCCCCAGCCATGGGCTATCGCTGCTCGAACCGGTGCACGCGATCCATCATCCGTTCCGTGGGAGTATCGACATGTACAACTTTTTCTACTTTTACGTCGGCCAACCCTTTCGAACGGGGGGCCGGGAGGGAGGAACGAGAGCGGGCTAGAAGGGCTGACGCGAAATTTCACTTAGTCACGGACGAAATCGAGCAGCGACGCTGCCAGCCGCCGGATAGAGAAAACTATCAAAAAGTTGTTAACCCCACCCAAAGCTGCTAGACGAGAATCACCTGACCATGATAGTGCAAGTACCGCGCCTCTTCAAGCACCAGTGGCGATATTTTCTATTGGCAATCAGTTTTTTCCACAATCTTTATCTAAGCGGCAGGATACTCGTGACTTTTCAGGATCGATCGTAGTAAAAGTGGCGATATCGCTCGTGTAATATTCCAGGAGATACTGACAGCTTTGGTCAATCAGCGGCCACGAGTAAGTCATAATGACGATTCGAGGGTGTCCTAATGATTTGTAGAATATCTCGGAGTGGCGTTGAGATATGATTACTCAGACTCAGAAAGTATTATAGATGGAAATCAGAGTGCCTTAATGGCCGGCACTTCGATAAGGCTCGAACCAAGGCAGAAACGTGGGAATAAGGGATTTATTGGTAGATCATTTGGCGGTGCCTTTGCGGAAAGGACGCCGCGACGCCTCGTCCCTTTTTACGCGCTGGTGCTATCGCGGCAGGCTACTCCGGCGCTGTTCGCGCGATAACCTCGACACTTGCGAAACGGCGGAACAATAAACATTTTGTCGTCGCGTCAATCGTACGATAAGGGGCAATAAACGCTCCCCAACAGACACGACCGTAAAACGCGCGGTGCGTGGCAATGACCTGGACGTGCTACCGATCTTCAATCTACATCCTGCGGCTATTTCCCCAAACACTCAATGAACTCTCCTCCCACCGCACCTTTAACATTTCCCGCCAACATAACTCCAAGACACTGTCGCCGAATTCTGCACCGGCTCTGCTTCGAGCTAGGACGCACAAGTGTCGCAAGAATTTTCCAAGCAATTTCCACGGAGGAAGGCGTCCCTCGGTTAATTACCTGGAAGGGTTGTGCGAGAGGACGTTGTCGAGTTTTCGTAGCAGCAGCCTATGCCTTTGAACGATCCGGCATTGCCGTCTGAATTTACATCGGTGGACCACACGCGCGCCCCGCTTCCATGCTCCAGTAGCCGGCGGCACTTTCCCGAAGAATCCGAGCGTTTCCTCGCGGCGGAAACCACTAAAAGGCAAAAGAGAAGCCGGAGAAAACGCCGGGAAGGCGCGGCTCAAGGGTGAGAGGCGGAGGGGTGTGTGTGCTGCGGGAGAGACGGGGGTGAGCGGCAAATCTGACCAAGTGCCAAGCGGGCAGAAATAGCCATGGTACCAAGGCACGATGCTAAATTCGCCGGGCAATAACGGGCAACGAGGGGATTCTGCTTGCACCGTGCCCGCTGATCCTCTCCTTTCGCTGGCTCTCTCAGTACTGCGAGACACCGAGTCATCTCCCTCTCTCTCTCTCTCTCTCTCTCGCTCTCTCTTTCCCCTTGGCCGGCGGTGGTCTGTCGGCTCGGTAAACGATTCGGTTCCCTCGGCACACAACGTGGGATATGCGCGAACAAGAACTCTCGTAGCCCGGGTTGCCTCTATGCCTGCCTACCTCCTTGCCTACCTCTCGCTCTCACGTTGAATGACCGTAATCAGCGACCGCCACGAAATTCGCTCACCGGCAATGGGCGCGAGAGGGAAACCCTGCGAGACTATAGCCCGCGAATGGAATTAGCCGTGGATCCTGCAGGATTAACTCTTCTCCCGAATATACGCGAGCGTACCAGCCTAGAGGGAGAAACGGTAAGAGGAGATTCCCTGGAGATACTGCTTGGGAATTTTAACCGGCCAACTTATTCATTCAAAGTCTTCGGCGAGCCGTCCAACTGGCGATGAAACATTTCGGCCGCGCGCGGCAAAGTGGCAAGGATAGACTCTGGACTTAGGGATGAAGGTCGAGTTTAGGATGAATACTGAAAAATAATGGAAACAGTCGAAGACCAAGGTAGTGGTGGAAAGTTTGTCGCCGGCTACAAATCGCCGCTATGCAGTCGCGACTTATATCTCGTTTCGGTACGATAGCTCAGATAAGGAGGCGTTGTACCGTAATACCTTGGCGGGTATTAAAAGCTACCTTCTCCCCGCTCCCCGTCGCCTCACCGCGCGGGAGAGCCGGGATTTCGCCTGCGCGCTCGCTGAATTATTCCTGGCATCCAGCCGGCGCATAGGGAAGAATTTTAATTACTCGAAATTGCAGGTTGCGCCGCGTTAAATTCCACGGCTTAGTCGCGCAAGGAAAGAGCGAAGGGAGACGGCGACGACATGGCTCGTATGTGCTTGGACAACGCCAAGCTTACGCTCGGAAACTGTGAAAGACATTCGCGCGTCTCCCTCTCATTTTTTTCCCCATCGCGTTGCGGTTCGCCGGGCGATGATAACCCGCCAGGCATCCCATGACGGAGTCTTTTCGCGAGGAATTCAGAATCACCGGTTAGTAAGAGTCTGCCTGGAAGGAAACGAAGCTCCCGCGGTATTGCGAGTAAAAAGGAACTCTTGCGGGGCGACGGCTGACCGGTGACGGTACCCTATCTACTTAGCGCGCGCCACACGTGAACACGTCGTCCAAGCGCGTCCACAAGCGGCTCTCTCTTCCTTCCGCTTCGCTCCTTTCTCCTCTCGACTATCTCTCCGCTCCTTTGGCAGCTTGGCTAACGTGTTGGTCTAGCTGTTTAAATATACCGTGCGCGGAAATACCAGTCTGCGAGTGCGGTGCGTTGCTCTCTCAGTAGAGTCGACTGACTGCCACCCTTCTGCGAGTCCCATAGCACGCGCCCGAGCACCAGGAGAGCAGAATTTCATATCCGCAGTAGTGCTCGCTCGAAGAATAAACTTCATTCTGGGGTGGAGAAGAAGGCATCGTGACAATAATAAGCCATAAGAGATAGTCGGTATCAGGAGGGGTTTACGAGTTCGAGTGACGGGGACGCACTGGAACTATAATGAACGAGACTCTCGAGCTATTGCGAGCGAGGCGGACGGCCTAATAAAAGGGAAAAACAAGACGCGAGTGTATGTCCGTATGTGTGTCTGTGTGTATATGGGAGTAGAACGTGGTGGCGGGTTTTATATCGCAGGGTAGCCCCTTTATGGCGTGTATCGGTTCAAAGAAAAGGGGACGCGACTCTGCAATCGCGTCGCCTCGTCGCTCAGGGTCTGGGTTAGTCGGCCCCCAGTCGGCTTTTTCGGGTCACCAGTAAAAAGCTGGGGCCGCCCGACGCCGCTACTGTAATTACGCGATCTTTAGCGCTAAACGGCGTCGAAATTAGTGACTCGAGCAGCATACACGTGATTAGACGTTTTTTTTTTGCCCTGACCCTCTGTCTTCTCGCGTGAATAGAGAGGCCCATTCAGCGGGAGATCGGCCTCTATAATATAATTAGACCACGCTCGATGAAGAAGCAGAGAGATCCGGCAAAAAGCGGCGCCTCCGCCGATCTAATAGACAACGTATTCGGAATACCGAGAAAAGGTGAACGAGCGTACCCAGCTAGCGCCGAAATATGATTTATTTTTTCAGAAAACGTCTCAAGTACTGAGGATCGTAAGGCGACGCGAACTGTATGGCGAGAGCAGACATCCAAGCCTTTTTTCCCCGGCCGAGCTCGAGAAGGTCACGAAGGAATGGGCTAATAAATTAAAGCGTATGTGGAGTGGAGGGTGCTCGCAGCAGGCCTCGGCTCGTTGTCACAAGAACTCGAGCATACTCGGCGAAATTATACTGAATAGCAAGATATGTATAAGCGCCCCCTGTCGTCAAAGAGAAATCACTAGACTTGAGCTGACGCTAATACCGTCACGCTTTTATTAACCCCCACTCCCCGCAGCCACGATAAAAAAGATCCTTTTCATTCAACAAACGGCTCTCTTAATTGTTACTCGACTCGATAGGGAGTTCTGCGGCAAACTAATTCCGGGACGGCGAGCGCTGCCGAAAGGAAGGGCGCCCTCGGTGCTCAAAAGGAAAAGAGTCCGAGTGAAAGAGGAGGGGTTGGTAATCGTGGGGTTGAAAGGGTTCCTGTTAAATGAGAAAAAGTCGCGAAAATTTTTAGCCGCTGTCGGGGACACGGACACGCTAATTGGCCATCGGAGGGGGAGGGGGTAGAAAGAGCGGCAATTATACCCCCTCGTTATTACCAGCGGCATACACACCGAGCGTAATTGTTCCCCGTGACTAATAAACATGCGAAGCACGAGCGTACGTCCAAAAATATACATGTATTCACTTCCCAACTTTTTCAAATGCAAAACTCATTCACGAGGGACAGTCACGCCTTTCGAGTGACGGGTACAGATGCCCGTATAGTTTATATCCGCGGACTTGTCCGGTACAGTCAGAGCATTCCTCCAAGTGTGCGCGAGGCACGAATGAATGCCCAGGCATTCGAAAAGCAAGTTTAACGCTCGTAAATTCGCCAGCGAAACGTCTAGGAACATCTAGCCGGCCTATTTTGCCCGGACATTCATCCAACCACACAGCACCGGGGAAAAGGAAAATTTGCGTGCGGTTTAATTAAAACATTCTTGCGACTCTCGGTGCACCAAAATGAAAGAAGGGATTCG
Organism: Crossocerus cetratus; assembly: GCA_963675795.1. Taxonomy (NCBI): domain Eukaryota; kingdom Metazoa; phylum Arthropoda; class Insecta; order Hymenoptera; family Crabronidae; genus Crossocerus; species Crossocerus cetratus. Next base: position 14,063,370 of record OY776666.1, on the reverse strand, counting down.
CGTGTCGCCGTGTAGGATTTATTCGCCTGCTAGCACCGACAGAGGCGCGCGCGCGCATACACACATACATTACGTTCATCCCCTACGCGGTCGAGGCGACGTTGCGAGCGGTCGCCGGCACAGCGAGGCATTAAACAATAAACGCGCCCGCATAAATCTCGATTTAAGGTCGCGACATTCGATGGGTCGCGGGTATACATATTTCCAAGCGGAATTGCAGCGTGCTCCGACCCTCCTCCCGCCGGGGCTATTATGCATCGCGCGCAGGGGCCAAAGAGCGATTGGACGTGCTCTCTCCCTCTCTCTCGCTCTCTCTCTCTCGAGTCCACGGCGTACATGTGTTCACGTATGTACGCCCGTCGCGTGTACTCGAGCTGCACGAGATGACGCCAGCGCCGGGAGAGAGAAAGAGCGGGAAGGGAAAGAGAGCAGAGCACTGCGATTCAGTAATGACCCAGACGAGCTGCATCCTTGTGCCACATAAAGCCGACGGCCCACGAGGAGCACAGCCGTGCACCGCGCGCACATGCACACTACTACCGCGACCCCCCTGTTTCGCCAGCGATGCCCATCACTCGCCGAATAAATTCTTCCCGCGAATTATAGGAGCGACCACTTTTCCCGCCAGGCCATGGGAACTTTCTGATGCCGATTCTACTAGATTCACTGAAAGTACACGGAAACTGGATGTCGCGAAAGTATAGAACTATTTCCAAGGCGCCAGTGTCAAAGTACGAGTCATTTGGCAAGTTACGCTTGTAGGAGGCCCAAGAAAAAATGTGTGTATATCTGGGTGAGCGGATGAAGGCATCCGCCTGAGACAGCCGCGAAATGCTTTAACAAACGATAACGGCACCAAGCCACTTCTGTATCTGGCATTTCCGCATGAATCTCTCTGACAGCGAAAATCGGCAGCAATTCGAGCGCACGGCGCTAAGGGGGAAGAGGCAGCGGAGTGAAAAGCGCGTCGTCGATTAGACATCACCGAGTAAAAACGCGTATCGCCCGAATTCGGCAAAGTGTGAGAGAACGAAAGGGAGAGAGGGAGAGAAAGGAAGGCAAGAGAGTGGCAGGCAGACAGCGGCAGAGGAGAGTTTCGAAGCGAGCCTCTGTCTCCTATATCCATAAAGGCAGGGAGGCATAAATAATGCGCGCTCTCCGCTTCTTTCGATGGGAGATTACACGCCGGAACAGGGGGAGAAGAGACGCGCATTCTCGCGAAGAAGAGGCGCCTCCATACCACCCTTCGTACTTGGTCGCCCCCGCCGTACCTCTTCCTCACTCCTTCTCTGTTGCATGTACCGCGAATGCTATAAACGACGATAAATCAATCGCCAGGCGAGTGAGCGAAACGAGAATGCTTGTGCTTTCGCCCACCTCCACTTCCATCTGCTCCATCGTGCAAAAAGCGCACGTTGAAATACGCCCAGCGACGTACAACCGCTCCCCCCCTCTCTCTCACTCTCTCTGCACTATTACGCTATCTAGTCGAGATTAGCTTTTTACGAGACTGGAACCGTCACACACCCCAGACGCGAGAAAAGTTATGTGGCTCCTAGAGTGCGTGCCGCTGACTACCCGCCTACTAATATTGCTCTATATATCGGGGGCCATTATGCAAATAATTGCTCGATAGAGTCTACTAGCCTTTGAGGGCTGCTGCTACTAGTAGCTGCGGGCTCGGTGGTCCCCGCTGGGCTCCATCCGGCCTTCGAACCTCCCATTCGAATCCTCGTATTTCAGCTCCCACGCTCCAACTCTCTGCGCGGCGTGCGAGCGAGAGAAATTTACATTTTAATTACGACGAATGTGCTCGGAAAGTTAGCCCAAACGAGCGGGGAAGAGGAAGAAGCTACGGTCACCCTCTCTCTCCGACCAACCGACCACCCCATTCGCCGACGCATACTGGCGCCGCGTTAACCACCCTATGAGTGAGTTCCACCCCGGCCTCCGCCCTCGACTTATTCTTAAGAATCGTGCCTCGTTATTATTTTTCTCGGGCACCGAAAGTTTGAGCGGTCGGAAGGCAGAGCAGCGCGCGCACGCTCGCGTACCACTGGCGGCCCAAGATTTACGGGGGTGCAAATTAGCCAAAACAGAGTTTTCAGCAGAGCCGGTGCTGCGAAGAAGCTGAGCTACGAATCCCGTCTCACCCCACAGGACTTACAGGCTATTCTCCATCAAGGCTCTCTCCCTCTCTCTCCACCCTTTCGCAAGACAGCTCGTGTGGCAGCAAGGAGCAGGAAGAGAAAAAAGGAGCCAATGGCAAGGTTAAAGTGCCTAGCCTTCAACCCCAGGCTCGTTCGAGGGGTGGGTGTCCCAGGGAACGAAGCAATTTGTCCTTCGACAAATTAATTTCTTAAAATATGCAGGCTGCCCGTTGTTGCAGGCAGCTTTATTGCGCGAATGCTTTATGATTCTGTATTCTTTTCCTTCAACCGCCAGTGCCGGGTGGCAGGCGGAGGAGGCGTAATTAAAAGTGGCCCTTGAATGCCGGGCGAATATTTTATCCAGGAGGAATCGGCTGGCGTCGCTCTTTTCATTCTCCCCTGACTCCCCGTGAAAAGCAGGAGCAGCACGGGTACACGCGCAGTGACGAAAAAATCGGACCCTGCGCCGTCGAACGTCCGGGAATAAAGGACGCTCTTTGTAGCTCGTTACACTCGCCTCTCTCTCTCTCTCTCTTTCTCCCCTCTCTCTTTCCGACTACTCGTCAGCGAGAGAGTACTCTGTTGATTTAAGGGAAGTTTTTCGCGACAGCCAATCCAGACTCGGCGAGAAGAGCCACTCGAGGAAAGATTCCCGCAAGCCCGGCGACGTTTATTCATCGTCTAGCGAGGAAATAACGATTCGAGTTTATTTGAAGGCGCTTTCTCGAGAACCAGCACGCCCGCTCCTTCCTCCTGCATCGTCTCTCTTGCCATGTTTACACTGGCCGCATCGATTATCGCTCGTGCCTCCCCGAACGGAGAAAAAGACTCTGACAGCGATGGACGAGGACATTTCCCCGGGAGTCGAGGGGAAAGAGGCGCGCGGCTCGATTTTCACGATATGGTACTTGGCCTTTCCGGCTCGCTTATGGGAGAGGCCTCTTTGCGCGACTAATAGGGCAAGCACGCCCGACCGGAATCGGGCCGCGCGAGAAAAAGCCCCGGCGAAAAAAAGGAGAGAAAGCTGCCGCGCGCGGCTCTGATGAATCTCGGCAATGGCATCGACCCGCCGCCAGAGAGAATGTGGCAAATGGGCCGCGTGTATGTGCGCGCGTGTCCGTGCTCTCTCGCTATGCAACTGGGTCGCTCGGAAATGTACGCAACGCGACACACACAGTTGTCCGGCGGAGCTACGGCTCTCCTTTAACGAGGCGAGATCGAATAAGCCGTTCGTTAGCCGCTCCGGAGAGGAATATCGCCGCTCGCACGCATACCCCGCTCTCGCCTACGCGGAAGGATTAAGAGCGAGTTACTTCGGCGGACTCGTTTCACGCCGGGAGAGCGACGGCCCGGCCGCCGGGGAAGTAGAGTTAGGGATAGAGATGACGAGGTGCAACGGGGATGAGCGAGGGAGCGAGAGAGAGGCAAGAAAGTTGTCGACGAATAACAAAAGGGCACGGGTACAATTTAAACGGGGCATAAGTCGCTGCAATTTAACGAGAGGAAGGATTGAAGTGCAGAGGAGAGCCCGAGCACGGCGTAACAGTGGCATCAAGGAGGCAGCCAGCCAGCCAGGCAGAGCCCGTTTCAACTGGCGCGCGTCGAGCTTTCCATTGACGATAACGACTGACACACGAGTGTGTGCATTGAAATGCGTCCATTGATTTCACGTGCTCTGCGTACAGTGGTTTCTTTCTCACCGCCTCTCTTTCTCTCTCCTGCTCTGCCGAGCGACGACTGACCCGATGATAAAAGGATTCCGTGGAGGCGAGTCGAAACAGCGGGCCTCATTGACGTCGACCTCCTACGGGTCCCAACACTCTCTCCATCCCTCCCTCCCACACCCCCCTCTCTCTTCCTTTCACATCTCTCGGCTTGCAGCGACCGAAAGAGAGAAGAAGAGGAAGATATAGGGAGCAGGAGATAGCAGATGCGCGATAGCGCGCTTATATGTAGCCATGCGCTAATATATCCGCGAGAGCGAGAGAACGGAGAACCGTCCAGCCGATACGCGTTTATTTCTGCTGTCACTTTATTTATGGAGCCCGATAGCAGGCGGACGCGGGAGCGCGCGCGAGTAAGCCGACGGTGGAAGGGCGAGAGCGGGACTCTGAATATCCCCGGTGTGTAGAGCGATACTGCTCAAGATCGAGTGCGCGAAAAATCCGGCAACGCGTCGCTCACTGGGTATACCCCGATACACGTTACGTGCCACCGCCACGATTCCGCACATCTCTTGCCGTATACCGCAAGTTAGAATTTCTACTTGCTGTTGGAGCATCTGACTATTATAATGATTTAACAATTTCTCACATTCAAATGTGTTGAGCGAATGACCCACCATGTTACGAAAATCAGTCCCAACGTCAAGTACATAGTATGTCTGACTACTGCTATCTTGATCTACTGCAAAAGTACTAGGAGAGAAATGCTTACGCATTACAGGAGGCGATAGGGTGTGCGTGCGATCGAGCGAGTGAATCCTCGACTCCCGATCCTATCACGCGATAAGGTTCGCCGGTATTTATCATTCAGCTGGCAAGCGCAACGATAAGGGGAACGTGCTCTTCTCGACATCAAGCTATTTTTCGCGCCCTCCGTGGAGGAGGTTTCCTGGGAAAAATCGTGACCCGTCTCTGTTTCAAGTTGATCGGGAATCGCAGTATATCGGCAGGGATGCATAAAAAGACAGGGGTTTTGGATGCTCGTGCGCGCTCGGTGTCTCTCCCCTTTCTGTCGGTCTCTCCGCTTGTCGCGGTGGTCGCTCGGGCGAGTGAGCGAGTGGTCGAACGAGCGCGGCTCGGCGATACGAAGCGAGCGCGCGGAGCGGCAGCCGAAGAGGCCAATGGCCCCGGCGACTGCCGGTGCAATGGTGCAGTGTGCAATCCAGCCGGCTGGCGGAGGGTGAGCGGGCGACGGCGGGGAGGCCAAGAGGAGGCCAAACCGGAACGGGAGAGAGACTGCGAGAAACCGCGAGAGAGCGAGTGCCCGACAAAGATTCACCCAAGACAGACACGCACACATCGAGCGAGCACGCGGGAGGCAGAAAGAAGGAGAGGCCTGCGAGTGCGCGTGTACGTGTGCGGCTCTCTCGGGGAGTGTGTCACATGGTGCAAGTGATCCGCGGACGTCTGAGCCTCGGAGTAAGAGAAAGAGAGAAGGCCAGAGACTCGGCAGAGCAAGCATGCGAAGCCTTGAAGCGGCGGATCGCGTGTGGGTTGCGATGAGACGATGCAGTAACAGACACAGAGACAGAAACATAAATCATGCAGGAAAGAGAGAAATCGTCGCTTCAAAAAGAAGATCGCGAGAAAATCGGTTAAGATAGGAAGAGGAGCCTGAAACGGGATGCAATGAGGCAAAGAAGCCGACGATGAGCCGCCGGTTTTGACGCGAAAGACTTGGCCAGATGGAAATGAACGCATACGAATCCACGCAGGAGAGAGAGAGAGAGGTTTTGCGGAGGAGCCGAGGGACTTGGTCGCGTCGTCGTCGTCGTCATTTCCAGCTGTCGATGTGGCAGCAAGATCGAAATTTAAAATGCCGCTCGATTCTCGGGAATCATGCAACCGGTTTCACGTGGATGCATAACGCGCGCCCGGAGGCAAGCGGCATTCGCCGAATTCCTTGCAACCACAGCAGGAGAGCGCGCACACCCCAGAAAGGGTCCGCTTCTCTGCTGCTCCAGGTGCTTTTTACGGAATCGACGTGTCGAAAGTAGGTGATGTGCCAGTCGAGCAGCCAACAGAGCAAACTTGCTATAACGATGCACACACGCACCCTGGGGATCAGCCGATGGAAACTCGCTGTTCATGAAATATACAAGTAAGAGGCCGCTGCTCCAACTGGCCCGTCTGGTCCCCGAGTGATCCTCCGCCGAGTGGGACGCCGGGAGGAGTGGAACTGCTCCCCAGCAGCCGTGGTCGCGCTGGGAGACAATGCCACGGGAAAGTTGACCCGCGAATGCGACCCACGAGGCCTGTACCTCGTGTTTCCAGGGTGAAACACATGCTCACACTTGCTCGACATCCTACGCACTACCAATTTCCTGTAGCCCGCTGACGCCGCCGACGCCGCCTTCGCCGCCTTCGCAGCGCCCGCGCACGCCACACCGCTTTCTATTTGTTTATCCCCCGTCTGCGTGACACGCTCGATGAAGAAACACCGCCGGCGATTCACCCAAGTCGCTCCTGTAATTCGATTCTATCCTTGTATCATCCGTCGCGTGACCGAGTTCCTTCGCAATTCAAATCTGATTAGTTTACGCTCAATTTGTTAAGAAATCTTTATAGAGTACGTGCGGAATCTAAAAGGCGTAGAGAGCGGCTAATAGAATAGGTCGACGTGTGGTCAGCCCGGCAGCGCGTTCTTAGTTCTTATCCCTGATCGTTTACGATTGTTACCCGCCGCTTGTTTCGCGCCAGAAACGCCCGGGACACGTCCCAGGATACCTGGTTTCTTCCCATAAGGAAAGAACCGCCTTGTGCTTGTTTGGCGGCGTGAAAAACTTGTGGGATGCCTTGATGGGGGGCAACCTGCCTCTTTCCCTTCCTTACCCTACCAGCTTCCATTGCGAAATTCATTTAGCGTGAAACGTTTTAGACTTCCTCGAACCTTGAGGGAGTTTTGCCTGCGGAGCCTTATCCAAACAGTAGCATCGCTTCTTGTATTTCAGCAGAGAGTGCAGCAACGTATTTTTCCGAGGGAAATGCCCGCCAAGAAATCGGCGAACGTGAGATTGCATAAAGTAGGAAATCTCCGGCGAGATCTGGGAGAAGGTTTGACAAGTGGCGGAATATCATCCGGGAAGAAGAGATGCAAGAGTGAAAAAAGGAGCGATCGAGAGAGAGAGAGAGGTCGAATACCGTACTGGTGCAATACAGTGGCTGACCCTGAGGAGGTTTATGGCAGCATCCATTATTAGAATGGCGATACTCAAGGAGTGCTCGGCACTCTCCGCGCGCCGCCGCTACACGACGCTTCATAAATATAAATTCGAATGCATAATCGATGAAAGCGAACGCCTACCGAGCGCGATGGCAACTGCATGACAAATTTATACGTCGGAATCATCGTCCTCTCCCTCCTCGCTCGCTCTTTCGGTGTCCGCCTACTTCGCCTCAGCGTCTCTTTCTCCCCAGTCTACTCTGCGCTTGCACTCGTCATCGCTGACGTCGATGAGGACGAAGACGAATCCTCGTCTCCCTCGGCTACGCGAGTCCTAACATAGTTTCTTGACTCCGAGAAATTATCGATGAGCCAAATCGAGCGCGCGTGCACCTTTCTGCGGCTGTGTGCCCTCGCGCACTTTTTTAAAAGCTAATTCAATTTCGAGATGCACACACTGCCGGCCCGCCAGATAATCGCCAGGCGGTGCGAGAGACACCCGCGGCGACAAATGCAGCTTTCATGGAATGCCTCTTCTCGAATGTGAATTTGCAATCTTATCGACATCGCGACTTCCCAATGCCTCTCGTTCTCGGCTGGTCATCGACCCAACCGGCGGAGAAGAGAGAACGTCGCTTTTCCTAGGAATACTAAGGGTCTATTATACCAGTAGCTCCTATACGCCGATCAGTATTCCTCCACCACTGATAAGCCAGCTGACAATAAAGAACGGGAATGCCGATATCTGAGCAAATTTAATTTATCAAAGTTTATCATTTTTTTCAAAGTATAAAGTAAAAGCTATTCATATTAATCCCCGATACCAAAGGTACCGAATTCTCGTTGGATATCCGCAAAGGTCTTGTCCTTGGTTTCGACCATGCATACGAGTACGAACACCACACTGACGGCACAGATCACTGCGAAGAAGAAGAGGACTACGGCGTTCCCGAGCGCGTCCACCGCGCTCGAGAATGAGACCGTCACTATGAATGCCAGCATCCAGTTAAAGAAGGCGGCGCTCGAGGAGGCTGTACCCTTCAAATTCGCCGGGAAGATCTCGCCCATGTAGACCCAGGGAATTGGCCCTATTGTCATGATGAACAGATCAGTCTACCAGACCCTTTTCCAATTATCGATGATTCCCAAAGCAATGAACTAGGATGATCGCCTGACGAACGAAGCGTGAAGTGCGAGCTAATGAAGGGCGGGTGGGCTTGGAACAAGAGGCTGACTAGTATACTGACCGGCACCAAGACAAAATGCCAAGATATAGATACAGGCGGAGACCAATGGTAGCCACCATATGCCATCCACGGCAGTAGGCTTTTCACTCTGGACGACGAAAAAGCTCGCCAATCCTACGAGACTCACGCACATCACTGCCGCCGAAGTCACCATGAGAACCTTACGACCTAGCTATAAGAAATAAAGGATTTTTCAAGAGGAGATCATCGTGCGCGCTTAGTCGGGGATTGTAAGAGCGGGTATACATATAACACCTTATCGATTAGAATAGCGGACATGACACACGCGATGACTTGTACTATCGCAAAGATCACCGCCTGCAGGAGGGAATCCATGTCGACGCCGGTGGATTTGAAGATGGTTTCTCCGTAGAAGATGACGGCGTTGATTCCGCTGAATTGCTGAGCGAACATCAGGCCATAGGCGACCGCCAGGGTTTTCAGGACCGGGCCTTTCGTGAAGGTGGAGATCTGTACCGTCTCCGCCTTGTTCTTCTCGACTTGCTCCTGTTCAGACACCCGAGATCAGGCTCGAAAGCGAGACTCACTCTGACTAGCTAGACAGACCACCCCGAGTCCGTAAGAGGTTTAAAAGTGCCACCCAATAGTTCCTAATCGGGGAGGCGCTTAATTCTCTCAATTCTCAAACAGCCGACTGATCTACTGGTATCGAATCTCCGCTAACTAACTTTGAACGCTGCGATCTCGGGCTCGATGTTGAACTCCGTGCCGCGGAAGAATCTCATGGATTTCCTGGCGTCCTCCTCTCGATTCTTCGTCAGGTAGAACAAGGGGCTTTCCGGCATGAAGGCCATCATCGCCGCAAAAACTATCGGCGCCAGTGCGCAGAGGACCGACGTCCAGATGATGCTGCCGGTGTAACCGGCGCAGTAAGCGTAGAGGATGCCGATGACCAAGAGTAGCTGGAAGAAGACGCCCAGGGTACCTGTTGCCGAGGGAATGATAATCCGGATGAGAGATTCTCCGATCTTCTCTGATGATGGACGTGTTTCGCCTTACTTTTCCCATACCTCTGATCTGTTTCTCGGAGATCTCGGCGGAGTACATGGGTGCCGCGACGCAGAACATCCCACCGCAGGCACCGGTGACAAACCTGCCAATCGCCAGGACGGCGATCGACGTGCCCGCGCAAATGATGAATATCCAGCCGATCACAAAGGGCGGCACCAGCACCATCATCGTCCACTTACGACCGATATTGTCGATCAAGAAGGGCACCAGGATGACACCGATCGCCGCGCCCAGCGGGAGGGCAGCCGCTATCACGTTCGTCGAGAACGCGTCGAAGTCGTGCTCCCTCTTTAGGATTTCGACGCACGGAGCACTCCAGCCGAGGCCACATCCCAACGAGAATCCGCCCATACACGCTGCGAAAGACAACACACCACCTCCAGGAGTTCGACGACCCCACCGATTCCCGATCATACTCGCTCTCCTCTATCCGTCAATCTCAGTCCACTGACACGGAAATCGACGGAACGAGACTCCATAATTAAAGAGAATTAGAGATAAGAATAACCTGCCGCCGCTGCGAGGTACTGATAGACCCTCCTTCGAAAGAGTTTCTTCAAGTCACTGGCCTCGTCGTCTGCCATCGCCTCAACCTATTTTGCACGTGCGGACCCGCTCGAATTCTATGCAGTTCACGCGGGACCTTCACTTGTTTTATCCGTTCTTTTCCTCTGCGTTCACCTGCCAATTTTCATTGGAATTCGGGTAAGTAATCGAAAGGGCCACCTTGAAGCCACAAACGAACAGTCTAGTTAATGGAAAATCGGCGGAAGGATTCGAAGGTGTCTAAATGGATGGAAGGCGTGATTAATTGGAAAAGGATTCACTTTGGGTGTCGTAGCCTTTAAAGATGGACGCTTGCGAGGACGGTGATCTGCATCGAATCGGAACGGTAGGAGCTGACAGATTTTCGCGCCCCAATAAACTCGGTAGTGTCGGGGATGCCCTGGTCCCGAGCGGGCAGAAGGTAGATCGAAAGATAGAGAAAGAGAGAAGGGGATACCTGGGGGGTAGTAGCCCTATTCGCCATCGCGGTAATAGGGATAAGGTCCCTTCCTCACGCCCGGTTACTTCGGCTAACGACATTCAAATTCTATTAGGGCGGCGCTATGTGCGCCTGACAACTTTCGAATTACAGACATCACCTCTCCGCCGCTCGCCCGGCTCGAAGGAGCGAGTGAGACAGGAACCCCCTTCCCAAGAGGGCAATGGTGGACACCGCAGCCATTACAAGGCAAATGCAAAAGCGACGAGAGTGGAAAAGCCGGCGACGCTAAGATCGGTAAACAGTTCTTGAGGATTGGCTCAATCCGAAAGAGATTTCGCGGCGGATCTCTCCGGCCCGATGATATTCATTCCCGGGAGGAACGCTCGTGCTGAGGGCTCTCGATAACCGATAACGATATAAGCGAACGACTATAGAGGAGCTGAATCGAGAGAGGCCCGTATAAATGGCGGGCACACGCACACACACGGCATGGAAAGAGCACGCACTGTCTCCAAATGAAATTCCCCCCTTCGACAGGACGATAAAAGCCATCTCGCGATCGCGGGTCAAAAAAATCGTCCTGTAATTGGAAGGCGATTGCTTTCATGGCATGCGAACGGCATACACGATAGCAGCCAGACGTCCACACACACGCGCCCGACGGCACGGACCGAGACATTCCTTGGCCCTTCGATTCCCAGCGATTCACGATTCAATGCTGATAGGTATTGTGCTCGCATTCTCTGACTCCTCGTTCTCCCCCCACCCTCGCCGTCCACGAATCAAATATGAGAAATCTGCCTCTTACCGCCGATTAATCCTACCAAAAATACAAGTGGCCCGACGGCCTTTGCACAGCTGGAATAGCCCCAGCTGAAATTAGAACTCGGAGAGCCGTAATTCGTGGTAGCGTTTATTTAATCGTAGTAATGCCGAGGGCAAGCACACGCAACACCAATCGAGTAATTGACGCGGTAGATCCCGACTACCTTTCTCCCTTACCCTCCCCCTTTCATCCGCAACTCGACTACACCCATGAGGACTCCATCCTCAAGGTCCACGGGTGACCCCTATTTACATATAAATATAAGTAAAAAGTATATTTGCATTTAAATGTCCAATCCGGGACAAGAGTTCTCTGGGGTTCTCGAATAAGGGTTGGAGTTCGAGTGTCCCTGGCAATTCGAGTATCGCACGAGGGCTAGACCACCGATGGGCGAAGAGGCGTGACGCCATCGTGAGATAATGAAGCTCGAGGGCAGCTATTAAGGAATGCCATAACGAAGCTTCCGCTAGTTTCGACGTCATATTATAGATCTACGGTCAGTCCGCGAAATTACCCATTAGATCCAGCCGACTTTGTACTCTCGAAAAGAGACGAGTTCTCCCGCACGTTCGACGCGCTCCACTTTGCCAGCCGGTTACCGGTAGACCAGAATAGGCCGTGATTAGCATGAGAATGAATTAAAATCGACCGAGTTAACTATAGATGGGCCGCGCAGCAGCGCGTTCCTCGGCAAATGCTGGCCGAGGCGATGCGACGTCCTATTAGAGTGCTCGCGTGTCGGAGAGTGGCTTCTTGAGAGTATATCCCACTTGACACGAGACGATACGGGGTCGATCGTCGATAAGAGCAGCGGTTACGTGGCGGCCGATCATTGTCACAGGAGAGAATCTGCCGGCGCGCGCCGCGGTCCTGCCGACCAAGGAAATGTGGAGCGAAGTGTGCGGCGGAGGCTGCGGAGAAACGGGCGCAAGTCAGCCGAGACGATAGATAACGAGAGACGAGAGAACGGTTTACACCTAACGGCCTGGTTGTATAAGGCACACTTCGCTCACCGTGAGAAACACGATAACGTTTCAATTAAGCACGAGCCAGTCGCCGAGGCGTTCAGCTGTAGGTTCCAGATCTACACGGCGAGATCGAGGGGACAGAGACGGGGGAGGGAGAGAAAGAGAGAGTGTGTATGGTTGCGGTTCTAGAAGCAGGCGGTGTCTCGGGGTCATTTAAATCACATTGTGCCTAGCTGCGATAATTAGCCTTCTACCGATTGGCGCCTAGCACCTAGCAATCTCCTGGCCGTCGTTAAATGGAAATCGATGGCTGCTCTCTCGCGCACCAGCAGCAAACTCGGCAGACAGACTATCAGCGGGCATGCTTCAGGTATACGGTGTGCTATTAGCACGAGCTCCTGCGTCGGACTCCCCTAAGTGTCGACTTAATAAATAATCGGGCGCGATGAAACATTGATACCGAGAGGTGCCAGACCCTTCTCTCTCGGCGAACCATACTATTCGCCTCACTATTCACCGGATGCAGAGCTAGAGGGAAAGAGGGAAGAGAGAGGGGGGCAGATAGACGATAAGCAAGTGGCGATTTCATGAATCATGGAAATATCGGCGCGGGTCGTAGGTGGCAGATGAGATCAACGGTGTCTGGGAAAAATGATGTTTCGATTGGGGTGCGTCTCGACTGGCTGGGGCGACTGGATTGGAATTCAACGAGCGCCGCCAACCTACCGCACGCCGCCCAACGAATCGCACCGGTCGAGTGCGAGTGCATTATGGGCTCGAAAGAAAATGCTGCCGCGTGAAGTCCCATACGAATAGCCCGGTAGAACCGGCAAAACGGCGATTTATATCCCCGGTAAGAATTTCGTATGGGAATCGGGTGTGCCGCTGTGCACGGAGGGTGCGGCTCCTTCTCCGAATGGTGGTTCGATCTCGTTCGAGCTGCCGATCTGTCGCGTGCTCTCTCCTCCACCTCGAGTTCCATCCACTGCAATATATAATGCGGCTCGCAGATGTACTCGTCCGAGGAAAATGGAATTGCGGGAAAGCCGAGTTACGAAGGTGGTCTGGCGAAGAAATGAGCGGTGCATCTGTCTCTCTCGCCCGGGTGACTGAGAGTGCGAGCAGGCGTCCAAACAACTTACATAAGCCGTCGTCGACTGGCTTTGCTACCTTGAAGTCGGTCGTTGCCGCTGTCTCCTGTAACCGCGGCCGTATGCAACCGGCTGCTGCTGCACTGCCGTATGCACCCAGCGTTCCTCATAGATACACATGTCTAACGCATTCACGCGCGCAACATACACGCACTCCATTGCCAATCAAGGCTCGCTCTACCCACCACATACCATCCGTCCACTGGAATCTCGCTTCTCGCTTTGCGCCAGCCATTAGTGTAATGATCGATTTCAAACCAGAGAGAGAATATTCAATTGAGGCTCGCCCGTAGGTTTTCTCCAAATGCAGCGATAGAGGGTTGCTTTTTTCGCTAGGGCGAGGGTGACTTTCTCACGCGCCCGACTACAATAAGCTCTTTTCGCCCGGGGCCACAAATTGTTTCCCCAAATCTGATCGAAATGTCCAGACAACCTAATTCAGGCCGGCTTGTCTCGGAGGACTGAAGGACCTTTGCCTCGAGCACAACGACCCCCCGCCACAATCGATTCTAACAAGGCCGACCTAGAAGCGATCATCAACCTTCCGATAAATCAGCGCCCTCGCCCTCCCGGCTACTAAACTCTTGCCGATAACTACGCGATAGCCCAAGGGAAAGAGGAAATGGGGCATTTTTGCACTGGCCTGTTACGCTACGCACCGCATCGGGGCAGGCTAACGGCTGCAACTATAATCGAGGTAGTATACCGCCTGATAGATTTACCTGCAACAGAAAAAGGATAGTATGTTATTAGCGTGATGAATTTCAATGCGACGATAAAAAGCGATACACGATAGGAAAAAGCTTGCGGATCCATTAAGAGGAGGCTGAGCAATAATGATGCAGTATGCATCCGCTCGACGTTGGACGTCAGGCGTGTTGGGGAATGTGATTAACGCCTAGCCTTCGCCGTGCGAATGCCGCCGAGCGCGGCAGAGCGACCAACCTCTAGTCGTAATCACGCAGGAAACAGTAAATCCCAAGGTTACTGCCTCCAATAACTATGTATATTCCAGGGCGCGGAGGCGAGAATAGTGCGTAAGTTATGTCCTAGCGTTGAAAAAAAAAAAGGGAAGGAGCTCGGACGTGTGTCCGATATAAATGCTGTCTCGGCTGCGGGAGTCGGCGTTGATTTACTTTTCACGCCTGACCAGAGCCACTGGCGAGCAGCATGCCACGCCAGAACAAAATGCAGGCCACGTCGTCGTTGGCGGGTAAACAGTATCAGGGCTATCAGAGCCCGGCGGGAAAGAGAACACACAGAGCCATTCACTAAATCAGCGCAGACTCGGGACTACTTTGGCGCCACGTGCGTTATTCATGGCCGAGCGGACGTCTCGCAAACGCGCAGCGTGCGTGGCTAGCAGCCTTAATAACGCCGGTAATTGGCCACTTCGATCTATTTGTCGATCGCCAGGTGAAACGTGGCTCCTCGGCCAACTTGTGCGAGTTTTACACTTGCGCTCGAAATACGAAGCTGCTGCGAGTGTGATCAAAATCCTTGGAAGATTTACGCCCCGACCTGCCAGCGAGGCTGCCAGGCATCTCTCTATGTGAGAGGGTGAATACGCGGCCGCGCGCGCTCGGCGTTCTACTCGGTTTAATGACCCCGCGGTGCAATAATTCCCGTGCCAAGAAACGCGCAATCACCGCAGGTTTCGCATGCGTTCCGTTCCGTTTATAACATTTACCAGCTCGCGCCAGCCGCCATCGGCGGAAAATGAGCGGAGCAGAGACTGGCGGGAATGTGCTGCATTCGATATTAAACACGAGGCCGGCGGCGGATCTGTTCAATGCTATCAGTGGAATCCAGGATTTAAAGGGGCGTAACAATGGAGATGGTAACACGAAGGGGTGGAGCAGCATTGAGATTCTCAGGGTGCGTTCGAGTGCGCTGTGATCGATCGATCTCGTGCTATGATCTCCCCCGGGGTGACCTGCATTGTCGAGACTGCATGTAAGGGGGTCAGGGTACGTCGACCCCTTGCCATCTCTTTCACAGGGTGCACCTGTACCAGCACAACTCTCACCTCTCAAGCCGAATTCCGCCGAGGCTTTCAAGATAAACCCTGTGTTTACTGGTCAACGTATTATGTAACTGTTAATTAAGCCCTTGAGCCCTTCGGGCCGTGAGACGCACCCTCTCCCCCTTTGAAAATATCGTTGAGACTTCTGGTACTGCTTAACCCGCTTTATCTTCTAATTATCACTCTTGGAAAGCTTGATCCTTTCCTTTCCCTCAAGCCTTCATTATTGGCCTGCGTCGCTGGGTGAATGATTAAATCTGTGTGGATCCGGTTTTCAATAGCCTTCGAGAATCCAAGAGTCTGAAACTCTCGAGCTTCTTGTGTAGAGTGGACGTCTTGAAGGACTCCCAAAGAAAGAAAGGGTAGGGTGGGAAGCACAAAAGTGTCGGAACCACCGTCCACGAAATTCAGAAACGTAGTCCTTTTTCCGCTTCACTGATTACTATCCCTCTATTGTCTCCTCGGCGAAAAATAAAAATGTCTGCATGCCGGAAATAGGGAGCGCGCGCCGCAATGGCGGAGTTCCGGAGGAGAGGAAGAAGTGCAGGGCGGAATGGAGGAATGACGGAAGGAGAGCCGAGAAGATAGCTGGTACAAAGAGGAAACCTGGAGCAGCTGCTCCCAAGTATTTTGCGAATTTTGCTGCAGGCCTCTAAGGGGCGGCTGTTTCTGCTCTCCTTGTTCGTTCTGCAGCCGGGAGTGGTTCCTTCTCTATTTCATTTCCTTCTCGGCTCCAGGGAGCCTTGCAAAAACGGGGAAGCTGTTCGCGTTCACACGCTACCTCGAGCCATCTACGTCCGCACGAGTATGTACTCGACTATATTCTCGCTCCTCGCCGCCTGACGTCCTGTTTGCAAAGAGGACTGTTCTCATCTGCCAAGGTGTTCTGACGTCTGAGCGAGTGTTAGGTGATAAATGGGACAATTGCGTACTGCGATTCGCCGGAATTGGTAGATGACGCCTTGCCGAAGCGCCTCTCGACTAGTGCTACGAATGTATACTTGAGACACGGGGCGGCGCGGCGCTGCTTTATCTCATAAAAACGAAACCTTTTTCGCTTTCTCGGACTCGCCTTTCCCCGTCAACACGCGATTGCTGGCAGAACTGCCTCTAGGGAATCCCTCCACCCTCTCTCGTGTCTACTCTCCTCTTCTGCGTGGCTCGGCGAAAAGAAATTCGGATGCAGTCTTCTAGCCGGGGTCGCTCCGGGCTCGTCTCCTGTCTGCTCTCTCAGCAATTTCCTCCCGGTCGTTAAGAGAGAATCGACGTTTCATGACTTTTCGTGGGCTTGACAGGTACATCGCGGCGAGATAAGCTCCCATCATAATTTCATGCTGCCAGGAGATGACGAGGGTCCAGTAGCGAATGAAGTTCTTCGGGAGCGGAGTAAGAAGACTAGCACGAGACAAACTTGGAAGGACTTCCACTCGCTGGGGAGAGAGAATCCGAGCCGGCATATTGACTTACGAACCCCTCAATGGAAATGACACGGAGACGCGGAATATTTATACTTTATACCAAGGCGCCGAAGCGCAGTCCTCCCGTCAAACTTTCATAAAACTTGCCATAAATTCGTGAATAATGGCCCCACGGCCGAAAGAGAGACAATCGAAGACGCGCGCCGCAAAGGGAGTGAGGAAGAGAACACGCAGCACGCGGCTGGCATTAAATTGTTATTTAAATTGCATGTTTTTCTAGGGAATACAGGGGTGTGCCCTATCGCGAGTCCTGCTTAACGGGCTGGAAACCAAAAAAAGGATCACTCGAGCAAAAAAGCAAGTCCGCCGCCACAAAGACCTCAGGCCGCAATATTTCTGCCATGGTACATTAAATTCGTGCGCGTTTTCTAACGCGGCCCCGTCAATAATGGGGATCGGCAGAGCAGAGAACGAGACGGCAGGCGAAAGAGAGACAGAGGTAGAGACGGAGACAGACACACAGGGGGCAGGAAACATTTTTTAAAATTCACTAGGACGTGCCAGCCCCACGAGCAAGGGTACACCCGTGCGCGATTGATCGATTTATTTCGTTCAGCCAGGCGTGAACGCCGGGAGATCCACGTCTGGCTGGGAGAAGCATCATTCATCCGCGAATCAAATCAGTTCGAAATGCGAAATGCGGTCTTCCAATTTGTCCGACGAACAAACGCGCGGCTGGCCGACAGGGCGCCTAAACTCTCGTCCCATTCCAGCTGCCAATCTCGCGTGTGAAAGGCTCCGCCACCTTTAAAAATCATATCACGGATAAAGCGATTCGAGCAGACACGCCGGGGAGTGCGCGCTATTGGCGAATCCGATCAAACAGTAAAACTACGCCAAGTTCGTCTCTATTCCCCTCCCCACGCGACCCTCGTTCCCCAGTGGCTCAACTTCAACTTGGACAAGAAACTTTCCTATTAATCGAGTATAGCCGATGTTCCTCTCTCTTCCAGCTATACAATCGCAGCTGCGATCGTGCGTCAGTGAATCGAGTGGAAAGATATCATTTCAATTGCTCCTCCCATGACCAAAACTCTTTCAAGTATATGCGGGCACATGGCATTGGCAGGCTACTTTTTGCCGGTCGCCCAACAATCTCGTAGGGTCTAGTAACTCCTGTCGGTTCAAGCCGCGCGTCGAAAGGCTCCGTCTCTGCTTTTACTACGACAAGCTGCAGATTTATCGCGAACCTCGACGATCTAATCTTCGCGCTACACAAAGGAAAGAAACCTGGCCGGGCCACTCGCAAGGAGGAAAGTAACCAATTGGTAGTTGGCGTTCATACGCGCAAAGCCGTCCTGGTGGGGCTGAGGGCAAGCGAGCAGGAGAGGGCGATATCGCTTGGATCCGCTTTGCTCGAGTTTCCGGGGAACAATGGAAAAGCAGGAAGAAGGGGTCGGCCCGCCGAAGGTAAAAGGGAGATGCAAGCATCGATATCGCAGGCTAGTTTCGTTCGGCATCGGGGAGGACAAAGGGACGCTTCAGCAAGGGAGTATTATAACCGATGAAATACCGTATTAACGGCCCCCCAACAGGCTTCATCCTAGAAACACGCGCACCTGCCACTCGCTTCTCCTCAATCCGGAACGGGACTCTTTTCCTTCCCCAGTCCTTGGAATACCAGCCTAGAATGGGATTGTTTCTCCCGTATCCTCTTATTTTCTGCACCACCTCGCCCTATCCGCTACTTCTTTCTTTCTTTCTCGCTTTACTGCCACCGATATTCTACCAATGCCTCTCGCTCTCTACGTGTCTTCCTCGAGATAGTTTTCTCTCCACGGTGCTTTGGTCACGAGGCTCATCTCTCGGGAGAGTATACAAGCGTATCCGATAGCCGCTTATTGGATTTAGCGAGAAGGCATTTCCCTCTCTCGCCAGCAGAAGGGACGATTCTTCGTTAAGGAGATTACCCGCTATCGGCGAGCTGCCCCTATCTTTATCCCCTGTCCTCTTACTTCCAAGAACTACCTTCCAACTATGTATTATTTCACGGGCGCATATTCCGGGCAAACATTATACTGATTAATTTTATCTCCGGCACAACTGGTGAAAAGTCGATTGATGATTATTCCTAGCTTATATTGTACTTGGCTTTTGCAAAGAGCTACATCTCAAGGGTCTAACAAATAGCCAACCTCGTGGACGAGAATGACCTTAGTTGCCTAAAACATGGGACCTAACTTTTCGCAAGCACCGGCACCGACACCGACGGTGTGCCGGGTGGAACTACAATTCCCACGGGTTGTTTTGGTTGTCCGGGCGGAAGTGAATAGGGCTTCGAGGGACGGGACGCTTAGTTAGGCCTTGCAAATTCGTGCACGAAATTGCCCGGGAGGAGAAGGACGCTCCCACGGCGCTGTGAAAGGTGCTGTCATGTCGGGGGAGAGAAAATGGCGAAAACTCTGTTGCACCAGATACAGCGGGCGAGCGCGTTTTTCAAAGCAGGGAGAGTTAGTGTCGCGGACAAAGAGAACTTTTGTAAACGTGGTTACGCGAGAGTATACACGCGGTGTGGACCGTGGATCTCTGGAGGGGCAGGGCCCGGGCCATTGTTCATCATGGCACGTGCTCCATTGTAGCGACACCGGCGGAAAAGAGCTGCCGGATCCCGGCAGCTGGCACAGCCAAGGCCGCAGGAAAACAAAGTATGCGCGCGCGCGTGTGTGTGTGTGTTGCTGTATGCGTTGCTGGTCTAAAAGAACGGGGCGCCGCAACGCGACGCGACGCCCAGCATCCCACCCTTTTCACGGTAAGCGAAATCTAGGAAAAAATAGATATCACCCGTCGGATTAGCACTATGAATGCCTGCCAATCATAGGAGAGCGGGGAAATCGCTGCTGGAACGAATCCGAGCTCGTCCAAGAGGAATTACGTGAGAGGAAGGTAGCGCACTGATGCTGTTACTGCTCCACTGCCAGTAAGAATAACATTCGAGGGAAGAACTGGCTCAGGGTGCTTTGTTTGGCCGACTCTGGGAAATGTTGGAAAAATACCTGGGGACCAATACTCGCCCGGAGCTCTCCAGACATCTTTATTTTCCTTGCACAATGCGTGATGTGGCGGATGCGCGCAAGAGAAGCAAACACAAGCGACTGGCAGGTGCAACAATGATCGAGTGCTTATAGCTGATAGCCAGTAGGACTCCCGAACAGAGGAATTGAGTATTGGATACAGCTTCTACTGTCTAAACAATTTTGTGGGAAGGGGAAGGCAAAGTTAGGCGAAGGAGGTGGGTGGTGATAAGTACCGACGGGAGCAAACAGAAGCCCGTCAGGTACGCGAACAATTCGGGTATAAAAGGCTGACGTAACACGTCGACGCTAATTTCGAAGTGTCGCTGATAGCTCCAACGAGAAGGAGAAACATCTAGTAACGAGGAAGTATGTCGCGCAATATCTTACTACTGTTTTTCCTGGCAGTCGCCTTCCTCACCGGTAAGTGTGCCGTAATTCACACAGCGTCACCTGCTGACTAATAATTATTGACGTGCAACAGTCACGGAGGCTCTGATATTTCCTCCGGCTCTCGTGAAACGATGCCGGCAGAATGAAGAGTACACGACTTGCGGCACAGCATGCGAGCCTTCCTGCCTCGAGCCAAATCCCCAGGACTGTATTAAGGTAAAATGCACATTTCCAGCGGTATAAAGAAAATCAAATAATTCGATGGATTAATTACGATAAATGAACGTGGGTTCTAATGTTTGGTTTCGTGTCAGCAATGCGTGCTCGACTGCCAGTGCAAGCAAGGCTTCGTGAGGGACCGCACGGGAGTCTGCATCGAGCCGTGCAGATGTTAGATCGATTTCACACTGAGTTTCGCAATACACACCGACCGAATACATAGATCACTTGGCGCGTCAGGTGATTATACGTTTTGTCCAGTTAATAAATAATCCTTGCACGATGCGTGATGTAAGCGAGTTGCCAGTCGCCTCGTTCCTTAATCCTCATCCATCCAACTTGAAATGCTCTTTTACACCTGTCTTGCGATTGGAACCGGTGTATTCTGATATACATTACACGGCACACGCTGCTGATCGCCGAAAGCCGATCTCCAGCGTTGGCGAATTTGCAATTCATATCGGTCAATGAGGATAAATAAATTTAAAAATAGCGAATTTACTAGCGCGTAATGCGGAGAGCGCGTAGGCGTCTACGAGCTTCGACAGGTAAGTTAAGTGGTTGCCAGTCAGAAGTGCGTCACGTGGTCGTGAAACACTGATAGAGCGTGCAACGGGACACTTGTCTTAACAATCATAAGCTGCCAGATCTCGTTATCTTGAATTCATATAACACCTCTTAAAGCATTAATTACAGGTCGCAGTTTCATTGACAGGCTATCAAACAAGCGGATTTCACGACACCTCTGCCAATACCGAATTCAGAGGGAAGGGCAGAGAAAGACAGTGCTGAAGAACGGTGTTGGAATGTGGTGCGACAGATGAAGGTGCAATTATAATATGATAAATAGTCGCGCGATAGTGAAAAGCGGCTATGATCCAGGACGTAATGAAGACAAATGAGGGCAGTTACGTGGAATATCTTTTAAAGTAGTTGCCAAGGTCTCGTGGAACTCACCCCTTCTGTACGCGCAGCCCTTGGGAACTCTCGAGCGCGGGTGGCGGATTACTCGAATGGCATTTGTATGTTAATCCGGCTGGCAGAGATCTGAAGAGTGGCGCAAACTACGCTCTTCCTCCGGTAGTGTGGACTCCTAAACATGCCACTTTGTATTCAGCCACCCAATTCCCGGCTCGACTACTCGTGTCTCAGCATGTTCAGTCTACGAGATTGGGAAGACGACTAACCCGTGGAATGGCCTAGCGACAGAATAAATTCCATCGTCGGCGGCGGCCTCTTACGAAACAATATAATTTTTCCCCGACTCTGCCATCCATACTGAGCCATGGAACGTTAATAATTGGCTCGGCGGGAATGTTAAACACCGGCGTGCGATAAAAGCCGAAAGTGGGGGGAGGATAAGACTTTAAGGAAAGACAAGATTTGAGCGATGTCGCCAGTTCCATAAGATCCAATAAAACAATAAAGTCATGTCCTTCCAAGTAAAGCATCACCAGAGAAGATTTCATGTCGTAACTGCGAGATCTGGATATTAACGAGGAAAAATGCGTCCATCAGAGATCCAATTCAAGACTGGATATCACGGGCGATTTTCCTGGACAACCGGTTCCTTGTCGCAGGAAACCATTAACCGAAGGTCCGGGGAGGTAAGTCTCCGTTTTGTCGAATTGAATAACGCAACGATGTCCAGTCCAGTGTCCCCGTGCGGGCACGCGTCCATCATATTTATGAGATGCCTCATCCTACAAGTCTGGAAACGCGTCGCTGGATAAATCAGAGCAACCCTCGCTTGCTGACTGACACGTATTCAGCGGGTGGCTGTCTTGCGACGTGACCTGCACGAGCGAGAAATTGCCTGAAAGCTCACGTCGCATACTCTTCAAACGAGGAAATCCAGCCCTCGGAGCATCCCTTTGAACCTGTCGATCTCAGAGCGGGGGCGGCGCGGAATCAAGAGAAGGTGTGAGAGAGAAGAATGTACATCCTTGGCTGTCGTTCTCTTGTGTATCAATCGGCAGGCTCCCTCCACCTCTTCCGCTAGTCACCTTTCTTCCATCGAGGGGGGCATTTCCTTCCTGCCTCGGTGCCTTTCGCGTTCTCGGCCCTGTTCCCTCGACGGGGCCGTGAAATCGCGTCGCATTCGTACGCAATCAACCGGTAGTTTGAGCCCCGGGATCCTCCCAGGAGGGTGGCTGCTGCCTCTTCAGCTACTCGAGTACGGGGGCTTTTGCTCTGTTGCTTTGCTTCTCGTGCCGCCTGCTCGTCAGATCGAATTCATCCTGGCGCATTAGCAGCTGTCGAAGCCGATCAAGATCGTTACTGGTGCCTGCCGAAATCTAGACAGGATTGGGCGGTTATAAGTGTCCCGGGCGAAAGCTTCCTTTCACTCGGCCCGACAATGCAACGAGAATAGGCGAGAGAGACCCCGCCTAAGGGAAAAATTGTACGAACTGCCCGATTATCGGGCAAACTGGCCCGGACGAATTCCGGGTTGACAGGCCAAGGGTGAGCGCGGCCCGGAAAAAAGGAGGAGTGATTCCAAATTAATCGCTATTGTCGCCCCTTCATGGAGGCGGAGATGACATCTTTTCAGTGCACGTCAACCAACATCAGTCGCCCTCTCGTTCGGAATGACGGGCTAAGTGTTATGCTTGGGCTAACGCGATCATCATAATGATCGACGTGCACCGCTTGACACGGCATCATTTGTTCAGCTCGGAATAAAGCGAGGCTCGCATATACCGGTTTCCATTTTTCTCCCCGGATTTTCCTTTGGGCAACGGTGTCATCGGATTGCAACACCTACCGAGCGAACGCTACGCCGGGTGTGTTACGCAACGGCGCCAAACGACGGTGCGAACGTTACCCGATTAGATTCTGCCCGACTGTTTTTGCCGGGCGCATGTTCCACACTGTCGGCTGACTAATGGCCGTATGCCTGCACCCAATAAGGAAAGTAGTCATTACGCTCAGTGTGTTATGAGTTGACTCACTCCTGCTAGCTATAAATATAGCTTGCTAGCATAAACTTCCGATTACAGACAGCAACTAGCCTCACGTCTCGTTCCAGTTCGCATTAGCCCGAAGAGAATTGCCGTGCCATCAGCCCAATGGCTGGGGATTACGCAAGCCCCCGATAAATCGCACGAATACATAAGAGATTTTCATCCGGCTCGACAACAATCGCCGTTGTTTTTGGATTTCCCTCTGCCGGCTGGAACGAAATCAGAAGTTCCACGAGACTATGCGTCTGTGTGTGTTTGTGTGTGTTGGTCGCCTGGGATTATTACGCAACGCGCCTTAGCATACTCTGCATGGATATGGAGTGGAGTAGTCGACTCGATTCAAAGATCGGTTCTCCTCGTCCCTCGGCTTGCCAACAACTTACATAATACCGTATATTTATCCGAGGCACGGCACCGAGTTTACTGCACCACCGACACCGTTCGCAAGTGCACTATGCACTCCTAGAATCCGAGCGCGCACTTGTTTCTCCCCGTCCATTATAGAACAAGCGCAGTGTTAGGAATACGGGAATCTGGCAGTGGCTTAGGAATATTGGTTCATTGTGCGCTTAATGCTCGCGATCTAATTAACAAGCGCAACGTCAAATGCCAGAGGCTCCGACCGATTTAGCTGATGCCTCGCATACTCCTATCCTCTCTCTCTAACGAACACAAACTAGATATTACTCCCCAGTCGCCGAGATTGCTACTTATCTGGCGATCGAGTTGCAGCAAGCAAACAACTCTGCCAATTATCGCTTAGATAACGATGTATGTTGCAAAATGCATACTGCGCACTAGAGGAATTTTCCTTACTAATCCGTAGCACGACCAAGTCCGTCGGATTCCTATCCTCGGGATTCTAGTATCTACGTATCTACTAAGTTTTGTCTTCCTGATTAGAGTTAAACCACAGGACGAACTGGATTGGACCGTCAGTTGTTCAGGATTCGAGGCTTGAACCGAGTCTGGTCCGCCAGGACCGAATTGGTCGGGCGCGCTCCCGACGATTCGCAAATTGGCAGAGCAGAATTGAGCGGCGCGTTCTCTCGAACGATACTCGAGCGACATTCAAGGGATAGGTGTGCGTCGTGCGCGGACACGTGTCTCCACATGTCGGGGGAGCCACAGGCACGCACATTCTCCAAGGCGAGCAGGAGAATGAGCAGGCGAGTATGAGAATAGAGCAGCGCGCTTGGTGTAGTAAACAGGCCGGCTCTCTCGGCTGGCTCCGGCCAGACACGATAGCACTAACCTAGCCCAAGAAAAACCTGATTGCCGACTCGTCCCGATATATATCGCTCTTCTGGGAGAGCGGCTGACGCGCCTACACGCGCCGCCGCGCGCACACCAGCGCACACGCTCGGACATTGAGTGCTGGCTGACTTGTTTACTCTCTTGGACGAGGTCCGCGAGCGCGACTACGTCGGGAGGTGCGGGGGTGGCGTGACATCGAGGCAGGAAGGGGCAGCAGGGCAACCGGAGGCGACTATACATCTCGGGACGCCGAGTCGCAAAATTGATTTGTCGATTCTTACGCAGCGCCGCCGTCACCGTCGCCGTCTCGCGAGCCAACACTCTGCTGCTCCTCTCGCCGGCAATCCACAGGACGAACCAATTATTCTAGGCGAAAGACTCGTTATCCAATTTGACTAACAAGCAGAACGACTCCACTGGCCCACCCGCCTTCCTACTCTGCCACTGGCCACCACTGTCGATTTTAACGACCCGATTTTACTCTCTCTCTCTCTCTCTTCGTGGTGTGTTCGGCGTCTGTCCTTCGGTGCATCGGCTCGACGCCACCCACTCACTCTGAGCTCCGGGTGAATTGGGCAGCCTAGACTGAATAATGATGACGAGCCTCCCTCGGACCTTGAAACACTTTCTTCTGATCGCGGCGTACTAAGTTCAATGTCGAATTCATCCAACCGCGACTCTCTCCTTCTATTCTCTCCCTTTCTCCCGCCGAGAGAGAATTGCATGATATTCCGTGATTGAAGTTGTCACGTGAGCGATGGAGTTATGTCGGAAGGATATAATAGCGGGGGTGTTGAATGACTACGACAGACATCGGTGGACGCAGAGGATCTTCATTGGAGCGGGTGCTTGGTAAGGACGTGGTGCAAGAGTCGGACACGGCCGGACGCTCGGACGAGTCGGAGAAGCTCGCGTGGGTTGCTCGGCCGCAAGCCTATGGAAATACAAAAGGGGAGAGGCGTAGTGATGGAGTGCGGCTCCGGAGAAGACAGGCGGAATTACTAACCTAGCGCAAGAAAACTAGCCTCGACGTTTGCTGACACACGTTGCGCGTCCTCAGGCAAACATGTTTACCGCGCCGACTTAATAGACGAACTCTCGAGGCGGACACGTGACCTCGATGCAGTCGTTAGCATATACACTGGCGCGCGGATATCTGACTTCTTCCTCATACGGCGTCGTACCTCATCGGCGCGCGCTTGCAGAAATCTAATCATTCGTCGGCGAAAATCAACACTATCAAGCGCACAAGCACAGCCCAACTCTCTCTCTCTCTCTCTCTCTGACTCTTATCGAGTGGCTGGCGAGGTCGCGTGCAGCTCTACTATCTCTGGGAGCAAATAAAGCCGCGAAGCACCCCGTGCAGCTTCACCAAGTCTGAGTGTGGATGTCGGAGGAATTGGAAAGAAGCGAGTGCCGAGCTGTCGCTACCTTGAGGCAGAAAGTTGGCTGGGTCCACAGAGCGATACGCCATCAGCAATGACACCTTATCAGTTTTATCGGTCGCGCACCGAGTTGAGGGTGAAACCGGAGATAGGTGGGATAGGTTGGCGAAGATGGAGTGGACGCGCCGGGGCAAGAAGAGGCGCATCCACGGGTCGTTGACAGTGGCGTGGTCGTCGTGTAAGAATAGAGCCGCTGGTAAATAGCTCGGCTAGTGCGGCGATATTACTGACCTAGCCGAACGTTACGACACGAGAGCGTGTCGACCCTGACGCAAAAGTGGCGGAGAGCGTGCGCCTGGCTCGCTTGGCCTAGCTCGGTCATTGACTGATTATTATGCACTCGATGCAAGTGCACCGCGCGCCACTCGCACACAGAGATAGCGCAATATGTGCTTGGCCAAGCAAAGAGTCGACCACCAACCGCGACCTCCTCCAACAAACTCTTTTACTCGCACACTCGTCCACTTCTCGCCACCTCCCCCCGCCACCCTCCGTTCGGGAAACCGGAGGAGTTGCGCGATTGAAAAATCCGCCGCAGGCAAATAAACTATGTAATTACAACAGCGCGAGCCGAGATTACTTGAGTGACGTCGGCAGGATTAATCGTCCTGGTGTCAAAAGGTGCGGCGCGGTGCAGTGCTCTTACCTCGATTACCGTAGCCGCTCGCGGTCGCTCGACAGGTTTACTCGGCTCGATTCGATTCGAGGGAGGAACAATCGACGCGAGCTTGTTTGCGATGCTTCGCCGGCAAAAAGAGATAGAGCCGAGATATCAAGGCGTGCATGAATCTCTTTGCTCCCTCCGTGCTCCTTCTCGCACTCGACAAGGACAAGTATAAACTTCATCTATTTGCGGGATGCGTCGTAAAAAGCCACGCGCGATATCTCGCGATACCATCGCTGAATAAATACGTACCACGCGCGAGAGCAGGGGAAGACGGAGTAGTTTTGCGCCTCACCTTTACGCGCCGGGACTCGGTTTCACCTTGACTTCGTAATCCGGATTGCCGTAGAGAGGAGTTCCTATTGCAAAGAAGTAAGCTGACGTAGATCGTGTTCAGGAGAAGTGCTGTTTCCGACAGTCATCCCAAGAGATGAATAGTTATGAAATTATCCCATCTTCCCGTGTAGACGTGCGGAGGAATTCTGCCCATTTCTCTAAGAGAGTTTTTACTTTCCCAAGCCGCAGCCTGTAATTTATTCACCGTGGAAACATCATATGTGGCGGAAGTCCCTGTCGGCCGTAGCACTCGATTTCCCCTTTTCATTAAGTCTCCAATCCATTATGGGTATTGCGGAGCTTTCTTACTGTACAAGAAGAAACGTGGTATACATCTTTGCTCGCGACAAGATTCAATCACGAATCAGGCAGCTGTGGTCCTCGCCCTTTTTCCCTTTGGTGTCTCGCGCGGACTTTGTGCGTTGCGGAGGGCGACGCAACTCTCGCGGAGCGAGATTGCAAAAACGCGCGAAACCCGGGAAAGGGAGGTGCGAGCTAGCCCGTGCCTTTGGCGGTGTTCCCTCTTCCTTTTAATGGGAGGGGACACCTCGCTTTTGTGGCACCCTCGTTTGCACGTCGAGTCGTGGCACTCGCTCTCTCTCTCTCTCTTTCTCTCTCCACGTGCGCACCCACCTATAATGTCCATGGTTTAACACCTATCCCCGCCGCACCGGCCCCGTCACTGAAGCCCGACACAGACGATACGTTCATTTTCCGTCTCCACCTGAATTCTTTCGTTTACCGACTCCCTTTCGCATCCGACGTAAAAGCTGACAAAACACCACGATTATAGAGAGATCGTGGCACGCGAATGGGCATGCACAGCCTGATGACACACTGGGGACATCAGGACTCGAATTAACTGGCTTTTTCTCCGACAGTAATCCGATTCTACTTCCATTTTTCGGAATGCGCCTTAAATAGCACATGACGACCGACAGCAAATTTCGATTACTCCCAAAGTCCCTAGTATAACTGCGGGGGAATCCCTGCGCGCATTCTGCTGATCGAAATGGACGGTGATCCGCGCTAAGACGATGAAAATGAGATGCAATTAAGATTCCTGATGCGAAGTTAAGGCGTGGATTAAATTGGAATACACACTTCCCGGCCGTAACGAGCAAGTAAATGCGTCCAGGATGCCGAAATTTCTATTTTCCCTAAGCCCCGCAATCGCGGTGAGATGATGCGTCCTGAAAGAGACGCGTTACTCGATCGAAGAGGCTGTGCGCTCCCCCGAGGGCGAGGCTCGCGCGGTGATGGCAGAGGGGAAGGATCAGGGGATCGTTAGAGCGACGATTTTCCTGATAACGATAACCCATATCCGGGATTACACGCTCGCAATTACTTAGAGTCTTAAGGCTGCTGGGAGCGACGTCGGCGTCCCGTCGTTTGCATCTAAAGTAGGCAAACGGATACACCTTGAACTCGCAGCATCTCCCTCCGGCTTTCTCTCTCTCTCTCCCTTCCTTTCCCTAGGATGTTCCTGTGCCCACCTACCGTGCTACGTGGCGCGGCATTCCCCGCCCGACTTACTAAGCCGGAGGCTCGATTAAAAGCGACTTAAAGCGCGACTTACACGACCGGCAGGAGGAGAGAAGATCGCTGGAAGATCTCGACTGGCCTCGAGGATTATCTATGGCCAGATATCGGAATCGGTCGCGCGACTCGTCGGACAAAGGGCCGATCGAGATCTCGCGATCGCCACGGAAACGATCCCAATCTCGCTTCCACTTTTTCCGAACCGCGCCTCGTTCTCCAACCTATCGTTCGCCATCTAACGCGCCCCTAAAGGCTTTCCACCGTCCACAGTCGTTTTATACACCGGGCGCCAAGTGCCTGTATGTTATGTACTTGAACCGGATCCAATAGAACTGCTCTGTCCCTGCCGCCTGTTATAGATTATGCACCTCAGTGAATTTTAATCAAACGCTCCGACCGTTCGCCGCCGAGCCACGCGGACAAACCTGTGCGAAGATCCTGCTCTTCAACAGAACGAGTGGTTTCTGCTATTACTCGGTCCAGATTTTCTATTATAAGTGTGGGGGTTCCGATAACTAACGGCGAGCTTCGTCGAAGTAAGAAAAACGGCTTGAATTCACAAATCAGGAGTCCCGAAGCCAGTGCATATTTCCCGATACAGGAAAGCCGAGAAAGGTGCCAAGAGCGGGCCAAGCACTGTTAGCTCGTCGGCATAAACTATTTTATTCACAGGAAAGTGCGTAATCTCTCCACGGCAATAATGCCTCGATGCTTCGCTGAAACGCCGGCTGTCGCTGTGGAGGATCGCAGCGGCTACCGAGAACGAGAGGGAAAAGAGGAGAAATCAGGTGTGGGCTAGGCACATCCTCTCCTCTCCTTCTCAGGGAAGGAGGAGGCCGGGAGATAGTGGAGCTTGGCGAAGTATTTTAATATGACAGAATCCTCTTACTCGGCCGGCTATAAAAAGTTTAATATACTACGGGTGTCCTCGTCGCTCTCGCAGCCGGGCGGCGGCGCACCCTTCCGCTCGCTACTCGTACGAACGAGCAGCCGGGCTTTGTATTTCCAGGCTGGATACACACCCTTGCCGGGGCTCAAGCTAGTCCCGGAGGAAGCTCTGTCTGGCTGCGTTTAGGAGGACGCCGCTTAAACCTGGCAAACTTTTTCGAGGACGGCAATAAGCCCCGCCGTCTCCCGATGATCCGCCATCCCCCGGGCTAAGCCGCGACTATAAATCTTCATTATAGTGTGCCATCGAGTGGCGAGGAGGCCGAATAACCAGAATATTGGATAAAGTCGGCCGATTTCAGCCCGCTACTCGAAGGTCAATGATGGATGGGAAAGGATTCGCCAAGGAAGGAGAAATCGACGCTTCCCGGTATATTCGCTCTCGGAGCGCTGGCAGCGAATCGAAACGTCGAGACGGAAGACGAAGAGCGCCTCGCTGCTACTTCGTCGGGGCACAAAGCCGAAACTCAGCCGAGGATGAGACCCGGTGGAGAGGTCGGCCAGGCAGAGGCCACGCTCGAGGTGAGAGACTGCGAGGAAAGCCGCAAAAACGCACCCTCCTCACGCGGGAGCGAGAGCTCCTTCAGCTCGTGCCAACTTGGCATCTGATCTCGGCCGCGATACGCAACCGCCGGAACTCCAAGGAACGCATATTCAGCCGCTGTGTGCGTGGAGCCGTCTCTCCCCTATTTACGAGAAGGGTATCTCTTTAGAATGCAATGAGAATGCAATGTAAAGTGGACTCCATCCCCGGCGAGCTGATAGTTGAAAATACATCGATCTTACCTAAACACAGGCTGAAACGAACATCTGACTGGATAGTGTGCGGTCGGAAGCAGAGGAAGCCCCGAAATCCCGAGACAATCCTTCTGTGCTCATCCAGTATCTCTCGGACGTGACCGTTCTCCCGCTCGTATCGGGACGAACGGCTCAGGCTCGCTCGTGCAAGAGGAACATCGGCCGAATTCGAAACAAGGACGCGCGCAACCCGATAAGGTCGTTCGATTCCCCACTGACTTTACGAGGACCGAAAATCCCTTTCTCTCTACTCCCACTGTATCCAATCTCGCGAAGTAGAGTTACACCCCGAGAGGAAAACCAGTCGGCTGGAACCTTGGGTGGATAATAATTTTCGGGGTGCTTTATGGTTTCACTTTAAACGCCCGGGGATGAAGAGAGCGGCGGACGGGGCGGACGGGGCGACGCGGCGGGGCGATTATTCGATTTAACATTTCTTTTTACGCGATTTACACGGGCCCCATCTTTCATCAAATATCGGGGGAGCATCAAGGGGAGCCTCTTCACTCTCTCAGTTCCTCTCCGCCTTCTCGGTGTTTCTCTAGACACGAGGGCGGGAGAGTGAGAGAAGAGCGGCAGAGTGAAGACCATCCCTGATGATCCCGAGAAGATTAGCTTCGCTCTCTGTTTGGGGAGCTGATTAGCCGACGGGCCTTTGACGCCAGCCGAGGAGAACTCAAGCGTGCGCCTCTTGCAAATGACAATTCTCACCATCCTCGACACCCTATCCGACAGGATCTCTGCACGTGGCAAGCTCTCTTCGAGAACCTAGCCTCCTGCCGCTCGAGGAACGGACGAGTACCGGACGCACAACCCGTATCCCTCGACACCTTTATACCATTCTTAGTCGGAAAATGGAGTGAAAACGATCGTTCAACTGGTGATCAGTGCAGGTAGGAGACGGACGGCGGTCGGCCGGCGGCGGCGACGGCACACGCCCATTCATAAATTGCTACCTCTCGCGTGCCTAATGCGATAGGACGCCCGCTCCGGCAAATTGACTTTCTATTACCAGGCCCCGCCATCGGCCTATCTCTCCCGTATCCCACGCGCCAGGAAAATTACAGTGAAACTCGCTAATTTGCCAAGTGGGGCTCCATCCACACCCGACTTCATTTAAACGCAGTGCCGCGCGGCAAGGTAATAAAAACGGTCGCGGTGAAACCTGCGGTGGAATCTCGTGATCGCGGTTCCTCGTGGAAATCGGCTTCGTCAGCGGGTGATTCACTGCGGCGCGAGTGTCTGGCAGGAGACAGGCTCGACAGGAAAAATGTTGCGGGAGCGGGTGGCGAGGAGTGGTGCGGCAGACGACGGGAGTCGGCAGCGCGGAAAAAGGATTCGTGCGAGGAGGTTTCTCGGGGTTTCCCTGCGGTCGAAAGCTCCCGTAAACGGGAGCCATCAGGCAGACAGTGTCGCAGCACCGAAGCTCATACATCAAGTTAATGCGTGCTTGACGTCCCGCAGGCGTGTGCCGCAACACGCTCGTATGCCTCCGCTCGCTCTCCGTCTCTTTCCCCCGGTGCAGCCCGCTAACAAACCGACAGACAGAGCCCGTGCCGCCAGCATACATCGTCATACACACAATGGCTTCCGGTTCTCCGGAGGGAGAGAGATAGCTCAACCCGCCTGACACTCTCGCCAGCAAACACATCTCTCTTTCCGCTCCTCCCTCCAACCCCCAGAGCCGATCTCCGCAATTCCACGCGGTGCTAGCCTTTTGTGGCCAAGCCGGCGCTGCTGTCCGTCCATCGTTTCCTGAAAACGCGTGCGCGTGCTCGTCTGTATCCCTCGCGAACCCAAAGCTCGGTAAGCGAGGAAGCGCGCAGGCCGGAATGTTGCCAGCAGCGTTGCCATCGAGCCTGGAGGGCGGAAGGAAGGAGCGAACACTGTGCCCTAATCACGCTATTGTCTGCCTGTTGATAGTTGACAGTCCTCGGCGGAAAACGCGCAGGGAACGACGGGGGAGGAAAGTCGTCGTTAACCACCGAGCAAGAGACGGTGCAGCCGCCGCCTCTCCCGCGCGCACACTCCGGGGATGACGATTAATGTTGTCTGATTCCCGAGCGGTCCGGACGTTTGCCGACAAAAGGCTAAAATTGCGTGAAGGGCTGAGCACCGCCGGCTCCGATCACGCGCGCCGTGTCTCGTCTGGTATTCGACAGGGAGGTACTGGGATATAAGGGTTGCCAGGCGAATTCGGGAGAGACGTGGTCGAATGAAAAATGCGGCGGAATAATGGTATGGCACGATCAAGCCTCGCCACCAACAACTCCGCCGGCTAGCCCCTTTAAAGTACAGGGGGTGCGCATCTGATGCCGGGACTCGGCTACGGTCGTTTGGGTAAACGTGCGAGAAAAATCGAGTCATTACGTGCTGTTGCTCCCGAGTGTCTCGGGGAGGCGATGCGATCGAGTGGCAAAGACAGATTCGGGCGCAGCCTCGCGTGAAACGCGATAGGCAGTGTCGCGTAACCTATTAAAGCACGTGTACCTACATACATCATTAAAACGTTGAAAAGATGATCCCAAGTTGCATGATTCGTCGCATAGGTATGGCGCAACATAAATGGTAGGCGTGTTCGTCTGATTTGGTGGAGCAGTCAACAATGAGTAAAAAAATCCAGCCCAGCAGGATCTCGGTCGTTGTTCCATCACAGGAGTGTAGTGTGACTCAAGGCAAACACGCATATGGCGATCTCGCGAGGCACGAAACTCGGCTGACTAGAACCTTATACTTTGCATATCGGTGCGGAGGATCTGGTTATTCATCGTTGTGCATGCTACAACACATCCGAGAATAGCTAGGAATGCGAATGGAACGGATTGGATGTTACGCGAGGCTTATTAAGGCTAGGGGTTGATCGACCGAGTTCGAGAGAATTCGGCTGGGTTTCCCCGGCGCGAAATGGGTTATGAGGACCATGGATCCGAAGGCGAGAGGGTGGTGACGCGCGTCCTCGGCCAACGCAGACGTCGTCGGCGGTGGCGGAGGTGCGACCCGCTCCGCTCTCGTGGGGTGACTGCTCGGAGGAGAGAAGAGTCCGGCGAGTGTAGCGGCTTCAAGTGGCAGAGCGAGACGGAGAGCGGTGAGGAACGAGCAGTTAAAAAACGAGCAAGAGGAAAGGGAGTGGGTGGGGTTCGCGGGGTATTCCGACGGTGTCGCCGGGGTGTCTACGGCGGTGGATCATCGGGGAAAGTCCGCGTCGTCAGCGAAGTCAAGGCCGCTGAGAGTATGCTGCAGCGCTGTCGCAACCGGTGCTCTCTTCTCGAGCGGGCTCTCTCAGCCCTGGCAGGTCCCTACCACCACCCCCTTCGCCGTAGCCCCCTTGAGCGCCAGCCGTATCTTGTAGAAACAAGCCAGCCAGTCGCCCAGCCACCCCCGGACACGCTATGCCCTGTGCTGGGGATCAGCCTGGCCCGCAGGGACTGGGAAGGGGTAGGCTGTGTCTGTGCTGCAGCGACGGTCGATAGAATTGTCTGCGCACATGCGCACTCAAAGCCTCGTCAGCTGCGCCATTGATTCCCACCCACCCCCTCGGCCGCCCAGCGCGTAGACTTAAAGCCGAGAGAGTGGAATAAAGGTCGCTAATTTCTTCGACGCCTCCGCCGGAACATCTCGCCGATCCACCATCACCTACCTAATCCTCTCGACTGTCTCGTCCACCCTCCCTCCCCCTCGGTCTGTATTCAACCACCACCACCAGCAACTTCGTGTCGAATGTCCGCCCATGTGGAAGGGTTGTCTTGGACAATTGGATCACGGATTTCGGCCGATTTCTGACTCAGCACGGGGACTGACCTGCGGCGTCTGCCACTTCTCGCCGAGTGTGGGTGTAGGTCCTGAACTTTTAGGACCTTGAACATGACCAGACTGGGGGAGACTCGCGCGGCCGGGGGGGTTGAAATCTACAATGAGTGGATAGGCCGAGTCCGACGAGGGTTTCACGCCGATGGCACTGTCTGGAGTGAAAGTGCTCCGATTCGTAGTAAGCGAAGGGGTGTTGTAATGCGATTCTAAGACCAGCCGTGATGAATAGAAGAAGAGCGCGTTCATCTGTGATTGCTGAATGCCGCGGCAGGCGGAATAGAAGAGGAAAGAGCGACGGAGGGCGGAGAGCAGAGAGCAGAGAGCTTTAATAAAGAGCGTAACGCTCGGAAGCGGGCTAACGCGTCGAACGAAATGGATAGACGATAAAGATAGACGGAGGAGGGTAGACACGCCGCCGAGAGCCAAAGAGACGGAAAGATGGAGGAGAGGAGAGTACAAACGGGGGTAGGTGGAGCAGGCTGGGTTCCCTGGTACTCCTGGGAAATTGAGATTGGATCCGGGAAGAGAAACCGAGCGAATCTACTAGCAGCGAACTCCGGGGGACGAAGGAAGCCAGTCCGATATTTGCGGATAGCCCAGTACGTGTCGATTCGAAATCAGCTAAAGCATGAGGACAACTGAGAGGGGCGGAGAGAGGGGCCAACGAGACATGGGACAGGCCGATTTCACGAGGATGCCAGGACACTGTCTATCCAGCGGGAAATCCACCCCCACACATTCTCTCCACTCGCATCTTCCTCCTCCGTCATTCTGTCAAATATTTTACTCGCCGCTCTTGGCAAAAAAGTGTTATGAATGACGGAGCGAGGCAACGTCGCCGGCCGGCGATTGTTATCCTTCGCGTTTATTATCCTCGTAGGTCAGATTCTTTCTAATTAAGAAACTCCTCGGCGCGGCCCTCCGCTCTTATTTCTCTAATGCGCCTTCGCATTACCGTCTTTTTACGCGCGTGCCACGGCGACTTAATAAGGTGGGCGCCGGCTCTCTTTACGCCTCATTTACTTCACTCGTCCACGGGATTCACGGCCGGCGAATAAAGAAGATGAGGCCATGGGCAAGGAGGAGGATGGAGGAGGGTGACGTGTGTCCTCCTCACTCGATTGTCTAGGGTGGGTGGTGGTGGTTTGTAGATACACAGCCGCCCGGCAGGACGCGGAGGACAGGTGACGCTGGAGGAAATCGTGCCAGGAAGTGCAGTCGCTCGGGCAAAGCTCCCGTGAGCTTAAAGTAATGAGCGAGTCACTCACTTCCGGAGCCAGTCGCCCTTCCTATGAGACTTTAGCAAGGCCTGCCGAGCACACCCTCGCCACTCTACCTTACTTGGCTTCCCGAGTGAACGGGGTTGAGTGACGCCCGCCCTCAGACCACCTTCCTTCCCGTGAAACTCTAAAAGTTCGCGCCCGAACCAACTATCCAACAGCCCCCCCGAGCTATGTCCAACTCCTGGACAATATGTTCCCAGACATTGCCTCCTAATGCAGCAACAATCGGCAATGCCGGAAATACTGCTCACTGAACAACCCACCCTATCTACTAACTGCGAGCCCGAATAGTTGTTCTGATAAGAGCAAATTGTTCATTCGAGATGCTACTACATGTACGACTATGACCCGGAGGAAGCTAGGTATGGCTGGTAATAAGGAGGTCGTCAGGGTGCCGGACGAGATGGTACTTTTGACATTCCCGAGGCGTTCTCGGCCGCTGAGGGTGGCAGGGGTTGAGGCTAGTTAATGTCGTTGATATTCAGGACTGAAAGTGCGAGGGTTGCGTTAATGTCACCGGGGGGTTCGCTGTCCGAGACGATGCTGTTATCTGTCGGTGTAGCCGATGTCTAGTCCCACCAAGGGACAAAGGACAGCCGTAGGATTGATACGGGGCGCGACTGCTGGCAGGCAGGAACCGCATGGATAACCGAAAGGGTGCCCGCACAAGAGTGCCCGGTCTCGAGATCCTCGAGACAACCCCCCCTCCACTTTCCCTTCCAGACGTAACACGTTCTCACCCTCGCAAAAAATCTCTGGTGCCTCGGCTGCTCTTTGCACCCTTAGACCGTCGGGAGCGCCGCGGGACGACTCTCACACCCCCGAAAACCCTTCTTTACTTCGCTACCAAGCCGCCTGATCTCGTTGATAAACGGGCCAAGAGACTTACCGAGAGATTTGGCCGCGCCGCGGCTTTCGCTCGAGAGTTCCCTTTTTTGCACGACCGGAAAAGTGTCTCAAAGCCGAGGGAACGAAATTTCGGACGGGCGGAAGCCCAATGAAGCTGTACTTGAATTATTCCATCTTTAATTCCAACTACTCCTGGATGAATTAGTAATAGTTTAACTAACTTTAAATAATCTGTTACACACCGGCCAACAAGGTGAAAGCTTTTTCACTCACTCCACTCGGTTTCTAGTGTCAGAGTGGGAAAAGTTGGCTTGCCATCTCATTGGAAGGGCGACTTTAAATAGGGCTGAACGGAAAGCGACGCGTAAACACAAACGATAAGTACGGCTGGGCGAGGGGCCGCTTTGAAGGTAGTTACGCGATGTGGCCGCTTTATACCGGGGCACGGCGTGTCCCTAGAAATCGTAAATTTGGCTGATCCTGGCCACTGCTTCCAATATCGACCAGTGGCATCGCCACCCACTCTGCGCCCGCGGCATCGCCATTGCCACCCGGTCGCCCACCCTGCGCCAGCCAGCAACCCGACGCACCCAACCCAGCCACCACCCCCTCCAGCCACGGGCACCACCCTTTGCCCTTGACATTCAGCGCCGCGACCGATTACCAGGCCGAACTTTCCTCCCACGTAATTCACTGTAACGGCCCGGTCGGCTGAAACTTTAAATTGCACCTTTGACTTCGCTATCGTCTCTAACACATCCAATGTAGGAGGGAGCCGGAATGGTAGGGAGCTCGGTCTCTCCACTTCTCCTCGTCTCTCCATCGATAATTCGATAAGATTGAGAAGAGCGTCTCGATCTCCCAAGGACGAAACCAGACGGTCTTTAAGGACCTTTAATTGAAAAGAAGCTCGCCGGAGAGTGCTGCACATAAATCTTACGCGGAATCGAATGGAATGGAGGAATGAAGCGAACTTGCAAACGAATCGATTCACCCCTTCGGAGAGGGAGTTAAGCCCACTTTCGATTGTTCTGCACGTCGTGAATGTATCGGAACTGTCTGATCAGTTTAATGTATAGGGAGAGTGGCTGACAGAGTGAGAGAGAAGGGAAGGGAGAATGAGCTTCAAGTGGCGAGAAACTTGGAGTCGACGAACTTGGCAAGTTGCTGCTTCGATTAAGCGCGTGGTAAATGCTTCGAGCGAGAGAGCGAGAGAGGGGGAGAGAGTCTCGGGAAGGTCTATGCGGCTCTGTGGATATTGTTCCACATGATTCGGCGATAATCCAATCCCGCGGAGGGCAGTGGTCTGAGCCCGGCATTTCTCGGCGAGTAATATCGGCTTGCAGAAATACGAGCTGACCCGGGAACGACGGGCGCTACATACCTGAAACACCAGGCGTCGTCTCCTGGCCTGC
Organism: Crossocerus cetratus; assembly: GCA_963675795.1. NCBI lineage: Eukaryota > Metazoa > Arthropoda > Insecta > Hymenoptera > Crabronidae > Crossocerus > Crossocerus cetratus. The sequence goes on along the minus strand of OY776666.1, from coordinate 14,025,684 downwards.
AACTATCTCCGGCACTTTGGCCAACCGAGCGGAAGAGCATCTCCATCTTGGCGGCTTTAATAGGATGCCATTCCGCTTCCGGAGGACAATGGCCAGACGCTACCGCTGCGCCGGAGACAGAGAACTCTAACTTGGAATAGTGCGCGACCAGACGCCCAATATAATAAACACTCACGATGCCCCGTTCTCCCCCGGGGCCAAATTTACGTCTACTGGGAAAGAAATGGATTGCATAAACTGCTCACACGATTGAATCACGTATAACCGATACAACATTTAATCTGTTTCGCAAGAGCGACTTCTACGTCCAACGCGATCGAGACTCTTTCCAGCCGAGTGCGTAAATGTTAAATCAGCAGCGGCGAGAGTATACGATCGAGCCAACTTTTCTCTCCCGTCGACTTCACGTTCGAGCGAGCGAGAATCGAAAGGTCGCTATTCGACTGCGTGTAAGCTCGAATGACGAGACGTGGTTAGGTATAGAGAGCTCGGGGCTGGCGTTTAGTGTGGAAATGGCTGGAACAGGTCGAGTATGCCATCGTGGGAAAGTTATAGCAACGCTTTCCAGCTCGCAGTGCGGCGAGATGTGCGTGCCCCGGCAGCCCCGACTAGCTTCCAGCCGGCGAGGTACACGCACTATATTGACCTCCCGCAGGCAAATTTCGGCCTTCGCACCCATAACCGTTCCTTACCAGCCGCCTATCGCCCGCGGTAATAGCGTAATAAATCTACTAAGTTTTCGCGGTCTTCCTTCTCCACCCCTGTGCACCAGGCAACAGTGGGAGAGAGAACTAGAGGGTGAGAGAGAGAGAGAAACGAGGACTGCGCTCCGGCTGGCCCTAAGTACGAAGTGTCGCGCTCCACTGAATACCACCCCAATGGGAAACACGCACTCTGCCGAACAATCTATTTCCATCGCTGCCAAAAATTACGCTCCCAGTTAATAGTTCATATCTACTGCTCCCCGTGGAGCGTGGCCACCCGCAGGAGCGTTGCCCCAGTAGATAAGGAAGACTCCCAGGACACCCTAATGAAACTTCGCACGATCACACACTTCCCATTTTCCCAGGGCTTTTGCGGCAAAAACTGTAAGGAAAGGGTGAGGGCGTCTGATCATTTCCGAGGCAAATAGTGTAGTCGCGAGACAAAGGGTCCCAAGGGCAAGGACGAAAGTCGGAGAAACCACGCGCCTCGTATTGCCCGACTACATATTTCTCTATCAGAATGCGGCATCCCGATTTTCCTGGGGCTAAGAGTGCGGGCGTCGGGAAAAAGCCGACGGGTACCGTCGGCGGCGGGGACAAAGACGTTGGGACAAAGGGGTGGAAGAAAGGAGCAGAAAATCGGGAGAGTACCAGAGGGAGGAGAATCAGACAGAACTCGAAAGGGAAAGTAATACGGGAGGAGGCTGCTGGAGTGAACGTGTCTCGCGCTAATACGTTCCTCCCTACCCGCTGCTTCTCTCTCTCTTCGTTCCATTCCATTCCTCGATAATTACTCGGTACAGCAATGAGCCGAAGCCCGGACAAAACGGCAAACGCACACAGGGTGACGCGACGACCAATTATGTCCCGGGACGAACCGCTTTTCCCGGCCGAACCAACTCCCGCCACCGTCGTCCGAAACAACCAAGCCCTCTTTTGCCGGAGATGCCGATCGAACCAACGATAATGAAAGCCGTCATCAGCAGCACAAAAACCAAATTAATGATGCTCGATTAACTTGGAACTTGTACTATCCCGCACTCACCGCGCGGCTGCTCGGTGTATATAATCGAGCCTTTTTCGCTCGGAAAAAATGGGCAGGTTCTTTAAACGGCGGAGACAAGGATCGGTCAAACGGGCGCGAGCTCGGCGAAAGTGTATCGTTACGGGAATCAAGGAAACCGTAGACGCAAGGCTCCTTCCCATTTCCATAACGGGATTTTATCTCCATTCTCCCCAGCCTGTCGACAGAATCGTGGGAGGGGGGAGAAATGTGTCTCGGGGAAAGCGGCGGCGGAGGGCGAGCGGGGAAATTTATTCGCAAAGGAAGAGAGCCTAGAACTCTCGCTCGAAGAAGAAGCCGAGGGCTCTCGACGCGATTCAGGAAAAGCTGGCGCAATGCGCCGGGAGCTTATTATGCAAGCGGCGTTTCCTTTGTTCCGTGAACTTTAGAGTCGATAGGTCGGCGAGGTAGTAAAAGGTGCGCGCGGATCAGCGACAGATATCCCACTAACATCTTGATATACGTCTCGGCATTAGTTCTGACGTGCTCCTCGACGCGACATGAGGAATTGCGGCTTTTCCATTAATCGCGCTGTCAGTTGAGCAACACCTCGCGATCTCTCTTTCTGCCGGCGCCCTATTCTCGATGCGGAGGATAAAGTAGCTGCATTTTTCCACCATCGACTGATCTATTCGAATCCATCTAAACAACGCACTAGGGCATTACTGGTGAGAACAGTTACATCAGCGTAAGACAATCCCATCTACCAAGGGACGGGCGAGTGGGAATGACGAGAAAGCTTCTCGGTTTTACCTCGAGCTTTCATTTAAACTGAAAATCGCGGCGAGTATTCGCGCGGAAGCTCCAACGGTTCGTACTAGAACCGAGAGGGACGAATTAATCGGCAAGCAGAAAGACAGGCGAGAAGAATCCGCCGGCATCGGCGAGAAACCACAGTACGACCAGCGTTCATTCGTTGGACGAAAATTACATCTGCAATTGTAAAAGGCTCTCCCGAAGCGAGAACGACGTCGCCAAGGGACCGAGGGAAGAATAATGCCAAGCTTCACCTAGCGTGCTCTCCTAAATGCAAAATCCATTTCTCGCGCGCGCAAGTGTTTGCGCCCATTTCCCGTGATTTTCCAGCCGCTCGGCGTGTACGTAGCGCCGAAAGGCATTAATGGAAACGTGCAGACGATCGCGCGGAGATATTGCGGCGGGAGAACGCGGCCTTTGGCGAATTTCAATATCCGGCGCAGCACGTGGTCCGAGATTACCGTCGGCTGTCTGCGTCGGGGAGAAACGCGTGCTTCGAACACGTGAAAGCCACCCTCTCCCGCCGGATAATTACAGGCATCGTATTTAATTAAAAGGAGTCCCAACGGGCTACCAGCAGCAAACCCCGCGATCAAGATGAAATCATTCCCGAGTTTCAATAATACAGTAAAGATCTTTCAAGTTCTCTTTCAGCTCGGCGGGTAGGTACGCGCGATGATGCTAGTTTCAAAGCAGGTCTAAAGTGCTAATGAAGAGGTGTCGGGGCACACACTTTCGCCCGGGGAAGAAAGGGTTTTCCGTATACAGCTCGAGAAGAAAGCCGTTCTCTGCCCAGGCGTTGCTCGAGTGAGTCAGGCCCTTTCACAGTCGTCTCGGCGTGGCTTGCTCAGGCAATGCGCCTGCAATCTGTAGGCGCGCGCGGTTCCTCCGCGAAAACGGAAACACGTTCGTTCCATTAGTTTTCGTGTCGCGGCGGTAGTCTGGCCCCCACCCCCGATGCAACGATACACTCGCTTGTGTGGCTCGGCTTCTTTTTGCAGAGTCCTCACAGGAACTACCAGCGAGGGAAAGAGAGAGGAAGAGAAGAGAGGTTTGGGGCTCTGGCCGCAGGAAGAACGACATTTGTCTCGCCGATTATGACGTGGCTATGTTTCGTTTCTTTCTGCTTCGTCTCTGTAATCTCCCTTCCCTCCCGCGCCTCTTGCCTCTAGTCATCGTCATACCGAGAGACCTCTTATTGTTCCTTCTTTCCCCGAGGTTCTTTTGTTCGGGCTCGACCGGCGATTTGTCAAAATACGCCCGCTCGCAAGCCGGAAAGCGGAAATGGAATTCCGGATGCGCCCGATGAGAGCGGCCACCCTTGACTAACCAGTCCCTATCTCCCTTCTTTCTCGCTGTGCACAATGCAATAATTCCTCCCTACGACGGGCCGCAAACCTCCGCGCATCAAGTCGAAATACTGGTTTTCGGCGGCGTCAATGCGGAATACGAGAACAAGGAAGCGGTTGTAAATTAATCCCAAGGATTTCCTTGGCGTAGACTCATGTGCCGAGGTCTCGATTGCCGCGGGCAATGACGACGGAGGAATCAAGATCGTAGGAGTAATGGGCGTTATTTCAAATCGAGTGTGAAAGCGGCGCACAGTGGGTTGAAACGCGAAAAACGCGGACATTAGTCATTTGTATCAATAAACGAAATTCAAATTTAATTTTTAGGATATTACCAAATCCTGGAGTATTACTTTACGTGTTTACTTTTTCGAAATGTGATTTCTGGAACTCGTAATCGTACAATGAAGTTGAGGTTAATGTGCTACATTTCACTCTTACGCAATTATATAAAAAAAGATTCTTTTCTTTAACTGGTACCAAATTAATTCTTGTGCAATTTAGAGGGAGACAAATGCGCACTTATTATGCTTCTTTTTCGTATGCACAAGCAATGTATAAAGAAATGTATATTTTTTACACATTTTTTATTTAAAGTGATGTACAAATCGATTGCCATCGAGTTCCACATTGAATTTACACTCAAGTTAAAGGTTAGGGTAAGTAGAATGAAATCATAGAGGTTCCAGATGCAGCCAGCTGCAGCCCTTTATTGTAACTATAATAATAATTATAACAAGAGACATGCGCGATGTAGTAAGAATTAGTCGTCCAAGTATCACTCCAACAAGTATTCTTCCACTGTATCATGGTCACATGATAGCTCTATGGTCACATTCTACACAGTTTTACCTTTAACATTCTCTTAAAGTAATAGCGGAACTTGGTGGCGATCGTTTCGCAACTCTATTCAAATTGCTACATCGCGCATGTCTCTTGTTATAATTATTATTATAGTTACAATAAAGGGCTGCAGCTGGCTGCAGCTGGAACCTCTTTGATTTCATTCTAGTTACCCCAACCTCTGACTTGAGTGTAAATTCAATGTGGAACTCGATGGCAATCGAGTTGTACATCACTTTAAGTAAAAAATGTGTAAAAAATATATATTTCTTTATACATTGCTTATGCGTACGAAAAAGAAGCTTAATAAGTGCGCATTTGTCTCCCTTTAAATTGTATAAGAATTAATTTGGTACCAGTTAAAGAAAAGGATCTTTTTTATATAATTGCGTAAGAGTGAAATTTAGCAATTTAACCTCAACTTCATGGTAGGATTACGAGTTGCAGAAATCACATTTCGAAAAAATAAACACGTAAAGTAATACTCCCGGATTTGGTAATATTGTAAAAATTAAATTTGAATTTCCTTTATTCATAAAAATGACTAATGTCCGCGTTTTTCGCGTTTCAACCCACTGTGCGGCGTGTCAGTGGTCGACCTTGGTGGGCGACCTCGAGGAAAGAGGCAGGCCGCCGTTTACGTATATCAAGTTCAGGGCCAAAAATAGTAGTGTGCGTGACATGGGGCGAGAGAGGAGGCACGGGGCTATCTCGCATCGATCCGGTTGAGGTAGGTCTCGCTCTCTCAAGGGAGCCACCACCGAGAAAGTCTTATCCCAGTTCAGGGATAAATTTCAAGGACGGTCCAGCCGCCCACGCTCTTCGGGCACCCGCGCGTTGCTGCGATCATTATTTCGTAAAAGGCAACATTATTGTAATGAGGTCTCTCTCAAAGGTCCAACTTCCCCCTTTCGAAACTTTCTTCGTGTCCTTCGCCAGGCACTTTGCGCCGGGAATGGCTTGGCTGAGAAAAGACGACTACACTCTATAATGCATAAGACGAGGCAGCCTTTCCCGCAGGATCGCGCCACGGCCGACTTTCCATGAAAACTTGAGAACTTCCACCGAGCGATGACATCAATGTATGAATGGTGGCAACGAGAGCCAGCGACCAAACGTGGGCCCGATGCGCCCTGGAAAATGACTAGTGTCGAAGGTGGCGGACGGAAAAATCGGCACAATTATTTCTTCGAGCGAAAGGCCGTGGCGTGAGTGGTGGCGGACTCGGTGAATTGCGCACGGGTTACGCAACAGGAAGGCGAACGTTTAAGCTAATGACCTTTAATGCAAAGCTCCATTGTGCGCGAGACGAGAGTCGGGTTCTGAAACGAGGGTTAACCGTGCAAAATGCACCCGTCAGTCGCAGCGAGCGCAGCAGCAGAAGAAAGAAAAAGAGAAATGACGTGACGAAGCAGAGAAGTAGAGAGAGAAGAGAACTAGTGATTATTGGATCCTCCCGATAACCCAATGAAATCGCGTATAGCCGAATACGCTCCAAGATTGGCCAGACCTATCGAACTTGAACTTCAATCAAAGTTTCCGGGAAAGCAAGTAGGCGCCGAACAAAAGAGCCGCGTCAGCGATGGTCTATCCAAGTCTCGCTTTACGACGCGACGGAATTAACGAGGAGCGTTGAAGCTTCGAAAACCGACGAGAAACTGATGCAGCCGCGAGTCCGAACTTCCGCAGTGCTCGGTTAGTGCTGCTTCTGAATTTAATCAACGCGAGAAAGCGAGGGGCCGCCGCGGCAACAGCCCGGATTATATTACTTGGAAACTATCTTAGGAATAACTCGGTTCTTCCTATGCGCCCCCGACCGAGGAATTCCCGGGGCTTTTCGGCTAGCCACATCGATGCCGGTCAATTTCGCCTAATCTCGGGAAGGTAGCCTGTAACGAGCATCGGTTACTACGGACTTTCGCTCGGGGTTGGTCCCCGCACCCTTGCCCCTATCGCCGTACACCCCGGGAAATGGCCGGATTCCCTTACCCGAAACCCTTCGACTATGCGAGACCCTTGCGAGCAAAACTTATCGCCACTTTCGAGCGTGTAATGACCGAAGGCGATGTCGGAATTGCGATGTTCCCAATCACTTTCCTCGCGGCCGCGGCCATCTACTTCGGAAGTAGGCTGTAACTCACGTGCGCGAGAGAACTGACCACCGAAATGCCGCCGTTGTCAGTGCCAAACGTGTGCTATCTAGTGTCGCTCGGGAAAGGGGCAAGGAGAAGGAGAGGGAGAGGGAGAGTGGGCGAGTGGGCGAGTGGGCGAATAGGTATCCCGCGGCTGTTTATCCTCGTCGCTGCTTCGCCGGTGGAACAATGTTTATCAAGGCGCAAGATAAAGCTCGCGGTAGTTTATGCCGCTCGGCATGCAGCTCTCCACAATAACAAACGATCGGCGGAGAGCGCAACGGTTTGCGCCCGCCAGCACGACAAAGTAGCAATACGTATGTAAGGCCATTGAACCGGTACACACGCCGAGGAGAGTGCGCGCGAGCTAATTTACAATGCACTCGGCCTAGCGAGCGAGCGGAGTGCACTAGAGAATAAGAGAGAAGCAGCCAAAGCGGGAAAGAGAGCGCACGAGGATCAACCTTTCGCTGGAATCACCTCTCCCTGAATACCGTACGTTGCCCTAATCGGCCAACAGCCGCAAATGAGATTTCCCGGACGCGAACGTACTCGGCAAACCAATCAAATCGCCCGCACACCCGAGAACCGGCAGCAAAGTGGAAAAGCTATGTTGCAGCGAACTCGCGTGGCTTCAACTTAGCTATGTTCGAAGTATGTAGCATTTGGTTTGGAAGACATGAATTCGTGCGCGTGAATGCATGCCAGAACAATTCTGCCACTCCTACCTTCGATATCTATATGCGCGAGACTCTAAAGTTACGGCAGTGTGGCACGCCACTCTCGCATTCTCAGAGCTCCTACCCGATTTATAGTGGCCATCCTGATTCCGGATTCATCTCGCAGCTGTGTCATCGGCATTTCCAAATGATATACTAAAAACTGACCCCAAGTTTTCCAACCAAAGTGCAACTTTACAACTGTACTACCGAGCATCTCCCAATTAGTTCCGAGGAGCACTAGAACGTGTCTGTGCGTCATATTAACAAAATTTCGAGGGAAGTTCACAGAGTCAGGGCGATTTCCATTGCACGCAATCCTCTGCCCTTAGAAGGGCTGCCACACAAATTCAGGGGACGGGAATGACGCTGCACATATCAGTATTTAACGCGCAAAAGGCAGGCCGTGCATTTTGCAATTCGCATGAGGAAAAAAGGGTTGGCCAACCCTCTCCGCGAGCTTGGGACTGTCAAGCGAGAGAGGGATGGGGGGAGAGAGAGATGAGAGAGGGTTAGGGTTCTAGGTTGCGTTGCGTGGCACGTTACCATTGGAGGGCTGCAGCAGGGCGAAAGGCTAGGGAGCACACACGGGAGGACTGGAACTCGCAGGGTGGCTTCCGCGGAGGGCTACCAGAGAGTTCTCGAGGGTTCCCAGTGGTTCCTGCTTCCAGGCCTCGTTGATCTGCATATGCACGCGCTCCAAAGCCACAGGGCTTACGACGCTCGAGAGAGCGAGAGAGGGGCAGGGAGGGAGAGGAAAGGGAGTACCACAGAGTAGTATCGATCGGCTCTCGTTACTCGGTACCCGCTCCTCTCTCGCTCACCTACCAGCCTTTCCCGTTAGCTGTGTGTGCTGGATACCGGTGTCGCTGAAAACTAGAACCATTCGCCCGTTCGACTTTACAGGGCACAGTACCAGGCTCAACACACACTCTTTTTTCACCGCAACGTGGCCTTATTGCGCAATACACGCTTCTAACGAAAGGGCGCGTGAAAAGCATTTCGTTCTTTTTATCTGCTCGCGGCGGCATAGACCGCCAGAAACGCGTGCATTCCCCACCTGCGGAAAAGGACTCGATTCCATCGCACAGTACCGACTGGCGCCGTTTACATTCACGTGGTTATCCAGGCGCCAATGCTGAGGACGGCGCTGAGAGAGGCTCTATTGTTGGCCGCCTTAATAAAGCGCACACCTTTTCTAGCGCCGAAGGAGGGAAAGAACGAATAATGAAGGCCGCCGCTTTTACGGCCAACTCGGCTGCCATAAAGAACTGGACGTAAAATCGTAGGACATGCCAGCGGCCAGGCCTGTCCCCGGGAAACGTCGCGCGCCGGTTAATCTAGATGATGCTGGAGCACGGCGAGTGACGTAAATCTCAAATTAACCCCTTCGGCGTAAGGTTTTTTTGGCTGTGGTAATACGCGCCGCCTGTGGTGGGCAGCAGGTCCTGCCGGCGAAAATATAATAGGGTGACTCGGTTATGGTTGCTCGCTTGAAATCACCGCGGCCACTTTGCCAAGCTTCCGCTCTCCCACTCGCTCCTCCCCTTTCTCCTCACCCCTGCAGGGTGCTCGAGTGGCCGAGCTAGTTTGCTAGTCATCCTTTTTTTATTCGCGCAAACGAGCCCCGAAATGCCGGGTAATTTCAAGGTCGAAGCCTCCCTACCGGTAAGTGGCGCAGGAGCCACTTACGTCTAACATGCTCCTATTAAGCTATAGGTTCTGCTCGCGCGAGCGTACACACATACGCGCGCACCTTTGCGGGTACGGTGGAGCCTTTTATCCGCGTGCTACTTCCACAGGAGGGAAATCGAGCTGGGGAGAGAAAGGGGCGGCGGGGCTTCAAGTTCTCCTATTTGGCCAAGGAGTAACAGGCGTTCAAAGTGGAGTGCCGGAGAGTTGATTGGATTATTGTTCTGCGCGGGCCTATGGCCCCGAATGGGCTTGGAAGAAAGAGACGCCGGCGACGACTGGAAAACGGATTCTCACCGCGCGGCCACCCAGGATACCGGCTCTCCCTCTCTCTCTCCCTCTCTCTCTCTTGTTATTGCGTCGTCGTTGTTGTATCCTCTCCTGACAGGCTTCGGCTATCCTTCAGACATCGATCGACCTACCACAACGTGCGGGGCTCAGTCTCGGCTAACGTTCTACTCCGCGTTCGAGCATGTCGCAATTTCAGGAGCAACCCCCGACCGGCCACACCTTGTCCACTCTCCATCTGCGTGTTCCTTGCAACTTTAATACTCGGGAGTCCGTCAAATCCCGACTGCTCGTAAAATCAACAGCAATTGACTGAGGGCAGGGCAATGGAGTTATCAATTCCCGGGGCTGCCAGGAGGGGTTAAGGGTTGAAAGGGTGAGGTGCGTGCACGGCGGGCGTGTAAATGCAGGCACGCCAAGCTCTTCGGTATTGATTTTCGCCGTCCTCTCGTATTTGGGGTAGGACGACAGTGTTACGACGCAGTCCAGGAGAAAGGATTCGCTATGGGGAGTAGCTTAAGGCCGCTTTACGCGAGCATGAAGAAAACAGAGCACAAGAGAGAGAGAGAGAGAGAGAGAGAGAGAGAGAGAGAGAGAGGAGAGAGAGAATTGGGGTGCTTTGGTACGGCGAGATTATTTGGTCGAGGGCACGGCGTGCAAATGCGTCACGCACACCCCACTGTGATGTGGATCAAGGACGAGGGCCGTGAAACTTACTACGCGTCCTTTCTTAAGTGGAGAGGAACTCGTACAAGGTAGTCGATTAAATCGCTGCCCTTGACACGTGACCTCTAATAATCCTTTCTCACTACTACGCTTCTTCCAAGAGAATGGAGGTGACTGTGTTCTAGCTACTCGACTTTTTCGGACCGCGTTGCAACTCGTAAAGGGGCACATGCAATTATTTTAATTCAGACACGCGCTTCATTAAGGCGACTAGTGCCGGCCGAGGTTTCAGGAAACGTAAGATTACAGAAAGACGATAGCCAAGAAGGCTTTCCTCTTAAGGTGACTCTGAGCTATCGCGTATCCGCTTTAAGGAATTTCGCAGGAGAGAACTGCGCGTCTTGCTCGCTGCCGCGAGGTGCACCCTTGGGAGGCACGCTTGACGGGTCTCCCCCCCCCTCGCTCTCTCTCTCTCTCTCTCTCTCTCTCTCTCTCTCTCTCTCTGCACGAGAGATGCAAACTGTATCTGCATGCATCTGCATCTCAAGCAGAAAAGTGCTCGGCTCTCGTAGCAGTAATTAATCACATACCTTAATGTGATAGGAGTTGAGCTTGGTGCGGGGTAGGCTGTTGAAAGCGCTGAAGTCCAGACGCCGTGAGAAGATACCATTTGCGCCGCAGCTTTGCCTGCAATTACCAGAAAAAAACAAGTTGTCAGCAACATCTTCAAACAAAGTCACACGGAAGCAAATTCTAAATTATAAAAGCAAACATGGGGGAAGGTTAGGTTAGATTAGGTTGATAGATAGAACCTGTGAATGCACGATTTCCGCTTCACATTTCCCGCGAAAATTCCACCCTCGAGTGGAAAAGTCAACAACATATTACACCAGAAGCAACTGAATCATTAGGCGAGCAGACACGATTCCAGGAAAGTATTTTCCTCGTCTGGCGATGCTTGCGCCGGTTGCGCTCGAGAGGCACGGCACGATAGTGCATATCGTGCTGAGAGAAAGCCGCGCGCGGCAGGCCAATAATATAATCTTCGCATCGATAACTGCGGCATTCGCCGCAATACCGCGGCAAGGGGAAGCAGGGCGAGCCGGTAACAGCGTCGAGATCTTATTTGAATCGCTACTCGATTCAGCGGTAGCTCCGGCTCGCGCACAACTAACTCTACACCCACCGCGAATTCCAGCGAGTGCGCTCCACGCTCGAGCGCGCTCGGCTATTCTTCGGGGTTCCGACTTCCAAGTGCGCTAATAGATTCCTTTCAACGAGCTTCGCCAGGTGCCGTAATTCCTCGGCGTATACTTGGCCAGGGATTAGTCAGCATTGTGCAACAACTATATCGGCGATTATGCAGGGAAATACGAAGAGGCTCGTATGTCACTGACTCAGTGCTGAGGCGAAAAGAGGTTAGAGTTCGGAGACACCGAGTCCAGAGAGAGGCAGGGTCGATTCACCGGTGAGACGAGATTACATCACGAGGAAGGAGTCTGGGAAGCAAGAGAAAGGGAGGGGAGGGGGGGGGCTTGAAAAGGTGGACAATGGCCGGTCTCTCGGCCAGTGGTAGCAGTAAAAATCGCTAGTCGGGCGAGGAGAGGAGAAGAGCGAGGAGAAGAGCAGCACGGCCTGGCAGAGAGCGGCGCGGCGGCGAGCCGGGCGAGCGAGGGAGTGCGGGCGGTGGGGGTCGACCTTAACCTTGGCCTCCACTCGAGCGAACTGCTCTATCGTCGCCCGCATTCGATTTATTTTTGGCAATGTCAGCCAGGGGTCACGAAAATATCGCGCACTATCGGCCGAGCATCGCCACGAGCTGCCGCCAGGAAAACATTGCCGATTATGCAATCGACCTACATGCACCCATTTCCTATACCCGCACGCCCATTCACTCGTATCGCTCCCAGAGTGTACACGCGTCCATTAATTCCTGGGAGAAACGTGACAGAAATAACGCGCGGATTCGACTGGCAATCTTATTGGAACACGTGCGCGCAAATGCTATTAGCAGGTTTCGAGCGCGGCACCGCCTTGCTTATCGTATCGCAACACCAATATTTGCGAGCATTGCTCTAAGGATTACACGCCGCGCCGCCTTATGATATAATACACTGGAAATAATGTCTGCATTGGCATATGCTCCAATCTATACATGTAAACCAATGAGACCAAAGTGTTTTCGATGCCTGCCTGTTGCGTCAGGGCGCGTCGACGACATGTCTCTGCCCGTTCATCCCTCTCGTTCCCTCGCACAGCCTCCTCTCTGCCTTCACGATTTCCAGTGACTAACGCCGTTACGCAATGTTTATGAGAGCACGGATTAATAGATTCATCGTTCCACGATACGAGTCCTGGCCACGTTTCCACTTCCCACGAGGGAGCCGCCGGATCGCATTGCAAATGTCGCAATTAGGACTGCGCGACAATTCCGAGATCTCCAGCTGGTGCACTGGCGAGCAACACACACTCCAGCAGACCGCACGACCTGCATAATTCCCTGCTGGAACGATTAGTAACTAATTCTAGGCCTCTGTTGCGCTCTCTCTCTCTCGACGTTAACCAATTCGAGTTCCAGGGTCCTCCGGGGACTGCTGCCTAGCTGGCAATGATTAGGCCTCACGCACACACACACGCCCCTACCATGTCGATTGAAAAGGGACGGTTTCGTGTTTCGATTTATTGCGAACCGGTTCCGCCGGCGTGCACAAAAAATCTCTGCCCGGCCAGGCTGAGAGGGTTGGCGCGCGCTGCTAGGCAGCAAGGATCGATTCGTTACGTAACACCAGCGAGGGTAATTCGCCGGATAATCAGCCGAGCGAGGAGTGCGAATTAGGAAATCCCCCGGGCTAAGCCGTATCCTGGGATTCAGTCTATCGTGCGATCTCGATCTAAAAGCGGGAAGGGAAGAGAACGTCGACTAGCCGGCAGCGATCGCATACAACTATGTTGCGTGTCGTCGGTATCCTATCAGGCTCGGTACTTCAAAGGCGGTACAACCCGCTGGAAAGGCTGCCGACTACGCGCCACCGATTTTTATTGCCGCGGCGAGAAGCCGACAAAGACATCGGCCTGCCGAATAGACTACTTTGTATATCGGTCCACTACCTCTCGAGCCTTAAAAAGAAAATAGCGGATCTTTAATACTGTGCGTTCATTGCAGAGCAAAGTCGACGAAAGCAGTTCTCGAGACTGATATTTATCAATTTGTTGTATCTGAAAAAATTCTCGATTTTCTGTCTGACCCAGTAGTTTTAACCAAATCAACCAGCGCTGGAAAGAAGCTTCGAGATTTGAGCAGCGCGAAAACGTGCCGAGCCGAAATCGGGTGTAAGACCAAACAGGTACACGGTACGGGTATGACTCCTATAACAATCTGGTAAGGCGAGTCGCGCGAGCGAGCGGATATTCGCAAATGAATCACTTTTTGCAACCGGATACCGGCAGATATCGCGGCACTATAGGAGGTACATTCGTATCTACTGGCCGGTTGTAGTCGGCTAGTATTTCTAGGAAGTCTTTCGCAATCGGCGGCTTCGTTTCTTAACCGCGCCGGCTCTGAATGGCGTTCGCTCGCGTTCGCACTCTTCGAAACCCGCAAGGGTGAAACCGCGCGTATGCACTCTACATATACCACTGATCTCTGCTGCTCTGTCTCTACCGCATCGCGTGTCCGCGAATCGTGCCAGCTTGTTCTCCAAAAGTCCGCTCAGGCGTATCAGTCACATATCTGTTCCAGTAGTTATCGATACAAACTTTCCAATATTAGTCTTTCCCTTGCATTTTTCTTCATTTATTCATTAGCGGAGAAATTTACCATAATCAAATGTAACCCCGCGTGTCGTGCGTCCACGAATGACGTGGCACTCAAAATATCAAAAGAACCTTCTGGTTATCCCGTGTGTGATCAAACAAATCTGAATATGCAAGAAGTGCTGAATCAGGCCGTAAATGATGGCTGGCGAGTAAGTACAGTTGGATCATAACCCTCTCATTGATGAGAGAGAGAGAGAGTGCTCGCTCCAAGCCCCCATCGGGCCCGACGTTCTTTCGCAATTTACTATGCCGTTGCTCCAGACTCTAGAGAGTAGAGAGCGCGCATATATGCGAGCGGGCAGGCTGGCTAGCCAACAGTGCAGTTGAATCGACTTCCGCGAAACGCGTGGACGGTTCCCCGTAATAATTCCACGCTTGGCTCGCCTCGAGTGATCGGCTTCCCGTCTGGCAGCAATTGGCCGCTCTCGATCGGACACAGAGGCGCCGCACCGCGCGCCGAGTGCGCGCCCTCTCTCCCGTTCTACTTGCTCGCACGTGCAACTGCACAGCGATAATAAGCGTCGGCTATCGAACGCCAATTGCACGCGACGTGTGCGTCTCTCGTGGTACATGGGATGTGCTGAGCTTCCCCAAGTACCAAACACGAGCGAGAGCGGGTTCTGTTGCTAGCTGTTTGCCGCGACCTACGTCACGCTGCTTAATCCGTATCGCGCGACGCGACGCGGATCACGACGGGCTCAGCTGGCTGTCTCGAGTTAATTACTTTGAAGCGGACGCCTTCGACCCCGCCTATAATGACACCACGAGACGCTGCGTTTAAACCACCTAAACTGCAATCTCAACACGAGACCCGAGAACTTGACAAGTAAAGTGCTCAAGTCTTACTTTAGATGGAAAGTGGCTAGAATGTAAGTCGTGCGCTGTATGCAAATACGCTGACAATGAGATCCGCCGAAATGATGCCGGTAGGCAGATGCAGAGCGAAGGTCAGGCAGTACATTAGTGCTTGGGAATATACTTGCAGGCCGTTGTGCGAACCGGCGCGGTTCTTGTCGCGACTGCACGAGGCCGCGGCGCGCGAGCATGACACGCATCCGGGCTGCACCTTGTCAAGGTTTCCAAGGACACCCGGGCCATCCTTGAAATTTTAATCAGCCCGCCGCCTCCCGACTACTGAACAGCCATTGTTGCCCGGCGCGCCCGGGGACGCTCGGTCGTCAGACGAGATAGTCCGAAATTAGCCAAGTCCTCCTCCGCACACGGTTGCTTTCGATAAGCACTGATACGCTCCCTGCGCGCGGAGATCGTGTGGCGCAGCAGGGCGAGTCCCGCTGGTTACTGCAGGGGGGCGAGTAGATCAAGTAGTCAAGAGTGCAAGTACAGAGATAGGCTTGTTGTTCTCCGTGGAATCGACTGCAGGAGGGGACTCCGCAGACTTCTCACAGCAAGAAAGAAGAGATCGGGCGATGGGAGATCTCACTCCCACGATCCCTCAACGCGTGACACACGCGCCGCCGAGATGATACACCTGCGCACACACGCGCCGTGTATATTTATAGCGAATGAGCGGCTTATTTACGCAGGCGAGGCAGGCAGGCGTGCATGCATCGCGGCCGGCAGCGCCAGCCCGAGCGGCGATGCCGGCGTCGAATGCAAGGCGCAGCGGTCGCGCCGGTCGCTCGTCGGGCATGCAGGAACGCTGCTGCTGCGCTTCTCTCTCGCCTCGGAGAGGCGGCGGCGGCGGCGGCGGCGGGTGTGCATTAAAAAAAGGAGGAACGCGCAGAGAAGCCGTGAGTACCCACTTTCACTCACACCGAGGAGACGAGCCGCCGAGCCGCTGAGCCGCCGAGCGCGGAGGACAATAATAGGGGGAACCGGCGAGAAAGAGAGTGTGTGTGGGAGGATTACTGGCAGCGAAAGAAGCGAGGAAGAGTGCGAGGAGTAGAAGGAAGACGCGATCGGCTGTGTGAGTGGTGGCCAGCGCATTAACGATGTTTTTCGCTCGAGGCATTTTTGCGCAGTTAGGCGATAAGGTTCGTGACTCAGATGCCCTTCCGTTTCTGGCCTCAATGACAGCCAGTGGCACCCATATATCAGCCAGCCGCCACCATCGTCGCTCGCCCGACGCTGGACCCGTGCACGCGACGAAAACAAGCATCGCCACCGCCTCCGTGACGCAACCCTACCGCCCACCCCACGCACACCAGGAACCAATGACATTCCGAGAGTACTCGGGAAGAAATCACCCCGGAGGCCTGGAATGTGCGACGCAACCAGAGATAATACCGAGCGAGAGTGAGGAAAAGAGTTGCACCGAGATAATCCGAGCTGGCTAGGAGCTCGGATTATCTGAGAGCCGCGCGATCATCCAGCGTCAACTGCCCCAGTCACCCACAAGCAACTCAAAACAAAATACTACGAACACTGCACGCATTTGATATCTTTATTTTTCATGCTCCACTTTTAGCTTGTCCTGCCGACCCACTGGTATCGCGAGACGCCGCCGAGATAGCCCCAAACAAGTCGTAACTCAGAGCCTGATAGGCTCGAAATTCCCGATCAATGAATTGGATCACTGATTAGATCGGCGCTCACGGCATCGGAGGCTCGAATAAGCAGTCTCGCCTCACCTTTAACGACCATCCGTGCTCGATCCTTATCGCGCGCCGATTATGCCCACGCAGCGGGGATGAAGTGGCAAGGCCACGCCCGAGAGAAAGGATAGTAGAAGACGAGCTGGGGAGCACGGCAGAGAAGAGCGAGTATGTATGTACGAAGAGCGCCAGTGGATGCACGCTCGTCCTTGAGAGCCTGCCAATTGCCGATCCAACTCTCCCGCATTCCCTTCACGAATTACTTAGGAGGAACGTGGGGAGGACCTGCCAACGAAATCGCGAAAGCTCAGCCTTTTCGGCTTTCTGCAGTTTCCACACTCCTCGGGAACGATGCCTACGTGCTACTATTACTGGGTTCTGGCTTCTCAACCAATGCAGAAGAGACTCAAACAAGCCAGACTCGTAAGAGGTGGCAGGTGTGCGTTAATGAGTCTAACACTGTGATAACGAAAAGCCCACCGAACACAATACGGTAGTGAACAGTATTGTGAGAGCTTTGCCTGTGACACATATGTCGTAGACATCCTTTTCTGCCGCGAGCTTCCACACCTGGTTTTAAGGTCGATTCACACAGCGAGTAGCCTCGAGTTCCACACAAGATAAGTTTGCCATCGGATTAACTTGGGTTCTGTCACTTGGGGTAAATGTCATTTCGGTCGCCAGGCAATACCCGCCGCGCCTCCCGTAATCTCGCGTGGCTCACGAGACACATAATATACCCTGGCAAAAGCGGAGAAAAATATCGCGCTACCGCTTCATTGGCCTGCCGGTTCGGCTGATATAAAATCGCGAGTTTACGGCCTTACACGGGAGGTCGGCCGGCGAGGTCAGAATGGACGCGGGATGGAGAACGACCGGGACGCCTAAGGTGCTCGCTCATACGTGTACACACGATAGCACCTACCGGCCTGTCGATGCCAGAAGCAGCAGCAGCAACCGGGAGGAATCTACGAACAAGGCTCAAGAAAAATTCTGCACACCGGCACCGGTGGACCGGTTCTTCCGGTGGATTGCGGTCCCCTAATAATGGCAGGCATGAATATGCAGATACTGGTGAATGCCGCTCGCCTCGCACGAGAACGAGAATCAGGAGAGATCATTTGGAATGACAATCAAGAAACGCTGATACCAAGACGCGACATTGATGACCGGAGTGCGTGTCGAATAGCAAACCTTAAGATCCTACCACCCTCCAGCGTCACTCGCACTAATTTCCGACTGGATCAAGTATAATCCTCTTAATTAAGTGAGAACAGGCAATACGAGAATACGAGTATCCTCTTCGCTTTTGGGTTTTGGGCCAAGAGACGCCGACTTATCAGAGCGACAAGAGGCACTCGACTTTTCGAGACAAATGAGGGAGACATGGGGGAGCATCTGACCGGCGGCGAACCGTGAGGAGTCAAATGTAACATATAATCGTGCGCTTAGTCGGGACGAGCCAGGTAAGGGCGTGATCCCTGCGACGTGTGGAAACTACCGAAAAGAGTCCCGTTACATTTAGCCGAACCTCTCAGCGAATACCACGCGACCCTTCGCTGCTCCTGACAGATTTCCTTCCCAGAATCATCGGGTATTCTCCCGCGCGCCTCGAGATTTGTCCCGAGCCTAGTCGTGTGCAGGATAGGCACTCGATGCGGTGTGTGTACCAGCTTGTCAAGGGCCCCCGTCATCGAATTATCGACGGGACGGCGTCGGCTCGCTATACACGAGATAGTGGGTGTTGCCGAGAAATCGTTTGTGTATCGAGGGATTCGTCAAACGTGTCCGCAAATACGCCGAGAGCTTTCGGCGACAACGACGGCTCTATTGGCAACAGGACGCTCTCGGCTGTCCCACGTGGACCAGTCGACTTTTCCGGTATACCTTTTGTCAGCGGCACGAGCCGCCTTTGACTTGATCAATAGAAAGAGGGAAAGAGAGAAAGTCTAGGTGGAGGGGCCGGTAGTGTGTCGCTGACATGCCACAGTTCGCCTCTAAAAGCGTGCGATTTGACGTGTCAGATTCAGAAGCGACCCCAATCTCGAGCGCGCGAGAGAGTGAGAGAGAGAACGGGGGCATGAAGACAACACGCAGGGTAAACCGAGGGGGTGGCCGGATCGCTGAATTGTTGCAGGCTTTGTATGTCCGATACTCTCGAGTGAGTTGTCACCGATGCCAATAACCGGCGAATCAAGGGACCAAAGCACACCCGGCGAAAGCAGGATCCGTGGGATACTCGAGAATTCGAAGGATCCTGTACCCGCCCCGGGCGACTAACCCACCCCCGTGCGTGTACCAGCGCCGTATTCTTCAAATCGAGGATAAACAGCCCGAAGGTAACGACTCCTCCAAGAGAAAAGCAAGACGAGCTTTCGGTGATATACTGTAAAGTTCGGGAGTATGCGAAAGAAAGGGGCATCGCGAACCCTGTGTTTATCCAGGACTCCTCCGGGGAGTCCGCCCGCATTTCGCTAACGTCGCTCCCATCGTCCAAGTCAACGTTTGCGGCTTTCGCCCTTATCACCGGAAACCCTCTATCGTGTTTTTATGTATTAATTACTTCTGCGAAATCACCATAGCCGGCTCTCCTTCTTACTCCCCCGCTCTTCCACTGTGTTAAATGCTCGAGCGATATCAGCCTGTTTTTTGTCAGTGTACATGCGAACCTCTTGAATCGTGCAGCGCGCGGCAGGAGGAGAGAAGGAGGGGCTGAGGTAAGGGACTGGTAGGTGGTGGTCCGAGGTGGCGGAACTGGTTTCGAGAAGTGGACCTACGCGATTATTCGACCTCGGCGGAGGCGAAAGAAGAGGGAGAAGAGCCAGGCCTGAAGAAGGAAGCAACGGCAACAGTAAGACAGTGTAGTGTAAGCGGCGAGGAGGGCGGGGAGGGCTCAAGGATGGTGGGTCCAAGAGGGAGGATGATATCGGAAGATGCTAGAGGATCTGCGGCGAGCCCGGCCCCTGGCCCGAGGACTAGAATCTTGTCCAATAAACCGAAATAGAGTCAGCGGATAAAGAGCCTCTCTTCTTCTCACACACGGTTCGGTACAACACACGTAGAGAGAGGTCTGAAGTCTGAAGGCGCGCGTGAGGAAGGGACTGGAATGACCGTGTAAGGCGCTTCTTGTAAGCGGACTTATCCCTCCGACTCGCGATAACGGAGACCGAATGAATATCGTCAGAGAGAGAGAGAAAGAGAGAGAGAGAGGATTACCTGAAAACTCGTCCTAAGGTTAATCCCCCTCTCGAGCTTGCTCGTACGCAGTTATACGCGCGCCACTACGAACAGCAGAACAGTGGAGCACGCGAGGCACCAGAATTATACATCGTCCACGTGCTCAGTTTGCCGCAGAGGGAAAAGCCTGATCCCCCATGGCCGAGGTGCACGTCCTAACTTTCCGCAAGTGGGGCCCTAAGTGCCTCCGAGTTGGTTGCGTGGCCCAACACAGCCGCGCACGCATATCTCCCAGCGCGGCTCTGCCGCGTTTCTCCAATGTCTAAAGTTGGATTTATTAGCCGAGCAAAGGAATGGAAAGAGCGAGGGTAATGCGCTGCTTGAGAGCAGCCGGCCATTATTACCGGCGGACTAACGATGCACCTCGGCAGATAGGTGCGACGGTGAAGAGGAAGACCACACCCTCTCTTCCCCTCTCTCTCTCTCCCTTTCGCCTCCCTCGCTCTCCTGCGCTCTCAAAACCCCCGCACGAAATTTTCAAGCGGCGCGTCTGGGATGTGCCTCGCCAGTCTGTTTATTTAGAGGCGTATCTGCATCCCGGCGAGCGGAGTAACCCTTGCCCGACGCTATTTGCTCGCATGAATGCGCCCGTTCCGGAGAGCCGCAGGAAGAATCGCGAGGGAAGCTGCGGCGGAAATAGCGATAGTTCGCCAGTCGGCTTCCGCCGCGGTAAACAGGCGGTTGGATTTGCGACTGGTTGATTTACCTCCTCGTTTCGGCAATGATCCGAAGCGCACCTCCAAACCGCCAGACGACTCAGACACTGGGAAAAAAGATGTATTGTTAGCGGGAGACGCGACCCACTACTTTTCCTTTGCTTGGGGATTCATTTAGCGCGAGCGTGCGTAAGACAAACACTAATCTACCAGAGAAAGAGAGAGAGAGAGGGGGGGCTGCTGGCGGGGTGCGAGTCGGTCTGTCGGATAAGGGCGGCAGCTCTAAGGAAGAGAGAGCGGTGCCTCGAGAGAGGTAAACTCGACGTTAACAAACCAATTAGCACCAAAGGACCCCCGGCCCCGCAATAATTCTCACTCTCGTGTACGGGCCGTGTTTTCCTGCCGTCTCTCTGCCTTGGACATCGAGGAATAGCCGCTGGTCTACATACACTGGTAAAGGTATTTGTTCCTCAGGAGAACCTGCACGAGATTGGCTTCGCCCTCATAGCTTCCCCAGATTCGTTCTCCTGTCTGGCCACGGCAGACGCCTGGCTGTATCACGGCCGGGACGAGCGCCGCCCGGGGAAAAACAGGCGGTCTCCGTCGGCGGGAAAGGGATCTCCGATATTGAGATTTAACCGGAGCTGACACCGGCGGAAAGTGGTTCCTCCGGGAAAGCTTTGGGCCATCGCGACCCCACGAATACAGGATATATCCAGGACTAGTTTGGCTCCGGGCGTACGTTCGGCCGAACGAGCATCGCCGTGAACTCCCGGCGCGGCGGTGACATAAGTTCGCGTATTTATTCTGCCGAGATAGCACCCGCCTCGCGATTACGCCTGTCGAAAGGACCGATTTAAAATACTGTGTCAGCCTCTCCCCGATTGCGCTACGCGCGGCACCTAATCTTTCCGTGCAACTCGATGAAGGATGAAACCCCGCGACAATGACCTGGGAATAGCGGCCAGACAAATAGAGAAACTTTATGTGGGCCGGGGAGGGTGGGGAAAATCGGCCAAGAATTGGAATAAAATTTTACACGCTTCTCGAGCTCGAATTCGCGAGGTGCTGTGGGAGTCGTTTCGCCGGGAGGAGCGGACTAGTGCATAATTCATTTACGACACCGTCTCGTCGAGTCCTCGAAGGACGTTCCCAGAATATTCTGACTCCTGGCGCCATGTCGCCAAGACAAAGACAGGCGATCGACCAACCAACATCTTAATGGTAGACCAGGCAAAAGAGAGAGAGGGACTGAAGATGAGGAGAACGCGGAAGGCGAATTTCCGGAAGTCGACCGATCTCTCCCGATAACTTTTGCGGCTTCGTCTGCCCCTTCTAACTCCCTCTCCTACCCAATTACGTGTTCCCCGACCGAGTCTCGCTGCCGTCCGCGGAATATTACGCAATCGCATCGGCGATTTTAATACCGAAACTCGTCTCGTCAGATACTAAAACAATTCGTCGGATGAATTGGAGGGACACGCGCCCGCCAGCCGAATGACTCGTGAACACGAGTTTGGTCGGGCGCGTGGATGTACTGACCTAACGAAGACATCAGCGCGATGAATTCCGCCGGTGCAAAAGGGGGGCTGCTATCAGCATAATACGCCCCAAAGGTCAATGTCAGCGCGATTGTCAATAGTTAAAGAGCCTATCTACCGCGTCAAATAATATTTACAAATACACACGCGACTCTTTTCTCCATTCGCCAGTCCGATAACGCGATACAATTTGTTTTTCTGCCTTCGGGCTTAGGTGCTCGGATAAGGCCAGGAAAAAGCGAGCCAGGGAGAAAAGTTTCCCGTAAATAAATGATCAAGGTTGCCAGCAACGCGCACTTGCATTGTCGGGAGGCGGGCGAGTCAGTGATATCAGCAAAAGTGTAATATTAATACAAGCGTTTCCCAAGAGTTAAGCTCGACAGCGGTGACACATACTCGTAAAAACGAAGCAGCCGGCGAGTTCTCTCGCCGGTTTCTCGGCGCGCTCGCTTCGAGAACCCGATTCGACGTCGGCAGTGTTTAATTGGTCCGGACGCGGGATCGTAATTTAGGCGTAATTGCCAGGCGAAAACAAAACCCCGCGCGCCTTTCGTTGACCGGTCCTCCTCCCGTGGGAGGAAGCGGTTCGCACGCCGAGAGAGGTGCAAGTGCGCCTCTTTATCCTGGCGAATTTATATCAGTGCGCGCCGCCCTGCGCCTACGGCGGCGGCCTTATTTGTTTTTGATATCCGAAACTGGTCGCGAACCGAGGAGGGCGAACCGGTTCCACTGGCCACCGCCAACATTTCGTGTTTCTCGCGATAAACATTTTTGCAATATACATCCTTTATGCATATGCACGTATACGGCTACACGCGGGGCGGATAAGAGAGAGCCTATTAATTCCCGGCTGCTCCGACAGACACATTTATCACTACCCCGAATTTGTAATCGGGAGTAATCTCTCCTCATCAAACTCGAACGCGGCGCAAACTGCTTACCAAAATACCTCCTAACACCGCAGTCCTGAAAAAATGCACCGAGGTATTTTTGAAACGCGTAAAAATATATGCACCGTAGTGGGACAGTGCAAAAATTGCACGCGACGAAACCTGTTTTCCTCACGGATCATATAATTACGAATCTAGACTAGCAAAAGCAACTGCAGCAGTGCTGCAGTTCCGCCTGGTTAAATCCAGAGAGGAACTACGTAATTGAATGTGTGTTACACTCGGAGGAGTGGGGTAACCTTATACGTCGTGGCGGGATTTCCATAAATTCGGCAAACAGCTCGTTACGAATTCGTCGTTGGAAACGCTCTTCGGGGCTGCATACTAAAGCATTTTGCACGATTACAAGGCAGAGAGAGAGAGAGAGGGAGGGAGTTTAGGTCAACGTGTGAAGGTCAACTGGCAGCTGAATATGCCAAATACATACGTGATACCAGATATAGAGGAACAAGATGATGATCGCAGAACAGAATACACAACGGATTCATTTTTCACTGACGCGCGCCCACCGCAGTCGATATTCTCCCCCTCTCTCTCCCTCTCCCTCTACAAAAATAGTGCGAATTCCATCGAGAGCATCAAATCAGCGTCCCTCTCAATGTCCCAATTGGCCCAGACTATTCTCGTCGGCTGAATCATCGCTGTGCAAAATCGCTCGGCGTTCGTTTAATATTCGCCAGTGTTTCGTATGCATGAGGCGTTATAGTCAGGTGTTGTTCCACTGCGCTGCCCGATTAGCCAGTTAAAACTCGAGGATAACGAAGTCGGCCTGGTTTATTATTAATGGAGGCCGCAGCGCGCCGAGAGAGCAGAAAGTTTCGGGCTTATACCGAGCGCGGAACACAATAAGAACTTTAATCCCTTTATAAACTTCTCTGCCTCCTGGACACAATATATAGGACGCCGTTCCTGCCAACCGAGAAAAGCCCTGAGCTCCCTAACTGGCCCCTTACCGAGACTACCCCGGAGTTCCAGAGTAAAAATAGTGTCGCCAGTGAGTTGGCCGGGCTAAAAGGGCCAACTTAGACTTGTACTCGAGTGTGTTTCTGCCGTTTCTGGAGACGAAGGACAGAGAGAGAGGTCTGCCCGCCGAAACCTTGCACCGTGCTTTTTTTAATAATTGGAATCTGCGCGACCCTCTTTTCACGGCGGCGTGCTTGAAATGTCTTATTCAGAGCGGAGAGAGAAAGAGGGAACGAGAAAAAAGGAAGCGGTCTCGACCGATAATAACGCGAAAATTCAGCTGGATTTGTCGGGCGAACAGGGGTGGATATTTCCCCTCGCGCGCTCGCGCTCGCCTAGGGAGAATTTAATTAAGAGGAGGTTCCATCTTTGGAAAAAGAAGCGCCCGATGAGGAGAGAGCACGCGAGGAATCTCGTGATTCCCGTGCGGGAGTGAGATCCTGTACCGTCGCCTTTAAGGGCTCCTTCGAGCGAAAATTCAGCCTCCTTTTCTCTTAATACATAGCCATTTCTAGTTCGGGCAGATTTTGAGTGAGACAACGCGCTGTCGATGGGCGGAGCTTCCAGGAGCAAATAGAACGAGGAGGGCTGAAAATCACAGGCCGTTTTCGTGCATCTTCCCTATTCTGACTTTGACCGTCGCTCGCCAGTTATACCCGAGTCCAGTAACAATACCGCTCGAAGCTTTAGGACGGTACGCGCCTCGGGACCGCCATCGTTCGGTCAGGCGACTGCGAAGCCGAGAGCTTTTGCTCGCTAGTGTACAGACTCATCAGGCTGATGATCCCCCTATGCCCTCGCACTTGAATTTTAGTAGAAGGGAAGCACAAGAAAGTACATACCTCTTTTAAGCAAAAAGCTTTTTCAAAAATCTGGCTCGAGCATGCCTTTGGCAATAGTTCCACTAGTACGTAGATAAAATTTGAAATCGATTGATTCACAAATAACGACGCACTCGCTGGTCGAAAATTCATACCCTTAGAAATGGCTTTCGAGGGTCGAGGGTCGAGGTTCAGGGTCAATTCCCGAACTTTTCCTTCTCCCGAATGCCTATCTTTCCGCCTTATGTATTTCCTCTATTACTTCGCGAAGCATACTCTTGCTGTCTCTCGACTGTCAATGCGAACATTCTCTGTGGCCTCTTGCATCTATGCGCGCACGCGAGTGAGGTGATTCGCCCCATGAATAATTTCCTCGACTTCTAATATAGAGACGTGAAGGGAATTGCCCCGGGCCTCGGATAATTATCCGGATATAACATTTTACCGGAGAACATCGGTGTTAAATCCAGTATGGCCTATGATTGCCCTATTATTCGAAATGCTTTGCCGCTCTTACTATGTAAATGCCAGCTGTGCTTTGTACCAAGCTTGTTATCCCGCGGATTATTTTTAGTCTCCGCTCTATAGCATCTATTTTTGATTGGACTCGCGTCGGATCTTTCTCTCCACGTTGTTTCGGAGATTGAAAAGATACCAGTTGTATTTCGAAATTGGCTCACAATTCGGATAGACTTTCCATTATATATACAAGAACTAATCTTCGAGAGACCTCTGGCTTTCCTGACGCAGCAGCGAACACGAGCCACCTGTGATGAGTCAAGGTTTTTATCTGGTGAATCTGGTCCCCGCAAACCTAGATGTAAAAGCAATAAGAGCAACCGGTTGCAGGTGCATCTGCCACCAAATACCGTTGCTTATCCAACAAATCTTGAAATATCGATACCTGTATCAATAAAGTTGTACAAGGATGACTTTAAAATGAATGTAGAAACATGCCTAGGACTACTAGAACCTGTCGTACGTAATCTCCCGTTTCGGAAAAATCTCAGTGTGTAGCTACATGTTGCGAGGAATCTCGGCGGGGTGAACCGAAATCTACTTGTTTACGAGAAGCCAGGCTAATACTCGGGGCGAAGTTCTCGGTTATGCAGGAGGAAGGCGAGTCAGCGGGGCCGCTCAAACTTTTTAACTACATTCCCAGCGTGTTGGTCGGTTTAAATGCATCTTTCGCGATCTTCCTCCCCCTTCCATCCCTCTCTCACTCTCTCTCTCTCTCTCTCTCTCTCTGCCGCTGCCGTTCACTCCGGCGGTGGCGTGATTCGATGCAGTTGGCCTTGGAGGCTGCTAGAGCGTCAAGCTCCTCCTCGGCGAGTGGCCCTGAGGAGGTAGCCACGGTCAAGGCTGCACGAGGCTGCACCCCCTTTCTTCTCTCCCTCATCGCCCTCGTGTTCCTGCCTTCGCCTCCTCCTCCATTCTCCTTAGGTTTCTTCCTCTCTCCATCTTCTCGCTGGAGAGGAGACCCGCTCCTCTGCTCAACACACACCAGCAGTGACTCGTGTGGCCGCGACATGGCTCACGCAAGCAAGCGAGCAAAGCGTGACGCGGCCGAACGAATGTTTCGCTAGGGAGCATAGCGGCCGAAGGCGGAGGAGGAGGCGAGGTATACCTAAACCCGATCCCCCGTTGCATTTCAGTGCGCGTGCACCGGGGATATATCTGCCGGCGATTCGGCCCGGTTCCTCCTTGGGAGAAGGAGCCCCAAACAAAAAGCTCCAACGAGAAAGAGAGGAGAAGAGGCAAACGGCGGGGGCGAGCGAGAGCCAAGACGCCGTCTTCGCGAAGCTCGCGGGGAACGGAGGGAGAGCGCGTGTTCTTTTAATCACGATCGGAAGTGACGCAGTGTGAGTGCATCGGTGCACGAATCTCCCGCACGCCCTGCACCAGGCCTCCACAACACATCTGCCCGGCTGGCCACGAAGAAAGCCAAACGAGTCTCGCGCAGTTTCGGCTCCAATGCATCGCGAAACACGAAGCCCCCTCGGTGCAGTCGAGGCCTTCCTTCCTTTCCTTCCCATGCACATCCCATAGGCGAATTTACACCATGGCGTCACGAGAGGCATCCCGCCATTCGGGGACTCTGTCTTTCGAGAGTGACTGCCGCGTGTAGCTAAATCGCTCGTGCTTCTCCTGAGAAGCCGCAAACAAGCGGCGTTGTTTTTTGCCGAGAAAAAGAATTCATCCGGCCCCATACCTCCTTCCGCGGGCCGGCTTTCTCTGGCATCGGCGAGCGTGCAGTTGTCGAAGGCACCGGTGGAAAATAAACAGAAATAGGACAGGTTCCAAGACTGGATCTAAATATAGGATACGCGGCCGAGAGTGTGCGTATAATATGGGTGGGGCATCCTCGTAATCGTCGTATTTTCGCCCTTCGTCTTTCCACTCGCCGGCGAGCGTCTCCTCCCTTCTCTCTCGCGCTGCTGCAGCAGACCTCTACGAGTGACCTATAACGTATATACTTGCGTCCACACACTGGGGACGGACAACCTACGCGCCTCGGAGAAAACGGACCCCACGTTCATTCATAGCCCCTCGAAGCCACAACTACACAGTGCCTGCCTTTCTTACTCGGCCGTACGAGTGTGCCGGACAATTGGCATTCTTGCATCCGCCCCGCGCGCCAATCCGGCAATGGCAAAGCTACTACGCGCGACTACTGCCCGACCAAACCAGATCCTCTTCTCGTTCGATTATCATTTCAATAACTTCTCGGATTACACGCGGCCCATTGGAGAAGCACTTTCCTACATCGAACCGGCCCGGCCCTTCGGGGTAAATGCGAGCATCGCGCTTGCCACTTGACTGGAAGAGTGTGGCGAAATAGACAGGAAGGTAGAGATCAGAGCCAGTCAACGGGAGATTGACAGTGAAGATCGGTATCGCACGCGATGAGGACTTGTGAGAAAAAAGACGGCGGCCGATCGTGTTACAGGCACTAGGTTCCCCGGGGCTACCCAGCTGTAAAGTTCCGCATTCAGCGCTATCGCTTGTTTCCCGGCTTCCCCGCTCGCCGCCCCTATGGCTCCGCTGGTTCCTACGTCGCAGTTGAGCCCTGTGTGTTGCAATATTCGCGGCAACACACCTTGTAATCCTGCCGACAAAGATTCCGACAGGTCCTTGTCGGCTTGGCCACCGTTTCTTCTTTGTCCGACTCGGTACAGCTGTCTCCGTACCGACCAACGAGCCTCCTGCCACCATCGTTTACTCGCGACGAAATGTCGTCGTCTCCTTTTTTTAACTTACTTCTCCCCCCCCCCTCGCAGTGTCCAATTCGTTTGTCGGCCTATTTTATCTATCGCCGCTGCGCGCCAACCTTCTACGGAGTATTCTTTTGCAAGTTACCGTGGCGGTTCAGTTTCTCCGATAAACTGTATCTAAACTATTATTTGCATTTTTATTTAACCCGCGCAACCGTCAACATACGAGTACATGTAGCATTTCTTTCGCTGACAAGCGAAAGATTAAAGAGCTTTAAGAAATTGTCGGTAAGAACCGGCAACCTTTTTCAGGCCCGCGAAATATCAACAAGTTCTCCGCTGTTCCTCGAATGGCAACAGAGCTTCTCTACAGGCGATTTTACAAGCGGGAGAGAGTGTAACTGTGGCAAGGGTAATGCGAAAACGACTGGCGACGCGTTCCTTCTCGTTTATCACTCTTATCGAGCCTCCCTTCGCGACGTCCCTTCCTGCGGCTTCGCCCTCTCTCTCTCTCTGTCTCGCTCACGATGACGACGACGACGACGACATCCCTTTCGAGGGGATTATACGATGAAAGCGGCGAGACGGGACCGGTGCATCACGTTATCACTCGGTTATCACGAGCGCGGCAAGGACATTTTCAGACTGACAGGTCTTTCATCGATGTACTCGAGATACGCATACGCTGCCTTGCGAGATTAGTGTTGCTTTGATTAATGTAATCTACACCCAAGTGCACACAGATCGAAATCTCTTTAAGGTGTGGAACGTGAAATAATCTAAGAGATGTTTGCGGTACCGGACGAGTTTAACAAATTGCATACAGGAACTCAAACAAGTCACAAACTATTTGTATAATTGACTATTTGAATAAATAAGCCGATGCGTTTAAGAGATATGGCTTGAATAGGGATGGAAATGTGGGACTTACCGAGCTCGATCACTGAAGAAGTCGACCTTGCCCTTCTTCTTCATGATAGCCTGAGGTTGATGGAGAGGACTGACGCTGGGTTCACTGGTAGCTGGGGGCGAGCTCGATCCCGTGCTGGACGATAGGGAACCCGCTCGTCCACGTCCAGCGTCTATGAGTTGAGCTTCGGTGGTGCCTCGGCCATTGGCCGAGACGTGATTGCCGTGGCTCGGTGGTCCAGCAGAGACAGCGAGGCTTGGTCGGGTGTTCTGCCGATTGCGGCGCTTCTTCTTCTTGGCCTCGTTCTCCTCCTGGCGATTGCCGTTGACGGCGCCGAGGCCCGGCGGCATCCAGTCGAGGTCCTTCTTGAGGTGTCCTCGACCGCACCGGCAACCACAGGCCTTGAACGCGAGATCGTAACCCTTTTTCGTCCAGAGATTCTGGTGTCGCTGGCGCTCGGACCAGCTTCGAGCGCGGCCGCAGCTCTTGAGGTACGTCAGGACCGTTTGCTCCCAAGCGTCGAAGCACTCGCGATGCATAAATTGACCCATCGGGCAGCTATCGTTGTTACATGTCACTTTGACCGCCTCGTGTAGAGCGTTCAGTCGGATCAAGGGGTCGCCCCTCAGGCACTCGCCTGTCGGGGTGCAGCAACGTGTCGTCTGACCTGCCAGCATGTTCTCCATGGTGTCGTTGCCGCCGGCCCCGTTCTCCAGAAGTCCACCGCCGTGGCCGTTCGCGTGACGCCGCGGTGCCATGACCCACTTATCACGATCGAGTCTTCGCACACCTCTCCTTAGTCCTCACGAGATCTTCCAGATCTGTCTCTTCGATTCTTTGATTCGCCTTCCTCACGATGCACTGCTCTCTTGCACGAGCCTCGCTCTCTTCAGTATACACAGGCCCGGCGAGATATCACCGTACGCGTCGTGGGATCACTGCTGCCTTCTCAAAGCTCTTCACTTCCAGTTCTCTACTTCTTCATTTTCGAGCGAATCGCGCTCTGCTGCTCCTCCTCACTGGCGCTACTTGCACCCATTCACCGACGAGCACCACCGCTCAGAGTCCCCGTCGACCGAGAAAAGTCCGGCGACACTTGCTAATTGCAGCCAACGAGCCCAGCTATCGGCTTGACTAGCGTGGCCGGCGATGAGGCGCCAATGACATTCGCGTACTCAACCGCGAGCGCGCCTTCATCAGTGTCAAGGTCAGCTAATCGCCAATTCCCGGCGAAACGCGGAAAGCGACGAGTTTCGATTGGAGGAAAAGTCGCGAGGAGTCACCGTACGCGGATCTCGTAACAGTGTAATAGCGATGATGTTGAGATGAAAGATGAATGATTCTGGCGCGGCTGGTTAGGCGGCAGCAGAGTGGAGGACGAGTGCGCGTCTGGCGGTGCTCTCCTCGAATGTCAGGGTCACCGTGCGGCGCAGGCCGGGCGCGGCGTGGTGCTTCGCAATTTCCGATGGAACGCGCGCGGTTCGTCCTTTCGCGCGCCGCCGCTCTTTCCTAGTTGCCGCCGTCGTCGATGACAGAGAGACAGATATATATAAATATATATCTATATGTATATATATAAATCGATATAAACATATATATATATATATATATGATAAAGGGAACGCCGGACAACCGACGAAGTCGGGATATAGGACAGAAAACTGTAGGCGCGACGACTCTAGGTTAGGACAAGTATCGACTTGCGAGACGGGCCGAGCACACGATGACAGTAGTCGATTGCACACCGAGGCTCTGGGTGTTCCTTTTCCCCTCTTTTGTTTTCTTTCGCTTGATTACGTGCGCTCGTGTTCACGGAGAGGCCACGTCGAAAAACACACTCGCTCGCACGTAGGGTGCACCAGTCACTGAGAGCGCCGGCGAGTAGAGCGTGCCGGCCGCCGTGGCTCGGCGCGCGGGCGAGCGCGAAAGTGAGGCCCCATTGGGTGAAAGCGAAAGCAGCGTGGTGGGGGTCACGGCTAGCGCGCCAATCGATGGCCGCCGTTGTCGTCCCTCCGGACGGCGCGCGCTACCGCACTCTATCATCCTCTCGCTCCCTCGCCTAGTCGCCTCTCTATCCCACCAACGCTCCCAGCCAGCGCTCCCGCGCGATGCACACACGAACCCCGCGCGTTTTACTTTTCGAACACCGGCAACTCGCCGCCGCCGCCGCCGACGCCGACGCCGCTTCCGAATAATCTGCGATTCTCGTGTGCGTGCATGTTTCCCTACACGCAACCACGCGACATCCGTGTGTCCGCCCGCCAATCGTTACTGCGACGAGAAGGAACGCGTCCTCCCGAATTCGACGGCAGATCGAACAATGGGAGAAAAGCGATCTGCCAGACTTAACCTGACTCGACTCGTGCAGGTATGTGTGTATGTAGTTCGCGTAGGTAAGGAGAACGGCGTCCCGCAGTAATCAACTGCTGAGCGTGACCGAATCTCGAGTGATATGTGAGGCACGCAGGGTTTTGAGGGTTATGGTCTGAGACGAATCTAATTGCCACTATATCTTGAATCGTTTAGCATAGCGTCGTCTCGCCACATCTGTGGAGTGGCCCATCCACTTCCCTTTGTCTAGCATTGTTTTGAGTAGTTGGAGTTATAGTGGCAGATGCATGTGGAGGTTAGCACCTTTTTCATAATTTCCATGCTCTCTCTACGTTTAACCTTTTCACGCTGGCTGTCACGCAGTGTGTGTATTATATAAAATTGGGCGTCTTGCGATGCCAGTTCATATTCGCCGCGTGGTTCCGCCAGGACGAATAACATTTATATGAGAGTACGTGTCTCGGCCTCGGAGTTCTTTCTTCCTCGCCCGATGTGACTCTCCCTGTCATGTGTACTTTCGCTTCAAGGGAACGATCGCGACCGACTGCTACGTCTCACCGAGGTGTAAATATTTACGGCTTTAGCCCTTGGCTATATTACGCCGGAATTCCGCCGGCCCGCGATCCTTCTTTTTCTTCTGCGTGTCACGAACACCATTCCCCGAATCCCCTTTTCATGTCCGCGATTTTTTTGTCACCGCGACACAATCTTTGTGACACTTGACGTGTAAACTAGAGCAGCGTACTGTTTGTTATCATCACGCGAGACTGGCGGCACTTCCACTGTATCCTAGGTAGAGATTCTATCATGTGACATTTCCTTTCAGCACCTGAGGAAGCTTTCCCGACAAATTGGACACCTGCCGAGCCTGCACTTGGACGTTTTTAGCTGAAATAGAGTACAGACGGTCAACAATGCGGTAGAGTAGCATTTTTTCTCCGACTATCTTTCATGTGGTGTTGAAAAGTTGTAGAAACCGGCACTCGGAACCGCACTCACGAACTTGCTTGCAAGCCTGTCAATAAACACCTCAGGCCACTATCTAAAAGGACACGCGAGGTTCATGCCGGCCGAGTGCAAATTGGCAAACTCGCCAATATGTTTATCGATAAACACGGTTACCCAATTTGCTCTGCGGGGCTTATTATGCGGCGTTATCGAAATCGCGGTGTACGTCAGGATTGCACAAACAAGCGGGGAGATTTCGTGGCCAAGTGTTACAGCACGGCTTATCAAACCGGCGGCCTTTTATCTACCATGCACTCTCATTAAAAGCGGCCCCCGATGATTTCTTTCGCTGCCCGTTGTACCGGGGCGTCGAGGGAAGTATCTCAAGGGAACTGGCTGCACAATTCGCTCATTCGGCTGGAAGCTCATTTCCTTTCCCGGGGCCCCTTGTCACGCGATTGTCGATGTTTCGTCGTACTTATCTGCGAGGGTTCTCGCTTTTTGCTCGTCGCGGCCCAGAAAAACTCATGTTTACCATATGCACCGCCGATGATGATTATCGGGAATGCCTACAACTGCGTATTTTTATCGTGCCGAGCCAGCCGCCACTCGCCTGTACGTGCACGAATACACGTCCACCGTGATTATCAGCACCCACGCTCCAACGCCCGAGGCCTTAACTCTTCACACGCGTGCGTGCGTGCGTGTGTGTATGTGCTCTCCGTCTCAATATCGTTGCGGAGCGGGTACGGGCATCTATCCCCGCAGCAGCGTTCGGCAGCGGAAGTTCCTAAGTATAATGCGAAACGTGACACGGTTCCTGCCGATGGAATCAATCGAAAGCTCGAAAACAATTTCGTACCGGCTTTCCCACGAGCATTGACTGCGCGCGCTTCTGCTTCTGCGTGTATGTACACACAATGCTGGCAAGTGCGCGCGTGTGTGTGCGTTCGTTCTCTCTCGGGTTCGTCAGTGCATTGTAAAGAGGCGACTTTGTACGCGGCGGCGACTCGTGTCTTTCCAACCGAAAACTGCACGCACCGAGAGACGACGGCTACTGCGACCACGGCACACAGAGCCCGAAACGAGATACGTATTGGATTACGTTGCATAATTTTATCGGCGATCGTAAAGCTGATGCGAAACGTGAGACCCCCAATTCCCGGCGCGACGCGAGCCATAAATAACGGGTGCTGATCAAAATATCACGCCCAGTCTTTTTTATAACCGGCCGGAGCCGCTAGACCTGCTGGTGCTCGCTCCTCGTGTCTTCCTGATACCAGCGATCTCTCCCCGATTCTCGCTTGGATGCCTCTCTCGCTCAGAGCCTCTCTGGCGTGCCCCGTCGTCACATATCGACGAGATCGTCGCCGAATTCCTAGCGAAAAGATCGCCTGGAAGTTCCGGGTTCACGTGGGACTGGCGATCTAGCAGGATGCAGCCGAGATTTATAGGATCTTCTGGAATTTCACTCGATCGTACGGTGGGATCCCCGCTGTTTACGCCGACTCGTGTAAATATTATACGAGGTGTAAGGGCAAGAGGGGGGAGGAGGTGGCTGGGCGACAGCGCGAGCGGTATGGAATTATAGATATAGATAGGGAACTGGGTCAGTCGGTTCCTAAATTTCGTGGTTCTTCTCGGCGGCGGCAGGGGGAGAAGTGGTGGTCGAACCGGGTAACATGGTATATCGTGGCATCCGAAAAAGGATAATCCAGCATTCTCGAGAGGGCTGCGCATGAAAAAGTTGTTTTGATCGTTTCGGGTTTCTAGGACGGTGACCGTGAATGAGGCTTTAGCTGGTATATGACGCTCGGGGCGAGGGGTGCGAATATAGAGAGAGAACCAGATGTCACTGAAAGGAGCACGGCCCATCCCAGCATCCGCCAGGGCGCCCGTGTCCCGGCCACCAAGAAGGCCCTAGGGTGCGCGATTAAAAAATCCGCACCCCATGCCCGACACTCTCTCACTCTCTCCCTCTCTCCCTCTCTTCCTCGCCCGCTCGAAAGAATAGAGATTGCGCCGGAACAGAGACAATTGAACGGAAGAAAAATTTCTTTCCACCCGGCGACATCGAAGGGGTTCCTTCGCGTTACACAATCCCACCCCGTAACAGGTTAGCCCCGGGCGCGACGAAGAATAATATTTTCATTTAAAGAATTTCACTGGGCCGATTGTGCGGATGACAAATTATCTGTTCCTCCCATCGGTTTGAGCCCGAGCGGAAAGAGGCTAGTGCAACCCTCTAACGACTCGACCCTCTAACGACGTAACGACCAAGTGCGCCGCTCACCCTCTTTTCACCAAGACACGCTGCTGTTCTACTTGAGAATAGCACTTATGGCTGCGTGATCAACGCGTATCCAGCGATCGATCAATCCCCAGTTAACCCTGTGCCCACTGGAAGAGTAACCCCTTCTAGTAACTGAGAAAATTCCTCGCCAGTTCATCCCTGCCAGCAATCCGATATGAAAGATAGCCGTCCGACATATGCAAATAAGTTGGCTCGTTCGGAGGGGGGCAATGCGTGGAACGTGCTGGAAAGCGCGCGAGCCGAGAGAAGGAGAGAGAGAGAGAGAGTGAGAGTAGGAGAGTAGGTTGTACAATGGAAGTGTGCGGCGGTAGTCGGGCGCAGGAAGAGCAACGGCGCGGCGCGGCTTTGCGCGCGAGCATCGGGGGGTGGCTGGGAGGCCGGAGGGTGTGTTGGTAGCGGGCGGCGGGTTCGGTGGTTGGGGTTTTGAAGGTTGGGGGCACCGGGTTGACCGTGGGGTGTTGGAAAAGCGGGGGTGTGGGTCTAGGTTCAGGGGCGGCATTGCCTCGGTGGGCGTGCACTTTCGGTTTCAGGCTGCGCATGCTCTCCCTCCAGCTCTCGCGCCGCTGCCCCTGCAGTCGACGGCGAGAGCTACCCCCTCTTCTCCAGTACATACTTGTATGCGTTCATGAACTTTCCCTCCACGTAGAAGCCGCCGCCACCACCACCCTGAGATTCTGCCGGCGTCGCCCGCTACCACCACCACCCGCCACCAGCTTGAAAAGCGTCACAGCTACACCCGGCCGGAGCGCGTCCTCTACGCCGCAACCTCGTCAGGATCGAAAATTACAGGGCGCCGGGGCCTGCATCGTCACGACCAGCACACCCTTTCCCGTCTTCCACGTGAAAAGAGGCCTGTGCCTCGAGCCCCAATTTCTCGATGCGCAACCGACCCATCCCTTGTACTTTCAGCCTTCGCTCTTACTGGTCGCACCCCTTTAGGATTGCGACGTACATAGCCCCCGCTCTTCCTCTGACAATCAGTGCTTGGCCAATATTCGTGATACGCAGTACGCATATATCTACGTTTAATCGAATTAGACGCTTTCTGTGTTTCAAAGGGCGGACATACTCGACGCGAGGCAATGAATAATGGAATTAGACGTTAATGAAAATCGATCAGAGTCGCTGTGAAAAGTTGATGGACACGAGCAGTAAAGTACACCGGGCAGGGACATCGGGATCGAATGAAAACACGGTAAATAGAGCTTTAATCACATTTGAGCGACGGCCGTGAAATGGAATCATGTTAATTAACGCGTGCGCGCGTACCGCTATTTGGATAGAACTGGCCGGGCGTTCGTTTGCGAACGTCGCCTTCTTTTAAAAGGAATTGGATAATTGGATCGCACAGCAGCGCCCGCCAGGATGTATCACGCCAGCCATCGGGATCCTTTGTGGGGCCGGGAGACATTTGCAATCGTGGTGCGAATCCGGCTGAAAATCACGCTCTACTCCCCCCCCCCCTCCCCCCTGCGCGCGCGCAATGTCGCACAGTTATCTCTCAGACTGTATTCAGCCTCCGCTAAACGGTACTCGCAATCGCCGGGTAAAAGCCGGCATCGCGCAATAGCCGGTAGCCGAGCCCGCGGGACCTCGCCTACCTCGATTCCGGCCTTCCCCCGCAATTCTCGGCCTCTACCGGGATAATAGGCGCTCATGAAAATTCCCATCCTCCATTTCGTGCGTCTGGCCGCCGACGCGCTGCAGAGTACATTGTTAATTGTCGATAGAGCATGCTCCGCCCGCCATGGGAGAATCAAGTCGGCAATCGATGCTACACTGGGTAGACTTGGGTGAAACAAGTCTCGCGAGGGTGTCTGGCCGGTCGGGCGAGTTTTTGCTCGATCACTTAATACGCCGCCGAGACGTCGAGCGACGGGGAAAGAAGTTTTCGTAGCTGGAAGGAAGAAGTCGGCGCGAGCTGAGCTAGACCAGTGCATCGAGCGGAAATTGATGTATTACCGGAGCTAGCCTCGCGAAGAACTTTAATTAGCAGCGAGACCACCAGCTTCAATGGACGCCCGCTCTTCTCTCTCTCTATCTCTCTCTCCCTCTCGCCGCTCCTAACTCACCAGTGGCTACTAGTCGGCGCAGTATCTGGCGGGCGAGTGCGCCGCACCGAGAGGGAGCTGAGGATTTGAGAGAGGAACGAGCGTGCACGCTAATCGATAACGAGTATGCAAGTGCGCTCGCGTGGTTCACCAAGTTGTCCAGGCGGCGGCAGCGCCGGCAGGCATACGCGCAGGGCACACGTAGGCCCTGCACAAAGAGAGCGAGTGTCTCGAAAAATGCCGAGCCGATTCATGAATAAATCTCGGGCGCTGGTAGGTGGCGGCGAAAGGAGCGATAGGGTAAGCAAGTAAGAGAGCGGAGGAAGTGCAAGGAGGTTCCCTTGGAATTCCCGTCTGCGTGTGCATTTGTTCGCGGTCTCGGCTCCCGCTCTGCCGGCTTATCGCCGTCGCTAGCCGCTAGCGCTGCTATTCATAGCATACCGACATGCAATTGCATAAAGCTAGTGGGATACGTTGACCCTAACGTGTTATGTAACTAGCGTCTAGTGCCAGCTATCAAAGCCACGATAACACAGGCGCGCGCGCTCTCGCCCGGTGTGCTCGGCAAGCTCACCAAGTGATATACATACAGTCTCCGCTCTAGATATATCTATGAGAGCATTTCTGCCAAGATCGACGCATTATTTGCAATCTCGTGGTGGCCACCCACCCCATCGCCCCACTATATATCTTCTATCCGGCGGGAGAGATCGTCCGCGCTATTTCGAAACAGCCACTCGTAATAGCACGCGATTCCCGGCGCTGCTTCAACACGTGTTAAAATGACGTTTTATGAGTGTGGAGCATGTGATGCAGTTGACGTGACACCTCGGAATGGCAAGGATTGTCGCCGATAAATCCGTCCGGGCGAATCTGGATCGCGCGAGCTTCGGAAAACTCAAAGAAAGTGACCAGGGGAAGTGGGAATAGGATTAAAGTTCGGCTTGATATACCGCGGTAGATTGCCATCGTAGATCGAGGCCGAGTCGAAAGGATTAGAGATTATCGGGAGCATCGGTCGCACCGGCCTCGCCACCTTTATCCCCTGTCGGATATCAAGACGTCTATTCTGCGAACCTACTCGCCGTAAAACGACTCGATTCTGCACAGTGAAAAATACCTTTTCCGGCTTCTGTAACTGTCCCGGATGGCGTACTAAACCCTGCGAGTATGATAGCCGATCCCCATGATGATAATGGGGAACATCCATGAATTTTCTATTAGCATATTAGAATTGAAATTTATTCCAATATAAAATCCAATATAAGAGTAATTGAGTGGAAAGCAGCCAGTAGGTAAAGTTCCACGTGCACATTAAAGGGGAGGAATTCGCGCATAAAGTTTGTGTAAATTTGTAGTAACTTTGCCTGGTGGTGCAGGCCGCTGTCGAGAACGGGCGTCCGAGCACGAGCACAGCTAGAGTTCTTAACAAAGCGTTGCGCGGTAGTTCGATCGTTCGATGCCTCCGGAACGTTCGCCAGCGCCAAAACTGGGTTACCGAGAAGTGCGTTGGCTTCTAAGTGCGTACGAATCTATACAACCGGTCTTGGAGTGTCCGCGCGCTGCTATGCTCGAGAAAACCGCGGAGGACTTGCCTTTCAGGCTTGTCACTCGAAGTACGGCGAAACTGGTTCGGGGTTCGTACGTGTCCAATCTCGCTCCCTTTGTCCTGTCGATCTACATGGTAGCAGTTTTGCGACGTGCCTCGGGATGCCCATTCAACCTTTATCCTCTTTCGGCGAGCCAAATCTCTTTAGATAAATCTCCCGGAATTTATTGATCCGACCGAATCAAGGATGACTTATTTGAACGGCTGCTCGATACGCAATGACACGCTTCTCACGACTTCCTTCCTGCCGAGGCACCGAGTTTTCTGCCGGCAAAGGACTCGCACCGCAGAGAGATCTGACAACGAGCGCTAAGCTGTAATTACTCCGGACTCGGCCAGTTCGAACCTTTCCAGCTGAGAAAGATCTCGTAAAATTCGCGAAACGTGATCGAGGATTTTATCTGGCTAGGGAGCAATCTTGATAGAGCGCCCTGTACATTCATAGCCTCACATTTTGCGCGCAATGGACGGTAGTCGGAGTGGCCGGTGTTTGAGAGAGCCAAGTGTCGGCCGATCACCGATAACACCGGCCATCAAACTCTCGAGATCCTGGGTCATAAGAAACACCCACGATTTACAACTCTTATTATTGATAGAGTTATGTGTACTGCGATAAGATTCCCGACTGTTTATACGACACTCACCCAATTTCGCGAAACACAAGCAATATAGATCTGGTCCAACTGAACCGAGTTCGCAGATTTGCTTATTTTATGGACGAACCACATGTTTCTGTTTGTCGGGCGTTCTGTGTCGAGTGTCTAATTCGAGTAGCAAAGACTTATTGTCGGGTACGGAGGCGCCTCGGAAAGCGCGGTATCGATGCTCCCACGTAGAGAGTGCAGACGTTTACGATTAGATATCGAGAATCGCTCGGTGCAGGGAGCGCGGGAGAGGGAGAAGGAACGCTCTCCTAACCACTAGTGCCGATTAGATAGGGCAGTAATTGCGGAACAATGACCGGTCGCCGGCCGTTACCACCGCGCGCCCGTTCCATTGCCATGAGAGCTCTCGCCAGCAAATTGCCCGCTCGCCAATCGATAGGAGACCTGCCAGGCATTCGCAATTTTGTCACCTTGCAAACGAGTGTATACTACATACCAGCCCGTTCTCTCTCCCTCCCGTCGATTCCCGTCGCATCTAACACATGTTCCGCGTAGGTGGAACCATTGTTCCATTCAAAGCGTGCAATCGGATTGCCAGTTTTGCTCGGCTCGGATAATTGAGAGATTCTATCAGCTTGGCCGAAAATGTCAAGTGACGCTTCAACGGCTGGTAAACCATTGTTTATCGCGGTTATTGAAATTGACGCGCATTACTTTTCGTGCAAAACAACGGCCCGGTCTGCCAATGTGTCGGCTAGAAAGTTGGCGGAGAGAAGGCATTCCGGCGGGAAGCGAGGCATGAGTTAGTGCAAACTTGCACAGAAGCGAGACATAATATCCGATATCGGGCACAGTACTCTGTAGCTTGGTAGCGGTAATAGATTGAAAGGTGAAGCAGACGGACTGACGGTGTGTACCAGCGGCCTATAGAACGCGTGGTACGTAATAGTCGTTACCTTAATGACCGGTTCGGGCGAAAGAGTAGGTAAGCGAGCTCGCACAGCCTGTAACGAGCACTGCACTCGTCAAGTATCGATATATACTATACTTTAGTTACAAGTTCTATCGATGCTCCAGAGACTCAATCGGGCGTTCCTGCTCTTAAAAAGGAGTCCTAGTCGTTTTGCTCCTTTTACTCGTCCAGCTCTCCTATACAGGCTAACGGGATCTTTTTTGAGCTTCAGCGAGCTTTCAAACACTAATTAGCCGGTGGATTTCAATGTACCACTTAATGGAAGTGGATCTATTTCTCCGTAGATTATTGGCGTTTCGATAAGAGTCGGTAAAAATAGCGGAATGATTTTTGCTCGGTCACTGCCAGCATTGTTGCGACTTGCGACGCCGCAGTCGTGCGAGCGGCGCCAAAATACGTTTCCACTGGACCGTCGATTTTCTCGGCGACCTTTTGAAATGCCAGGAGCGCGAACGAGCCCATACCTCTTCGCGCCTCTCACTCTCGGCGTGCCGGGATGAAAACAGTGACGTCATAACTCGCCAAGTTATAGGGCTATTTTGGGCTTTATGAGAACCGGCTGCCAGCTAGATATCGCCGGTTTATTACGCGAGCCGTGAAATCAGGCGGCGAATTGAAAACAAAAGGAAAAATATGGATCGTCAACCACCGATTTTCCAGGAATCGCGGGAATCTGCCGACAGCCAATAGAACCACGCGTTTCCTTGAGCCGGCGATCTCGGTCCGGGCGTTACGTGTAATGGCGAAGGGTGTATATCTGCTTATCCCACGATTTTTCCAGCCAGCTGGCCTATTTCAATAGTAATAATAGCCCGGAATTTTATGTATGTCGCAAGGCAAGCGTTATAAATCGTTTTGAGGCTCGAGAGTGAGTGGAAGCCCCTCGACGGTCTCCGAAGGCAGAGGCGGTTTTCTGGTAGGCCGTTCCGTCGCAAGAAGGACCCAGGCTGCGCGGAGCTCGTTAAATCGGCAAGGCGACTTTTCAATCGCGAACGTATCATTCGTGCGACCGAAGCCTCACGGTCTCACGTAGATAAAGAAAACGCGAGGTTTTACGAGCTCGTAAAAAGTGTGCGCGCGGCGGGCTCGAAGGGCGGCCTGGCACCCGGCTGTGCGAGTCCTGGAGGAAACAACGCCCGGACCAAGTGCTCTCCGTGCGTGCATGTGTGCGTGGCATGGCGGGCTCCTCTTTTCGAGCGGGGGACCAGCGAGCACACTTCTTTGCGCTCGCTCCCATTCGACAAAGCGTCCTGTACACGCTTAGCACACGCGCTTGCACGGAATGCACGCCGCATTCGCTCACTCTGGCACCGAGTGGTCCATTGACGAAGACGAGAGGTTCTCGCTAGCGCTAGCACCGGGTTTGTTTTGGATTTTAAACTAGGCCGCGGGGTCGTTGGCCGCCGGGCCAAGCATCTGTCTCATTCTTTGTGGCTTTGCTTCCCTGCTGGGCTTGCTCTCTCCAGTCCACACGCACGCACAAACACTTTCTTCCTCGGACTACCAATCCCCCCCCCCCTCTCTCTCTCTCCCTCTCTCTCTCTTGCCCCTCGCTTCTTTTCTCGGCATCTCATTTACCGCGAACTTATTACCGGCCGATCACTTACAGTGGGTGCGCGCGACGACGGGCGTTTACCGGCTCCGCTTTCACGCAGGGCTCGAGACGAAAAGATAAAGTTCTTTATCGCGGTTGGTGTTATTGCACTGTGCCTCGCAGTATCACTTCCAATGGAAACATGGGGGGTCGCGTGTTTCGATAGAAAGGACTAGGTTGTTTGCATTCGCAGCCGGCCCGAGAATTAATTCCAGCAACGACGGATTGTCCCTGATTATGCAAGGCGCTCGCGCAGCAGGGTACACGCGTGTCCGGGAAAATCCGGGGGGTGGCTTGGCTCGCGAGGGGGTGCGCGCTCCTATTTCCTCTGTTAAGTTTGAGCGGGAAGTGGGGAGGTGACGGAGGAAAGCGCGTGTTGCCGATTTAACGAAACAATTTCGCCTCGGCTCGAGGGTGCCGCCGCTCTCGCTCGCGCTCTTCTTTGTTGGCACAACAAAAGACGCTGCCGCCGGCCGCCCCAGTGCCCGGCACGCACGCGTTCCCGATCGCAGCCCGATGAATAGCCTCTGCCTACCAGTCGATAGAGAGCAATGCACACAGAATCCTAGAGCGCGCATTGACACGTTGCTAGATCTGACATTTGTAAACACGATGCCGCCCGATACACGCGTTGACAACTACGAAGCCGTGTGAGACACGTTCATTCCGAGTTGGCGATTATACGAGAGGCACACGGGCGGGGGGGACGATTGCGAAATCTGCGGCGGTGATTTCTCAGGACGGAAGGAAGCAAGCAAGGGGGTGCCACTGCCAGTGTCGCCGCTGACAGCCTTTGACGGATCCCAATTTGATGACGTTCCCGCGGTGACGTGAGAAACAGAGAGAGGTGCTGCTGGCACGTTGCCGAGGGAAAGCCATTACTACGTGGAAGACGCGCGCGGTATGACGTGTGGGAGTGATATTGGGAAAAGGTCTGCGTCGGGAAAGGAGTGACGCCGACTGTGCTACATCAAAAGCGTCCCTCACCCTTAATTGAATGTTACTGATAGGACTGCGTATCTGCCGCTGATAGAAATAACAAAGACCAAGCTCTGATAAAACGTACGTATCAGATTTACACTTGATACTTGACTTTCTTTTCTTAATACCTATGTAGTGGTAAAGTGTTTACGTTGATTGGCAAAGGCTGGCATGGAAAGATGTGTAGTCATTGATCACGGACGATTCAATTATCGCGAGTAATGCCTATTGGTTGATGCGAATGAAACTATCATACTCGAGGCACATAGCGGCTCGGCGATAGGTTCTCACGCATTCCTGGCGCGTCCATTGTTAGTTGGTTCCGAGGTGTGCTCGAACGAGCGAGCAATTCTCGAAGATGCCTAATACAACAAGCCACACTCTTCGGGCTTCCTCTCAGCATCTGCATGCGAGTGAATGTACACTCAGGAGGGTGCATCCTAGCTTCCTCCGTTCTGCCAGCAGGGCAGGAGGGTGGAAAAGCGGAGGATTTATTCTTCGTGTTCCCTTTGTCCAGGCAGGCTGTAGTTACTCGTCTTTACTCGACTGCCAAAGCATTCCGACATCCTCGCTGAGCTCGGCCGCTGTCGACTGCCTTCCTTTCGTTCTTCTTCCGCTGGCTTCTTCTCTACTTTGCCTGGCGTGCTCGCCGATAAAAGCACGCTAATCGCATTAGCGGCTGCGAAGTGCAGCGGACCGCGCGCACCGCCTCGTCCTTGAAAAGTGCTTTGGAGGGTCCTCGAGAGAAAAGGACTCCTCTCCGCGTTCGTGGCAGTGGGGCCGAACGCTCGAACGGTGTGAAATGCTACGGAGGGATTTTGCCGCGCACGACGGGCCCTTCGCTTTTACGTCCCTTTTCCTGCGTCGTTGCCGGGCCAGCCTGCAACGTAAATAACGGCTGGACCACCTACCGACTCGTATTAGGTCATCCCCTGTGTTTTAGCATGCTTTACAGCATCCCTCACGAGGACCTGCACTAAATTCCCCTGTGGTATCGCTGGCAAGTACTGCCCCAGTTCCATAACTTCGCCCTCCTACTGCGGCACCGTGTGCGCCTCGGTTAATTGGCTATTTTCGAGTATCTCGTGGACGTCTGCGCACGCACAAGTCATTCGCTGTCGGTTGATTGGGGAATCCAGTTCAAGATCCATGATAACCAGTCATTGGCATTGAATGAAAGCCAAGGTCCAGTCTCATCGCTCAAACTCGACTCGCTGCGACGAGAGCGTGTACTCTCCTGGCGAAAGAATCGAGTACATTTCGCTTGACGCGGACCGTTAGTTGATGGCGAAGCCTTCCCAGACGAGCCAGATGAGAAGTTCGCGTTGGTGCTTTTCTTAACGGACTGCTAATGAATAACGAGC
The DNA here is from genome assembly GCA_963675795.1 of Crossocerus cetratus. NCBI lineage: Eukaryota > Metazoa > Arthropoda > Insecta > Hymenoptera > Crabronidae > Crossocerus > Crossocerus cetratus. Next base: position 13,982,038 of record OY776666.1, on the reverse strand, counting down.
ACTCCAAGTGGCTTATCCGTCACGGAACGCGCTGGAAGGATAGGCTGGAAGGAGCGGGCCGATTTAGCCGTGATATATTGTTGGATCATTAATCCCGCGAGTAGCGGGTAACTGCGCCGATAATTTTCTCTATCGCTCGACGCTGCACCGATCGCGCTCGTATATTAGTCAAAGTCGGGCGGGCAGGCCCTTCGATCCTGATCCGTGGCGGCTGCCTGCGCCTACGAGGAAGTCGGCGTTATCTCAATTGCACCGGTCACTCGTTGGGCTCACAACAAACCTACACTCTCGACGCCCATCTGCAGGCTTGTCGCTACGGGATCCCTCGGTACTTGTTGGCCAAGGCGAGGAAGCAAGGCGCGCCTTCAGTCGGGCTGGGAAAATGGATGAATTATGATAACGGTCCTCTCGTTCTGCCGAATGGATCGCAATTGAGCCGGGCGAGATAGCTTGGCACACGTATCGCCGACATATGGATGAAGTGGTTACGCGATCGAAGAACAAGGCCCATTCATTTCGGCCAAATTCGGATTATCCGTGCCGAGCGATCGAAACGGCGATGGGATCCCACGGCATTTCCTTGTACGGTCGCTCTCCGCGCTTTATGTAACGAGTGAGTCCCGAAAGGAGGATCGTGCGCGGGTTTCTCTTCGTCTTTCTCGGGTAAATGAGCGAATGGAAAAACGTGTCGCCGAGCGATGAACGGAGAGCGAGCGGTATAGGTGTACACTGTACATACATACATAAAGGGAGAGAGGCTTGGGCACGAAGAGGCCGTTTCAGGCGCGCTCTCGTATCGAGCGATCGCTTTTTGCGGCTTTTACGGCCTCTCGCCGGCAGTTCGTTGGCATAATAAAACGGCGAGAGATACCTACTCTGGTGGCTCCTCGTCGCCCAGGAGAACGCGCCCGATCATTTATAGTGTCGCGAGATATACGCGGCTAATCGGCCGCGGGTGGCAATCGATTTAAAGCCCCCGGGCCGAAAGCCGAGGGCCACCTCGTGCGCGCCATGTGCCATGTGCCGAGGAACCAATGGAACAAGCCGCCGCACCATCACGGACAGTTTTTCTTCAAGAGGGAGAATCGCGCTCGCGAGCAAGAACCTCAAGTAAGAAGAAGAACAAGTAGCCTCGTAGCTGGGCGTATCTAAAAAAGCGATCCGTTTCCGTGAGAAATGTCTCGGGGCCGAGTGAGCATCTGCCGTCACCCAAGACACAGCGAATTCCTCTGACAGGTTTGCGTCTGTTTGTCGTCCAGTTCTTTTTGCTCTCTCCCTCTCTCTCTCTCTCTCTCCCTCTCCCTCTCGTAGGCTCTCTCGGCGTGCGTGCGTGCTCGTTCTCCCCGAGCCCGCTTGCTCGACGAAGCGTGCAGAGACGAATATGACACCTCGTCAGGAGACACGAAGCAGATGCGGCACGCCGCTTGACAATTACCCAAATGCACTTACTGGAGAACCGGCTGCGAGATCAGTAATCGCGGGCTACGGTCTTGACGCACTTATGTATGTGGCTCTCGTCGAGGAGAGTGGGACGGCGCTGGCGCTCGCTCCACTTAGCGATACCGCACGTCAATTTTACGAATGCGAAAAGGGCGCCGGGGAAATCGGCCGATACCATCGATCATTCACAAAAATTGTTTTGTTCGAAGGACGACCCCCCTTCATTCTACCATACAGGCATCGCCGGTTTATCTCGCGCATCGAGAGGGAATCGGGCCCATTTCGCTGAGAACAAAGTCGGCAGCTATGATCTACGCTAAAACGATTTCGAGTCCGCTCAGAAAGGGGCCGATCGTAGATAGTCTCTCTCGCACAAACACTATAATTCCCCCGAAGCATGCCCTTATCTTGAGGCTGTCGCGCGTCCGGACGTGACGTCAGTCAGCGGTAGAGAAGCCGGAGATCCCGTCGACGCCCGATTACGAACCCTCCTCCTATAGCAAAGCTATCGCTTTCTCGGCTTCCATCGGTGCTCCTCTCAAACAATCCCGACACGCCTTACTGGCTAATTTAATCGACGTATTATCATAATGTGCCGAATATCGAGGCGCCTTGCTGACAAGGGTGCCGAGCCTCGCTCCCGGTTTTATAGGGGCTGATACTTGGTTTGTATTAGTCTCCGTTTCTCGAGCCTGATATACATTTACGACTACGCCCAAGGCTATTGAATATTTCCAATTGTATTCCGAGGACTTTCGGCTTTCTGTATCTTTCACTTGGTCTAGTTGCCGCGCCACTCCGCCATTAAGTCGATCCGCCATTTTCGACGGACGTCCAAATCTAGTAGAGCGGCAGCACAGTCTGGTAGGATTTCGATGGGAAAGCAGTGAAATTCAACGTCGCTCCTGGTCAATCTCAGTCACGGGAGTTTTCTGGGAGCGGCCGGGAGTTTAATTAAATTTAGAATGTACTTTAATCTTGGCGGATGTGTGCTGCTTCGCCTTTCAATGGGCGGCGCGAGCGCCGAAGTTGATGGTACAGAGAGAGAAGAGCTTTCGTTCTCGCTGCCCGCTGGGACTGTAGTTAAATATGAGTCAGAGCGTTCACCAAGGTTACTTTGAGGGGAGCATTCAACATTAATGGAGTCTAGAGCAAATTCACTCTCCGTCGAGTGAGAGTGAGAGAGAGAGGGGGTACAGCGTCAAGTTGGCTTTGGTATGCAAACTGCGATTAAGAACGTTTCCGAGTGCATACCGGCGATCGTGGAGTTTAATTAAATTAAATGCGCCTCTCGCGGAGAACATAAAATAGCCTTTTGCCAAAAATAGCCGATCGACAATCTGCTAACGGGTCATCTGACATTGAATCAATGACACAAGGGTCACGCCACTCATATCTCTCCCTCCCTCTTTCTTACACTGCGTTCGGAGAACAATGCGTCCATCTGATTCACTCTGCACAAAAACGACGCAGAATATCGAGAGGTTTGCGCAATAGTTGGACCACGCAGCATTATTCACACCTTCCTCCCAAACAAAGGGACACCGCAAAGTGGAGCCTCGTGGTATGCTGCTGCACCTACTGTTTCACGCATACTGCGTATTCTCCTGCAACATATTCTCTGCGCCTTCGTTCATTATTGGCGTGTAACTGCTGAAGGATACAAAGGTCAGCCGGGCGAAGATTGTGCAAATGGAAAGATGATTTATTCGTCGCCGAGCTGATCTGATATCAGGGAATGTAGTCAGTCGGCAGTCGCAAACAGTCCAATCGTATGAAACAAGAGACCATCACTGGAAGGTGGCTTAGTGTTTAGTGTAATATGAACCGGACGATTTTAGTCATCGAAACTTTCCCCACTGAATCATTTGCTGATCGATACCGTTAAGTCGCATTCTATCGAAGAGAGCGATAGCCGTATGGGAACAGTTGAAGATAAGGGGAATGAGTCGGGTGGGTTCGCTTGATTAGCGCTCGCCCGGTAGCCCCAGTATGCTAATGAGCCGATTCACGTACCATTTTTAGTAGCTGCTGCCGAAAAGTGCAGCGGCGTGTGCACACTATCGTAGCATGCTACCACTGGCCACCGAGTGCAAATTGATCTTTTATGTGAGAGGCGTTCGGTAAAAAGGTCTGTTAGCTCATGCCATTTGAGTTCCTGCGTCTACCAACACTCGAACGGGATATTTTGGATGCGCTAGGTCGCTCGGGCGATGTGTCGTCGCCAAGAGCACCGTAGAACGAGGGTGGACGATCAGTGGTGTCAATCGCTTCCGACTAATGACTGTGTAGATAGGATGTTTTAACATACACGGGCGAAATGAATCGCGAGATTATGTGCCATAGCTATTTATGGATTCCTGGTGCACGCCTCGGTGTGTTGGTGCCGCGTGACTCATGATTCTCGAAACGACAACACGTCGTGTGTAACTTATCTTGGGATAGTTGGCGTTGAAAGCCCTCGCTGCGCTTAATTATCCACAATATGCGAACGGCCGGCCGGTCTACATACGGGCGTCCGCAGTCCGCACCACTCTCTGGGCTCACGGGGCAGACCTGTAATTTATGCACTGGCGAAGGAACTTGTTTTAAATGCTTTGTTTACGCGCGCCATTAGCACGGCAAACATATTTCGGCGGCGCGGGCACTACGGCGTTCTTTCACGGTTAACTGACAGTTGCGGGAATATCGCGGGAATAGTGGTCAGCAAAAAAATGGATTTCACCGAGGGAGGAGGAGAGATCGGGTAAACTTTATTAGAGCGTCTGTTACCATATCCTCTGGGAGCCAATTTTCACGGGAAGGGATTAATTCGGCAAACAAAAATTCTTTAATTTAACGCGTTAGTTATTACTCCCGACTAATTAGCGGGTTCCGCTAGAGGGTAAGGAAATACGTTTACGTTTCAGGTTTCTTTATTAGCTTTCATTTACGATTAAATATTAAATAGCCACAATTCGCGCACAAAGCGCAACGCACACCCCCGGCCAGAGCACCAGCTCGATGCACCAAGTCGGAGCGCGACCGCACAAAATGCCGCCGAGTAAATACGCAGTTCCTTGGAAAAGAGGTTTGCGATTTCCATGGCGAGGAGGAACCGTGGGCTCGGCGAAAATTTGCGGAAGCTCGGTGAGAGCGGGCGTAGCTTAGCGAATCGCAGATGGCTGTCGGAGACCCACTGGCCCAGTTCCGCCCAGTTCGCTTCATCCCCTGCATCGCTGCACTCTGCTGCATCTTGCGTGACGTCATCGGCCACCCTCGCCCACCCTTGCCTGCAGAGGCCACCCCTTCTGCAGCTCCACTGCCCCTTCCACGCGGTCCGCATTTCTCTCTTGCGCCCGCTCTGCTGCCGAGCACGGAACAGCCCTCTTTCTCGCTCTCTCGTTCCCCCTTCTACTTGCCCGACTCTCTCCGCTCCCCAGTTTCCCCTCTCGACTCGGTGCACCCTCGCTTTCTCCACCCCTAGACGCTCCGGGCGCCTTCGCCCCACCATCGCCGGCTTTTCCGTAAAAGGAAAAGCGAGATGCATAGACGACTACAAAGGGACGACTAGAGCCAAGGGGTGGCTCTAGTCCTCCATTTTGCTCGGCAGCCCTTTCAACCCTTTTTCTCGCGTGCACTCTGCACGCTCCTCCACTCGGGGGGTGGGATCTTTGTACGCCCGATCCTCACGCAGTCCGCTATTTATTCTTTTAATTAACATCGAAGGGTGGAAGAAGTCGAGCTGTTCATTGGGAATATTGATGCGCGGAGGAGACTGCTCTCTGTTATTCGACGAGTGCGATTGTCCGTCACGCTTGATAAAGACCCGGTGCGCTGATAACACTGCGGCTGGTGGTTCAATCGGTTCGCGAGCGGAGGCGCCACTGCCTTGAAACTCTTTCAGACGTATCTTCTTTACTGGTCCGATAATCGAAATTTTAAACACGACCCATCGATTGGCTGATTACCGATGTTCTGTAGTAATCATTTCGTGTCCGACCGATGACAGGAAAGTTCCCTTTCATCTAAGGGATGATATAGTTCTGACGGGGGTGGCTCGGAAGGGCGAGTTACGCACTATCAGTTAGAGAGAAGGAGAGACCATTAGTAATACGTAATTTCCCGTACGTGACCATGGAAAATCGGCGGTAACGGGCGAGGCACACCCTATATTCTAATGAAATGTAGATCATCGGGTCGACCTGTGTGTAATTTAAGGTGGCTCCCTCAGGGAAATTATAGCGTCAACTATATATTTCAGACCGGGCGCGCCACGACCTTTCCTCCACCGTTATTTATACCTTCCCTAGTCAGCCACTTGGGACTTTCGATGTTCCTCCCACAGTAACTCAAATAGCCGTGCAAGCCCTGATCGACATCCCTCGGACTTGCCATTGCCCATTAGTCGCACACCCCCGATTCCCACAGGTCCGCTCTCTCGCTCACTCGTAAAAGCCTCTATGTATAAGCGTTCCTTCCGATCGGGTTTTCCTCGTCAAGCTAGAAGTCACCTGCTGGCGCACCACACTCTATCATCCACTTCTTTACTTCCAGTACATCACGATCAAGGCCAGTGGAAATCAATAAGAAAGCGTCATTGTTTCGGATTACCTGGGGGTCGAGCCAAGGGTATGGCTTACGTGCAGTTGCGCTGCAAGACACGTGCGACTGCAGCGGGCGGCCTGCCTGCAGAGATGCACGTACGCCAGACGGGTCTTTTTTTTGTATCATTAAAGCTAATACTAACCCAGTGAAGGATTAATCAGTCTCGATACAGGAACAAACAACAGTAATAAAATACAAAAGGAACACAACGCAACCAACAATAGGGTCGAACGGAATACCATAACACCGAAGAAAGGATATGAGAGAATAAAAAAAAAGTTTACATAAACTTTGGACATAAACTATGCCAAAGGAGGAATAGATATATATAATTATGTGCCAAAACATTGGGGGTTTTAATAATCCCTGTGATATCTAACGGTGAAGTGAATTTGAATTGAGAGAGTTTCTAAATTAAGTGCGAACGACCTGTAGTGAGCAGGGGACAGTGAAAGAGAACATGAGAGACATCCACACAGCCCAAGTAACATTTCTTATGCATATAACTTATGCAGGAGCTGCAGAATATATGCCGGGCATATGCAGAATATGTGTAGGATTCAGAATTTGAAGGAAAAAGACAGTTTCATATCTATTTTACTCGCTTCTTACTTCCGCCGATTCAATCAAATACAACATTTGGATTACACTATAATTTATAACTTTATAAAACTTACAAAGACACTTGGGTTTCGTTGCTTGGAGGGGATTCGAACCCAGATGCTCTCTCTCTCACTCTACCGCTGCTGCTGTCTCCACTGGGGTGTTCGTTGTTGCGCCTTTGACCACTGACCTACTGAACTCATACATACTCTTGTATTTTTAAGCATTATGCAGAGATTCCTGCAGAGGAAGGTTACTTGCAGGCTATTTGTAGGTCGTTCTGCAAATGTTCTGCGAGTGCAGGCTATATGCAGAGACTCTTGCAGAAAAAAGCTATTTGTAGGCTACCTATCTGCAGGCCAGGCTGCAAATATTCTGTGCGCGTAGCCTATATGCAGGGGTTAATTGCAGAGGAAGGCTACTTGTTGGCCATATGCAGGCAGTTCTGCATAAGAAGGATACTTGCAGGGTATATGTATACGGAAGTCCTGCAGAAAAAAGGGATGGGCAGGATATTTGCAGGCGCTTATGCAGGAGAAATGTTACTTGGGAGGGATATGAACAGTCACAGGCAAGCGGCGCAGAAAGACTGTAATGGTTTGTTCTGAGTCTACAAATTTGTACAATAATTTCTCTAGGATAGTTTAGTTTATAGAAGCACGGCTTATTATTATTTTTAAAATATTTAGTAAAATAATCGACGGCTTTAAGAATACTCCTTGGCCTGCCGTCAGTGTCTAGACTCTTGAAGTAATCCAATTTATAGGATTCTTTAAAGTCACTAACCGGAACTTTCCAGGATAGATTATGCGGAGAGAGTGTAACTTCTTTAGCGGGAGAATCTACCATTTTGTTGACAGTAATAACAGCGTGAGCTGGTATCCATAGACAATATCGTTTTTATTGGAGGAAGATTGAAAGGAAAAGGAGTAGGTTTTGTTTTTAATATCGTGGATATAAGGATTTGTGTGTAGAGAAATCGACGGATTATTAATGCGTTGCACGGTACTAAGGGAGCCAGACGAGTCTAGTGCACCGAAAGCGATGCAGCGGCGTGCGGGAGTGGTAGAGAGTCCTAATGAAAGTGCCGTCCTAAAACCAGGTTCAAGTTGGGAAAACGTGGTACGAGCGGACTCGCTCGCCCAGGAGCGAGTGAAGCGGAGAGCGGCAGAGCTTGATTTACGATGGGACGCGTGTGTTTTAAGCCGGTTGCATACGGGAGCGCGGAATGTGCTCTTTTTATGGGCGAAAAGAATGGCCGAAGTATAAAGGCAGCATCGGGCACCATTGAAATTCAGCGGGCCTTTATGCATGCACGCCAGTGGCCGCTCGGCTGGCTGCCCGGCTGGCTGCCCGGCTGGTTACTGCTCGGCCGGGCCTGCTCCTTCTTTCGTTCCCCGGTTTCTTCGCAGGGCTCACTCGCACGCTACTCTCCCTGCTTGTTTGCTCGCCTGCCTGCCTTGATGCCATATAGAGCGTCCTCTCTGCATGGAACGATCGGCTGTGCATCAGCGTAACGCCATCCGACAGGGGAAACCGGTGGGCTCCTTCCGTCCTTCCTCGCCAACAACACCAGCGTCCTCGATGGCGGACGTGCGTGCGCGGTGCAACCGTGGCCCGAAATGCAGGCCAGGCCCAACTGCACTCTCTCAAAGGCTCGTCAGCGGGCACACTCTGGAAGGAATTCCCAGCGACCACCAGAATCTCCGATCTCACACGGCGGGCCTCCCCGATACACACGCTTTCGACCTGAGGTTACACTCCCCTCGACTGCAATATCTCCCTCGCGCTCTCGCCCAATTTCTTTCGCCTACGAAATAGAGACAACGCGCAATAACGTGGCTTCGCACATTGCTGCTCGGCGAGGTATAGTTGAGAGAGCGTGTCCTCCACGGTTCGCTTTTCGACTCGACGAGGGTCGTAGATACCTTTTTTGGCACACTGGGCTGCGCCACATCGCGCTAAATCATCGACTGTGATAATGGCGGCGACAGGTCTCGCTGGGGAAGTGTGTTACATAAAAAGATAGGATCTCGATCCAGGCCGCCCGAAGCGGATAGGAGCCGAGGAAGGGAAGTCACTCGCGTGCACCAGTCGCGTTATTCCATCGGGGCTCCCGCTCTTTCGAGGAGTTACGAACGTGCGGTACCGGTGCACGATGTGTCACCGGGTTACCATATTTTATGGCCATGAATGGTTAAGCTCCTTTCAGCGGCGGATGCACCGCGTCCATCGCATTTCATGAGCAATAAAAGGGGTGGAGCAATTTCGCGAACCCCAGGAGCCGGAATCGGTCCGTGCGCATCTGGGCTCCGGTGTAGTCGCCCCGTAGATTGCACTCGATCCCATACAGAAGCTGTTTACCTCGTACTCCAGTTCCGTACATCCGGTTTTCCGTCCCGGCGTTTACCGATTCACGTTCTACCGGTCGGAAGAATGATACCTGGCCTTCCTCATCGGGTCAGGTAATTGCTGCCTTTCCCTGCCCAATAACCCCACTAACCCGTGGAATCCTGATTTATTATGTTGTCGAAATCGTTTTGGTATCAATGGCCCGACGCCGCCTCGGGAATGACCCTCGCTCTCGGCGTACCTGCTCGGCACAACGCATCCTCTACAAATTGGAGAAAGTAATCATGAGTGATCGTCGCAGGCGTTCGGGCAACCCGGCCAGAATTGACCCACATACAATCTGCCGCAGATGTGCAACTTATTTAAATGTGCGTGGAGGCCGCACTTTATTAGCGTCCTTTATGCGAGCGGCTCTGCGTTTCGGGGGCCGGGCGCACGCAACTCGGAAGGCGCAGCCCAGCTCGATGGAAATTTGCAAGTCATTACAGCTCCGGGCGGAGGGCACGAACGGAAGGAGCATTTGCATGAGAGTGTGCAACGATAGCCGCCGCCGTGCGGCGAGGCGCGCAATACTCGCACTCGGCGCTCACTCTTTCTCGCGAGGAACAAAGGAACAGGGCGTAGGGCGTTCTTTTTTATAAAGGTGGAAGGGCCGTTTGATCGAGGAATCTTATCGACCGTTAGTCGTGTGACCCACGTCGCCGCTCATACCATAACGCTCTCGACGTCAGCGGCCTTTTTGCGCCACCGGCTTCCATCGAGGAACCCGGGGAACAAAGGAGAGACATAAATAATCCGAAATTTCCAGCGGGCGTACCAATAATTAGATTCCAAGGACCGCCTATTCTGCCACTAACTCTTCAAGGGACAGAGAGAGAGAGAGAGAGAGAGAGAGAGAGGGAGAGAGAGTTGCGCCAGGAAAAGAAGCCTCGACTCCTTGGCATCTCTGAATGTTCACCCGCGCCCATTCCACCTCAAACTCCTCACGACCCACTTTCGTTCCTCTCTATCTTCGGTTCTCCGGCGCACTTCCTATCTCTCTCGGTTTCTATCTCTGGCTTTCTGGCGTTCTTCGGTCCTCGAGCATCGCACGGACTTACTTAGCGGCCGCGGCAAACAAAGGGCTCCCACCCCTTGGCAGTGCGTCCAGCATATTTATGGTGAAAAAGCGTGGTACACTTACCAGCACGAGGGGAAGAAGCCGACCGCAAACGAGGAGGAAGGAAGTTGCCGTAAGAGTCCGATAAAAGGGCCGACTCTCGTCGACTAGCACAATTGAACCCCGGGCGAAAACTCGGCCGACAGATTTGTGGCCGCTCGCCTGAATTCGAGAGTCCCACTAGGAACCGAGCTTTTTTTGCCCCCGACGGACTTCATGGCCGGCGAGAATTTGCGATGATGAACAGAGACTGACCACCGAAGGTGGACAGGTGGAGGAGCTCTGACAGCAGGGGTACAATTTTCTATCAGCAGTAAGAGAACCCGAAGAAAGCAGAGGGAAACTGTCGTCGACCATTTAATTCGGCGTAAATGGGAGCACTTCTAACTCCGGCCATTCAATGGACAGCCACGATCACCGTTGCAGCTCGCATCCCATAAAAAATACCATAGAGCGCCCTTTGCGGTACTCCATTCAGCCAGGAAGAAATAGAGTGGAGGAACTCGAGAACTGCTCCACTTCTGTACAATAGCAGTGGCGCAGGTAGTCGAGTCCTATCCCTTTTCCTGTCTCTTCCTCCACCGCTCTCTCACGCGTCTCCCCCTCTCGCTCGCCGCTCCAGCGCGCTTTTCGCGCGCGAGCGCCTCGCCGCCATAAAAAGATGTGCCCATAAAAATAGTTATGGCATAATGGGGGTAACGAAGACAGGGATTGTAACGGAGAGCGGCGCTATACCGGTTGCGGCCTGACGCACCACGCACAATCGTCATAAATCCAACGTGCGAACAGTGCCACAATGCCCGTTAAATCATCCCCGATCGCTTTTAAAACAGGCTTTGAGTTATTGCGCCTTCCTCGCTGAGAAAGTTCGGGCCAATCGGGGCCACGTGGAAATTGAAGCTTGAGTCAGTGCCGCTGCCGACACTTCCATTCAGTCAGAATTTCTTATTTCACGGTTCCTTGCAAAAGTTGGTAGGTGTATTTGGGAGTTGCTAACAAAATAATAGGTTTAGTTGCGGATCGAGCGATGGTTCTCGAAACTACGTCTCTCTTTCGTATTGATCTCTTCCCTATACGAGCTAGCGGGCGCGTAGTTACACAAAGGGCCATTAAAATCGACGATTCTTCACTCTCGGAAACGATGCTTCCTTTCCTCCCTGCCCTCCTTCTGTCTCCTCGCCCTTTTCTCGTTGCTATCTGCCACGCAAATCTGCGCTCGCTCTCTCCCTTGAGCGTATTGTTCGGTCCTAATAGAAAAACTTTTTCGTCCCGGTATCGCACCTTTCTCAGCGTTAGCAGAGCTACGCCCCCGTGAGGACGGAAAAGGGCGCTTCCGTTTTCGAGGCGAGTGTTAACGGCATCTCTTTAAGGATGCTCGCCTTCATCTCCGAAATTCCTTGGAAGCAGTAGCTTCCTTCCGGAATAAAGACGCGGGACGACGAGGATCCGGTGAAAATATGAGAACTGCCGGGAGGAGAGGAGAACCGAAGCAGCGGCATCCGCCGAGAGGAAAAGTGATTTAGCTTGAGCATACACACGCGAGCTTGAAGCGGCAGGAAGGTATACGGGGGTTGGGGGTGAGTTACATGGGGCTTCTCGGGGGTGGCACGATATTTCGCCGTCGAAACTCCACAGTGCCACATTTCTCTTGATTTAGCGAAACAATCCGGGCATCTGAATTTCAAATATGCCCTCGACATATCCCTCTCCATCTATGTAGAGCCCGAAAGCTTACCCCTCGATTGACCTGTGACAGTGCACAGCCTCCCGACGAATTAGTCCTCGCCCCGGAATCCTCTCCAACTTCTCACCCGACACCTTTCTCGTTCCACTACTTTTCCGGTAAGAAAATCCAGCAATCTTCGACCCTCCTTTAAAGCCGGCCGTCTTTGCAGTTTTCCCCATAGTAAAAAGCGAGGAAAATGATAGAGGATTTGGTCAGACTTTTTCTGCCGACTGACTTTCGGCTGGGTCATTCATTCTAGGCTGTCTCGGCACTCGGACATTGCTCTCGCAGTGGTCGGAAGTACTTGGAGTGTTTTGCGGGGCATCTAGCGATTTGTCGACGAGCGAATATCGCCATGTACTCGAAGCAGGCCGTCCCGATTAAGGCCTGAATCATAATATCGTCGATAGTCACGTGAGGGATTGCGGCCCATTGAGCAGCCGCCTCCCGTGAAAATAATGATCCGACGCCCCCGGGTTCCTTTCGAGGACTATTCGCCCTGCCATAATTCCGGTACCCTCGATAGCTCGTGCCATCCGGGGCTCTGCTTGCCGCCTAAAGGGACCACCTCCCAGCCACATGGAAAACACTTTCCTCGCAACAGAACCATTCCGGCGCTGATTCCGTCCCCGCCGGGATCCCTCCTAACAGCGTTCCTATTTTAATTAATTAATTCCAGCCAGTCTAACTGAGGCATCTGGTGGACGCCGCGCGTCCGCATTCTTAACCCTTCTTCCCGCAACTACCACCACGAGAGAATGGGATGCTCTAAAGTTGAAAACCCTATACATAGTAAACCGTGGCAATACGTCAACGGCGGTACGCAGGCGGCAATGGAATTCCAAGAGGTCGAGAGCTTTCGAAAGAGACCTCCATCCAGCTAAATCCGGACCTCGTCGGGTATACGAGAGTAAGGACGATGTTTCTCGCAGACCGGACATTTTCGCAAAATGGTATGCACGCGCGTGAGCGACTGGGAATTTTCGAGGGAAGGCGAGAAGGAGAGGGAGAAAGGGCTTCTATAAACAGGTCGCAAGAGAATGCAGCTTGGTTTATTAGGTTGTTCGGGCAGAGTGAAGTAAGTGCGGGCGGAATGAGAGGGTCATTTAAAGGGCCGGTCAGCGCATGGCGCTCGCAGGAAACTGCTGTTTATAAGGCTTAGTATTACGGGCCGACGGCTGCGTGTGCGTCTGTGAGAGTATGCGAAGGTCGCGATAATTCGCAAAAGGGGGAAGCGGAGAAACATAGGAGGCTGTTGTGCGCAACAGCAGCTGGAAGGCAGGCAGGCAGGCAGGCGGGATACAGCGGACACGCATGCGGAGCCCAAGGTCTCCCGTGGCCCGATGGGGCCCCTATTACGTGTGCCGGGACCCGGGTCCCACGCACACGTGCACCGGGGGATTTACATTCGTTCCCGGCGCATAAAGAGGGAAGAGCGCGCGATTCCTGCGTGGAGGGCGACCTTCCCGCGAATATTCGCGCGGGCACACACACGTGCGCGCAACAGAATGTGGGTCAAATTCTGCGCTTGGTGAAACTAGTCCGCTTAGGAAGGCCGGTAGGACCGACCACACATACGTAGAGAGAACAGGTCCTTGTCTCCCTTTACCTCACTTTGCCTCCTTCTCTGTCCGACGGTTTCTTCTACCTTTTGCGTTTCGGGAGTGGAGCCTTCGTGCGGGAGGGACAAGGAAGACGGGCGGCAAGAGAAGTAGGAAGAGGGATATGTCTCTCTCGCAGACCTTGTGAGAGCGTTAAAGGCTTAGTGATCGAGGGAGAAGAGAAACCTGGTGCTGAGAACGCGGCGTAGCACGTGTTGGAGTTTTTTCGGCCGAGCGCGAGATCATAAAGGAGTTTGGAATCGCGGCGGCCGATTCTACGGAAATACTGGCGTCCTCCGCCAGCTGGGAATCCGCCCTTGGCCGTCTCTCGTGAGCGGGCCAACTTTACGACGACACACCATATTTCTCGATCGGCTCGACGAGCTCTTGCCGGGCCTGAGTCGGCCAAAACAGCCATTCACGACAATAAATAGACTCTCGCGGGACTGTTGTATATTATGTTAGGCATCATTCCAACTTCACCTACTTAGGCCAATCCCAAGTGGCTTCTTTTGCAGTGCCGCACTGGCCTGGAATGCCGAGGGTAGAAGAGACTCGCAAGTGTGTATTACCCGGCTTTTGGCAGCTAGTGTTCTATCTTGCGCAAATCCATTCCTTGACAAATGTTGGGGTCCGTCTCGCGTTGGCGGATGCCTAATTTAGCAGGCGTGATTTTTGCTCTCGAGCCCCACTGGGAGAGCTCGGAAGGGTCGACTGGAATATGTATAGCAGGAGCCAGCGCGAGTGAGACCTCGATGAATCTGTATCTATCCCCTTATAGTATTGTGGGCTTGCCATATAGCCTTCTCCCATATGACGTATCGCTGTGATTACCCTGATGTAGATCCGTACGGCGCTCGGTCCCGGGGCCGATAACGCATCGGGAATATGTATGGTATACGTGCCGCGCGCGCCACCACCCCCGCCGCGCCGCTCCTTGCTTTCTTTCTCGCTTCTCCTCTATCGGTGAACGCATCGATCATCGGCGCGCCCGTGATTTTTCATCGAGATCTCCCTTCGGCACGGGAGGAAAGCACCGCGCACAGATTGAAAAGCCATACCGCCGTCTGGGAATGCGAAACGAGGCCTCTTTGTCGCTGGGTTTGCTGCCCCGAAACTCCCGCCGACGAGCACCACGACGACGACGAGCACGAGACTCTTGCACCTTGTTTTCGTCCGGCGTAATTACACTGGTTGCCCGGAGCGAAAGATCAAACGAGTCGCCGGGTGGATAAATGTGGATAGAAAATTGTTGGCCGAGCATTTCACTGATCAAGCGAGGGCAGCGCATATCTGGCCGGCCTTTACGGGGCGGGCGCACCACTTTTCTCCACTGTGATTTAGCTTTCCTATTCGATTTTATGGGATATCCTCGCTTTTCTCCTCCGCCCGTGGAGCATGGAAACATAGGTGGGTATAGGGCGGATGCGACGGTCCGGAAGCACGCGTCGATTCGCCTCAAATCGTCCGTGGCCAGGAATTATTGCCGAAAATTATAGGTTTCGCGTGTGCCGGGTGATCCTCTTTAACCAGGCGTCCTCTGCCACCGTGACGAGGGAGTAGGACACACGTCACTCGATCGGCGATTCGTCGGACGGGCAAATCGGCCTCCCCGTGAACACGCTTCGAAAGAGGCTCGAGAGTACTTTTGCCCCCCTGCGCGCCTTGTAATTTCGTGTTTATCGATGAGCACAAATGCACGAGGAACATCTGGCGGGAAGGCCGCGCGTTTACCGATGGAAAACCGATTGAGGAGAGTACGCCAACCTCGCGTCGAGCCCCGGGCGTGCTTTCACCCCTGCGGCAACTTGTGCCTGTGCGCGCTCTATTTTAATTTCGTGCTCGCGACACGAGCGATATTTCTTCCGGAGAGGGAGAAAGAGAGACTAGGAGAGAGATGCGGGCGAGCTGGAGCATAGGAGGGAAGTCGTACGGGGTCACTTTAAATATGAAGACTACGCTCTCGTCTCTTGTATCGCATTACTGTCATCGGGCTAGTCTGCCCCCCGGGCGTTATCCCCGGCGCGATCCTCTATGCAGAAGGAGGGGACGGGTAATGCAGTCAGACTGCAGTGGGGAAAAAGTAGTACTTGAAGAGATAAAGTACATGAGTTACGGGGGAGCGACTCTAGTGACTTTTGGAATCTGAGATGGAGCTAGCTCGTAAGCTCTTCTCGTGCTCCTCCGAAAGAGCTCTCAAGCCTGTCGACGTCTTCTCATGTGTTCGTCGAAGACGATAGCGTCAACGTCGCCGCGAGATTGATGCCCGTAGGTGGATGCGAAAGTGACGCGTGGAGGGAGAGGATTCGTCCAAACAGAGGGTGCGCGTTCCCCGTGGTAGCACGATACAAGCATGATATTTAGACTTTAAAATGTAATATCTCAGTAAATAGTCAGACAAGGGTGGCACATCTTCAAACAGTTAATCTATGCGCCCGCATCACTGAATCATAAAGCTCTCGGACATGTACATCGTTCTCACGTATCCACGTCGCAACTTGGAGAAAATCGAGGATAACTTCGTACCACCCTTCGGGGCTACTCACTCAGAGACAACCTCGAATTACGGGTGAATTATATACTGGATCGAAAGTAACGCCACACGTCAATGTCGCCACAGCCGGCTCTATTTCACAATTAACTTCAATTGGATCTCGTCTAATAGCATGCCTGGCATCGATGTGAGAGCTACCCTCCGCAGTCTTCTACCTCTAGCTTCCTAGGAGAAAATGATTTCAAAGCGGAGAGTGATTTCCGGGGGGCAGATGTATGTTACTCGACCTCCTTTCTGAGTCACTCCTACCTGGCGTATAGTTTCGAAGAAACCACCCCTTTAATTTTTTACATTACCAGAGTCCAATGACGCAATTCTCAGCGCCGAGGCGTTATTATCGGGAGGTCGGTCCCTTAATTACAGGGCTTTTGCGTGCCGACAAATTTTTATTAGATCGTAGAATTACCGCACGACATGATGTTCGAGCTAGGAGAGCCGTACCTCTCTATTCTCGTTGGTCTCCGCGAATTTTCGTGACAGGCCACCGTATATTGCGGGGTGTCCATCCCCTTCTCCTAGGCCAATATCCCTCGGTTCATATGACGATTAGTCTTCTTTGACCGCCACCCATTTCTCATACTCTTTCTGTCATCCGTATCATGCGTATTCACGTAGCAATTCCGCTAAGAGCTGGAAAGGATTCACTTCAATTCGTGTGCAGATCGATTCGATTGGCAATCGAGGAGGCGTGCGTGGGCAACAGGCACCCGGTAAAAAAGCTCCAATTATTCGTAACCATCAGAATGGTAATTTCGAGCGATTTCTCCGCGAGCAATTTATCCTCGACTGTTAGAGGCGCGTGGCCCACTTTGGCGTCACCTGCGCAAACAGGGCGTTTTTTCGGACGATCACGTGTTCGCTGAAGGGCAAGCGCGCTTCCCTGCAACAGGAAACGGAGAGTAGTGGGGTGGTGGGCCTTCGCCTTTCTCTACTCCCTTTGGGCGTCGACTTAATAGCGAGCGATCGACCATACCGTTGTTTACGATTAGTATCGGGGACTACTCCGTAGAGACGGATAGGATGGCGTGCTTTCCATTCGATGCACGGGGAGCAGGTGGACCCGTTGCTGTAACGATTCCTAGAAGCTGAAACATACTATTTCAGGCAATTTCGTGGATTTCGTTATCGTCGATTTCCCCGCTTTTATTACGGATATCGCTCGAACCCGTAGGGAAGCCTACTGATTATGTTGAAGTAATATGGGAGAACTCTCTTTCTTTCACTCGGAACTCCAATTTCGTGTAAACGAGAACATCCCGGCTCGATCTCAGCAATTATTCTTAACGCAGAGCCTTTTCGGTAATCGCCGACATTTAGATCTCCTCCGTTCCTCGCGTGACAAGCCGCTACTCAACGAGGACAGGGATGACATTAATGTATCCGCGACGACACATTCGCGTTAAAACATCGAGTGACCACAAGGGGTCGAAATCGTAGAGGGTTGGCGAGGCCGAGAAATCGATGCAATCGTTACGAGCAGCACTGCGTGCTGATGAAGGAAGCCCGAGAGAGAAAGGGCGGCCAAAGCGTGAGAGGGAGCGAGTGATACGTGTGTCCAAGGCGAATCAGCATGCAAACGGGGTCGAGTTTCGCAGTGGCGATTTTATTTCTCGAGGCGAGCGAAGCGCCCGCTGGGCATGATTGACACGGGGGTCCCGGGCGTGTGTGTCCCAGCAACCCCATCGAGAGAGGAGGGCTGTTTCTGGCCGGAGGGCCGCGCAGAGTCGCAGAGTGGGTCTCCTGGAGCCGCAGGGACGCATGATTCCAAGGATGAACCGAGAGCTATGTAGCTTGTAAAGAAAAACCGGAGAAGAAGCAGGGAGGGAATGAGAGAAAAAGAGAGCAGGAGGGCCTGCTTAGAGCAGCCCTGATGATGGCGGCTCGTCGAGGGTCCTTCAACGTTACCACCCCAGTCATTACTTCGGCATTAACGGGGGATGATTCCCTCTCCCGCTTCCGCGGATTCACCGGTTCAGGGGCAGCACGAGCGAGAGGAGCGGCAAGCTCCGCGCTAGCCAGAAAAAGATACCGCAATGCCAAAGAGGGTGCGTATCCTCCCGGGAACGAGTGTCGAGCAAAGTTAAATCGCTGGATTTACGAGTGTGGCCTTCATTGCTGCAGTCTTTTCCCTCCCTCCCTCTCGCTCTCTCTCTAGCCTCTCTCGGTATTCTTGCTCTCTGCCAGTGGCTATTCAGCGTCCGATAAAAAGTGCACTTCTGCCCAGCGAGCGTTTATTAAGAAAGCGGCGTGTAATTGAGCTCGGTTTTTCGGGGAGTGCGAAACGGCTACTCGAGGGAATGATTCTTGTCCAGTTTAGGGGCAGAGGCAGGGCAGAGCGGCTTAGGAGACTCGACGATGCTCTTGGTGGCTCTAATCCAGAGCTCCTCGAGTTTCAGTTGGCCATTGTTTCACGAGGGTCGTCAGAGTTTCGGAAGATTTAGCGGGGCATATTGCGTGTACACCGGCTCGCAGCAGCTGCCCTTGCGGCTTCCGGGGGCCCGATGGCCAGTTGGCCGAATTGTTGCCAAATTGGGCACTTCCTACCACCGCACCGGTAGCGCCCACTGCGAAATTACGCTCCTACCTAGGTTGCGCGCGCCCATACGCGGAGCAAAGCGACCCTTTTGATATTTAAATCTGCCTCGAATTACATCCGCGCTCGCTCGGATTCGACGAGCGCATTATGAGGCTGCGTCAGGGGCTGATTAATGATCGGTGCACTCTCGCGCTGAATGCGGCGACGAGGATGGCGTCAGAGGGAATTCTGACGCCTTCTACTCCTCGTTCGCTTCGCTATTCGATCGGTTCGTTCTCCTTTCACGAGTCTTATTGCGAGTCCTCAGCACGTGCCTCCCTGCTGGGCGAGAACAGAGAGCCTGCTGATTATCCGAGCTCCACTCACGAAGACACAGATTCGCCGATGGATTACTCACTGCTACGGTAAAACGGCGCGAGTTACGCGCGCGTCGTTGCGCAATCAGGCGTCGAACTCCGCCGGTCCTTGGGCTCCATTCTGGACTGGAGTGCACTCCGTGGACGGTAGCTGCACTTCTCGGCTAGGAACGACCCGGTGAAAGGCTGCGAAAATGTCGGATATCGTGCGTTCCTCGTATGTGTGGCTGGGTGCGCGGCTGTGTCGGCCGTGTAGCCACAATCGCCGCGCGGCGACTTCCTTGTTTAGCGTGAAACCATTGCGGATCGCCGGGCACCCTTAAGCAAAAAATGCTCAACTGGCACCTCCCCGGAGAGCAGCCACTCTTGCCACAGATCCGGCCAGCCAGAGCCCACCGAGTGCGTATTCGATTCCATGAAGTCTCTTTTAGCGGTGGCACTTTTTTTCTTCCAGCCAGTGGAATCAGTCCGTATATGGCCGGACGTGTCCTCAACGTTAATAGGTATTGTTTCGTGTACAGGTATCTTTCGCCAAAGGTTCAGTAGGCAAGTTTCGCAAAGACATTAGAGAATTCGAGTGAGCGTTCGCCCCAACTAATGATGTTCCTCGCTCTATCGGATCAGATTCATATCGGACGAACCTTTATGTTGAAGAGGACAGGTGTGTGTGTGTTGCAAACTATTCGTCGCGATAAAGACTCTAATAGGCGTAGATTTATCTACGCAGCCGAGCCTTCGTACATTCCCAATATAGTTGCAGCGGCCTCCAAACTTTATTGGAATGTCCTCTTTCGGGCGACGCCCATAAAGTCGCTATCTTGGATAGGTTTTCTTAGGCGAATTTCTGGCGAAGCGCGACTGTGTCACCGATTAATCCAGTTTGGATGTGATTTGCGTCCTCGTCGACGTGAGAAACTGGCAGCAGGTTCACGAACCTCGAACCAGTTCAAGGATTCACGCGGCACATACTCGGCTCGACGCGATCACGCTAATACGTGCGCGCACGCGCTTGCATTGGCTGGGCTTGAGTGTGCAAACGACTGGTGCACGGTAAACATTCTCCTATTCCGATATTTTATGCCGGCTCGAGTGGTTCGCCGCTCGACTTCATGACCAGCATACGAACGAAGATAAGTGACTCGAGCGAGCGTGGCAAAGGTCAAAGGTCTCGTGCGAAAAGCGAACCTGCCATTTTTCTCCCGGCCTCGATTTCACGTGGCATTTTCCCTCCGCGAGGCTCGCTCACCTGTGCTTTCTATTTGCCCAAGAGAGAAGTCAGAATTGCCGGCTGGAAAAGTTGGCTGGCAGCTTGTCGGTGAGTCACGTTGCGGCCAGATAAGGAAAGTCTATTAAGTAATTTCGGCGTCGCAGCATCATCACTTACTAGTCGTTATCGCGGCGGGTGGTCGGAGCGGAGAAGGAGTCAGAGCGAGATGCTATTACATAAACGGCTGAAAAAGGCTCGGAAATCGGAGGAAAGCGACCCGGCCACGTGCAAAGTGCGAGCGGCGCTTACCTTACGCTCGTTATTGCCCCGACGCCGCCACCACCGCCACCGCCGCCGTCGTCGTCGCGTGTAACGCCCGTAACGGTGCAACGTCCGAGAAGCCGAGCACCAACTAGCTCAAGGAAAGAGAGAACATTGGCTTCGCATCCGAGAGTTTTCATGCTCGCACGCTGTTTATTGGCTTCGTGCCGATAGTGTCTTTTGCTCGACTCTCTTTCCTCGCCATTCCTCCTCACTGCATTCTTCTTCCTCGCCACTTAAAGTCACTTCTTTGATATCATTTCTATTTGGCGCTCATTATTCGCCTGTTGATCGACGCCAAAGGATGGGTACAAACGGAGTGCGAGTATATAATTGGTGAGACATATTGAGAAATTGATATGACTATGCATTGAGATATGCGATTTTCAGTGGGTCGATGTGGCCAGTTGTTTAGCATCCTTGCTGGACGTACGTGCGAAAGGGGTTTTCGCGCTCCCCTCGTCGCATCGTCCTCGCACATGTTTCCCTAGCAACCAGAAATGGGTGCCTCCACCATCCACTCTCCCTCGGGCTCGCCGCAGGTGGTGGCAGGCACATTCACCAGCCCGTCCAGGATGTAATTTCATGCAAAAATATTTCTCTAATCGCAATAAACAATCTCACGTGATGCTGGAAATTCCCGGGGCTCGGAATCTTCGGAACGACGATGCTTTTTCGACGTTGAGTCTCGGAGCTACTCTTCGAGTCGATGGGTTTCGGATGAAATTTGGGGTGGTCGTTGAAATTCGGCACTGGGTTATTTAATAAGGAAGTTCAGAGCGGAGGATTGTCTGGGCCTGGGGAGCACTCATTCGAGGTACCGTGAACGCGGAGCATCCCGGAATTCCCTGGGTGAGGGAAGCGATTGTCGAGGTGGACACGTCAAAGGACCACTCAGTGAATCGGGGACCTCGGAGGAGCGCGTGTTTCCTTGGTAACCGTAAACAGGAGACTCTGATATTTAAGCGCGCGTCCTCCCATCGCAGGTGAAACAGTTCTTTTACGATTCTCCTGGAAAAACAAGCTACGCGTCTCTTCTTCCCCAATCACCCCCGCCTTTACATGCGTCCCCCTTTTCTCCGGCTACTTTGCCGACAGCAGGTCGATTAATTTCCAATGGACAGTCATAAAGTCTTTTTAGTAGCTCCGCGTGGCGATCGATTCTGGTTTAGGGAGGATTCCACGCGGACTTCTCTCTCCGGAAGCACCGAGATTTCGGGAAAACGTTCTCCTGGAAGGACCGCAATCTTCGTAATGGAGAGGAATCTCGTGGAAGTGCAGGGCTCGTTGGGAACACCTCGAGCGGCTTGGTAAATCGTACCTATGGCAAGTGGAAATGCTCGTATCACTGCCACTTTTCTGCATTGTACCGGATTAAGTTGCATTGCGCAACCAAGTGCTGGCCAGTCTATCTTGAGGTGAACGGTTTCGCCGGTGAAATGTGTCTTCCATCGAAATCCGCCCGAAATTTATATTGTCTCGATCTTACGGCCGATAGCCGATAATAGATAGTGTGATGGATACATGCGAAACCAAGCGCCTTATCTACTAGTTGCTACTTATAAAACCCTCGAAGATGGAAGATGCACTTGGAGATTGGTTCTTCAATAAAGCACTCTTCGTCAGATAAAGCAGTGAGTCCTCTAAAAATAGATACTGATCAGAGTTTTTTAAGAGGTGCACGAAATTCGTAACTGATCTTTGCATGACATAATCGCATACTGCACCGTAATTAAGATAAAGTCCCAGTCGCTATCTTGATCGAATAAACAAAATCACAGATTCCGTTTACATATGGCGAGATCATAACACACAGGGGAAAGTTACCAATCGGAGCTCTTGTTATTCTTCCATTATCTGATTCTTACCGGAGGGTTCCATCGATAAACATCGATCACTAATGTCTGTAAATAATCGAAATCAGTTTGTAGATTCTTATTTACTGTATTTAGTTGGCAGTTTAGTAAGTACTACATGTATATCGAAGGAGAGTGAGTTGCGCGTGAGCTGTGCTGAAAGGCAGAGGAGGAGGAAACGAAGGAGGAGTAGGAGGCCGACTCCAGACAGTAGTTTACCGGCATGCTTGAGCGGCTGTCGGGACGCCTTCGCTCAGGCGTAATCGACCGTCCGTTCTCGCACTTCAATCAAGCGCAATTGAAAGCAATTAAAGAAGACTGGCAAGTAATTAAATGTAGGGGAAGGGGGGATTCGTTGATGGCCGAGTGAAGGGGACGATGAATCTCGGGTCACCTGAGGCCACGAAACACTCTTACTATCTAATCGAGCGTTCTTTAATCCGCTATCTTGTCTTCTACTACAATAGATAAGCGCATATATCTTCGTTGCATAATAATTAGAAGGTCGCTCGGAAATCTGGTTGATTGAACCTTCCACCTGGGTAATTCAAAATCCTTTGTAATCTAACATGTTGTTGTCGGCCACTCCTCGGAAGCAGGCTCGACTTGTTTCGATAGGGATTCGACCGCTATCTCTGATTGCCGTGCGCCAGCGCGAACGATCCAGTAGCTTTGCGAAGAGAGAGCGTCTAGACAGACAACAGACGACAATTCATCACCGCAAAGTGCACCCTAGACAAATCTGACTTGCGCATGGATTCCAGTCTGCAGATCCATCGTGTCGGGAATTTCTCAAAGCCAGGAACAGATTCGGCGGGAGAGGTTGGCGCGGCATTTTTCAATAGGGAAAGATCCGGAAGGGGGTGGTAGGAGAGCGCTTAGCTATTCATGGGACATCTGAAAAAGTGGGAGTGCGGTACCCTTTCAATTGGAGGTCGGCTATTATTCCAAGCGGAATCGGAAAGGTAATTGGGATCGTTGCTCGGTCAAAAGTGAAATTGGCTTGTTTGGCTCGATAAGATGCCGGATCGAAAGTTCATTTCTATCGGCGGACAATGGAGGCTGGCAACACAATGGTAAGCATAGGAGCGCAGGCAGCACCGGCAGGCAGTACTGGCAGGAGCAGCCAGCGGAGGTTGTGTTCACGGGGAGCAGGGTGGTCGGCCTCATGGAAGCTCGATAGAAAACGGTTTTCCCTTCAGGATCCACTCGGCACAGGCCTTATTGTCTCTGGCCGCTCGACATTCCGTTTTATCGGTCTAGCATATTGAAGCAACGGACCGGAAACCCGGGACTCGAATATGCCACGAATTTCGGCTTCCTTCTCTTCATCCCTCGGCCGGCAGCCGCGCATACAGGCGCACTCCCCTTTAGGGATATGCTTTCTCTAAAACTGACGATTCAGATCTCCCTAAGGGCCCTTGACAACGGTCCCGGGCCTTCCTGATGAGACCGCTCGCACGTGCCGCCGATGATGCCTGTCACATTTTCGCTCTCTCTCTCTCTTCTGCGCATCCATCTCCTCGCAGTTTATTTCATTATTTAGCTGGGTGCCACGAGCCTCGTGGGGCCGAACTGTCCTACCAGCCGAATGCATAATCCGGAGATTGAAAAAACGAATTTGATGGAGGCTAACTTCCAAGTTGACTTTGTGTCAGCACCAGCGCACACGAGGAAAGTCACGCTTCTCGTTATGCCAACTGGTAATGAATTTGGCATACATACTGTGCAGATAATCTTCTTAGAAGCTTGAGTTATTTACACAGCAATGGCATTCGGGACAAAAAATTAGTTTCTCGGAGAAACTCTATTTTCTACCTTTTTATGCGACATTTAGAGTCCAACAATCTATTGGCAGCTTCATTGAATTATAAACACATTCTAGCTTTCCTTGTTTTTCCTTTCGGTATCACAGTATTATCCGTCGAAAATCCTGCGGTCTCTCTGCAGAATGGGACAGAATCTCCCGTCATGGGATAATGATAGTTCGGTAGGGAAAGCCAGATCATTTATTAACAGTTTCCACGTCGTCTACGGCATCCACCTATCTCAGCGGATGTGCAATCACACTCAATAATTGCGCCGTTAAATTCTATTAATGACAAATTGCTTTACGATAGGACTCCCGTCTTTCTCCGAGGGGCACACCGCTCCTCCTGACGAGGGTACGGATCGCCCTGAGTTATTAACCGCACCCTTAATTAATAAAGATACCGAGCCACGCGACTAATTCGATTTCGGGACGAAGGATTATGCCAAATTGAAGGACTCAGGTTAAGATCGATTGTATGAACGCATTGATTCGGACACTCTTTAGTGTTTCAAAGAGCAAAGAGCCTTATTTATTGAGTTTTATTTTTAGCATTTTGGAAACCATTAATTCTTGTAGCTGTAGTAGCGCGAGGTTGTTGAACAAATGTGAGATAACAGTACAACTTGTGTAAACAGATCTCGTAATTTCGAGGGCAGCTGCTTTACTATAAAAACTTACGACCGCTTTATCTGCAGCAGTCTTCCTACAAAGTTCAACCTCTCGTCGCCTGGTAGACAAAACGTTTCGTCAAGATCTAACCATGTTCCGCAGAGTGGTTCTTCTATTGCTCGTCGTGGCGTTGTGCTATGCCTGTAAGTGTAGCTATTCGTTAACAAAAAGTGTATAAGTTGTGGTTATTCATTGGTACTTTTAAATTATTATTAGATGCTACCGAAATTCCAAAGTGTGGTGAAAGGGAACACTACAACGAGTGTGGGGGTAGGGGTTGCGAGCGTACCTGCAATCAAGAAATCCCGTTTCCCACGTGTCCCCCAGTAAGTTTAATGATTGTTAGAAATTAATCTTGTAGATTTCTATATGATAGTCTGTTACTCAAGCAATACTGAAGCAATTATCCTGATGTAAAAGTGAAGCGATAAACTTCATGTCTACATACAAATCGTATTTTCAGGTATGTGAGGCGGGTTGCTATTGTAACCGCGGGTATGTGAGACATAACGGAGTCTGTATTCCTCCCGAGGAGTGCTGAAGGTTGCCATAACTCTATTACTCTACCTTGCTGTACATATAAATTGTTTCTATTATTCTCCACTTGTAAGAACATTCGTACAATAAATTGGTGCATTTCATCATTCTGCGACGTACGAGAAACGATTTCCTCAGACTCGGCGGGGTTCACCCGCACGTCGTCGACCGGAGTGGAGGCAGTTATCACCTGTATGTTGACTGCGCTCGCGATATGATTGGTTACTCATCTTCTAAGAACCCGCAGATAATCGCGCGCAATTAGTGTCAGTCTAGGACGGCTTAGACTTCGATAACACCTGTGTAATCCGAGTGAATTGTGTCCGATCTGTAGAGCACTACTCTACTGAATATGAAGTATAGTAGGGAAAGTTTCAGGATATTGGTAGTCAGATAATACTTTTACGATTTTTTTATTTAAAACTAGTAAACAATCGAAGCTTAACAAAAGTAAGCCATAAAGGAATTCACAGAGAATGTAACAATAGGTGCTTAGTGACTAGCACTAAGTAATAGATCAACTCCTGCGGATGAGGCTTCCCTTCATCTCCGGAAATTGCTGTACGGTTGTTCAACAATCGCGCGTCAGGACGCATTGGCCAGCCGAATTCCTCACGAAGCCTTCATTACACTGACAACTCGGCTTACATCTCTGCAAGTAGAAGCACTCGGTTAGACAAGCTTGGTTCAGTTATCCATGCTTAATTATGCGGTTAAATAAAGCAGTATTCTGTGTTCTAAAAACGGCAGAAACTAATACAATTAGGAATGGGAAATACTGACCAAGGTGCATACTCTTGGGTTGGGAGTCTGGCAGGTGGCTGGGCAGTCGTTTCCGCAGGGGTCGAACACTTCATTCGCCCCGCAGTTGGTTTGGAATTGCGGCAGAGCATCTGTAAGAAAGAACACTGATTGTAAGCGACATGCGATCAAATGAGTAATTCTAGTTTTGGTAAAGTTTTGGTTCAAAGATTGGTTTTGCATTAATGGGAAAGTTATGCAAATCGTAGTAAGTTTTTGCAACACTCACTGGTAGCGACGATGGCTACGATGAGAACGAGAAGGATAGCTGAGCGAGACATGGTTGGTGGCTTTTGGGATGGTCTTGGGACTGCTTCGATAGTTCACTGGGACTGCTGTGAGTTGACTGATGACTACCGCCCGGTCCGGTCAGCTTTTATACAACGTTGCTTGACCTTCGTCCCGTGACGTCCTCTTCCGATAAATGCTTCTTCTTCTCCCGCGGCCAACCACCACCTTTCATACGCATTCTCACTTTCGGGAGCGTGAGTCACATAGATTACAACTCGATAATAGAACGCTGATTAACCATCGTATCTCGAGAGCATCAAGAACTGAATCAGGGAAACATTCGGTGATCGCAACAATGCGTGCGAGAAGATCAAGTTCATTGTATAACCCACTTCCTTCATAGTGATATTTTTAGGACACAAGCCGAATTTTAAGCAAGTCCCACTATTGTTATGTAAGTAATATTATGTAACATTCTGCACGCGTGCACTTTTTCGCCAACCGGTTGGCCTTCACGCCAATTTCTGCATTTCGCCAAGCATTGCATGCGGGCAAAAAAGATTTTCGTCCTCTGCGTTATGTCACTGGGCGATAAATAATGGAAGTGTCTTCCCAGAAATTGGCTAATCTTCCTTGCTCTTTATTTGGCAGAAAAAGTAATGTTTTGTTTGATATATGAGTAATCGCATTGTATTTCGTGCGTCTTACTCTCCTACGTAATATTGACATTAAGCTACTTTGATAGGTGGACTGGAAAAGCCCAGAAACGACGCGGAGGCCCGGTGGGGCATGTTGACAAGTGTATAGAAATTAGAGCGGCTCTCGTATTGACTAATCGCATGGCCGAATGTCTGGGAAACCCGTGGAGCAGAAGGTAATCTTTCGTTTAGTGGATCGAGGTCAAAGCTGTATCTTTCAGGATAATGACCTCTGTGTCTTGATCTTGGTAGACGCTCATGTTTACTGCATGCGACGCTTCCAAGAAGACGTTGCCCCAGGCGTAGAGATCTACGGATCGAATGACGCCGGTCCCGTCACTTCGAAAATTGATCGTTGCGCACTACCGGTCCAGCACGAGATAAAAAGCATAAACAAGCACGTGCGCGAGCGTCGAACCTAGCAGAATAAGGCCCACAGAATCTCTACCCGAAGACTGCTCGTGGTCTTTTTTTTGTCAGAGTATTATGAATATATTAGGTCGAATTCTTAAAATCCTTCGATCCTTTGTACCTTGGGAAGAAGGCCATCGCGTTCGTTATACATATATGTACATAACTTTAGTCGTACTTCAGACTTGAGTCAGCTCTTGGGTGAAATTGACAGGTCTACTGAAAGCATTGACATTGACAGTTCCACGTATAAAGAATGGCTCCATCTGCTAAACAAGCGGCGTGTTTCCTCTACGCTCGCGCAAGCGAGACTTCCTCAGGTGTTACCGAAAATATTAGCGCACATTTGTCACTTGGCAAACTCTAACAGGCAGCCTGCTAGAATGACTGTTTTCGTAAGATTCCCGCAATTGTTTTGCTCGTTATGCAAATCGTGATAACAACGCGTTTAAACGGCTACCATTGTAAATTATCGTGTGTGAGACACAGAATCGCCCAGTGAGGCTTGTCGTTTGAGGAAACATCTGGAAACACTCGACTCTATGTATAGATCCGTGCGATATTATGGAAACAACGATCTCGATCCTAATCTAGAGGAGCAAATCATCATTTGGTCGAATAATGTGCGCAGGCTTCACCCAGTGCCGATTAGATTGGCTTCCATATTTTTCTCTTGGGTTAGAATCGAGGCAATTCTCAAATCCCACACTGACTCCTACCAAACATCTTTGGGACCTACTTCTCGCGAGATAGCGGCTTATCTTCGGTACTCGAATTGCGATAGAGCGTCGGTCCAGATGTAGCGTCAGAATCTGTATGTTTGCATACGGTAGTACTTACGGAGTAAGGTTCAATTATGAATAAAAAACGCGGAGTGATATTAATTTGTTCATTTATTGATACTACGCGCTAAGAAATTAAAAGTAGTCAGGCAAGATTCAGCAGTTCTGTGCTAGAATGCACCTGCCGTACTTATCGAGGACGTAGCCGTCCTTGCAGACGCAACCCTTGGTGCACATGTCCTGGAGATAAAACAGTCATTAGATAAACCGGCGGAAATTGCCTTGCTTTTTGACTCTCCGATAAAGCAAAGACTTACCAAACTCTGGAGAGCGCACATACGATCGGGGAACCTGCAGGTCTTCACGCAGAAGTTGGAGCAAGTGCTGTATTCCGCGTTCTGGCCGCACTCGAGATGTGGCCGGTCGAAAACTGAAAGTCGACGTTATCCGTTTAACCGATCGTTCTTAGCAATCGTTCCCGGCACGCATGCGAGATAACCGGCCGAGCTCTCGCCGACCAGCGAGCATCTGTGAAAATAGTGGCTACACGATTGCATATTATGAACGGCGATAATTTGATTTATTGTTTCAATCGCGCGCTTGTATCCCCGGGGATATTTTCTTACATACCCGAACGAAGCGCCTCGTGGAGTGCTTTGTCGTTTACTTACGCAGTCTTTTTAACCAGGGGAATGCCTTGTCGAATGGGCAGAAGATGGGTAGAATGCATCTGTCAAGGCTATCCCTGAAGTATCCCTGTTTGCAGTTACAACCAGGTTGGCACTAGAATTGGCAAAGAACGATAGTTTCAATATAATCTGTAACGAGGATTAGAATCTTAGAAGCTGGCATTCATTCTACTAACCACAATTCCATAGCACTTTGGAGGGTACGGTTGGTCGCATGATTTAGGGCAGAGTTCTTTACACTCTCCGTATTCTTCATTTCTGTTGCATATAATCGGGGGCTGTGGGGGGCCTACTGTGGGTGCGGAATTGATGGTGTCAGCGTCGCCTGCACGAGGAGTCACCACGTTATCTTTTGGAGCTGGAGTATTACTGATTTCCTCAACTGGTTTACTCTCTTCAGTTACTGCGCTTTCTTTAGGAGCAGCTGGCGTGCCTATAGGAACAGCAGTTGGGATCGGTGCACCGGCAGGCGGCGAGATTACTGGTCCCGAAGTAGAGCTTTCGTCAGGAATTGATCTATCTTCTGCTACGGGGCTTTTTTTAACGGCAGGTGGGGCGACTTCAGGAGCAGCAGTTGAGCTTTTATCAGCTATTTGTTTAGTATTCTTTGCTACGGGGCTTTCTTCGGCGGCAGGTGGGGCAACTTCAGGGGAAGCACTTGAGCTTTCATCAGCAATTTGTTTACTATCCTCTGCTACGGGATCTACTTTGGCGGCAGGTGAGGCAACTTCAGGGGAAGCACTTGAGCTTTCATCAGCAATTGGTTTACTATCCTTCGCTACGGGACTTTCTTCGCCGGCAGTTGGGGCAACTTCAGGAGAAGCACTTGAGCTTTCATCAGCAATTGGTTTACTAGCCTCGGCAACAGGACTTTCTTCAGGCGCAGAAGTCTTTGGATCTTCCGAAACTGGTTTACTCTCTTCAGCTACGGCACCTTCTTCAACGGCAGGCGGCGCAACTTCAGGAACAGTAGTTTTTGGTTCATCAACAGCAGTCGCGCCCTCGTCAATTGCCGGTTTAATATCCACAGCAGAATCAGGACTGTTCTCGGGGGCAGCAGTTTTTGGTTCATCAACAACAGCTACGCCATCATCAGTTACAGGTTGAATCTCTGCATCGTCATCAGGACCAGCTGAACTCCCAGGAGCAATCGTTGTTGCATCGTCAGCTGCAGCCCCATTTTCAGCGACAGGCTTTGCATCAGCAGGATCACTATCAGTGGCTGCTGGTGTGGTGGTCCCTGGGTTGATTTGTCTGGCTTCTCGCACTACTGTGTTGTCTTCGTCCACAGGTGCCTCCGGCTTCGCGACTGCCGGCGTTTTTTTTCCTAATCCGAGCGGTGATAGTACAGAGTTGAGGTCCAATTTAAGACCTAGGAGAGATAATCCTTGGGTAGCTGAAATCAGAGATCAGTGATTGGTTAGGCGATTAATCCATGTGTGTTAAAAGCTCGACTTAAGAATTGAAAACTCACGGGAGGAATGAACGACTAGCAGGCAAGCGACCAGTAAGCATAGTCGGAAATTCATTTTGCTCATCTGCTGAGCACACACCGGGCTCGATCTATCTGCTGGAAAAGCGTGCACTGCCGTTTCCGTTTTCTCACGTGCTTTTATATTCACCCCTGATTTCTTTAATGAGGAACTTTTTATCGCTCTCATTGGGCACACATTGTTTATTTATTTGCACGTGTGACCTCACACGCATCGCTTTGTTTCTGCGCCCGGCATGTTTCGGGCCGCGCCATGCACCTCCGCTGCATATCTCAGAATAAATATTGTCGGTTCATGGATACCTGCGCACATAAGTCCACCGGATTTGCAATAATAATCCAAGGTATTCGCCTTTAGGACACTCGCTCGTGCGACTGCCCTCTCGGAATCTGGTCGAAAACAGCGCAACAATAATATCCCTCGCCTAATAATATGTCCATTGGCCCCACAATATCCACGAATCTCGAAAACAATGGCAGCATTTAGACAACTGGGTACGTTTTTAGACAATCGCGATTCGCCTTCAGTACTATGGCACGTCGTCGCCCAAATCTGAGCGGAACAAACGGATTCCGGCTTCTTATTGTGTCCTGGTTGTTATCCGCCGACAGCTCGTACTCCTCTCTTGAAGATGGATAGCGATTAAGAGCAATCCGATCAAGTGTTCAATTGATCAGCGCCCCAATACAAAGCTAATAAAGCTTAATGACGTTTACGGACTGAGGCGAGTTTGCATAAGTGCGCATTGCTAATTATATTACCGGTTGAAATAATATTTGATGGTGCGTCAGGGATCACAATGGCAGTTTGAGCAGCCGACAGTTTTGTGTTTTTCCAAATTCCCAGGTTCTAGAGTCATTCAAGACACTTCCACTTCTGCCGCGTGATGAAAGATCCAATTACTTTCGGTGTATAAAGTAGAGTCATATGACAGATTCGCCTTTTTAAAAGCGGCGAACCGGGACGAGATAGTATCAACGATGTGCGTGTATAGAAATTAAACGTGGGATCAGATCTTATGTGGAGGGTACGGAGAGCAGTTGGGTGGTACAGTAAAGAATTGCGCCAGAAGTAGGATTAAAATTATTTATTTCTAACATTTTATAATAGCATTGTAACAATTAACAAATTCTACGAGGTAGAGGCGAAGTTCTCCTTCTGATCTTTTTCGAGTTCACTCAAGTTTGCCGGTGTCGTACAAGTACATTTTGACGAGATTAAGATGATCAGCACAGGTCATTTGGGACGCAAGCTCCAATGTTGTTCCTTAAGAAGCCTTTCCTACATTGGCAACCCATCTGGCATTGCTGTAAAAGATACCAATCGAATGTTTAGAATATGCTGACTTCTGTTAATCAGAAAATAGTCTACACTGTTAGTATTTACTCGGTCAAACACGTTGCACAATTAGAATAATAGATAAACAAGATACTAACGTAATTGCATGGACGCTGATGGACTCCCGCGCAACTGGGCTCGCAAGAAAGTCCGCACGTGACGAATTCTTCATTACCGCCACACTGTACCCCATAGGAACCTTAAAAGTCGAAAGCCACTCGTTAGATTTGTCCTTTCACCTTGTTGAACGCACTGATTAGAAAGTGATCAGTGATTCACAATGCAATAATCAAGGAAACGATGCGTTACGTTGTTCACTGAGGGAGAATACGGCGAGGACGACGAGGAAG
The DNA here is from genome assembly GCA_963675795.1 of Crossocerus cetratus. NCBI lineage: Eukaryota > Metazoa > Arthropoda > Insecta > Hymenoptera > Crabronidae > Crossocerus > Crossocerus cetratus. The sequence continues at coordinate 13,949,928 of OY776666.1, read as the reverse complement.
GCAAAGATGAGACGAGCCATGTCGATGTTTCGTTGTCGATTTGGTACTGGATGATCTCTGGATAGTCAGTAGTCAGTGGTCTGCTATGAGGACCTGTCGAGAGATCAGCTTTTATAGTTGACTGGGGCCGAAAAACGGTATAGGCACTTTGTACCGCGGCTATTCGGGGGCCTCCCTTTCTCTGGCGGATCTCCTTGTAGCTATCGCCTCTTACCCATCGGCCAACACGCGGCGATGCATCATGGTCAACCTGTAGTCCTTGAGCATAATGAATCGCGTAATTTTGTCTGTCAGGCCAAAGCAACTAGCTCGTCGGTGAGCGGCGTGGAGAATACGTCTTGTCTCGTCTCTTATGTTAGACGTACACGCGCGCCCGGAATACCCCGGGCAGTCGATACCGCCTTCTCTTCTCGGGAACTTCCTGAAAAATGTTGACACGTCTCTCATATCCCATTATGTTAACGAGCTTCCGAACGGAATACCAATTGGCTAGCTTGGACTTATGAATATTAATTCCTTCGCTCTGCCTTCGTTACACGCGCCCGGCTATTCGACTGATTTGTCGCCAGCAAAAATCACTCGGAAATCGTAATCGAGTCTTGGCTTTTGATTCAACAAGCATTGCTAGAGGAAATAGTGCGAATACGTTTACATTTTAAGTTGTGCGCTCCTTGAATTACACACTTCACAGTCAGGGTACATCAACGCACTAAAATTAAACTACGTATGAGGCTATAACTTATCTAATATGATTTGTCAAGTGCTAAGTCGAATCATTATCAAAGAACCAAGCGATATACTCATACCCAGTCTAATTGATCTAATTTATTTAGGCGTATCTTGACTGTCAAGTTTATAACTCAAGAAATGCTTAAGCCAAATTCAGCTAAAGAACTAAAATGACATAAGCAAGCAATGATCATAGACAGCAAGTACTGACAATAGCAAACCCAAAACTATAAGCAAGTACTGACTTACATCATTTTAGCTCTTTAGCCTAAGCGTTCCTTAACAATTCCTTACCTCCGAACTTAACAGTCAAGATGCACCAAAATCAATGAGATAAATTAGACTGCGTATAAATATGTCGCTTGGTTAATTGTAAATCATTTGATTTAACACTTGACAAGTCATATTAGGTAAGCTATACCCTCATATGCAATCCAATTTTGTTGTATCCGGATTGTCAAGTGCTTTCAAGGAGCGCACAACCGTTAATATTGAAGTTTTCTATAACCAAGTACTGCTTTTCATATGCTACACACTTGACAATTACCAGGTACAGCGGTTTGTGAAACACGCACTTGACACTTCTGGTATCATTTCATAATTCGCAATAATCACAGGATCACAGGGACAGGGTAAGTACAGTATAGTTTTTTTATTATTGAATCTGAAATATAATAAAATTGGACTATATCACATAACCATCATCGTTGACACATACCCAGCCATGGCATAACAAATGTGTCGGTGTAAAACCATGATCTTTGCACAGCACTCCGCAGCACTTCCCAGTGGCGCATCATGATAAATCTTAATCCGCCTTGTTTTTAGCACTAGAGAAAATTCATATCTCCTGAACAACCGAACCGATTCGCTTGATTCTTGGCACATTAGATTCAGAAAAATAATTAATGAAATACAAAGTTCGTAAATAAATCCTCGGAGCTGTAACTTTTGCATAAATGAAGGCGAAAGTTTGGTAACTATGGATAACAGCTACATTTCGGGATACTATAGCCTCGGCTGTTGCGCGCCGTACTGTCATATATTCATATATGTATATTATGGTGAGGGGACTACTACTTAGCGCGAGAATCTACCGAGTCTCCTGATATGACTTTCGTCACGGGTGCTTCCCCGTCCTTTGTAATAGGTGTCATTCACTGCGATTAATTAAGAGGCTATATAGTCTCGCCTCGCGACTTACGTGTTTTTTCCGTCATATACATACACCGATAAGATAAGTTTTTTCGGCAACGCCTGGACGAAGTCGAGTTTATTATCATTAACGACTACGTTTACATTCGGTATGACCTCTTCGACATGCGATACAAGGAAATGTCGGGAATCGCAGTGCGTCTGTTAGTAGAGAAATGAAGTTCTGGGTCTGGAAATGGGATCTAGTGTTGATCGGTCGCAGGGATTTATGAAAAGAAACAGGTTTATTTGTCGGTATGATAGTTGAGGCTTTATTCGCAGTGTTATAAAACAATTCGTGAATATTTTAGTTTTTGTAATTCAGATCGATGTGTAAGTACGAATTGCAGGTTTTCTTTAGCACTTTTCAGGTGGTATACAACCATCGCCCTTATCACTGAGAACATGGTTAGGCTTACATTGACATCGTGGGACACATTGCTGCGAAAAAAACCGAAATTCAGTTTCTAATTAATTTCAAACTGCATTCAAGCAGTTGAGGGCAGGTATACGTACCATTGTGCAGTACTGATGTGGACGAGAGTTACAGCTTCGAGGGCAGGCCGAGCCGCAACTATTCCATACCATATTCTCCGGGCACTCATCACCCTGTAGCTGGGCGTCTGCGAACACATATTATTATATTACAATTCGGGAGAGTAAACTTAGTATACGCTGAATAGAAAAATCTTACCAGCGACGAGCAGCGCTGCGATGACAAAGATTAGGGCGAGGAAAACGCGAGCCATTGCGATCTACTTGCACGAGAGCTGATAAGGAAACAACCAAGTTTTGTCTTCGTCTCTTCCTTTTATACAAACGTCAATGTGTACGCAATTAGTAATCTTCCAATGCGGCTCGCCCAGTTGGTTTTTCCCTCTTGTATCTGCTCACGCCCGACTTACTTCGACTCGCAATAACGTGGCTAATCGGGAAGAAAATAAATCCAACCTTATCAAAATATATTTAATAGCTTGACTGTACTGCATGATTTTACTCTTCCGGGAAGTGCCTGGATGGCAGGTCTCAACTGATTAATTTCACTCCTCATTTTTTCTGAATTGTGGTCGCTTAATACTTGCGTTACCTATACTCAGGAATCAAAACAATTGCAAAACAATTTTTGTAGTAAAAGCGTACATTTTTATCGCAGTTGCAGTGCTTGGCTGGGAATTGGATTTTTTGCTGGTGTGACATGATGGTTTAGGAAAGGAAACACATTTATTTATCTATACTATTTTTCGGTTTTTTATATTCCACTTTATTTAACGTAAGCATTTTTTATTCGGACTGACGGCAATCGTTATGAACTGAAGGCTTCCTTTAACACTGGTCAATTGGTATACAAAATCCGCGACCTTTTCGGGTGAGAACATATCCTTTCTTGCATTGGCATCCTATGTAACATTGCTTGGGAAACAAAATGAAGAAATTAGTTCGTAATTCACTTGAAATTGCGTACCAACAGTTAAGAGTTAATTGTAAGATGCATGGATACGTACCTTACTGCAAGGTTGACCTGATGGATTAGCGCAGGTGGACGGGCAAGCCCTACCACACGAAGTCCATTCCTGATTTTTCGGGCACCGCCATTGGGCATCTGGTGAAAAATATTTATCGCATTTAATATTTTCATAATAATTTCTTCATTGTTTAATAGTAAACTTAGCAAGAGATGGATAATAAAGTTCTTACTAGCAATGAGCACCATTGAGATGAAGAGGATTAGAGCAAAGAGTGGACGAGCCATTGCGATCTACTTAGACGAGTACTGATACTGGTACAACCAAGTATGTTCTTCAATTCTCTCTTTTATACAAATGGCAATGTGTACGAAATGAACTATCTTTCAAAGCAGTTCGTCACAGTTAGTTTTTCCCATTGTATGCACTTCGCGCTCGACTTGCTTCGTCTTACAATAACGTCGCTAATCGCGAAGAAAGAAGAGACGCACCTGACCAAACCCGATTTCATAGCTTGTCTCTTTTACATGACCTTACTCTACTGAGAAGTTTCTATATGACTCATGCATTACATTTTTCCATGATTTGTTCCTGGCTCTGATGTACAAATTTTGAGATTTTACAGATTCTAACTTTAGAATAGTTGACAGTGGAACCTGGACAACAGTAGTGGGAAACAGTTCTTGTAGTGAGCGTTCTCTTTAACACAGTTGCATTACCTTGCCCTGAAGTGGTATCTAGTTCCGATATAATGTAGGGATTTACGAAAAGAAACACGTTCGTGCATCGGTATAGTGCATGCAACGGTATTTTATTTGACATAGTATTACCATATATTAACATAAGTGTAAGTATTCATAATTCGAATCGATATTTCATTAGGAAAAGCAGACACTTCCTTCTTACTGAGGTTTTTCACAATCTGCTTCGTTTACACAAACCAGCTGATTGTTGAGAAAGTCTCCAGGCTTAGTGCATTTACAGCCTGTAATGCATACCTGTAAAGTAAAATCGAAAATTACCGCTGTAGTTAAGTTTGACCGGAGCCCAAACTGTGAAGGACTGATTGTAAGATTCAAGGATACGTACTCCAGTTCCATCTGTAGCGCATTCTTTGAATATGTTGGCATACGGGCGATAAACGCAGTACATTTTACAGGCCGAACCACATTCAGTCCATACTTGACCTTCCGGGCACTGACGGTTGGCGCCTAACGGGAAATATGTATCACATTTAGTATTTCAATGATGATTTATCCATTTTTACGAGTAAACTTAGCGAGAGATGGATAATAAAATTTTTACTATTAACAAGCACCACCGTCACCAGGAGGATTAGAGCGAAGAGTGCACGAGCCATTACGATTTACTTCAACAAGTGCTGATACTTGAACGAGTGCTGATACTGGTACAATGAAATATGTTCTTCGACTCTCTCTTTTATTCAAATGCCGATGTGTATGCAATGGACTATCTTTTGAAGCAGCTCGTCATAGTTATTTTTCCCCATTGTATGCACTTCACGCTCGACTTGCTTCGCCTTACAATAACGTCACTAATCGCCAAGAAAAGCACTCCATCTGACAAAAATAGATTAATAGCTTTTTTATATGAATATACTTTACTGAGAAGCTTCTGTGAGAATCAATCATGAAGTTTGTCCCCAGTTTTCATCTGGGTCTGATCTACGAATCTTGAGGTGGCTAGTCAAGAGTGGATATTCGGTAGACTGTAACTCCAGTCTAGTTTACAGTGGAACTTCGACAGCAGCCATGTGAAACAGTTGTTTTTCTAAGCGTTTTATTTAGCACAGTTACAGTACTTTGCCGGAAAATGGGATCGATTATTGATGTGAGGTGGGGGATTTATGAAAAGTCCAGACGTTCATTCATCGATATAGTGTTTGAAACGATATTTCATTAACACAGTATTATACTCCATTAGCATAAGTGTAAGTTTTTATAATTCTAATCGATGTTCCATTAGGAATAGCAGACACTTCGTTCTTACATAGGTTTTTCACAGTCTGCTTCTTTTACACAAACCACGTCATTGTTGAAAATGTATCCAGGCTTGCATTGGCAGCCTTTAAGGCATACCTGTAAAATAAAATAAAAAATTAAGATTGTTGTTAAGTTTAACCGGAGCCCAAACTGTAAAGGACTGATTGTAAGATCCAAGTATACATACTCCAGTTCCATCTGTAGCGCACTGCGGCAAGTATGTATACGGGCGGAAAAGGCAGAATGTTTTACAGATCGAACCACAGTCATTCCATACCTGACCTTTCGGACACTGCTCGGCGCCTAATGGGAAATATTTATCATGTTTAGTATTTCAATAATGATTTATTTATTTTTCAGGAGTAAACTTAGCGAGAAATGGATCATAAAATTCTTACTATTAACAAGCGCCACCGTCACGAGTAGGATTAGAGCAAAGAGTGCGCAAGCCATTATGATTTACTTGAATGAGCGCTGATACTGGTACAATGAAGCATGCTCTTCGACTCTCTGTTTTATACAAGTGCCAATGTGTATGCAATTAACTATCTTTCGAAGCGACTCGTCATAGTTATTTTTTCCCACTGTACGCACTTCACGCTTGATTTGTTTCGCCTTACAATAACTTCACTAATCGCAAAGAAAAGCAATCCATCTTACAAAAATAAATTTAATAGCTCTTTTATATGACCATACTCTACTGTGAAGCTTCTGTGTGACTGTGTCATGAAATTTGTCCACAGTTTTCGTCTGGGTTTGATCCAGAATCTTGCGGTGGCTAGTCAAGAGTTAAAGTCGAGATTCGGCAGACTGCATAACTTCAGTCTAGTTTACCGTGGAACCTCGATAGCAGTAATGTGAAACAGTCTTTTTTAAAAGTGTTTTCTTCAACGCAGGTACTGTACTCTGCCGCAAAGGGGGATCTTGCGCTGATGAGATATAGGGATTTACGAAAAGAAACATAACATTCATCGATATAGGGCGTAAGATGTTATTTTGGTTAACATTGTATTACAATACATTAACATAAGTGTAAGTTTTTGCAATTCGAATCGTTGTCGCATTAGAAATAGCAGACACTTCCTTCTTACATAGGTTTTTCACAGTCTGCTTCTTTTACACAAACTACGTTATTGTTGAAAAAGTATCCTGGAGTGCATTGGCAGCCTTTAATACATGCCTGTAAAATAAAATACAAATTACGGCTGTAGTTAAGTTTAACCGGAGTCGAAACTGCGGGAAGGACTGATTGTAAGATTCAAGGATACGTACTCCAGTTCCATCTGTAGCGCACGCCGGTCTGTCGGTAAACGGACGAAAAACGCAGTACATTTTGCAGAGGGAACCACAGTCATTCCATACCTGACCTTTCGGACACTTCTCGGCGCCTAATGGGAAATATTTATTATGTTTAGTATTTCAATAATGATTTATTCATTTTTGAAGAGTAAGCTTAGCGAGAAATGGATAATAAAGTTCTTACTATTAACAAGCGCCACCGTCACGAGGAGGATTAGAGCAAAGAGTGCGCGAGCCATTATGATTTACTCGGATGAGCGCTGATGCTGGTACAATGAAACATGTTCTTCGACTCTCTCTTTTATACAAATGCCAATGTGTATGCAATTAACTATCTTTCGAAGCGACTCGTCATAGTTATTTTTTCCCATTGTACGCACTTCACGCTTGACTTGTTTCACCTTACAATAACGTTGCTAATCGCAAAGAAAAGCAATTCATCTTATCAAAATAAATTGAATAGCTTTTTTATATGCCCATACTCTACTGTGAAGCTTTTGTGTGACTGAGTCATGAAATTGGTCCAGTTTTCGTCTGGGTTCAATCCAGAGTCTTGCGGTGGATAGTCCAGACTTATACTCGAGATTCGGCAGACTGCATAACTTCAGTTTAACTTACCGTGGAACCTTGATAGTAGTAATGTGAAACAGTTTTTTTAAAAGTGTTTTCTTCAACGCATTTACAGTACTTTGCCGCAAAGTGGGATCTTGCGCCGATGTGATATAGGGATTTACGAAACAAAATATAACATTCATCGATATAGGGCGTCAGATGTTATTTTGGTTAACATTGTATTACAATACATTAACATATGTGTAAGTTTTTGCAATTCGAATCGATGTCGCATTAGAAATCGCAGACACTTCCTTCTTTCTAACTTTTTTCACATTGTTCTTCTTTTACACAAACAAGTTTGTTATTGAAAATGTATCCAGGCTTGCACTGGCATTTACTAACGCATACCTGTAAAATAAAATCAAAAATTAAGACTGTAGTTAAATTTAACCGGAGCCGAAACTGCGTGAAGGACTGATTGTAGAACTCAAGGATACGTACTCCAGTTCCATCTGTAGCGCACTCCGGTCTGTCGGTAAATGGACGAAAAATGCAGTACATTTTGCAGAGCGAACCACAGTCATTCCATACTTGATCGTCCGGGCACTGCGGGGCAGCTAATGGGAAATATTTATCATATATAGTATTTCAATAATGAGTTATCCATTCTTCACAAGTGACATTAGCGAGAGATGGATAACAGAATTCTTACTATTAATGAACACCACCATGACGAGGAGGATTAGAGTGAAGAGTGCACTAACCACTGCGATCTATTCGGATGAATGTTGATACTGATACTATGAAATATGTTCTTTAGTCGCGCCTCCACTATGCTGCTTGGCAATGCCGGCGGCACTTCATCGCATGGGACCCAGGCAACAAAGTGCGGCTAAAGTCCGGTGGCACTGCCAAATGGCATAGTGGAGTTGCGCCTTTCGACTCTCTCTTTTATTTTATAAAAATGCCAATGTTTATGTACACAATTTGTTATCTTTCCAAACAGCTCATCATAGTTGTTTGTTCCCATTGTGTGCACCTCAGGCACGACTTACCTTACAATAACGTCGGTAATAGCGAAGAAAAGCAATCGATTCTACCAAAATTCATTTAATATCTTTTTTATATACCCCTACTGTACCGAAAAATTTCTGCGTAACTCAATCATTAAATCCGCCTCTAATTTTTGTCTAGGTCTGATCCACGAATCTTGAGGTGACTGTCAATCAAGAGTCAAAGTGGAGATTCGACTGATTCTAATTCCGGTCTAGTTTACAGTGGAACCTCGATAACAGTAGTGACAAACAGTTGTTGCAGTAAACGTTTTCTTTGACACAGTTGCAGTACCTTGCCGCAAAATGCGATCAAGGTCTGATATGATATACGGATTTACGAAAAGAAACACGTTCATTTATCGGTATAGGGCATTAGATGTTATTTTAGTTAACATATTATTACCATACATTAAAACAAGTTTTTGCAATTCGACTCGATGTCGCAATAGGAATACCAAACACTTCCTTCTTACTAACGTTTTTCACATTGTTCCTCTTTTACGCAAACAAGCTTGTTGTTGAAAATGTATCCAGGCTTGCATTGGCATTTACTAACGCATACCTGTAAAAGCAAATAAAAAATGAAGACCGTGTAGTCAAGTTTAACCGGAGCCAAACTGTGAAGGAATGATTGTAAGATCCAAGGATACCTACTCCAGTTCCATCTGTAGCGCATTCTGGCCTTTCGGTAAATGGCCGAAAAATGCAGAACATTTTACAGAGCGAACCACAGTCATTCCATACTTGATCTTCCGGGCATTGCTCGGCGCCTATTGGGAAATATTGATCATATTTAGTATTTCAATAATGACGTATCCATTTCTCGTCAGTATACTTAGCGAGAGATGGGTAACAAAAGTCTTACTTTTAACGAACACCACCGTAGCGAGAAAGATTAGAGCGAAGAGTGCGCGAGCCATTGCGATGCAATTTGATGAATACTGGTACTTGGACGAGTGTTGATACTGGTACAATGAAATATCTTCTTCGAATCTCTCTTTTATACAAAGCCCAATGTGTACACCATTTGTTATCTTTTAAAACAGCTCGCTATATATATATATTCCATTGTAAGGACTTCACGTTTGCCTTGCTTCGCCTTGCACTAACATCGCTAATTCCGAAGATAAGCAATCTATCTTATTTAAATTGAGTTATTAACTTTTTTATGACCTTTCTTTACTGAGAAGTTCCTGTGTGACTCAATTATTAAATTCGTCCCCAATTCTTTTCTGGTTCTTATCAAGGAATTTTGCGTTAGCAAGTTAAGAGTGAAGGTGAAGATTCGACAGATTCTAGTTGAAAGTCCAGTTTCAAGAGACACCTCCGCAGCAATAGTGCAAAACAGTTGTTGTCGTAAGCGTTTTCTTTAACACAGTTGCAGTACTTTGCTGGAGAATGGAATATATTGCTGATGTGTGTACGTGTCGTAGGAATGTACGAAAAGAAATAAATTTATTTATTTATATAATGTTTTGGACACCATTTTATTTAACATAGTATTACAATGAGCAAACATAGGCATAGGTTTGTATAATTGGAACCAACGTCTCCTTAGGAACAGCAAAGCCCTCCCTTAACACTGATTCGGTTTAACACAAACACCTTCGCTTTTGAGAACGTATCCAGGCTTGCATCGGCATCCCTCTATGCATAACTGTAAAGAAAAATCAAAGACTCAGTCTTAAGTTAATTTTAAATTGAGTGCAAACAGTTAATGAGTCATTGTTGGATTAAAAACTACGTACTCCCATGCACTTCCCGGGCTTTCCATGCGGGTGAGAGGTGCAGGTTTGTGGACAGGCCGTGGCACAAATAGACCATTCTTGATTTTCCGGGCATTGTTGCTGATCGTCTAGTCGAAAATAGTTACCACGTTTAGTATTTTAAAAACAATTTCTTCTTTTTATTTATAATAAATGTAGAATGAGATGAATATTAAAAATCTTACTTGCGGCTAACGCCATTGTGACGCAGAAAATTAGAGCGATGAAGACGCGTGCCATTGCGATTAACTTTGAGGAGTACTGACACTGATTCAATAAAGTTTTTTCTTTGACTCGTCCTTTTATACAAATGCCAATGGGTATGCAATCTGTTATCTTTCAACCCGGTTGCGGCCATAATGATTTTTTCTCATTGTATACACTTCACACTTGACTTGCTTCACTTTACAATAACATCGTTAATTGCGAAGAAAAGCAATTCATCTTATTAAAATAGGTTTATTAACTTTTTATACAACCGTACTCTTCCACGAACTTCCTGTATAACGCAGCCATTAATTCTGCCCCGATGCCCCCCTTTCTAGTCTTTAGTCCGAAAATACCGGAAAGTATCGGCTCAGAAGTACAGGTGGGGATTCGACAGGTTCTAACTTCAGTTTGCAGTAGGGTTCGCAGTGGAGTCTCTACAACAGTAATCCGAAACTACTCTAGGAACAAGCGTTTTCTTTAACACAACTGCAGTACTTACTGGGAAATTGTTTCTAGTGCTGATGTGTCGTAAGGATTTACGGGAAAAAACAAATCCATTTATCAATTTTAATACTTGAGACACCATTTAATTTGACATACTATTACAAAAGGTTACATAGATATAACTTTATATGATTGAAACTGACGTCCCATTAGGAACAGGCGCTTGCCTTAACACTGGTTTGGTTTCACACAATCACCGTTTTTCTTGACAAGGTATCCACTCTTGCATTGGCATTGCTTGATACATGCCTGTACTGCAGCGCACGGCAGACCCCGGGGATGGGTGCAGGTTTTTGGGCAGATCAGGCCACAGTCGGTCCATTCCTGATTTTTTGGGCACGGTTGCTTGGCGTCTAGTTACAAATATTTATCGCGTTTAATGTATTTCAACAATAAGTTCTTAATTTTTTTCATAGTAAACTTAGCGAGAGATGAATAACAAAATTCGTACCAGCAGCGAATACCATTGCCATGAGGAGGATTAGACCGTAGAGTGCGCGAGCCATTGCGATCTAATTTGACGAATGCTGATGCAGGTTTAATGAAGTATTTTCTTGAAACTCTCCCTTTTATTCAAATGCGAATGTGTACGCAATTAGCGATCTCTCAAAGCGGCTCGACATAGTTACTTCTTCCCATTGTATCCACTTCACGCTTGACTTGTTTCGCATTACAATAACGTCGCTCATCTCGAAGAAAGGCAATGCTCAATACTAAAATAGAATTAAAAGCTCAATTTTTTTGCGTGACCTTACTCAACTGAAAATCGGCCATTACATTTGCCCTCATATTTTTTCTGGTTTCTAATCCCCGAATCTTGGGGTAGCTAATCAAGAACTCAGGAGTGAAGGCGGACGTTGAACGTGATCCAACTCCAGGCTAATTCACAGTGGAAATACCGTAGGAGCAACGCGAAAAAGCAGCTACAATGCTTGACCGACCAACCGCCAGAGCTAATCAAACATAAAAGAGACAAAAAATATACAAGATGAATTCAGAATCTCCTTCTTTTTCTCAGTCGGTTAAAAAATGGAATTTATTTCTGATTCAACATGAGGATTTACGTACGCGGGGAAGGAGGGAGGGGGTAGGTTACTTTTTCCTTGTAATGCGTGAGACGCAACTTTATTTAACGTAGTATAACAAGAACCATGCAATGTAATTTGAACCAACGCGTTGTCTCATTAAACAATTCTTCTAACACTTGTCTGCTTTTATACATTTACCACTGCTGTTGACAAGGTATCCCTTCTTGCATTGACATCTTGCAACACAAACCTGTACCATAAAATGAAAAATTTAGATCCTAGCTAAATTTACACTGATTCCAAACAGTTATGGACTAATTGTAAGGGATAAGGATACGTACAGCAGCACAGACCACATATGGCTCGGCACAGGTGGGTGTGCAGGGCGAGCCACACTCCAAATATTCTTCATTTTGCCCGCACTTTTTCTGGGCGTCTAGTGGAAAATATTTATCGCATTTAGCATTGCAAAAATAATTGTTCAATATTTTCGAAAAGGAAACTTGGCGGGAGGTCGCAACACAAAATACTTACCAGCGACGAGTACCATTGCGGTGACGAGGATTAGGACGGCAATTATGCGAGCCATTGTGATGTACTTGGATGATGATCGTTAGTAAGAGGACTATGCTGTCGCCTCCCATGCGTTCCTTTTATACAAATTCCAATGTGGAACGACGTACCATCTTTCGAGGCTGCTCGTGTCAGTTGGTTCTTCCGTATCATGCATTTCGTGCTCAATGGGTAAACATCGTAGCAAGGCCGCGGATTGCAAAAAAATAAACCTACTTTATCAAATATGTTTTATGGTAATTCCGTGTTGTAGCTATCACGTCGTGAAGTTTATCCCTATTTCTTTCGGACTTTCGACTAGCGAATCCTCGGCGTAGAGTTTCGAAAGATTCTCACTCGAACCCACTAGTCAGGAATGAAATTTCGACGGTAGCAGTGCGAAAAACCTGTCAAGCATTTTATTTCACAAAGTTGCAATATATTTGGCCTGAAAATGAAATGTTTGGTGGTGTGTCGTAAGGGTGAAAGAAAACAAATAGATTCATTTATCTATTCATATAATACTTGAGACGTCGCTGTATTTAAGGTAGCATTACAATAGACCAATAAAAGTATCTTTGTAATTTGAATCGACGTATCATTATGAACCATATACTTCTTTTAACACTTCCGAGGATGTACACAGACACCTTTTCTTTTGAGAACGTAGCCAGGCTTACATCGGCAGCCACTAACACAGGACTGTAAAAAAATTAAAAATCGATTCTGATGTTAATTTTAGGACGAGTTCGATACAATATTTACGTTAAAATACATACCGTAGGGCAGACCCGTGTTCGATTGGTGCAGGTGGGTTGGCAGACCGAACCACAATCAGTCCATTCTTGATTGTTCCTACATCCTGGCCGTATTGTAGCGTCTAGTGGAAAATACTCATCGCATTTATTTAGTATTTCAATAATATTTCCTGAATTTTTGTAATGATAAACTCAGAGAGAAATAACTAATAAAATTCTTACTAATAGCGACAAACGCCATTGCGATGAGGAGAATTAGAGCGTAGAGTGCGTGAGCCATTGCTATCTAGTTGGACGTGGACTGATACTGAAGCAGTTTGTCGACTCCCCCTTTTATACAAATGCCAATGTGTGCGCTATTCGTGAACTTTTAGGGGCTCGACGTGGATAGTTTTTCCAATCGTGTGCGCACTTGTCACTTTATTTACTCTGCCTTACAATGACGTCGCCAATAGCGAGAAAAATAAATCCATCCCAGTAAAAGAAATACAATAGCTCTTTTGTATCACCTTATTTTACCGACAACTTTCTCTATGCCACACTCATTAAATTCCCCCCCAATTTTGTTCTGGTTACTGACCACCGAAACTTGGGGGAGCTCTCTTACTTTAACAGAAAAAAGTTATTGCGGTGTTTTTTTTCACACTGCTGCAATGCTTGACCGGAGAATGGGATACGTTTCTGATGCGACGTGGGGGGATTTACGAAAATAAATACATTTATTTAATGTTTGTACTGCGCGAGATGCTACTTTATTTAATGTAGTACAACAATAGCCATGTAATGTAATTCAAAACGACGCCTCAGAAACCGCAGAGTGTTCCTTTAACACTGATGTGGTCTTACACAGTTACCACTGTTGTTGAGAAGGAATCCGTTCTTGCATTGGCATCTTGCAACACAATACTGTCAAACAAAATTAAAAATGTAAACTTTCGTTAATTTTTTACTGAGTCCAAACGGTTATGGACTAATTGTACGACAGAAGGGTACGTACGGTGGCGCAGAATGGTTGCGGTACGGCACAGCTTGGTGGGCATGGCGTGCCACATTCCTTATATTCCTGATTTTGCCCGCACCGTTGCTGGGCGTCTAATAGAAAATATTTATCGCATTTATTAACACTTTCTTAAACTTTTCAAAAAGCAAACTTAGCGAGATATATTCAGGACAAGAGACTTACCAGCGACGAGCACCATTGCGGCGACGAGGATTAGGGTGGCGATTATACGAGCCATTGCGATGTACTTGAATGATCGTTGTAAGAAAACTGTACAGTTGCGTCCCGTGGCATTCTTTTATACAAACTTCAATGTGTCGATTCCTCGATATCTGGCACTGCGTGCCGAACGTGCTTCGCAACGCAATAACGCAGCGGATCGCGAGAAAAAAGCACCTTATTAGAATATATTTATGGGTTGGGTGCATTTCATTTTATTGGGGGGGGGGCATTCTGTCTGTTAGCTATGACCTCATGAGAATTTCCTGCATTTTGACGGGCAAATTCTTGGGTGCCTCTTCAGAAGGCAAGGTGAAACCTTAATAGACACACTCGAAGCTAGCCCACAGTAAATCTTTGACGGTACCTTTATTGCATACAGTTGCAGTACTTGATCGGAGAATGATGGGTGGTGTCGTAGGGGTTTACGAAGAAAAACGGATTCATTTATTCATACAATACTTGATATGCCACTTTATTTAACGTAGCATTACAATAGCCAAACATAGGTGTAAGTTTTTGTAATTCGAATTGACATCTCACTAGGAACAGCAGACACTTGCTTTAACACCAGCGAGGATTTACACAATTATATTTACTTTTACTTTTAAGAATGGAACCAGGCTTGCATTTGCATCCCTTAACACAATACTGTAAAACAAAATCAAATATTTAGACTGTAGCTAAGCTTAATCGTAATCCAAACAGTTATGGACTAATTGTAAGACGGAAGAATACGTACAAAACCGCAGACCGGACTCCGGTTGGCGCAGGTGGGTGGGCAGGGCGAACCACAATTAGTCCATTCTAGACCGCGTGGACACGTTACGCGTCCTGTTTATCGCGTTTAAAAATTTCAATAACAATTTTTTCAGTTTTTAAAAGAGTACCTTCGATGAGGGATAGGTAATACAAAATCCTTACCAGCGACGAGCACCATTGTGGTGACGAGGATTAGGGCGACGATTACGCGGAACATAACGATTTGTTCGGGTGGTTGCTGGTAAGGGTAAGGAGACGTCTGTGGTTACCTACCGCGTTTGGCTTTTATACAAATGCCAATGTGAAAGCAGACACTCACCTTTCAGTGCTACTCGTTTCAGTTAGTACTTCCGCATCGTGCACTTCGTGTTCGACTTGCTTCCCATTGCAATAACCCCGTTAATCGCGAAGAAAATAAACCTACTTTACCCAAATATTTTTTGTAGTGGGAGCAGATTACGCAATCTTATTGTACCCGAAATTCCCGTATCATAGCTACCAAGAGTTTAAAGTCACTTCGAATTTTGTCTGGCAATATTTTTTCGAGGACTTTTTTCTCACGCCAATTCTTTGGCAGAACTTATTCCACAGTGGAGCTTCGACGGTAACAGTGCGAAAAAGCTGTATAAGCAAACGTTTTCTTTCACACAGTTATAGTACTTGTATAGATTAATAAATAATCGAATAATAATATAGATTAATAAAAAGAAACAGGTTCATTTATTAATGCAGTGCTTGACATGCCTCTTTGTTTAACATGATATATCAATTCCAGAACATAAGTGTAAGATTATTTGTCATTCGGGAAAATGATGGCGCCCTCGCACTCGCTGTATGGTATACAAAAACCGTTGCCGTTGTAAACATATCCAGCTTTACATTGACATCCCTTAACACATACCTGCAAAGTAAAATTAACCATTAAGACTGTAGTTAATCTGAAACAGAGTCCAAACAGTCATTGAATAATTGTAAGATTCAAGGATACGTACTGTAGCGCAGATCTGATCCGGTCTACTAAGGCAGGTTCTTGGGCACGCTGAGCCACATTCATTCCATTCCTGATTTGGTGGGCACCGGTCTGGGTCCTGTCCCTGTCCGCCTGCGCACAAATATTTGTTATAGCGCAATACACGAAACTAAACTTAGCGAAAAACAAACAATAAAAGATCCTTACTTGCGGCCAGCACCATTGCTGCGAAGAGAATTAGAGCGACGAGTTGGCGAGCCATTGTGACTTACTTGGACGATCACTCGTTCGGTGACTATGTATTGTTTGGCCTGTGCCTACCTTTTATACAAACGCCACTATGGAATCCATAGTATGGATTCGTATGCCTATTTTGCAAGCTTGTTCGTATCAGCTGGCACTTCCGTATCATTTCGTGCTCAACTTGCTCCAGATTTATGCGAACATGCAGTTATTGTTTGCAGCGCAATAACACCGCTAATCGCGGGGAAAATAAACGCACTTTATCAAAATATATTTGATATTTTGTGCACATTACGTGACTCCACTTTACTCGGAAGTTACCGTATGGCAGCTGTCATGTCATTAAATTTACTCTGAATACTTTCTGACTATGTGTTGGTGGCCGAATCTTAGAGTAGTTCGTGTGGATCTAAAGTGGATATTATATTGATTATGATTTTTATATATATATATATAGATGATTCGACTACAGTCCACAGGGGAACGCCAGAAAGAGCTGGCAAAGTAAGCGTTTCTTCACGGAGTTGGAGTTCTCGAACAGGTAATGGGATTTAGTGTATCAGATATATCAGATTTGCGTAAAGAAACTAGTACATTTATCGATGTAATACTTGAAATGCCTCTTTATTTAACGTATTATGACAATACACCAATGTAAATGCAAGGTATTGAAATTCAGATCGCCGTCCCTTTAGCAACTTTCTTGTTTTAACACTCCCTAATGTGAACACATTTGCCGTCTGGGCCGTGCTTGGAGAGAACAAATCCTTCCTTACATTGACACCCTATTACGCATTGCTGTGAAATGAAATACAAAAATTAGTCTGCGGTACATTCAAAATTGCATTTGAACTGTTTGGAACTAATTGTAATGGAACGAAACCTACTTTGGTGCATCTCTGGGGCGTACCGATAGGAGTGTCACAGGTATTTGGGCAGGCAGTACCACAGCTCTTAAATACCATATTCTCCGGGCACTCATCACCCTGAAGCTGGGCAGCTGCGGACAAGTATTTTGTTATATTACAATATAAGAAACTAAAGTTAATTAACGAAGAACAACAAATTCTTACTAGCAACGTGCACCATTGCGACGACGAGGACGAGAGCGAAGAATGCGCGACCCATTGCGATTTACTTGTGTGATTTCTGGTAAAAAAGACTATGTAGTTTTGATTTCGCATTTTCCTTTTATACAAACGGCAATGTGGGCGCATATGCTCCTCTTTCAAGGTTGCTCGTATAAATTGGTACTTCCGTATGACACACAGTTCGTGCTCGATTTACTTTGCATCGCGGAAAACATACTTCCCCTTTATCAGCATTTGATTTTCCCAAAACAATAAAATGTAAAAAAGCCGGATGAATAGATATACATGACAGCCAATTTGCATCTCTAACATTAACAATAGCCGGCAGCCCATTGATTAATTGTCAGATATAGCAGCGACGTCCACGTCGGTGGTCGAATTGAAAAAGCAACATTGATAAGGCTGAATCTTAAAAAGTTTCCTCTTGACACGAGTTTCCTCTTGATTCGTACCCCACAACGAATAAATCAATTAAATTTTGTCCCCATTTTTCCTGTCGTTCGGCGGCTGAATCCTCGAAGTAGAGATTTGATAGATTGGGTCTTGACTACGATCAACAGTCGAACCCCGACGGTAATAATGTGAAAAGGTTGCCGCGGTAACCGTTTCTTTCACAGGGTCAGAGTAGTTGGTTAGGGAATGGGCAGTCTAGTGCAGGGGTTTGTGAAAAAAAAACAGGTTCATTTATCGGTGTAATTATTGCAACGGCTGTTTATTTAACGTAATATAACAATACACTGACATGAGTGTAAGTTTTTGGACACCAGATCGACGTCTCATTAGAAACACTCCTGAGGTTGAACACATTTGGCACCCTCGCCATACTTGTTAAGAAGGTATCCAGGCTTGCATCGGCACCCTGACGTACAACCCTGTGGAATGAAATTAAAAAATGAGTCTACGATCCATTTTAAACAACGTTCTAACAGATAAGAATCAATTTGACAACGGAAGGACGTGTACGTATGGACATTTGCTTCGCCATTTGGGGCCAGTGCCGCAGGTAGGTGGGCAGAATGAGTTACACTTGGCCCATTCCATGTTTTTCGGGCAATCACCACCACCCTTTGCCTGAACGTCTGCGTGCAAGTAGTTTATATTACAGTACGGAAAAGTGAACTTAACGGAAGATGATATACGATAAATCCCTACTAGCAATGTACACCATTCCGATGACGATGAAGAAAGCGAGGAATGCGCGAACCATTGTGATTTACTTGTATGATTGCTGGTTAGAAAACTGTGCAGATTTGTTTTCGCATCAGGAAATTCGGTAGAGTGTCGACACGAAGCAGTTTCATCGCGCATGCGGCAACCGACTGGTCTTCCTTTTATACAAATGCCAACCAGATAGCACAAACCTCTTTCAAACTTGTGATAGTTGGAGTATGATACTGCACCGTCAATTTCCTGCATGACAGTCACCAAACCTTTAAATTTGCATCCGTTTGTCTGTCGTTCGGCGGCTGAATCCTCGAGGTAGAGATTTGATAGATTCTGATTTGAGTACAGTCGACAGTGGAACAGAACCCCGAAGGTAATAGTGTGGAAAAGTTACCAAGGTAACGGTTTGCTTTCACAAAGTTAGGGTACTTGTGTAGGGAATGAGATCCGGTGTAGGTATTTGGGAAAGAAACAGGTTCATTTATGGATGCAATTATTAAAACGCCTTTTTATTCAACGTAATATAACAATACACTGACATGAGTGTAAGTTTTTGGACATCAGACCGACATCTCATTAGCAGCAGTCTTCCATTAACACTCGCTAGGTTGAACACATTTGCCATCTTTGCCATACTTAGTAAGAACGTATCCAGCCTTGCATCGGCACCCTACCCGACATACCTGTGCATTGAAATAAGAAAATTAGTCTACGATCCATTGTAAAGAGCGTTTCAACAGTTAAGAGTTAATTTTAAGACGAAAGGACACGTACCTGTAAGCATTTGCCTCCTTGGGAAAAGCGACTGGCGCAGGTACGTGGGCAGGATGTGCCACAATTGTCCCATTCCATATTTTCTGGGCAATCACCATCACCCTGTGCCTGAACGTCTGTGTGAAAGTATTTATTATATGACAATACGGGAAAGTGAACTTAACGAAAGATGAAAAACTGTTAATTCTTACTAGCAATGTGCACTAGTGCAATGACGAGGAAGAGAGCGACGACTGCGCGAACCATTGCGTTTTACCTGTATGATTGCTGGTAAGAGAACTATGTAAATATTTTTTCACATCTTCCTTTTATATCTATATGTCTTCCTTTTATACAAATTCCAATACAGACACATGTGCCGATCTTTCAAGGCTCCTCGTAGCACTTGATATGTACTTCCGTATGACACACACATCGTGCTCGACTTGCTTCTTCATCGCGGAAAAATAAACCCACTTTATCAGAATACCTTTTATCTTCCCAAAACATTAAAAAGTAAAAAACGCCGAGTAGTTCAGTAAAAGAAAAAATGCGGAGAAGTGCGAACAAGCTGACGAAGTAACAGTTTTCTTTCTCACAGTTGGAGTAGTTGTCCGGGAAATAGAATCAAACGCTGATGTGTCATAGACTTTTGCAAAAACAAGCAGATTCGTTTATCAATATAATGCTTGAGACGTGATTTTATGTGAGGTAGTATTACAATAGGCTAATAATGGTAAGTTTTTAGAATGGGTAACAACGTCTCATTAGGAACAGCAAACACTTATTTTTCAACACTGGTTTGGTTTTACACAAACACTTCTGCTCTTGAAAATGTAACCGGTTTTGCATTGACATCCCTCAGAACATATCTGTGAAACAAAATGAAAAAGTTAGAGTGAAAGTAAATTTAAACTGCGAGTCCAAACAGTTAGCGAGTCATTGTTAGATTTATGAATACGTACTGCACCGCACATCCCTGCCCCGCCCTGGGGATGGGCGCAGGTTTTTGGACAGGGCGTGCGACAATCAGACCATTCCTGATTTTCTCCACACGGCTGTTGGCCAGCTAGTGGAAAAGATTTATCGGATTTAGTATTTAATCATAATTCATCCATTTACCAATTTATCAACAGCAACAGATAGATAGATAAGAAAAAGATAGATAATATAATTCTTACTGGCAACGAACACCGATGCGATCAGGAGGATTAGAGCGAAAAGCGCGCGAGTCATTGTGATTTACTTGGACGAGTGCTGATACTAGTATAATGAAGTATTTTCCTGAAACTCTCCCTTTTATGGAAACCTGAGTGTGTACACAATTAACGATCTTTCAACGCGGATCGACGTTGTTATTTTTTCCCATTGTATACACTTCACGCTTGACTTGCTCTGCCTTATAATAACATCGCTAATCATTACGAAAATAAGTCCACCATAATAAAACAGATCCAATAACACTTTTATATAATCTTGCTCTACCAACAAGTTTCTATATGGCCCAGTCATTAAATTCACCCCAAATTGTTTGGCTTCTGATCACCGAAATTTGGGGGAGCTTGTCAGATGAAAATTCGACAGACTCTAATACCAGTCTAGTCCACAATGGAACCTCCAGAGCAGCAGTGCGAAAAAGCTTGCAGAAATTGCACTATCTCTTTCACCCCGCTGCAATACTTGGCCGATGTGTAGGATCTATTACTGATGTGACAGGGGAATTGACGAAAAGGAATTAATTAATTTATTGTAATGCGCAAGGCGCCACTTTATTTCAAACAATATAAGATTCCGTCAACAAAGGTGTAAGTCTTTTCAATGACAAGTATTCAGGCGTTGTAACTTGGCCCATCCTTCCATTCGGGACTAAAATTTTCCATTAACAGTCCTGAGGTTGTACACACTGACCAGAACTGTTTAGGACGAATCCTTGCTTGCACCGGCATCCTATCACACATTGCTAAGGCAGAAAATGTAAAATACGCTCAGCACACTGCGTTGTCTATAATTGGGCGCTGTGACAGTTAAGGCATACAAAAAAATGATACGTACATAAGTACAACGCTCGTTCGGAGGACTGTTGCATCTAGGTGGGCAGGCTGAACCGCAAGTAGTCCATTCCTGATTTGCAGGGCATCTTTCCTGGGTGCCTGAATTATTTGCCACGTTTTGTATTTCACTAATGATTTATCATGATTAATCGGCAAAGACTTTAATTACAATAAAATTCTTACTAGCACTGGACATCATTGCGATGACGAGGAATAGAGCGAGGAGTGCGCGAACCATTGCCATTTGCTCGGACGTTCACTGGTGACGATACTATGTAGCTTTCCTTCGTTTTCTTCCTTTTTAAACGCTAATCAGTACATCACTAGCAACTGTTCAAGGCTGCACTTGTCAGTTATCATTGCCTCATCGTTTGCACTCGGCACTCAACTCATTGCGAGTGACAATAATCGCTGAACACAGGAAAAGTAAATGCATTTTACGTCACATAGTTAGTACTTCGAGTACTTTTTGAGTACCAATTATCCTGCTGACAGGTCGGGGTTGTTAATTAAAAGATATAGGTTGAGTTGTAAATGATACACTTAAGATGCCGCTTTATTAAAAACAATATACGAATTCGCCAACAAAGGTGTAAGGTTTTTCAATAACAGGTGTTCAGGTTTTGCAATTTGACCCATTCTTTCATTCGGGACTAACGTTTTTCGTTAACAGTCCTGAGGTTGTACACAGTGACCAGAACTGTTCAGGAGGAATCCTGGCTTGCATTGGCATCCTATGATGCATTGCTAAAGCAGAAAATGCAAAATACGGTTCAGCACACTGCGTTGTCTATAACTGATGGTTGAAGCCGAATAGAAATACAAGAAAAAGGTACGTACCAGCGTACAAGCCTGGTTCGGAGGACTGTTGCAACTAGGTGGGCAGGCTGAACCGCAAGTATTCCATTCCTGATTTGCAGGACATGGTTCCTGAGCGCCTAAATTATTTACCACGTTTAGTATTTCAATAATGATTTATCATGATTTAGCAGCGACTATTAATAACAGTAAAATTCTTACTAGCAACGAGCACCATTGCAGTAACGAGCATGAGAGCGACGAGTGCGCGAGCCATGGCGATCTTCTCGGACAGTGGCCGGTAATGCAACTACGTGTAAATTCTTCAATCTCTTCCTTTTATACAAATGCTAATGTGTACGCAATTATCTATTACTCAAGGTTGCACGTGCCAAATGGTATTTCTTCACTTGCATCTACTATATATAAAGCTTGCGTCACGTCACAATGACCGCAAACGCCGAGTAAACAAATCCATCTTACCAAAGTATACGTAATAGTTTGAGTATCCTAGTTGCGTACACGACTTTATTCTACCGGGAAATTCCTGTATGGTAGGTCATTAAAATGGGTCCGAATTTTGTCTGGCCTGGGGGGCCTGATTCCTGGGATCGTTCATCTTGGCTTCACCCTAGCACACAGTGGAACCGCGACAGTAGCAGTGCAAAAAAGCTGCCGAAGTAAGCGTTTTCTTTCATACAGGTTTAGGCGGTCGACCAGCGAGGACCGTCGGGGAAACTCCTGCCCGCAGGCATTCTGCTGCCGGCTCGTTACTCGCAAAACATTGTTACGATCGTCCAATTGGCAGCTCTCGGCAGGGTCGTACCGATCCAGGCAAATGCCTGTAAAATTTCAAGCAGCCAGTGTTCACCAGTAGCGCGTGGCCACTTTGTCAGAGTAAGCCTGCCGATCAATTCTCCACTAGCTTCTGTATCCGGCTTTGTTTTTACCCTAAATGCCATTTCGCCGCACCGGCGAGATATCGGCATGGATCAGTCCGAGCGGGTCGCGCTTCCGGCTGCAAGTCCTCCTGGACTCTCATTCCAACGGGAGGGGCTGCGTAAATCGAATATTCGTCCGGCGGAATCCTATTTATTATTGAATAGCCGGAGCCTAGAGCTCTCGCGCCCGCCTTCCCACCCTCTCTTCGCTTTTTATCCGCTATCCTGCCGATGAGGCGAATCATTCTTCCCGGCGTGGGCGTGCCGCTCCCTCGCGGAAATTTATTGTTTTACCCTCGGCGCACTCTATTTTTCTTCGGCCCGGCTTCATCCGACCGGCGAGCGTGTGCCTTCGGATCTCTGGCATTCAACGTGGCTCCTTTACGAGCTAGTGAGCGAGAGTTCACTAGCGTAACAATGATCGTCTCGTACTCAATACTCGCGCTTTTAATTGCGTGGAAAACTGCGCGCGCGCGCGCATGCTTTTTGGCCTTTGTCTCGGCAATCCTATTCAGGAGGCTATGGGGTCCTGCTGGTGTGGAACCGCCCCATTTCCTGGGAAAGGAGAGCCACCAGCAGGCAGTGACAGCGGAAAACTCGATTGGAAGTTCTCGAGGTACCCCAGTCACCTCGCATTGCCCTCTTTCTCAGCAACCCTCTTGGACGCATGCCTCCCTGCCTCTCCTTTCTGGCACCCTACGTCGCTTCCTTCGAGCCTTCTCACTCTCTCCCTCTATCCTGTAACCCCTCGACGCCATCAGCTTGACGAGAATGGCATGCCTTTGTGCCGATCACGAGGACCATCTCCTCTCTTTGACATACTGACCCTCTATTAACGCGACCAACTTATGCGACTTCGCCAATCGCCGCCCCATTCTCTATTCAAATTCCTATCGCTGTGACTCAGGTACCGTGTAGTTAGTTCCATCGTGTCTCTCTCTACATGAATTTAAACGAAACCTAGTACAAACTTCTACCGATTTGCTGTGTGTATGTAATTACAATTACGTACCGAGGAAAGCCTTGAGAGTGGCTGGCCGTATGGGAGATAAGACGTTTCAGGAAGTTTTACGAATCGGTCTACTAGTCAGCAATTATATGAATACAAAGTTGCGAATAGAAGTACACTATTTCCAAGTGCGTATTATTAGTATCGCAATGGGAATACTGTGTGCAAGTTTTTCGGAATAATTTTGAAGAGTTGATCACTTTGAAAAGCAACGACTTACTCGGTGACCGCAATGTCGCTTTTAATTATCGCACCCCAGTCCTTCTGTCGCCGTCGAGTGCAAAGTGCCATTAAGCGCAGTGGCTCGTCTTTAATAGACTGTGTCTGCTGTGAGAGAGGGTGGGAGAAATCTGCCTCCCGAAATGAGGGTTCGCACTAGGGACGCCGCAAACAAAGACGCAGCCAGGAAGTCTAGATAATCCCACTGGCGGGCAAAGATGTCTCCGACCAAATGTTGCTGCCAAGTACGAAGTTTCGATTTACAGTACTTCGTAATGATTCACTTGCAAACAGTCTGCACGCTGAGATTTCCGCTGATCCATGCAATAAAAACAGGCCGAAAACAGTTTGGAGGTGAATGTCAGGCGGTTTGATTTGTAGCATCCAGTCGGTACCGCAAGATGAATATTTGCAGTGAAGAGAGATAGACATTACGTAAAACTGTCACTGGCTTGCTTAACACGAGATTTGTCGCAACTCCTTTACAACTGCCTGCTTTCAATTCCTCATTCAGATTTGAAGATTCTTAATCACAAGAATGTTGGCGCGCCAAGTGTGAATTTAATTAGGCTCTGTATCTCTTTCCATATTGTCGTGTTAATCTTGTTAATGAAGACATGCCGCAAAATATATAGAGGCGGGGCTCTCTCAATGTAATTCTTATCTTTCTTCGAGAAGCGGAATAATTAAAAAGACACCAAAGTGGGGCAAAACATAAGATGCGGCAATTTATGTGTGTTTTGTTTGCTTGGCAAGTTACGTGCAGTAGCATTTTTTCACGTATAAAAGGCCCTCGCGGTATCGCAGTAAGCATCAGTTTCATCGTAAAAAAGCTACAGTGAAGTTCCTCAAGATGAATAAGCTTCTCCTCGTTGTATTCCTTGCCGTTGCGGTGTTGGCCACCGGTACGTATTCTCGAGGAATCCTCCGCGAAAAAAGGTCCTCAAACTTCCCGATGCTCATGGGCTGTAATTGAATTAATTGTAGCCTATGGCCAAGACGCTCCTAAGACGTGCGATAGACCTCACGAGGAATATCAGTGTGGATCTGCTTGCCAAACCACTTGTAGGAACTTGGGCAAACGTTGTCCCATCGTCAACATTGTAAAAGTCGTTTTATCTACTATTGCGGAGACAAATCTATTGGCACGTTGGTGACTAATACAATCTATTTTTTCTCACACATAGCAATGCAATGCTGGATGCTACTGTGTAGCGGGATACGCCAGGAAAGACTCGGATACCGACGAATGCATCCCCATAAAGAAGTGTCCGAAAATTAAGAAGCGTTCAAGGGACTCGTCGGATTCCTCGGACTCCTCGGACTCCTCGGACTCCTCCGACTCCTCTGATTCCTCCGATTAATCAGACTCTCGTTGAACATCTCCAGACATCGCGGAAGATTCCCAGTTTCCTAACGTAGTATTATTTGCAAATGTATCATAAGTGACTCGTAAGCCAAATGTATTTTCTATACTTGAAGTAAATGTATCAGCATGAAAACTTGTGCGGTGGTGTTTCCCTGTCGCATTGGTATCACGGTATACTGAAACATGTCTGTGCTTGGTGAGGTAGTTATGTAAGGTAGAATGTTTCGTAACGAATTACTTCTAGTGCGACACGCACGTCCTCGGGATTCATATCTCAGGAGTATACGTTCATCGTTTACCTTCAGCTGCTTTCGTCATTAGCCGAAGCTGAAGCGGCAATTCCTGGTGAGGTAGAAATTCGCGGTATATGGAAAGCGAAGCCTTCGGCTCAAAGGTTCGAGGAAACAATGGCGAAGTCAAACAGCTTGACCAGCGGCCCTCTAAAGAGGTGCTCCAATATTTGGCCGCGTAATGCAATTCGGAGAGAAGCCGAAAGTGCTTCCTTGCCGGGTCCTCCGAGCGAGGAGGCCAACACCCCTTGTCGCCCATCCACGCAACGCCGCTACTTTTTTCGACCTCCGCACTCAACCTGCCAGAATAATACGAAATTGCATTGGCGAGCCGGGGAACTTTTCCGATAAGGCAGCGCCGATAAAACTTTCCCGTCCTGCTGCGGCGGAGCCCGAGACCCTTGGAAATTGAAATCCTTCCAAGAGCTTTGTTGGCCTCCGAACTCTGCCAACGCGACGGCATTACCCTTCGGGACTCCGGATTCCAATTTGCAATCCAGTGGCCGCCAATTTACTTTCCAAATCAAGCGGCTGTCACATCAGAACTTTAAAAATGTCGGGGTCTATCGAGGTCAGTGGGCTGTACGCACCCCTTTGCGATTTTCAAATTCTGACCCCTCGAATAAGGGTGCCTCGGAAAAATGCATCACACAGCTTTCCCAATGGGGGCGAAAGGGTCGCGGATGCAAGGGGGTTGCAGGAAGACGCGGCTAATTAGAAATTCCAGTCGCGTGCTGATTCGCCGGTGCACGTGTATTGCGGCAGATCGCAGTATACATAGGTGGATGCGATCTGAAGAGCCGCGGGGCGATCGGTCGCCATGACACACGCACCAGCTCGAGGCTGAGACGAGTGTATCGCGTGTACCAGCAAGAGCCGCGAGAGCTCAAGCTCGAATTTCGCATTCTGCTCGACACGTGCTCGGCGCAACTCCCCTCGCGCAAAGTAACGCGGGGAGGCTGGAGAGGGAGAGAGAGAGAGAGAGAGAGAGAGAGAAAGAGGGCTGTTGCTCTTAGGAGAGGAGGGTGAGAGGGTAGAGGACTAGTGCCCGAGGGGTCGCTCGAGTTCCTGCCAGGCATTTGTTTAATTGGGAAGCGACATGGCCGTCGCATCACCCCTACACTCGACCACCCTATCTGCGTAGGGTGGTCCAGAGTCCTCGATGCGAAATTCGTGCCACACGCACTGACCCGTTCTCTTAAACAGCAGCCCGATAACTCGCCGACTTAAAGCCGCCCCAAACCACCGAGTCCCTCAGCTCTATGTGCTCGGAGTTACAGCTAAGTGTTTAAAGATGAGCTCGAAACTTCGGGGGAGTCCGCTGATCAGGGAAATCACTCTCGCGCGATCCCGAAATCACAGCGGATGATGTAGCAGCCTTCGGATAATCCCCCTTTGTTAGTTTACTTGTCGTGCAAGCTGTTATCGGGGGCTAGCTACCGAAGAAAGGGGGACTGGAAATTCTCTCTTGTAACCAACATGGCCGGCGGAACAACCCCTCCGCGCGTAAAGGGCCAGGCCGACGCGGAGTTTCCAGCAGCCCTCCCGCAGAATTCGGCGTAGGGTCGATGGGTGGCTGGGCTTTCACTCCGCACACATTTTGCTACGTGGGCACGTTTTACGTAGGTACATACTGCGCGTATCATTACTGGAAGCTTGTACGGAGGGATTCGTCCTGCGACTGAAATTCCGCGCCTCAGTGACGCATTAGGTTAATGATTATGGAATTGAGTTACCTCCGGGGGATGTATTAACCACGAATACTACAATGAAAGAACATCTTGTTGTGTCAGGGAAATTCGTCAGGATCGGATGTTGCAATTCATTAGTTACCTGTAAAGGACAGTTCCGTACGTGGTACCGACTGAGTGTAAATTGGATGTTTCTACACAGGAATAATTCTTGACTATGAGGTCTTCAATTTCCTTCTTCAAATTAGACGTAATTAGTTTCAGATTGCTCAGGTTTTATCAAGATCTCTGCACTCATAGAGTGATGTTAATTACTCGTGGTACCTGTGAGTTCTTAGAAGATGAGTAACCAATCATATCGCGAATGCAATCGCAAACACTGGAGGTGGTATGGAATTCTGTTACGAATAGAGATGATGAAATATGTATAAGTAAATTTATTGCGGAAATGTTCTCACTACTCGATAAACAATTGGATGTACAAGTAATGGCAACAACTTTACGATAAGAAATGTAGCTATAAAGTTACGGTGACTTTCAGCAGCTCGACGGATGAACACAGTCTCCTTTGCTATTTCTCACATGCGGTTCACTACAGTAGCAACCCATCTCGCACGACTGAAAATATGATATTAGTGACGACTTAAGGATTGTTGCCTCGATTTTGTTCCAAGATAGTTCAATATTGCTTGTGTAACAGACTCTCACAAGAGAATGGAACAATTCTTTTCAAAAATCATTAGCCTTACCGGAAGACAAAATAGTGGCCCTTCTTGATGGCATTTTCGCTCGCAACCCCTCGACCCACACGCATTAAAGTATGCATTCGCACCACAATCCGTAACCTCTTCGTCTGCATCTAAAAATATTTCGGGGACCCACTGAGTAGTTGCAATCGGAACTTTTTATTACCGAAGAAGAACTAACATGTATAGCACAGAGCCCCGACGAGCAACAGAAGAACTGCTCTACGGAACATTGTGATTTCTTGATAAAATATTTTGTCTACGTATCGATGAGTGTTCCAACTTTGCAGAAAGACTGTAAAAAATATCGAGGTAGTAAGTTTTTATAGTAAAACCCTGCTCTCAGCATTGCGGAAATTGCTTGCATAAGTTGCATCATGTTATCACGTATTTATTGCAAAATCACGAACTTTTTTGCATGAAATTAATGGTTCCATACAAAAATATCCGCCACGAATTGAGTTTCCGTCGTGTAATAAACATGCGAGAAATAAAAACAGTCTTGGAGTGTTGTTGCTGGCTGGAAATCGTCTATAAAAGACCTCCCTGCTAGTGATATGGATATCAGTTTCGCAGAAGAAACGCTACGGTAAAGTTGCTCAAGATGAATAAACTTCTGCTCGTTCTCTTCGTTGCTGTCGCGGTGTTTGCCACCGGTACGTATTCTCCAGAATTGTTTCGTGATACAAAGTCATCCACTTTCTGACGTTAATGGACTACAATTGATTAATAGCCAATGGCCACGACTTTCCTAAGCCGAATTGCACCAGACCAAATGAGGAATATCATTGTGGATCGGCTTGTCAAACAACATGCAAGAACTATGGCAAACCTTGCCCCATCAAAAACATTGTAAAAGTCGATTCAAGTACTATTGCCGAAACAAATATTCAGCTTCGTTCGTGATTAATTAAATTTATTTTCTCCCACGTATAGAGGTGCAATGATTGGTGCTACTGCATCGAGGGATACGCCAGGAACGGTGGTAATGATGCCGAATGCATTCCCGTAAGTGAGTGTCCGTAAAATAAGAGACGTTCGTCTGGGAGCGACTTGCTAAAATCCTCAGTCTCTCTTCAAATATTTGTCGAAAATGTGCAAGGTTCGCAAGGTTTCAAGGTGATTTGCATACCAAATGATTTTATATGATTTTATATTTTCCATCCATGAAATAAATAGATCAGCATGAAAACTTGGTTGTAATTGTTTCCCTGTCCCATTCACTTTGAAGTATACCGAACCATTTCAGTGCTAGGTCTCTAAGAAAGAACATTTCGTAACAAACTACTTCCAGCGGGATGCGCACGTCCTCGAGATTCATATCGCAGGAGTGTAAGTTGACCGTTTACCTTCAGATGCAAGCAAACTAAAGCAAACAAAGTATCAACAGGTATATCAGAGAATGACGACGCGCAATAGAAGAACTGCTCAGTGGAATATGGTGATTTCTTGAAAAAATATTTTCTCTACGGGACGATGAGTGTTCCAACTTTGTACGAAGACTGCTAAAAATATCGCGCCCGTAAGTTTGTATAGTAATCGCCCTGCCCTTGGCGGAAGTTGTTTGCGCAAATTGAGCCGTTATCTCTCTTTTATTTAGGAATCGCGAACTCCTTTGAATGCAGGATTTGATAGGTTCCACACAACAAAATATTCGCCACGAATTGCTTTTTCAACGTTCGATAAACATGCCAAATATAAAGGATGAAATACAAAATTCATACATTCATCCTTGGAGGTGTAAGTTTTTCCGAAATGAAAGTGAAAATTTGCTATCGGTCGCAAACCGCTACACTTCGGATTACATATCCCTGGTCGTTGCGCGCCGTACTATACATGTATACTACTACTTGGCGCAAGACTCTACCGAGTTTCCTAATCTTACAACGCTTTTGCTGACTGGAAATCGTCTATAAAAGACACTGCCGCTAGTGCAATGGGCACCAGTGTCGTTGAAATAGAGCTGCAGTTAAGTTCCTCCAGATGAACAAAGTTCTACTCGTTGTCCTCCTTGCCGTTGTGGTGTTCGCCACCGGTACGTATTCTCCAGAATTGTTTCGTAATAGAAAATCCTTCACTTTTTGACGCTACTTTTTGACTACAATTGATTAACAGTCAATGGCCGCGGCTCTCCTAAGCTGAATTGCGCTAGACCAAATGAGGAATATCAGTGTGGATCGGCTTGTCAAACGACTTGCATGAATTTAGGCCAACCTTGTCCCATCGTGAACATTGTAAAAATCGATTCAATTACTATTGTTGAAACAAATCGTATGCCACGTTCGTGACTAATAAAAGTTCTTTTCTCTCATGCATAGAGGTGCAATGATGCGTGCTACTGCAAGGAGGGATACGCCAGGAATGGTGTTGATGCCAGATGCATCCCCATAAGTCAATGTAAGTAAAATAAGAAACGTTCGTCAGAGAACAACTCGCCGGACTTCGCGGACTCTCGTCAAATATTTGTGGACATCCTGCAAGGTTCTCAGTTTCCTATTGTAGGTTTTTTGCTGTGTGTCGTAAGTTACTTGCATTCCAAACGATTTCATATGGTCTTGTATTTTCGATGCTTGTAATAAATGAATCAGCATGAAAACTTGTTTGGAATTGTTTCCCCGTCCCATTCGCATTTTGAAGTATACCGAACTATTTTAGTGCTAGGTCTGTAAGAAAGAATATTTCGTAACAAACGATTTCCAGCGGGATGTGCACGTCCTCGAGATTCATTTCGCAGGAGTGCAAGTTGACCGTTTACCTTCACATGCTTAGCTAAAGCAAACAAAGTATCAACAGGTATATCAGAGAATGACGACGCGCAATAGAAGAACTGCTCAGTGGAATATGGTGATTTCTTAAAAAAATATTTTCTCTACAGGACGATCGGTGTTCCAACTTCGTACCAAGACTGCTAAAAATATCGCGCTCGAAAGTTTTTATAGTAAACGCTTTGCCCTTGGCGGAAGTTGTTTGCACAAATTGCACCGTTATCTCGCATTTTTTAGGAATGACGAACTCCTTTAAATGCAGGATTTGATAGGTTCCCCACAAAAGAATACTCGCCACGAATTGCTTATCAACATTCGATAAACATGCCAAAAATAAAGGATGAAATTCAAAATTCATACATTAATCCATGGAGGTGTAAGTTCTTCAGAAATCAAGCCGTACTATATATGTATACTACTGTGTACTTGGTGCGAGACTCTACCGAGTTTCCCAATCTTACAGCGTTGTTGCTGACTGGAGATCGTCTATAAAAGACATTCCCGCTAGAGGCACGGGCATCAGTATCGTTGAAATAGAGTTGCAGGTAACTTCCTCCAGATGAACAATCTTCTACTCGTTGTCCTCGTTGCCGTTGCGGTGTTCGCCACCGGTACGTACTCTCCAGAGCTGTTTCGTAATAGATACTTCACTTTATGACGCTAATGGACTACAATTGATTAATAGCCAATGGCCACGACTTTCCTAAGCCGAATTGCACTAGACCAAATGAGGAATATCAGTGTGGATCGGCTTGTCAAACGACTTGTATGAATTTAGGCCAACCTTGCCCCATCGTGAACGGTGTAAAATTCGATTCAATTACTATTGTTGAAATAAATCTTATGTCACGTTCGTGACTAATAAAAGTTATTTTCTCTCATGCATAGAGGTGCAATGATTGGTGCTACTGCAAGGAGGGATACGCCAGGAATGGTGGTAATGATGCCGAATGCATCCCCGTAAGTGAGTGTCCATAAAATAAGAAACGTTCGTCAGAGAACAACTTGCCGGACTCCGCGGACTCGCGTCAAATATTTGTGGACATCCTGCAAGGTTCTCAGTTTCCTATTGTAGGTTTTTTGCGATGTGTCGGAAGTCGCTTGCGAAAATATCTTGTATTTTCGATGCTTGTAATAAATGGATCAGCATGAAAACTTGTTTGGAACTGTTTCTCTGTCCCATTCGCAATGAAGTATACTGAACCATTTCAGTGCTAGTTCTGAACGACTTCTAGTGGGGTGCCCATATCCTCGAGATTCATTTGTCATGAATACAAGTTCGCTGTTTACCTTGAGCTACTTAGTAGCTCAAGTAAACGAGGAAGCATCAACAGGTACAGCAAGAGTTACGGTGGGCAAGAAAAGATGTTTCTGCGGACCATGGTGATTTCTTGACGAAATATTGTGTCTACCAGGTGATGAGTGTTCGACCTCCGTAGGAAGACTTCTAAAAATAGCTCTATCGTGAGTTGTGATAGTAAAAGCCTTGGCCCTGACATTATGGAAGTTGCTTGCAAAAGTTGCATCGTTATCTCGCATTTATTGCGAAATAACGAGCACTTTCGGATGAAGGAACTGATGGTTTCCATAAAAAAAATATCCGGCAGGAATTAATTTTCCGAAGTCCGATAAAAAAGCTAAAAATAAACACAATCTTGCAATCTCGATTCTTCCGGACAATCACGTATAAAAGGCATCCCACTGCCAAAGTAAGCGCCAGTTTCATCGATAAGGAGCTACAGTAAAGTTCGTCAACATGAATAAGCTGCTGTTCGTTATCTTCGTAGCCGTTGCGCTGTTTGTTACCGGTACATGTTAACCTGAAATCCCCTCTGAAAGATAAATAAAATTTTACTTTTTAACGCTAACGTACTGCAATTGATTATAGCCAATGGCTACGACTTTCCTAAGCCGAATTGTACCAGACCCAACGAGGAATATCAATGTGGATCGCCTTGCCAAACGACCTGCGAGAATTGGGGCAAACCTTGTCCCGTCATGAACATTGTAAAAGTTGATTCAAGCACTATCGCTAAGATACATATATATTGTGTCATTCATGACTAAACAAATTTTTGTTTTTCT
Organism: Crossocerus cetratus; assembly: GCA_963675795.1. NCBI lineage: Eukaryota > Metazoa > Arthropoda > Insecta > Hymenoptera > Crabronidae > Crossocerus > Crossocerus cetratus. The sequence continues at coordinate 13,916,646 of OY776666.1, read as the reverse complement.
TACGTATAGCGGTGCAATGATTGGTGCTATTGCATCGAGGGCTATGCCAGGAACGGTGACCATGAAGCTGAATGCATCCCTGTAAGCGAGTGTCCGAATAAGGAACATTCGTCGGAGAGCAACTCGTCAGGCTCGTCAGACTCCTCGGACTCCTCGGACTCCTCGGACTCCTCAGATTCATCGGATTCTTCGGACTCTCGTTAAATATTTGTAGAAGCCGTGAACGATTTTCAGTTTCCTAACGAAGGTTGTTTGCAATATATAATAAATGACTTGCATGTACAATGATATGATTTTAAATGATCTTTCATTTTTTATACTTGCAATAAATGGATCTGAATTAATATTTGTTTAGTCTTGTTTCTGCCCTATTAACATCGGAGCATATACTGGACCGGTGTATAAACTGAAATAATTTTGGAGCAGCCAAAACATCGACCTCAGCCTCGGGGGAACTCGCAAGCACAGTTTCACGGACGTCAATATGATAATCCGACGGCATGGGTATATACGAGGCAGCATGTATATTCATCCGCAGGACAATGTACAGACTTTCGAGACACGCTTTCCTCTGACGAGAGCGAGGAGCTGTGGCTCTGTATCGAAGGTTTAGTTGACTCTCTGACATCGAACCTTGCGCATCTCCTTTCTCCCTGTCACCGAATCTCCTGACTCCGCACAATATGCAGGTGAACCGAGACCCGCTCGCCATTGGGGGCACGTCGCACACTCGCACGTGAGTAACACCGGTAACGGTGCAGAAATTCTCGTGGCCCCCACAAGTAGCTCGTTAGAGGTTCCTTTTTCCCCGCAGGATATAACATCCCCAGCCAACTATTTCCCGGGCCGACTGCGAGAAGGAAAGGGCCAAGGGAGAGGGAGTGAGAGCGTTCATTCGTACGGTGATTGGGAAATCGATTGGAAAAATGATTGGGCGTTTCGAGTAGTCCGGCTCGAATGGTGCGGACCTCCTGTATTGTCGGCGAGCTCCAGTGGGATAAGCGGGGATGGCTTCCTCCGCGACGAAGATAAATATGTCGGTCGTTAGGAAAAGATCTCTATTACGCTTTAAGTAATAATGAGCTGCTCACCCGGCTCCATTATGGGGACTGGGGTTTCCGCCGGGCGATGGAGGGGCTCCAGCCGGCTCGTTTTGCCGCGGATATAACCATTCAAAAAACCATCGTGTCACATCCATTAGGACGCTTTAAGGAGCGCGCTTTTCATTAATAATAAACGGCCGCGCATCTCTTAAACGTAATGTCTCACTCGCGCAACACCTGTGTGCCGTGTAATTGTCCGTGTTTAAGGCGTGAGTGTATTTAATGACCCATAATGTCTGCCAGGATGAATTGCCACGGTGATATCATAGTTTTACCTCCACAATCTGATACCGGGAACATTGAACTTCACTCGATGTAATCGCATCTGCTGCAAGTGTCAGCAGCCCGGTGACCCCCGTATAAAAAACCTGCTATAATCCAGCAGAAAGCCCTAGTGACTCAGCTGGTCAGCTGCAATTGTGGGGCCAGGTTTCACGCGTGTTTCACATAAATCCATCGCACAGGTACATCGCGACCCGTTCGACCAGCCACCCCAATAAAAGCGACACGAAGCGCAACGCCTCTCCCACGGTCCTAGAATCGGATCTAGGATCGCCGGCTTTTTCCGCCGCTTCATATTTCACGGAATATAGCGCAGAACGGCCGAGCGAATTTCGTAGGCAAATTGTCGGTCACGCGGCCGTGCGATTAGCATGGGGATCGCATTATACGCTAACGTAATCGACCCTCCCTTTTGCACTGCCTTACTCAACCCTCGGCCGAGCTCTCCGAGGCTGCCAAACGAGTTTCGGCCTCGGTCAGAATGTTTAGGCTGTTTTCGAGCAGTCTTAAATGATCGCTATCCGTCAGGCGTGTTTGCACATTTCTAAAGTGGTTTGCTCTCTCAGCCACGGACCTCGCCCCGTCCCTTCAAAGGACTAACGTTATTAGCGATGTTCCTTTCGCCAGACTTTATCGTACCTCATTTGCTAGCGGTAACCGCGCGCCGGAGAGAGCAGGGATTTCACTGTTTTTGGCGGCCTTTCCACTCGCACACTCTGACAGGTGAGAAACGGAACTCCTTAACAGTGCTAAATCGATCGCCGGTGAGATACTCTTTTTTCTCTCTCACTCCCGCCGCGATGTTAAGAGGATTCGACCCCGGAAAAAGGGGACGTTAAGAAGTATTCACCCTCTAAAGTGGACCTTGCTCCTGGAAGTACTCTGTAAAAGCGAAGCCCCGCTCTCTTGCGAGCCGTGGAACATTAAGAAAGACTTTGCCGAGTGGTATCACTAAGAGGAAGAAAGACAGGGCGCCGTGCCGTGAGAAAAATGACATTTGCCCCGCTTCGCTAGTATCCACTTGTTGAGATTTAGCGTGGCAGGATCTCCTCTCTGTCAGGAATATATCCCCGAGAAGTTCTCCGTGTGTCATCTGCCCCTTCGGGATCTTCGATCCGCTGCTTTCCTGCTCAGAAATACTACAGGCTAGTCTCTGCCTCTGCGCGCAGGAAAGAAACAAGAAAGTATGTAGATATTCTCCATATCACTCTCATTCTCGATCGTCTTCCTTGTTTCGAAATAAGATACTTTTCGGCAAGGCCCCGTGCACCCGAAAGTGATGTGTGCGCGTAAGCGGAATGAAAGTCGTCTCGCCGAGGGCGCAGCCAGGCAGATAAAGAGCAATTGGAGCTCATCGCATAAACCGTAATCTCGGCATTGTCTCGACAATGCTGCCGCGCTCTCCGCTCTCCGCTCTCGGCTGCGGATAATCCCGGGAATCCAGGACTCTCGCGCTCGTGTTTCCCGGTGGGACGCGATAACGTCCTGAAACAGAACAAGGAGTGAGAGAGAGGAAGGAGAAAAGGAACAAGCGAAGTGTAACAGAACACAGGAAGAGCAAGGAGAAAGCTGTAGAAAGAGGACGCGTGGGTGTGACACAGATAGAGGAGAGGCGGCGAGGAGGATATCGAAGGGTTAACGGAAGCCGGTGCTTCATTGGTCGATCGACGGAATTTCAAAGCGTCCGGCAGCAGAGGCGGCGGTACCCTTCGGGCTCGACGGTATAAATCCTGGCGCATAAATCCATGCATTTAGAGGCGCGCGTATGTATACGCGTGAAACATCGGGGATTAAAAAGCGGTGGGCCATGAGGGCCGAAAATATTTCCTGAGGCCGGACGCACCCTTCCTTGCTAGCACGGCTGCCGACTGATCAGCCCTCGTCCCTCCTCCCCCTTCCTTCTACGCCCAGTTTCATGCGGATTTAACGCACTCCACTCGCCACCGCCGCCCCCTCGCTCTGCTGTCCGGTACATCGTTCCTGCCTTCCTATTTGCGCTGCCCTTGAAGCGAACGCACGTGAAATAACGTACATACACGCGCGGTGCTTCCTCGGCCTCTTCTCATTCGCCGGCGAGGGTGGTCCGTATTTTTCCGCGTACATGAATTCCGGCCTGTCGGCGCTCGCCACGACGGATGATCGCAATCACGTGTCAGCGGCGGATGCTCGTTGTAATTTAGGTCCTTTTTGCCGCGGCAGCCGTACAAAGCACCACGCCCGAAAATGAATCGGTCGCGTGGTCCGCGCGCAGAGACGAATGCCTGATAAAACTGGTGGTTCACGAGTAATATTCAGGACGGGAGAGAAACAAGTGGGAAAGAGAGACAGGGTCAGATAGCGAGGCTCTGCGATACGCTTTCATATTTTCGTCACGAGTTCGATGATGCTTGTGAACGACTTATACGCGCGTATGAATCATCGGTTGACTTAATCGCATTAACATGGAACACCTTCGCTCGAGGAGGCCTCCGGCTGTGGACGGGAACCGACGTGCGGGCGGCTCTGCTGGCGAAGCGCAAATATTAGCTTACAATATTTTCTCTCCAAATGTTATAGCGCTCGGGGAAGATCAGTGTTTACGCCGGAATTCCCGGATCCATCGCGCTCCGCCGGGTAATTTCCTTTCACGTCACAGTTCCGGCGAACTCTGACGAGGTCGCGAAAAATCATGCACGCGCAGTAACCCGACGCCGATAAGAGATTGGAGAGGATCGTCAAGCTTTTCCCATCAGTCCCGACGTTTCCGTGGACAGGGATCGCTGCGGCTGACATCGGCAGGTTATTTTCACTGACTGGATGGCTGACTGGCACACAGCTGGAAGGTCGCCGCAAAAACACCACAGCCTAAAGCCGGTGCAGCGCTCACAGACGCGGGCGAGAGCGTGAAATAATTACGCGTCGGCAAACAGCCGCCGAGCCGACGTCTCTTTATCGCGAGCAGCCGCAAACGATAGCGCGGCTACGAATTCGTCGCAGTCCGATCAAACAATGCGTCGCGGCGGAGCTGCCTCTCCGGGCGAAGTGATGTCGGCTCAATAATTAGAACACCTGGGCTAATTAGGACAATAGATGTGCTGCTGGGCGAGCAGGGGAATCGTAAGCGCTCGGACACAGGCCAGAGACAAAGGGACAGGGACCGAGGGAGGTAGACAGACACAAAGATATTGGCAGAGAGAGAGAGATAGGGGGAGAGAGAGAAAAGGTAAACGCGTAGAATCGGATCGGGCAATGTTTGGCTAGGCCCGAGCCTATCGAATAACCGAAGCGCTCGTATCCCGTGGAGTATTGGTCCGTCGGAGGGACAAGGTGTGTATCCAACGTGGAAGATGGGTGTACCATGAATTCAGCGGGATGAAGCCCCTGTATTTAATGTCTTCCAGCGCGTGTTTAGCTTGTAATCTCTTGGGAGGTGGACCAATGCACGTACTACCGAGCCCAGACACTTTCCTTCCTTCCTTCCTTCGATCGCTTATCTCTCTCGTGTCAGCACTTAGATTAACAGTCTGGATTTATCGTCAGCCCGCTCCATTAAGGCCTGATGATTATCACTGCTAAAGTGCTGTAAACTGGAACGACTTCTCCGACTGATTATACTCTACCACGGCAGGAGTGCGTCCTCTTGCGAACTATAAAGACACCCGGTTACGTCCCGGGTGCTGGTCGAGCTCAGGCAAGGACGGATGCGACTGAGTTAAGGGATGAAAGTGAAAATCACGATCGGAGCGTCGGGATTTCTCGCGTGAGAAAAATCAGTGCCTCCCCGGCGGGACGTGCCCGGTTTTGGCGAGGAGTAGAGTCGAGTAGAGGTGTCGGAGTGATAGGACAAATTTGGGGTAGTCGAACGTGATCGGAATCGAGGCCGCGCAGACCGAGCGTGGACGCCCGGCCTCGCTAACTAAGGTTGTAATCAAGTAAGCAGTTTAGTCGAGCGCGATCCAGTTAGTTGACTCACACCAGCCCCATTGTTAACCCTCGTTGAAATTCTCCCCCCACCGAGCTCGCGACAGACACCTTTGTTTACTCAGTTCCTCTATTAATATTTATACGCCTTTGGCGTGCAAAGTATCTTTTACGTAGCAGAAAGCCCCAGCTAAACCGCAACTCACAAGCGGCTGCAGCTCGCGTGGGGAAAAATCTGTCATTTAGAAGAATGGGCAATTACCGGAGTAACTTTCGAAGGGGATTCCGGGCGTGGCGGAGCCATTTCCGAAGCGAGGAAACTTCGGGGACATTATAGCGCGCCCAGCGGCTCGATTATAATTTTAAGAAGCCGCGAGGGAGGCACGTCAGCTCCTTGACAGAAGTGAAAAATGTCAGGCGTATGCAAAGCAAATTGTGGCAGAGCCGGCGCTACCATGGCGATTTCATTATATTTCGCTGCAAGCGGAGCGAATGGCGCGTCTCGTGGCAGCCAGAGCCGAGGACTTTCCCTCTCGCCGGGAAAATTTCATTCTCCGCCGGAAAGTCGTCGCTCCTGTCACCCCCCTTTAATATTGGGTCAGAAGGCGACGGCGGCGGACACCTGCGGTCGGTCCTTTAAAAATGATTAACCTGCTGAAAGTAGCGGCTACCGGCTCCGCCACCCCAAACGGCCCGATGAAAAATGAATGCTCGCTCGCCCCCTTATAAAGCAGTCGTTAACTCTTCCTTCCGTCGTCCGAGATATAGGTTTAATCGTTTGCGCCAGCTACCCTTTTGCCAAACCCTCCTGCACCCCAGCGCCGCGAAACCGCGCTTTAATCCGTGACGCATCGAGGCGCGCGCGTCCTTTCCTCCATTTTCCCTTTGCCCGCGCCAATTAATGTCGGGAGACTCTTTTGTTCTGCTTGGCCCGCGCTCTCGGTATCGCGGCCGGGAATTCACGGGCGCATATATCTTATTTGACTGGATAGCAGTACGAACATGTCAGCGGGAGAAGATTCATCGATCCCAAATCGAGCGGCCTGTCGATGCGCGATGGCTGGCGGGATGCGTTCGCATTGGTCGGTGACACGTCGTCCTGACAAGCGATTTGTCACGCTAACGACCTTCTATTAATATTCACGTTAGCAGCCGGCATGCAGCCACTCACGCACGCACACACGGCTTTCTCGTATTCGCACTACCGCGTGTCTGCAGCTCATAACTCCTGACTCACCTACAATTTGACGACCGACACGCACTCTCTCTCTCTCTCTCTCCTTTCCCATTCCGCTCCGGGGATTTCCAACGAAATAAATTCGACGCCACGCGCCCAGTCTCGAGAGTCGAAGGACGCCGTTGTCGGAGCAGTAAGGAGTCCCATTCTCCGTTCCCTAAATTAGCATCCACGAGGGAGATTACCCGTTGCTAAGAATTCTTTGTCAAAAGCGGCTCTCCTCTTTCGCTCCCTCCCCCCCGCTACACTTCTGCTGATGGAAGCCTCTCTTGATTCCGAGCGCTCCCCTCATTACGCTTGGCCCGATCGATCCGCTGCTACGCAAGGAGTCCTCTTCAACATACTCTCCAGCGAATATCATTATACAAATAATTATTGTACCTACTACCGGCGAAAGGTAACGGGACTCGCCTTCTGAAGGTGGAACCTGTATTCAGAACGTTTGCCCCTCGGCGCTACGTGATATTGAATTTCTGGTATGTACGGGCGGTGAGAGCGGTCCTTTATTCCCCGTAAGTCCACCAAGAAGGTCTTCCACCTTCGGGGAACATATGGGTCCGATGCGGAAAGTTAGGCCATCGCCAATTAGGCGTTCGGAAGTTCTCGGTAGGAAGTGAATGGCAGGCGCAGAAAGTGCGGGACAAGAGGCAGGGGAGTCCTCGTTTTTCGCGGGGCCACCGCCGCCGGCTTGACGTATGGAAGATCGGGCATTCGATCCACTCTCTTACCCTTGGTCGTCCAGCGAGGCTTAATGAAAAGCGTGATTGAAGCCGGTGCACGAGGGGCCGATCGATCGGCCAGGAATCACGGGGGCGAGGGTGCTTGGCAGCCAATCACCGCCGCTCGTCCGAGGGACGAGCATTTTTTTCTCCCCCTTTGACTCGATGGGATTCATGAGTTGACTTTGTACCGATCGTGTCCGCCGGACCACCGGGCTTCTTTGGAGCCGGGGCTGCTGCGTCCTCGCTCTAATCAAAGCCCAATAATAATAGCGCGGCGAGATGAAAAATGTCCGATTTCGGAGCAGCGCTAATTCGGAATACTTATCCTCTCGGGCTGCTGGCCACTGCAGGATCGATCACCCTCCGAAGGAGAGGGGGACAGCTCTCTCGGCTCAGCCAGAGGAAAAGGTGAAAGGGATAGGGGGAGAGTCAACATTTCTTTCGGCAAGAGCTAATATTCCCTTACATATTTGATGGAGTTCCATTCTGTTTTGAGAAACCGCTCATACCGCGAAGGCTCACTCGCGATACAGGCTGAGACGCTGTCGGCGACGGGAAATCTCATTCCTTTCGCTAACACGATGCAATTTTCATCCCGGCGCCGCAATCTGAAAGCTTTTATGTCCCCGAGGTGAATAAGTCTTATATCTTTCGCGACCTTTCCACCCTCTCCCCTGCCTTCTTCTTTCCTCGCTTTGGCCTCCGTCGCGGGACTCGTAAATTAAATTGACCAACACTTTGTAGCCGGTTAGACACGGCTCTTTGTTTACCACTGCCACTGGGATATCGATCACGGCATCGTCTTCCGAGGGGACTTCACCCATTTACTTCTCCACGAATGACGGATAATTCTCTCCTCCCCCGCCGCAGGAAAAAGTCCATTCCTCAGCAGCCGGGATGGGGACCGGGCCCGCGCGCTCTCCTCGGAGACCTCACGTCGCTTTTCCTTGGTCTTACGGTTTATTAACTCTCGGTCGATTAGTCGACCTTGCGATATCTTTCTCTCGATGGTTCCTCGGGGGCTTACGCTCGAATTATTCTCTTCTTCCGATCCCGTAATTACCGCCCGCATCTTCGCCCGTGTATTGGGCCAACCGCGCGATGAACGAAACTCGTTCAGGACAGTTCTATTGGGATCGATTAAAGGGGGCGCATCTTTATCTCTTTGCTTCCTGTATTTCCTATACCGCTACTTTATATGTATAACACACATCAAGATTGATCTCGACCCATCGAGGATATTCGGCTCCTAAAGGATTAGACTATCCTCTAACGGTCTCGACTAAACTATCTGCGACACCGGAGCCTTTCGGAATGACTAGCGCGTCTGTTTACAAACATTCAGGTACCGTTAGAATGGGGAATTGCATGATAATTAGATGCTTAGTTTTGTAGGAGTAGTGCGACGCCAGCCAAGGTCCACTTGGCAGGCTTTTCCTTGGTCTTCAAGTTGAAGGTCCACACGTAGGTAGGGCCACGCGTGCGTGTCTTGTAGACAGGGCACTCGTACATATTCCGAAGGTCTTGCTTGTCCTGAGTGATAGCGCGCACGTTGATCACAGGCATTAATGGGAATAGCTCCTTTGACTTGGAGTCGACGATTATTCCGGTCTGAAGGTCCCAGCGCGCTCCTTCCATGAAGATACCGTGGACGTAGGCGCCGTCTCTCGGGGAAGTCCTATTAAAAGGCAAACGTCAGCAGTAATAATAGATCGCGCGGTGTGCCGTTAGTCGAGCGACGATCTCACGTGAACTCCTCCTTGTTTTTCTTGGTCACGTCACATTGGAGGCACATCTTGTCCAGCGGCAGCTCCTGCCTCCGGGCGGTTGATTGCATAATCGCCGTGAGCAGTGACTGGGGATTAAAAAAGCCGGCGAGCCACACCGAGGCCGGCAGCTAACGGAGGGACAAAAAAAGAAGTATCGCATATCGTGTCTTCCTGGTCGGTCGAGAGTAGAGGTGAGCGCGTGTGGATTCTTACTACGAAGTCGGTCGACCAAGTCTCGAGCTCTCTGATACGTAGTAACAGGTCAACAAACCAGGCGGTCAGTCCCAACAAAGAGGGATAGGCTCGCATAGCCCAAACCGGCGGTACCTGGTCAAGAAAGAGAGCGTTCTCTAGATCCTCCATATCCGAAGTGATGGTTAATTCGCCCTTCAAACCCAAATCCAATTCACGAAGGGATCTCTTGATCTCAATCGTTAAATAGTTCATCCTCTCGCACTCCTGGAATGCTACGATCACATAGGGCGTTCTCTCTTCTACCTTGCCCATGATCTCCGACATGTTGAACTCCTCCGGCAGCTTCTCCATTATTTCATCTAGTATTTGCTTTACCTGCATGCATTGGCCCAAGAGTAGAGGAGACCGCGGTCAACTAACAATCCCCGAATCGTCAAATAATTACCTTGTCCTCCCTCGTGACCGTTTGTCCTCCGCCGCTGCCGGAGTCTCTCGGTTGCATCTCGAAAACCGTCTTAAACAGGTTCTCGGCTGTCATTGTGAGAAAGCCGATCTCGGCATTTGGATGTAATCCGTATAGGTATGGTGATTCCGGTGGCATCGCCTCATCGATATACGTATGGTAGCCGACCAAGTCGGTGTTCGGCGGCGCAGGGAAACCTGTGAGAAGGGTCTGATTAGTCATGTACATTATCTCCTGCAAAGTGCAAACCTCTACCACTCTTCTACCTGGCGCCAAATGTAGCTCTCCGTCAACCAGATCGGGTTGCATTAATTCCTCCAAATAGGACACGCAGAGTCGCCTGTCCCAATCATCAGTTATGTGCCCACCGTACATAATCTCGCCAAATAAATACCTTCGCAATTAAAAGGGAACATTTTTTTCTCAACATTTCGGTTAACATGCAAATTCGGAAGGAATTCTCGACGTACCTTAAATCCTCCCAGGGCACCTTGGGACTGGCTTCCAAATAATTGTAAAGGACGCTCACGCTGATGTGCAAGTCGCCCACGTTGAAAGGATAAATCTTGTTCCACCCCTGCGGCCCGAACTTCCGCCGCTCGGCGACCACCGCGTGAAAGTAGCACAAGGAGAATAGGATCGCTTTGAACTCAGCCTCCTTACTACACATCTCGAGGGTCTCCTGGGTGAAATTGTCCAGGGCTTTATGCAGATTCGCCTGCATCCCCGTTGGTGGCTCGTTTGTGATCTTAATGGAGGACTCGAGAATGCCCTGGAATGTTTTTAATGAGAGCCGGTACATCAGCCCCCAGGCTCTTGCAGAGGGAGAAAATGATTTGAATAATACTTGGGGGATGATGTGTCCTGCCGGCGTACTAGCGGGCTCTGCACTCATGAACACCCTGTAATCAGCATGAGAACCTTCGGCAGCGAGTTCTAATTTTTTCTCTAAATGTGGCAGCCACTTCTTGACAAGGTGGATATTTTGCAGGACCACCCAGTGGCCGCTTTTGGCAGCTACGTCCATAGCCTGCTCGGCGACAGTCTCCTGACCCTGACCCAATGATACGTTATGGAAATTCTGGTTGTCCGACGTGTAGCCTAAACGGCGGCCCAGATCCTCGACATCCTGTACAACAAGGAGCTTGTTACCAAAGGGAATATTGAGTGTTCTGGATTAGTACCTTGAGCGGATTGACCCCCGGGGATAAAATGAAGAATATGGGGGTGCTCGGGCTGGTTTCTTCGAAGGATTTGGAGAACTCGACTGTTCTTCCTTCGATATATCTTGGACCGAGTTTCTCCTCGATAAAGGCAGAAATGGCATACGTCATTCTGTCGGGTCGCAGAGCCCTCAGCATGCAGAGACGTTGAATGGCAGTTTTGTTCTTCCACTCCTGTGGGAACTTCTCCCGCTCGGGGCACTCGCACTCTACCAGCTTCTTCCACCGCTTCGCCGAGCCTTCGATGTCTCTGTCCAGATTGCTGGAAATATCGGGCCGATTTATCATGCGAGGTATACGTATACGTACACACGGTGATCTCCCCCCGAAGAAATGGCGATTCGTTAGGGATTCATGGAAAGTATATCTCACGGACCGGAACTCCTCGCGCGTGGCGAGACTCCTTATGCCGCCCCAGCTGGTGTTCGTGAGGAAATCGACGGGGGAGGTGACGTGTGGGGTGATGGGAAATCTTAGCAGGAAGTCCAGCTCGCCCATGGTGACCTCGTACCGTGCGAGCAACACTTGGAAGGCCATTTGCGAGGCGAAGATCAATTTGTCGCACTCGAAGAGGCCCCGGCTCGTGTACATGAACACCGAGTACGTGATGCACTCGATCAGATTTTTCACCCTGCCGGACACGTCTGCCGCCGCCTCCGCTTTCCAGATAGCCTTCTGGAAGACTACGCTAAAAGCTTTCAGAGAGAATTGATAAATCGGATTGATGGTGTTCAGATCGTTCAGAATGAAGTAGAGTAAGGATGCCCTTGCCGCTGCCGGGCGGTAAAGCTCTCTCGCAGCATCGATTTCACGGCTGGTGCCTCGAGCCTCCGTCACCTTGCACTCGATTTCAGCCGCAGTTCTTTTCGTTGTTTCTAAGTTTTCCACCAGCGACGTGTCCCCTAAGACATTGGCCCCTGCCGAGGATAATCTAAAATTTAAAGCATTTATAATTACAATAAAAGTTTTTAATGAGAAAAAGCTGCTAATGAGATTCAGTGCCTGGACAAAAGGGAGTCCTCCAAGCTGTTGAGGGTAATTTTGAAATCATTCTGCTGCCTGGTGAGCTCGGCTTTTAACTCCTCGAGGTCTGGTCGCTCGGCCTTGACCACCTCCGCGAGTAATTGATCCTCCAGTCCGTCCCTCGTTACCGTGAAATTAATTAGAGTAGTCTGAGCCTGCATCTCCGGCTTGTAATGGGGATTAGCGAGCTTGGTGTGCAACAATAATCGGAACAGCGGATTGTACTCGACCTCCTTGTCGCCGATCTTAATCGCGCGGCCCTTCTTGATCAAGTTTCTACCCAGCAGAGGATCCAGCACAGGGTCTACGGTTTCATCTATGTTTTCGAGGAGGACCGTGGATCCGGTTGCTAATGATTGCTCGATGACGTCCAGATAGCCCTTCTGGCCCAGCCTAATCACCCTCAGCTCCTCTCCGTACTTCTGCTTGATCCATTTGATTCCTTGGAGCTGCGCACCGCTTGCCCAATTAAGATCGAAATATGATCATCGCTGCCTGCTCTATAATCGCGTGCTTACCTGTGGGTCGATCATCAAAGGCCAGCGGTCCGAATTACTGAGGATCGTTGCGTTCTCCGTCGACATCCTGTCGTTCGGCAGTCCCTCGTTATTCCACTTGGCGATTTGTGTGTCGTTCGTCAATAAGGATAAAGGATCTAACCCGTCGGTCATTGGGACAATCGGTTCTACGCTTCGCAGGAACGGCAGCCACTGTTTATTAAGCAAATCCTGTCGGAAGTGCTTGGTGAAACAGCCGACGTAAGAGATAAAAGCTGTTACTAGCAACACATCGCCTGGCAGAGTGGTAGCTTGCTGCATAAAGCTGTAATTTCCAGAATATTTCCCCTTTTATTCAGGAATGGGCATTTCGGCAAATAGCAAATTCATACATACGTTGCTACTGAATCTGCCCAGCGAACATTTTCCGATGCCAACCCGCCTACCAATCGATTAGCTAATGTGATGGTAGCATTAGTGGCGTCAGCCTCCTGCTGGCACTTCAATTTTTCGGCTGTTGCTTGCTCGAAATCTGCGGTCAACTTACCTAGTTGTTCCTCCAAGGACTAATGCAAAAGAACATAATTTTTTCAGTGTAGGTTCACCTTTTTCTAGAAGAAGTCTCTGTTTACGTACAGCAACTTTCCGCTTGATACCGGCGAGTTTATCCTGAGCAGCTGCTAGCTCAGCATTCGCTTGTGCGAGCGCCTTGCGTTTTGGTTCCACATCGCAGAACACCACGTAGAACTTGATGATATTGATGACCCAGGCGCAGAGGCCAGCGGCAGCGGCCGACTTCGATCGGACGAATTCTGGCTCGAATTCGGCGTCTTTCAGATAAGGTTGTATGGATTTTATCACCTCGGGGTGTATGTTCTCCTTGTCATAATTGATCAAGTTGTCGAGGAACGCATCGACCTTCGCCATCGTAATCTGGAATAGGAGCTTCCAAGTTGTCGGGCGGTGGTGATGTCGGTGACCTTGTTCGTACCTTGGCTGCCTTCCAACTTCTGTCCTTGGGTACCTTGCCAGACGGTGCCAGGAGGACCATCACTGCGGCCGTTACGTTCGTTACAGCCCCGGGTGGCGAGCCGAACGACTTCAGCTCCGTGAGGTTCGCCTTGTTCAGGGTGTTCAGAGCTTCCTGGGCGGCCAGCAAGGCCGGCTCGGCCTTGAGCAAATCCGCCTCGCAGTCCTTCTGCTTCTTCGATACTTCCTCGGCAATAATCGCCACCTTCGTCTCTTCCTCATCGGCTGCGAAAGACATGTAGATATGTACGTACACCCTTAACTCTCTTCACTCCTAGGACACGCGAGATAAAGTACCTATTGCTTTTTCCTTCTGGACCTTGTCAGTCTCGACGCCGACTATAGCGATCAATGTGTCGGCGGCCTCGTTTTTCTGCTGCAGCTCGACCTCCTGGACAGCCAATTTCTCTTTCAACTTGTCCACCTGCACCGCGGTCGACCGCAGCTTCTCCAGGCCATTTTCTAGTCTGGTGACTCGGGCGCGCAGCTCGCTCGACTTGGTTTTTAGGAGTCTGCTGTAGAGACTTATTTGCTCGAGGAAGGACTTGGGGGTGGTGTAATTGTAGCGGCGCTCGCTTGCCAAGTAATGTCGACTGGCGATGTTCACGCTCGTGTGAGCGTGTGCCATAAATTTGGCCGCCGATTCCCTGGGTTAAATCGGGGGTTATCTTCGGTTTAAAGGGCGCTCGCCCGCTTAGGGGAAGCAACACATAGCAGCGGTTTGATTACACGTGTACCTATAAGTCTCGGGTAGCTCGTCCAGCTCCTGCAAAAACCGCTTTGACACCGACATCAGGGCTTCCTGCGGCCACTCGTGGAACCAGTTGATCGCGGTGCAATTTATTATCGCCGGGAATTTTCTCGATCGGACCCTCAGCGTGGAGCCGACCGGGGAGAAGCAGAGGACTATTCGCAGCTGGCGTCGAACCCGGTCTATGAAGAACTTCCAGCAGTTCTCCCGGGTGTCCAGCATGCCGGCCCCCTTCACTTCGTTCCGCACACCTACCACCACAACTCGTCACTTACCCTGCACGTTACTCCACCCGGAATCTTTTAACTTGAGCAATAATTAATGATCCGTGAACCTGCTATTATATTTTCGACCTCGTCCTCGGCGAAGAGGTCCGGTACCTCGCCAGAGGCTAGCATATCGTTGATCAGGACGAGAAACTCCTCGTTCGGGACTTGAGCGTCGGTCATGAGAAAGACGATGCCGAGGTTTTTCAGTCCTGATTTCGAGTAAAGCACTGCGAGCTCGGTTTTGAGATCTGTGACACCATAGCCTTTCTTCAACTGGATCTGGAAGACTTCAAGCGAGCTTATGAACGCTGCCAACCGAGAGAGACTCTGCTTGCCGGAGCCACCCACGCCCACCAACAATGCACTGCCCCTCGGAGACTCCAGGATTCGATTTATGCGACACACGTGCATCATAGCATCCTCGAAGAGTACTAGGTTCATCGCTGCCACGAGATCATTATAGCTGACCATCGCCTCCGATAGAAGTCGATGCAAGGTCGCCCATTCCCTCACCGGCATGTATTTCGGTTCGCCCACTCCGCCTGGAAATAAAAGCCTGATCGAAAAGTGATCGAACATGCTGCTACCAAACGATATTCACCGGCAAAGTGGCAGTAAATGTTTGGTTTCTCGTGGACGGCGCTCTCATCGATATCCTCAATGTTCTTCTTTAAAACGTCCAGCTGCGATTTCGAGAAGCTCTCGATATCCTTGTCGTCGGTCAATTTGTCACCATACACACGCTGCGTCTCGTGCATCCAGAGTCTGATTATGTCTATTGGGCTCTGTAGGCACTCGTTCCCACTGAAGAGCAAACCTTGGAAACAGTTGGAGAGATCGCGAAGATTGAAGATGTAGTGGAACTTGACCGCAGTTGGTAGGAACATCTGAGCACAACGGTGATGAAGAAGAATCGAGGCTTGGACGATGTTCTTACAGAGCTCGGTCACGGAGGATGGGAATCTAAAAGCGACAGTCCCTTATACAGTAATAGATTAGCTATAAACTTTAACCTGTGGTTTACCTGTGCTCGATATTAGCAAGATGCTGCGACAGAATTGATGAATAAATTGTAGTCAGCGATTCTGCATTGGGGAAGCTGACAGCAAAGACTGAAAAGTGTCTCTGGAGTCTGGGATTGATGGTGAAAGAGCCAGCAGTGGGATTCATGCAGCTGATATATTGGCAATTGTGAATGTCTTTCAGAGTCAGCTTCGTCCTGTCGTACCAATGACCATAATCCAAGTGCTGTCGAATCAAAGTATGCGGCTGAACAGTGCCGTAGGTATCCACTTCCGGCATGTTCATATCATCAATGAAGTAAACCAGAGTCTTATTCCCCGGCGGGCCGTAATTCCTGCCGGCTTTCTTCTCCAAGGACTTCTCGAGGATCTTCTGCAGCATTTCCGAAGTGGTGTAGAAGTTGAATGGAACATTGGAAACAGCGTAGTTCTCGGAGAGGTGGAGGAGTTTCTCGGCAACGAGGACGGTCTTCCCGCAGCCCGCAGTGCCGACTAACATGACAGGATGCTTCTCCGGCATCAGCAAATCCAGGAAGTATCGGATCCTAATGGACTCAGCGGTGTAAACTAGAACTGCCTGCAGTGGCATCTCCGAATCGAGCTCAAACTTTGGCAAGCGCTGGGACCACGGTACAAAAGACTTGGTCTCATTTTCTATGTAGTAATCGAAGACTGTGCCTTGTGATGGAAATCGAACTTGCTTGAACTCGTTGACCCACCACTTGCTGAACTCCACTCGATAGTCGATCGTTTGATCTTGAAACATTGCCGAGCCAAAGGCCCAGACTGCGGCGAAAACAAAGTAGAGCTCGTAGTATTCTTTGATGAAGTCGGTGCTGGTCAATTCGGGCTTTAAAAGACAGTGAAGCAGGTGACATAACATTTCCACGTGAGCCATGTCGGCGATCGGTGTTATTTTTTTGAAGCGGGTCCTAAGAGTCTCGAGGCAAGTCGGGATGTACTTGTCGAACAGCATCACTAAATTCGATTTTTCTATTGGCGACGATCGTTTCTCCACCCAGCTTGTGACGTAAGGATTCCATCCTAAATCCTGTGGATTAATATAGAGAATACCAGCGCGAGATACAGTGGCCGGAGTGGCTGTCCTCAAATTCGAGATCTCAAAGAGTAGTCTCATGGCAGGAGTCAGGGCTATTCTCTCATTACTTGCTAGAGTCAGAACTTTATTGTCATCCATCACAGTGTTCAAGGACTCGATCCACATTGGATCGATGTCACCATCCAGGACGATCCACTTGGGATTCTCGCCACCCAGATTCGCCTGTTCCCTCATGATTACAGAGAACAGGCCGTCCTTCCATTCCCTGGTTGCAGGATTGATTATCCCAAAGAGCTCGTCATTCGTCACGGCTTTTGGATTGAGATCATCGTATACAGGCTTCCTCTTCATGTTCTGATAGGTTCGATAGAGGGTCTTCCACACTTGAGTCTTACCGGAACCCGCTGTACCAACAATAAACACCGAGTGCCGAACCTCCAATAATTCCTCTAATTGAACGACCTTGAGAATAAAGCCATCTTCCGGTTGCAAGGTGAGGTCGGCCGCCGCTTGCTTCACCATCTTCTCGAACTCAGCATCGCGTTTCCTGGGGACATCGAGAGCGGGGAAGAGATCGGCAATCAGGCCCATGAAGACTGGGAGATCGTCGGAGACTACTTTGGGGATATTAAAGTCACGCAGTGCTCTCATGAGGACCTCCTCCTCGGGTCTACCTGGATCGCCCCGTTTTAGACTGCCGGCTACGACTAGGACGGACTTTATCGCCCTAAGCCCCCAGTCATAGTGGTCCTGTTTCGAGAGTAATTCCTTGCAGAGTGTGTAGAGGGTAATAAACTTGCGCGCGAGGATCCTCGCGTCCTGGAAACCCTCGGCGACCAGCATAATTTCGCAGATGAGCTCGAAGTCCGGGACAACCATAGCGCATGGTCGGAAGAGGGCCTTCAGGTTCTCGGGTAGCTCGGTACGACCGGCGTAGCCGGGGTTCATGGTAATAAATATGCCGACAGTGGGCACAAGGGCAATGCTCTCCCCCATAAAATTGAACCGCTCCTTCTTGTCGCGAATGGCGTCCTGGATCGACTTGACTTGCACGGCCACCACCGAGAGAACTTCGACGGTGATGCGGTTGAATTCGTCGAAGCAGCCCCAGGCGCCGGTCTGCGCTAAGCCTTTATATATGTTCCCGCAGGATTTATAATCCATTTGCTCGGAGCAGTTGAACACGTAGACCATTATTCCGAGAGCTCGGCCTAAGTCTTTTGTGGTCTCTGTCTTCCCGGTTCCAGCTGGCCCCGCCGGCCCGCCGCCCATTATTAGGTGGAGGGATTGCGTTAATGTTATGTAACATCTGTCCGTTAGCGGCGTTATGACCAACCTAAATGGCACAGGAAACAATTCCAACTAGAGCACCGAGCGCCCTTTAATCTCGGTGTAACACCGTGTCGCATCGCAAGTAGATATGGTGCATTTGGTGCTCTTAGGACGGGACAAGTGTCTACGCCGCGGTTTCTCCTCACCTGGGTGTGTTGCCCAAGTATTCGTGGGAATACTTGAACTGGGCGTCGCAAATATTGGCGAAGCAATCCTTCTCGGGCTCGTCCCAGCGATGCCGTAGTTGACTCTGCCATTGGAAGGCCTGTGCAGTTTCCACCTTCGATTGCACCAACTTGGTCACGACATCGCGCGAGTGCACGTCTATTGTGCAGATTGTCATCACCTTCTGACGCTCCTGTTTCGTCAGCTCGCCTATTAGCAGAGTAATCAGGATACTCAGCTGAGAGATCTGCTTCTTGAGATAATCCTTGAGGGAGTTGTCGTAGCCTTCCTCGAGACGGGCGAATGCCAGGTTCACCTCGGTCGTCCACCAAATTTGTGTACCGCAGAGGGAGACCTGTGCTGGATAGTCAAAGAGCCATTGCTCACGGGCTTTCTCCTCATAGGCGATCACTGCTTCGCTAAAGTAATGACGGATCGAGGCTCGCATGGCGGTCTGGAGACGATTGAGCCAGACCTCAACTGCGCCGTTGCAATGCATCTCGCAGTTGGCGAACTCGACGTATTCGCCGTCCTTGGCGAACATACCTTCCAATCAGAGAAACGTGTGCTCTTCGTAAACTGCAAACAGCATTTTTCATCTAACAGTCGAGATATAAATTCTACCTTCCACTCGCTTAGTCGAACAAGTTCCGTCGTTTTCGACAAATTTGAGACGCGCCATCGAGTCGAACAGCTTGGTGAGATGCTTGGCGACAATCTCGGGCTGGTTGCCGTTGGATAAAATATCGAGCAGGTCGCTGGAAGAAACGAAGTAGAATCTGGGAAAGGCAAGACGTTTCGTCTCGAGGTACTCCGCCAAGGCTTTCTCGCAGAGCACCAGCTCCTTCTGCAGAATGTCGAGAGCAGACACCAGGCCCTCTTTATTCGTGGCCTCGACAACGTTCGGTGTCCTCGCCATTTCCTCTGTCATCTTTTTGAATTGCTTATCGATTCGATCGAATCTCTCCGCGTCTACTGGCAGCTGCCGCCGGATGTCCTCCGAGGAGGTGAAGATACTTTCGAGGTGCATCCAGGTCCGCTGGACCTCGAACCACACGGTGGTCACTTGATCCGCGACACTCAACTTCCTCTGCCAACGTGACACTTCCTCGAGGAAGTGGGCGATAAATTTCGAAGTAATAAGATTTTGTAATTGAACCTGGAAACAACCAATTTTCACTTCCTTCTTGTCATACTCGACGCAGCTTTCTCTACCTGATTTTCCTCCAGAGTTTCAATCAGTTCCTCGCTGGCCCTAATTAAGGTCGCGCCCGTCCTGACATGCGTCTCCTTCTCAAATTCCATTTTGGACCAGGTGCCATTCAACTCCCTCATATACTTCTCCATCGACATCTCCTTTACCGCCTTGTCCACGATGTTCTTCACCTCCTCCTCGCAATCGTGGAGATTCAGCTCGAGCAGGTCCGCCAGGGTGGTCGACTCGTCCATCACGAATCGCACCTACGCGCCAGAATCATTTCATCCATTTCTCAAGGCGCGAGATGAAATGCAGCGGAAGTGATGTATATGCTCGCCGATTCGTACAATTCCAAGATATGGGGGAGTAACGTGAGAGAGAAGGTGGTGGTGAGTAATATGCTCGAAGGTATTCGGATGAAAAGATTTATTGATTAAAGGGTAGTACAGTGATAAGTGTAGTTCGACACATGAGCAAAACGTTTCTTCCTACATGAGGTGACAGTAAGATGAATCCTTCAAAGATGGTGGTGCCTCATGCGACAATCTAACGTGCTCTCGAGCTACATTCATTCGATGATAAAAGAAAATATCATTACAGTGCTGTCGATTATGTACAAATGATAGAATTATCCTGGAAACTCAGGAGTGATTCAAGTAGTGCTGCTTATTTACAGTGGACTTACGGTCATCTCTGGAGTCATGTCGCCCAATTTCTGTAAACACCGACGGCGTATGTACAGCGGTGCAACTAGCTATATGATAATCACGTGGGAGCCGGGTTTTCCCGCAGACCGAAGGAGAAGTGTGCCAATTCCGTTCAAAGTTAGCTCGACGCATGGCGTCTCGGGGCATGACAACTTTGCGGATTAATGGGAGCAATAAGAAAGGACGATGCCTTTATAGTATAAATAAAGAGGCCAGTGGGAAGGTATGAATTTCTCGGCGGTACGCTTTTACGTTCGATCTCGGAATACGCTGCTCTGGCTCGGGAAGGTAGTCGCCGTTCTGTAAATCCTGGGAATACCTTAGTACTGTTCATTAGCTGTCGCCAGTGCCTCTCCCGAATGGCGGGGTTCTGGAGCTCCCCTACGGCTCGTAAAGACGTCAACATATTCTTCACGGTCGCCTCCAGTGAGATATACGTGTCCCACGATCTCATCTCCTTGTCCAAAGCTGGCGAATTTAATGTGCGCGCATGTAATCCTCACCCCTATTAAACCTCGCCGAAATATATACGCGCGCGTCCATGGAAGGGCGGATTGATGCGCGTACCTCGGATTTCCTTGGCGAATTTCTTGCACTCGATATCCATGTTCTCTACGTCGATCTTGCGCCACGGTGTCGTTTTCCATCCTTCGATGCTGCTTCGCACGATGTTTACATAGTCCCAGAGTTGCTTGAGCATCTTCAATTCCCTCCGGCACTGCTTGAGGACCTTGAACTCCGGCACCATCACCTCGAAGAGGGAGGCGGACTCCTGTATGTCCTTCATCTGCCGCTCGAGCATCAGTATTTCTTTATGAGCTTCGTCCAATAGCTCGTAAGGGTTCGTGCAGTCGTACTTGAAGAAGTTGTAGCGGCGGAACGCCTCGCGGTACTGCGTTATTGTGATGTCGAAGGCCGAAATCCGCCCACGGATCTTCGACACTTCACCTAAGCATTAATAAAAAAAGAGGGGGGAAATGATGGGCTTTGGTAAAGGCAGTAGAGCTGAGAGGTCGGGGGAGTAATCCCTTTGGTTACCTGCTTGGAGGGGAGCTACTTGTTGTTTCACCATGAGAGCGAGTTTCTTGGTGTTCGCCCATTGCTCCGGCAGTTCTTGAAGGAGAACGTTCACCTCCTCAGGTATATCTTGGTCGTAAAATTTTAGTAACTCTATCGTCTCCTCGAGGGGCTGGAACATCTCGTCAGTCGTCGGCTGTCTCTCCTTCACTTGCAAGAGGTACCCCATCACGTTTACGAGCCCTGCATAGTCACCGGGTTGTATTGGCTGGAGGAGACCCTGATCCGCTCGTCTATTAAACGATTCAAATATTTTCAAGCAACTTCTTCAATTAACTTTGGTGTATTCAGCCTTGTCACTCATTTTTTCAATTAATATTTCGTGTTAGAAAAAATGTTTGCCTTATGAACGATGCTAAATCGGCGAGATTAGTAGTCACGCGATCGACGAGATGTTTCTTGAACATGCTGGACCACTTGCAGACCAAGTTGAGCACCGACTGTATGAAGGGCCTGATGTCCACCCTGAACCAGCCGCAAAACACTTTGGACGGTTCCATCTCCTCGATCTCGAGATAGAGGCTCTCGTAAAGGTCGATTTGTTCGCGGAATTGCTCCATTTTCGGCTGTGACCGAGCCGGCCCCTTGGGATCCTGGACGGCCACCATCTCCATTTCCTCCATCGTCAATTGTCGGCTATACACGAGGAACTGTTGCATCACCATGTCCCTGTCGTCCAGCCAGAGATAGGCGTATCCTGATAAAATAACGCAGGACAAAGGGATCGCGACAAATCACTCGGAACGAAGGGCGCACACCTGCTAAAGATACATTGCCAGCTCGACAAAGAAACACCCCATACGGATAAGTCCACCCCAAGGATCAAACATAAAGGAGATATCGGGCGACCCAGATGGTGTGGATCTAATGAGAGAATGAAGATTGAATATTTTCGGAGCACCTTCGAAATTGCCGCAGAAATCAGTGGCTTCCTCCACAGCGGTAGCGACGCTAGTTAAAATCTCATTTTTCATAGCCCTAATGTCGGGGTCCTCCTTGAGCTCGTCGGCGTAGCCGGTGCAGTTGGCCCTTAAGCGTGGCACTAGGGCAGCCATTCCGATTATGTCCTCCAATAAAACGAGGATTAAGTTATCAAGACCGTCTGCATCGTCGGGCTCCAGCGAAGGGACGTAATAGAGATCCGGCTCCCTCAGTTCCAACTTTGCCTCCAGCAGAGGCTCGCTGCTTCCAATCGAGTCCATATTGTCAGCCAAGTATCCTGCATAGAAAAGTTGTTACGGTATATTTTTGTCTTGCTGGAATCTAACACTTGGATGAAGATCTTGTAACCTATGGAACATCCGACAGCTTTCCGAAGAGATTCCATGATGATTCTGTCGACGTAGGCGACGTAGTTCTGCCACGGCTCGGTGAGGTCATCGCCGATCTGGAAGAGCAGCTTGTTCTCCCCGAGCAGCGAGTGAATCTGCTTAGCCGCCTTTTCGATCTCGGCGTAACGTCTCGCCACTTTCTCGGGGCGTTCGTCGAAGGATAATAGGGCATCTTTACGGCGATCCTTCCTTTCAATGAGAGGAGTCCTCGCCCAGGGCTCCAAAATGTCTCGGATTCTCTCGACGTTCGCCTGGGCGGATTTTATGCGTCGCCAGAGCCCCTCGACGAGCTCACCGAGCTCGACGATGTACTCGAGGAGGCCGCTTGATCTCCAACATAATTCCCCCTCCCCGCGCGATATCAGCTCGTCGATTCGCCCAATCTCGCGCTCGATCAGCTTGAATTCGACTCGCCGGCTCGTTCGCCGAGTGTTATTGTACGAGCCGACCGTCGCGCCGAGGAGAGTGCGCAATTTCCGGAAAGTCTCCGCGCTCTCGAACACCTAATCATGTAGAATCGGTCTGGTCGGTCTATGTGGCTGCTCGGGCAAGAAGCTCGCCTGATAAAAGTCAAGCACATACTTTCAGCGCTTCCTCCGGTATGTCGCACTGCGACATCTGCTTCAGATAATTCACCTCCTTCAGCACGGCTAACAGGTCAGGGTCGAAATTCAGCAATAATGTGGACTCTCGCTCTCGAAATAGAATGTTGCGATGCAGACCGGTCTCCACTATTCGCGGAACTATTCCTGCCCACTCGGAGAACAGGTCATCTATCTTCTTGTCGAAAATCTTCATCAGCCTCTCGTGTCGTGCAAGCACACTTCGACCTCCTTCGCTATCAACGATTCTAAACAGTGTCAGAAAAATTTAATCTTTTAATAGGCAAACCTGCATCAAGGGTGCAAAGGGGCACGGATTAATTACGGATGTTGGATGGACTTGAAGGATTGCACAGGAAGATCGATCCGCTGCCTCAACATATTAGTGAACGTCAAGGCGGCAGTCAAAGGAGGAAGATTCATGAGTGCCCCTTTCCTTCCACGATAGAAGAGCACTTCGACGAGCGTCATTGCGGCATTCAATAGTTCTAGGATTCTTGAATAGCGATCGGTGAATTGCTGCCGGATAACTTCTCTATCCAGTAGCGATCCGACAATGTTAATCAACTGGAAGGAGGAACAAATTACATTGAAAACACATGTGGTCCGATCACAACAAGTAACTGTACCTTGAAGACACTCTCGAGATTGCCGCAATCATCGAAAGCCTGACAAAGGATCGCAGCCAGTTTACTGTCGAGATCGGTAATGGACTCGTTGAAATTTGCACAGTTCACTGCAAAGGATTCGTCGTCCGGTTCAAGTACGTCATTCGCTCGGACAGTGAAGGAGACGAAAAGTTGCTGAAACTCCTTGAAAACACTTATAATTCTTGCGCTGAGAGATCGGCCGAGTATCCCACCGATTTCTATTTTCTCCAACTTGGAGAACTCCATGACAGTATCGAAGAGCCATTCTATATCCGAGAGACGCTTCGTGAATGCGTCGAGGCGAGCGAAAACTGCGCTTGTATTAAAAGTCCATGGCGGAGTTTCCGGTTTATTTCCAGGTAATTGTCGTCTAGCTTCGAATTCACGTTTGAACTCCTCGAGAATACCTGCGGAGAAATATGTCATGGACGAATTTGATTTTATTTAGTGTCAATTGATTCTCGAAAGTCATACTTCGAGAGATCTGGACACGCTGGAGTGCCTCATCGACATCGGTCTGGAAGATAGAGCTTGGATCGAGAAATCGTTGGGCTTGTTGTATCAACAGGTTGCAAATCTGTCGAAGCATAATGATCACTTTCGAGGAGGTCTGGTAGCACTTGGATTTCGCCCAGGCTAATCCAAGTGAGTGTATCAGGGTTGCCATTAACGGCTTAGCCTCGGAGAAGTCGATCTCCTCGACAGCTCGAAAGCACTTGGCCAGAGGCGACAGATAGAGCGATATCTCCTTCGCCTCCGTCAGTGACGTCATCACATTATCGAAGAGCGTGCGAAAGCAAGGGAAATAGGCACTCTCGGTCTTCTCCAGGATGCTTGCCATTTTCTTCACTCGATCTTCTTGCAACTGATCGTAGATGTACCTGAGAAACATCTTATAAGTCTAGGTATATCTGATCTCCGACCTTCGACAAGGTGCCTACTTAAGATTCGCCAGTCTGGCGGACCAGTATTCGAGCTCGACGTTTGGTGTGGGATTCTGGCCGTTCTCGAAAGCGACGCTAGACTCGTGGGTAACCACATCATTTACTAGATAAGCCCATTTGATGACGACACCCTCGATGGCACTCTTTAAGTAAAGGTCCGCCGCTTGCGCTCCTTCTTCGCAGACCAGTCTTTCGACTTCGGCAACCTTTTCCATAC
Organism: Crossocerus cetratus; assembly: GCA_963675795.1. NCBI lineage: Eukaryota > Metazoa > Arthropoda > Insecta > Hymenoptera > Crabronidae > Crossocerus > Crossocerus cetratus. The sequence goes on along the minus strand of OY776666.1, from coordinate 13,891,878 downwards.
CGGCTGGCATCGGCAGGACTGTCCTGCCATTTACTTGACCTTTGACCTAGATTCCCGAAGATAATCAAGCGTCACTCGACCGTACGAGAAACGTGTTCCTCCCCGGCGCATTACCTGGTACAGTGTGCCGCGCAGGGAGTGCACGTGCCTGCAGATGTCCTGAAGAGCGACGTCCGGCAGATCCTTGTGGTTCTCAGGCTTACTGAGAAGGGGTGCGAATATATTATCAACCAAAGTAGCCAACTGGTCGACAACTCGATGCGACAAGTCACCCATAATCAGCATGGCAGGACATGTCTCCTTCTCCCTGGGCAGTGGCACCTGCTTCACTTTCACAGCGTAGATGCCTGAATAAAGACTCCTCTGAATACTCATTGGTCCGGCTGATAGCGTCGCGGCGCGCAGCGACCGCGACGTCGTCGCCGTGTCCTGTCAGGACTCGGGCTCTCGAGGCGTGGGGAAAACTTTTCCTGAAAAGGACCACTCACCCTTTGTCCTCTGGCAGGGTATGGGAAAGGAGGTAGAGGCAACGAGCTGTGCGCTCGGCGTCAGGACGACGAAGAGCGCCGCGGGCAGAGGATTCTCGAGGAAATCCAGCACGGCGTTCCGGTACTCCTCGGTCAGAAGTAGCCTCCCCCATTTTTCCGGCTTCAATTTCAGGGACTTCTGCACGTAAGCGCCGATGTACTCGAGGCGAAAGTCCGCCGGGGCATCCGGCGCGCTCATCTCCGGCTCTAATTCCAGATAACAACTCGAGTTACTCCGCGATCATTGCTATGTACTCACTCGACACTAGGAATTCCGGGAAATGTGGAGAATGCTCCATGCGCTCCAAACATTCTCTGCTTTCTAATTCGCCCGATATTGTCAAGGTACAACCGGCGGAAACTGGGTAATGTAATTGCTAGGCTGGAACAAGGGGGTTGAAATGCCAGTTGCCTAAGACGCTGTCGTGCAAGCGGACACCAGGCACCGACTGAATTCTAAGCATGACGTCTCAGCATTGTGCGATCGTGTCCTCGAGGTAAAATGGGCCGCCTGTTGCCCCGCACCCCCGCCCACTCTGTGTCACGGGACATAGGGATTATCCTGAAAGCGACTGACACAGCACGCGAGCTTGTCTTCCGCGAGTTGTTAGTTGGTAGGCCTACGAATGTAGGTTCCTGCTGGCGTACAATCGGGCCGGATCCCCCGAGGCGGCTATTAGTTCGGGGACACCGAGCAAAGGTTCGTCCTTCTCCGCATTTTCAATCCCGAACCCAATTTCGGGGGTGTCCTGAATCCGTCCTACGATGACAGCCCTCATACGGTGAGCGGCAACTAGCTCGGGGCAACTGGCTTCCCATTGATCTCTCGTGAGTACATCACCATTTCGACTATTAACTTAACGCACCTCATAGAAAGTTGTGCCATTCGGCACAACTCGATGCCTATTCAGCAGTTATCCCTTGCTGAAAGCGAATCCTCGATCGATAAAAACTGTCACTGTGTGTCCAATCGCTTGATTGTCTGCCAAGGATCGCCCTAGCAGTCGGAATCGATCGGCCCGTAAAAACATAAAAATGTTGCGCTCGTAAAAGTGGTGAGGCCGATTGGCGAGGTTTCGCCCTTGGACGGGAGCCAACGAACGGCTGCGGAGTCGAAGGGCTCTAGCGGCGGCCTGGACGCGTGAGACTTTGGCCAAATCACGTTTGACAATTAAGGCCGATTGTAGATGGATAGAGGGCGAACTCGAGCCGTTCCAATTCTCCCGGGCGATAATACGCCGCTGTGTATCGCGGTGCGGATCGCACAGTTTCACATGGGCTTACGGGGCGAGCACACATCTGTTGGTCCCTTGGTGCCGGAGCCGGCCCCTCGACCGCCCCGACATTCACGTGGCCAGTGGCGTGTTCTGCCCGCGCAATTCCCAAAGCCGCGTGTACCCGATTAAAGCGCGGAATTAATATTTGAGCACTGGCACTCGTGTCCAGGGTGTTCCGCAAAATAAAACTCTGCCGGTGCCAGTCTATGGTGAACACACATAGAGCGGAGATTGTGTGCCGGCGGGTAAGTGGATATCTTTTCGCGCTGGTTCACGAGGCACAAAGGGGCCGCGGCGGGCTTTTCATTTCGCGGCTGCTCGCCCTTCGTCAAATTAGGAAAAAAAGGACTGCTACTCTCCCTCGGCCCTCTGCATCGAATTACGCACCCCTGCGAGCCTACCGTCGCTCTCATTTCGCTCTCTCCCTATAACACCTATTCTCCCTGTGTCTAGCTCTCTCATCAGTGTGTCCAGTACCCCTCTTCACCAGGGGTACACTCATCAAATTGGATCAGTTTGCACCAGGCCCCGGACAATAAGCGACAGCCCAGCAGGTACGAATTTCATTGGCGCGTTTTTTCACCCCGGCACGTGCGTACGAGATTTTACCAGATAAGCAAATGTCGTTTTATACACTTTGTTTTATTAGAATCAGGCTTTCAGTATTGTGGCTTTTCTTCTCGAATTAATTTGCCGCTTGGAACGATAGTCGGTCGATGATTAATTGATTCGCGAAGGAGAAATTCTTATCCCCCTGACGAGTATTGTGCCGGGAGCGGTCGGCTGAAGAAAATCGACGCCAAACCACTGGAAAACAATTTGTAGTCGACGCTAATGATTTCGGACATTATCTACTGTTGAGGGGTGGTGAATTTGTCTCGACGATCAGTCATGCCGCCAGTTTTCCTTTATCGCGACAAACGAACCGTGCGGGTTATCTGCTAAGATAACTGCGAAACCGATCATCCTCCTGCTCAACGGCAGAGTCCTCCTTCGGAGGGTAGGTTCGAAAGTGTTTTGCCTTTTTGTCTGGCACGACGTGGAAATTGATGACCGAGAATCCCGCGAGGCGTTCTCGAGTGAATGACGCCGGGCGCGCGCACCATCGAGAGTGATTTCTTATTTAGGGAGCTTTTGAACCCGATGTCATTTTTCACGCCCTCCTCTCGCATTCTCCCGTCGCCCTTTGCCTTTGCTGTTGCACGCCTGCTTTTGAAACTTCACTCGACTGCTTCGTTCTCCCTCGAACCGACGTGTCAACTGAGATTTCTCATTCTCGACTAGCGAGCGCTTTCCAATTTTCCTCTGCCACCGGCTGACTTGGCTGGGAACGAACCGACACACTCGCACTGGCGTGTTTCTGAAACCTGGAATTACAGTTGGTATGCAAGCGGGGCCAATAACGGGTATTCGGAGGCGATGAGATTGAAAAATGTTGCCATCTGCCACTGGCTGCCGGTCGGACTCTTCGCTGACTTCAAGAAACATTGGTAATCAGTAAAGCCGACTCGGCAAGCGTCCTTCTATTCTTCATTCTTATCCGACGCGCGATGAAATTGAGTCCCAACCCTCTTCCCCGCGTACCTAACTTATTACCCTTCGTTTCACTTTCCGTGCGCGCGTCCCGATAAACCCTGTACATAGTATATTGACTCGCAGGAGAAAAATACAAATATCGGCTCTCGCGTATCAGAAACGAATTTCTCCTGGTAATACGCCGGCGGAGGCTGCGATGAAGTGCTCCGCTGACAATCCCTACAATCGGGAAGCTCTGAGTGTCTGTGCCGGCGGAAATGTCGGCTGCTCGAAAGCGGCTGGCGCGAAGTATAAGGGCAAATAAAAGTTGAGCGGTGTCTATGAACTCGACCCTAATCGAGTGCGGGGCGGGGGACTCACTCGCTCGAGTTAAAGTAGCAAAGTGTCAGAAAGAGCTGGCGGGAGAATAGCACGCGGGACATCTGGCGAATCCAGCAGAGGACGGCACCCGAAACTTTTCAGGGGTAGCAGCATCGGCCTAAAGCTCTTGGCGCGCAGCTTCGCACCGAGGGTGGTGGCATACACCACCTCTGTCACCACCTAGCGCCGGGCTCCACGCACATACGCCTCCCCGAGAAGAGTGACAGCCCGTATTATGATAATCTGCGATCGCATATTGGCATCGCACCCCACGATCTTCGAGCGGAACGAACCGATAATGCGACACAACTTTCGAGAACGGGCACAAGTGCCCTCTCAGCTCTCTCGCTTTCCCTCGTCCCGCTCGCCTCTGTTTGCACGCATAGATTCTCCAGATAGCGAATTGGATTTCCACGCATCGATTGAGACAGAAAAATTCATACCGAAGCAAAGAGAGAAAGAGAGGGAGAAGTCTGTGCTCTCGATACTCTCGAAGAGATACAGAAAAGAGGGTGCGCACTAGGCGTCCTCAGCAGCCGCAATGCCGGCGAGTGTATTTGAGATACTCTTATACGAGCTTTGCGTTTCTGCAAATCTAATGGTGCAATTACAAGAGCAAGAGGGAGATAGGGAAAGCGGCGGCGAGATGGAATTGGCGGCTTGCCAGTGTGTCACATAACTAACGAACGTTTCCCTAATAAAATCTCATTCCCCTCTCGCTAAGCTCTCCTTGCGAGCTGGCCTCCTCCCGTCCTCGCCGGAGCGACGCCCTCCTCCGCGACATTTATAATTCAGAATATCATCCTTCGCGGTTGCGAAAACGCCATTCCGTGGCGCTCGATGCCGCACTAATTTCAACCCGGAGTGCGCCTGCCCGCCGAAATTTATTATTTTAATTATAGTCGCTCGCCTTTCGGCCCGGACGAGCTGAGGTGCGAGTCGATCGGCGGCAAAGTAGCCTCAACATTCCCAGTAGTAATTAAAGGCGAACTTTGTATCCTGTAAGTGAACGGTTAACACGTCGCCTTTACATAGATTCGTATTCATAACGTATGATCGGGGGTGGGTTTGCCCTTAACCCGGGTTAAACGCCCGGCCAGGGCGAGCTAAGGGCATTTTATGAGTTTAATTTGGAGCCCAGACGGCTGCTGCTCCCTTCATCGTCCTCGAGCGAACAGTATGGTTTCGGCTCGCCGGGAATTTCAGCGGGAAATTTAGGACTATCCGGCCTCGTGAAGTCAGAGAGGCCCAGAATTTGGCAACAGCTGCTGTGCCCTCGGAAAACAGGGCCATCGCCGCAGGTACTAATTCTGTTATGTGCATCGTAATTAACGCGGGTATTACGTCGACTGACACCGCGTGACACAATCCAGACTAGAGCCGATAGGTTCAAGGGAGTGGACGACGTTGTACTAATGTGAAAGGGTTTACCCCTCCAGTCGAGGAAAGTTTCTATTATAATTCTTTGGGGGTAGCTTCCTCCTAGCCACTACAGGCTATATCCCCAGTGATTTATCGAAGAACTTTCGTCCCAGTAGTAAGTAATTTCTTTCGGGGAGTCACGAAAGAGCGGACATTGCGGAGACACTTATTTTGTGCTGTACTGCGATTCGCGTGCCTCTGAATAACCGCTGTCAAGTATACGTTACTCTATGAAGAATAATCATAAATTATCTAGTCATTTTGATTATGCAGAAATATTTATACATTCAATACTGACACAAAGGTAAGTACCATCTGTTAATATTGAAATTGATGCTCCTGCAAATACGAATATATCTGTAGACCCTCGATAAATGTGACGAATACATCACGAATGGAGTATTAATTCTTGGCCATTAGTCTTTCCAGAGAAACGAGCATGTAATGACATCTGGCTGGCCCGATCTTCGATTCATGCTGCGTGCGCGAAGGGTGAACGAATGGTCGGAGATTGGCCCGGGAGCTTCATTCGCGGGAAAAAATTTTTATCCTCCTAATGGAGTTAATCTCTGGTCGTGAAGGCCAGCGGCGATCCCGTGGGACACGGCGATCTCCCGAAATCAAGGATTCCGCGTACGTGGCGCGCGATTAACGAAGGAGCCGAACGAGCCCCAACGATGGCTGGCGGTTTCGTAGCGCGAGATCTCCCGCGGCATCACCGGAAACAAGAAAGCCAATTACCTATCCAGAGCGAGCGAGTGCGGTAAATTGAATTTTTCCCCCGAAAATTGAACGAGTATTGACAAAGCGGGCAGCGACGGGTGCGAAATACCTAACAAGCCGAGAATTCGCTTCAGTCGAGCCGAATCAGAATGAGCCGAGGGTGGCTGTCGGATGAAAAAATCCGGAATAAAAGGCCGTCGCCGTTGGTGGAGCAGCGCCGCTGCGCTGGCGGTGCAATCATTTTCGCCCGTTAATTTCCGGTTAGTCTGGCGCGAGCCGGTGGTCCAGGGTGCGAGGAGATCATTAAACTTCGCATTACCATCTGCTATCGCAAGCTCGTCCACGAAAGGGATAAGAATAGTGGCGGAGAAAAAGAAAGTGACGGGGGGAAGCGAGGCGGAGAATGCCGACGCCGATTCAGCCGGGCCAGAACTTAATCCCCGTCGGGCTCGAGGAATTTCCCTCGCGCTTTCCCTGCTCTCCTACTTTCCACGCAGCCACTTTCCCTGCAAATGCCCTTGGCGAGTGTCTGGGAAATTCCTGCCGAGTTTAAGCTCGCGGGCCCTCCTCCCCATTTCCGCCCACTCCACAGCCTCTCAACAGGTTACCTGGAAGCTGCCGAGCCTCCGGAGCTCGCATTTCATTACCGGCTGCCTTCTACGCAGTTAACAGCCAAATCCCGCCAACCATTGCAACTCCAATCCTTTAAAGTCGAGAATTCTCTCAACGACCCTGGCATTAGGCCGATACGACATTTATGAAGACTTTCCCGATGAAATACGTTTCACCTCTAGCCCTCGCCGAGCATTATCGTTTGTCGTAGGAGAAGAAGTCGTGCCACTCCGCATTGGCAATTCAGTGCGTTCGCGGAAAATGGCCGGGTTCGCGGGCATAAAGCAGCCGGGGCTGACATAAAGCGCAAATACGTCGACGTTAGGTATGTACGCGAGAGCCGGGCAGCGGCTCGAAGGGTCGAGGAAAATCCGGCTCCCCAGGGTACATGCGCCCGGGGATCTTTTTTACGTCGCGCGTCGCCGTTTACCGGCTTATATGCGGAAAGCCTCGGGAGCCAGGAGGGGCAAAAAATCTAACGATAATCGCCGCCGTGCTCCGCGCTGGCTGCTCCCTTGCCACGGTTTCTCGGTGACATTAGGCGCTCGCCGCAACAGATCAAGCCCTAATACTCTCATTAGCCGGCAAAAGGCAAACAGAAAGGCAGGCGAGGTTGTTTTATTCGTGGAGAACAGGCAGTCGAGGAAAATGAGGGGGCGGAGAGTCTGGCGCAGCCAGTAATCAGTAGTCGACACACACCTGGAGCCTCCTTCTCATTATCATTCTCGTCCGATTCCTCCTGCTCCTCGGAGGGTTCGCGGGACGTTATAATCGATTGCAGGAGCTTCTGATATTCCTCGAGCTTGCCGCTGGCCGAGTTCTGTTGAATCGGCAGGGTTTCCGCCTCGAGGACGCCGGACCGCTCGGATTCGCAGCCACTGTCGATGCTGCTGACCTCGGAATCAGACATCCTCGCCGGGAGAAGCTGCCGGCTGGCAGAAAATCTCACGGATTCCGAAGGTGTCCCTGAAAAATGGATCCCACTCGTATCTCTTCCTTCCTCTTACGACTCGCTGGCTTCGATATTCGGGCGACTCGATAGGGCGGCGGTAATGCGCTCCGCTCGACGCAACCCCTCTCGCTCGCACTCCATTCTCCACCCGGCGAGAACGGGAGACCGGAGATTTCGCTTTTGCGCGCGGATCGCATGGCTTAGGCGCGAAACATCGTAGCAATAATTCTGGCGCGGCTCGCGCGAAACGTTACGAGCTCGTTTCGTCGCGAGACGAAAGCCGTGTGAAGAAGGAAACTGGAAAAGCGCGCGCGAGGGAGAGAGAGAATGAGAGAAAGAGGGTATATGCACGAGGTGAGAGAAGCCTGGGAGGAAAAGTGAGAGTGCAAGCTGGCAAGTTAAAGGAGCGGCAGGCAGGAAAGGGCGACGATAAAGCCGTCACGTCGCGGCTGTAAGAGCGCTTAAAGGGGGGTGGGTGCGTAAAATTGAGCTATCCGCATTCATATCGACGCGGCTTTACGAGCGCGCCAGTCCTCGCGCGATCGCGTTCCCTCAATATTCAGATATTATTCGAAGCCTGCATGCACTCTTCGTCCTTCGCTCTGTCCGACCGAGCCCTTCGAACGTGCCAAAGGGAAGGCAGCAGCCGCCGATCTGCTGACAGCGAACATTTCGCCGCCTGTCTGACTGCCGTCCTCTGATTCCACTTGGACACACGTGGAGCCACCTCGGCTTCACGGCTTTTTCTTTCCTCTCACCGAGCACTCAGCCTCCTGACACATATTCTAATATCCGCCGGTATGAATAAGCCTGGCAACACATATTCGATCGGGGAGACCCGGTGCTTTCAGCCGAGAGAGCACGCAGTGGAAGGCGCCTACTTGCATGCGGTCGGATAAATTCGCCTCGGGGGCCGAGTCGCTCCAAATGTGTCCTGTAAATCTTTGAGGGAGCATCGTATCTCCCCTCGGCTAGGCAGGCGTCCACCGGTGTCTTGGGGAAGATTTAATTGTTTCCACTTTCGAATAGCTCCGGGTGCCGGCGCCGCGAGGCACCCAGAGGGTGCGGTCATCGGCTAGGCAAACATCCCCTAGCAACGGCTGTTGCTTCGTGACGATGTAAACGCCTCTTATCGAAGATCTCTTCTGTTCCGGCGTGCTCTTCTCTCCCCGAAGGAAAAGCCCCCTTTTCTCCCCCTCGGAATAAGGCGAGACGCTCGAATGATTCGGAGGAAAAGTTTGCGCGCCGCAGAGAGCGGTGCGATAAATAAGAACTCGAACAGCTTGGCAGGAAGGAAACCCAGTGCGCTCCGACATCGGTGTTCTTCTCTATCCACTCTCTCTTTCTCCCTCCCAGCCGCCCCTTATTCGAAGCGCATATCGTCTCTTCACGCTACACCTAACAAACCACGGAAGCACGGAGGATTTATCGGCCTCGCCTGGAGAGCGAGATTTCTTGCGAGCTGTCTAATTCCAGTACACTTCTTACGATTACCCTTCTTCTACTCACCCTTTGTCCCCCGGTCGCACTTTCCTCTTGCAAGCTACTCTGAGCTTTCACGCCCGCCTTTCACACCCCTTCGATTCAACAGACAAGAGCTTGCGGCGCCACTTGCCGCTCATTATTGCCGTCCACCGTGCAAACACTCGCTCGATACCACACAGTTCGAACCTGGGCCCACGTGTGCCCTTCCTAAGTGGCTCTTTGAAGGATCGCATTGAAATTACTTCGACGACATGGGAGCCCAATTAAAAAGAGCGTAATGGATTCGGCGGCCCCGAGGGACCACTGGCAGCCAACATCCCCGGGCTTTTGTGTACACGTCCCAACTTTTTACCGCTGATTCCATGATTAATTTATGCTGCCGCGGCGGAGAAAGACGCCTTTTTCTCACCGTCCACGGCGTGACACGCTCGAGATAACGCCGGAATCGCGAAAAGACTTGGTGGCTCTTGCGAGTGCGAATCTCGTTCTCCTACTTTGTTCATTCGTTTCACTTTCTCCAAGGTTCGCTTTCGGATATGACGTTTCGGTGGAATCGGAGGACTAGCCAAGCCTCCCCCTGACGGGTCGCCGTTACGCCGAGTAATTTCGCCCTGGAATCGCATTATCAGCGAAACATTTCGAGGCCCGGCTTTACGCCTCTCGGCTCTCCGCGTTCAGATAGGAGGCGGCAATAATTCAACTAGTGCTGCCGCCAGTACCGAGGGAAGGCTAATTCTCACCCGGTGCGTGTATGCGTTCGTGCCGGCGACGAGATAATAGATCGCGGAGATTAAAGGATTGCCGGGACAAGCACTTCCGTCGCCAGCGCCACTGGCCCCTGGTATTAATCTTTCATTTATCTTTAATGCCCCCCGTACAGATTAACTAGCAAGACTATCGCAGAGCCATTGAACCGGCACACCTGCCAGTCTGGTATTAATCGCCATTAATTCGCTCTCGCCAGTTATTGCAACCAACTTGCCGAGTATCCCACCTGCGGCATGGGTGTGGGTCGAGATGAAAATTCATCGGCAGAGTTCGGTCTGCGCTTAGCCGCACCAGCCGACCGCACCCCACCGAGCCCCAAACAAACTTCTATGGGAGAATCGTGGAGCGATTTGCGCTCGGGTTCATCCGAAATGGACTAATGATAATGTGCCCGCGGCAATCGGATAAAAAATTGAACGGCCTCCCCATATGTTCTGGTACGAGGGTCGAGGGTGAGGGTACTCTTCTCTCTCAATAGAGGGAACGGCTTTCGAAACCCTTTCGCCTAAATGCTCGCGGGCCACCCGCTTGCTGGTTATTCATTTTTCCACTCACACGTTGACTAATCAGAGTAGCATTACTCGACGTAGCATTGCCGGCAATAATCGTAACAGAAGAAGAGTCAGGCCTGGAGAAACAATGGTCAATGAAAGCGCTCTCGGGCTCCTGGCGGTCCAGCCGTAGACGGCCGTAGTTTCTCCTTAGCGCTATTACAGGGGAGTGGCTTTCTCGTCCTGACAATAATAACAGTAACGATAACACGAGCTCGCGGAGAGAGAGAAAGAGCAGATATGAATATGTATCAGGTACATCTGTTGCCATGTAGCCCCCGGTGTTATGAGATGGGAAAGGGTGGAGAAACGATTCAATATCAGTCGGCGGGCGCTCGCTCCTTCGTCGCAACGTGCCGGGAGTTACCAACGAGAGGCTAATTTCCAGGCTGCGCGCCCGGAGAATTTTATTGGCATTTCACCCTTGCCCGTGGAATACGAAAAATAGCCTGCTCTCTCTCTTTCTCTCTCTCTCTCTCTCTCTCTCTCTCTCTCTTTCTCTCTCTCTCTTAGTCCTCTGCCAAGCCAGAAATATACGCCCCGCACCTTTTTACCGTAATGATAATTAACGCATTAACCTGATTGCCTCAGGTCCGCCGTGCGGGAAATATTTAGCCCCTGCATTCGGATTGATTATATTTTTAACAGGCCTGAGTTACCGAGATTGTACGGGCAACCGGGCATGCTAATGTAGTCATTAACTTTCGCCGAACTGATATCGTTTTCCCAGTCCACTTCGCTTTCGGAGGAGCTGGTGCGAAGGACTTATGAACGTTTTCCCCAGCGGGATTACGCGCGGGTACAATGAAGGCTGCTCCTCAGTCTGCTCGTCGCCACGGACTGACACCTCGTCCGTCCCGTCTAATTACTTTCGGCTTAAAATCCTTAATTTGTTGCTGAAAGGATGGTGCTGCTGGAGCGGACCAGGCTCCCCTTAGCCAACCCCCTTTTCGACCCCGGTGTCTCCTGCTCTGAGCCTCCACTCTTGCGAATCGGAGCACCGTGAAAGCCGTTTATGATGATGACTAGTGAAAAAGGAGAAATCCTATTTGACACTAGTAGAAAATTACTTGCCAGCCAGCTTCTTCCGACCCCTCACCCGGGTGGAATAAAAATTCGGCAGGAGAATCGCCGCTTAATTGCTCGAATCCCAGCCATTAGCATTTTTAACCCCTTGACTCAATGGCTCGGGAATTAATGCTACTATGCATATACCGTGTGCATACTAATTTTAAGCAGTCCGCCTATTAACAAGTTAAGTAAGGAGCTTGAGAAAGTTTCTTGGGCGAGGGCGAAGCCGCTCCTCCACGATCTTAAGGGGGCTGCCGGGATCGGACATCGGGGTAATTCGGCGCCTTTGAAGTCGGATAATTACGAGTAATTGCTCGGCTTCGTCGTGCCGGCAACTCAAAGTGGATTATCAAATGAGAGCGCTCGAACGCGACGCAATGATCTCGTTTGGGCCGCCAACGCAGAAGAAACGGATTATTTGACCGCCACCGAGACACTCGGCAGTAACTCGGTAACGGAAGATCCTCTTTGCTTACTTCGCCAGCGCAGTTAGTTAATTAAAGGGTAAAGAGAGAAGAGTAAAGAGGAGAAGGGAGGCAATCGGGTGGGAAGGGCTCTCGCAAAGAGATTGCTTCGAGCACTGGGGATTGTACTTCACTCGGAGGTAACAAGCTTTCAAAATCGAGTATGATGCCTCGTTATACATAACACGGGCGAAGAAAAATACTACCATCCTGAGACGGTAAGTCAAGATGAAGGAGAGCGGCCCGGCGCATCTTGTCCCGGGCATAATCATCCCACCGGCAAACCAGAAGCACCCTAAGGCCTCCTAGCCGTTTCGCGCTTTTCGCTAACATCCCCTGTAATGTATGCGGAGGCCAGACAAAGGAGCATTAACATTTATATTTGCCGAGCCAAGCCCATTCGTAGCTCACCAACACCGAAGCAAAATCTCTCTTCCTACCAGCCCCATTCCCGTTACACTCTTGTTCCACGGAATTGTTAATCGTGAACGGGAAAGGGAATGTTTGCCGCGAGTGAAATAACAGCCGTTGGCTATCAATTCCCCTAGATAGCCAGGCAAAATATTCGCTGATACGCCAGTACTGGGCTTGATCAATAAGGAACAACAACAAAAACACCGCAAACGAGCGGGGAATGCATTGGCGAGACACAACCACAATCAGGAATATTGATTTGCCAAAGTCTGAAGGAACGATCGATATCCCAAAAATAGAGTGGAGGATCGATTAATTGCTCCCATCATTCAATCTGATGTCTGTCTACTATTGTTAGTAGGATCTTCAAGAGAGAACGACGAGACGAAGCCTCGGGTGAATTACAAGGCAATTTTCAAGGAGCTACGAATCTATTTGGCTTATCTTTTAAACGAGATGTCACTCCGGAATAAAGCGAACGCCTCATCCATATAAATGACGAGAGGACCTCGGTGATAGTTACCAGTGAAAAGAGAATATCATCCCTCGGAAACCGATCACGTAGCAACCTCCCCTTTGATCTCATGTGCGAACCCCTCTGGGGCCGCAGCTGTCGAAATTTCGTTTGCTCCCAATTTCAATTAAATCTCAGGTGTCTGCACCGTCACTTTCCTTTTCATGGTCGTACTTGATATTGGAGTTCTAAATGGTATCCACAAGTTTTGTCAATCATTGCGTTTTATTACAACCATCAGCAAGAGTAACAATAATAATTCTTAGTATGATTAAGGGCATATCTTAACGATTAGGTACTCCAGGTATTCTGTCTTGGCGAATAATCGCCTATTACGCTTGTTAGTACGTAGAGCAGTGATCACTCTATCGTTCCTCATTGAGTAATGAAGTAGTAACACATCCCTGATTTGATTAGGCGTTATGTATTGCGCGAATAGGAAGCACAAGTTCGTCCGCCAATGCGAGCGGATAAATGGTGAATTCTCATTCAAGTATAAGCGCGTATTTACAAAGAAGGAATGAGAGAATAATATCGAACTTTCGAAATTAGAAAGCAACTTATGTACATGAAGCGAGACGTTTTCTAGATTCTAATTTACGTTTACTCACGTGACACGCAACAAGCAGCTTCCTCATTCTATGAGAGTTTAAGGCACTACAACTTGTCTGACCGTGTTCCAATGAATATGAGACCGATCAAAACTATTGTTCTCATTGCTAGAAAGACTGAAAAGTGGTGTCGCGCGACTACAGTACGAAGCATAGAGTAACGTTGGTTCAGAGGTTTCGATTTTCAACATTTACTATATAATGTACGGGCAGTAGGCTTTCGAAAGATTTTATGGACCCTTCACCCTTTATTTGGCAAGATCGTATTAATAGTAAGTATGAAAATACAAATCCATTACGCAATTACATTAGTACCGAGCACCTTACTACAATACTCTGCCAGCGCATTGCTTCAATGCATGAGCTATTGGTATCGATTATTCAGTCCGATGCATTGATTTTAAAGAATATATGTGCAAGATTTCGTGTATGTATGTACAGGATTATCTGCTTTAGCACTAAATATTTTTTTCTGTTTAGGAACTACGCGATAAACTAATAATATCATTTCGCATTCTGTCGACCACTGCACCCTCCAGTAGCTCTTCCTATTTTAACTATACACTGTTGCGTATCAATCACATTTGAACATTCAATGTACCCTGCATATGTTTATAGAGCTCGTACAAAAAAATTATTTTGGTAAAATTTGCCCAAGTTTTTATAAACTACTGAAGGCAGTAAAAGGTCTGTCGTCACGATGTTTCTTTATGGCTTGCCATATTCGTAGTTCCACGCCTCCCCTGTAATAAATTAGATTTTTTATTGTACCCTATGTATTAATGAAGCATGTTTACGTTCACTCGTTCAAATTGTTACTCACCTCAAATTAAGTTTACGAATATCATCGCGCGTAATATGCACTAAGACATCATCCAACGTATATTGCTCATACATGAACTAAGAACGTGAAAAGCATAATCAAATTTAGTACAGCTCTGTTCTATCCTGGATAATATAGTAATGATCTACCTTTTCAATTGTGTGTTGATCTACTTGAAGTCCCATCAGCCAAAACTCTAGACGTTGATTCCTACTCATAATAGCTGGATCCTGGATGTCACTGGTAAGTACAAACGATGGAGAATGCGCGGCATTTCCAGATACTGACGAATTATACCTGCAGACAGAAATTCAAATAAAATATTCAGCATAGTGTGGTTTCTCCAATGTATAAGTATTTCTTTGGAAATTACCCCGATTCTTGCCTTGTCGCTCTTTTACTAATACTTTCGCAAAGTCTTGTGAGAGAATTCACTTGAGCTCTTTGGTCTTCCAAGGCTTGTTGTAAAAGGGACTGATATGACTTCTGTGTATCTATAAGTTCCTGAAGTAGATTCATGTTCTCCATTTTCAGTGCTCCCAGCTGCTCCCGATACTCCTTCCAATATTTATCTATCGAATCACCGGTCTTCTGAGACTTTACTGAATTGACAGTAGACACACCAGATGTGGAACCTTCTTCTGGACCCTGGCCAGCCCCTTGTACTCGTTCTTGACCGAGCAGGTTCGCACTTAATTCTAGGAAGGAAAATGTCGGTCCTTTTATGCTCAATCACGTAGTAAAATATTAATTTAAAGCAGATCACTTTATGCATTGTCGCAGAGACTCGTATAGAGTCAGCAATTTAGCCAGCTAAAATGATCGGTATTCACGAGACAATCCCTTATTATCCGCAATGACTTTCCTTCAGGATATTTTTAAAACTGACACTATAATACATGTCTTCTCCATATATGCCCCAATCACCTTTTGCGATGTTGATAGACAAATTTGGTACTAAAATCTTACCTGGTGAAAGAACTGTGATCGCAGCTTCTGCAGCGTTTCGCACTAAATTATCTAGAGCAAACATCCAGTGAGGTTTTATGCTGTGCATTCGTAGTACTTCGTTCACAGCTGCTTGAAAACTATAAATTGCTAGGTGCAGATGATTAATAGCAGTTGAATCAAAGTCCAATTCCTCTTTTAATGTTCTGATGGCTGATACGATGACATCTTGGTTTTGCTCTGAAATATAGTCCCTCAGAGCGCGCAATAGTAATACTAATTGATTCTGAGGAAAATAGAAATTTGCTCATGTTACAGGTTGCTTATTGAAAAACTTGGAAAGTATACGGTCTTTCACATTTGAGAATTTACCATTTGCAGTACAATTTGCCCTTGTTTATTGATATCTCTCATCCAAACCTCGCAGATTTTCGCTTCGTCTTGTGTGAGAACCTTCGTTAGAGTCATTCGTCTTTGGCTATCTTTTTTTAGCAAGTAGAATCCTTCCTGTTCTTCGCCAGTTTTCTGACCAGTTTGACCTGCAATAAAATACAGATCGTTCATGGGTTCTAAAAGGATGGCAATCACGCAGCATTTCACAGACTTACCTCCCAATTCTACTTCGGGTGACAGTAAGACGCCAGAGGAACTTCTTCTTGCCATAGATGCTCCAGCCTCGCTTTCACTAGTCTCTATCGATGGTGTGTTTCCTATTGTACTACATACAATTAAAATGTATAAGTCAATCTAAAAGAATGCTTTTACTGCCTTTTATCAATTGTACTTTGGGAAGACAAAAAGGATCCACAAAAATACCGATCAAAAATCATAAACATATAACGTTACAATCAGTCGAGCGTATGTAACAGGTTGATTTACCATTGAAAGCTATGTCAAGGGAAGGGTGTAGGAAACAGATGTTATACAGGGAAACAAAAGCTCGATTGCGCCTAACACATAAAATCAGTTGTAAAATGAGTCTTCTGTGTATGGATTCACTAACAAAACCAAAGGAACCTTTGCATGAATTAATGTTTACAGTTTCGTTATTGATATATTACACCTTCTTCGTGTTTACAGGGTTCTATAAATGTATGGGGGCTTGTGTTATAAGTTTCAACTATAAGCTATACAGTTTATGAAGTTAGTACCATACCTGTTAAAAGATAGGGTTGTATTGGGCATGCTGATGGGAGACAGAAGGTGTGCTGGACTGCGCTCCCTCAGTGGGCTTGACTTGGTCAGCCCTCCACTGTACGTAAGACTTTATAGTTACATTCCTAGTTACATCGTTTATGAGTAAAATACGGTAATGGTAGGTGCGACTACTCCACTATAGCGAGTTTTGGGACAAAACCAAAGTACATCACAGCGGCGGAATACGTGACGTAAGCTGATGATTTGATCGACGTGAAGGCTACGTGATTACGATCCTACCAGAGGCGCTATTTTAAACTTAACAACGCTACGAAGCCAAGAACAAAACTACACATACAATAACGGATTATGTACGGGCACAAGATTCAAGATTTTTGTAGTACCTGTCGTCGGATTGGGATGTCTGAATTGGTGCGGTTGCGACGATATGATTATTATTAGTTTTATCTGATTTTCCCAAACGTTCCAGTCTATCAGCTGGCACAGATATACTTCTGCTAAAATCGGGTGGTGCTGGCAACCGATTACTTTTCTTCTTCCTACACGCATCAGTATAATAGAAGTACTTTTTATTTATATAACTCATATAAATATAGGCATCGTTATTGCTTCACCGCTAATTGTTACGTACTCATTTAGAAATGGGTCTTCTAATAGCTCAGCTGCGTTAGCTCTTACATCAGGATTTGGTTCAAAACATCGCAATATGAAACTTTTGGCTCTTTCAGATAATTCGGAAGGGATTTCAGGATGTATCTTGTAGTATCCAACCTATAGAGAGAATAAATACAAAGTCTTGTTGTGTGCCAATTAAATGTTGAAAACTTCGAATACGCACCTTGAAGACTGCGGCCTGGGGCGAGCCCAATTCGATAAATGGTGGCTTTCCTGTGGCCATCTCCACTATTGTACAACCCAAAGACCAAATGTCAGCCTGAAATATTGCGTCAACAGGTATAATAAATCTGATATAAGATAACAATGCAGTTCAAGAAAATGTTAACTTACAGGTGCACCATAACCCCGTTGACCTTTATCGATAACCTCTGGGGCCATGTACTGCAGTGTGCCAGTAAATGTTTTTGTACTTGGGCACAAACCGGCCAGTCGTTTCGACATACCAAAATCGGAAATTTTGACAACTCCGCTGTATGTATTTACTAATACATTATCGCCTAAAAGAGTATATCTTCATTAATAAAAAGCTTACAATCGCAGATTGTTGGTAAAAACTGTAAGTACCTTTGATGTCTCTGTGAACTATTTTTTGGTCGTGGAGATATTTCAGGCCCTCCAATATTTGTTTGGTGTAATAGGCAATGGTCGATTCATTTTGCTTCAGAGGTCCCCATTTCGATCGAAGTAAAGCCGACAAACTACCGCCTGGCACTTGTTCCATGAAGATTTTGAAATAACCATCCTCGCTAACAGATCCTAAATATTGTACTATATTCCGGTGCCTTAATTGACTGTGCAGCTTGATTTCTTCGTGCAGAGGTTGCACGTCTCCCAAGTTACGTTCACGTATCTCTTTCACCGCAATCCGAACTTGGGTGTTTAAATCACGCGCAGCGAACACCACGCCATAGGTGCCTTTGCCAAGTATAATTCGTTTATTCTGATCGTCTAATTCATATTCAAACTGCAAAGAAGTTCGTCAGATTAGTATATAGAGTTTTCGCAAAAACAGAGTATGTTAATAGCAACAGACCTTCATTCGTTCGTCAGTCATATATGCATCCAAGTCTGTAACCATCCCCTCCTGATCTCTTGTCATTTCCAAGATCAGGTCATAAATCCTCTGTCTACATTGAATAGATGGCAGAAACATTTGAAAATCATCGGAGTTGGTATGGACGTATAAAAAAAGGCATCTCTCGTCTCTCTTGTACAGACTCACACTACGTATCATGTTTGCGTTAAATAGCCAGTCGTGAACTTGCTTGCAGTTGTTTTTCATACTTTCCAAACATATATTCCATATCTGTACAGACTTCTCTTCTGCTCCGAGATTCACGTTTACGTAGCTTGGCATGAGAATCTTCGTCGGTTCCAACACTAAAAGCTGGAAAAGACGATCGCGAATAAACATTTGCATTCATGAAATTGAGTCAGATAGTAATTTATTAGAGTCAATCTATAAACCTGCAGTAGAAGCGATTTGCATGTTATTCTTACTTTCACCCGAAATGTACAGAAGTAAGCTGGTTTGGTAACATAATATTATATAGTCATAGTTCTCTCGAATTGGAAACTGGATCCTTTGCAGAACGATTCCATTTATCAACTTACTGGAAACCGTATACTATCGCCAACCTCCGTCTTTGTAGCTTCGACAAAGTAGTCCATCCAAAAACTAAACATTTGCTCCTCCGGCGAAACCTCAGCTTCTTCGTTCTTTTTACGAAATCTATCTATCAGAGATATATTTCCTATCGTCGATTTCAGGTACCTGCAAAATAAACATTTGTTATATACTTCCAGATTCCGTATTATTTTAATTTGAACTATCTATACTAAAAAACTTACCAGTTGGGAGGCTTCAGCTTGAACATGCATTCAGCGGCCTGAATGGCTTTGGAATAATCTTCAGCTAACACACTGATTTCAAAAAAAGTGGCAACATCCCAATAATCTTTTAAACTTGATAGACTCCCTTTCTTTCCAATAAGATTGTTTAATACCATCCCAATGTGTTGAAGCTCTTCGCTCTTTGCAAATTCGTTTCCAGCGATAACCAATAGAGTTGCAAGATTTATCCCGGCATACTCATTTGGTTGTACCTAGTACCCAAAATGTAAATGTTAATAATGAAAATTATACATAAACGCCTGTGGTATATCTTTGATATAATACCTCAAAGCCTTTCCTGTACCAGTGGATTGCATTTTTCAAACTCTCCTGATCAGTGTGCTGACTTTCGACAAATTTGTCTTTGTATATGCGCCCGCATAAGCACAGCATATCAGGAACGTAATTTTCTTTCTTCTCGAGCGCTTTCTCCATTTCCCTTAAGGCCCGTTCGCGATCACCTTCTTTGTTTCTTCGATTCAATGCAAATGCATAAAGGTATCTAATAGCCGGCGTATTAATATAATTTTTCCGCGTTGGAATTGTACGTAACTCATCTACTAATTGAACCATCGCATCATAGTCCTACAAAAAACATGTATGACCATCACAACGAGATACATGTGTAACTGTGTGTAACTGTGTCAACTGATTATACCTGTATTTCACGAAATGAAATAAGAACGTTAAGCACCACTTCCCCAGATAGTACATTGGGATCATCCAGGCGTTTACGCATATTGTTTAAGGCTTTTGAAAGTTCTTCGCCAGAAAACGTTTCGCGCGCTTTTCGCAAATCGGCTAGAAACTTTTCTTTCATATGTGCTCTGAAACAAGAGACCTTGTTCATTGGTATTAATACTCATCGGCGCCATTCTGCGTAGAAATGTAATCATTGCTAAATGATTTATTTAGAAAGATAAGATAGTACTGCGTGGTACAGCGATAGCGTTTTGTTAGGATTTAATTAAAAGCGTATTATGGAAAACGATTACATGGTGTAGAATAAGTAGCTACTTACTTTGATTGAACCTCCACGTCTTGAAACAACTTTTTCAGCTTCAAAGTGAGATGTTGCTTCGGATCAATCCCCTCTTCTCCAGTAATCCTAGTTGTCGCTGGATTTGTTCCAACACACGACCCACAATCCACGACGCGATAGGAGACAAATGTATAATTGCCGCACGATAACTACAACAATAGTATCAAGCGGTGAACGAACTCGTGCTATTGTTTAAGACATGTTCTATTCGAATTAATCAATATTTTTTAATGTTTTTCTTAATCTTCTGCCACTTCACGTTTCATAAATATCGTCCTATGCATTTCAACTATACTGGACGCAAAAGCTGTGGAGCTCTGTGAAGAGTGAACCCTTTGCACAGATTGTATGATGTCGCGTGTCGCGTATCGTCAATAGGAGGCGAGAGCAACAGCTATATTAAGAGCATGATCTCATATTTTTCATCGCACGCCATCGCGTTATGCATTGGAGACATGATAGGACTCGACTAATACCCTACTTGACACTGGACGATCAAATTGTCAAATCGGATCCCGCTACCGAGCAAGTGGCAGCCGCGCTCTCTGTTCGTCGCTTCCCGGGAAACCATACATGTGCAATCGCAATTTCACTCATTACAATGTATGAAATATCAGCATTGCAATACTAATGTTTAAACCAAATATAAAGTTCTAATGTGATCCGGTAGAGTCATGAGGTTTGATAATATCAACATAAAATGAAACTCACCTTAAGCCTAATTGTAACTTCATTATCTACATCATTGTATAACAAAATATTCTCCTTCATGCCAAAGCTCTCCCTGACACCCAGGTGATAGAACAAGGCGGACTGCTGCAGCTGAATACTTAAATCCACTACAGCTACGTCCGCATTATAAAATGTATCTAGCACGTTCGTCTCTCCAAAATCTAGCTTCTCAAACTAAAAGATCCGTTCAAGATAATAAATAATGTTTCATCATTGTTAAAAACTTTCTAACTAATTATACCAGTACCTGTATATGGTGCATATTTGCATTCACTAAGTTGCATGCTTGCTTAACTTCCTCCAAAGCTCTCTTCCTTTGGGTTAACTGCTCCGGCTGTTGAAGGTCCAATACACAAGCAACGTCCATTCTAGGTCTTCCCGACACAGTAGTGTTTCCCGAGATATCACTATGTGTACCCACACTATCCGTGCTGGAGATACCTTCTAAGACTGGTGCTTGACAAGTACCTAACCGACATATCCCTTTAAGCAAGCTTTCTAACCATACAACTCAATCAATTAAATATCGGATAGATATGTATAGTTACCAGTCATATCAACTGTGTCCCCACTAATGGAAGGCATGTTGTGCAGGTGATATATGACAATTAACTCTGATCCTCTCTGTCAATTTCTCTCCATACACCTATGAAAGGTTTCATTCAGTGGGAGTATAAAAGTTATCTACAGACACACAAATCGGAATACGCATTAACGAATAATCATATACAGAGCCGTATTAGACAGAACCAGAATTCATAGACACGCAGAAACTGCAACCCAGCATAACAATTCGCATACAGTGCATACAATCACTCCAAAACAAAGTGAGGGGAGCCAATGTATATACATAAATGAAGCATGCACTTTGTGAATGAGTCTCATATACGATTTATTGTCAAATGTTAGTCGTACATTTGTTAGAGGAATGATCAGGCGAAAGCATAGTTTGTGTCCCGCGAAACCATAGTGTATTAATAAGGGAATCAACGGCGACAAAACGTCGGAGAAGTGACATTGGCCGCAGCACAAGTCCATGACAAACGATGTCCGTATGCCAGTAGTTAGGAGTTAGAAAGCCATCGCCAAAACTCGCCGCCGGGACTGCAAAGCGAAATTGGTTAGGGAGACACGCGAAATACCTTGCACAGAGCACATTATAAAAATCACGGTCCATTTCTTCTAGAACAGACAATCCCGGGGCATCCGAAGTCGAGGTCGCGCACAAGACAACTCACATAAAGAATTTACTCGCCGCCACACAGATGGCAGAGAGATCCAGCGCCCTGCCGATACAGAAATAGAATTTCTCAATATAGACTCGATTATAATAAAAAA
Source organism: Crossocerus cetratus (assembly GCA_963675795.1). Classification (NCBI taxonomy): domain Eukaryota; kingdom Metazoa; phylum Arthropoda; class Insecta; order Hymenoptera; family Crabronidae; genus Crossocerus; species Crossocerus cetratus. Next base: position 13,869,979 of record OY776666.1, on the reverse strand, counting down.
AATACGCGCGAAGCCTTACGCTAATAAGCAGGCATTGTGCGTTATTATTGCTGGCTTCAATGATGAATCACAGACGTTTATCATCTATCGGCTTCCTGGACCTGATAATGTCACGCTGCGCAATTCGCTAATTTTGATATTTCTCGCAAGAAAGTATACAGATTTGTGGTTAGATCTAAGTTAAACGTAGAGCAAACGATCGCGCTTAGGTTTTCAAAATAGTCACTCATCTGACCTGAACTATTTTATAAATGATAATTTGCCTAATCAATTAAACTGATCACAGAAGCTCCCACCACTCATAAAGCAGTACTCTATATAGGCATAGCCTAGAGAAACTTCGCATTGCAACCGAATGTTACCGTTTTATATGAAAACATTTAGCTAGACATCGGATCTCCGCACAGGCATCGCAAATACTAGAACTTTAATAGAAACGAGCAATTTCTAAGATACGAACTAGGAGGCTCAAGTGAAGCACTCGTGCATCTATGAGGTTGGTTACCTACTCGAAACGCTATACATAGAGTAGAACAGTAGAGTGCAATCGTCGTGAGGGGCAAAAATTTCGAAAGCTGTCCAAGCTGTAGTAGCACAAAACACTTTTGGAGATCGGATAGAGTCGGGAAATGACACGGGGGGCATGCGGGGCAAGGAGGTAAGTCGCATCCTATGGAAGTAGTACGGCACGAAGAGAAGGCGGATAATAAACTTGCATCTGGGTCATTCGGGTTCGGTTACATTGGGTGCTACAGCACGGAAGCACCGTGGAAACGTACCAATGAACTCCACATGAACAGGCTGCCAGGAAACAAGTGGAGCTATTGCAATCCGACGTATGCATTGCCGCAGCCGATATCTCGTGGCATATACGCATAATGATTACTATCCGATATATCCGGATAAAATCACAAAGGTCATTCGATTAGTTCTCTACCATTTTTATAATTCTTTTAATAATTCTTACTTACTTCCATGAATCCAGGTAAGACACGTACCTGGTACCGTATACCAAACTACCAAACCGAAGAGACACGTTTAGCACCATCGCCAGCATATCTGAATTCAAAAGATAACGGACTGCCCCCCTAGCGGAAATTAAGTACCGATCACGCCGAGTAAAACGTTAAATAATATAAAAAACACGCTATATCCAAAAATTAGTCAACACCCAGCCAACTCACATCACCTTGACCAAAAGCACTTGAGCAAGTGATACGAGCTCACCCATGAAAACGCACCGGAGGAAACACAGAGCTGGAGATTCCTCGTGTACACCGTGCACTTTCCAGGGAATGCGACACATGCGAAAATATTGGCGATTGGATGAGAAATAAGGAATAGGTAGAAAGCAAACGCAATTCGTATGTACGCGGTTTGCGAGTGCGTGAAGAATAGTGGGGCGCAGTGATGCGCGGAGCGGCCACTCCGCAGCGCTCCCCTTCCAACAGGGGCGTACGTCGAGCGAAGAGCTTCTCCGTGTTGAGCGCTCGGCAGTACTGCACGGCGCAACCTCCTCGCGCCGGCTGATCTCCGGATAACGGGGGTCCCCGAGCACTGGCCTGCCCCACGATCCGCCAACAAACCACGTCATTTCTGAGCAGTGGAATCCGCGCATCATCCTTGTCTACCCTGCGCCCGTTACTTATATGTCCGTCTCAACGGACCATCGGGTATATCGGTAACCAGATTACTACATATAGGTTTCGAGCTGAGACGAGCTCAGTGACGAACACACGACGGGGAAATCGACCCAAGGTATCATAACATAATCCGCTGAATAAATCTCGCGTGCAGCCAGCATGCGTGAATAAACTAAGGAAAGTTTGAATGTTATTCATTAAATCGGAATTACCGACCGTGCGTTTTACGAATGGCAAGCCCCCCGCCATCTTTGGCGTTCTGTTCCCGCATGGCTGGCGCGATTACTGGAAGCAAGGCGGATTGCTCGTATCTGTATTTGTATGTAGCTGATATCGGTGAAGGAGAACACATGGCATTTCGGGTCAGTTGACAGTATCCTAGCTTGAGATGCTCGCCTGATCATCGGGGAGCCTTGCGGTGTAGAAACCGCTCAAGGAATGCGTGTAATGCGTGTACGTACACGTCACTCCCACTCGCCGTCAGCGTCACGTACGTGGCCGCTCCGGTTGCATACGTGCTTCTCCACCTGTGCACGTGCCAACATACGCTCCCGTACATATACGTTCGAGGCTCCCTTTACGCGCTAAGTCTAAAAACGTGTTCGCTCCAGCCAACAGTCCACACTTACGTACTAGACTATTTCTACCTGCGTGTATGTAATACATACATGAATGCAATACATACCTCACGAGATCGAATCCAGCTTTATACAGAGAGCCCATACATAGAGTTCCAAAGCATACGATACAGGGCGACGTGTACGATTAGGAATAAGATGAATTTCAGCCAATTTCAGTGTCAGTACTTTAATACATTTTATAATTACAAAGATTAAAATTGATGGACTTAATATTTATATTAAGAAAGTGCACGTAGATTTTTGTAAGTGAAATAAATAGACGATTTAGTTGCTCCTGCTGTGTCTTACTCTATGTATAGGCACATTCGTTTTGTCTAACATCAAATAATAATATGTATCGATAAATATAAATGTAGTAAGAAATCATTTTCCAAGTAAGATTTTCCTTGTTGCTCCAAAGCTCTGTCCGGCCTGTGTCGCACCCTTGTTTGTCCCAGCTTGCAAACCAATCAGTCCCTCGCCTGCTCTCAGTTGTTCCTCTGTGAAGTTCCTTTTATTTTCTTCTGCCGGTTTCGGACCCAAGCACGGTCCCCGCCATTCTGGGTGCTTGTAAGTCTGTAAATATTATTCCTAGCGTTAGGTGACCAATTGTAGATGTAATACTTTGTATAGGAAAACGAATTACCGCGCGTCCGATGGCAAAAATGGTATTCGTCACTTGGGCGATATTCTTTCTCTCCATGAGGTCAACTGCTTGGAAAAGATCTACGTCCGGTACGCCATACTTTACACAGGCCTTTTGAAACCTAGAAACATCACGTTCAGTGTTCGAATAAGTCACGTACAGATAGAAAAGGCCAGGTAAAGATGTGCCACCGACGCGTACGCGTACGAGCACAGCTCCTTGGGGCGGCTGTTCGCCTGGACGTCGCTCGTGGTTAGTAAAGCGGCTCAATTGTTTAGGCATTAAATATCTATGCACTGCGAAGAGTATGTAGTACATTCATCAACACGTATTTTCGTCGGCGATATTCAAGCCAACTCGCTTCCCTGCCCTCTACCCACTACCGTACTACTCTTTTCCCAGACACTTCGTGCATACAAGTTCAAGACACCGTCCTTGGAAATTCGATCCCTCCGCCAGCAACGATCGTACTAGCATTATTAATAATGCAAAGTCTCGCGTAGTTCGCGTATGAAAATATGAGATCAGCTCTTGAAACGAACCGGTGCGGTCGAGTCGTTAGATCGGGCGTTAAAGTGACGCTTTTCGGAGAAGCAAGAATCGTGTGTCGCGCTGCCAATACTCGTCCGGGGACCACGCCATATTGCTCGGTGTCAACTTGACACGCTTGATAACGTGAAGCGTGAGGCAGGCCAGTGCTTACTAAACGCCGAAATATCAGGATAACATGAGCAATTAGTAGGTCGATTCGGAGGCGTAGGCGCGCTAGCAAGAGCTCTTTGCCGAACGTAACAGCCGTGTACAAAGGGAGTAATGCGGAGTGGCCGCGCTGCGCATCGTTTACCCCACTACTCAGGAGAGCGCTCTTAACATTCAAAACGCACCAATTGCTGAAGAAGCGCGGCGTGCGCACACGATTACGTTGCTGGTGTGCACGCACTACGCCTGCCCAAGGATCCCGGGAGAAGGAACGAAAAAATTCGACGTGAATCCGCCCTGGAAACTAGCTTTTTCAACGAGTGCCCCTCAGATCCGTTTCCTCCTCGGAAACTCCGCCGTTTCGGAAAGCTTTGCGCTCGCTGCTATCAAGTTTGCTGGGTTTTAACGGATACTCCATTTTAATTGCGGACAGATTAGAGTACTTTAAAGTCGTCTCTGCGTAATTGAGCATATCATATTGGAATAGGAGGTTGACAGTTTTAATGTTGCTATGCCACCTTCTCACATGCAAATACTTCATCAGGATTGTAGCAATGTGCTACAAGTCGTTAGCGTGCGAACCTATTAGATAGATACTGTATCTCTAGTCATTTCTGAAGATAAAAAAGCAAGTTCTTGTGCGAAATCACTGTGGTACCATTGGAACGAACAGTCTCCAAGCCCCAGAATGTGATTCGTTATCATCACCCTATCATTTTGATACACGTATCAAAAGTCCGAAAACATTTCTTTCGTGCCCAATGTACGTACGATTTTCCCGACCTCAGACTTTCGTGGTACAGATTTATCCGGCGAGCACGAAATTCGAGAAGGTAACGGAGGACGCGCGTCGAAGCTTCGAAGGGTCGTAGAGCCCAGGATCTCGAAGTGACGATTCGAGGTCAACAATCGCGAGAGGAGAACCCATGTGCGGACTCCGATGGTACTCGATGTGTCGATAGCCAGCAGTCGAGAAATTCCTGCGAGTCTAAAACACTGTCGATTGCGTAAAGTCGAGTAAGGAGCAGGGAAGCATGAAAGTGAAGGAGCTTGCCGAACAGGAGTAACTCCGTTAAATTGGGCAAACTGCCACAGCAGCGATGAGCAGCCTCGCTGCTTTTTCCAGCTTCTTCCCACCAAATTTACGTACTGATTTAGATTGTCCATCATCTTGTAATCACCGCCCGACGTGTTGACTTTGGTGATTAGACCGGGCTGCAGTTTATTCATAAGTTTGCAGAAAAGCACTCCATCCTTCAAGGCGTCCTCATAGCTCACACCTGAAATTCATAATTCCCGTTTTATACATAGTTGAAGACTACTTATACTCGCATATAAAAGTGCAGTATCTCCTATAAACAAATGCCACTCGTCATCCGATACTTTACACTCGCATTAGCAGATAGATGTACGGTGCTATCACACGGCGGAGAAAGCGGCTGAAAAAGAGAGAGTGCTCGGGCGGCGGAAAGAATGTTGACAACCGCGGCTGCACCAGGATAACAGAAAAAGTGTAGGCCCGCCGCCGAAAAGTATTGCAGGCCAGAATTTCAAGTCGGCATCGCTCGGCTGGCGTGCGCGACATGCGCAGTCAGCGGTCATCATTGATTTTCATTGTGAACGACACCCACTCGCCCGCCCGATTTATTGCGAGGTACGGGAGCGCGCGCTTCCTCTTGTTTTTTTCCCTTTCTCTTCGGTTGTTCATTCGCGCCTCCCACTAGCGCGGCGCGCGGCTGACGGGTGGGTGGGTTCGAATCCATCGAAATAATAAACGGAGGCTTGTGCAGGTACACCAGCGCTCGCTCATGGCGCCCCATTATGCCAAGAGGCGCGCCAAGGGGGCATGGCATTTTTTGCAACTCGAGCAAAGGATCAGGAAAGGCCCGAGCGGACCGTCTTCCACCGACGCGCACTCTTTTACTCTTGATCGATGCCAATTGAGCATCGGCCATCGTGTTTGTCTTGCCGACGGTGACGGCTTTCCTCGATGAAGCGCTTCCGTCGCCATTCGAAAGACTCGCTGCATCTCGGCAAGCCAGGCGGACAGCTCGCTGCAGGAGCTCTTCCCTCCGCAATCATTTACCGCCACCGTACCCGCTCCGACCAGTTTTTCTTTCGGCCCCGCTCTCCCTCTATTGGTATATCGAACTGATCGGCGAGCCGCGCCACCTGGCACGAATGCTTGTAAATTGTCCCGATGAAACCGGGAGTGCTTCTGCTGCGCCGGACATGGGACAGGCGCAATGCTCGCTGAGCAATCCCCACGCCTACTCTTTCGCACCTGCTCTCTCTTCAATTATTTACTTTAATGGAACGTATCTTTTTATTTTAATCAGCATAATAGCGTCCGGACATTCACAGTATCCTTATTCCCTGCATTACACTCGACAAATAAGTGGTTTAATGTGTTCAGACTTCAGTAGAGATTGCAATAATAATGATCCTAAGTCAGAGTCAGACACAATATACAATACATGTTATTATACTATACGCACGTCGTAGGATAATAGGGATGGAAATATATGCACCGTCTATGAATATGAAAGTTGCGGATTTACTAAGAAAACATGCTGGGGTTCGGGTGGCTTCTTAACCATGCTGCCGTACTTATGTGCGCGCATATACAATGTTTCAGAGAAAGCCTAGACGCCCTTGCAGAGGAAGCCTAGCAGAGTATTAAAATATGTATAGGTGAACATACATATATACATACATATATGCTTCACAGTTCGAAGGAGAATGGCTCAGATGAAGAACTTGCCGGCGAGAAGACTACTATCCTGATCCTGCCAGAACGACGTGTCACGTGGTTCTCCGGTGGTGGGGATTCTGCCAAAAACCTACCGTGGAATCTGCTCGCCTAGTATCCGACTAGTCGTATCCGCGAACTCTCGATTGATGGGCGTTCGACAGCCGATCGCCTCTCAATGCCTCGCCTTATTCTCAATCTCAGTATCCATAGACGCCTTTCACCCCACACAAACCAACACAATAACTATTTTTCCTATCTCACGTCTTCATAGCCCTGTTCATCATGTCAATTTCGTTTATCCAAAACTGGGCAACTTTTGGATTCACGTCAAATTCGACAATTAGAAATCTGGAGATTTCATAGGGAGCATCTTTGCCCGGGAGGATTAGATGTGCGAGTGACGTCAGAGTCACGAAGAGGACGCAGGTAAACCTGTGGCTTTTTCACGTTATCCAGCCAGCAGCAGGGAACGGTGGCAGCATCCACCGCTCCCGACCGGCGTATGGGGTGGAAGTGAACAAGCGCGTAACATCCTGATAGGTTCCTGGTAGTGTCGAAGCGCGATGAGATGTCGTAAACACGGGAAGATGACAGAAAATCGATGAGACCGATCCAGAAGGCAGCATTCTTTCCCCGCATCTTTCCAGATTTCTTTCCTGCCGCGGCTCACGCGGCGTCGTCATGCTGGCCTGGTATTTTTCAGACGCCGTGTATCTTATTGCCGTCTTCGCTCGCACATGCTAATACGCGTGTCGAAAAATCGACACGCAACAATATGCATTGGTGAATCGGGGCCGCTGCTGCGCGAGATGCTAGCCTGTTACGTTGACACGTCATGGTCGTCATGTTCCGGCAACTTGACGTGAAATCGATGCTGTGGTTATCCAGCCCCCCTGTCCGTCCACTCGTTTCGCATTTCTTTCCATAAAGCCGTCTACTGTGTGTCGAACGCATTAGCCAACGCGATCGTTTGCCGCGTTTAATCGACGATAGTAATGCATCCTGCGTAAGTCACAACTTATCTCATTTAAAATTGATTAACATAACAAACAAGATAATAAAAAAGGCAATTCAATTTTTGGATAAAATAACCTGTCCATCGTGATAATTGTTTGTATCTGCGATACTTCGAAGTGTCGTAGCATCAACCTGAGAATGTCTAAGGAGATTCGCCCTCATTATTCGTAGTCCTCTTTATCCCAGCCTCTTGGACACCGGATAGCAACGCGCTTGCGTGGCGGACCGCATCGATTTAACGTCACATTCATGTCATAAACACGTCAAAGGCACGGTTTTCACCAGGACAACATCCCGGGGCTGAATTTACGAGCGAGGAGCAGCGCCCGCTGCAACAGGTCTCGCTGGAGACTCGCACAGGATCCCTTCTCCCGCCAATTCTTGCTTATTTAGAGAGGCAAACTTCTGGACCAATTTTGTTGGAATCTAATTGTATTAGACATGTTTTCACAGTACACGGTCGATACCTCGATACCAGAGGTAGACGTAGCAAGTTTAGAAAGGTCAATTATAAGCGCAGGGGAAAAATTACACGAATTCCCATCGTTCTGTGTTTTGGCGGGAGTTTAGCGCGCTATAACTAACGAACAGCACCTGTTGCATGCGCTCGTAAATCTACCCCGAGGCTGTAATCCTGGTAGGCTTGTCTCAGAATGACGTCATTGACGATCTCTTGATGGACAGGTGACACCCGTTGACGTCTGCCGGGCATTGTATTTGCGCTGAGATGCGATGCTCGGACATGGCCATCTTCAGGATCACTCATGACCCTGCACCCCATAGTCTTCTTAGACGAGCTCCCCAACACCACGTGCGAACCGTTCCGTCCATGTGGCTATAAATTCATCCACTTCTCTCCGTTGCTACCCTAGTAGCTCCAAGCTTTTCTGACGTCGTACGACGTTACGTGACGGACACTTCGACAGATCGACGAGCCCTGAGACCTCCGGCTTGTCAATCAGAATGAAGGAGGCGAGCTTGCGATCGAAAGCTCACGCCTGACCAAGGAAAGAGCTGGAGTAGTATGTCGTAGTAGAAGTGGGCGCCGGGTTTCGCCGACGTTGACGTCAACGTCGGGGGATACCCTATAAATCCCTCAAACGTCTGCTGGTACCCTGGTGCGCCCAAGCAAGTTGTGCCACCCTGACGAACGAGTGACTGACACTTCCCCAACCCAAAATCCTCATTTTAGACCGGCAGTAAGGTGCTCTCCCACAGTACATATTCTAGCATTCAGCTCCGGCTCCCTCGAGATTTGCTATACATATCAATACACCTATCTTATGTTTACTAATTATTATTTCTCGATTCAAGTGGTCAGATAGGATTTGAGGGAAAATCACATGGGGCTGAGGTGGATGTGCATATGAACTTAACTCGTATTCTTCGAAGCACGGAAAGCACCTTAACGGCGTTATACTACGAGAAGCGTTGGCGTGGCTGGAGGGCACGGGAGGTGGCGGCAGGAGGAAATGACACAATGCGCCGTTTGCGACTTGACTATCCGGACGATTCTATGCGGCCCTGATACACCGGCGTCCTTACGACGTAACATGATGAACCGATGACGGTAAATCAATATGCGTCGTCGGCAATCGGATGCCTGTCCAGTGGAGAACCAATGCGATAAGGCGATCCACTATAAATATGTATACTATCGTTAGATATGAAGTCCCAGCACTCGAATGATCTCGGCAGTCTGTGATCGACCTTCGGGGCTTTTACTTGTGCGATGAAGCATATGACAAAACTTAAGAATCTTTTGTGAATGCAGATACATAATTAAATATTCCCTAAGTCAATGGTAGTCTCAATTGAAATCGTCGATTCCCGGAGAGACAATCTCTTCGGTCCACTAAATGGGAATGGAAATGACGCGCTTCTCGTGGACAGTGCGATTATTACGCTTAATCTGTTCTTCAGCGACGCTGATTGCGTCGACGCCCGGCGTATTTCTTGAACCAGGGGTGCATGTTCCTGCTAGGGGTTGATGCCGGGAGCTAGGTTCAATAGGGTGGCCCGAATGACGTAACAAAGCGCGCGCTTTATCCGGGGAGCATACTGAAAGGGAGGCTGAGCTACCCCTCATCCGCACCCTAGTGCGCCCTTTACTAGACACCCTCCCTACCCTTAGCCTCCACCCGATCGATACTCGCAGCTCCTCATTCAGTTTTCATTATCGTCCAAGCATCCGGCGATCCCAGAATGCGCACAGGTGAAGTGGATGGGTTCGATGTGCCGGTTCAGATGCTGGGGTCAAATCGTACGGGTCATTGTGATATGGGATGCCTGTTGAGGGTTTTGGCGAATAACTGACCTATCTAACAAGTTTAACCTTTGCGACGTCACGCGACCTGACATTGGTATCCGGCGATCATAGACGCCGAAGCACTATCGCGCTCCTCCTACGCTACTATATGACATCGGGGGTGTGGATATCGACACGCTTTTCAAGTTTCACCACCTCCGGCGACCAGGAGTCCAGCACGCACGGTGAGTCAATCGAGGCAGTGGTTTCATTAACGAAGCTAATCAGGCGCATATACCTGCGCTCTGGTTTCACGTGTTTCTTGGATGTACTTGTGTATTGCTTGTGGATTTGAATAGACGTGCTTTATGTGTTAAAGATCTACCTGGTGGAAATCTTTCGCCGACTACTGTCTCGATCCATTGCTGAGCCTCAGCTTCTTGGCTCGCCTCCCGCTTGCCAGCTACCTGAAATCACAGAGATTGAACGGATGATGTGATTAATTGAATATAATTATTCCTTTGGGTTGTAAACAAATGTTATTTAAAGAATTGGATGTAGTACTGCACTATGTATAAACTGGTATGAACTAAAATAACTTGTTTTTCGATTTCTTCTCCAGTCGGAAAACATTTGTTTTGTATTCTATTTAAGTTCTAGGCCTGATTGATGTCTGTATTTCATCACCGGTCTAGTTATTTTCGCACTGTATTTTTTTAAAGTCTCCTATTTCTAAAGCACCTATCGGAAGTAATAGTAGTTTGTGATACATGAGCAGAAAGTAGTCAATTTCCAGACGCGTGAAGTTGCGATCGATATAATGAAATAAAATGCTACTTTATGCATCTGGGCAATGACAGAGTGAACACAGATCATAGTGCTGGAATCAGCCACATTCCGCACAATACCCATGCCTCGAAAAGTGGCCCTTTCGCACCTGCGTCACCTAAAAAACAAATACTTATATTTTGGAATAAATTATCAGTTTCCGTAGAAACTTTCAAAAATTGCCGTAGCCGATGGTATTTCACATCGTCATGGCGGGGTATTGGTAAAAGTTTTCAACTAGCAATAATCGCACCTCGGTAGAACCTCATTGGTTACGATATCGCCACTGCGCAAAGCTGACGAGAGTGTCTTTCCCTTCCCTACATGTAACATCGTCTCTCACTTTTTAACTGCGAGCACGGTCGTGCCTGAGTATGTCACCTAGCGGCAGTTCGGAGAACTAATCGTTGATTTGGACTTTACCGTTTTCTTCAAGCCGCCGCCCAAATATAAACACATATTGTTATGTATTGTTCTTCGTCTATTTTGGAACATTGAATATATTGCATATAATTGCATATAATAGTATATAAGTCTGGCTTAAGTGTTGGGTGAATTGTGACATCCGTGGATTTAGATTTTACTAGATTTACTGCAATGATCTAAATTCCGATCGTTATGAGTTTGCAGGAACGGAACAAGCGCAATTGTACTTGATCATAATTTTAAATAACAAATGGCTGATCGTTTCCCAGGAGATTTGCTCCTGCGTGCTGCGCAGCAGTATTATGATCAACAAGTTCCTCTGTCGGGGAAATCCGGCGTTACATAACACGCATTCTCGCATCCCTGTGCTCCAGGCCTCCACGCAAATCGGTCGGTGTGTTACGATAAACTTGGAAACAGCACCGATTAACGAAATCTAATCTCGGAGGTGGCCTCACCCTTCGAAGTGGCCAGGATCCAGAAATCACGACGTTTACTATCGGCATTTTCATCTGGCCGGTGTCCACGAGAGAGAGACCCGCTCTTTCGTGCAAAACACACCCACTTATTCGAACTTTTCCAATTTTAACGGCGCTAGAGCCTCACTCTCGACTACCAGCCATATCCTCATAAATTATATTACGCTCATTTTAAATAACAAGTCTGGAGATCCTATTTTTACACTGCTGGCAAGAATTGACGTAGCTGTCTCAGCTCGTCTCCTCGGTCAAATGGGATTTCGGAGGCGTGTATGTATGTACTTTCCAAAGGGTTCCGTCACCGCGGCACTCTTTTTCCGCCGGAACTCGGGTTGCTCGCACGTTTAACTCAAAAATAAGCCGCCGTGCCTCATGTATGACCCCAATAGCGAGCACTTATGATCCACAACGAACCGGTCTTTGAACCCTCTTTCCTAACTTCTCCCCTTTAACAGGGACACGCTGACACTCGAGTATTACTGACGAAAGTGCCTTCCGAATGGACCTCTCTTTCCGCGATTGAACTAACTAATCGGCCCGCATCAACTGGTCGTTACAAATTTACACAGTAACATTTGAAAGTACACATCAAAGGCGAACTTTCCCTTTGAAAAGACATCCTTTCCCTCTCCAAGATCTGCCCTGGGCGGAGGCTCGGGTTGAAGGGCGGTGTGCTGGAGTAGTTATTAAATGTTATAAGATAATGCTGGCCCCGCTCGTTACACAGACCAGCAGTGTCAAGATCTGCGTGGAAGGCGGGGGTGTGTGAGAGCTAGTGGGCAAGTGGCCAAAAACACTCGTTCCTGAATGTCGGTGGGCAGGGTGCTGCGGAGGGGATGACGCCATATAGCGCCGCGACGCGCTTCGTCCGTCTTAGTTCCCACTCGGCGACAAGCAACGTGTTGAAAAGTCGCAGTTTACCTCTGAGAGGACATCGTCCCACCGGGAAAGTCAAGCGAAAAGGATAACGTAGAGCACGATGCCGGTAGGTCTCCTTCTCCAGCATGCGAGCCTCATCACTAACACTCGCGCCGAAAGCATCCCTAGACCAAAGAGCTAACACCCCGTGATGTATAGCCGCGATTTAACAAGCGCGCACGTAATTGCGCTAAACAGGTGCATCGTTACACGCCACGCTCTGCCGACGAATTTAGAACGATCGTGGTGAGAGAGGATCTCACATTTTCTGGAATCGCAGCCTCGCGGTGCGCGTGTGTGGGTCTCAATTCGTAGAATCCTAATTGCAGTCACCCTTGAACTATTTTGCACTGGCGGTTTTCCCAATATCAGCCGGTCGTGTTTAAGATATATGTATATCGTGGTGGAGGAAGTGAAAAGTTCCCTGTCTCCGCTTCCCCTTGCACACGCATGCTTTTTTCAACGCCTGGGAAAGCCAGCATTCCGTCAGAGTGATTTGTACTTCCGATCCGCTTTGATGTATCTCCACCCGCCCATCCTGTCATGGTATTTATAACCGCACCTAAATATTCCAAGCGATAATTTCCCAATATTCCGCGCCTAGATCTTCTAGACTAACGACTGAAGGCATGTCGGCAAGAGTTTCGTACTGGTCTTGAAGTAATTGTACAGGAAATCGGTGTGGTAATTGGAAGATGGATTGCACGTAGTATGAGTCAATGATTAATCCGGCGACCGTAAGCGTCCATCTAGACAAAACATATGTCCGCTTTGATAGATTGTGGGATCACTCACTGGAAGACCGAATCAGCCAGCACGGCTAATTGCATCTCAAATTTAGTGTATTGTTACGGCATATGTCACACTAGAGTAACGTCTTTCGGGATCGTTTGCAGAGCACGCCTCGGCTGAGCGGAAACAGCTTCCCTTGAAAATGTGGCTTAAAATACATCGCGTGAGATTTCTACGGGAAATGAAACGCTCCCTCGAGACACCGATACTCCGCAAATATCTACAAAAGTTGTAATCCGGTTTTAGAGTTAATTAAAGTGGCGTAGTGTATGAACTAAGACAGTACAGCTGTTCGGGATCTTATCGAACGTTCTGCACTCTTAGCAGATAAAGAAGTTGATAGTGAGAGGAGGGGCTCGCTAGCGCACGTTGGAAGATCGGGTGGGTCTAATTCCGTGACGTGTTGTGGCTTGTTTCAGCTATAAATACTAATTTATCACCAACAGAAGCATGCCAGATTTCGTTTGCGTCACTCGCCGCTTGCTGCTGTAAATCGAAGCGCGCGAGGTGTTCACCGATACTTTCGTTCTTCTGGAAGACAATTCAATAATAATAGACACCGTGTTCTCTTCACATTGCGCGCGATTACTTTTAATTTTGTTTAGCGTTTATATTGCACATCTTGTGCTATATATTTCTCGTTTATACGAAATGTACGCTGCCGATGCACGGAGCTAGAGAATTCGTATGAGGTAATGGTCGCTTCTGAAACATTGTGGACACTTTATGACACACGAAAGTTAATAACAAAATCCGGCATGTCCAGTTATTGTAAGGATGCCAAGCGTGCAAGTGATACGGGCGGCGTCCGCACGCGCAGCTATTTTACCAGAGAACAGTAGAGCGTCATTCAGTTTTCACACGGCACGGAAACAGGTGGGCAATCGGCTAATGTTGTCGCCCCTTGCCAATTTTAATAAAAGCGCACGAACCAGTAATACTTTATTTTCGACATCCTCTTTATTTCGGTAATATTACACCGATTCGCCTAGTAGCTCCTACATCATCTTTCGGCAGCTTGCGAGCATTCAGCCGAGTATCTCAAGAAGTATAGATTAAACAAATGGTAAACTTGTATGGTTTATTATCCAGCCCCGTAACAAGGAACAAGAGGGAGAGGTCTTGGCCTGGATCGAAGCCGTTCTAGGCGAGAAGCTTCCAGCAGGCAACTACGAGGACATCCTCAAGGATGGCGTTGTCCTTTGCAAACTCATCAACAAAATGGTTCCAGGATCGGTGAAGAAGATCCAGGAAAGGGGTACGAACTTCCAACTCATGGAGAATGTACAGAGGTAAGAGAAGTCAAAGTAGCTCTATGATTGGGTGTATCTCAAGGATGAGTCTCAAGAGCACCGGAACTCTTCGTAGATTCCAGGCTGCCATTAAGGCTTATGGAGTACCACAGGAGGAAATCTTCCAGACGGCGGATCTCTTCGAGAGACGCAACATCCCCCAGGTCACTCTGTGTCTCTACGCTCTCGGCAGGATAGTGCGTATCTTTAGTACAGTATTTTTTCGCAACAAACTGAATCGAGTTCATTCTTGTGACGCAATTAACTGCCTTTCACTCTGCAGACGCAGAAACATCCCGAGTACAATGGACCACGTCTCGGTCCGAAAATGGCCGACGAGAATAAGAGGACATTCACGGAAGACCAGCTCCGAGCGAGCGAGGGGCAAGTCAACTTGCAGATGGGCTACAACAAGGGTGCCACCCAGTCTGGTCACGGTGGTTTCGGCAACACACGACACATGTAAACCTACTGGGAGGACCGACACGACTTTCCCACCTACACTCGAATGTGCCTTGCAGGCATTCACAATTGAATCCGGTCTATCGAACAAATTTAGCGCACAATGTATTTGCATTCTTGGAAGGCTTAATCGATCGATGTTTTCTTACTGAATGGCGTAACTCCATTAACCGATCGGACCAGATCGCAAGGAATTGCGGATATCGCAGCCTGTGGATAGCGCGTCCAGGGAGAAGAGTATTTTAACTTTAGATTTATACGAAAGGCTTTATTTTTGTATAGCAAGATAACTTCACTGTATGTATTACGGCATCGCGGGGATCCAGTTCTATACACATGGTACACGAATTACATACGACATCATACACTAGCACACGCGACACACGAGCACTGGAAACACATACAACACTGTACATACAAACACACATTAAACATTAACACTTCCACCGATTATTAATTTTCATATATTTAGCGGATTTGTCGCGATGCGTACGTAAAACTCACACATGCGGATCACTGGGACAATTCGAAAGAGTATAGACAAATTTGTATTGAATTAATAATTCCCGAATGAAGATTATATAAGAATCCTTTTATGAGTCGCCCCGATTATGGATAGCTTCTAATATGTGACCAACCGATACGACAAATAAAAAACGGCTTTTTTATTTTGTGTTCTATCAATATCCATGTCCAAGAACCTGGGCGAGAGTGACCCAGTGCCAGAAAAAGAGATTGAGGTCAAACAAATGAGTGCGTGTACAGGTTTTTTTTAGAGGAAAATTATACGCTGCTCGTTCAATTAGCATATCTTACGGCTGGTTTGAAATATCGCGACATTGAAAAACGGGCCTCGACTGCCAAGAAACATAGGACTTAATATAATGGGACGCTAGACACGCGTCAAAACATTGGTGGCACGAGAATAGTGTGCTCGTGCCATTAGAGAGAAAAAGACTACACGTGACAAATGGTACAGCGGGATGCGAGTCGTCAAAGATATTAATTACTAGGATAGAAGTGAAAGGACTCTTAATCGAGAGGAATTATTGTTCACTCAAGCTTCGCCAACAATACTCGAAGTAAATACGAGCGGGGTGCTTGTTGGTAAATAAAGCTTGGAATAGGGGCGAGGCGTCGCGGCGACACAGTTTTTCGGGCTTTTTCGTCGTACAGCGAGCGCACGCACGTGGAGCATTCTGGCAGAGTAAAATTTGATTCAAACTTTTGCTTTGCTTGGCACGTCACGCGGCCCTCGAGCTATTTTCGGATTACCCACGCCAGGGCGGGCCACGGCAATCACTGGACTTGTCTCGTCGGCTTCCAGAATTTCTGCTCAAGAAAATGAACTGGCACACGGATCGTTCCGTGAAAGATGTGTAAATGTTATGCGGATAGTTTGCGATTGCGGTAAATACAGTTCGTCCTGAAGACGACGAATCCAGCAAGAATTACTTCAGTGTTATTGGGCCAGAGATTATGTTTACAACACAGAGTGAAATGGATTATTAAGATCAAAATGACGTTTCCACGAACGACTCCCAATAATTCGTGGTTGAAAGTGTTTCCGGAGTTAGTAGGTCTGTCTCAATGGAAAACTCGGGAAAATGGTGCACTAGTGTGGTGTCATGAGTCAGATGTTCGAAATAGAGAGGCTGTCAGAAAGTCAAGGGGAAGATTTACGTCAACTGGACGTTCGGTACACAATTCTTAATTCCGTCACAGTAGTCACTAATTTCTTTTCAACTATGTATGCCCTTCGACGCTCCATTTACAAACAATCGTATAATCGTAATCACTGTGCCCAATCAATACAGTCCACCTGCGCAGCTTCTTCTGCGACTGACAATTCCGCGCGCGATTTCTAGTCCTGCCGATACAGACCTTCTGCCTAGCATTATTTCAATTCATTTTCAGAAAAATTGATCCGCACGTCGATTAATATGGTTAATATGATTTACTATGAGATTGAAATCTTTTTATATCTGCTGAAGTTCATTGAGTAGAACAGAAATGTAGAGAATGAAAAATTGATCTGAGACTTGCATACCTGCCACAGAGGACGTCCAGGCATGATGATTCCGAGTCGGTGAAGGCTCTCTAGGTTTAGAGAAAAGCGAGGAAAGTCGAAGTCGAAGCTCAAACTCTCTGAATCCACTCAGTCACAAAAAGTGTGCGCCACGGCACCCGTGCTGCGTATATATGCGTGACAGGTGCGCATATGTATTGGTAGATGTGGGCGTGATTCTATATATGGATCACTTACTCACCACCCACCCCGATTTATGCTATCGGGCTGTGCGTGTCCTTTTCCGCCCGCTTTTACGAGAGCATAGCCTGCTAGCATGAACCAGTATTGACGAATATTTCCTGGCCACAAACCTCTTCACTGCCTCCAATACCAGCCGGCAACATATGTAGAGCTGGTTGAGAATGATTTTCTCGATTTTCGATAGATACTAGGGTGAACACCATTTTTTATGGAATGGTGCCACTTACAAACGTATATAAAAAATTGGTAGACATCGAGGTAGCGTGGCCGAGCGGTCTAAGGCGCTGGTTTAAGGCACCAGTCTCTTCGGAGGCGTGGGTTCGAATCCCACCGCTGCCAATCATTTTGCCCCAGCTCGCGAGAGAGATTCGTGCGCCAGGATACCCGAGAATCAGAGTTATCGCGGCTTCGGCGTACTCGGTGACCGTACAATTAGGCAGACGCAGTGGCAGCGACTCCTTTGAAGGTCCAGTAGGTTGCGTCGGCACGCGGCGCCGTGGTTCACACCTATTAGGAGAGCATGTTTCGCTTGCCGGTCTCAATGCACCAGCTGCCGCGATCGCGCGCACACCGCTCGGTTGCGCAGTCGAAACATTCTCGATCAATGAGTTTGGCAATCGGGTCGAGAAACTTCGCCACTAGCGGCCAGACTTCTCTTTTACTATTTAACCGAGTACCTAAACGATAGTTGAAAAAAGTTGGCTTATTTGTTTAATTAATTGTTATTAATAATAGTGTTAATTAACGTATATCTCGACCCTTGATCTCTCGCCATGGGGTATAGATGTCCGGTGATTTCAAGTTGTTGGGTTAAGATGTCCCTTCTAAAAGCCGGCGAAGGTCCAACACTCCTCCGGGCGGATGGGATCCTGTTGAACTTGTTGTCCAAGGGGGCTCGCCATTCCTGTCCGGTCGAGCCAACAGGCACTGCGCGTGAACGCGATTACCCCGCGTGGAAGGACGTACAGAATAATAGGAATAAATGTATCCTTAAAAAAGAGCGGGGTATTCCCGCTCGAGTCTCATGCTTTCCTGGTGCTGGTTTCATTCAGAAGATGCCACTTCAGGCCACGCCCGATTGGCACACTCGGGATGCCATCACGGCGAGACCTGAAAGTTGTCACGTGGTTCACTTCACACGGCCATTCATTGCCAGCATAGTCAGCCAACGTACCGTTTTCTTCCGACACACGTGACAGTCCCAGACAATGTGGATCCCCAAAATCCGTGTTTATCAGTTTCATTTGCCATTTCGCTGTCAGTCAGCGATTAGTACTGTATCTTGCGAGTTCATCTCAGATGACTCCGTGGCGCAACGGTAGCGCGTCTGACTCCAGATCAGAAGGTTGCGTGTTCAAATCACGTCGGGGTCAAAGAGCTCATTTTTTGCAGTTTTCACCTATTTATTAAACGTCTGGAAAGTCATTTTTTCCATCAGTTGTACGCCTCTTGTTATCTCCGCCCCAGGCGTTTAAGCGTGATGTGCTGCAGCAGCCTTTATTCTTTGCCGAGAAGCGAACATAGAGCAACAGGTAGATCGCGCTAAGAATATCCAGGTGTACTTTTATTACTTGAAGCTAAAATTAGCGTGGACGCCACGTAATAACGACACAAGTATTATTTGAGGAAAATCAATATTAAATTACCCGGAAAATGAGTTGTCCGTTGACGGGACTCTGGCATCATAGAGCGGTAATAGTTACGTTAGGTATATTTGATGCATTAATATCAATGTATACGAACAACGTGAACTTGGCGCGATAGTGTCACGTCGCATGCGCTGGCTAGAGGCTAGACGGCTAGAGGAAAGAGTCGCCAAGTGATCCGGCGACCATTGTGTGGGCGACATTTCTATTCGTTGAAGCGTAGTGCCTGCTCACATCCCGCATAGCAGATCTCAGTTACCAGGGTAGCATGAGGAGAACACTTTTCTCCTCTCTCGTACAGTTGAGCGACATTCGCGCGGGTTGTCTCATTTAGCCCCTCCTCGTACCAGGCTCGCATGTATCTCGTAGAGGTTACTTGCCACCGTCAGAGCTTCGAGCACGAACCACTGCCTGTCTTACCGACTCGAGAACGATTATCGAGTAGGAACAAAGTTATCTATCAGTATTCAGCGGATGGCAGTAATATGCGTAAAGCAAGTATATTTATTAATGCATGTGAATATGCAGTCATCGTCCACGGTATTTTGTACCTGAGTTCTGCTAGATTGTGACTCGGCTTTCGTTGGAGAAAGAACCAAAGTGTATTGAAGGTATTATTCGTAGAAGCTTAGCATCCTGTCGAACATGTGCGCAGAAGTCGTAAATTTCACGACACTCTTCATTATCCCAATGACAGCGGAGGCGCTTGGGGGTAGGGCCCGGGTCTCGGAGGGATTCAGGTTTCTTAGCCACTCGCAGAAAAAGGGTCTAAAATACGCTGGCAATATTGGGGGGAGCGGCATCGTAGCAAACTTTGTTTTACATTATCGTCAAGCGACAGGCAGTAGGCTTTGGACGACGAACGAATGCGTATCGCTGTGCGGGAAGTCTTCAGAGGAGTCTGATTCCCTCTCGTTAATCAAGTTAAAGCAGTGACTGACTACAAGAATGTACTGTGTATTATTAGACCAGTTTCAGCAGTATGTATTTATAATATCAGCTGGTTAACAATCATTGAGGTAAAGTAGTACAATTGCTTGGTAGACGCGCGAGAAAATGATTTCCTCTCGGCTGCGCGGCCCCCGCGGTAAAAATCGTATCTCCCTACTTGAGCATCTTACTCAATCCGCCGCGGGACTTCAGACTTATCTTGCACTTCCTTAGCGTTACCCTACTCGCCTTCATGCTTGCCTAGTATAGTACACCAATTGATTGAGCCTAAATGATTCTGATTGCTAATCATTAAACGTTCAAACATCCCTACGGCTCCGCGTGTAAACATACTCGGTCGACGACGCCAATTTTCATTGCCCTCTGTTGCAAATAAAGTTCGCATAATCCGAGGAACATTTTACAACTTGTTATTTAAATGATTGTCGAGGGTGTATTATCATCGTGGAAAATAATATGGCGTGCAAGGCCAGCCCACGGCTTAGAACGGCGTATTGTTTGCACGGATTTAGTGAATGATTCTAATTTGCATGAAGTGTTCCCCCCACGACCTCGCGGCCATGCCATGTCTCTCCGGTTTCGTTGGGTCCCTTGTGCCTCCGGTTTCGTGGTGAAAAGGCCAGAACGCTAATTTACGCGTCAGTTCGATAACTGTAGTTAGCGGGTAGAATGGACATAATCAACAATTTAACCGACTGAGTAACAGGAGTGCATGAAAGATGACGGGTAAGCGACGCAGCTGGTGCGACTTGCTGTGAGTTCATGTTAGCCGTGGATCGGAAAGACAGAATTTTGAGGAAGAGCCGCGCCGGCCCTAAGCACCTCTGTGACGTAGCAATATCCTATTGGTCCATGGCGATCTCTTTCCATTGCTTATTGGTTCATTGACTCCGGCTTGGTCAGAAATTTCGGCAGGGCGATGGGCCTAGCGCACTTGGAAGCGCGGTAAGCGGCCGGTCGCTCTCTGCGCGCGCCCATTAATTGATTCCTCCGGGGCAGAGGCCTTCATCACGCCCACGCAACTGCAAACGCCGGACAGTGACACTGTTTTTCCCCAAAATTGGAATTAATAATGCGGTGTTTGCATGTGTGGGGTCTGGGAGCGAATATTTCTGTTATGTAGCTTTGAATTTGCTTCGCCGCTGAGTATGTTGCATCCCGGTGAGTAGTGGTCGCGTCGTTTGGTTGTTGGTAGGTGGATCAAGTCTTATTACGCTTTCCCCTAAAATTAACGTCATGTTTGCCTTTAGAGAGGGGACGAGGTATCCCTATGCAGCCGCGTTTCGATGTACTTGTACATAGAGGCAGCTGCACACACGCAAGTATTTATGTTTGCAATACAGCCGGCTCTATCGGTGGCGTCATGGTATTACTGCCAGTCGCATGCGTTCCTGTTGAAAAAATTCCTCACGGGCGAAAGTCAAGGTATGACGGAATATCACAATAACCGGTTGCCGGCTTGCGCGCTCCCCTTCGCTTCATGCTTGCCTGGTGTCAGGAGGGGCTCTACGAGACAACCCGCGCGAAACTCTTTTCAACGTAGGGAGAGCGGCAGCTTCCTGCACTTACATGTTCCTCGGGTATTTTAGTGCTCGCATGCGGGATTAGAGTACGCACCGCGTGCTTGTCATCAGAATCCGCTCTCACGTATAACCGCAAAAGGTAATCTGCTTTGACTTGGGTCTGTAGTCTGTACTAACCAACATGGTTAGGACGGACTCTTGGCGTATACATACAGCCTACCTACTTTAAATAAAGTAAAAAGTGAGGGATTACAATGCTCTATGAGTCCTATGTGAACTTTGTTATTGTCGGACGCTCTTTGCACACTAAG
This sequence comes from Crossocerus cetratus, assembly GCA_963675795.1. Classification (NCBI taxonomy): domain Eukaryota; kingdom Metazoa; phylum Arthropoda; class Insecta; order Hymenoptera; family Crabronidae; genus Crossocerus; species Crossocerus cetratus. The sequence continues at coordinate 13,848,451 of OY776666.1, read as the reverse complement.
TTAGAAAATAGGGGTCAGTGTAGTACCTCAGTAAACGCAGACGACTAATCGCTAATAGAGGTTAGGGTTAGCTTGAATGCATTCCACCAGATTTTCATACTTGTATACATGTTACGTATGCATACTATACATAGGAGGCAAAAATCTTTAACCATGTTTGTGTGCATGTCACTTGTATTGAACTCTGTGGAAAATAGGAAAAGCCAGAAAGTAGTCCAAACTTTAGCTTCTCATACAACAACGACTCCGTGGCGCAACGGTAGCGCGTCTGACTCCAGATCAGAAGGTTGCGTGTTCAAATCACGTCGGGGTCAAAGTTGATTTCTTTTTTGTTTTATTTTTAAAGATTTCAAAGAAAACATTTCATTTTGGTGCCACCACCCAATGTAACCAATATATCCATGGGAAGGTGGATATGTTTTTCAACTATTTTGTCATTTATTAAATATCCGATTCTGTTTCCTCATGCAGAAGGGAAGAGGACTGTGTCTTTCTTATGCAAATGTATGTGTAGATCTCAGCATTCTTTCATTTATTTACACCATAAATTTATAAAACGTGAATTTATTATTCAATTTTGCATCTTTTCAAGAACAAAATACAAGCAGTCGTGGCCGAGTGGTTAAGGCGTCTGACTAGAAATCAGATTCCCTCTGGGAGCGTAGGTTCGAGTCCTACCGACTGCGAAGCAAATGTAAGTTGCAAATTTTTTCTTTTTACATTCATGATATTCATAATTTTACCTATATCTGGTTTACTATGTAATATTTGTATATTATCGTTGTATATTTGAATCCAGCTGTGATACTTTCACTACCAAAGAAGTGTACATACGGAAGTATATTGTGTGATTTTACCGATATACGTATAAGCACAAATTAGTACAGAACTTGTTCCTACGCTATATGTGGCGTCAAAAAAACATGGCTTACAAGGATTAGAATTTATCGATACTATACGTAGGATAAGTCTACTATAGACTTGGGTATTCTATCACAATTGTCTACGCCACATCGGCGAATTTCTAAGAAACTTCTTCACGAAAGTCCTCGGTAACATCAGCAAATTTTAATAAATGTATGTTACATAAAAAATAGAACAAATTTGGTCTATTTCCCCGAATGCCACTCGGGAGACCAGGGTTCAATTCCTTGTCGGAGAGTATTTTTGCGCCGTCAGTAGCATGACTGGGAACTAATATCTCTTTTTGTAACCGGGTGGATGGTTGGAGCGGTTGAGGGCTTCAAGATAATTTAGAGTTTAGCTAAAAGAGAGGAGTTCCAGCGTAGTATTATTTCGTTGTTCCATTTTACTAGTTCAATATGCATAATGAGACTTATCGGAGTACAGATCTAATTTTGCAATTATGTGCAAAATTCGTTCAGTTGTCATCGATTAGAGTTATAACGTGTCCAATAATCGAAAAGGAGCACCAAGGCGCCGTGGCTTAGTTGGTTAAAGCGCCTGTCTAGTAAACAGGAGATCGGGGGTTCGAATCCCCCCGGGGCCTAGTGAAATTTCACGTTATTTTTCCTATTTTTGTAATGGAACGTCTATATTTTGCACAATCAAATTTATTTACAACGACATATCATACATTGAAGAGTAGCTTAAGTGTCAAGGAAACACTTAGCACTTTATTAACTAAACAGAAATAAGTTACTGCAGAAATAAATATCGTCATATCAAAAAGCAGGTCAAAGTCAAATGCCTAATAGACCTAAAAGTCGAACTTATAGCCATTGCCGCTCACTTTCACACGAGCTACTGATGGCGCTGAGGAATACGCGACTCCCAACAAGTTTTGGTTCTGCCGTTGCTGTTGCTGTTGCTGTTGCTCTTGCTCTTGATGTTGTAGCTGAAGTTGCTCGGGAACCTAGAGGTAGTTACTATTTACAGAAAGTAGCTTTGAGACACTCCAATATTGCACATTGCAACAGTGCTTTTTCAAGACAAACGTACCTGTTGTGGCTGTGCGGCGTGCAATGCTTGAGACTGGGCTTGCCTCAAGGCAAGAAGTTGTGCTAATTGCCCCTGATAAGCATTCTGTGCTGAGTAGGCTTGTTGGAACTGCGGCTGTTGGTATTGTTGATATTGTTGGTACTGTTGTAATTGTTGTAGTTGCTGTAATTGTTGATAGTACGCTAGAGTTGCCGGATCCATCTGTTGATACGGCGATACTGGTACGGGTGTAGGAGCCGGTGCGTAGCCGGGTGCAACAGGTGCAGTAGCATAGCCATGCCCGACAGGTCCGACAGGGAAAACCCCTGAAGATTAATAAAATTGTGCAATAAACTTATAAGTAGCTTGGCAAGAGAAATTTGTGTTACATACCTAAACCGGGATTCCTGTACGCAAGAGCTTGAGCAAGGCTAGGTAAAACTTTATGAATTAATTGGGGATTGCCGATACTGGAACTAAACGATTGGTGCGAACTAGGTCCGCTGAAAGCGAACGCTGTTTGCGTTAATCCAGGTCTAACGAAACTGAAAGACGCATGTTGATCTGATCCTCCTATTACATTCGTCGGTTTCACACCATGTTGAACAGGTGGTTCGGCGAAAGTGACGTAAAAGAGCAGACAGAGGACAACAGTTTGTTTCTGTAAGAATGTCTTGGGTTTAATTCCGTTTCGACCAGGGACACACGCGGATGATAGAATTGACTTACCAACATTGTAAAAATCAAGCACACTTTAAAAATACGATTGACGGAGCAAACTACGCCGGGTAGATAATCACAGCACAAAACCGATTCACTATTCCGATACTAACTTGCCTCGTGGGGAGTTATATACCTCGGAAGCAGCCAGTTTGAAACGTGATTGGAATTAAGTCAGTGGATTTCCAGCCATACAATGACACTTTCTCCGGGATACCGATATCGGACAATTCATGAATTGTAATTGATTGCTATGAACCTTTTCGACTCGCGAATAGAATTCGGGCAGGTGTGGAAGATTCAGTAGTATAAGCTTGTGTATTTGGTCATTCACTAGAACTATATTTAAACGTGGACACTTTTATTGAGATGAATACATGTACATGTATCACATTACAAAGCCATAATTTATCGTAAAGAAGTCTTTATGTACACACTGTACAGAAATATATACAAATGAGTCGGCATTAATGAAAAAGTATTGTACACAGGCAGTGGTTCTTTTTTTAACTATTGCGGCAGCCCCTGACGCGAAAGAAGAAAGTTGCTTTCAGTCTTCAGAACGTAGGACTGTACTGCTAACGATTTAATAATTGTAATCAGATGGTCGCTGGAAGAATATTAATTACGTGTCGGCAGTTATATGGTTGACTTATATTACATGCGTACAGCGTATGAAAGTTCTCGTATCTACTTACTCAAACGCACACAACAATCTTTCTTTGTACGTATCTATGTACATTGGTAAAAAACTTCGGTACTTTTGACATTACGTATAAACTTCAGAACATTCACTCGCACTACATTTTTATTGCTTGGCGCATTATAAAATATTTAATGTTAATAATTGCGATCTCAAACATTCGATCTCCAAAAGTTACGCCTAGAAAACTGTCAGTATAAAGGAGTGGACCTGCCTTTCAACAAACCAAAGCAACATAAACGTGGTACATGTTTGTGCGTTAGGACGTATTCCCTACACGTTGTTTCACATAGTTGAGAAGTACGATTGATAGAACATGCCTAAGCCGGTTGTCGCGAATAATGTAAAGCAAGTCCACCATGTGGCTAATCCAAACAAGCCTCTAAAAACAGCCGTGGTAAAAATCTATAAAAAACAATCGTATTATTTACCAAATACTTAGATCAAAGTATTTATAACGTTATATATAGAAAGCTTACCTGTTTCAATGATCCTAATGCAAGTTGAAGTTCTTGTGCTGTCTGAGTAACAGTTTTATCGTCATTATAGTTGGCCGGGTTCGAGACAGACTTCGGAGGTTCATCCGCGGGGCATTCTTCTTCCAATGATCCTCTGATTAAACCTTCCCAAGTATAGCCACCTATGATAACACATTCGGCCAATACAGTCAATTTCGGAATGGGTCTGTTCTTGTTACTTCTACATACTTTGTGTTTTCTTACCTAGAGTCTTGTACATGAAGGTCAAAAATAGACATATAATCATTGGAACAATATATTGCAACGCCACCACACAGAGGTAGTAGAACACAGCGGCTATCTATGGGAATATCATAATGATTACAAATCACTTTGCCAAACTGATGTACGTGATGAGGGACAAACCTTCTTCTGCAAGTCAACATTCGTAATTCTTCCTGCTTCTTTCTTTTGTATTTCTAATCGTTGATTAGCAAGATTGAGATAGGATTGTAGATACATGGGCATCAGTATCAGCTTCAAGAGTACAGCAAGTATAACTGCGACAAGCCTCATACTTTCGAATGTAGCAGCAGACATTCTGAAAAGTGAAGGTTGTGTTATAAATCAGTGATTAATTTGGATATTTTATATGCACTTACATAGGTTCAGTCATTCCACTAAATATACGGGCTGTGAGATAGTCCCGGCTTATTGGCTTTATCCACAAACATATCAAAAATAATGGGGAAACATAGCTAATATTTGCTAGTAGCAGTATAAGCTTTCGATCCTTGTAATATCTGAAAGTGTTTTATGAGATTAACACACTCTAAATTAAAGTCCCTGAGGTAATCATTCAAATTGGTACCTCAGTGAATCCCAGTGCATTCTTGATGCTCTCAGACCTGGGAAGGTAAAAAGTGAGCCAAGCAAGCCGCACCAAATAGCAAGGAAAAATTTCACCACAATTTTCGATGCAGGTCCACTGGAAAATATTTGACCCATTGAAATAATTTGGTGAATTTCACTCTGAAAACTATATATATATTTACTACAATATAGCATAACACAACTCACGCAGAAGAAAGCCCTTGATTTTCTAAGAATGCGGATGCACTATGATTGAAACTTGTGTAAGCTTTGTCTAGCCCAATTTCAAGATTCTTCTCATCGACAATGAGAATCATCATAGCCAAAACCAGATAAGCAAATCCAGTTACTATGCAAGTGGACCGTTCACCTTCGCTCTCTTCTCCTTTAAAGTATTGTGTCCATAGTGAAAGAAGTACCTTACTGTATAATAGCTAAGGAAATAGAAGTCATCTACCATACATCGGCTCACACTACGAGTACATCAGCTTAGTGACAAAAGGATACAATGCAAACCCAAGAACTAACGAGCACCAAAGCATACTGAGATTAATTTCATCTTTAATCGGATAAAAGTGATTGTAAACCTATTGAAATAGAAATAGGGAGTACCTCTGTTAGTAGTGTCAACCCACAGACAAGCATAGTGGATCAGCGACAACCTACCTCAGTCATAATATACACAGCAGTAGCATAAATGGAGAAATCCAACAGCCATTGGTATTCCGTGTAATATTTCAAGTGTACTACGTCTAATGTAGAAACCTGGGCCTCCTCTAATGAAATATCCAAATTTCTAGGAACATGAAAGACATCCCCCACTTTGCCATTCTCCATATGTCTCCCCTTCTTTGGTTTCTCTTTGGGCACTCCTGCCAGCGTTCTCAGTTCTTGGTCAGTGGGGTAGAGGTATCGAATCAATCTGCAGAATCAAAAATCCATGACGAATCTTGGCAACAATTATCCTCGAGAATGTGTGCGCGACAACTTATCACTTACCCGGTCGAGCATAACATCCATCGTGCGAACGAAAAGTGGGGTGATATTTTCTGTATAACACTGACCATAACAAGAGTAATGACGAGCTGTGCCCCTAATAGAGCCTATTGAAAAGAGGAATATTATGTCAGAAGATGATTAACAACTACGGGAATGCCTCGGACAGTGACCAGTGTTATACGAGGTGTATCCACTTCCATAAATTTACCATGTCGAATGTCGCTTCTTCTTCGAGAACTAGTATTTCCGTCAATCTCACGTATCCGTTCGTCCCATTCCGAGACTAATATTCCTCGGAACAATGTCAGTCAATACTGAAAGACACAGCAGTGAATTATCTCCGGGCGAACACCGGTGATATGTGCTCTACCATCTTACATGGCACGCGATTTGAATAGCTGGCTTTATAAATAGTTGGAGACTGCGAAATGCATTAACGCCGAAAGCATCGTAGCCCTTCGCATGGGATACGAGGTTATTCCCAGTTATTCTCATTCTATCTATAGGATCTATAGCGGAAAGGTGAGCCAGGCTCTTTGGGATTTGGAGCTGGTAGCATCTAACGGACGGGAACGCAAGCCTCGCGCGAGACAGCCAGGCGAATAGTAGTGCCGGTTGGTGCCGGTTTCACGACTTTTACCACAGACCAGGTACGGTTCCGTACCCGGTCTGTGCTTTTACTTTTGTAATTTCTATTACCCGCAGCTTGACGACATGAAAATGGCATTGTTACGTAGGACGTAGGATATGTTGGCTTCTAGATAACAGTAACATGGTGAGAACCATATAATCGCCAGGAGTGTAGAAATTCTTAATAGCACATCGGTATGTAACTGGGTGAGCGCATTTATCCTGGTCGTTAGTGCCGTCTTCCTTGACAGGGATTCAAAAATTGGTTTGTTCGCGGGATAAACCAACTAACTCTCTTTATTTACTTGTATTCTTTTTTTTTCATTCTTAAGTACTCTCAGCATTATATACTGTAATGAGATCTCTGTTACGTTAGTAACAAGATTATTGAAGTATTCTTCTATTAAGTGTCCCGCCAGGATCTGGCGACCTTATAGTCCACGGGATTTCCACCTGGTCGATGGCGTAATACCTGTAATTATGGACAGATTATCTTTTAGCTATTTAAATATCAGTAGAGAATCGTAATTGTCCATTTCAATGAGCAATCAATTGACCGAAATCATCCTTAAATATAGACAATGAACTATACATACTGCGCGCATTTGAAACACAGATCAATCGATGCGATCAGGTGTAGTCGCTTTTGTTTCCAGCCTCCCAATTCGGATGCAGTAGAACTTGTTTTCTATTTTGTGCCTGATTACGCTTTGTTTTGTCCAGCGGCGCAGATGATTATGACACGCTGGAAGTAGTATGTGTAGCATGTTTTTCCGAGTAGGTGTTAAAAGTGTGTGGGGAAATTGGTGGGGCGCCGCGATGAGTAGGTGAGATCTTCCTTGGAGGATGAGGCGGCCAAGCGGGTGTTTGAAACGACGAACGAAACAGGCGGAGGAAGAGCAGATATAAAAACAAGGGACTCATTCGTCCGCCGGATCAAATGCCAACAAGCGCTCGAGGCGTGTAGATCGTGTAAAGCAAGCTTGCAGTTGTATAAGTTTGTGTTATCATCATCTAATAAATCTACCTTTAGCACATACTGTAAGTACACACTATACTACTTGTGTTTCTTTATTAATTAGAAAATTCTTTTTTTACATCAAACAGTTTTGCTAGATGCAGTTTTCTTAATGTATGTGTAATGTACGTGTAATATTTTATTTAAAAGATTATTATTTTGGAGCCCTATAAGTGTAGATTTTGGTATCGAGCATCCATTGGAAGTACGATCAACTTAAAATCGTATTTTAAAAGCTTACGTTTTGTTAGCATTTTATCAGTAATTCAGTGGGGTGAAGGTCAGGCCGATCTAATCGTCCCAACGATATTTACAAAGTAGTTTAGTACCATGTGCAAATCGGCCTCAGAGATGAAGCTCAGCAACGCGAGACGTTCGAGTATGTAAACATATTATTTCCATGGATATACATTATACACAATGGAAACTGAATAAAACCAGTCAGATGATGCTGGACTTGGTGTGAAGTTTTTATGGACGTCGCATGAGTAAGCACCCGACAAAAGATCGGCCCATATAAGTTCGACCTACGTGCCGGTGATTACACATTTTCTCAGACCTGTTCCTTCAACGGGAACAGTAACTGTACACATTGTTGGATTTCAGAAGAACTGCGATTACGTCAGGCTCTGCATCATTTAGTATGATTGATCACCGGTATATTTTATATCCGTTTCATTCCCCTGTTCGCTGACGGCAAGAATCGCGCCAAATGTTCTGCCATCAAAATTTTCGTAGTCGCACTAAGAAAATCCCGAAATATTTGTTTCAGAGCCCAGAACCCAGTGGATGCAGTAAATATGACGCCTTTCTTTGCATTCGCCTTCATTCTTCTCGGCAGCATCGTCTCGGGCCGTGCCACGAATATCGACAGGCCGGATTATATCCATTGTCAGAGCAATTTGGAATGTGGGACCGGCGAATGCTGCGTCATAAGTGCGATGCGCTTTTATAATTCACGCGACGCACTTCAATTTAAAAGATGTCCGCCAAGATAGCTTTTTGCATTGATCAATTTCCAGGTCCGATGAGGTACAGCATCCCGCAGTGTAGGCCGATGCAGGAAGAAGGATCTACGTGCAGACCCGGCAGTGCCACTTCGATGAATTTAACCGTCGGATATCCTGATGGTTCACAAGTCTATCTTAACGAGGTCCACTACATCATGTGTCCTTGTGCCGATGGTCTTAGCTGTCACGCTCAGGAAGGCGTTTGCCGGGATGTGGGAGTGAAACATGATGAAAATCAATTATTCGACGACGATAAACTTGCCGATTAATAGTAAATCGATACTTTATAGTGTAAGGAGCCCCTCAGATTCAGGGTTGAGCCAAAGTGTTATTTAATTGTACGTAATTTAAGAATAGTTTTGATAAGCTTTTTTCAAACAGGGCGTAAGTTTGTGTTATTGCAAATATATCTAGGATTTTATTGTGATCGTCTGAGTATCATTTAAAACCAGTATTTCCGATACCCATTCCACTTCCAAAACAAATAGAACGTCCAAATCGAAATGCGTATGGAAGGGCGCCAGATAATTCAAAGTTTTTAAACGAAGCCTACCAACGCCGGCGTCCCATTCGCTCTGACTATAACCTCTCAGAGTCTCTGGCGTCATGATCGAAGTTGTGCTTCATGGCAGACTCCGGCACCGTGCTTGATCGTGATTTACGGAAGGTCGCGTGACGCTAACCCAACTTTATTTATTAAAAAGCGATTGTGAGTGATTGTAAGTGAGCCGGGGCAAGAAATACCCTCTCAGAGTCGCAGGAATAGTATCGCGCGGCGATACTTACCGTATTCGTTCCTAAGTGTACCAGCATTCCATACAATCTAGTCGATTTTATAAAGGACAGTATCTAACGTCGAGTACAGTGGAGTAGCTCAATGTATGTTTTGGTTATTTCGCCGCGAAGCGGTTTTTCGCTACATCTACATCCTACCTTTCGTATTTTTCACTCGATAAATAATCAAATGGAAGTACTGAACTTGTCCGGGGTGGTAATAATGGTCCCTGTGCCGTAATTACAATTACTTCCAAGTTACTAACGCACCGCAAGTACTGGCCATTAACGTAAACACTTCAGAACGAACACTAACTCTACTAACTCGATGTTTGTTTACCGGCGAGATCCGATTGCAGTACTAATCGCTCGTATTGCTGCAGGATTAATATGGTGCGAGGTGGTCGCGGAGGAATGATCAGAGGAGGACGCGGCGGCATGGGCCGCGGAATGGTCTTCCCCAGGAAGCAGTTTTTGCCACGGCATCCATTTGACTACACACTATGCGAGGCAGCTTTTCCACGAGTGAAACCTGCTGCTGATGAGTCTGACTTTCAAGCCGCGCTCTTGAAGAAGAACAGTGACATGTGCCCCACACCAAAGGAACAAACTTCTATCTTAAATCTTGTGACTAAGTTACAGACTGTACTGGACAACCTGATAGTTGCCCCCGGCACTTTTGAAGCCTGCGTAAGTATATTCTTAGATACAGATTATAAAGTATTAGAAATGGATGTGTGACCAAACTTATGTATATATTACAGCAATTGGAAGAAGTAAGGCCAGTTGGTAGCTTTAAAAAGGGGACAATGATCAAGGGCCACAATATAGCGGATATAGTTGTAATACTCAAGACCCTTCCCACTAAGACCGCAGTGGAGTCATTGGGCACCAAAGTAAACACCGACTTAAAGACTGGAAACCCAAAAGAAATGTTTAGGCTCACACAGACCGAAAGGGGTTTTGACATAGCAAACAACGAAGCTACTGTACGCGTGTTAATTACTACATTACACCAGAATCTGCGGAAGTTAGAATCGGACCAGCACTTAGATGTTAAGATATGCCAGGGACACTTTGCTGCAATAAGACATTCCCGCTGGTTTGAGGAGAACGCTCACCATTCCAGTATAAAAGTGTTGATAAGATTGCTCAGGGATCTGAGAAGTAGATTTGAAGGTTTGGAGCCACTCTCTCCATGGATGTTAGATCTGCTAGCACACAATGCTATAATGAACAACCCTAGCAGACAGGCATTGCCTATCAATCAAGCATACAAGAGAGTACTTCAGCTCTTAGCTTCGGGTCTCTTCCTTCCTGGATCAGCTGGTAAGATCATAGAAATATATTGTTATGATTTAATAGAAAGAAGGTACTTGTTAATAATAGCCTGATTATTCTCCCACAGGCATTTCGGATCCATGCGAAGGCGGCAATATTCGCGTACATACAGCTATGACTCTAGAGCAGCAAGATTCAGTTTGCTTGACTGCTCAAACATTGCTACGAGTATTAGCTCATGGTGGCTATAGGCAATTACTAGAGGGTACAAACAAACTCGCAGTAGAGATGAGCGTGTGGCCTGGTGGTGTTGTCGCTAGCCCATTAGACAAAGCATATGAACCACCCACAGAGCAGGAGCAGCAAGATGACATGGAAGAGAGCAATGAGGAGATGATTACAGAAAGCGCTTAATGTTTTATTTAAGACTAATTCAATTTTCCTAATAACAATTTGTTCATACTCTAATTTACATGGTACAAAAACGAGGATACCCAGTATTGCCTACATAGTTCGATGTCTGCACGTTTTCTATGGGGACGATGATCACTCTAGATCTTTCTGCAAAATATGATTGTGTGTGAATTTATATATGTACTGTTTCTATGAATTATAATGTATCGTAACTGTGCGGTTCCGTGGAAAGGAATAAATACTGACTTGCGTCTAAACCAGTATGTAACAATAGTTCGTAATTCCAAATCAATCGGCGGCACCATCCACTTCAACTACGGTAGGCTGAACCATTGAAATTATGCACATTAACAGATTATCGATGCACTTGGCAGTGTTGAGTGGAATTAATGATAAAACCATTATTGAAATTTTATTGGCGAATCCTACCGTGAGCAAGGGTCGTTCTCTGGACTCCTACTTACGCGGGCACAGTTCACTGATCGTGCACTGCCACCCGACCGAACGGGAACCTTGAATAGTTTACCTTGCGGCATGCAGACGCAAACTTTGTACTGCTCGTTGCCGGAGTTTGGAAGGAAAATTGGAGCGACTGGTATTTTGTCCACGTCAATAATGACACCCTCTTTGCTATCGAAAATTATGCTACCGTTCACACTTTTCAGGAGAATGTCGGTGTCTGCCTTCCACACGATATCCTTACTCTCCATGGTAACACCTTCGGCTCCTTGTATCGAGAGCTGACCGTCAGAGTTGACAGTAAGGTTTTCGTTAACCGGTGATGTGATTCTGTGAGTCTCTGCGATTTTCACATTGATTTTCTCCACACCAGCGGGCAGACCGAAATTAGGAAAGTCGGTACTGAAGAAAGTGGTACCCGTTCGAGGATCCTCAACATCGAAAGCCTCGACATCCGTCATGGAAGTACCGTTGAGACGAACCTCGAGTTTCGCTCGTATCTTTTCGTTCTCTTCACTCGGATGACGGTCTTTCACGTTTATTTCTACACCTCCTTCGTCACCCAACACTTCCATAGGTTCATCCCCATAACTTTGGCATACGCCCGACTCCAGGCAGACCTGTGGACAAAGGGACGGTACTGCTTTCCGAAATGTTTACACACCTTGTAGAATGAGTTGACTATGAAAACCTACCCCATCCAAATCAGTTTTTCCATAGAATTTGACTAAGTTTTCGTCAGGTATGACTTCCAGAGCCTCCATTCCCTGACTCACCCGTAGAACAGTAAGCACCGTAATATTGAGAAAGAGATTACAGAGGCTTATCACAGCTAGGACAAACGTCAATGTCCATAAACAGTAACGTCGTTTCGTCAACTTCTCATTCGCGGATGACATTGCGTGCGACGACAGAATTGTTCGGCCAACGTGTTCGGTACTAGAAATATGTCATGCATTATCAAAATGGCATTGTCAGTGGCACTTGAGGAAAAGTACCTTAATCGTACGCTATTGCAACTATTCTGGAGGATGCAACCCTTGATTAAGGGGCCATCACTGTTGGACAGATTGTCCTCGGCTTTCGATATCGAGGGTGAGCCAGTTTCATTTCCACACGTACCAAGGAGCGCCGACATTGGGAATGCTCCGGTTTAAGCCTAATTTGAGAATGAGATGTAGTCTTGCGAATTATGCTGCTTCGTCGCTACTTTTCACAACCACATCTTACTTTTTAAACAAACTGATTTTCGCGAATTCAGTTGGTAATTGACGGGATGATTCTACTCAAACGATCATTATAGAGAACTTATCGTGTTACGAATGAATGGACTATCTCCGAACTTGATTCTGGGCTACAACCACTCAATGCGCACACTAGGGGATGAATGGCCATTCGTCGGAATGCCAGTAAAATGCTATGTCCCCGAAATATTTGCCAAATTTTCAGAGCAATCCTCACCTAGTCTACAGGCGTTTCTCAAGGCGAATTCACTGGACAAACGAAAATAGACGACCGCGATATTTCAACTACAAACGACTAAACTCGCCGTGGCACGGACAGAACTGGGTAAAATCCACCGGCCGGCGCTTGCGCGTCTAAAGATCGATGCAGAGCGTTCTTAGGAATTCATTCTGCCCTAACAGGTGAATCCGACTTTTCGTGTTATAATTTAAACGTCGGAGGATCAATGTAATATATTATTCTACGATTAATTTCATCGAACTTTGTTTTCGAAGGAAGTAAGTGTCGTGGAGGAAAAAGACAATAATTGATCAACGGGTGAGTATGCATTGTTATTACAAAAATGAAGATATACAAAAGTGAAAAAAGTATGTATTATTCGGCTAAGTCATCACACATTTTGCGGCCACACCACACTCTCGATCCATGGCAGGTAATGGTAAATCCGCGTGTAGACACCGGGGACAATGCTACCGCAAACTCTTCCCAGGCTAGTCACACCAATGACACTGTACATGCACGAGTGGTCATCGTTAAATATAGCCAGCGGTCCGCCGCTATCGCCCTAAATGCAAAAAGAGACAAATAAGTCGAATACACCCAAGACGAAGGATTAGGAAACTCCAAGACAGGGGGAGATGATTACCTGGCAAGTGTCAAAGCCAAATTCACCAGCACAAATCTGCCAATCCTCCACAATACCAAGTTTCACTTTGTCATCCGCGCCGTCGATGAAGCTGTTGTTACAACTCAAATTGTCTACCAACTTAAGCGTGACCTTTTGCAAGGCATCTGCGCCCTCTTCGTCAGCTAAACGCCGAAATAAAGCCCCAAAGTTGTAGATGATTGTTTCTATAATTCGTGTAATTGCTCGATAGCATTTTTTCATTCAACTTACACCAATCGACACGACCCCATCCGGTAGCAATCGCTTTCTTACTAGTGCCGGTGTCCGGAAAAGAATAGGGCAAACAAGCCGGTCTTATGTACGCATCGAATTCCACGTCCCGTTCTAATTTAAACACTGCAATATCGTGGTACCCTGAGGGCGGTTTGTACTGAGGATGTATTATTCGATCTATGATGCGAATATCTTGCGGTCTAGCGTCGTCGTCGTTCTTCCGGAGATTCAAGTCGCCTAAACGCGCCATGATTGCGGTTCCCCTGAAAGTGCACGACATTATTATGAGTACACGCGACATGATGCTAGAGAATCAATTGGACATACCAATCATCAGAGTACGCGCAGTGAGCGGCACTTAGGACGAATCTTTCGGAGATGAGAGTTCCGCCGCAAGACCAGCTAATACCCTTTGTGCTCTTGTAGCCGATCGCCGTCATGTGCGGGAATTCTTTGGGATCAGAGTTTTTGCCGCCGACGATGAGTTTCCTCTGCTCGATAGCACATCGGGACACGTTCACCAGTGCCGGCTTTCCGGCCGAGAGAATAGGCGGCAGCTCCAAACCGTATACGGATTTGGCGTATATCGCACATTCTGTGGTAGAGAACACCCCGCCAGGTTAAGAGTAAGAAATCCTCATACGGAATCTACACCGACTACGCAGTGAAGCAGTGATCGCATAAGATACGCACGTGCCCGCGCGACGTTGCCTCGTCTCGAATTACTACTGAACGGGCCGACTGTAACCGGTCCCGAAGGAGGCCTTTGGGTAGTAGTTGGACGTGGTGTTGGCTGGGCAGTCGGACAGCAAATTACCGGGTCGAAGCCTTGAAATCCACAGAGTTTCTCAGGTCGTTTGCCAGCTAACAGGGCGTTGTAGACGACAGGACATTGTGGCAGGGCCTTGCAGATCCCTGGACTGCCATTGATGGAGCAAGCTTCACCTGAAATTTAGCAAGCATTAGACGGACTTAGTTCTATCGATGAATGAACGCGTCAATCATTTCCCGAGAAACTGTTATCGTAAGACAAAGTGCAACATTACTGCAGTCTACAGAAGTGTTCCTGCTGTAACCAATACATACGGTCAATGTTAGATCATAAGTTCATAGTACATACTACAAGGGAGTGGGCATTGACTGTAGAGCGGGGCGATTTACTCTGAGAGCTGACCACCCGTAGTGAGTCTAGCGATAAGTACGATTTCCCATTAACGAATGCGTGCTTATTACCAACTGATTGAGCCCGGCTTCCTATTACGATTGCCGAGAGCAAGAAGAAGGCTCCCCGCGCAATTGAAGCCATCGGCGGCGATGCGGCTGGCATCATTGCGATGGAAAGAGATGCGGCGTCCACAGTGTACTATGTGATACTGGTTTCTCTCAGGACTCGTTCCTTGATAAGCGCGTCTTTAACTTGCTCCTTCCACTGCACTGCGCTCCTGTCCTCTTCAGTTGCCGGCTTTTGTATACCCCACCCGTGTGACGACTATTCAGTTTGGAGGTGGAAGCGTCGGATGCCGAGGTCAGACTCGTCATCTGGTTTAGAGATAAAGTATCAATCTCGGGTGCGAACAGGTCGCCCGAGCCACTTCGAAGCGGGTTTATGTATAATTAGAATTCACGGATTTCATGGATCGTGGAATTAGTGTTCGAGCGATTGCAAACCTATGCTGTCATTGCCAGCAAACTTCCAGCTAAACAGCACCGGTTTCCTTGATTCTTTTTTGTGTATTCATGGAACACGGGTGACGTGGGAGTTTCTCTAGACGGTGGAAAATAGAGCGTCGCTAATAATCGGCCGATCATAATTTGTATGATCTTGTAGCAATGATTGATGGTGGTCGCGATGCTTATTTGCATTTCGACGCAAGTGCTTGAACGTCTTCCTCGAAGGATACAATCCTCGGATCAGAATGCGTAATGCGGAGGTGGTTGCACGAGAGTTCGAGAGTTGCATCGAAATCATCGTCGATCCTACGCGCAATAATGGTCATCAGTGATACGTACAACTGATTGACGTAAACGGCTTTGTATATCGTCATTTACTACTAATTCCCACGAGCAGTAGCGCTAATGGCACGTTAATTATCCATTAAAACCTAATCACGAAAGCCGTCACTCTACAAGTCTACAGTGACGCATGTACCTTTTCGACCGTGGGGCATTAATTGAAAGACGAGGAAAACTGCCGCTAGCCTGACTGTAACGGTAAAAGGACAGTTTAGTGTAAATCATGTTGCTTCCTTCCTGGCAAAGTGGCACTTTGCAAGTATGCCGTCTAACACACGTCTCTTTAGTCCTGGCAGGGAAGTGCCAAGAAAGTCCGTAACACTTTACTTAAGTGATCTAGCAGTTATCAAAAACTTCCTCGGAATATTAAGTATATCTTGTTACGCAGAGTGCCAGGAGTACTCGAAGCTTGTGTACCAAAGGGAAGAATTACCGATCCTCTGAATGGACAGGGTTTTCCACGTAGTATCACGTTGCACTATTACAGAGACTTCGCGCTTATCGCTGGTGGAACAAGAGCGAGCGACGCGGAATTCCCGCACATGGTAAATATATATACGAATGATGGGAGACTCTGTATTGTATGCGAGCGGGATAAATCGGTGTGGGTTTTTCGACGAATTATAATCCGATTCTTGAACTGCAGGCTGCGATCGGTTACGCCATCAATGTTGCGGAAATACGACTGGGAAAACGGGAAATTAGCGGCTGCTATCTTGGCTATGCGAAGAAACGATTCTCTCGGAGAGTTATATACGCCGGAGTGTCATATATATATGGAGAGGGAACTTCTACTTGGCGCGAGACTCTACCGAGTCTCCTGATACACCGTCGTTTTTTTCAGCGGCGCGGAGTCTGCGTAATTTAACAACAGACTGTTATTAGATTACGATTGTAGCATAACGTCCTCTCTCGATGCCTGCAGTAATCAATGCACTTGTGATGCATCGATGTAGTGCTTTCGGCAGAACATCGTTCGGCAAGGACATCGTCCAATAGACGAGTTCCTACCATGAAAAGAATACTTTTTGGCAAGTATTTATTTTGCAAACGTCAGTGAAGCTAGTATTGAATTAATGAAAGTGTACCTCCGCTTCATTTCCGAAGAAGACCGAAGTGTGCCATTAATTTTGGCGGAAGCCACTTACCAAATGGTTTGATTCAAAGCCTATTTTGTGCGGTTGTGATGGAGGGAGGAAATGATACTTGGCAAGTATGATCGCTCTATTTCTGATATAATTGGGGGCGATTGACTGTCATGTGTGTTTAACAGTGCGACATTGGGGGCCACTGCATAGGGTGTTACAAGAGCCGTACTGCAGCGTCGTTGGAATTACAAGTTTCGGGAAATTCTGTGCTTTCAAAGACGCACCGGCAGTCTACACTCGAGTTAGTTCTTATCTCGACTAGATCGAAGACATAGTCTGGCCATAGTACCAATACCACTTATTGGATTTTAAATAATAGACTCCCAAATCCCTTGACCTATCAGAACGAAATAGAAATAAAAGTAACTTAATTTCGTGAGGAATAAATGAAAAGTACACAACACCAAGACGTAAGAGGATCTTAGACAAAAGTGTTTTATTGTGAGCGAATATTCATAGGCTCGATAAGATGTATTTACAATTCAGTACCCACATACAAGCATGTATACACGTAATGCTTCCAATGTAGAAACTAAAAACGTGCGCAAGATTTATACAATAATGATTCCACGTTTCCGATGCTGTTGGTTGGTTAAAGATTCATCGCATAATATACAAACTTAAGAGTAACGTTAGACCTTTCGACGCAACGAGAAATACGAAGGGGGAAAAACAGTCGCGTGATAATTGAACTGTACAGCGTACACGCGGAAGGACTAACGATGCGACTGCTAGATGTAAACCTAGGAGAGGACAGAGGAAGTATGACCGATCTCGTATACTCCTACTGGTGAAGAGCGGACTTCAACGATGTTGCGAAGCCAAGACGACCTTTCACGAGTGCTTACTCAACGCTGGACCTGCCGGGTTCGGGTGGGGTTTTGATAAAACTTTCATTGAATCGATGAGCCAAACATTTCATGGAGGAGTGTCGATCGAGAGAATATTAACATCCCAGCGTACGTGCATACCGTTCGTAAAAGTTTTATCGAAACACACAGCCCCATTATGCTTGCGAGACTTACTATTTACATTATAGAGTAGTACCCGCGTTAAGTTATCAGTCTTACGGCTCTCGGGAGGAAACTATACAACGTGCTGGAGGGCAAGCATCGACATACTTCGATGTGTCTTTTATATCAACCACTTTTCCTCGGTTGTATTTACTTGCATAAATTAATTCGTCGTGGATTTAATGTCAATGCGGATTCGTTGGGTGCGATTACAGGACGTTCGCCCTGAGCGAATCGTCATAACGCTAATAATTCGATGTCTTTCTCACGGAAGCTCCGAAAGAAATCCGACTTAGGACTCTCGTATAACTCACCGAGAACGAGGACCATTCGCAGCCATCATCCGCCTGGCCGCCACACGTGTTCACAATAAATAAAGATTCACATACAATAGAATGCATTCAGATACAAGGATCAATGATCTCGATTCACGAGATCGATGATTAGTTTTGCGAATGCACCACTCGGTGCAATGGTACGGACAATCAAGTGCCAGCCAATGACTTAGCGCTAAATCGGATTTCTTTCGGATCGCTCCCCGTTTACGAATCCAACTGTGGATCGTCGATGGACAGAACCGCACTTGGGCTATGTACAAACAATAGTCGTCGTATTAGAATTATACAATATCGGCAAAGTCGAAATTCTTCTTAGTTTAGATATAAAATATATCATTATTCTCCAATACGCCTTATTGCGCTCCACTTACAACAAGTACTTGTGTATATTCGTAAAAAACTAAGTAATGCTAGTGTATCTTTCTTTCATTTCAATCCTCTACTTAGTCGTTCGAAGCTTCCGTGATTGCTTTATTGAGGAATATTGATTGAGCGTAATCTGCGATGTGAATGAAAGTATGAAACACAATAGAAAAAAAGTGGCCAGGGCTACCCTACAGAGGATGTAATTACGACAATCAAGGGGTCACTGCGGAAAGTAAAATCGTATAAGCAGATTGTTCCTAATCTTGCCATTGTCTCCATTGAATCACTGGAATTAACAGACAATCAACTACGTCTCATAGCCGTTGAAAAGAGGAAAGACGGACAGAAATGCAAATATTCTCCTGTCGGTTATTGTGCTATAGAAAAAAATCACAAGTCCCACTAAGATGCTCGGCAAATTTAAGTACTAAATTGATTTCCATTCACTCGCATAAAAAACACGTAACGATATAGTAAACATCTCATAGGAACTGTGTAAGTCGGTTTCGACTTCGTAACTAGAACATCAGTCTATGTGTAAGATCTGCCCGTCTTTTCCACGATATCGTAAGAAAGCCGATCTGCCAATGATTCGAATGATCTAATATGGTCCTGGATTAAATAAAACATGTAATTCGAGGGGGACAACTCGTAGTCGGGAAATAAAATATACAATGCAATCACTCATCCACTGAAGTCGAGTCACGGAGAATCTGAGTAGACGCAGTACGTTTCTAGGAAGGGTGATCTGCAGGGGATCAGCTGACGTCGAACCAGTGATTAATGCATTACATTGCATAGTGGGTCTGTAGTAGGACCATTTACAGCATGAAATAAAAGTCGTATGAACCGATGAGTCCCTGCCAAGTCCGAGGGAAATCCCGATACACACACTGAACAAGTGAGAAGGGACACAGAACCTGACGGGGACGTTCCATTGCATAAGCATGATGCAGAGATACTAAATATATGACAAGTGAACGTCTCCGAACCAGGGTCTGAAGGGGGTGACACATCCTCACTCGTACCAGTCACTCGTGTCAAAGAAATCTCCCTTTGCTCAAAGCTTCTCGCCGAAATGGTCCCTGAAACAATACCGCGTTTCCTAAATACCTAGGATTCGCTTCCGCAAACATTCAAGCCATCGAAGAAGAACTTGTGCACACGTGCGAACCAGTCGCACAATGCAAACATACTGAACATGCATTCTGTCCTTACATGCAGGGGTGTGGGTTCCTCATCGATAGCCGTGTCGGAGGCAGCGGCGAGACCAGGACTGAGCCAATGAATTGCGATAAAAAATAATAAATAAAGGTAAATTCATTGCTACTACTTCAGTCAATTGTTTTATCGGGCAGTGTTGCAAGAAATGTCGGGTTCTGGAGAATATCCATCTATCGGGATGCCCCACCACTGACTCGAACTAACAGGAAGGCACAGAATGAGACGTTTGTCGTTGCATTCCAACTGTTAGAAGTAGGGGCTCGGATTTCACTGTATGTATAATCGAAGACTGCCATAAACGCGGATACCAGTTCGAGCAAGTATCAGCGGAAGTAGAATAAGACGATGCGCCTGAGACCCTCCACTCATTTGGACACTCCTCAATTTCTGATCAATGCGCGAACAGCTGGCCACGTTATCGTGACACTTCGATTGATATCGCACTCGTACTTTCATACTGACAATCGTGGAATTTCCAAGATTACTGTAGTCGCACTTTCCGTGCGAATCTCAAGTAGGGCATAGTGCAATCAGGAGTAGCATTACAATTTCGTTAGACATGCGTTACACATAAAGAAGAGTGACTTGCGTGCAGTCACATCTGAAACATCTAACGAAATTAAATGGAGATTTGCACGAAGAACAGAGATTAACGGAAACGTTATCATTTTATAATGAATTATTGCTGTAAAATTTTTACAGAACTTTGAGTCCGTGTAGAACTTTCTTCGTAAGGTTCAGAATTCACCATGCAAAACTACCGTCGACCCCTTGACAGTTAATCGAGTCCTATGCTATTAGAAGACGTTAACTAGCACCAGTCATAGGGGTTGGCCGACTGTTCATGTCGAGAAATTGCTCCTTCTTACATATTTGTACACTCATTAGCAGCTGCAAACTACGTTGCTCTAATCGCCATGTTTTTAATAATCGTCTCTATCGTACTATTAAAGTAGCTGCGGTTACCCCTCGCAGGTCACATCAAGCTTCACTTTCTCGCGGGAGAATATTACGCTGTTATGCCTTAGTGTGTATATATTTTAGGAACATGACAAACAAGCGTGCGTAATGCTGAAGGGATAACTGCAACCACTTGCGCGGGGCATCGTACATTGCTTATTAAACGATGCTATTCCGTTTGGTCCGTTTCATAAAAGTCGTTAACCCAGCCACCCAGAAAACCCCTAATAAAACGAACTTGCGAATAAGGATGTGGACTCAGCGTGAGAGAGTCGGGGAAAGCATACTAGGAAGGAGGAATAGAGATGTGGAAGAAGAAAGAAGTGCAATGCGGATGATAGGACGAGACCAGCGAGATTTGGTCAACTCAAAGATGGAAACTTATCTTTACGAACATCCTCGACTCAACGAGCCAAGTGCCAGGAAAAAGGAAGTGGAGGAGGAGGAAGACGATGAACGAGATGAAAACGTCTGACGAATCCAAATCGGGAACAAGATCTTCATGAGCTCGGAATTCACCAATCGTTGGGATACTCGGTACTTCGGTCGCATCCTCACTCTACCCACGGAACGTTTGGACCTAGAACAGAGAGAAATGCCACCATGCTGAATTCGTCCAATTGCAAATAAGAGGCCTTAAACCGTAACGATACACCCGGGGAATATTTATGTTTGTCTCGCAGTCCAAGATCCCCGCGAGCTTTACGAGGTTGATAGGCGGGCGCGAAAAATGCTGCAGTTCTTATCGGAGATTCGAGGGCGGTTTATCGTGGCGTCAACGATACTTGATACGAGGTCCCTTGTTTTTTCGACGGGCATAAATCTCCGCGCGGGAGAAACGAATGCAGACGCCGAAAGTGAGTGCGCGAGCCTTGTCGGCAGTCGAGATTATCCCGGTCAGCCCACACGTCTAGACGCCTTAAAGTTTTTACGGTGCTCGTGAGGCGTGGTGCGCACTGTGCCTACACGGTCATACAACAGCATACACTACTTGGCAAGATTTGCTCCGCTTGACCCATACTTCTCCAATTTCTTTTGCAGAAACTCCACTACTCGTATTTCCCTTTTCATGCCTTGGAGGTGTCCAGTCTCGAGTATATGTCTATGAATACATTCAGTGGCATTGCACTTGCACTAACTTTCTTAACTAACTCACACCTTTCGTCTAACTTTTACTTTACTGAGTGCTGAAATTTCCATGCTTCGGAAGTTTCCACGCGAAATGAAATGTTTATAGAGAAAACTGCACATACACCAAGGAATTTGAACGAAAGTGCGGGTGTCGTATCGAGTGAAGGGCACACCCGAACTTTTGATCGGTAGTGTATGCGATCCTGTGGTACAACTTTTCAACCACGCCTCGACCGGTGTCCCCGGCTTGTATACAGGTAATCACGAGAAGCACCTACACGCATGCTGGGTGCCAGGGCTGCTTGAATGCGAGGACTATCTCATTTCGCTCCATTGAGAAATCCCGCTAATCGCTCAAGCGTGCACCGCTTTCAAAGGATCTAATTTCCTATTCATCATCGCCAATCACAACTCCAACCATTCCCGCTCGAAAGTAATGAAAGGAAATTTAAAGAAAACTATGGCAGCCACTGTTAAATCTGGTTTAAATGCTTCATTCAAGATTCACTGGAGAGTTCTTTATATGCACGTTCCCGCCCACGAGATAAGAAGCCACTAACCAGGAGGGTTGTTACATTAACGATGCCATTTATTACATTATTGGGAGTAATTGTCGACGGGCACCAGCTAAACACAACTCTAACACCATTCCAATATTAGTAACAGGCGACACAGATGCGAATGAATGTATGTGCACTCTTGTCCATTGACATGCTGGCAGTAGGCCAAGGATATGTATGCCGGCTGATCCTTTTGGCCGTGAAAGCCGCCCGTGATCCGCAAAGTACCCGAGGCGATCTTGAATTATTATGCACGTGTAAATAACAAGAAGGTCTTGCAGCGATAAAAAGCGACAGCCGTCTTGTTAAGTCGCGAGAGAGAGCATGCGGAAATACTGGGGCAGGGAATAAGCTGAAGTGGACAAGTACGAGAATGTACGAGACGGCGGGTGTTCGAAGAAAAATGAGGTTTATCTGCGCTAGCTTTATGGGATCGCGCGGCGAATTCCCCTTCATTCACTCGTGACTCGGCTGCTATTTATATAACATTTATTGCCAACAGGCATACGATGAATCAATTCCTTAGTGGAGGAGTTCGCGAACTTTTTACGGTTTTTACGGCTGCCCGTGGGAACTGTAGTACATCGCCGTTGCTGTTTCTTTAATTCGAGACGGACAACGTTGGTGGTCCGAAGCGACGAAATTTCGGCTTGTTATAACGTGGAGAGTAGGAAGCGTATATATCATCTTAATGAGACCTATCCCCAGGATGAATTTATAGCGCGTGGAACAAGTGAAAGAGGTACGGTCGAATCAGCCCATCTTGTGACGCGCGGTGGCAACGTTTAGTTAAGGCGATTAGACTCGCCAGACTCTCCGGGCGCGTCTGTTATCGCACCACGGCCGATTGTTATTTATAGAGAGAAAGTTTAAACGTCCACGCTACGTGCACGTGCGTGCGAGTCGAGTGGCATTGCGAGACTGCGTACCTCTGTGCGCTCGAAATGTCGAGAAGAGTATACTACGTGAGCGAAAAAACACACTGCGGCGCGTTATCGGAGGCGTATTTTTTCACCCAAATTTCGAGAAGGTATTTGTTTGCTAAGCGGCCACGCCTGGCAGCCTCGCCTTTTACAGCTTTATTTGCCGTTTCACTGCACGCCTACCTTATTACGATTAAATCTCATGCCGGCTATTCGAGCCCTCGGCGGTCGGGCCTGTACTTGGTTCGCATTGCGTGCACGCTGCGGCCTGTAAAAATTCGCGGTTCGCAGGCACGCAAGAGACTGACATAGCTACTGGTATAATTGCAGAGTAGTATGCACGCGTTTCCTCAGACACACTCACGTCACGACGGAGTGAGCGGTATTCGATCCTACCGATCAAGCTGCGATGCTGTATTAATCGTCAATTATCTTTACCGTTCGCATCGTTACGGGAAGAAAAATGCACGCAGGAATATGGTTTACGAGGATACACTCGGTGGCATCAGGTTGCACCAGTTTGCACGGTAGTGGACGAACGTCAGGGTCACTTAAAAATACTCGTTGCGCTCCATGGTGGATGGGTGCGTCGACTTACCATAAAAGTAGTGCGACCAGAGCCAGTCTCGTCCGCTCCGCGCCATTGGCTCCCAATTGCTTCTCTTCTGTGCCCAGTCATGACCTCTTAATTTTGCCCAATTACGATGTCATCGCTTCTCTCTCCTTTCGTCAGCGCCCCTTCTCCGATCCCTCGTTCCTGGTGCCAAGCGTGAGCCGCGTGCGCGCTCGCGCGGCCCGCTTCATACGTCCAATTTTCCCGCACCGCGGTGCCGCGGTACCTCGTCCCGCCTGATCTGCGCCTCGACAACTAGCCAAGGAAACTGGAAGAATTCGTACGGCTTCGTACATCGTTGTCGAATGTCTCCTAGGATTCACCAATACGGAGCGTCGTTTGCCAAGTGCTGCCAGGAGGCGAACTCGCTCCAGGTGCGCAAGTTCGCCCGGGTGGCATCACTGATACGCGGCAAACTGTCGCGCGCCCCGTTGTTCGCGAATCCATCGCAGTTGTTCGTCATAATGTCGTACCGTTTCGCCGGTGCTCGAGGCTGCCGAAATGAAAATCCAGTTAACTATTGAGAACAGCTGGTCACGCCGCCGCATCGATCACCGATTGGTACACACCTCCTGCTTCTTGCGCACGATGAAGTTGCTGTTCTCGTTGTTATCCCAGAACTCTTGGCCGTCGGTGCGGAAGCGTACGCAGAACTCGATGAGGTTTGACTTAAGGGGTAGGGTCAGACGGAATCGGAAGGTATCGTAAAGGATCAGGGCCGGGGCACCGGGTTGCTCGACATATGTACAATGCACGTCTTCGTGGGTCTTCCAGGAGTCGTGGCTCGCCCTAACTACGACCTCCTTGTCGAAGGCCAGGTTTCGTACTTTTACCGTGCCAAGTAAGCACTGATCGACCTCCTTCACTATTACGTTCTCCAGGCTCACGTTCTCTTGGTCCAGCTTCCGCCGGAAGGCAAGGTAGTCGCTGGCTGGCTGGGGGAAAGTCACTTGCCAGGGTGGAATGGCATCGAGAGGTTCGTTTTCTATTTTCGTACGGAGGAGTCCCCCCGTTACCCCGGCCAGGTAAGCTGTGCTCCAAAGTGGTGGCACGTTGCTCGGCTCCGACATCACACGCACCTGATGACAAGAAATTCAATCCATACAGCATCCGTATCGTTTTCGATCTCCAATCATCTCTATGCACATCCGAGATGGAAAGTGAGAGGCTGGAATGCCGATCATTACCTGCGTGAGAGGGCGACCACGGTCGTCGGCAAATACCACCTTCTTCTTCTGCTTGCCACTGCCATCATTGCTACTTCTAATACTGTTGAGTGGCAATGATCCTGTGGACAGGCAGGGTCGTATCCTGGGTGGTACCGACCGGCTGGTGATGGTCGGAGCAGTCACCACTAAGGGGCTGTACAGCAGGGAGCTGTACACTGGAGGACTGTGCCCCAGAATCAGCTCAGCTGGCATCGCTATCGAACACATTTAGACCTGGAAGCAGAAAATACATCGTTCTTAACAACACTGCTAACAAGGAAAACAAACCGCTTTCGCGCGAAAATATGTATCCTGCCTCTGTTTCTTCTCACGCCCGTCGTTTCACCCGAAAAATCCGACCTCTCCGCCGACAGATAGAAGACCTACACGAAGTGCGTGCACTTTGAACTGACTGATACCAGTCGATTCAGGCAGCTAATTCATTCAGCCCCGCGATTTCGGTCAGTGGCACGTAGCTCTACCTGCACTCGAGATCCGATCTCGTTTCCCGGAGTTCCAAGTGGATGCTTGGCCGTGGTGGGAATCGCGACAGGCGATCTTGGGCCAAATCTTTAATAGCCAGGAACGCGCCCGACGTGCCAGGAGTTTCGTCAACGAATATATACGAGTGCAAGTTGAGTCATGTGAGTCGCGCGACCACACACCCAGGAGAAGCCGGTTTCGCATTAGTACTTCGCTTCACTGAAGGTGGTCGTCGCTGTAAGGACGCTCGAAATGCACTCCTCTTATCGCGAGCGCATCATGTGCCCACTGATTCGCATTCGGTAATCACATTTGCATCCGCTGATGCCCTGCAAAGTGGCCGATGATTCGGTAATAGAGTGTCCCCCTCGACCTTTGACAACGGATTACTAATCCGTTATCAGCTCCGGTTTATCAGAGCCTGAGAGAGTATATCTTTACCCCTCAAAATCATTAATATGTAAAAAAAACGCGCCAAGCAGTTTAATGACTCACATAAAAGGCATCTTTTTGAACTACGTTGTCCAAAAATGAAATAAATATCACACACAAGAAAGCCAGTTTCAATCAGATACCACACGTTAATTAATTAATTAACCTGCATCTTTAATTTCAAAATTTGTTTGGCATATTTTTAAGAATATTCTTTACAGTCTGTACAAATTGTGAAGAAGTTATGTGTTCCAAACTACGTATGATTGGTAGCTGTTGCTTCGTTACTTCTTTTCTTGACACATAACCAGCCATGGCATAAGAAATGTGTCGGTGTAAAACTATGTTATCTGCGCAGCACTCCGCAGCACTTCCCAGTGGCGCCCACTCGTGTAAGAAAACTGAGAGTAACATTTTTAGGAATTGATGTGCCCTAATCATGAATCTTAATCCGCCTTGCCTTTAGCAGTAGAAAAAATAAAAGGAGAAATTCATATCTCCTGAACGACTGAACCGATTCGCTTGATTCTTGGCTCATTAGATTCAGAAATATAATCGAAGAAATACATAATTCATAAATAAATCTTTGGAGCTATGACTTTTGCATAAATGAAGGCAAAAGTTTGGTAACTATGTATAACAGGTACACTTCGAGATAATACAGCCTCAATCTCCTGATCAGAGCGTCCTCGCACACCTTCAATTGTACTGGCACGTCTGCCCTGGAACCTTTTGCGCCTCACGATCCACTCGTAATCATGTTACTCCCTCGGAGTGGGATTACCACTGCTAAATCATAGGAATATATATTCTCTCTTCCTTCCCGCGGAACTGGTTCGCAAACTAGACTCAACATGTACCAGACCGAAACCAAACAGGCACGTGTGCAGCAACCAGCTCGACGGACCATAAATCGGATGTTTCGAGTTTCAGAGCGAGCTCAGTGCTTCGCACCTCCCACCTCTCGCATCGAGTTTTCCTTTCCGAGGATCAATCCTCACCGGAATTTTCTTAATCTCGATAGAACTGATCTCTCCCGCCGATTGTCGTTTCATTATCGTATGACGCAAAATTACCAAAAAAATCCGGCGTAGAATGAGTGGCTCTTGAAAATTGGGAACTCTGAGTTTCGCTTGATCTCGGAAGAGTGCGAGCGGATATGGGGATTACCACGAAGCGTTCGCTGTATTAGATAATGATAAGCCGACGAAAATGATCTCGGCGAAGTGATCTCCCCTCCACCCGTATGTGTTTGTGAATACACGACGGTCGGGGTCAATGCGAAACGTGTTAGCCATTGTTTATCGCCCCACAGACACGACAGAGCGACGCCGAATTGTTTGGTCTGTTAAATTAAGATAGAGCGTGAAAAAGGCTTATCAGCATTTTTGCGTTATCTGAGCGAACAAAAAATCTACCACCCATCCACTTTCATCCCAACTGCGCTCCGGATCCTCTCGTGTAATTGTGGTGACTGCGCTATCTTTGTCATAGATGCAATGATCCACAGCGAATTAGCACACTCTTTATCTCCAGTGGCAACTATTATGAGCTGATGTTATGGATGCCAGGGGGCGATCGAAATTTTCCGATTCCCATCTGACTGGTGCACCGGCCACTCTATTGACACGAATCCGTTGGTCACTTGTTTTCCAAGCTGATAAAGCGGAAATTAAGAGTCCACGATATAGGATCTGTAGTCGCAACTCGCAGGCATGTTTATCGGCCACGGAAAACTGTTCCTTGAGAGATAGCGTAGGAAGACGCCGCAGTACTCCGGTGGACTCTCGTATTCAACGGGCACTTGTCCGCTACCTTGGAGTTCGCTTTAGTCCATTTCGTATGCCAAAAGAGTATCACGGTGACTCTGCCGAATTCTGGCCGCTATGCTGCTACCTGAGGCAAGTATAGCCATCGATTCGAATTTGTAATGCCATTTGCGTATGGTTGAGGAGTCGGGCGTGCTTTACGACGAGCTCGAGGGAATGTCACTAGAGCTCTCTTGTTCCCGAGCAGGCACTGCCGTTCCGCTGTGTCCTGGATACGAGCGAGTCCTCCGTTAACGCAGCGGACACGAAAAAAGGCGAGAATCTCGCTGTCACGGATTCATCATGCGGTATAGGTCTAGCGCGAAAGGTGATACAGTCATAGAAGCTCTTAGACGCCCGGGCGATGCTGATACGTTTCCTAGACGAGTCTCGCCGCTTCCGAACAAAGTGCCAGCACTTGTCCAGCGTGACGGTGCGCAGTGCGAAAATGACACGATGGCACACTCGAGTGCACTGGCACTCGGCCGGATAATCTCTCGTCTGGAGAGTCGTGTCCTTTTAAAGGGTAGCATATGGCACGGCGATAGTGCTTTCATGCCCGTTTCGATCGAAGTGTGCTGATCTTCCCGTCTGTGCGCACATGTAATATCGCGAGCGTGTGTGGACTGATAAGGCGGGCCAGCGACGGGCGGGCCGATATACCTAATCGCTTGTGTTGAAGACGAAGACGAAGACGCCTTCTTCATCGAGATAGTTGGTAACGCCAGATTAGCCGGAATAAATCAGTGTTATAATAACTATCGTGAATCACGATGCACGGAGCCGCCGATAACGGGCCGCGCTCAATCAGACCAGTAGATCCAGACAAAATAGTCAGCCCTCTTTTCGTAGAGCTCAACCAGCCGAGCTACTGTTGTGCGCTTACTTTTACTTGGCGGGAGGCGCCCGGCAATGATTCTCCGTTGGCGAGAAAGCCGCGTGCACATGGAATAGTTCCGCCGGGGGAGATAATTGAAACCTTTGATTTCAGGGTCGCTTATCGCGCACAGTGCTCCCGAGTGATAGCTGCACCAGAGATCGTCGCGTCGACGCTAGAATTAGCCATTCACTCTTTTCGCAGGGACTCGCGAGAAGCCGAGTAACAGTTGGAGGGCGATGTTTTTTCTTTGATGATTTCTAGGCAGTCGAGTGATGGGTTTATTGTGGATGCTGATGAGGAGAGACGCGAGAGCGCGGAAAATCATCCCTCGAGCGCGTGACTCGGGGGTAAGAATTGCGTGGCCGGAGTATTTCCGACCTTTCCACGGATAAATTTAGAGACCGCGTCTTCCTATTAGAGAGTGCGGTCCTACGGCCACGTCACGCCCTTGGACCAAGTCCAATTGTCTGAATTCTGAGTGTTTCTGAGTGTATGATCGAACGGGCTGGCGCCAGGAATCTCGGGCACCAAACTGCCAATCTATTCGTACGGGCGTCCCCGTTCTGAGCGTTGCAGGCAAAAGTGAAACTGCGTATTGCGAGCTCGGCAAAGGGGAAGCGAGTGCGAGCGCTCTTTTCCGTATTTCACGGCTCCAACTCAGGAAATCCAATCAGTGAAAAGTATCGCGTGTCGGCCTGGCTGGCTCGTCACTGGTCGTGTTTCCTTAGCATAAAATTTCAAGCCGCATGTCGGTCCACCTGTACCCCCCGAGTTTCTAGTTGCGCTCGCCGTGGAATTCAGTCAGTGAGAGAGCGAGAGGAAGAGAAAATGTCAAAGAAATACACACTGGATCGACGGGCCGTGCGTCAACCGGTACCAAAATATGCATCGAATGTTGCATATTTTCGACTACGCGACGCGCCGAGAAAACAGGTAGAAATCTCCGCGGACTCTGTACGAAAGTCCTCAACGTATCATGGAACTTTGCGTATTCGTCGACCGATAAAACGGTTATGTTTTTCTTCACCTCGACTACACACCACTTGGATCCGAAAGGCCGATTATCTCGAGCTTATAATTGCACCGTGGTTTATCTAGCGAGGCAAGTGGCGCGTAAAGCCCGGCATACGCCTCGTGGTAGTTCCGCGTCAATTATAATGGATAATAGAATTGGTCGCCATTGTCATTAATCGCTATCAATCGGACGAGCGGTAATGAGGTCGCGGGTTATTGGGAATCACGTGCAGAATTAGACTGCACTTATCCCCGATAGCGCGGTGAAATATAGAAGTCCTTGGGACACACGCCGGAGTGGGAATCTGGAGTTTCGTAAAAATTCGAAACACTCGGAACCGATAATCCGAGAAAGGCTGGGCGCCTCGCGATTGGCAGGCACGTCGTGCAATGTACAGAATGGTACTTATGTTTGAATTAGCACTGTCGTGCCCTACTTTTCCAAACGCGTATCTTACAATATTATGTGCATTGCATATGAATAATATAAGATTATACAGAATATATAATATCATTCAAATAACTAGATAATTTATAATAATTTAGTGTAAGGGAAGTGAATCCTTTTCAGCACAGCTTCTTCACATCTATGATTTTACCAAGCAGAATCTTACTCAGTATTGTAATGACTACAGTAGCTCGTCCACTTTTACGAGTTCTTTAAAAGTTCGAAAATGAACGGGAGCGCCCGGACCTCATATCGGCATCGTAGCCTGACTTTTGTTTGTCAGGCTGCAAGTGGCGATACTCGCCAGATAGGCAGCCACTAATCTGCCTTAATTCGCCCGGCCCCCTTCTCATACGTGCAACCTATCGGCGATAAGGTGTCGAGGCCTCAGTGCAATTTTTCTCTGGTCGATCAACCGAGTCACCTGATTGCCACACGCGTGCGCGCCGTGTACTCCGACGATGTGCATACGTATATGAACACTAGTATTATTAGTAAGCCAGGTAAGGTCTAGAATGGGAGATATGTATGTTAATGGTAGCGTCGCCTAGCTTGTGACAAAAATAGACGAAGCGGGTAATTAACGTAAAGGTATCCGCATTTCTGCCAGCTGTTTACCAGCGGGACTCAAGACCAGTTGCAAGCCCCGCCTTCAAGAGTCACTCCGATAAATCCCGGCGTATACCTCTTTCTCGAGATGCGAGAGGAATTTTTATTCCAGCCTCTTCGATTTTTTTCGTGTACCGATCTTACGTAAGTGGGTGGCCGGTCACACGGACGAGAGATTTGGTGCATACAGCGATGCAGGGACGACGTAACACAAGCACATGTGGACGAGGATAGATGGATGTATCAGTGCCCAGTGCTGAATGGGCACACTGACGGACCCTAGTGACCCGACGAATGACACTTGCCGAAACCTTTGAGCGTGCCTGACCTATGATAACAATGATAGCGTCCGCGCGGCAGAGACTCGATGCCGGCGGGGTGCGCGGCATAAACACGATCTCAGTTCAGGAAGATTATTATTGGCGAGGAATAACACCGCGACGACTAATCGTCGGCTCGGCGGGCGCACCGACGCGTGCAATGCTGATCTATTTTACGAGCGGCATTCACTCGGGGATCAAGAAGTCGCCTATTTTAGGGCGGCTCGTACATTTCGGCGCTCGGTGACTCGGTCCTCGAGGCTCGCCTCGGGGAGTATCGAAAGCCGAAGACTTACGGCACGGCACTTGGCGTCGAAAGTCATGGGCACCGAGCCACGTACAAATCATTTGTTTAAATCCTTATGAATAGCTGGCAGTAAAAAGAGAAAAAAAGAGCGGCTTCCATCCTGGAGATCTTCACAACCGGTTTACCTTTTCGCGTACGTTCCCATACGAAAAAGAAGAGTCGGCGAGTGGCAGCGGGAACCGGTTGACGAAATATGGATACCGGTGGTTCGATGTCACCGGGGACGTTTCATCGCGCCAGCCGAACATTTAATCGAGAGTGGATTTTAACGGGTCTATATGCCACTGCGGCACACATACGCTTCTTAAGTTATCCCCCGGCATACTCGGCGATAGTTAATGAGGTACACGGCTCCCAGGTGATATTTGGCAATGGCTCCTATGCTAATGTATGCTGGGAGCGCGGGATGCGAGTGAGGTCGGCACACCAAAGACCAAGTACTAATATATGTATGTCACCTCGGAAGGCAGTGGCGAGCTCTGTATTACTGAACTGATTTTATTGCCAGGGGGGAAGCTGGATAGCGATGGACCAGCAATCGTGTATTCCAATTTGACGGCCAATTTCGCGCTTAGGTAAACTAACGGGTGATAGGCTATCGGTGCCCCTTTCTCCCCGAATGTATGGGGAGCGCGAGGAGACACCGTTAGACGAAGCCACGGAAACTTTCCCCAGGCGACGACGGGGCGATTAACATGAGCGCGTGTCTAGCCGGTTCCGATCACGAGACGAGCACGTGTGGCGGACTCCGGAGGCTTTGTCGTGTCTTTATCGGGCGAGCTGCGACTAGCACCTCCATTAAAGTCAATACGCGATCCGCATCCGTCCTCAGAGGCAGCATTTTTCAGCGATCGAAAGGCGCCACTGAGGTCGGATCCATCGTCCTTATCGCCCCAAGTTTCTGGTTCGAAGCAGACCGATAACCGACATATTCCCGCCGGCTCTAACGCCCTCGATCGCGGAATTTTACCGAGCAAAGTTTAATCGCCGAAACCCTGAAGAACTGTCGGACGCGTCGGGACGCATCGGTCAGGCCGGGCGGCGCGTGTCCTCTCGTTACGCGAGATAATTGAAAGACAATTGCGGACTAAGCGCGCAACCAAGCACGCAACACACGCGCGCGCCACGCGGTCCGAAACTTTCCTAAGCCGGTGCTTTCATCATAGGTCTCATTGGAATCTCGTGGGTCCATCATGCTCATTTTCCACGGCACTATCTGGCCGAGGGCAGCGCCGACGGGATACGTCGCCCGATAGCCCGCTCGATTTTATACGAATATATCTGCGCCTGCGATAGGACATCAAGTGCGGCGCGTGTACGACCGGCGTCTGCCTCGCTCGCTCGTGCCGGCTAAACTTAGGCTTCGCGCAAAGATAGACCCTTATCGGATTATTATTGAATCGAATGCCTAATGGAAGTGTTGCTAGAGAGTTCCGATAGCTTTCGTTTCCTACTGCCAGTTGCGGGGTAAATCGATCGAGATTCGATTGAAGGGTTGGAAGCCCAATGTTGAGCCGTCGATAATCTCCAAGGGATTCCCCTAGACTCTAGACATTGTTGGGTGTCACACCACGCGCAGATACTGGTATTATCATCGACGGATCACCGGCGTATTTTGTCGATTAAAATGTATCTCGCCGGCGTGTTTGGCCTCGTGATGTAATATCACTCACCAATCACGTGAGCTTCCACACCCGAAAAAGTGTGCACGCGCGCGCGCGCGTGCTTCCAATGCGCGTGGATTTACCAGTTACGGAAAAGCGATCAGCAGGTTCGCGTCTATCGAGATATGCATTTTATCGTGTCATCGAAGCGCCAGACTCTAACAATCTGAGCGGCGTCTGGCGGCGAAAGCACTTTGTCTAGGCTTTGAGACACTCGTTCTATTTATATAATACTGTAATCCGATGCTCCTTTCCAAAATCGAAATTCTCCCTTATCAAGAATCCTCGCTGACGTCGGGAGCCATCAGTGTCCAGATGTGCAGAGGTATTTTTGACTGCCAGAAAGTTGATCGACAGCCCGGAGAATACCTCCCAGGCCGCCCGGGTCTCGATTAGTTAACATATGGCGAAGAAAACTAAGTCGTACATTCGGACGATATTACATTTCCCTAATCTTTTGTAATCTAAATGATTTCCCCCGTTGATAACTACCGATAAGTAGCTTAACACGCAAAGGATTCAACGAACACGGAACTTTCGCTTGCATAGTCATTGGACGCAAGGATTTCCACCATGACAGAGTACATTCTATCATTAATTTCCATTGACGATAGAATGCGGGCCCTTCCCATAAGAGCACTTAATTCATGCACTCCGGGCATTTTCTCGTGGGCGTAAGGCGGTGGGAGACCGGAAAACATTGCATTTCATGCGGGGGCACGATTGCAGGCAGGCTCAGGCTAGGCGAGACTTGAATGGAGCAAAATGCTTTCGGGGCGGCACAGGGCGATCCTGTCGAGCCGGTTTTCAAAGGAAAGCTCCGTATAGAACGGCAGCTATGTACCGAGCGTGTCTCTGTCCGTCTCGAGAAGGCCGGCCCCGAGCGGTGACGGGCGATTTTCACCTGAGAAGACGTGATATTAATGGGATAGCGCGACTTGCTCCGGCCACAACTGACCGGCCACATCTTTATGGAAGCCAATCAATCGCCAATGGAATAGTACTCGATGGTATTTCCCAATTTGTCCAAGGCCTATATACGTTTCCGTGATACTAGGCCGATTACAACTAGTAGTCTACGTCAGCCCAAAGTCAACTTCCGTAATCTACTGGGGCTAGGTCATTCATTTCGAGCGAAATTGACTTCTCCCCTAATTGTCTCACACGCCACAGATTAATTACGCTATAAAGAACTCGGATGACAAATCGTTAAAATGCGAGGTCTCCGGAAGGCTTCCGATAAAGAAATTGTCACAGCAAACTCGTACTTGTTCAAACAACAGTATACATGGCTCGAGAAAAACTGTACATGACAATCAGGGGTTTCGTCAGCACTAAAAGAGTAGGCGCAAAGTGTCTCGGCTCGGTTGGCCCTCGCTCGTTAAGGGGCAAGGAACAAATCACGAGTAATATTTATTTATGTTTCCGTTGTCACGAGGTCAGGAGCCAACCAATCAGTCCCTCCTCTCTTGCTCGGGCGAACGAGCGTCGTACAATACGTCAAAGATTACTCGCATCGGACGAGGCTCGGGGCTGCTCCTTATTCGCGGCGGCCGCCGCGACGATAAAAACCTTTCTCTCAAAACAGATAGACACGCGGCCGAGCTTTCTGGAGCTTTCGTTCCGCTCGTGCAGCTAGTGCACTTTTTCGCCGGCCGATATCATTCGCACGTGTTCCCCCATGGCATTGACGTCAGGCCGACTGCCACTAATCTCACGTTATTTTAGATCGATGCTATTTCGGTGGCGTCTCGCGCGAGATAATGCCCATAACGTTACAAAGCGCTATGTTCTATACGGCATCCATGACATTCCACGCGCAACATATCGCCAAGCTTTGTTTGTAAACAATGACCGCGACCAACCCCCCGCGCGGTTCTTCGCTCGCTCCGTCGATAATGCCGCGAGCACCCGAGGCGTTCTAATTGAACTTGATCGAAAAGTTACGAGTGCATAATCCTGTAGAGTCGAGCGATGTAGGTAGCCTATCGAATCGTCTCCACTTCCGTTACATCATCGCCGACGAGCGTTTGTACTTTTGTAGTTGGCGATTCCGATCGAATGTCAGCGACGCACGCGGCGGACAAGTACGGCGCAACCCCTCTGTTTGGTCCGACGCGATGTCAGCGAGGCGTATTTGCTTTAGGTTTTTCTGTAGCTGTACTGTGGCAGAGGCCGGCTTTTTATCGGAGTTTTAAAGCTTAACAACCGCTGACACTGAGCGGCTTAGGAAAGGTCGTCAACCTTTGCTTATTAGATCCTAGTCATATGGAAGGATGAACGCTGCAGTGAGCAGTGGATGTGCGACGAAATCAGTGGATGCTGATAGAAATTCGTACAATGTACCGATGCGATCGATGAGGGATGTATATGTTACGTAGAAATGACTCGTATGTTGTGTGGCATTGCGGTACTTACGTATTTTTAGGCCTCAGAAGCGCTCTCCACCACTATGGAGGGTAGGGTAGATCGGATGGACGTGTGCGTCTCTTGCACACTCGCTTCCTATCGTTCTCTCGTCTCTCCAAAGGCACGCACAAACTCTCACGCTCCGATTCCGCGGTGGTGAGGTGGTTAGTACTCTTGAACTTGTTAGTCGGTGCCGCGGGCTACTGGCGACGGTGGGAGCTTCCCGAGGGATGCACGGCTCAACAAACTCGAGATACGGACATGATATCTCGAAGCTCGATTTCAGGGGGTTTCTACTTGTTCACTGGGTTTCGTTGGGTTTCGTCCGACTAGGAGAGTGCTTGAGCGAAATGACAGGGGTCGAAAACGAAGCGGCGAATCTCACGTGGCGAGCGCGAGAGAGCATCGTTCGCGAATCGCGAGACAGGAAAGTATTGTGTGTGCAGCGTGTTCAGTGACTCGCATGCGGCAGTCTCGTGTGGATCATTGCCGAGATTGGCTCTAATGATCGACACTTACTGTCTTGTTTGTTTATCCGGCGTGAATCGATTTGTCGCGAGAGGATGCTCGATATACACCTCAATCGCTGGTCGGCAGCGCGGAGCGCGCGATGTCACCTCCTCCTCGCTCGAAATGCGTCTGACGAGATGCACGGCTGTCTCTCGCTCTCTCGTCTCGTTTCTCCCGTTCTACCGGAGGAGCCGGCAGCCGGCGGCGACGGCGGCGGCGTCGTCTGCGAGAGGCGCGTGCGCCCGTGACGCCGCGTGCACTTCACGTGATCCGGCGGCCTCGGCGAATCAGAGCACGTCCGCTCCACGTGCTTGCATTCTTGCCGCCGTAGAGCTGCGTGAGGGCTGGTGAGGGCTCAGCGAGAGCGAGCGAGACGGCCAACACCGGCGTTCTCTCGTGCTGCCCGTCGGCCTGTATTTCGATTTTCGAGAGGCGAGCCCGAGCCTCTTTCCAAAATTCCTTTCGATTCGTCGACGAATGCTGATCACGAGGGCGAGTAACGCCCCGGGTGACGCGGACCCCGCTCCAGGCGCGAGGGGTCGCCTATCCGTTCACCGACGTCTGCGATGCTGATAATTGTCGAGCACTGCGAAAACCGGCCAGCCGATTCGCCCTGAGAAATCTTCCGTCGTTTTTTGAGGTATACCAAGTATTTCATTGATAGCGCGGAGAAATCAAAAGGTGGCTGATTGCGCACCGATTTTCCTTGCCCCTAACTGGGTGTACTCCCTCCGGGGTTTACGCATTGCGTAACGCCACCTCTACATACTCTTTCGAATTCGACGTTAATGCGGCACCTTTAAGACCGCACTGGTCCGCACTGCAGTAGATTTTACTATTATGTAAGAAATGCTTGGATGCAGAAGTATCAAGCTAACGGAATTTTGGCAGACGCCGGATTAGTCTCGAGTTTTGTAGTGTTTGCGGCTGGCAACTTGTTTGGCCCAATTGAGGCGCCGTAATACTCTGAATCATACCTTGCACCCTTCCCAGTGATTTATGACAAGGTCCAGCGAAAATATGACCGAAGAATATTTATTTTCGCTTGTTAAAATTACGTGTCACAAGCAAACAAGATCACTGGGAAACAAACAAAAACCGACCCAAAGTCATAACGATGCCATTAATAAATACTGGTAGCGTCATCCACAAATTCGACAGCGCTCGATACCAAGCGTTGCCTGATATGAGGATTTGCACTCGCTCTAAAGATACGCGTGCACCGTAGAATTTAGATGGGTCCGGGGAAACAGTCTGGGTCTTGGGTATACCCGACTCCTCGTCATTGTCGCAATCGTACAAACAAGTTTTCTTGAAACTTGACACTCCGTCACGTCCCTTTAACGCAAAAGACTCCTATTGTGCTCCGTTAAGTCCATTGTCACGGCGCAGAAGGCTGTAAACACTTTTAAAACGTGATATGCCCCAGTTAGAACGAATTTAAATATATCACTTGCAATTACGGTTAATTCTCCATAAAATATTGGCACATGGTCGAGTACTAATTTGTAAAGGCCTAGCGCATCTCGTGCCGTCGGGCGGGAACGTTGGGAGAGGATCCAGGAAGAAGCAAGCACCATCGTAACAAGTAAAAAAAATTATTTTTTAGGAGTCAGTCCATCCTCTTACAATCAAAGCGTAACAGCCGGGTATATCCATCGGTTATAAATTCTAGTTGCAATGGATATGCGGATGCAGGAGTCGACTAAACGTCGCGTCTTACTTTCCTCGCGCTTTCGCCTAATTACAGAGGATTCGCAGAAGTTAATTTCTATTAACTCGTTTGAGCACTCGCTTAGAGAACACGTGTTCGATCTATACACCCATAAATAAAACCATCACCTAAGTAATAGTTACCGGGGATGTTCGCAACGATTCGGAAACTCGCGCTGTCGCATTGTTACATCCATTGACTTATATGTATATACTCCCATGCTTCATTGCCACCATAGCTACGTTAAACAGTTTTCATACGGATACTTGTAATTGAATATTTCGAGTTACGTCAAGTAAGATTATTCTCGCGCCTCAAGGAAACCGACATCTTTTTTTTGGTACCAATTATAGCGGCAATATTTTCTATTTGTAAAGCATTCACTGTGTCAATTGTTATTTATTACGTTCTGTTCGACAGAATAATAAAATCCGCACCTAAATCGAATCATTACATTCCCTAAAACATTGTTTGAAGTTTGAACTTGTTTCGCGTGAATTAAACATGGGACGTGCTTGGTGTGTTTTCGCGTGTTTTCAACACAGAATTTGCTAATTAATATATATATATAAAACATATACCATTGCCGATGGAGCCTAACGGCAAAATGAGTAATTGATCACCGACCAAAACTGACACAAACTGATTGCATCTCGTCCATGAACTACTGTATTCATGTAAAAGAAAGGTGTATTTATGTACAGCGTCGTGAAATTACTATGATTTTATAGGAACCCTGTTTGTAATATCGACAGAACGTATAGATGAATTAGTTATGCTACACAGAAATTATCGTCGAGAAATTATAATACGATAGTATGTATATACATTTTAAATGTGATGTCCCGATTATAATCAACATGCTGCATTGTTTGTGAAATAATAGATTCAATAGGGTAAATATAATACTTCTCATCAAATGTATCACTGCATTAAATAAACCGTTAATCAAACCTGATTAAATCACATAATCAATACTTGTGCTATCTAGCAATATGTACCGGTGTTCGAAACTTCCAAAAGTAATATTTATTACACTTAAGGCTATGGGGCTTATACTATTCTTTTTATTTACAAGTTACGCGTGTAATTTTTATGAGATTTGGTCTTCAAGCCATGGACTTTACTGACAACAAATATTTTTTGTTATAATTGCTTCGCCAATCTTAGGTAGGTAACCTAGAGATGTGGTTGTGGAAATCTTGTTACTCCTTTTCCTTTACACATCGGCGGAAACTCACTGTGAGGCTCCTGTGATTATTGAAGACAGTCGTGTGCATACGCATACGTAACTCTAAATTTCGTATTTAATACTGACACACTCACATCATTGACACGCAAACCGAAATGGATAATCATGATCATTTTCAATACCTTAATTCATGGTGACATATATACACGTTACAGTCGATATACACCAATAATCAGTCATGTATACAAGCAATGGTCGAACGGGACCTGAATGTTACCACAAATAAATGCGAAAGTTTAAATGTCATATTAATCACCCTTTCTGAACGAACTGCGGAGGTGGGATAACTGTGCACTACTGTGAAAAATACGTTTGAAAATTTTGTCAGTATTACGGATCACATGATGTTTAAACGAGGTAAAAATGGAAGAGCTGGTACTATATGAACTCAAAAATTGCATTCGCCACGGATTCATTTAGGATAAAGTACCACATGTCCTCGATCTCTGACAACAGCAGAGACTCCGCAACCTTGCCGCGGGGCCTACCTCTTCTGATCACCGTTCCTCTACATTATCGCCGCCGCCATTTTCCTGCAGAGGCCTTGCAATCTGGTATGTGATAAGGTACTCCGGATACGCTTGTTCTCCTCTGTACACAACATATTCCGGGAAAGCTAAACCCCCCTGCGATGGTCTACCCATGACACTGTGATGTCCTGGCGGAGCGTGAGCCATCTTCATTGCCGAAAATTGTAAAAATGACTTTCCTAACGTAACGCGACAAAGCAACAAATGCCTGCAAAAGAAAAAGTACAAAAGTTTAGTGACTGACACTCCCGTGATTTATTATTGCCACAGAGTATTTCCCATTTTTCCAACCTGTGACAAATGTAGCAACTTCTATCTTTATGAGCTGGGCAACCGGTTCCACCGCATATTCCATAGACATATTGGTTGCTTTTGCTGCTGTGTTCGGCGAAGTAAATTCCCGCTCCAAACATCCCACCGATATACGCGTGTCGCTCATCGAAACCCTTCTGAACTATGGCATTTATGAACGGACTACCATGGAAAAGCATTCTTTCGTTAGCCTGGGGAACGGCACAGGTGGGTGTTGTTCTTGAACTTGTACTCGGGGAAGATGGTGCAGCAGCTCCAACCTCTTCGGCCACTTCTTGCCTTCTATGTGCATATCGTTCCCATAACTTGCGGTTCTGCACCTTCTGTATCTGTGTATAATAGAAATGGATTGATTAGTAATCGTAAGATCTGGATCGATAAAGTCTAACATTAGTGAAAGCCATCACACGTACTCTAACTATATTATATCGCGAGAATATTCCTCCAGAATGGCCATTATCTCTATGCTGCCTGATTGTACTCTGCATCTCTTCCTCAACAGCCAGGAATTCTTTGTCTTCTGCTAATAGATCCACTAGCAAAGTACCAGGGGTAATAGTTGGCTGCCAAGGAGTACCAGCAGCTGTGTTCAATACTTTCTCCATTCCTTTAATTAATTTGTGCCTGTACCCATACGCTGATACTCCCACTTGCTTCAAATCTTCGTGGCCCATTTCTGCCAGTATGTCTAATGTGATTTGTTCACGCTCGAATAATTCTAGCAAATGCTCTAGACCCAGACTTTGAAGGAAACCAGCTACAGTCGTAATATTGGAACTACTGTGATCCCTGCAGATTTCCTTAGAATCTCTTTCGGAGCAAACCTCCGATGGTGGCATAGGACTCAAACAAGATGAAGGTCTTGCAAGTGGAACGCATAATGTCATCGCTGCACCCGATGGCATAATGACAGTTTCTTGTGTAAGTGGCGGCGGAGGTGTAACTGGAACTAAATAATACAAATTAGCAAAACAATATGTTTTCGAAATATTGAATGTCGGCAAAGTGTTTCTTACCGGACACGATACTGGGTGGTCTACTGCTGATAGTATTCGTTCCGTTACCGCTCAAACTTATGGCAACTCCAATACTACTATTTGCTGATGGTACCGAGGGTACTACTTGTTGCGATGCCATAGCATCCTGTAATAAACATCGCACATCTTCGGCACTAGCCAAATCTACAGGACTCTGACCTTCTTGATTCTTTAAGAAGGGGTCTGCACCATGTGCTAAAAGAAGGGCGCACAACTGTGTCCGCCCTTTTTGTGCTGCTTCATGAAGCGGTGTAAATCCCCACTTATCGGTCGCATTTACTACAGTGCTATACTTAATCAACAACGCAGCAATATCTAAATGACCGTAACTTGATGCATTGTGCAATGGAATCAATCCTCCTTTATCTTGAGCATTAACATCTGCTCCCCGTTCCAATAAAAATTCGGCTACCTCTAAATTATTGTATCCCGCTGTTTAAATAAAACAATAATAACTTCAGTAATGACACAATATTGGAGATGGATAACACTAAATGAAAAATTATTTTTCTCACCAGCTAGGTGTAATGGGGTACTGTTACGACCCTGTGCATCTCTGCAGTTGATATTATCTTGCGACACAAGTCTTTGCACTCGCGCCAGATTTCCTTTCTTCGCAGCGTCTAAAAGCGCACTGTTTCCTCTTAATAGGTCTTCGACGTCTTGATCCCCATCACGCACTAAATCCAAAGGGGTTGCGCCATCCCTATTCTTTTTGGTAGCATCTGCTCCGTGTCTCAATAGTAAACGAACAATCTCGTACTTTCCTTTGGCAGCAGCTTCGTGAAGTGGCGTGAACTTCCACAAGTCGGCCACATTAACCGATGCCCCGTGCTTCACTAATAACTCTGTTACTTCATAATGACCATAGGAGCAGGCGTTATGTAGGGGGACCAGTCCTCTGTCAAATTAAATATACTTGATTAGCCTCCACCAACACTGTGTAATAAGCACCGCTTTATAAATCGAATGAGTACCCTTTGTCTTTGGCATGTACATCTGCTCCATGTGCCAGTAAATATTCGACGACCGCCACTCTATTAAATCCCGCTGCAAAGTGCAGTGGTGTTGAATGTCGG
The DNA here is from genome assembly GCA_963675795.1 of Crossocerus cetratus. Lineage (NCBI taxonomy): Eukaryota > Metazoa > Arthropoda > Insecta > Hymenoptera > Crabronidae > Crossocerus > Crossocerus cetratus. Next base: position 13,806,501 of record OY776666.1, on the reverse strand, counting down.
CCGTCCAAGTCTCGACAATTAACGGCGTGTGGATTCGCTTGCAATATTCGTTCGACCGCGGCCAAATCACCAGACTTGCTTGCTTCTAATAACTGCGCCTCCGCATCGTCCGTACCACTTGGTGGATCTACAAAGGTCACTGATTTAGGCATATATGGCTGCCACAGAATAAGATGTTTCCGTTTAAAAATGGCCTCGTACCTTGCAGTATTTTAAGACAATTCTCGGCTGCAATTTGCGCAGCTGTGTAGCCTTGGAGAGATACTATAGATGGATCAACGTTATAGGATAATAATATTCGGCATGCTTGCACATTGTCTTCCCTAACGCACCTATGCAGGTATAATTATTTGACACTGACATAATTTTTGCACAACAACGTAAATAGAGTAATTCGTTTCTTCATTATCAATATACCTGTGAAGGGCTGTTTGACCTAGCCCGTCTAATGCGTTAACTTTCGCATTATGTCTAAGTAGAACATCCATTGCATCGTAATGGGAGTGATCGGAGGCAACGTGTAGTGGGGTCAGGAAGTCCTTATTTTTCTCGTTTAAGGCAGCATTTTTTCGTATCAATGATTCGACGACTTGTTTCCGTTTTGGATAGGGCGACGCTACTGCACAGTGTAAAGGAGTATCTCCCGTGAAAGGGTGTTTAAAACTAACCATTTCTTGGGACAGGTATTTTTTTAACTTAGTAAGGTCTGCCTGCCTGCAGGCATCCAAGAGGCAGTGTCCCTTATATTCATCTAGAATGTATTGCTCCTTAGAAAGTGCTCTACTTTGTCTAGTAATAGAGAAGAATTTAATGAGGCTTACATTCCAGTCTTTCTTGTAATTCGAGTGTTGGCGCTACATCAATTGCACTTTTACTGTGGCAGTTTAATTGGGTAGGGTCTGCACCTTCACTCAGGAGTAAAGAACAAACTTCCGCTCTCGATTTACTGGCAGCTTCGTGTAACGGTGTAAATGCCCACAAGTCGCTTGCATTTACGGCTGCACCATGTTTTAACAATGCTTCTGTTACCTCAAAGTGACCGTATGAACAAGCGTTATGAAGTGGGACCAGACCTCTGAAAAATGTCATACGCAGGATTTTATATTTACAGAGATTAAGACAATGCTTTTCTTCTAAGATTATAATTCCTGTTACCCTTTATCCTTCGCATGCACATCAGCTCCATTCTGTAATAAAATTTGAACCACTCTGGATCTATTATAGCCAGCAGCTAAATGTAGAGGGGTGGACCTTCTCCCATCACTTGCATGGCAGTTTACATTTAATGGATTTAAGAGTTGCAGTAATCTTTCTTCGTTTCCTGACCTTGCAGCTTCTAACAGTTCGTCTTTCCTATATTCACCTGTTAGCACTGGCTTTGTCACAGGATCTGCCAATTCTAATGCAGTCTTTCCTTCAGTGTTTCTAATATTCGCATCTGCTCCATGTTGCAATAAGGCGATACATACATCTATTTTACCCTATTTTGATGATAAGAAATATATTAAGCCTTGCCAATGACCAATACTAAATCGCAGTACCAACATTTTGTCCAATGCACCTTGATTGCTGCCTCGTGGAGTGGAGTGTAATTCCAATTATCTCTGGTATTAGGATTTGCTCCTGCTTCTAGGAGCAGTCTGACAACATCGGAATGTCCAAAGGAACAGGCATTATGTAATGGATGTAAACCACCATCATCTCTTGCCTGGATGGATGCTCCAGCTGACAAGAGAAATTCTACAACGTCCCTTCTACCATAGCCTGCGTAGAGTGAAAGATTTATGGTTAAAGTCTAGCTCTTAAAAAATCAAGTTTCCAGCTATTTATCAGAGAATTGTGTACTAGCATAATCATTTGGGAAGAGGATGCTTTGTTTTTGTTTGCGATTCGTTATATCTGATGGTCTGTTTTCTCCGAGAGCCCAGTAAAAATATCGAGGAGCATCGTGGTGAAATAGCTCAGCAGGAGAGTTGCCAAGTCGATTCCAGTAATGGGCTTACCAGCTGCAAAATGCAGGGGGGTGGACTTGCGTCCAGCGGTGTCCCGTGCGTTAACTGTCTTTGGAGTAACTAAGGCCTTCACCCTCGCGAGGTCTCCAGTTTTGCACGCCTCGAACAGCTCCCTCAGGGGATCCGCGTTTGCCGATCCCGAGAGGGATTCGGCATTTGTCAAAGTCGACCGACGTCCTGCCATTTTACACCGCCATTTTCACGCCACTGTCCGACGGATACAATTCACAGGTTCATCGGGTTCCAGGAGGCTTTCACGACACCGCGACGGTGAACTGAAGCGAGAGTTGCTATGGCACAACCACTCGGTGGCGCCTCCATGAACAGGACACAAGGCTCTCTTTGCCTTTCGAAGTGTTTTATTGCGACACATTATTCCTCCGGATTCTTCAGAATTCTGTCGCCACCACTGTTCGCAGAATTGTTCTATTATTATTATGTGTTCGCCGTTTTTTGGGCAAAAGTAATAAATGTTATGTAACCCTGTGTTAACTATTATTGTTTTTTATTCAGTTTAGTATACGCGGCTATAGTCCCCTGCTGAGAATCACTCCCCACCTCTCAAAATCCAGTATTCAAACATTTTTATTGTTATCTCTGTATACTCGCTTTACTATAATATAACAGGAAAGTGTTAGAAAAGTATTAAACAATTTTAGAGATGAACTCAAATTCTTAACCAAAAAGATATATGCCAGAGCTGCAACGTCTAACATGGAGAAGTAAATTTGCAGATTTCTAAATATATTTTACTTCAGCAAGATTATTATCGCACCATTATAAACTGTGGAAGATAAAATTCAAGGGATTTCCGAATATAATGACTTGAATCTTTTCCTTAAATATTCGTTGTACGGAAGAATTCGTAAAAACTGTGGAGACTTTTGAAATACGAACGCGCGCATCACCAAAATAAAATATTCATTATATTAACGGGGAGGAACAAAATTATCTTCCTATCCTATCGTGTTTCCCTCACTACAGCATTCTGTGTTTACTTGGCATGAGCCGTTTCTTTTTCAATAAAGATATGAGGCACGCGTGAGTGCATCTGCACTTTTAATTGAGCTGCACACACACAACTATATAAAATCATATATCAATGCACAATTGACGAGGAAATTATGCGAAAGAACACGCGTTCACGCATGATAATAAATTGAATTGCATTAGGTCACAAACTCACTGCAGATTGTGAATAAAGACAATTGAATGCTAAACGTAAATGCGATGCCCAACAAAGGGAAACACCGAAATGATGTATATCGATGTGGAACAAGAATATTTACGCGGAAGTTTAATCGTGAACTAATTTTTGTTTGCGAGTGAAGATTGATTCGCTGTAAATAATGTACATGGTTTTTTCCTTCCTGTTACCGCGCAATCTTCTTTGACACGCACTTTGCGAGCTTGCCGAATTATGTTACTGAACTCGAATCGTAGTTTCTTATGACAGACTTCAATCTCTTAGGTTATATGCGAAGTATGCAAACTCGAATTCTCGCGACTGACAATAATCCCATTAAAGGATGGCGTTAAATTGTGCAGCAGAAGGCTGTTCCTCCAATGAAAACACGAAAGTTGAAGGGAAAGATATTGCACTTTTCCCCTTCCCAGAAGACGAAATGTGAGTCGTGTACTATCTTTTGCGATTTGAGTTCTTATCCGCCTCGTTATTTTGATTCAACCACTTTTTGCCGAATATCTTCAGTCGCAGAGAGAAATGGACGAGGAACTGCCGCGTATCTGATATTTGCAATAAAGAGGAGCCTCTATATCTCTGTGGATTACACTTTGATAAAGTGTGTTTCACCACACCACAAGAATTGAAGCCTGATGCAGAGCCAACAGTTTTCAATAAAGTTGAAGGTAAATCAGACTTGATTAATTTCAAGGAATATTATCTGCATGTTTTACACTAAGACATATATAACACCTTGAATATATTTTTTGCCAGATGATGATAGAAAGAGAAAAGCTGATGGTACATTCCAAAGTGAATCTTCGGAATCACCGCCTCCCAAGCAGAAGAAGTCGCGAGAGGATTCCAATACTATAATAACACCACCGCAAAGTCCTCTGCCGCAATTAACTAACAATGATAATAATACAGCAGACAGCAGTAACGCACAGAGTAAACCAGATGTCTGTCAAGTACTGCAGAAAGATTCTGAAATAAAATCACATTCATACAGCGAACTCAAGTTAAAGAAACCTAAGAAAGTATATAGGCTGACTATACAAATTGACAAGATCTGTGGGAAACCGTGTCCAAGATCCAAGAAATTACTGGTATCAGCAGAACCTAATATGCCAAAGGAAGACTGTTTCAAAAGTAAAGAAAATAATGCTCAAACTAGTCAATTGCCGGCAAAAATAGAGCGAAAGGTGGCATGTATTAAAGGTGGTTGCAAATTAAAAAAGACAGTCTTTAATTCAAAGCCTGCTTACCAGTGCGAGTACTGTGACAAGTTTTATGTGACAAGGCAGAACAACCAACAGGAAGAGAGAACAAATGCTTGTTCACTATGTAATAAAAGCTTTCCTTCGCCTCAAACGCTTTTCACGCACATTAAGAGCCACTACATTTGTGACATGTGTCAGACAGAGTGCAATTCTCAAATATCTTACGATAAACATAAAAGATTACATGTGAGCACTGATCCTCTTTATTCCTACAAGTGCCACCAATGCACAGATATATTTCAACTAAAGGAGGATATTAGGCAGCATTATAAGATGGTGCATCCAACAGTAAAGTTACAAAACAGAGTATTTCAAGGAACAACACCCATCAAGTTACCATCAGTCACGCAGACCAAGGAATATCGTTGCACGAGTTGTAATATTACATTCAGAAATGAACAAGGATACAGGTAAGGACTGTTTTAAGAAGCATTGCATGAAAATACAACTCAAGTATTAATTGTCCATGTAATATAACGAGAAATGTACATGTGTTGCCCCAGGAACCATGTGAATTCTCACAAGCAGAAGGAAGGTCTAAGAGGTAACATAGGTGACGCAAAGAAATTAGTTCCTATAGCTAATCCCTTGACTGGTAGTCAAATAGGAATACTCCGAGCTGTCAAATTCAGCTGCCGTGTCTGCTCCATGGAATTCGACAATGTCCGCGAAGTGGATAGGCATACAAGGACACATCTCGGAGACGCAGAGGAGGAGCAGAAATGCAACATCTGCAGGAAAGTGTTCAGATCAAGCACGCAATTTGCCGAGCATCTTAAGTATCACCTGTCACGCGCCCATCCATGCCCCATGTGTCCCAAAGCGTTCATTAACAGAGCTTCGTTGAAGAATCACTTTAAGACACACGGGAAAGTATTTGCGCTATGACATAGGAACAAATTTTTCATTGAGTACTCCTAATTTTAACTAATACTACGACCATACTCTTCTAAAGCGCTAAGGCAATACAGCTATTATTTAATTTCGTTTACCTGCCGAGAACAAACCTTTCAACTTCCGTTTAGGAACATGTTGTGTATGTAGGTTGTTTGATTTCACAATTGAAATAAGAAAAAGTTTTTGTTTTGTATGCGATCAGATTAAAGAAATGAATCTTGTAAGTTAAGGAAATACGATCTTTCATTTGTCCCTTTTATCCTTTTCCAACTGCAAAAATCGAGTCAGCAGATTCGACCGTGCAAGGGCTACATCTTCGAGGAGACGAAAATTCGTCCGTTCATCAGCCGCTTGTCGAATGCGTGCATAAAACCGTAGAAATGGGATCATAGAGTCTGGCGACAAGTGTAAAAGAGAAACATCGACGACAGACGACAGAGAGTCTCTGTACCGAGCACCGCAGTGGTCGGCCCAATGAATGAAGATAATGGCGAGCGGGCTCCTTTGAGGTGTTCGCGCTGGAGTAGGAGGAGGGTGCGGGCGTAGAATGATCCTGATTTTCCCGAAAGGAGCATGCAGGAAGGAAGGGGAATAAGAGGAGTGGAAACGAGGGCGAACGACCCAGGGCTAAAAGGGAGCCGACCAGGGCGGAACAATCGCTCCGATGTTCACGGGTATCCTGTCAACGGGGACCACTTCAAACGTCGCCGTCCTCAATGTGTTTATTTGGCCAACGTCAAATTTACTCGTAGAAGAAGGTACCTCGAATCTATCCGGCAACCGTCGCCGACACCTTGCTGCTCCCGCTTTGCCAAGCCGCTGTTTCCTCGCATCCGAGCAAAATCCAATCGTTTTGTCGCACTCGATCACCGACACCGGGGCGTGGCTCTTCAACCCCTATTGTCGCCTCTTGACTTTCCTGCGACTTAACTCGAGTGCATACACGTGTACGCTTTGCTATCATCCCTTCTACTCCAAAAACAGTCTTACGTAGCTATTATATAGTTCATGTCGATTTGGATTATTGCGTGCTGGGCTCTTGTAATAAACGCACGCGCGGCAACTTTCATCGAACAAAGTGCCAATAATTACACCCTGGAAGAGCAACTATCGAGAACAGGATCTCGTAGTTGCACATTATGCATTGTACGTTACTCTTGCACTGCGGTCTTTATTGTCGAGTGGAGCTTAACCGACTTTTAAGCGCGAAGTAAAGGCCTGGATTTAGTAACGCCCCGTCAATTCCAAAATACGCGATGACAGTGGGCCAGCAGAGCGACAACAGAAGAAAATGGAGGAAAGCAGTCTATAAATTCGCTATGGTTTTCCACGCTTGCTAAACTGCTCGCAGGATGGCAACGCTACTAACATGCATCCTCGCCCGGAGGAGGGTTCGCCCGGGAATTAAGGGTGACGGCGGGCTGCCGCGTGACAAATCGCGCGATTCCCCGTGAAGCACTCGAAAATCTCATCCCCGGTAGGAAGGACCAAACGCATCTCAATTTGTTCCCACTTAGGAGATCAACTCAGCCACTGCAGTGGCATTGGCTTTTTAAAGACCACCTAGAATCCTCCGAAGGATTCAGGAAAAATTTGCAGCTGATCGTCGAACGCCGAAGTCACGCTTCGCGGGGAAGCAAAACATTTGCGCTTTGTATTATGCGAAGTGCGAAAACAAATCACTGGATTCAGCCGGTAAATGACGTGTTTGCAGTTTGCATTATGCGAGAGCCGAAAAGTTATTACTGCAAAAATCCAACTGGCAAACCGTCGTATTTGCAGTCTGCATTATGCGAGAAGTGAAAAATGATTGTTCCAAAAATGTATAACCGGTTGCAATCGGCGAAACTGTGCACTTTTTATTATCGCATGTCAGTTAAATGAGTGAACAGCATCGAAATGGGATGTTTCGCCCAGTGCCAGGTGGAAAATTGGCAATCTCACCTGGAACCGCATGATTTGCCGGTACTTACGACCGAGGAATCGCAGTCCTCTTTTTCCAGGACAACCTAACTCGACGATCAAAGTATCAACGAGGACTTCCGCAAAAGGGACACCCCGTGGCTCAATTTGCACGGTGTGGCACAAGTTCCGCCAAAGGGTTGCCCGCCTATGGAAAGCTGGCGAATATGCTAATTCAGAGAGGTGTCGAAGTCGCCGGCAATCGCAGTCGACAAGCTCTTTTCCAAGTGTCGACTTGACTCGTTTTATTCGGCAGCTTCAAAGAGCCGACGGCGCGCCCGAAACAGCTGCAGCTTCGCCGCTTCTTTTATCATTCCGGTCGAGATGCAACAATGCGCTTCAGGAATTCCAGCTTCTCTCGAAACTTATTGCTGACTAGCTACAACTTACTCCTAATTCTCCAGGCTTCCAGACTAAATCTGTATAAACAAATTTAACAAACTTAATCATCCGATTTCTATACTTCTTCTGACGAATTTCTTATCGGACGCCAAAACTTGTTATTATCAATACTAAAAATACAACTCACGATTATTACTGCGGATTTGTAACAAGAAGCCGAAGACTAACTTCTGAAAACGGAAGAGGATCCAGTGAAAATCTTGATGACTGAAACCCTCAGCATACATATAAGATTCGTATAGCGCGAGTCTCCGCAAGATGGAAAGCCCGTGGCAAAGATGCTACCGTGACGATCCTCTTCTGTGAGGCACACAGTGCCTAGAAAAGCGAGGAAGAGGAAAATAATAGAGGCGAGGCAAAAGGAGAGAGAGAGAGAAAGAGAGGGACGACGCGGCTCTCTCTTTATAGCGGGCACGGGCCATCTGGCAGAGCGATCTTTTATAGGATCTATCTATCCCGTGTCCTCTGTTCACCGTAGAAATCACTCGCGCGTAAGTTTCTGGCCCTTTTGATTAATGGCCGTCAAGATAAACCGCACGTAGGCTTCCCGATCACACCAAGTTTCGTGCCCTCGCCCGAGCGAGCAACGCCCAACTGCCCAGCCGAAATCCCACATCGAACACTGCGGATTTTCCACGCCGGATCTAATGAGATTGGAGAGGATGCGCTCGGCCACTTAAGAAAATCGTATACGTGCCATCGGTGTATCTACACGCTATAATAGCTTGGTCCCTTTGTCCAGTAATTGACTTAGGAAATTAAACGAAGACGGTTGGAGTAGCCTTGGCATCGCGTGACAGATAAGCTGGGATATTCCCGGTGGTAAATCCCGTGGAAGAGGATTCTGCATGAAAGTAGATCAAACTCGCATTACCTCGAAGCTACAACAAATGCTGCTCTAAGAATTCAAGACATGCTCGTAAGGTTTATCTACATATGGATATTATCTACATATCCAAAAAAAGATGGCACAGGATTATTCTAAATATTCTCGTCATTGATATATGCATTACGAATCAGGAAAACTGATTCTACAGTACTTTGTTGCTTCTGCTTCGATAATTGAGCGACGGGAATTCCGACGGTAGCCTGGAATCACTCTGGACATGCCCGTAAGGATTATGTACTCGTCCCTGTACCCTTCAGGGCTCCAGATAATCCTCCCTGTGCAATAAGGTCTCTGTACTTTTCTGACTCATCCTTTGACTCGGTTCGCCACTGGAAACTGGTGCCACTGTCGTATGTGACGCTCGGCGTATGCACGCGCGCTTCAGCGGCGACGATGACAAAGACAACTTGTCGTGTTGCGGCGAGGGCTGAAAAAAAGAAAAGGGAGAGAGGTTGAGAGAGGGAGGGAGAGAGAGTATTGTATAAATCATTGACGGGTGCGGAGAGAGCGCTGGGCGCGCTGAATCTTGTCGGGTTCATCGACGTGGAAGGGGCATAATCAAATTTCGGCCCGCCATGCAAGGGGCGGCGACTCTGCGGTCGTGCACACTTTCGAGGCCTTTCTGTTTGCGCGGAGGGTGGGTCCCGCTCGAGGGCTATTATAGGGCTCGCCTAGAGCTTACCCCTCGTGCGCACCAAAGGGAACCGGGGCTGCCTCGACTGCACGGCGGAGTCACCCGACCATCCAACCATGTAGTGCCCCAACCGCCCCGACGTCACGCGCCGCGACGCTACTGCTTTCGATACCTTCGACCCTCTCCCGACATCGCCAGATTTTCTCTAATTGCGTACGATCGCTTCGCCGAATCTTCGTTAAATCCGCGATAATTATTGTGTATCTACTGATGGAGTTTTCGAGGTTGCGCTCACATGTGTGGTAAAATGATAGACAGTTATTGTTAAAAGGAGGAGACTGGCTGAAACTCGAGGCGAATATATATGCGATAATAAATGTATGATTGAAAGAGGAATATGATGTGAGAGCGGCCAATGAACTCTAATGTAACACCAGCAAGCTCTTTCTGTATGAAATTAGTAAATATCGCTGTTTATTATGCAGTACTGTATCCGACAGACAACCGATGATCTGAATGAGCTACTTATGAATAAGTCGTAATTGCAAGCGTATGAATACAGAAAGCCAGACTTTTTATGATGGATGAGTCTCGCGGAAAGCCTGGAATTTGTTGGGGTATTGTCACTCGGCACACCCCCGAAAGGCCGATATGTCGCGCGGCGCCGCGAGCCACTCTTTTTTTGGTAGAAAAGTCTGATTTGCGGCCACAAAAAATCCGAGATTACAAATCGGCGCGTGATTCGGGAAACGCGTTCGAATGTCCGGCGTCGGTAGCGCCCGACCGATTCATCAAGCACTCTTGACAGAGGAACAAGAACATCTGACGAAGTGAGCTCGATCAGTCATTTTTTGCGACTTGTCCTTCAAGACCAGCGCCGAATGAATTCCGCTGAAAAGGAATTCCACGGGCGACCACTGCTCGTGTGGTTCTCGGCACGAGCCAATGTCAGGTCATGCGAGTCAGAATTATCCAAATGCGAAAGCCTCAACACGTGTAAAACCCATCTACGCTGAGATCACCCGCATTTCCCGGAAACGGAGCGAGCGAATCGATGGGGCGTGAAGCGATTAATTGGGGCATCGTGATTATTAGGGGCAGGTACGCCGATGGGTCCCGTGCCGATTGAACACTTCCCGGAAAAGACGCACGGCTTGATTACGCATCTAATCCCGAAAGGAACCTCGCTGCTCTTGCGTAACGATCGTGTCATAATGTGTAGAAGAGTTTTGACAGCTCCCTGACAATCGAGGCCGTTCCAGAGCGTTCGGATATCCTTAAACCCTAGCTCCAATTGTACCGAGCGAATGATGCAGCTTCTCGAAATTACGCGCAATGCACATTGGACACGCAAGTAACACAGAACAATTCCACGCGCGATCCAGCATCGACCATGCGGTCTGGCCAACAAATTTCCCGACATGCAAAGACTGCTTGTTGTGACTTCCGGATGGCGCAAGTAAGACGGATCGCTGGTGTTTTCGTGAAGGAAGGTCGCCGGCGAATGCAGAGCGAGAGCCGATCCATCAAATGCGACATGAGGTTTGCGTCTAAGGACGAGCGCCTCGCAAAGGAGAACCCTTGTTTCCGATAGCAAGTTCCGGATCTCTTTTCACGACTACTCTTTTGAATCAAACTCGCAACTATACAGTAAAGTCGGCCACGTTGCGATGGACCTTATTCTCCCTGTTATCCTTTAAAATCTCGATCGCTTCGACTCTGACAGGTCTACACTTGTCAGAATTCCCAACTGAACTCCTCGGGCCTTTCTTGCGGGGATAAGCTCCGAAGAAAGCGCAGTATTTACGCCATTGACCATTCTCCAGTGTTCCTGGACCTCGGAACGTGGATAAAGACTGTTGGCTGGACGTTTCCGACGTGGCAATGGTGTCGCGCGCGTGCCCCCAATGGGAGTGAATTCCACGGAAGCCGCAGCAATAAAACCCCTCGTAAAGCCATAAATTATTCCCGCTAATTACACGTGCACCTGACCTCGGTAACGGATGATCGCCCGGTGTTACCTGTGCACGGGCGCGCGCCAGGTATTAGATCAGCGGCGCGTGCCACCGTCGGCCACCCTCCATCGCCGGATTATATGATAACCGATAAACTCGACATTGTCATCGGGATATTCCGGCGACCATTATCCCAGCATTACTTTCTCCCTGGAGAGAGAGAGAGAGAGAGGGAGAGAGAGAGAGGGCGGATGCGTGCTCTCTGTTTGGAGGGAGCTTTCACGCTTGAACGCTCGGCGTCTTGGAGTACCGCGCGATGCTGCTTGCGCGTGGCAGAGACGGTCGACGCCAACATCGAGATTAAATCCTTTCGGATTATGGGAAAACCGTCGCGTGCCCAGCCTAGCAGAGCCGAGTCTTCTGGAAACTCGATTTATTGACTTTTACCCAACTTTTATGGCGCGCAATATAAATTGCGCATACCGGTGGTCGCGCTTACGTGATTTCTCCCACGGCGATCGTCTCTTTGCCACCTTCCCGGAAGGCGGTTTTTCACGTGCCGATTCTGGGACGCAGAGTCACCTGTACTGTGAAAGGTCGCCTCCATTCTGATTGTGCAGATGCGATTCTTATCCTTTAATTGGACTATCTTCCATTATCAGCCGTCGGGTAATTCCGAAGGTCCTCGCTACGGAATGCGGCGTGCCCTTCTTGTTTGTGTTGCCGGTTACGCTTCGGTGGGTTATCACGCCAAGCATGCAGGTGTTTCTCGGTGCTCGCGAGCACCTGATACCTTTTCGGAGATATGCGCGTGCACCCTTGCCGGTACGCCGCATTCTTCCTCGAAGCCGATCGACACACTCGCTCGGGCAGATTGCGCGCTCGCAGATCACGTGCGCCTCTGACACGAGGGATCCGACGTAGGAGAGAAGTCATCGCCGATGATATCGTGACGAATGCGACAATGGTCGAGCCGGTATCAATGGAAGAGCGAGCCGGTTTCTGTGGAAATCTCGTTTTGACGGAAGGACGACGCGTCTCAACGCTTCCGCCGATGAAAGAGAAAAAGCAGAGGAAGAGCGCGGGAAGAGGCTTGGAGAGAGAAAGAGATGGGAGAATGGTACAGTAGAGGGGTAGGTGGCACAGGGGACGGGTCTGCTCTCTTCTCAAGGGTAGCTCGAGCAGCTTAGGGAGCAAGCGAGAGAGAGAGTGTGTTACAATAAATCAACGAGTCGCTTTTGCCGTGGCTGCTCCACCCTCGCAACTCCTGCAGAATATATCCCCATAGAGAGGAGGCGACACCCCCGTACGGGCTGCCGAGTGACCGTTTCATTGTGCTTAAAGTGGCCCACTCAGCTTTCAAGCGTATGACCCGTATAAACAATTTATTAGTTCTTCCCGCTGCTCGCCAGCCGTCGCTCTCCTTCTCTTCGTTTATAATTCCTGCTCGATTGATTCTCACCTCGGCGGCCACACTCTGATTCTTTCGATCAAGAGTGTCACAGCAGACGCATCTCTGTTTGTTGCAGCCTCTTATTTTTGTTATGATGCCAATCACCCTCTTCGACGTTGGAGTGGGGGAGGGCGAGAGATCGAGCGCATGACTATGTGAATTATCGACGGGGGAGCTCGTCGACTTCCGTCAGGTGTCAATTAAAAGGTAAGCTGGCACCGGTAGCCGCGAGATATCTCGATTGTCTTTATCGGCTCTTGCAGTGGCAAGCACGTCGTCTCCAACCTGCCTTAACAGCGAGTGCCTTGAGCTCGGCCTCCAAGTCGACGTAAATATTTGATTATCGCGGAGGCCGCGCACATACACAAAGCGATTACGCACGCTCTATCGCCAAACATCGGTGCAACGATAGCGGCGAGGGAGTGAGAGAGCCCCGCGGGCCTTTATCTCCGATCTATCGCGGGCCTGTAAATTTTTGTAACACTGATTCCCCCTATCTCGTTTTTTTGTGCAACATTACGCCGATCGCAACAATCCGGAGCAGAGTAGGGCGTCGGAGCGGCGCGTCCGGCGAGTTCGGCGGAAAAGAAGACCGCCAGTGGTTTCTTTACCGCCGGCGACACGTTCACGAGTTCCGAGAGTACGTGCTCCGCGAGGATTCGCAATGTGCTATCGGCTTTTTGACGTCGCATGAAAGGTATTTCGCGGCGCGGGGGGCTCGCGAGGCGGTTTCATCTGGCGTGAGAGCGATGCAAGAAAGGGGGCATGTTCGAAGCAGAGGATAGGGCCGGGTGATAGGGGTTGCAACCCCTGGATGCGGTTCCTATCGGTGTACGAGATTCTCCACCTCCTCTGTTCTCCGTTTCCTATCACGAGGCCCGTGCCGCCAGCTTTGAATCATCCGTGTCCTCTCTCTCTCTCTCTCTCTCTCCTGCGCGTTCTCTCTCTGTCTTGCCTGCTCCGACGCTCTCTATCTGTCTCCGTCGGTCTGCCTGTAGCGAGGGGCAAGAGCCCCGGTGGCCAAGGCGAGCGATTAATTCACGACAAAAGGGCTGCGTATCGCGCAGCGAGCCCTCGACTGGCCCCCCTAAAACCCACCTTTGGCCCCTACGGCCGAGGGTGCCCTTTCTCGCCCTCTCCCTTCCACCCTCTCATGCCTCTCGTCCGCCCTCTCGCTCCCTCCTGCGGCCGGCGCACTAGCTGTCCCTCGTGCTCTCGCTGCTCAATTGTGGTGCCTTCACAACGGAGAGACCCAATCCTGGCACGAGGGTGGGAACCACCACTGCTATATAACTCTGGGGTGAGCTTCCAGCCGGGTACAGTCGTCCTCGAAATCCTGCCGTCGGTGCTGTCCTGTCCCGGACGACGCAACCCCTCGGTCTCTCTAGTGCAACACGCTCTCTCGGTGAGCCGGCAGACACTTGGCTCTCCAAGGATCGACTATTGAACCAGTGCGACGAGCGTGCGATCATCGTCTTCAGCGAGTGAAGAGGATACCACGGCGAACTCCCTGCGACAGTTCAAAGTTCGAGCTCTGCGACGCAGAAGAGAGACGTACACAGTGTTGATTGGAGAACGCCGCCGACGGCGACTACAGGCATCGTCGCCACATGAAGTGAGAGGAAGACTGCTTCAAGTTAACAAGGTGTTAGAAAGATGTGCGACGCAAAGGCGACCAGGTTCTTCCGGCCGTGGAACATCTCGGAACCGATGAGGCAGGGAATGGAGAGTGCGGAAGAGACGCGTGCCAGTCCGAGTTTCATTAAAGTCGAGGAGGACAACGAGAGCGTGCTCTCGACTTCGACATGCGAGGAGAGCAGCGCGGCTAGCTTCTCGGAGAACGAGGCATCGCGTGGTACCATTTCCGAGAGGCGACGCCGAAGACGAAGGAGAAGCGAGTCTTCTGCGGATACGTCGACCAGGTCGTGTTCCGTCAACAGTGAGGAGCACGTGGAAGGCAACAGCTTAGATATGCTCAGCAACTTTGTGTTCAATTCCCAACCGGTGCCTGAATATCCGGTCACACCGATCGCTCTCAAAGCAGCATCCGCCATCTCCGAGGATGTTTCCTTCAGTCCGAGCGCCGATTACGCCGCAAACGCACCGGCGGCTTACCACCCAGCGGATTACCTGCAAAGGATGCCGCAACAACGACTCGCCGGTTTCACCTCCCTCGGCGAAGCTTCCCCGTGTCTATCGGGGACGAGCATGGAGGCGAGCGCCCTTCAAGCATCTACCACCTCCACCATGGGCCAGAACTTCTACTACGGATTCCCGAGTGTTCACCAGTTCTCCCGAGGCCTCTACACATCCTCGATGGAAGAGGCGGTCGAATTGATCCACCGCCAGGAAGCAGTGGCCAAGCAAATGAAGAAGCTCCGACCGAAGAAGTTCCGCTGTGAGCACTGCGACGTCGCCTTCAGTAACAACGGCCAGCTCAAGGGGCACATTCGTATACACACTGGTACGTTCGAAAGTACGAATCATAATATTGATCTCTCGGCTCCGTCGTCGAGCTATTCTAGGATTACTGATTTCTTATGACTTTGCTCTCCGCTGAGTGTAATTTAAGCTGAACCGAGTTACTATCGACTCTCGAAACTAAACTCGTACTTGTTCTAAATATAAGAAATACTCGGAACTAATTGCAATATTCGATTCTCGGTATTACCACTAATGGATTGAAGTATCGACTTGTCTAATAATCATGTTCCTTTTTTGATTACAGGAGAGAGACCGTTCAAGTGCGACGCGGAAGGTTGCGGAAAGTCTTTCACGAGGAACGAGGAGCTAACGAGGCACAAGCGGATTCACACGGGTTTGCGACCGCACTCCTGTGTCCTCTGCGGCAAGAGATTCGGGCGCAAGGATCACTTGAAGAAGCACACGAGGACACACGACAGTCGTGATCCATATCATATGTCGGCCGCAGCAGCCGCATTGGGCGTATTCGCACTCGGACACACACTGCCGCACGCGCATCCATTGCCGCCTTACGTCTATCAGCTCTAACCGGGACATTTCTGTCAGAGGGAGCAGTGAAAGCAATACCGAAGAGTCGAACAGACTGCTGATTGATCAGGAGCTATTAATCAGCCCGAGATATCGCCGCCGCGCAGAAAGAAGTGCGACGCGCGCGCTTTTGCACCGTACGCCGAGTCACGCGCCTGTTAATTTAAGAATCTAGTACCATCTAGTACAATCGTTTGTTGCCTTCCTGAAAGGGACCGACCAAAGGAGAGAAGCGCACGTATTTTTGATACCCAATCGTTTTTCCTCGATGAGGATGTCCATGCGTACTCTTTCTCGAGATATGCACTTCTAGTTTCTAGTACTAAGTAGGATATAAGCTCTCTCGTCCTGTAAATATCGTGTACATACCGGAGATGTTTAACGCGAGACACTGTAGATAACTGACATAAGAGAGTACATACAGTGCGACTGATGTTAAATAAATTTTTCGAAATATATATATTATATATACATTCAAATGAAATCTACTATTGTATTTCGCTTACCCTTTCCTGGAACCTTTTTTCCTACGCCGACTACTGAGTCAAAGCTTACATGTATTAGAACTTCTAAAACCTCGTAACAGATCTTCTAGAAAAGCGTCAAAAACGCCGTATTTGTTACCGACTTCGACAAAGGAGGCGGTTCTCATTCCGTTTTGTATCATCTCGCTTAAGAGCAATTTTTGAGTCACTAAATCGACTTCAGAGTTTTGCATATGCAGCGATTAACGTGTGCATAAACATAAAAGAACGAAGAATTCTTACGGGGTTGAGCAGTCGAGGTGACACCACCATTTTCCTCCCGATTAGATGCAAGATGGCGACTGCAAAATCACCCCTTGCAACAACCCCCCGTCAATGGCGATCAGTGGGGGGAGGGGGGGGGGGGGCATCCCTACTCCCCGATTATACCAGGCAGTGCTCGTGGAAGCGGTGACATCGAGGGTAGATCGAGGGCTGCGCCCTTTTGCCCTCAGCGGAAAGGGACGGTTACCGCGTGCAAACCTCTATCGCAACCCCTCTGCCATTTTTTCGCCCTCTCAATACGTTTTTATGGGGTGGATCGTGGTCGCGCGGACGAGTGTTTCGGTCGGGCTCTTGGTGACACGCAGGAAGGGGTGGCGCCCGAACTTGTGGGATACAAAAAAGCCTGATTCAATTAAGCCCTCGGAGCCGCATGATCCACCGTTCCCCCGCCGACTTCCAAGGGATATGCTGAGCACGAACTTTTTAATCTCGACCCCCTCGTTGAGCCAACTTCGCCAGAGCTACTCCTCTCTTGGCTTTAAACGTAAACAAGATTCTGACTGATAGGGCCTAACTAAAGACTTTTTTGTCCATGCATCGTTTAAGTCATTAGGTAAATTCCATAGTCAAATATATTAATATTTGATCAAAATCGTGTAGTAGTCGCTTTCGATAATTTTAGTATCCTGAACTTTACAGGACGAACTCACCCTCGAATTTATAGCGACGCACGAAATTAAATGCGACCTTTCGACCGGCAATTATTGGAACGTGGATACAATTATGGTATACATCGAGTGGGAGAAGTCCGGCAGAACGAGATTCGACGATAAAGTGCATTAGATTCTCACACTTGGACACGCAGATTTTCGGTAGCTCGCCGGGTAGCTGCCACCCCGCTGCGACATTCATTCGGACTCGTTGACACCCCCCTATGGATCTGCAGATATATGACAGCTAGGTCTTCTCCAACCTCTGTCCTGGGGTACTCTTCTCCCTCCAACGCCATCAGCCACCCCCTCCACACACATTTCCACCCTCAGTTCCACTCTCATCCCCCCTTTCTTTCTTGTCATCGAGTTAAACGTTTCCATCTTACAGAAATATTTGCCATATGCGTCATCCACCTTGTATGTACTCTTATCTGCACTGTTATCCGCAGTCGCCGGTGCTTCCCCTTTTAATCTGTTTGCTCACAACGATTTCTCCCGTGCGCATGTCGCTTCGCAGAAGTCTGCCTACGACGCTAGACAAAGTTCTTCTCTGTCTTGACTAATTGTAAGAGTGGCACCCGTTGCTTGCTTGTAGGTTGGCTGCCCTCCATTTTCCTTGCCGCTTCGATGCCGAACCGGTCACCCTGGTGGCTGGTGATCCGATATTACCAAGGGGTGACTTCGCCCTCTGTGAGAGGGAGAGAGAGAGAGAGATGGGAGCGGGTTTAAGTGATCGCTTAAACGTGCTCGGGATTACAGCGGGCCCCTCCTTAATCTCGGATTACACCGGTCATCCTCTCCAACTAATGCGACCTACTGCCTTTCGGAAATAGGCCCCTTTCTCGTGATTTGTATTTGCACGGAAAACAAACAGGTCGCACCGCTACGCTCCGGCGGCACCCGGCCATTTCACGCTCTGCCTCTCGTCTATGAGCTTCACTGAGCACCGGACGCCAGAGTGACGCCGATCGTTTTATCAGCTTAGCTCAGTTTTATCTGCTCTTTGCCGTGCCGAGATCGGTGCAATCAGTTGGACGTGTCAACAAGTGCATTTGTTGCGCTCGACGATGAAACGCAAGATGGATGAGTCTCCGTCGGAGAATGTCACTCGCCGTGCGACGACACCCCGCCGATCGAACGGCGTCAGTTGCGATCGACCTGAATGCGAGCGAGGGAATCGAAGGCAACAGGAAGGACGCCCGTTGCGAAGACTCCGTCGCGGATGCTGGGCCTCCTCTGACTGGCAAATGCGAGACTGTTTCACAAGCAAATTACTCGAGTCTCACGCAGTCTAGTATGTAGTATTGCTTCACTGTGACTCTTGGTATTGTCAAACTCGGTGAACTACTAAAACTCAGTCCTTTGTCTGGTTCATAGAACTTGCGGTTTTATACAAACTAATTTATACAAAAAAGACTTCTACTACTACAGTTGCTTGCAATTCCCGTATTTTGGAGAATATTTTGGATTCTATTGCTTCAGTTGCAGCCACTTTAGAGACAAAGTATTACCAATTCTCAGGAAAGAGATCCCAGAAAGAAAGTCGTACAACGTGCGAGCAATAATTCTGCCTATGTCGCAGGCAGCTCCCCGCGAAGTTTACCTGCCGGGATAGGTGGATCTCCACAGAGTTCTTCCGCGGCGGGTGGCCCTGTATCTCCGAATGTTTGCCGGAGTCATTGTTGCGCCAGTGTGACACTCGATGGGTTAGTGCGCCAGGCTTTCGTTTAAAAAGCGTTTAGTTCCTAATAGCCAGAAGCCCCGTTCGACTCGCACTGCTCCGATCGGAGCTAGGTGAGTCGAGGGATTCAGGTGAGCGAGGCGAGGATTTCGGGGCTCGTTCTCGTGCGCCCCGGGACGCAGGGCACACCCGGGGCGCGTTGACTTCCTGACATATGGATCGCCCTCGCGATCCACGATTCCCTCAGGATGAATTCCCTCGCTTGGCACTGTTATGCTCCCGCTCAATGCCGGGGACATTCGTTCTTTCCGATTTTCAATGGCCAATGGCGATGCGGCGTGGCGGGGTGGCTCGGGAATCAGGCTGTATTAGGGCTAAATATTTTGTAAACGGCACCGAGGTTACTGGAACCCCCGCAACTTAGGACACCGTCTTTCCCTTTCTCCGCTAGACACTGAACGCAACTTCAGTCACGATCGTCCGGACTCTCCCTTTTATTCAGCTTTCGTATAGTTCACGGGAATAGTGACGGTGTATGGATGACGTGCGGTGACAGGTTTCAACGACTTTTAATGCTTGGCTACGTGCTCATGTACATACATTAGTTCTCTTATTAAGCATTATTGAATACTGGAGATTGAATAATAGTCAAATACATAGAAGGTGCATGTGCATAAAAGCCGTAGGAGAGAGTCGAGTCTCGCTGCGAGAATACACAGCTTCCTTTGCACTGATTTAACGAGCATGGTAGACGGGCAAGCCGATGAAGTTTCCAGTTGGACCATAATTGCACACGAGGTAGTATGAATTCCAGCCGTTGGCTTGGTATCTGACGGAACCGCAACCAACCTTATTAGTTTCGGCCCAAACCATCTGGGTGTAGTGGCCCACGCCGTTAACGTTCCTGCAAAGGATTTTTGTTAAGTTTCATCTGCATTCGGTAGGTTCAATGCGCACGATAATGGGTAAGTATTAACCTGAGGGCTTTGACTTGGTTCTTGTCGAACTTCGCTACTTCATCGTACCAAGACTGGACGATCTGGGATGGAGTCGAGTCATCGTTGCCGGTTGTTGAACGAATTCCGACGTTCTGGCCTACCTGGTACTTGTCTGAAAGAATGAGTTCGTTGTCTTGATAAATGTTATGTCTACAAAAACGAGTATTTCAAAGTATGAGCCTAGTCTCAATAACGCACCGATGTTTCTGCAAGCATCATGACCAAAGCTGCACTGGTTTGCCCATCGTTGTGCGATCGTTTCCAACTCACTGTCCCATGTCTTGAAAAGTATAATACATTTTTGGTATAATTCAATTGTTGTGCAAGTGACATGACGCATATTCATAATCCTTTTCTTTTTTAGCAAACAAGGCGTCAGTCCTCAAGTGCTACTAATTGGAATCAGTAATACTCGAGTTTAAGATAACTACATTTGCCAAGGGATTGCGCAATTGACACGTTATCTCGTTGGTGGCAACTAATCAGAACTCCGAGGGAAATGCAATTCTTATTGTGCTAAGTGTCGTGACTATGCTATTCTAGATAATAGTACCATCGTCTGCATGTTGGTCGCTCCCGGCTGGGGTCCGTTGGAGCCACGTTTCTCTTTGCCAGCTGCAACATACGACCTGAGACTGTTGTGCAGATTAAGAATCTGGTTCCTCTCCTGCTGTGTTGGACCAACGCTTCTGACCTTGCCGCACGCTGCTGCTGGATTGGGATTCTGCCGAAAGGACGAAATGAACATTACAGGTCCTCACTTTCGGGAAGAATTTTGTCTTTGATTGGATGAAACAGCACTTACTGTGTACCGGCACATGGTTTGCTGCGTATTCATGCGTAAACATGATTGCACGTTGCAGTAGTTCTGTGCTGACGACAGGACAACTGCAGCGGTGAAAAACAACGCGGCGCACAGTAGATACCGCATTATGACAGTTTGGAGTAAAAGTTTCGTGTCAAAGAGGCTTGAGACGCACTGTAAGACAACCGGTGTTCATCGATATCCCAAGCTATATATATCTCCACTGCGTTATCAGTCCTGCGCATCTCGTCCAGCATAATTTGCAAGACGATTAGTTTTCCCCTCACCCTTCGTCTTCCACTTTTTCCACCTGCGCCGCGTGTCCTCTGCTCGGTTAATGCTCTAGCTGCCAACCCCAAGACATAATGTTGTTTGTTGTGCTGATAAAGCCGCGGTGTTCCAGTTCGCGATACGAAAGGTTATTTATAATTCTGAATTCACAATACTTTCGACGCACAGTAGATATCAGTGCGTTGTACCTGCATTACGGAAACATTCATTAACGCAGCTTGAAGAATCTCGTAGTCGAAATAATAGACAAATTTCCAATGCTACAACAGCCAATGAAAATTCTCCGATGTTCGTATATAAAAAACAAAGTGTTCCGAGAAGTATACTAAGCATCGACAATAATAATGAAAAAAATCTCATGGAAAAATAGACGTGTACTATATTATTACTGTGATAACGAGATCATGTCGTTTCTACTGATGTTTCAGAAAACAATCAATGATGGCTCGATTCTTCGTCCGTTTGTTAAGAAAGTAAGGCATCTCAGGTTCGGTAGCACTGTCTCAACGGAAAGAATTATTTAGTGCGGGAACAATCATTTGTTGAAATGGTCCAAGTACGTACTTCTGCGTAAGTGCTCTACTTTTGCAATACAAATTAACTCAATTGTTGTACTTTGCGGCCTTGCACATGTCTTTTGCGTGGTAATAAATAGGTGGAAAGAAGATATGTGACGTAAATCATACGACAACACTCTTCAGAACGTTTTGAGGTAAGTACTCATTAAAACGTAGTTGTAATGAGCGGCGCAGAGTATTTCGAATAGCACATTCAGCCGGACGTCATTGCACCGCACACATTGATTGCATAATACGGCAGACTACCAGAAGATATCAAACACAGTCGTTCTGACGTGATCAAGATCATAAATCGATTTCAAATATTTGACAAGTGCTACGTTAAGACAGTTCTCTAATTACTCCTCTCGCACTGGGAGAAAGAAGCCTGGCCTGTTTCGGCTGTATTACGAATTTTGGGAAAACTACACGCATGAGTGATTAATTATTGGAGTTACAGTATTTTAGGCCGTGCAAACACGAGTTAAACGATCACGTTACGGGTTCACATAATGCAAACAGTTCAATAATTGAGGCCAAACACACACCCGATCTGCCAGTATCGAAAGATGCAAATTGACAAGAGATGTTTTTCTCGTCGCTCATTACGTGCATATGTGTCTGTCAGAATTCAAGATTGCTCTTTTCAATGATAATTTTTTAATTAACACATGTTTAATGTCTTTATTAAGACATGTATTACATATCAATACATACAGTATAGTAATTCGTGGTTCTTTGGAAATGTACAGCAAGACAAATTTATTTGTTGCGGACATGAATATGCAAGTATATATGTTAAAGCCGCCAAAAATAAGTTCGAACTTGTTTCACAATGGATAGTAATGACATAGAAGTAGCTACCACCGAGGATGGAAGTCGATTAGGGTTCGTAACGCCCATAATCTTGCATTGTGAAGTTTGAACAGATTACATTTTTCATGAATCCGGGAATTATGCTTGTATGCGGTTGTGCTTTAGAGCGAGGACTCCAGAAGCCCTTCCACGATATTCTGCGGCCCGAAACCGCTCGATTTCAGGTTGCGCAGTTTACTGAAAGCTCTTCTCGCCTTTCATTCAACGCCCTCCCCATGTGGACTGGCCTTTTTTACGAAATCTCTGGCGTCAAAAAATGAGGGCCTTAGTGGGCGGGTGGCCATTCGGTGGACTCTGAATGAATGAATGGATCGAACCCGGTCCATTCAACGGCGCACCTGACTTCTGACGGCGAGTCGTGAGAATCCTCGGCGAGCGGCGAGATTCCTCGAGATCTCTTTCTTACGTTCATAGCATCCATCGGTTAGTGGGAATTGGAGCTCCACGGAGATTTCTCATGATCCGTTATTCTCCCGGCGATTTCCCGCCAGTGTCAATCAGGCTATCGGATTTCAAGATTATTTAGCAAGTGGTTGGGATTTCTCTTCATTGGAACAGCTGCATATGCAAATGATGCAATCCTCGTGTCACAATACATCGAGGGCACAGATTTACTGCGTTTATTTGGCGAAGCTCGTGTGTCTTGTTCGAAAGCTTTAATGTATCGATGTCATTTTGTGGTACTTGGTGGGCTTCCTGAACAGTTACAAGAGGGATTTCGAGACTTTAGCAAGAAGATGTGCAGGAATAATAGAGATCAAGCCACTCAGAAAGTTCGGAAATAGATCAGGGAACAAGTGCTAAAGCCGCCACGCCCAAAAATGGGCGCGTTCGGCACCTGTCGCTCCGTTTTGTCGTGAGAGTTAAGTCCCATCGATCCTATGGGAACTACCTGGTGTCCGAGGCAAATTGGATGAATGGGCTCGAGACGCCGAGCTCATCGCCGCTCCTCCGCTCGATTCCCAGATATCGATTCCTTATTCTTCTACTCGATCTCGCCCGGAAGCTCGATTTGTCGCGGGCCGATAATCAACGACAGCTGAGGGAACCGACTGAACCTTAGCCGGAGAGAGTCCATCTGTTGCGCCGAGATTGAGAAGCAGCGTCTGTTTTGGCAAGAAAAAGCATTCACCAACGGATGTTATTCATCGGTGTTTTACCCAGACTCAACATGTTTTCGATACGATCTTTATTGAGGCATACTTGATCTCTCGATCATCTTTGGAATGTTACTGATTATCGCTACATACATGGCATGTCCATTTATTTATATTAACAAATTAGTCAATTCATGTCTATGTTTTATATTCGATGCTCACGGGAAGTACAACTTTGTTTCCAGGATCCAATTTAATCAGAAGACATTTACAGGTGAACTTCGTTCTTACTACTTGCTCTTCTTCTTTTTCTTTTTTTTCTTCTTGGTCTCGGCGCGTATCGCCGTACGCACCTCCTTCGCCCGAGCCTTTACCTCCTTCGCTTCCGCTTCCGCCAAGGCTTTCATCTTCTGGGACCAGGGCCGAGGCGTCCTGAACTCGAGGTCGACGTTGTTCTTCCTGTCATTATTGCCGCCTTGCTTTCGTATCCTCAAGAGGAAGATGTTCGGATTCTCCTCGAAATCGTGCACCACCGGTGGCCCCGGTTTAATAGAGTCTCGCTTATTCTCGTGCTTGTGGTGCTTTCTGCCGTCGGTCTCGGTGGGCGACTTCGCGTCCGAGTAGACGACGAAGGTGCGCACTCCGGTGTCGTCATTGTCGCCACCGGTACCGCAGAATCCTGGGGAATTCTGGCCGGCAGTCTGTTCGTCGTCGAGACAGTCGCACGGAGGGTCAAACACGATCGGTGGTGGTTCCACTTGCATTCTCAGGACAATTCGATTTTCATTGATGATCGCCTCGAGTTCTTTATAAGGTGTCCGTCTCGCCTCGATCTCTGATTCGATCTGTCGCCCGGGTTCATCTTCTTCATAATCCGAATGACCTGGACAACATTCGTTCCCTCCGGCAAAATTGTAGTCATCGTTGGATCTTCGTGGCTGCTTGGGGAATTTGTCGCGCCAACAATTCTCGGAGAAGGTTTGCGGCTCCGGCGGCGCACGGGAGGCCGAGCAGCATTGCAGGCAGTTGGGTGTGTTGTCCTGATGCAGGGAACACCCGCACTTGTATTGGGCGACGATCATGTTACGGATTTTACTGGATTTCTCTTTTTGGTTGCTTTACATGTTGAAATGACTGATGGGTGGTTGATGTGCCGGTTTTAATGCCGGAGGCTTGACGGCTCGGTGTCAGCCATCGCTGGTGTGTATTATGTACTATGAATTTGCCTGCAGTTCTCTCATCGAATGCTTTCACTTACAAGTGATCGAATTCCGATCGAAATGTCAATCGTCGGATAAACACGGCTTGGTAACCCCCAGGCTCCGACGATGAGTCTCCCTAATATCGGCTTTTTTTAATCACAACTAAATTCTCCCGCTCTAAATTTCAAGTGACGAACCGCCGCAATGCAATTCATCGACGGACAAAGTATGAAACCTCTAATCAGAACTTTGTGGAGAAATCTATCTGACCTTCGTTTTAACTGCCGACAGACAAATGTCATTGCCCATCTCTACCGCCACCCAGTTGCCCGCCGCCACCTCCTCCACCGCCGAAACCAGCCAAGTATTACAGGGAGATCGGGAGCGAGGTGTTTGGCAATCAAATCATCATCCGCGTGGAAAGGGACAAGACTAAGAAGAGGAATCGTCATGAGTGGGAACCACCCTGCGACTGCATAGCTATTCAAAGACCTTCGAGCAATCAGGGGCCGAAGATCGTCGGCCACGGAGATAAGAATACCATCCTTTTCCAAGTCAAGTCGAAAACCGGCGTGAATCGTCCTGATGACAGTGCCAAGCAGTCCATCACCTACAAAGTAATATATAGATTATTTATTTGTATAATTCGGTATTGATTGTATAATAATAATTGACTTTTTCAGGTGGGAGCATGTACAGGCGGTCAAGATACAAGCGACCAGTGCCGATTGATCACGCTGCACCCTCCGGTAGAACGGGAAGGGCCGCAAATGGTGCATACGGACCACGTGACCCAAGGCGACGAGAGTGTCTTCTTCCTGAGGATCAAGAAAAAGCCCGATCTGATCGACGAGAACACCAGGCACATCGAGCTTGAGCTCAGAACGCCCAGGCCCCCAACACCACCACCTCGGCCAGTTACACCGCCCCGTAAAACCAAATCATCGACCGGCCTCAAGAAAAAGCAGAAGAAGAAGAGAAAGAGCGACGACTAAACCATCACTGGCAGAGTTCATTGCACTCGCCTGATGACTGTAAAATTTACCAGTGGAGTAGCGATAAAGGAGCTTTCATTCAGTATTCGAGAGAGCAAAGACTTTCTTCCAAGCATCCTTTCATAGCTCGACTAGCCAAATAGATGAATGAACTTTCGGGTCGAAGAGACCAGTGCTCAATGAAGTTGGCAGCGCGTGCATTGGCCAAGTGCGAACAGGCGTGAATGCGCGTAAAAGTGCACGAGTAGCCAGGAGTGCAACGCGTTCTCCCATTCATCGACGGGAGCAGCCATGGAAAATCGGTTCGATACGGCCGGCCAGATGAGCGGCGTGTCCGAGTTCTTCGCCCCTTTTCCCTGGCACAGCTCCTTCCGAGCCGAGACCACTGAATGGGCGCACCGGGAAATCTTCCCGGCGTCGCCGCGCTAGGATTGATGACGCTTAGCGTCTCTCGAGACCGCATTGTTACCGCTCAAAGCACCCTCGTAATTACCTCCAACTCCTTCCGCCTTTTGTCGCTTCCCGAGATACTTTTATCTGAGAGCTACTCTACAGGAGTCGCACGCCATTCACAAGTCAGTCGTCGACTTGCCGAAACTTGCCATCGATTTCTGAATGAATTTGGGTACAGTGAAACTGAGTGGGAGAAAGTGAATGTATGCAAAAATGCATTTTTGGTCCAAAGGGAATTTAGGATTATTTGTATTTGTTCATATAGTTGAGTTTTTATGGGGTAGTTGAAGGATCTTGGGTGGCATGGCCCGACGCAAGAGGTCTTCATTCAGATTGCATAGTGAGGCGTTAAGATTCTTTATAACCAGGAGGAGAACGCACTCTAAAGAGGGGAAGAGTAGTCTCCTGGTGGATGAAGCGTGGGCGGTTCATAATCGTGCGTGTCGTGGAAGTTCATAAAGGTGTCGTTGGCACTGTGTGCGGTCGTCTTGGGAGACGCGCGCCGCACAAAGGCCGAGCGAGGCCAATAAATTAGGGAAACCACGAGAAAAGGTATCGCATAGCACTCGATGTACGAAAAGTAGCGTGACGCACACGTGATCCACCGGGCGGTAGATGAAAAACTACTCGTCTTCCCTGCCTGGAGCTGACCACAAAGAAGAAGAGACTGCGGTCGCCGCTGAATGGAAACGACAAGTGACCGCGATATTATACGTGGGACGAATCTTTTCAATCTCCTGGAAAAGCAAGCTCCACGCCGGTCAAGATGACGTCTTCGTATTGAAAGAAGAGCGATAATTCACCACGCGTTTTGGGAATCTAGGAGACTCGAGAGGAGGAATTTTCGCACGGTCTTAGACGCTTCGGGGATAATTTCCCCAATCTTTTCTTGGAGGCTGGATTTCCGAGTTTTCGCACGGTTTTGACGTACAAAATTCGACATTTTTAATTGTAAAGGACCTTATGGGAGTTACTGGTCTAAACTGACTACTCTGCCACATCTCGGGAATCAGTGTCCCGCTCGGATGTGGGACAGTTTGCATCTGCGATGTCCACCGACCCATTCCAATCGCAACAGATTTCGTAGTCGTCGCAGTTAGCCCAGTTCTCATCGCACGCTCATTAATAACGTTTAATCGTTGACAATGACATTGGAGTAAATATATCAGCGCTCGGGTGGACTCGGCAGGTGGTAGAGCGCGCGCGTCGTCTCCACCGAGGGTGGTCCTCTCCCGTCTCCCGTCTCTCATTGTGGTCAGATCGGGGTGGTGGCAGCAATCGAAAACCGCAACCGAAACGTTACTAATATCGTCGTTACGTCACGTCATCCAGATGCGTGGCGATCGGGGGATCTCGAGAGAGATGCCGTTTTTATATTGCGGTTGCGACGGCTTTGTGCGAGCAGTGATCTCTCCGGGAAGAGGTCCCACAAGGACCCCTGGAGAGGGTAGCTCCGACTCTCGTCACAGGGTCGGAAACGATTCGCTTGGTTCCCCTGTCGACAGCTACGGTAATCTCTAAACGCTTCCTGCATTTATCCCATGACTTTTTTCCCTTTTCCCCTCCCCCTTTTCTCTACCCCTGTCACCTGTACCGGACCTGAATTGAACTTTATGACTTGCATCTGAAGCCTTTTACTTATGAGCAAGTTGCCTTTGTATGATCTTCAGATATTCCAGTTGGTGAGTGAAGTTGGTTTGCTTTCAGGTATGTGAATGGCAACGAAATTCTTGAATATGTATATTAGCCTTGATTAGTGACTTAAAAATCTTTAAATATAAATGAAATAACCTTTTTTTATGAATTCTTGCTCGCGTTGGTAGGCAAAGCAGAAAATTCTGTTTGTAATATGTTGGACCCGCTGATAGTCTTGACGGTGATCAATTGTCTTTTTATGTTCAGTTCCACCCTGACGACATGTGCCTTATGGTAAGATATTCAAAATGATTCTTAAAATCCTATAGATTTAGTCATGAAACGATATTTCAGGTGGCAGTACCGAAGCAATCATTCTTGCTGCAAGAAGAAGGCTGCGTACGTAGTTCGAAATCCAAAGCCGGCAAAGACAAAGCGTAATTTTCCTGCGAGCAAAAAAGCGGACAAGTCTGAACTGGATACTTTATTTACCGTAATTTGGCCAGACAAACTGAGCACTATCGTCGACAATGAGACCCATAGCAAGAGGTGTGAAAAGAAAAAGTCGACAACGAAGTTAAAGTCTCTCTCACAATTCTCGCAGCACGTTGATCCGGGGACCGTTGCGTAAGCGATTCTGCCATTTTTTCGATCCGATTGATTCCATGTCCATTAATGGATGAACAAATCAATTCATCTGTAAATAGATCAGTTAACCAAATATCGATTCAAATATTCACAATGAAGTAACAAATTATACATTTCAGGAATTTTGAAAGGGCGGAGAACCCGGAAGAAAATGGGAGATTTACCAATCCAATAAAACCTGGCTTTATAATGGCATTCTCTATCTGGTCGATGCAGCCACAACAAACCCTGTCCTTCCGGGATATCAGTCCACGGAAGTACATGCAGGAGCATTGCGGAGTAAGGAGACTGCGCATGTAACCACGTGTTGATGGCATAACGAGTAATGTAAATAATGAACTTGTTACTTCGCACAAACTGAACTCATCTTAGTTTTCCACCTATGAAAATGAGAATGCGATTACCGCTTATAATTCTGATCACCAATTTACTGGATTCCTACGCGCAATAAAACACACTGGCTTTTGAATAATTTCAATGTAACATAATTATTCATCGTACACATTGTTAAATCACTGTATGGAGCAGCTTTAGAGTAGTTGCTGATTGGTCTGCGAGGATCGATTGCAACACCAATCCAAGCAGGGCGTAAATCAAAGTGTAGGGGAAAATCTGTGGAGTGCAGGAGTTCAATGAGCACATATAGGAACGGAAACAAGGACGTATTGGCAAAAGTAGGAGGCGCCATTTAAGCGTGCGAAAGCACGCTTCGCCTTCCAGTTCTGTGGAACCCTGTTCCACGCACATCGCCTCCGTTTCGATGCCTGGTTTCTTAGTCTTCGTATTTCTTGCGTAATCATCCGTTACTGCGCATACAAGCGGAATCGTTTGCGAAACTTTGAAAAAGTGCGGATGCAGCAATTCCATTGTGCGGGCGTGTCTTTCAATAAGTTTGTTCAAATCGACCAACAGTCGATGAAATTCGAAAGGTATAGTTATTTTCGTAATTTGAGCATATAGTATTTATTGAATAATTGGAGCGATTGAAATTTGCAACCGGAATCAAAATCGGATACAAAATAATTGGTTGTGAAGTTAGATATTGTAAAGACTGAGCATTCGGATTTCCATTGCAAATCTTTGAGGACAATCCATGATTGATGATTGTCCTCGAATTTTTAACGTCCGGATATACGCTGCATTGCATCGCATTGTTACTAGCCACTGTATTTAAGTAGGTACTCAACGCCACTTCCTGTACTGACCAGACTATTAATCTTCGTACCGTTTGTGCACGAACACACGCGATCGCCTTGCGAAACGTTCCTATCAAGACGAATGGAGTTCAATCGGACATTTAATTAAGAAAAAATAAATTTTACGGGGGCAGTTTTCGTGGCGAGTTATTGCCCAATGGATAATTATCCAGAAACAGATTAATATGATGCAATTGGCCTGGACTCCTGACCGCTCTTAAACAGTTTGACCGCTCTTTCTCTCTTTACTTCCACCGCCGCACCGCGCCGGTGAAATAGAGAGTGCGCGGGGCCTGATTGTGAAATACGCTTTCCACTAAATGCACCGAGGTGTGCGGTGATCCACAGAATGCCGATACGCATTCAAAACCCACATGTTTCCCGTACAAGCTTCCTATGTCGTCTGGCGTAGGAAATTCAGTTACAATATAATCTCTCTTATCTGAGTCATGTAATTCGATATTTTCTACTATCCGAACAGTCCATTGTATTATTTTAAAGCATGTGGGATCAAGAAAAATAATAAATATTTATCCGAGCATTTGAATAGCAAATAATTCAAGTAACGTGATCCCGATAACGGAGGTTGTATTATAATAGAAACTAGTGTTTAGTTGACAGCGCTGAGTAAACAGAGTCAACACTTACAGATACGTAGACTCAACACTTATGTTTGCACTTACAAATGTTGCAGGAAGCAAAAACTGTTATTTGTCAGCTCCCTGCGAGAATAACGTCCCCTAATTTTTCGGAGGCATAAGTACAGAGTATAAAAACAGCTAAAGTAAATCAGCAATCAAGAGAAAATCTGTGGCACGCGCTTGTTCCGGGTTGCAACATTCCTCGAGGGGCAAGAACATTGGTAGTGCATGTCCCGAGTGAAACGCAATACAGTCGCTGGAAAAAGTCACCCGTGCGGTTGGCCCCACTCGCGCGATATTTGAGGGCTTTGAGCAATCGGGTGCTGAGTGCTAGGATTCTTGAGAAAAGAATTTTAGTCTTGTGTTGCGAGGTGTGCCAATCTATGGTGGGGAAGCTGGGACACGGCGGTCGAGCTAGCTCGCAAGGAATCACTCTGGTCCGGTCAGATTGAAATGCCGCTTGCTGCGGAAAGTTCTCGTTGGTGTTTGACGCCGAACTCACCACTCCAGATCCAGCTTACGCGCTGAGAAAGTGTTACCCGATCGCATTACTTTTGCGATCTTTCAAGCAGACCAACTTGACTTATCGTCAGGTGAGTGCCGTTACATACTTATCATTTAGTTTTAGAGAAATGCATTGGAGATTGAGGGTTGTTTCTGGGACTATTTTTACAACTTTAAGGAACAACCAACTCTTTGCGATTAAACTCCAAATTCGGAATAACAATCTCTTAAAGATGTTAGTATGCTGATTGGACCGCGTCTTGGATGCAAATTAGTGCATGACGTATTTCTAAGTTAAAGCTTCTGAAGGGGATACATATCTGAGTGTGATATTAAATACAATACAATTGCTTCTTGATACTTAACAAGTACGTGCACTTAAGACAATGATAAGATTACTGAAAATTGATCGGTGCACGGGAGTAAACGTAGATCGGATCGAGATAGGATTTCAATTGGTCTGATGCGAGTTACGATTACATCAACGCTGCAAGAAATTGCGGTGAATGCATTCCTGTAAGATCGCAATACGATTACTATACTATATTATAATGAATTTCTTCGGTGAAACCTGTTTCACCCGAGTGCTCTGGAGCAGGAGACGTGTAAAGTAACCAGCCGGATGGGTGATTGTGATGACATCTGCCCTAATGAATCCCATAATCATCGTCCTTTCTACAATAGTTCATTGCCCGTGTCCCAAGTGCAATAGCGCGATTACTAGCCACGAATTTAGAAAAATTGCACGTTTCCTGGAGGACGAGTCGTGTCCTCCATAATTCCTTATCGCAAAACATGACACATACAAACTTCGCACTGAAAGAAACTGTGTCAACGATGACAGCATTTTTCTTACGTATTCGAAGGAGAACGATTTGTTCCGGTATTACTGTGAAGAGGCCGACAATCTATTCGTGCCTGCTCACTATTCACATGCACATGAGACGTCATTGCTATGATAACTAGAGACAAATTTCACTCTCTCTCTCTCTCTCTCTCCTAAACTGCCTCAAGCTTTTTCATGCGCACCGTAGAGTATAATAAGAATTAATGTCAGGTTTGAAAAATGTATGCCCCGCAGCTGTAAAGTTATTGGTGCTAAAAGCGATCGACCAGTCAGTAGTCGAAGTTTATCGCGGGAAGTTGATGAAAGGAATCGGTAATGATTTGAAATATTCCTTAAAGTAGATGACTAGAGGGAGAACTTCTCGGTCAAGGTGAATTTCGCACTTCGTCCGTAAACTACTGTACCAGACAAGGTGGTATAATGACATAAAGTGAGAAAGAAAAAGAGAGACATGCAAAGTGTCAATATCAAACAATCCGTTCGTCTTTCCGCGAAAAGAAGCTGCGCATCGGTGCCGAGGTCTCTCTAGTGCGAACTTTTCTACTTCAAGGACTCCTATCATTATTAAAAATCGAACATCATTATTTCCTATTATGCGCGCCCCGAACAGTGACTTACAAATAGTTGTCAGCCAAACCTTAAACAAAACTGTAATTAAAAGGCAATCAAATGTTTAGTCCGCAATGACGTTACTGCCTCCTACGCCAGAGCAGCAGAAGCGGATAGACGATGAGCTGCCGCCGGATTCGGAAATGCGAAGACGAGACATCGCAGCCATCCGGCAGTGGTTGTCGAAGCAGCCGCACCTACCGAATCACATGGGTTGGTATTTTAGGCATGTTCTAAATTCGGGAGTTCCTCCAACGCCACTTGCACTGAGATATGATTTCAGACGACAAGAGATTAGAAAGCTTTCTCTTCGGTTGCAAGAATAGCATTGAACGCTGTAAAATGATCCTGGAGCGATACTTCAGTGCACGCACGGGGCTTCCGGAATTCTTCGCGGTTCGAGATCCACTCGGTGGGGATATTCAAGAGTCTTATCAGGCGATGTACGAGTGCATATACGTTGTTAATTAAAAGATGGCAAAACTTGGACAAAAGGGGAGTTACTGAAAGGATTGATATATTTTTTTCAGAGAGTATTTTGTACTTCCGTCACTAACAGAGGAAGGTCATCGAGTTACTATATTCCGCTTGCGTGATACTGCGATAGATAAATTTTCGATACAATCCATAACCAAACGAATTCTAATGGTGCAAGATAGCAGGTTGAACGAAGAAAAGTGTTTATCGAATGTAATGGTCATCGATCTCAAGGTAATACATTAACAATAACATTAAATATAAATGCTTCTTATTTACCAAATAAAGTGATAAATAAAATGAAATATTTATCAACAGGGATTTAGCACAATGCATTTCGCCAAGTGCAGTCCAACTCATAGTCTGGTGCGAAAATCGATGCTGGCCACACAAGACAGTATGCCACTTCGTCTTCACAGAGTGCACTTTCTGCACGCGCCCTCCTTTATTGAGAGTATCTTGAACATCTTTTATCCTCTGCTTAAGGACAAACTGGTTGAGAAGGTAAGTTGTAACTAGAAAGCTATAGAAATCTCCTCGACGAGAGTTACAGTGCAATGCTTCTCTGATACAGTTCTGTGTACACACCGATGGTGGAGAAGCTTTGTATTCCTACATGGACAGGGACATTTTGCCGAAGGAGTGGGGTGGGAAAGCTGGAACATTTGAGGAATTAAATGGTACGTATTTGGAATTTGTCACCGACTTCGAAAAAGAGCATTTCCGATCACGCATTAACCGATCGAGCATCACACTTGATCGACAGCCAATTAATAGCACGTGCGTGCAAAAATGCTTTTAGATGCCTGGCAGAACAAGATTGAGAGGAGCAGGGACTGGTTTCTACGGGAGGAGAAACTTAGCCGGACAGACGAGAGCATGCGACTACCAGAGACCAAGTCCTCCTTCCTCTTGGTCGAGCTCGAAGGAATGCAGGGATCGTTTAGACAGCTAAACATCGATTAGGATTGCGATCATTATTAAAAAAGCCACAGTTTCACGCCATGGCTATGTAAGCACATCAACAACACATTTTCTTATACTTTATCACTTCAATTAGTCTAAGGAGCAAAAACCTAAATGAGCTATCGTTGCGAAAGACGAGCACTTGTGTAATATATTCAAGAATAAACAGGATGAACGGGAAAATTGGAAAATGAATACTATTTATTGTTACACTCATCTGCTTGAACCACTTGTACACTGTACGATTGGAGTATACGAAAAATACATGTAAAGGAACTAAATCGAATGATTGAATGTGAAGTACAAACACATACAGCACAGCACTTTATTGACAGATGCAATTAGCAATGAAAATAATACTCTCCAAACCGTGTAAAATTCTGTGCGGCGAGAATCTGTCGATTAGAAGCAGTTAAACATCAATGAATCAACAAATCAAGCCAGCCCATTTATGGAAGCTCGGATGTATTAAAAGAATGTCTATTGATTAAATATCCAGCACCGCACACAGGAGGCCTGCACACACCGGGAGTACTCGCAAACACGCGTGACTTCGTCGAAGCTATGCCACGTAGTGAATCGCCATGCTAAACCGGCTATGCTTACGCTCGTTACACACTAGCTGGTTACATCCCCTCCCGTTAGTAATGCACATCTGCGCATGCTGGGGAACTCAAACGGCAGCTTCTCGAGGCGCGACTTCACGCACGTGTCAGACCTGTCAGAGCAACCAAGACTCGAAGCCGCAATGAGAAAATACCGCAGGCAAACACGACCATTGGCAATTGGCACAGTACATTTGCTGGCATAAATGGCACAACAAGAGTTGCACACCCGTGACCGCTACGTTGCACACGGTGGGATTCGCCGAGAGCGATGTATTGAGCTAATGAAAGTTCAGTCAATGGAGGAAATAGCGCACAGACCTCCTCTGAAGGCGTGCGTGTCCGATGCCATTCTATAATTATCACACTTGATTGAGATACCTGGCACGTGACACTGATTCACACGCGCGTCGGAGGAACGCGTATGCCAGTTACCATTAAACATGGTCCTAATCAACGCTTCCACGATCAACACGTGACCTCTGGCTCTCGTTATTGATCGATATTGAGTGCACGTGCCGGAGACAAACGGGACGATAAATAAGCAATAACTACATATTACTCAGCTGCTGGCCTTCGAATCTTTTGCGACGTACACACACTATTTATCGGTGCGATATCGTGCAGTGTTCGCCGGGTTTCTGCACGCAAATGCAATTGTCGCTTATCGCCTTCTCCTTGTTACGCAATCTCGATGTGTCGGCGGCACGGAAAACCCGTCCTTATTTTCGCGCGATGCTTCTACAAACTGCAAAGTATGAACGCTTCTGGTTGTCCTCGCGCACGAGCGCTGCATAATTCATACATTCGCAGGCTGCTTTTTCACGATCGGTAAGAAAGTGAACAAAAGACGTCAGAGGCTAATCCCCGGGCATGGATTTATGTGGTTGGGATTAACAGGCGATGCATGCAGTGTACATAGTGTCACGAGACTGCGATGCATACGCGAAGGTTGCGGTGGTCATAAAATGAGAATAAGAAACCAAGCGCTCGCCACTATCGTCCGATATCAGAATGTACATAGACGCGAGCGGGTGATGTGAGCCACCCGATGCGGATAACGTATCAGTCATTAATGATGTTTGCATCTCGCATCTCGCAGCAACGCACTCTCTCTCGCTCTCTCTTTCCCGCTCGGGCGCATTCATTAAGCGCATCGGGCAACTCTGGCCGCAGTGCACCTCGTGGATTCGAATCGGCAATCGTAAAATCTCCGAGTGACAATGCCACGTGCTGATTGCCGCTTGTCGTCACGAAGCTGCTGACCACAACTGTACAGGTAAGTAAGTCATCGATCGTTTATTGTCCAGAACAAGTGCAGTGTACGTGCAGGGTTTTACTCAACTAGCATCTGCATTGCATACTTATGACCAGAGTGCAGTATTGATACTCATTTTTCGACTGGTTTTCAAATACATTTTTGAATCCATTGAACAGTCAACGGGCAATTTATGCGTTGCGTTTCATTTATGTTCTCAACTGAACCACCGATCAACAAGAAAATGTTGAGTGGAGTAGAGCGAAGATATACTGGCGGCTGGTTAGAACTCAGTGGCTTCACTTTCGAGCCACGGAAATCAATAGGAGTCTGTGCGAGAGCATCGATATCGGCTCAGCTGGTGAAGAATAGTGCGCCCGTTCTACCGCACTCTGCGCCACCGCATCGGGGTGGATTGATTTTTCGCCCTCTGACGTCAGAGTAAATCCAGCATGCGCGTCGCCAAGTCGCGACAGGTATCGGTGCTGCTAGCAGTGCAGCTTTTCTGAATCATTCGTGAAAGCTTTCAAATCGCACGCCCACAATCACAGGCGAATTTAGAAACTGATTTGCCACGGTGTTCTATGATCTGATTCATTCTGGAATGAAACGAGATAAATGTTCAGCACGCAGCGACATATTAAATTGAGGAATTGATAATCAGATGCTTTTATAAAATTGTTACCAGTTAGGAACCTCCACTCTAACATTTTTTGGTCGATCAGAAACTTTCCTAGATGTGCTACCCTCCGATTATATTTTTCTTCTTCTACTCTTAATGTTTCGAGGTGTTATATGCTAATAATAATACAACATCCATTTCGTTCAGCACTCTACCATAAAGATAAGCGCATATTTTCGCGGTGAAAATCTCACTGCAATTATCAGTGGCACTTGCACTTTCCTTGAATGCGGCTTTAACAGCGCCAGCTGATAAAGGAGGAGCTACGAGAATAATCGGTAGCGCCAGCGGAAAATAGAATCGGAAGTCGTAAAAACCAGACAGCGGCTGTACAATGAGAGGATCAACTCTATGGCCCATAAAACATTCAACGTGGAAGGCGATGTCTCCCGCACTTCAATTTGATACGCGATCGCGACTGGAATACTGAGAATGTCGATCTCCTTTCGCATTTAACCAAGAATATGCAAGCCGAGATATCGGAGCTTTCATTCTGCATATTTCGTACATAACTACCGTTTTATCACGAAGCGCCGATGTCTCGGAACTCTGCATGCCATACTCAAATAAACATTCCTTGCCTGCTCATGAGTTCGCCAATGACCACCAATTCTCTAGCGAACTCAAACGCAGAAATACTCGCCAGAAATAGTTGGACGCTTATTATAGCACATCAGAGCGAGAGTCCGAGCCGAATCGGCCAGAACATACATAGTTATCTGGAGGATCAAAGTGGCGACGGGGGATGGGTCAGAGGATAAAAGCGCGTGAAAGGAGAGCATTCAAGTGGGCGGTAGACTGGGTGGGTGATTGTGGATCGGGGACGGTGGAGAACGGCTTGAGGTCAGAGCGAGTTCATTCAGTGGCGTGCAGCTCTCGCCGAGTGCTTGCGAACCTGGCTTGCCGACTGCGGCTCTTCCCCCACTCATCCACACAGTATACATGTACATACACACCAGTTAACTATTCCTCTCCTTTTCCCTCCCATGCTCTGTCTATGTAACAAAGCTTCCCCCTCCCGTTCCAATAGCTCAGCTGATTGAGCTCGCTTGGTTGCACGACTGTCCCGCTCGTGCGGCCCTTGCGGATTTTCTCTCGTTGTTTCCCGTCAGTAGATCAACCCGTTGCTCGGCCTGGCGGCGTTTCTCCGTTTCCCCGGCGAAAGCAGGTTCGCCGTGAGGCAGCACTACCCGGCGAACCCGCTCTTCGTCGTCGACGGACGGACCCTCGACCAATTGCCCCATTGATCCCCACCTCGAGCACGGTGTTACCGCGAAAGCGAGAGAGACCGCGGAAGGCGAGCCAGAGGGAGAAGTCCGTATTGGCAAGCTGTTTTCAGAGCATTTTTTGGCAAGTGCGCGCTGCCGGAATGGGAGTGCGTCAAGTAGAGCCGGTGGACGAGCGGAGCGGGACTTCGATCGTAGGGCGGCTTTCCTGAGGAAGGTGGGTCAATGCTTAATGAACGCTCGTTGACAGGTGGTGCGCAGTTCTCCATGCGCTACGTGTACCTGGCATACGCTCTCGGTGTGTCAGCTGATTTCCAAGGGCTACCAATGCGAGGAAGAATGTTGAGAGCGGTGAGAACGCAGGGAAAAACAGCAGAGAGCTCGTGAATGAGAGAGTTTTTCCGAGAGTACATCAAGCTCCGTCATGATATCATCGAGCGGCTCTTCGTGCAGTTTTACTTCGGCAATGAGCATGCACTTGGCGTCGAAGGGATCAGCGGAGTTCTTGCTCGATCCCTCGGGGATGACAATCAGCTGGGAAGTGTCTGGCGGTGGGAGCGAGTCGCGCGGTGGCAACCCAGGCAACCCAGGCAACCCTCGTTGACGATAGAGCTAGGAACTAGGAAGGAAGGGTGGGTGTGCGTCGGAGCGTCGAGCAGGGCGTGTATTTTCGGTCCAAGTGGAATGAGTCGGCTGGCTGAAGAGAAGCAGGAGTTTGACAACTGTCGGGCGCCGCGGTAGAGTGTTGACCGAGGAGAGCGCGCGACGTGGGTCGATCTAATTCACGAGTCGACGGCGACGGCTGCGATCCGGTGTGTCTCGGGTGCTCCATTCGGTGGAGAGTACACCTCCCCCCCACCATCTTCGATTCGCCAGGACGTCAGCTGGAACTTGCGTGGTGCGTCCTGGGTGTGCGGCGTGCCGCTCTGCAGCTTTTAGTCCATTGTCACCGTCCGAGAGGCGATCGGTACCAGATACAAAGCGACGCCGGGCAGAATTGTGGCAGCGCGCGCGATCCAGCCTCTTCCCACGAGATTAATCCGGCAAGCTCGAGTCGTCGGAGCGCCGATTGCACGAGCCAGCCTTGCACCCCTCCTTCTCCGTGTGCTCGCTCTCGCGCTATCTTCTTCGGGGCTCTCGGCTTCCACGGTGCCAAAGCTCGCTCGGCGTGCGCGGAGTTCCTGCTTGACGAGGCGCGTGCTGTGCTGTGTGTCCGCTCTCTCCACACTGAATTGCCAATTCTCCTGGATCCCGTGTCGCTCTCCCTATCTGCCTTACGTCGGCTCTACGTTGCGGATGTGGATGGCTCGAGCGGGACAATCCCGTCAGCGCGATTGCTCCCTAAGTGGCTCGAATCGCACCTTTCTGTGCATCATGCGTCAACGAAAGTGAGAAAGCCGGGTTCCCGCTATCTCGCATCAGTGACTCACTCCGCTCGGCTGCTTTTCGCGTGTATCGTAGAGCAGCTTCTACCTATCCAGAGAAATTCCTGACGAGTATCAGTCCCGAGTGACCAACGATACTGTTTCCACCGAGGCCTCGTCGCTCCTCGGTAAGCGCATCACTCCCGCATACTGTTAAGTCAGTTTGCTCGCCGCACGATGTGCATTCTGCCTGCATGTATATGTGCCAAGCTCTGGTTGCATTCGGAGAGAGAGACTCGCTTTGATTTAACTGAGAGGGTTGCCATAGAATCCGGCCGCCCCTAGCGTGCAGCGTTCTGGATCGCGTTGAGCACGGCGCGTCGGACTCGTTCCTTGTTCTCTCCTGCGTCAAGAGGCGAACAAAGGATCGAACGCGAGCATCGTTCACCTTTATCTTGCAGCATGGCGTGTCCCGTGGATTTGAGTCATTGCGCCCGGCGTTGCTGCAGATTTTCTGGGATTCTTGTGAAACCATCGAGTTTCTCTGGCATTTTTCAGCTTATATAAGAGCAGTCTGCATCGGGTACGTGTGTCCCTGACACGGTGCGGATTCGAGGTCCCGAGTACATTGTGCTCTGCATTTAGGTCTCGGTTAAACTTGCTCCATTTCCCTTGATTTCCAGGCCAGGTTAGAACTTGTAGTTAGAACTCTGCCGGGCTGTGATGATCCGCTGCATTTCTCCACATATCACCAGGCAAAAGTTCTGCATAGGTGATGCAGTATAGTCGCGTGCTCGCCAGGTCGAGGGAGCGATTTGCATTCGGCCGGGTACGTGCCCAGGACGAAAAGCTTTGATGAATGCTTTGGTAGCTGTTTGGCAAAGGGTCGGTGGAATTCTCGGTTGATGCGTTCTCCTGGTAGACACTCCGGCTGAATGCATTCGTCGACGACGGAGAATGCATCGCTCTCGTTGAGTAAGTTATCGCAAAGTCTTACGATTAGCGGCTGAAAGAGGTCGGCAATGGGAGCACCGTTTACCTAATTAATGTGGCCGACGAGGCTCGCGGACTCGCTTAGCCGCACTCCCTGGCTCGTTGACCCCGGCGACCAACTCTTGGACTTGGATCGTCCTTCGGCAAAATTGATTTACTGCCCGACGGAGGGCCCTCCAAACGATATCTCGCAAGTGCAACCCCCTTTTTTCCCTTTTCCTCGCTTCCTCGCCGCCCGACTAACTTTTTTACACGCTAGTTCACCCACCGGCTGCCAGACGTCCTGCAATGCGTCAACTTAGCGACTAAGTGTACGGAACACCCGCAAATCCCTTCCACCCACCGCACTGACTGGATAACTACCGCCCGAGATTCTGAGAAATGATATGACTTTGGTGAAATTAAGGCGTCGTAAACAGCACACAGTAAAAATACGACTGGAACTGGACACAAGTGACGAGATACTAAAACTCGCACATAAGATAATAGAGTCTGCCCGCTCTTTCTGTACTACACTGGGTTCGGCAAGGACTCAATATTGACTTCGAAAAGTATGACTCAATTATGAATGGGAATCCAGCACTCCTGTCAACAAGTTGCAAAAAAATGACCC
The DNA here is from genome assembly GCA_963675795.1 of Crossocerus cetratus. NCBI lineage: Eukaryota > Metazoa > Arthropoda > Insecta > Hymenoptera > Crabronidae > Crossocerus > Crossocerus cetratus. The sequence continues at coordinate 13,766,138 of OY776666.1, read as the reverse complement.
ATTTCATTAAAATTGGATCGGTTAGTTTCTTATAGAGTTATAGAATCGACGAATACTTGTTAAATAAAGAATGAACAACCTCGGGTTGGTACTAGCAGTACAGATCTGAATTATACGGAAACAGTGTACTGCAAAATTCTATCGAGTATGAAACACTATTGTGAGTGAAGTCGAGCGAGCAGAGTCTCGTTCTGAAGGCGCCGGGAACGAGCTCTTCATTTATTCTTCTGCTGGCTACGACTACGTCGGACTCGTTGTTTACCAGCGGCAGACAATTACTGTCGCATCATTCGCGACTATTTAGGCCATTGATTCGAGAGCTAGTGGACACGCGAGTAGCGCAGTCCGCGCGAAGTGCACCGCGCAACACGAAGAACGCGTCTCGTAGAAATGTAGATGACTGTACGTACAGCGGTTTACCGAAAATTCGCGATTTTATAGGTATTTTTTTCTCCTCGTAAACAAAAGATGCGCTCGCCAAGTATGAGTTGTGGTGGCAGCGGTCGTACCGTAGACGGCAAATGGAACGGCGACAGGGCTAATGCGCTCTGTCGCGACAACCGACAAATAATGGCAATTGCCGAAAGCGTAGCCTGTTGGTCCCTCTCCCGCCACCCTCACCCACCGACGAAAATAAACTCTGCCGATGCCGAATGAACAATGTCAATTCAGACCACGTGAGGATGATGACCGGCGGAACTGACAAAGCACCGTTGTTTAATGGCTGCACGTGTTAAATGGCGCTCGTGAAATTGTTAACCCCCGACGGTCCCAGTGTCAATTTGCTGACTCGTACATGTAATATAATTCGCGAATAAAGAAAACATGTTTTCGTGGACGTTATCGGGGAATAATGATTTATAGACCGCGAAGAAGCTGCCCACTGCCCTTGTCACATTTTATACTCACGTGCGACAGATTTAACGAGCATGCAATAAACCATTCCGTCGCAGCCTCACTCGCACGAGGTACGGTTTTTCCACCGCCGGCAGTTAATTGGTTTCCATCGAATCCAACTTGCCTTGATTACGTAAAACCCGTCGGTCTCTCCGGTGGCCCCTCAATACGCTCGGAATCAATAGAGCCTCAATGAAAACTAACATTTTTGCGAAATCGAGGAATACGCGAAATTCCGATGCAACTGGGGAAACCCCGCGCAATGGAAATAGCAGATAACTGTAATATTCCCGGCGGTTGACGCCGATATGAATATTGCATGAGAGTCGTCGTTGTGATGATAAAAAATTATTGTTTCCTCCGCGCGCTGCCCTATTTCCGTGCAAGGCTGAATCAACATGCAACCTTTTCTCTATTACAGTTATTACATCGATGTAAGACTGTATTTCGCGGGCGAAAGCTGTAATTGCTCCGCTCTACTTAGCGGCCTGTGAGCTGAGTATGAATGTTTCTTGGTGCTTTGGCATCGATTTCTCTGACGTATAATCGGTTGCGATTGATGGCAGCTGCTTGTTACTGCCGCGAACGGATTCATTCACAGACCACTGATTCGCCGAACCTTCCACGAATTCGTCGGGCAGGTATTGACCGAGAGCAGTTGGATTTTCGCAACGTGACTCATTGTTGTCACTTTCCATATTGTAACACTTAATTCGCCCTATCGCTCTGGACGAAAGATTGATGCCAGTTTGACTGCAGATCATTCGGGACTTATCGCTCCCGTTTAAGAGCACTTAGCAGATCGAAAAGCAAAAAACCTTAGAAAGCACAAAACACGCCCGAATAAAGTGTTTCATTTTACACCGAGTTTTCAGAAAACTCCTCATATCATCTACGATATGGAATGAGTACTTCATCCAATGCATACATAAAGCACTCGCTTTTGCTAAAGACTTCCTTGTCGATTGACAGATTGACAGTTTAATTGACGCAATTTACACGGATTTATGAGACTGGAATTATCAGGTCGTTAAAAACATGGTCATGATGTACTCCAACAATTAATCAGTGAAGAGACCATGTGTAATACGTTGCCATTAAGATAGCTCTAAACTAATCGCAACGATCGGGGTAGGTTTATGACGCGAACAAGTTTTTGAGTCAGGTGATGTCGCGTTCACGCATCCGTTCAGGGTTAAGGTGATATCGGGGTTGGGGTTGAAGCTTGCGAAGGTTCAATTCTAAATATAGGAAAGACGCTTGCTTGGTCAAATCAATAGGTGTGCTACTTACATATGCAAGTTACCCGAATCTCTAAAGGACTATCATTAAAAAACATGAAAAATCGACCATCAGCCATCCTGGTAGATTTGGAAGTGCGGTGGCCGGTGGAAGTGCGCGAACGATTATTAGCATAGGTACATGGTAAGGTCTGCACGTAACATGTGTACGAAATTTAATCGTCATGACAGTGCAGTGTATGTACTATCGCCCGCGACTTCCTGTTTCAACATTCGCACCTGACGCGCTCGTTCTCTCTATGCCGCGACAAAGTGTCAGCTTTCAATTCATCCGGTGTGTGCCTACCCGTTTGACCGCTAACGAAAAGCTAAGCAACGCAATTGTACTAATGCTTTCGCGCCACGTGCTGTTGACATAACTATACCAATATCCATTTTCAGCTAATCTCATTAATTCCATGATGCTGCCTACGGCAATAATTTGTCCGGTTGCCAGGAGTCGAAAGATCGTCAACTAAACTATCGATTGGCAAATCATAAAGCGCATACCATTGGCACATTAATCGTAGAGGTGTTACTTACTAGCGCGTGTCGTGGTTTACAGGGAGTTTCAGACATTGAAAGTCTCGCGGCAACTGGTAGCGAGGTCCAAGATTTAAGCTCCGTTCAGGAACGGATGTGGTGGACGTGCTGGTCAGCTGGGGGAACGACTACGGGAACACGGAAAGCAGTGGCAGAGGCTGGTCCGGACGAGCTGGCAGGTGAAAGGGCATATTGGATGCAAAGGGGAGACTGTCGGTGATGGACAATGAGCAGCCGCACCAGGAGCTGGTCAAGTGCGTGGTCGTGGGTGACACAGCAGTTGGAAAGACCAGGCTGATTTGCGCGAGGGCTTGCAACAAGCACGTCTCGCTCTCGCAACTCCTGACAACCCACGTGCCCACCGTCTGGGCCATTGACCAGTATCGAATCTACAAGGATGTCAGTTCCTTACTCTCGCAAATTCACTTTTACTTAGGCTCCTATTTTGATATTATTCTTATATGTCGGCCTCCGATTCTTTCAGGTCCTAGAACGCTCCTGGGAGGTAGTGGATAATGTGAACGTTTCCCTACGTCTCTGGGACACGTTCGGCGATCACGAGAAGGATCGGCGCTTTGCCTATGGCAGGTAAATCGAACTTGCTGGCTTCAAAGCGAGATGAAGAGAGTAAACCATTAATCTTTCGCTAATGATCGCAGGTCTGACGTGGTCCTACTATGCTTTTCCATAACCAACCCAGTGTCCCTGCGCAACTGCAAGGCGATGTGGTACCCGGAAATCCGGCGGTTCTGCCCGCAGACGCCGGTTCTCCTGGTGGGGTGCAAGAATGACCTGCGGTACATGTATCGGGATGAGACCTATTTGAGCTACTTCCGTGATCGCAGTCCTTTTGTAAGGTATAACACCAATCGTCTTATCATTTAAATTTGCTATGGGGCAAATGAGTGGTCTCAGGATCAGTCGAGCTATGCATAAAGTTCTTTTAAATCGGCCGTTGCTTCTTCAACGATGGCCACTTTAGTACTATCGAAGTATTGATTACACATTCCTCGCGAAGTCTCTGCCAACTGGAATCCCTCGCCCGCGCAAATCTGAAGTATCCAGATCGACAGATCTCCGTATAATATTTGTCACTTTTTTCAAAGTCTCCCGTCGCTGGCCCATATCCAAGTAATCACTTCCAGCGGACTTAATTGAACTCTGGCATGCTGGTGACTTGCAGTACTTGAGTTGATTTCTTTCCCAGGGCTACGAGAAAGAGTGATTTGGTGATGCCGGATCAGGCGCGGGCGGTTGCCCGAGAGCTGGGCGTTTGCTATTATGAGACGAGCGTCTTCACCTACTACGGCGTGAACGAGGTCTTCGAGAATTCGATTCGCGCGGCCCTCATAGCGCGCCGTCAGCAGCGCTTCTGGATGACGAATCTGAAGAGGGTCCAGAGGCCTCTGCTTCAGGTACAATTAATACTTGCTTCTTCGATCGAGACTGGCAGACATTTGGAGCTTGAGTGTTAAAGGACACCCTGTGGTATTGGTGCTACAGGCGCCTTTCTGCCCGCCGAAGCCGGACCCGCCGGAAGTGGTCCTTGCCACGAGTACCTACGAAGAGAATATGAAGGCACTCTGGACCAAACCGGTCCATACAGATGTCACTCTGATTGCCGGTAATTGCACATTTTCGGCACATCGGTGCCTACTCGCCGCTGCGTCCCCGGCCTTCCATCGACTCTTATCCATGGAGCTCGTTCATGAGCTGACGCCACGTAGCTCCAGCGAATCTAGCATGGTAAGTTATCACTTTCGTTCTCGTACAATGACACACGTACCATTTGGACAGTGCTCTCGTCTTTTTTTTCTAATCACATGACCATGACCTTTGTTGTAGATGAATAATTTTCAGTTGTTAAAGTTTACAGCACAAAACAGGTCTTTTTATTATTTTGCAAAGGTGAGCACTTTTGGCGAAGCGACCGTTGGTGATTTCAACGACGACACCGAGTGCCTGATTCGAATCGATCAATCGAAGTCCGCAAAGTGAGTTTCGCACGTCAAGTGCATTCGATACCCCCTCATCTGAAACCCCCCGTCCCAAACGGCAAATTGTTTCACGATATCAATGAAAGCTGTGATTTCTGGTACACTATCCCATTGCAACGTATTCCCGAATAAACCGTGTGAGAACGAATTTACAGAGTTTGGGAGCAACTTAAGCGGCGCTCGAGTTTCCAAGTACTGCCTACGTTGGACACCCAAAGAAAGCCGAATGGAGCCACTAGAGAGCTCAATCATCCTGCCTTCCAAAATATTCGCATATGCCAGGTGCTCATTTATTACCAATAATTTATTATTAGATTTGATATCTCAACTAGTTATTTCAATGTGTCACTAACATCAACTTTTACTTAATTGCAGAGTGAGAACAGTATCGGAGTACAGCAGCAAATGACAGTGGTAACACTTTCAAAGTTGGTAACACCGCAGGCGATGCAACAATGCCTGCAGTTCATTTACACGGGCAGCCTGGAGAGACGTTATCACGATCTACAAGTACGTGGCCGACTGAATTTTCATGGAATATGGGTACATTTACTAATCTAGGCATTGTCCCACATAAGACGGGAACAAGTTGGCTCCTCGTCCGGCCGCATAACTTGTTACGCTTTTCGTACGAATTTCTTATATTTCCAATAAATGCAAAAGGGAGTAGCGCTTAGGGAGTAGAGGCTTAGGTCTTTTTCACATTCACTCGCGGTGTTTGAGAGGAGAGTCTATTTGTTACTCGAGCTTTATATAATGGCGCTATGAGAAACAGTGATATATAGCAACTAACGCGGCTCTGTTCTTTCAGACAGCTCCTATCGGGCTTCTACTGGTTAGTACACTGAAATGCGTTTGCCGATTATACATATCAGAACCTCACGAGTGCTCTCAGCGTACATACATGCATACTTGTCACGCGCACCAAATAATCTTCACCACGCACGCATTCAGCTCGAGCGGATAGAGAGTGAGAAGGGGCGAAGAATAGGAGGAGTCATCTAGCATTGAGCGAAAAATCGTTCCATGAACAGCGGCAGTCCTTGTCTATCAAGTTAATTCTCCTCGATGTCATTAGATTATTATTCCGTCATTCAAGCATGCAGTCGTGCAGTCGCTTTCAAAAACAAGTTGATGCTCATCAGTCCAGTCGCGCTAATTCGACCGCAGCTGGCCCTGGCGACTGGCCACTGGCATTGTTAGAGTCCTCAATTATACTTATTTCTCTGCGACTTAAGTCGCGTAATTAGGCCTGGAAGAGAGATCGGTGAAATTTATCATGGCTGCATGTACATATATGCTTCCAACTATGCCCACGAACATTCTTAGAGTTGCCTTCTATGTCAGATTAGAGAATCGGCCTTCGTCCCTCTCGCATCATCCGCTGATACTGTGCGAAAAATATTGACTAATGCTGGAAATCGATCTTGCCCGCAGGAAATCAGACAGGCAGCTGAATTCCTCGAACTCCCGCAGCTGCTTATGGTACTCGGTAGCTTGCAAACGAGGGAGCAGTACATGAACAGCGATCTCAATAATCGGTACAAGCAAGTCGTGAGGCAACGACTCGAGGACATTTGTCTTGAGCAAGGTACGTGTTTCGGCCAGCAATTTTTTGGAAACGGCAAAGGAAAATATGTCACTTAATTGTAAATCCGAATCTAGGCCTTTTCGCGGATGTTACTTTCGAACTCGACGACGGAAGAGTTCCGGCCCACAAAGCCATTCTCACTGCCCGCTGCGATGTAATGAAAGCTATGTTTTCTGGTGATTTTCGCGAGAGCAGTGCGAAAGTTGTAAGTAGTTCGATTCAACCTTACGATATAGTTGTGTGTAATTGATTCCCGAAAGTCTTACTGCATGCCTTTAATCGAAACTACAGATAGTTTTCCCTGGAGTTCGCGAGTACACCTTCCACAAACTGCTCTGCTACCTATACACCGACGAAGTTCCAGCTATTTCCTCGGCGAGATGCTTGAACTTGTTGGAACTGGCGAATCGGCTTTGCCTGCCGCGTTTAGTAAATCTAGTCGAAAGCAGAGTTATCGAGGACTTGGAGCGACTCTCGCAGAACGAGGGGAATGAGGCTGTCGAGAACTGTCTGAGACTACTCGAACCGTGTAAAGTAAGACGGATTTCGTAGGACTCTCTTAGAACACTAATAGAAGCAGCGGATTCATCCGAATCTCAACTATTCCAGCTCCACAATGCTGATCAGCTAGCAGATTGGTGCATGAACCATCTGTGTGTCAACTACAATAAACTGTGCAAAATGTCACCGCGAAGTGTACGGCTGCTTCACCCCGAGAATCAGGAATACTTGAACGAACACCGATGGCCACCAGTATGGTGAGTATACACGCGAAAACGATCCCAATTCCATTAACAGATCAATAGTAAATAAATTAACAATCACCCAGGTATTTAAAAGATTACGACTACTACCAGAAGTGCTTGGCAGAACGCGATCGCGAGAACAAGCCGACTCTGAAGCGAAATCGCAATCAGTCCGGCTGCCTGTGCTTCTCGGGCTCGAATAAAACGCGCAGGGAGAGCTCAGTGAACGGAGGCACCTCGAAGTCGTCAGGATCAAACGATCCCCAAGCGGAACGGCCACTATTCGATGCTTCCATCGAGTCCGGCGAGCCGGTTGTATGACAAGAGTCCAGCGGCTTAAGCCGCTCGGTCAGATTCATTCTGATCCTACCCGTGCTGATGGTCTTCATCTGTACCATTTTTACTATTTTGATACTGCTACAGATTTATACTTAAGGTACGCGTGACACCGGGAGACACCTGGATACACTTGCATGCTAAAGAGTCGGTGAAACTTCAGCCGGCAAACCCCCGTCACATGGCGGTGACACTCTGGGGGATGAAAGACCCGGTTTCCTCTGCGAAATCACGGGAAACTGTGGAATTTGTGGAAAGCGAGATTTTCAGCCTCGGCTATCCAAAGTCTGTCTATGATTTTGGAAGAAAGACGGAGCCACCCGCGGGGCGCGCATTTTCTGAAATGTAACATTGGCACGGGTTATTACGAATGCTTTTCTTCCCGAGAATGCTGTTTGCTCCTGATTACCACCGGATGAACTTTGCCCTCGGTTCACTATTATGCGTCTCGCGCCCGTCGTTTGTACGAACAAGCTGGTGCCTTTCTGTTTGCCAATGTTACATCTGCGACAGAGTGCGCTCCCCGTCGCGCATATTCCTGCATCCGATGCTCCGTGGATTGCTTCGCTTTGGCAACGACTTTTGCAATCAGTTTGGGATCGAGTGAGCTTTGTCGATTGAGCAAGGAGCTGAGCACTTGAAATTCCGTCGCTTGGCGTTTGATTGATATCTAATTTCCGGGCAGTGCGAGCATTTTTTTCTCAAACATTGCCGACCGCGTCTGCCTGATTGCCACTGAACTATATAGTTCAGTGCTGATTGCCGATCGGTTTCGCGTTTAACTGCCGGATATGGACGGTAAAAGGAGAGAAGAAACGCCGAAGTCCGACGGAATATGAATCATAATTTGCAAACTGACACACCTACACAGACACACACACATACGACATTACGACGAAAAGCGATCGTCGTAGCCCTATCGATACGTGTTAGACTGAAGAAATCGAGCAATAGCTTTAGCATATAGTGCGTATGCAAGAGAGTAAACCTATGGTTTAAGGCGTATGCTGCGTTAAGAATGGGTGTCATACGATTTAAGGATTTTTACTCCACTTGAAGAGGTAAGAGATTCAGCAGCGAGCCCTAACACTCCTTCTAACGAGACACCCTGCCACCGAGATGAAACGGGATTACGATTCTCTCGCGTGCAAGGATACGTTTGTACTGTTTTCTAATGATCTAAATAAGCGCAATGTCTTTTTAAAGAACTAGCCACTACCCCGTTAAGTGGGGGAGCACGAGGGCGAGAACCGCGGGTAACAGTTCGGTGAAAAGGCAAATGTAACAACATATCGTTCACGGTAATGGCTGATGGCTGTCGCTGATAAAAGGTCGATTACTGAGACATCAGTAGGACATAACACTAGGCAACGTGCGAATTATATTTGTAACCGGTCTACGTCTAACGTACGCGTAATTTAATTAGTAGCACATAAGAGGAAGCTTCTCCCAGCGCATGTATTTTCGTATGCGTACCATGCCAGATAATCCACACGCTCTTTCCACACGCAGACCTACACACATACCCAACTTTGGCGGCCTGTACTTCGCAAGTGCACGGTGCTGACAAGGGCACGCGATGGGAAGCGTAATCCCGTCAATACAAGGGCCATTTATGGACTAATAAGTGATACTTTAGTAAGTCGATGTTACGAGGCGTCAAATGGTTTGATACTCATTAGGCCATCAGCGGTCATTCGCGCGACTTCCAGCCAGTTCATTATATTTTATCGGCGTCGGCGGAAAAAATTTACTTGGTTGAGAAAACGATAAGTAGTATGAGCAAGCGAGAGAGAGAGAGAGAGAGAGAGAGAGAGCAAGTGTGAAAGTGGCAATGTTTAACTAGCAAGAACGAATTAAGTCCAAGTGAGAAATATATTTTAGCTTCGTGTACACTCATTTACGTGGGACAGACAGGTCAAGTACATCACATGCACACACACATACACACCGGAAGGTGTGTTACTGCCCGACTTATAGAACAATTGTACGAAGGGAAGATGCTTGTACTAAACAGGCAGACAAGAATATGGATCGCCATCCCCGTGTGGCGAGTCCTTCGGCGAGTGTGCGATTAAGAGCGAACTTGTCCCACTTGTACGCTACGTCAATTTCGATGTCAATGTTTGTCCTTCGTCGCTCGTATAAGCGTATATTTTATACTGATATCGGTAATACATTAGGGTTAAGAAACTTATAAGCGGAGTGGCTCATCCAGCGCATTTAATGTATGCACGCGTTCCCGGTTGATGGTCGTGATTAGAGCCGGCGTTCGAAATCAGGCATCGTCGATAAGTAGAAGATTAATGGAGTGGCGGGGTTTCAAAGGTACTACTGTCACCGACGTTATCGTAGCCCTCCATTGCGAATGAAAGGGCCGGTAGTTGGAAGAATGGAGTTCCGCGTTTCACTATTGAGAGGATATTCCTCCAAGCATGAAGGATAGTATTTTTTTAAACTTCGGATTGTATTTTTGGATCACCGGGGAAGGAGCAGTTCGGGGCTGCCCTTTGGCCAAGACTTGCGAGTAGTATAAGATGTATCGTCTAACATGAAGGATAATATTAATTCTCTTTAATCCACGCGCTATGCCAGTTCTCTCAGGCTTCCCACCGAGACACGCGCGATACTTAACTCCAAGTTTAAAAACGCGCCGTGGCGAAAATTCTTCTGACGGCGTATTTTTCCTTTTCCTCCCTGTATGTCGATGCCTGCGTTGTGCGGTCTTCGGAACATGTCTGGGAATCAATCACACACCGTCTCGCGCGTCTTGATTGCCGGCGTCATACATATAATTCTCCCTCACAAATATTCGCAGCTGATCACTCACGCGACACTTTCACAGCTTAGATGCGATAATACTCGGCGAATCGGCATGTGATTGCGATCAAGCGAGTTTTTGGATAAAACACGGACTTTCAAGTCCTCTAGTATGGCGTCACCGATTACAGCGACATCAGCGGTGCCGAGTTTGGTTTTGCGCGCCAATTACGAATCACAAGTGCAGAGCGCGTGTATTTGAATTAATGGTAGGCGAGATACTCTTTGACAAGTATACACGTTTATCATTGATTTGCGTAAGTGTATTGTATATATCTCGTATATGCATGATGCTTGGAGAAGTATAATTTTTCACGATTTAATAATCTATTTTCAAGTATGTACGAGTATAAATAAGCATTCTAGCCAGGCGTAAAAGGCATATTCAGGATCGATAAAGGACATTGCGTTTCTTACCTTATTTCGAAAATGGAACATTAATCGAAAGCAGCATAGAGACTGCTGGTAGTTGAGTGCAGCCGGAGAATGTTCCTCTGACAGAAAGAAGTCCAAGTTTCCTTGCTTAGATTAACAGTGAATGATTGAAGCATTGCCGTGCGGTTTACGGTGTTTCTAGATGTATGCGATTCTTTTCTATCTTCTTTTTTACATATCATATCAACGCGCTTTGAGCAGTCCAAATGATACTATTCACTCTTCTGTTTTGGAATTGTGAGCTACGTTCCATTAGGTGATTGCGAGATACACGGATATTTTTAAATAATGAGAAGGCAGTATCTAAGGATAAAGATGATGGAGTTTAATATTAATATATCAAGCTTCGTATATTTTTCCAGCCATATTTCGTAATCAAAGAGTTGTCAAGTATCCTCGGAAATGGAAGGTTCCAAGAATTCAATTGAAATATTGTCATTAGAAGATTCGAAAGATACCTTTTGCTACACCTAACATCATTCTGACGCACATCTAATGTAATTCCGAGTGTTCTTGAGAATGGGTCCGATTGGTGTGAAACAATTTCTGGTGTGAGTGTATGGGGAGAATTTCCTAATAAATCATGTGCATTCATGATAGTCGTTCTGGTATTGATGAATATAATTCTTTAATTTTTCCATATCGAAAAAGACTGTATAAAAAGTACTTATTGTACAGTATTTTGTTTGTAGTTTTGTTGCAATATCCTTTAAAATCATGGAAGTAGAAAACTCTAACATTGATGATACACTTCATTTGTGTGTACTGGCGGAAGGATACTGATTCTTTTTTCTATATACAAGATATGCAAATATATGATCTATAAAGGCGTTGAGAGTGTTTGCATTGCTGATTTAACTTCGTCATATATATCTTTGTATTCTTCGTGTTCCTTTATAAGTACCATGAGGCTTCCTCTCTTTACACCCATAGCTGTGCCAATATCTTGCCTGGATGGTGTGTAACAGTACGGAATACTCTTATCCTCACACACAACTGGCAAGTGGCACATTATTTCTACAGGGAATACATCCCCAGCAAATACAACCAATCTGTAAGGAAGATGGTTTAAAGCAGTGTTCTATATATATGGCTGAACTAGCTTGAATCAATTATATGCTTACCCTGTTTCACCTTTTCGTAGGTGTTTCTGAACATCTTTCAATCCATTTCTGAGGTATGTTTTATGCTTTGATGCTGAAATTACCATTCAATCAGTAGTGCACTTATAATAGACAAATTTTAGCCAAGAATAACGATTAATACCTTTCTTTATGCATTTGTATATCTTTTTGGTTAGTTTTTTTGGAGCCATGGGTTGAGCTATCGTGTTAACGTATTTCAATTTCTCTTCATACGTTCCTTCACCCTCGGTTTCCTTCACGCTCTCGTCGAGCTCCATCTTAATCGAAACGTCTGCCATTCTTTTGATCAAGAACTATTCTGATTTTCACTCAAAACTATTTCCACACGCGTACACGTGTTTACGCGTTACAATTTCGAGGTTTGATTTGTGACAATAGAAATGTTCACGAGAAAGGTAGTACAGCGCCGCCCGCGGGATACAGATTCTAGATTAGAAACTTCTCGGAAAATGGTATGCTGCGTCTATTATCTGCGTTATCTGTGAAGTTGGCTTGTATGGACATATTTTCTCTTCCACATGCTGACATGCCTATCTAGAGATATTCGTATTTTCCGGAAGATATCCGATGAGGATTCAATCTATAGCTTTGAAATCCTTTTTTGCAGGGATCGTAATTATCGATCGATCCCGATAACTTTTTGTTTACTGCAAAGTGGATATAATTAATAGCTTATGTTACATAGGAGCATCCAGTACTACATCGTGTGAAGAACTATAGTTAAAACTACAATATTATTGAACAGGCAACCGTTTCAAACCGATTCGCAGTTATACTGCAGCCATCTTTATTCCAGTTCAAGCGAGAGTTTATATAAAGGCGGCGAATATCTCCGAATTTGAATGAATAGAAAGAATAAATTATTTAATCAAATGGTGATGAATCTTATCGAGACCGCGCGTTTATGTAAATATAATTATATATAATTTCTGCATTGAAATAGTACATGTATTTATATAAAGTTGTGCTGATTCTTATATAATTTATATTGTTTTAATGGTTTTGGGGATTCCTACCAAGATTATATCCTATATCATTTTTAATATTTTTCAAGCACCCGCGAAAACATTGTCAAAAGACAATGTGCCAGCCGCATGTGTAAAAAATAATAATAAATTACATATTGAAACAATTTGCACATCGAAAAAGTATAATAAAAACATCCCGCTGTTTAAGTAACCCGAGGATTACTTACCGTAAAACTGTATATTAAAGTGTCCATGCACTCGATTTCCCCCGGGCTGCATTGGTGGTATATGCGGTTGCGGGGGCACACGACTTTGTTGTATGGATGCAGTTGTTGCATGTCAAACACGATGTCAACGCGAAGATGGCGTTGGCCCGTGTGTTGTGTCAGGTGTTTAAAATTTATTTAAACCCCATCGTAGTCTGACACAGAGTGACATTGCTCGTGGTCGTAGTGGCTGATCCCATTTCACAGTCAGTTTCCATCCGATTGAGGATCGTCGATCGGAATAGCCGAAGGAAATAGGCAGAGTCGGACAGAAAGCGTCCGTCAATAGTGGTCAATAGTGTAGTAGTAGTAGTAGTAGAAACGCGTGCTATCTTTCGCAAGTGGCATCCTATGCTTAACCTGGGTTCACCCTCGATCTCGAGCACCAGTTTGTTTTAAACCCCAAAGAGTCTTGTGTGGCTGACGTTCCCTTTACGGGAGCCACCACGACAGAAGGGTTAGTCGTGTCCATCGGGCAAACTGGCCAATCATCGGAGTAATCTCGATTGACAGAATTTGGCTCCGAATACTCGTCGACGAGCTAGATCCGTGCGATCACCCCTTGAATAACGATTCACGGGGCTCGCGGACGGTCTACAGGGTAGCGCATTCCCTTTACTTGAATGCGGGTACAATTCCTGCCACGGTAAAATGCCAAAAATAAGAAGCAGTTCAGGCGCGAACTGCCACTGGTTACAGCAGCGAGAACTTGGTACAACATTTCCCCTGGGCCATGCAGACAAGTTCTACAAAAACCTCTACTCTTCCATAAAGCCTGTCACTTCTTGGGATCACACGGACAACTTATCCGCAGCCACTCATGGTGGTGTTTTCAATTTGGAGTTCTCTCCAGATGGGTAGGCACATTTAACTTTCTGCCACTGAAATGCAGAGAACATACATTTTTGTGACCCTGTTCTTATTGCCTGCGATTTCCTGGATTGCAGATCACTTCTGTTGGCAGCATGTGAGAAAAAAAGTATTCTCATGTTTGATCCATTGCGCAGAAGACTTGTCCATGCAATTGATAATGCCCACAATGACTGTGTTAATTGTGTCAGGTTTGTTTGTGTTTACATATATGTTGCAAGTACTGAGGAATATCAGATGTGAAACACTTGTAAAATCTTTGTGTCAATAGATTCTTGGATCAACGTATGTTTGCCACATGTTCCGATGACAGTACAGTAGCATTATGGGATGCTAGGAACTTGAGGCAACGAATAAGAACACTTCAAGGACACTCAAATTGGGTTAAAAATATAGAGTATAGTCCTAGAGATAGTTTGTTACTTACTAGTGGATTTGACGGCAGCATATATACTTGGGATATTAATAAGTAATTTGAGATTTTAATACTGCTTGTGATCTACTTATATCTCTATTAGCCCAAGTTAATTCATGGAATTGTTACAGTTTCACAGAAAACAGTATCCTATACACACGTGTATTTCATACAAATGGACTTATGCGTACCAGACTTAGTCCAGATGCCAGTAAAATGTTAATAAGTACCACTTCTGGCTACCTCATTATCATACATAATCTTAAACTAAGTACGTTAAACCATGATCTAGCAGGGTTTAAGGTATGTATATCTCATCTGCCAAATATAATTTAAGATATTGTTTAAATGGATGTTTTCATGGATAGTAATATGATTTCTTTGATTTCAGCCAAACATGTACAGATTGATGCAATCCTCGCAAACTACAATACCAAATGTTGTTAGCTTCACACACTTATTCTCGCATAGCCGCACACGTAACAGAGTTGAGTTTCTCACTGACTTTCCGGCTGGTGATGATGCTGAGATTATATCCAGTCTTCAGGTACACCCCCAGGGATGGTGTGCATTGTCTAGGAATGTTAGTAATGGTGAAAAATCCGAGGTAGGTTTTGCTGTTGCTTACAAATAAGTGAACTGTGGATGCAACATCTAGTTTAGATCTTCAATTGGTATCAATTCTGTCTTTTCAGTGGACTTGTATTCATGATATACAAGAGCGGGATTCATCAAGTGTGGCAGATCAGATAAGAGATGGGGAAGAGTCCAGGCCTCAGATTAGTGAAATGACTATAGAGGAATTCGAGTTCTTCCAACAGCCCCAACCATCCAGGGAGGGTGTAACTACCCCGTTTGTCACCGAGAGTACAAACGCGGCGAGAGAAAGTCAGCCGGATACACAATCCAATTCTTTTCCCTCATCAGATCCATCTCAACCATCAAGAGCTTTAACC
Source organism: Crossocerus cetratus (assembly GCA_963675795.1). NCBI lineage: Eukaryota > Metazoa > Arthropoda > Insecta > Hymenoptera > Crabronidae > Crossocerus > Crossocerus cetratus. Next base: position 13,750,873 of record OY776666.1, on the reverse strand, counting down.
GAGACCAGATTTCAGCGGAGATTACAGCGGCGCAGATTACGGAGATTACGTTTTCAGCGACCTGAAGAAATAGTATTGTTCAGAGCAGGTAGAAACCGATTTATGGATGGTGGCGAGACCAACGAAAATACCGATGACGAATCTGGTGATCGAGACCGGGATGGAGATGAGGGCTATCGACGAGAGGCAGGGGAAGAGTATCGACGAAGGCCGTACGTACCAATAAGGGAACGATTAGCAGAGCAGGAACACCTACGAAGAGCGTACATATCACTGAGAGACCCAGAAGCATCGCAAGATTATCGATCACCAAGATATGTTCCATTCCGGGATCCTGATATGATCGACAACTATTCTGCTGATAACATCGAATTACCACCAAGCACTATCGACGTATGGGAAGCGCATGTTGCAATGTGGCAAGCTAGAAGAGAACGGGAATTGTCGTTTTCTCTGCCGACAGAGCGAAGTAGGGCGTCCCACACTGTCGTAATTATAGGTGACACGGCTAGAGTGCAAGGGCAAAACCGACAGGGTCAGGAAACTATGTATGCTATACCTAGAAATCACAATATTCACCAGAACGTACCTCGGTTGACGCATTATATTGAGGAGCCCAATGTAGGCTCAGGATACATCAAGGAGTTATGTTTCTCTGCCGATGGTAGATTAATATGTTCCCCCTTCGGATATGGTGTTCGGTTACTAGCATTTTCCAACGACTGTTCTGAGCTGTCGAATTGTGTTCCTTCTGCCAATAAGTCCGTGCAGTTGCACGAGTTAGCAACTAACGTTAGTCATTCCGGCATTGTAGTTAGTACAAAATTCTCTCCAAGGCATTGTTTGCTTGTGTCAGGTTGCCTCAGTGGAAAAATCGTTTGGCATCAGCCAGTGGTTTAGTGAAATCAATTGCAACCTTGCAGTATCGCATCTGCGCTTGCTACTAAAACTTCGCACTCTTTGATATAGGCCTTACATTTGTTTGGCCTGTCTTTAATGCCATGGAACAGTTGCGTATGATCTCCTTTCTCGTCGTATTTTTTTCAACATAACAGTTGCACTGGTACTTCAAGAAAATATCATCTTGCTCTTACCGTGGTCTTTCAGACCGATTTTGTTGGTCGAAAATCGATCGGTCTTCACTATAGGGTTCGGAAGAGACACAGAAATCGAAACGAAAAAGTATTCTACCAAGCGCTTTGAGATTCTGTCATAATGATGTCAATGTTCCTTTAAGGATTCCTGACCAAAAACATTATATGCCATTCTTAAAATCTGAATTTAATTTATATATGAATTTACTGTTAACATTTGTAATTGTATACATCGATAAAAAGCCTTTTCGATAGATCGCCATGGCAGCTTATTTCACTCATTTACTTTTGTGGAACCTTTTAGGAGCAGGCATTAGTACAATCATGTTTTGTAGACATTCTGCATACGAAATTGCAATACCCTTTGGTTATTAGTCACAAGTGCTACATAGATGGGGGGGTATTCAATAGAGCGGAATTTCATATAAGGTATTTCATAGCTGAAAATAACGTTTTTTTATCTGGCATACAATTGGCCTGGAGGGGAGTGTGTATTGTACCTAATATACGGTGATAGATTGAGTAATACCTTGCGGCAATTTTCCGCAGAGAATTTCTACCGGTTAGCGTATGAGACACGTTCGAACTGGTAATTTGTACTATAATACGAAACTAAAGCATCTCTGTGAACGGGACTGCGCCAAGCCAGAAATGGGTAATAGACCAAAGGCTCTACTTAGAGTTCGCAATTACCGAACACCACTTGCGAATGAACGGAGTAGACGGGTGGTAAAGTTGTTGTATCATAGAATGAACCTCGCTGACGATCGTTCCCCCGGCGTATCGTTAGTTATACGGTGTATGTACAATAAGTGTTAAATGTATTGTTATCTGAATACATAATCCGTCATAGTTGTAAGGGCTACGTGCCACGCTAAACCAATGTACCAGTCGAACAAAGCTAGCTTAGGCCAATTCTTTCTCCTTCGTTCTGTCACAGAATTCACCGAACAAAGCTCGCATTGAACCAATCAATAGAAAATTGACAATTGAATGAATCAGGAATGGCTGGGAAGCTGCCCCACATACGATCAATTTAATCTAAGTTTGGCAGATAAATAACAGTTTTAAAGTTCGGCATTTTCACCCCTTCAAATTTAAGCTCGAAAACATATTAGTTGCCTCTCTGGTGCAGGTATGGGATGTTACCTGTGTTTGCTAAGCTACCTGGGCTATTTGATTTGTATCTTACGAAACAGGGGGAAAAATTCTGTAACATATGTACATACGTCGTCCACCTACATATATTAGAAGACACAGTGATCTTCGCTATCGCACTGTGCATTACATATACATAGGCATACATATTTTTAAGGATTTTGGACATGTAAATTGCGCTTTTGGTAATGGATGTCTTTCTTATTGATCGCACTCTTTTCGACTGGAGTTCTACCACTGAGTGTGACAATCGGAAATCGTCTTCATGAGGTATATATTTTTGTGGTAACTCGATGCTAAAGACCGTGGAACTACTACTCTAAAAGCTAGGTATGAATTACGATCGCATAAAATCTCATCTACCCAGAAACCAGCAATAAGTTCTTTTATTTTCCCGAAGTATATATGACAAGCAGGGGGAAGTCACTTATGTACGTGTGTACTTAAAATGCCTAATCAAATCCAGAGCTTGAGTCAAATAGCAAATGTGAAAGGGACTGAGTGTTGGAGCCGATTTCTTTCGAATGTTGACGCCAATTGATATAGTTTATCTGCAGTGTATTGTATATTGCTCCCGAGCGAAGAAAAACCTGGTAATTTGACTCAAGCCCCCCCGCGTCAGAGGAGCTCAAAAACTCTCCAGACAGTGTAATGGGTCGGGAAAAGAAGCCTCGGCGATCGCGTCGGTTGACGCTTGCGCTTTCAACTACTTGGCGTCGAGACTCTACCGAGTCTCCTGATTTCTCTCAGTCTGGCGGGGGGCAGCCGCATACTATATTACTAGAATCGTGTACAACAATAGTTGGTGTGCTGGTTCTTTTGTAAGATTTCTTTGTTTTTCTGTCGATACAATAAAATATTGCTTAACGTACGTACCTATGGTTCTAATCTCCGTTTATATTAACTGTTCGTATATCCGTAGGTCAGGTAGATACATCCAATACACGACTCCATACCATTTTAGCACGTTTATTAACAATGAACTTATTTACAATTGTATCCTTAAAACTCAACAAAATCCTGTCGCACGGTGCATAATAACCAAAATATACATTCCGCATCAATTACTTCAGGCCGAGCTTGAAAGTTCCGTGATATTAATTGCGCCTGTCGGATAATTCACAATATTTCATTATAGCACAGCTGTTAAGAGTAATCGGTTAAGAGTAATCAATGATACATCCATTATATGGATGCGTGGAAGTCGCTAGAAAGTAATGGCCGGTTTTAATCTAAATATTAAAGTGAAAGGAGGCCTTCTCAGCAGCGGACCTTAATTGATAACGGGATATGTGTCAGTATGAAGAGCCAGTATTCCATGGTTAGTGATATGCCTTCCCCCGTGTTATCCACCTTTCGTTATTGAGACTGTCCGGTGTCCCCCTTATTACCAGACGCACTTGCTCCAGCAATCGATCGTAATCAATAGCGGCAGCGCTTAATTAACAGTTATTACGCTGCACGCGCGCTTCCGCAATTAGCGCAGCCGGATCGGTTATAATCAGCTGTCGTGTTCTATGCTCGAGATTCCTTTCAAGTTATCTAATGCGGAAGGGTGAGATCGCGATCGATGGGGCGGCGTGTGTCGGGCGTTCATCGCGATTGACGGCCACTGACTATTGCGAACGTAAACCACAACATAAATAATGCTTTAAGATCGATGTACACGAATCCTTTACACGCCAGTGTCGCATTCCCTTGACTTCGTGATTATCGGCTCGCTCTCAATGATGACCATCATCGCCCGATTGCGTTCTCACTCCGAGTATCTGGGACGATAGTGTTCGTCACTGACATCACTGGGAATCATGGAACCATGAGGGTGCGGCACTAAAGTGTCCCAAATATGTGTAAAAGAACCTTTGACGGATAAATTAACGCGATCACTGGTAGTTGCCTCGCAGCTCGCAAGCGCGCGCTTGGAGTCTGATTGCCTTCCTAGATGATGTAGTAGCAAACTATGGTGAGAAAGATGTACCCGATGTTAGAAAGGATCGTTTCTCCGGCGCTAGCTATCGTCGAGACCTCCCGCAAATGATCGCCTTCGGGCTGATGGAAATCAATGCTGGAGGTGTTCTTTTGGCCATGTTGGGTGTCTGCGATGTGACCTTCATGCGCTGATCTCTTCGACCGTCCTACCAGGATTAATTTCGTATTCTTCTTCAGCTGCGGCTCAGGAAGGGAAAGGTCGATGTTCGGTTGACGGCGTTTAGTATGCTCGGGTGCGGTGTCGGGGCGAAGGTCTCCGGGAATGGGTGGTGGCAGTTCCCCCTTGAATTTCCCGAACTGTGGTGTCCTGCTAAGAATAGCCGAGGACAATCCACCTCTCGAGTGCTCCTCGATTCCAGTGATGGATCTCGCTAGGCTGGAATCCTTCAGTTTCTTGCCATCGAAGGTGATGAGGACGCCCGAGGATGGATTCGGCAGTTCCTCCAGTCTCGTGGTGGCCACCGGTGGCAAGTAATACGATTCAACCCTGTCTGCCGCCGCCATCTCCATATCGTCGATCTCATCGAGCTGCTGTTTCGAGTTCCTCGTCTTCTTCTTCAACTTCTTGGCAGCGTCGGCCACTGGTGGCGAGGGGATGAATACCGGTTCGAAATTGTCCTTCGATCGGTATTCCGGATTGGCTTTAACATTCTGCGGCCCTGTACCCTCGAGCATTCTCTTCTGTGCTACATCAAAAGGGCCTTCTCTTACAATCGGCCTGAAGCCGCCCTCGATTACGATTGAGCTTGGATCGAAGCCGGTGTTGCGTGCGGGTTTCAGCATCCCCAGGATACTCTCGGGCAGGTCCACCGCCACTTGGGAGACCTTCGCCTCGAGTTTCGATCGCGCTTTCGGCGAGTCGAGTTTCATCATCAGCTTTGTGATCTGATTGCCGTTCGCGTGGGCGTGTTTCTCGGGCGCGACTCTGTAAGTGGACGAAGGCAGCCGGAAGACGGCCTTCTTCCTCTCGATGAAGATGGGTCTCGGGGCGTGGGAGAGGGTGGAGGAGGGCATCGAGTGAGGGTGGCTCTGTAACATCGGACGACGCATCAGCACCGACGGCTGCGACGGTGGCGGTGCTCTCTTGATGATCATCAGTTGGGTCCCCCTTTGCTCCGGCTGATGATGGTGATGATGGTGATGATGAAGCGGATGGTGATAGGTGTAATGGTAATTGCTCGCGTAATGCTGCGGCAGCCTGGAATACAGTATCGGGCCGGCACTGCCCACAGCGGTGTAAGTGTATTTCGCCGGGTGGCTCAGAGGACGTGGGCCATCTGGAACGAGGTTAGACAATTGCTGGTTAGAAGGATGCTGGCCACCCTGGTCCTGCACCTCCGTGGCGGTCTGCTTGCCGCCGGGGTACGAGGCGCTCCTGGTAGCACCGGCGACCGTTTGATCGCGATATGTCGAAGAAGCGCTCGCATGATGCTTGTACTGGCTGCGGTGATGGCTCGCCCCGCCATACGGCCCCCTCGGCCCATATGCCTCCTCGTATGATGATGAGGATGATGATGAGGACGGCGGTGATTGCAAGCGCTCGAAATGATTGCTATTAGCGTTCGTTAGTAGTGGCATGTGTGGCTGCGTGCTTAGCTTGCCGGGGTTAGTCGCCGTATGACCCGCCGGATAACGAGGCCCGGCGGCCTCACGATCAGGATGATGAAGATGCTGCTGAAGGAACTCCGCTGATGGCGTTACCTTGCTCAACACCGCAATGCCCTCGCTACTTTCCAGGCCGCCCTTAGCACCCTTCGTCTCGCGACCTTCCGGTAACGCGTATACCTCGTGATTCTCGCTGGCCGCACCAGCGCTGGTCGTGCCACAACTGTCCAGCACGTTGATCTTCCAGCCCAGGTATCGATGGGTGTAGCACTGAAAGAGTCATGGTTAGAGCTTGTGGTATCATGGATCACCCGAGTTATCTGTGTTTTGTCTTCTGTATGTTGTACGAGGATGTCTCGGACCGATTGCCTTACCTGATAGTACACGGTGTCGGGCGTATCGTCATCCGGCGTCCAATACACTACTCCGGGTTCGCCGTCCTCGCATACTAGACTCAAAGTGCGTTGATAGGCACCGAAAGAGGTAAATTCGTCCGACGAGGGTCCTTCCGGATCGGGCGTCCAATTACAGAGACGTCCAGTTCCGGTTGGTACCAGGACTCCCCGTTGCCGGCGAACACCAGCGAATATCCTCACTTTCTACTCAAACGATTAACCACGGCGAATTAATATGAGCCTCTCTGCAGGCTTGATATGTGTTTGGTGTATGGGATTGATTTGTGGATTGCTTACGGCTTTTTCCTCGGGTGTTTTGTGCTGATAGCCACCGATAGGGTCGTCGGTGATGTAGAAGGGATGATAAAGCGCTGGTGTGTCGGCATTGTGACCACCTTCCGTCACGAACCTGTACTTCTTGCCTCGCACCACGTTAATTTCCGGTATCAGCAGACCGTTTATGTACCATGAGATTCCCCAGCCGACGTGTCCTGCGGGAAACATTAAGGATTCCTAAGCACAGAAGCAACTAAATACTGAATTCCCCGTGATAACGAAATTCAGATATTTGTATCTAGAAATGTATGGAAGTTTTAATGTAGCTGTGAACATTTGTGTAAACTGCAAACCTGTGATAGCAGGGTAGCCGTGTTTTCCACCAGTCGGCCCCAGTTGTGCGTAGAAGGTACCATCATCTGGCTCGAAGCACTCGATCGGAGGAATCACCCAAGCGTCTTTTTGAGATGCTGGGGCAGGAGTAGCAGGAAGACGTTGCGGTCTTCTAGTAGTAACGGTCACTTCCTATTCACATAATTATTAATGACAGATGTTTTTGATAAAGATCAGAGATACTGAAAACGGGCATTAAAAATGCATCGGGACCATTTCTACTTTTTTCTATGTCAGGGAAAGAAGTAACATACGTAAATGAGATGCATTCGCCGATTCCGGGATCAGATAGGTATCGATCACTAACCTGATTGCTGCTATCGTTTGCATCGGTGTCGGATTCGGTAGTGTACTTTTGTGATTGGTCTTGCTCCGGCATCGGGCAGTTCCAGGCTGGGGGCCTGCCGAACTCGATAAATCGGTCGGTCTTGAGGTAGTCGCTGTGAAAGCTGACTTCTAATCTCTCATTGAGCGGACCGATGGCCCAGACGATCGGCTGGCTGATGTTAGTCAGAATCGGTCGATCCAATTCATCACTGGCTCTTAATGGACGCTGATATGTAACGATACTGTAGCCGTTCACCAATGCGGCGTTTAGCAAGCGGACTGAATTGGTGTTATCCTGAAAGAGGAGCCAATTAGATTATTAATGACCCATTGGGACCAGTTGTAAAGTGTCGAAAACAATGTGAGGAGTTTCTTACTTGTACTTTCGTGTCTGGACAGCTGCCTCGGCCGCCGGAGCATTGAGACTTCGCATCGAGAATGTAATCGACTGCGTACCCCTGTAAAGTGTGCTTGTCGACCCAAGCTACTACTACGTCTGCTCCTATCATTAAACTTCTCTCCGGATAGGCTGATATACCGAAGGACATGTACTGGTTGTCCTCTGTTGAAAAGACGTCACGAATCAGTGACAATCGTATTTATCGAGACTTTAGCTTTCGTCGAGTACGCGATTTTGTGGAAGCGAAATCAAGTATATTGGGGAGAATATCTCCCAATGTCCAAACTACCGGTGCTACCCTGTCAATTGCAACGGACGATCGCGCGAATGCGAAAGTCAGCATCGTCAGTCACGTGTTAGCGCGCGATCATTCCCCAGCAATTCGTGGGGAGTAGATTCGGCGTGTCAGTATCCCGGAAGCGCGTGCGTTTTATACTTTTGCCCGACAAGACAACATAGCGCTCCGATGTGAACCGCTCCAAGCGAGCGCGTATTAATTTTAACATGCTGCTCGTCCTGCGAATTTTATTTCCGCAATATGCCTGCGCCTATTGTTCCCGCGCTGGCGTGATTCGTAATTCAGCGTGGGTTCAGGCAACAGAGAGAAAGGGAGAGCGAAAGAGAGCCGGCGCTTGCGTTTCAAGTGCGTTAATTAGACTGTGAAATACAGTTTGTATTTTCTTTCAATGGAAGAACGATTTGATCGGTTCGGTGTGAGGGATGTGAACAGGCGCCCTTTTACCGGACTCATATCTCTTCCTTTTTCTCTTTACATGTACTCCCGCACGAATAAACGTGTCCGTCCGTTACACGGGACGCTCTGTCTTCGCCACACGACGTCCTCACTAATTGCACGCCACTACGGTTTATCGACAAATTTTTCTCTCTTTTGCCAGGCCGACACTGCGACAGCTTTCTGGCCGAATTAATAGTCGCATTCATGCGCTCGTACATCTTCCCACCCAAACACTGCCTATGGGCGGTATCACTCTGGAATTGCTGGGTACAAATTACCCGTAGTAGATTTAGGGATGTGATCTCTCGGTTTGAATTTGTTTGGAAATTGACGATTGGAGCAGTGGCGCCAACGATTTCACCACATAAGAACCTTATCGGATCCGACGTAAATGTTGAAATGTATCATATTGGACAAATTCAATTGTCGCCTTTATGACAAGAAACTTATAAAAACAAATTATGGTATCACTAAATCTTCAAACGCGAATTATTGGATCAGCAAAAACTCTTCGAGTCATCAGGATTTTGTGCACATGGTTTGCTTTTCTATATCATCGTTCAAATGGAAGTCATTCCAAACGAGCATGGAAACTCTATACAACTTCACATTTTAAATAAAAACCTTCCAATATGCTAGATAAAACTGGCCAAAGGCCGGGTTTAATTAAAAGCGAGAGCACAAAATGGCATACAAAGTAGAGCGAAAATACGAGCAGTCGATACTGTCCAGCGAGAGGAGAGTGTCAATTAAAACTTCGTTTGAGGCTGGATAGGATAGGTGGCTCGTGTATTCAGGAAGTTTTCGATAAATGCGACAGGGCGCGCTTTCGCCCTTTGTGAAATGGAGACGCGGCCTGGAAATACACGTGTACATAGGTATAGACGCTGACGTGTATACTTACCAAGCTTTCCTACGAGTTGGACGACTATGCTGTCTCCGGCTACGGCCCATCGCACCTCGAAAGCCAGGTTGTCCTCGAGGACTTCGCAGTTCAGTTTTGACTGCAATCAGACAAGAAGGCGCGTGCTGGTAACATTTGTACAGGCAACAGTTGGCGTTGTCGGTACATTTTAGAACTGAAGTTCCACAGTACGAGCACAAATTGATTTCGAAATAATTGGAATTAATTGAAACGAAGAAAACTCATTATATAATGAAGGGATTCCGTAAATCATTAGTGAATAATTAATTCTGGGATTTCTGTGGCAGTCATTGAAAACAAGCAGAATTATTTATACTAATTAGAGCTATAGCTATGACACAACTCCTTAATAGAATTCAATTTCCGAGGGAAAGAATCAGACCGGCGATGTAGAATTTCGAACGACTTCCTTACTCGCCTTTGAATCGTTCGGAAAATGAAGTGAAGTCGCTGAGGAAACTAACTGGAATGTGTAAACTTAGAGTTTCAAGGGTACGTATATTTATTTGTATTAATCTCTGGTACAAACATATAAAATTGGTACAAAAATACTACTCAGTGCGACTGTGTGCGCTCAAAACGAGGACTACATGGGTACGCATATATGATTAGAGATGCATTAGTTGCTCGGCGCTTGGAGGAAATGAAAGAGAGGAAAAAGAGAGAAAGAGAGACGTGGAAGGGAAAGGAGAGGAGAGTGGACTGGCCTGGAGAAAAGGATCGCGCCGCCTTCGTGTGTGGCGAAGCAAATAGCGTCCGTCTCTTAGGATATTGCGCGCGTTATCTCTCAGTGGGAGCTGAAGAAAAACACGGAAATAGGAGGAAAGGGAAAGGGTGAGAGACAGAAGTAAAAAGAAAAGAATAATTAACCCTTGTATCACAGTCAAAAGCATTGTTTACCGCGCGTTGCCTTTCTCTACGCCGCGAAAAGCGCTTCGCCTGTCGAAGCGCCGACTCGACACTTTCCGTTGCCCTTCAGCATTGACACAAGCCACAAACAATCTGTATGCAAGTTGCAATTGTCGAATCTTATTTTACGTGAGTAATTAACATCCACATGAATTCTGGAGAATTTTTGATACTTTCCCGATAGCTTCACGGCTGTTTCGGATCGATCTGAATCCTATAATTTTCTTAATTGGTCGCGAACTTAGTTGGTCGCACGCGACTAGTTTCGCATCTGCAGCAAACCTTTCTTTACACTCAAATTCAACTCGTCGCGAAGTTCCCACCACGTGGCCGGAAAAAACCAAGCTGACGCGTAATTCGTCCCGGGATTCGCGAACGGGGAGGGTGAGTGGCGGTGCGTTCGGAAAAGTTGCGAGACTTATTATCAGAGAGGGGGGAAACGCTCGGGGATTCTGCGGCAGACGCATTCTACATAAATAGGCGGAAATACGCTTTTAAGGCCGGTGGGTGGAGCGCACGCCTAAGCCGGCGGTGCGAGCTTTAAAGCCCCGCGTCCTTTCGAAGTATGAAAGCCCCGTAATTCAGTGATCGAGGATACACACGCGTGCAGCGGAGTACGTGTGCAGGCGTGTGTACGTGTAGTAATCGAGCGGGTGCGCAGATGAGCCGAGAGACAAACCGATATCCAGGCGTCACCAATATCGACACACATTATCTCTTTCATATGCGCATCGAGAGACGGCGGTGTGCCGAGAGAATTACAGCTCTCTCCGTATTGTGGTCGACGGGAGAAAGCGTTTCAGCCAGAGAATGCGCATCCTCTTCCCCCCTCGTGGACCGCCCGCCACCGCCGCAGATTTCCTCCGCGCGCTTGTCAATGGAATTTAGAGTTGTTAAAGCCATCCCTGCGAATACGCCTACACTGCTCGTCCTCCCTATGCAAGTAGAGTTCGCTAACTCTGGGGTGGTATTAGTTCTATTACTTGGCTTACGATATACTTTCACCGTATGAATTAAAGTTTTTAATGCGACGAGCGTCAAGACAGAACTCTTTTAATTACTTGTTCTTTAATCTTTTCAGTCCGGGAAGGAAACTTCTCAATGTAATCAAACATAGTTTCGCAAACTGTTGTTCTCCGCAGTGTAGAAAGTAACAGAATGAAATAGGCTAGTATAAGAGGAGTCTTCATATCATGCTAGCTCTGCCCTTTCCGTCCCTGTCCCTCCCTGCTTGTTACAGAACCAAAACTACTATCGCAAGTTAATGAAAATGCCGGATCGAAAGGATAAAGTAATCAAGTGTAATTTTCCGCTTCATTTCTCAGTTGTCCATCGGTAGAAGTTGGAACGAAGCTCGCGCAGAAATATCAGCGTACATCCGCAGCGAAGTCGGTGGGATAATAAAGCAGTTTCATAGGTGTGCGTTCAATAAATAAGAGAAAAGCTGAGGTATCGGTGTCTCGGTGGTGTATTCATACGAAGAAACTTCGCCCGAAAGACGTTACAGCCCGCAGAAGTTACATACTTCGCCAGAGAACTTGGAGGCTTGTGTTCCTTTACGACATTATCGCACCTGTGTTACCCGAGTTATCTCTCTTGGAAGGATATCCCTCGGTCTTTCGGAAAGGTAACCTTCTCCCTCTCGGAAGGATATCCTCCTTCCTCGCCAAAGGATATCTCCCCCTTCGCCGAGATATTCTACACCCTTTTGCAACAACATATACTTCGCCTTTAAGAAAAACTTTGCCCCTTCTCCGAGCACATCGACAGATTGTAAAGTGGACCCTTTTTAATCATCAGAGTTCAAAAGAGAAATGATCTGTTTTCCGCCAAGAAAATCCTCCCATTACATTCATTACTCGACATTAAAACAAATAATTCCTCGATGCCGGCGGGCGTTTCCTCCGTTGCGTAATTTTTTAGTTGTATGAACATCTCGCCGGGTAACACACCCCCTGGATTCTTTACAGCAGTGATGAATCACCAAAGCGCATTTTAAAAAAATCGTCCACCACGGGTGGGGGGGTTAGGGGTTTGTAATTCCGCCGGGTTTCATTTCACATATGCGCACGTGTGTTTTTCCGCGGGACGCTTGAGAAATGAGATCCATCCGACTCGCATTCGTGTGTAATTATACGGATATGTGTGCGGCTACGATATGCTCCGCTCAGGCTATAATACGCTCCAAATTGCATTCGTAATTAGTGCGGCTCTGCCTTAATAATGCTTTATCCGATAGTCCGCCGAAAGTCATCCAGGGAAAGAAGTCCTTGCGATTGTTACTCTCAGGGACATCCGATTTTAAATGACACCGACAGCGTTCTCCGCGGCGTAGCGATCCTTTGCGTCAAGTACTGCTGGGTAAACCTATCATACTTCATGATAACATTACGAAGCTCTCCGGCTTCCAAAAGCTCGACATTCATTATTAGTCAATGCCCTACTAACTAGCCCTAATTAAAACTTTTTATCCCTTCAGTTCACGAGAAAGCGAATTAGTCATTTTTAAAGCCACTCTTTTAAAATTAGCTCCACTCTCGTCATCACGAGACTGCGGAAGTTTAAACGAAATAAAGCATACGCGTGTCCTCAACAATGGACTACATATGTATAACACATCGACTATCCTAATATTTTCCGTGTGTCGTCTACGTGCAAATAAACTCCTGTACGTGCGAAAACCTCCGCAGTCCAGTTACCACAATACAGGGAGTATCACGATTTCCCGATAGGTTTACTCGCTTATAAAAGAATGGAATGCGGGATTCGAGAGAGAACGAATTGGTACAGACAAATACGGGTATCGCGGATATCCTGTCGATCGAATCATCGATTGCAATCGATCAGCCTGGTGAAGGGTCAATAGCGAACGAAGGAGTCGTGCCTCCGTTCACCCTGGTACCGCAGTACCCTGGAATAAGAGTTTTGTTGGGGTTCGGAGGCGGCTTGCGTGCGCGACCTGGCTTTATTCAGGGCCTGAGACCTCGCCTGAGCTGCGAGAGGTTGTTCGTGAGGCGAGTCGTCCTCGCTATGGAGGCCGGAGAAGTACCGGGACCGATCTACGCCGGAGACGTCGGCGTCGTCTCCGTAGCGCAGGGACCTGCCGGTCGGCGCGGTGTACGAGGCGTGTTGGCTCTGCTGGAGCTGCACCAGAGGTTCCTGGAGCTGCAGGCTCTTAGGTATCCGATAGTCCACCGCCTGGACCACCTGCACCTGATCGTCCCGACGTAAAATCGGTCGGTAGGTCGTCGGCCGATGCTGCTGCTGCAGCAGGGAGGAAGCGAAAGAGGCGGGTCGCGCGGGTGGAGAAGAGGTCACCGAGGACGATGAGGACGAGGTCGCACTGTGCTCGTATAGATTTAGCTGAGCGAGCGTCTGTCCCTGCCCTCCGCGGTGCACGTTCTGCAACACAAGGACAGAGACAGGGTGTTAGACACTCGAGTGCATTCCTTCAGTTCGTACTGTCGAGTTATGTCGAGCTTGGCAAGAGAATTACTAGCTGCGACTCTCCGAACTAGGCTATTTTCAAGCAATGATTTCGTTTGTCTAATTTTTCAGCTTTAGATTGGATAGAAACTATCGAAGAAAGGTGATACAGCGAGCTAGCAGGTTTGGACAAGTTCGAGCTTTTGTCGCATTTCTCAAGCTCTAAACTCTACAGAGAATCAGTAGAGTCGTACAATTTGGTTGCTTGCAAGTTAGAGCTAAAAATCTTTGACTGCGCGGTAGGAGCACGGCTTTAACGAGCCAAGGTGAGAAGAGAAAAGCACATATGGGTGAGGTCTGCAAAGTTCATAGAACGGGTGGCGCACGCTCATTCCCACAATCTCCCTTGGTAGGCAGCTATCCACTCGAATGTTGACAGAGACAAATTCGTGGTAGAACAATAGTAGCCCCGGGCTTGGCATTGACTGAGCCCGTGAAAGGTTTGCGCCTCTGTCTCTCCACGCGCCGCTGCGTTTATGCAGTGATCGAATATCGCTCGTACGCCCGTAGAATCGCGTACACGTACACATAGACTGAAATATCACCGGCTGTTGCTTTGTCGCAACACGTAAAGTGCGAAAAATAAGGTTTCCTCTCTCGGCGACCAGGTTGATTGGGGAATTATTGGCGATTTTATTTGATATTGTTAAGGGAAAGGTCGAACGAAGTATGCGTAGCTGGTATATGCCATACTGTCACTCAAGAGTAATTTTTCTTCACTCGCAGTTAAGAAGAAGATAAATGAGGCGAGATTCCACGAAGGCAAGGGTCGCGCGATTGCGAGCAACTTTGCGATAATGGAGTATTGAATTGCGCGATGTTGACTATGAAACTTCACTTCCAGTTCCCTGGAATCATTTCGGTGGCTTGATATATGTAGGAAGCAACGGAGCAAAGCGGCCAAGTAGAAGTTAAAGCGTATTAAATCAAGTGCAGTTTGACATGTATATTCGTACTGCTCTGCATAAAATGTCCTCAACAATTACCAAGCATAATCTATTTGGAAATAAAAACCATGATTTTTGCATGAGATCAGAATGTAGAGTCGAGCAATTAAAAATTACATTATAAATTAACCAACTAAATAATTAGTTAAATTAAGTTTTTTGGCAATATCAATTATGGCTCTACGGTCGAAAAAATAGAATTCTCAATTTGTCCTAAATAAAATAATTTTTAATAGATCTTGCTGTAGAACAATGTAGGATATTACTATACAGGAAGGTGGCGGGCAAAGGGCGGTAGGAGCTATGGGAATTTCCGTGAGCGTGGTTTTCTCGTGCAGGCGGGCGGGTGCAGGAGAGCGAAGGCTATATGAAGGCTTTTCGGCTTACCTGGGGCGAAACTCCGAGCATCTTGAGGGACGGTGGCACGTTAAGACCCTGTGGAATTTGTATGTGGCCGAAGTCGACGGTAAAGGCCTCGCACCAGACGCCGAAGTGGCCGAGCTGGTGCACCGTCAGGTCGCCTGGCAGTGTCAGGACGATCGTTTTGCGATCATATCGCCGCAGCGGCTGCTCCTTGCCGTTTTCGTCCGGCACCCGAATTCCTTGAGGCGAGGGCGATGGCCCAAAGCCCACCCAGAACTTTGCGTCTGTGTACAACAATAGAGATTTTAGGATTTCGTTTGATAGTCTGGATTCGCCGCTTTGCGGAATGTAAACCTTCGTATTTCTAAGTAGATTGCGGATGTTTGAGCACAAAGGGAGCCATGATTGATTAAACTATTTACTGATCTGCATGAACGTGAGTCGTTTGCACTTGCATTCAATCATTAAAATCTTGTATACTGAAATCGTGTTTTTCCAATAATCCTCGGAGATTTTGCAGTGATGCACTACTATTAATTTCAATATCCATCAAAGGCACGGGGTTGGCCATTATTGCTGCTTTGGAGGAGCCATTGTTCTCCCTCGGATAGCAGTAATAAATCACTGCGATAATTAATCGCGCACTAGTCCCTTAAGACAGTTTTCGGCGTAAAGATAAGGCGAGGTTGCATTACAAGTTAACCTGAGAAGAAACGGGCGGCAATATTGATGCTCGCGAAACACATCATCGACGTTCGGGGTGCAATGTGTCGGGTTTCAGCTCGTGCCGTTAATGAAGACGAAGTGTACGTGTAAGTAAGCTTACCGGGTGCCTCGCCGTCGTAGCTGAAGCCAGATATTAAAAGAGTTTGTGCATCCACGATGATGATTGGTTCGGAGCTCACTCCGTGAACACCGCTCAGTGAACCCAATTTCTGTGGTTTCGGGTAATCGAGTCCTCGTGGTATTTTGACGTCACCGAAGTTCACCTGTAAGTAATCCAGAATTTCTTAAAATAAACTTCTTCTTGAAGATCGGGCCGAACCTGGTGTTAGAGATTCATGATTCATGATTATTTAATGATTTTCTGTATATACATGTTTTTATATAAATAGTAGCAGGAATCTTTAAACAATGAATTGGAGCATCGCACCAGCGTTCTATACCGCCGAATGTCATTGGCTATTTTGGCTGCAATACAAATTGGCAATAAAAAGCAAGAAGACATTAATAAATTTGCCAGCCAGAATACATTTCCGGCGAAGATCGCCAATACCAAGAATGTAACCGATGTCTTCTGTCGAGTGGCTTGAGTAAGTGATGGCCCCTCTTTTTTTATCTTTTCTGCACGAAAATTTATCGTCAGCTGCACGACCAGCCGAATTCTCCGAGCTTTTGCGTTTCCGCTCTCAAATGGCTCGGTCAACTTTCAACAATATTTCGAGGGAATCGAGAATCGAATTAATCACTTATCCTGGTGACGCGCACCGTGAAAGCGGACGTTATTTCATTTTTCGGTAAATCTCTCTATCTCGCGGAAAGCCTGATTCGACTGATGAATTACCGCAGAATCCAATGCTCCCGCAGATGAAACCACAGGTCAATAAATATTGCGTAATATCTGATGCCCGGTAAACAAGCCAATCCTTCGTGTTGATTATTTGAAGAGAAATTGTTGCTAACTATTTCAAGCGTTCGAGGTGTTAGGCAAATCTGCCCTTCGGTTTGTATTTTTATTAATATTGTGAAGTAGACAAATGTTGTTATATCGAATGATTTTTACTGCCAATTTGAAATACGCCCCGTTCGTCGCGGCCACGATCGATTAGCCAATTTTATTATAGTCCCCGGAAAATTTGCACGCTACAACCAGTATTCACCGGCTATCAAACACGCGAGCCCTTTGACTGTGTGAACTTCGAGGAAGTCATGCGGCAATAATTCAGAATTGATTGCAATTCCTTATAATGCATTGCCGCCATGGATCCATTTAGTTTGCCAATTTTACTGCAATGTTCCCATCAAATTCTCGCCTCCTGCGCGGATGCATCGCTGGCAGGTTCCAGTCGAATTTCGTGTTTTCAGTAGGACAACTTTTCTTTCATGCGAATAATTCCGTCGGCTGCAACATGGCGCTCTCAATTAGAAGGTCAGCGAGTGTGTCAGGTGTCAGTTCGGCTCGGGTGACGCCCGAGCGAGGAACTAGAGCGCAGTTTTGCGAATGAAGTTGTGGACACGTGGACGGAACTATTGTTTCATCTGCCACTGTATTTACGGTGAATGCGGCATTCGCGCTGCGTTACCGGATGCACTTCGTTTCAGTTGTAAAACTTGTTGCCGGAAAGTAGATAAAACTCCAGCGTTAAACTCCTGCCGAGCATACGCGCGGGAGTGTATGCTTTTGCAAAATGTTTTGCACAGATAAAAGCTTTTGCCCTATTAACATGCTTCAAATAGTTCCTTTGAAACGAGCAGTTGAACTGCGAGATTAAACAACCAACTGCAACTGCTTTTTGGCTTATCGTAACTTTCCGCCAGCGTGCGATTTAAATACAAGCAACAAATAATCGAAGAAAGAGCATTTTAAGTTTAAATCCATATTAATGACTCTGAGTCAACACTGAGTCGGTCGCATGTTAACTATGAAAGAAATTCAAGGTTTCTTATACATCGTGTTTACCAAGACCCTAAATAAACAGTAATAAAGAAATACACCTAAGTGCTACCGAATGGTTAATTAAGAAGAAAATCAACAAGAGTGAAACCGAAAGTCACATTAGTAATGCTAATCAACTTTAAACTTATTTAAATGAGACTGACATAAAATAGAATCGGCGAAGGAAGGAATTACGTTAATGTATGATTCCGGCCGCGAAGTAAGCGAATTCGAGGGTGAAAGTTGCACGGCGAGTGAACGATACCGGTTTCGCAGTGCCGCTGAGGTGGAATTGGCATTATGTAGACACACGAGACGCCGAAGGTCACGAGCATCTTTCACGATTTTCATGTGACTCACCGAGAATTCGTCGCACCACACGGAGAACCACTTGATATTGCCAAGAGTCTTTCCTTCCGGAAGAGTGAGAGTAATGTCCTTCTTCCTGTACCTCTTCAGTACGTTGGCCCTGTTGCCGAGGAAAGAGAGAGTTAATAAACCTCTGAATTGAATTAACGACTCGATAATTTAAAACCACAAGCCTGTAATTAGTCAGCGTGAATGACGCGTATTTACTTTTGGTATGAAATAATTCGCGGAAACTTACGTTCCACGCTCGTCGCGTACTCTGAAGCCACTTCCGCTCGGGCTCTTCGTGCTTCCGGCATAGAAGTAGGCAGCTGTAATAAGAAATAAGAAGTCACTGATTACTGCCTGACACACGACAGATGAAAATATTAAATCAATTTAATGACAGTTAAGAAATCAGGCGAAACACTTGGGAGGAAAGGCTCATACAGTCGCACAGGAAAGGTTGAATAAGAGGTGGCTGGTTTAATCGTCCTAGCGCTCACACGAAAGTGAGAGTGAAGAACACGGATGAGAATAACACCGGCCTTTTACGACTACTCGATGCTAAGCCGTGATTTCTCGTGCTCTCTTGCCAGCCCATGTATCCCCAATCATTTCAGTCCAGTCGAATGATAATAATTCATCGGCATGACTCCTCGCGAAACTTTCTTCGTGACGTAAAACGTGATTAGTGCCACTGCTTGTATCAAATTGTTCCGTATTTGGCTGAGTTCTGCTATTTTTGTGATGAATTTGCAAATTATAGATGAAAACTTGAAAAAACCTATCGAAATTGCTGCCTTTTTTGCGATCTTGTTGTTGGTTGTTTCACGTATTTCACCATAAGGACTTCGTCTTGCAAAAAATTCCTTGATAATTTAGCGCTCATTTAAGTGCCAATGCGAAACTCCATCGAGTGCTCGTGATCGATTGACTATTACGAGCCATGGTATAATGTACTTTGGTCGATTCAGAATTGATATTCTCTCGTAATAATTGCGTTTCTCGTTACGACAGAGTCGTGAAATGTCAAGTGTCTGTTTCTCCAGGTAGAACTCTCAAGATTGTTTGAGATACAACCTTACCGTTTCAATATTTCACTTTGCTGCAGCAACTATAATCCCTTTTAAGTATCTATTATGTTCTTAACTTATTTATTCCATGAGATCTCGCTGCTCTGATAACGAACTCGTAAACAGGATCTCTGGGTATTATCTGGCAGTGAGACTATCGGAAACAATGTCAGACTCGATAGTGCGAGCAGTCCCAGCGAAGCCGAGCGTAATAATCGGTATCGATACTTATAGTTAATCCAGCTGAAAGGAGAGTTTCGGGAAAGTTGCCGGCAATCGATCGTGATCAGTTCACTGGGTCAGGGAAAGTTGTAGCTGACACGGATTTGCATTTTTCTACATACTTCTTTTCTCGCGGCGAGGGCGGCAACTGCATGAAATTTATACGACTCTGATTGATACCGCACCTTTTACGTAAGGGGATACCTAAGCCACCACGAATTAACATATTTTTTGTCGGCGCAACATGAAGAGACACAAAAATAACATGCCTTGATTTATTTACTTCCTTGGGAGTCTTGGGACACTGTGTGTCAATTCAAGTAATAACATTTCTCTTACCCGGCCCTTCTCCGTCATACGTGAAGTCCTTGATGAACAGGGTCCTTCCGTCCACGGCGAAGACTTCACCGCTGACACCATGATGAATTTCGGACAACTTGCCGATCTGTTTACCGTAGTAGGCCGCGCTGCATTCTGCTGTAAAGCATAAAGAAAGTATTCTTAATTAATTATACGTCGAAGGTCGTATATTAAGTCTTTATTCTCTCCAAGGGTAAAGGGAGCCTGAGATCGGGCCTCATCGAACACGATTACTCTGATTTCTCACTAAGTGTCTGTAATCCTAGATTGTAGATTCCAATTTTTGAGCAATGTTTTTCCAACAAGCTTAGGCGATTTTCAATTGCTTGACGAATTTTATGGAAAAGACAAACAGTGTGTCCTTTTCGTAGAAGTACTTTTAATTCATATCATTAACTAAACTGTTGGTCAACAAAAAAGTCTGCAGAATGTGCGATATTATAGTGTATGTACGAGCTATAAAAGTGTAAAGAGATGCCGATCGCATGCATAAATAATCGAGGCGAGCGTGCGCACCTCGAGATGGCGTCTTACTCGCGCTAATAAATTCCTCTGCCCGCCTTACTAGTCGATCGTTTGCCGATCGACGTGTAACGGTAACGAGCCGATACGATGTGTCTTAGCGTGGCTCAGTGAGCTCTAGCACTCGCTGATTAATCCCGGCGCGGCGGTTCGACGGACGTGGCGACGAGAGATCGTTGCGAATCGTCACGGTATGCAAAACTGGGTTCCACGAATGCTTGCCTGTCCTCGCTGGTTAGCCGGCATGTGGAGCGGATCGTCGTGAACAAGCGCGCGGAATGTTAGATATCCCTAGGAGAATCGACCATCCCGACTGCTCTGATTTGGTATCACTCGTCGTTTCGCTACGTCAAAACACTTCTTTTCACTTTCCTTAACTTTATGTGACATCAAACATCATTTATGGAAAATCTGATTTGTGGAGGCAATCAACACATTTTATTGAATCGAAGACGTTACGATTGTGACTGTGGAGCGTCATTTATTATAAGTTGGAATGGTCACTCTATTCCACAGGGATTGACCAAGTCAAAGTATAGTATATTCATGAATATGTAAATAGTAAATAGTTTGATTCTACAGGCACATGTTCCTAGTCTGGCTATTGTTTAACACGACTGGTAACAGCTTGGATCTTCCACTAGAGCAAGTTGTACAGAATATCAACCTAGCGAGTCTGAGGTAGGTTTCTCATCGTTTCAAGATCGATTCTCGGTAGATCGGTGCTTCGTTAGATGCTAACGAAGAATGTAGAAACCGGTGCAGCAATTGCTTCTAAGTGTCCTGGACCTCTGGATCGATTGCGTACCGTTAGGATTCGGGCAACAGGATCGAGCTACAGGACATCGTCCATCCCGAGACGTCGTCCTCTACGATTGACGCTCGTCCTCACGAATAAATCGCCTTCGCTCGCTCTCACGGATTCTGCGATTTCGAAACGGGAGAAATCGGCAAAAAATCAAGCTGGTGAGTTACGCGGGCGCGCGCGCGCGTTCTCGGCGATCGCCGGAAAATTAGATGGACGCGATCGGTGCCGTTAACTGTCACTGGCGATCGCCCATGTTCACTTTGAGATGTATATCTCGCGATAGAAACGGCTGCCACTTTCTTTCGTGCGCCTAGTGGAATCGGATAATTGGGCGAAAATACGGTGTTACAGGTGGATGAACGTCGGTCGAACGTCGATCGGAGAACACGGAGACGAGGTAATGAGAGGCAGTATCACCGTTCCGACGCTAACTTCGAAAAAAAACGACCTTACAGGACATTTTGATATCAGGTGCAATTTGTTCGGTATGTTTGAAGTTGAACCGGTTACGAATCAAGACTTCGCACTTGCGGTTCACTTTGTGTGAAGAAGATTAGATAGCAAATGGTCAGGAACGGAACAGTGTTTATGAGCCGTACTGAAGTTATCAGGTGTCGGTAACGACGCTCGAAATGATCGCAATAATATAGTAGATCTTGAAAAATAGTAAAAATAGTACCTAGTATATTGTTAACATAAATTAAACAAAAAAAATAAATTGAAAAAATCATTTTCCTCTTTGCCGAAACCCGGGATTGAACCGGGGACATTTAGATCTTCAGTCTAACGCTCTCCCAACTGAGCTATTTCGGCTGTTGAATGAAATTGTTTAACAAACGTACAAACGGATAGTATTTACATATTGAAAGTCGGATACTATGTTGCAACCATTTTTATCGCACTTTTATCTATATTTTATGTAATTCTTTCAACGAAAACTATTATCTTCACGGGCGAAGATTGACACGTGGGATATTTATAACAGTTTTTATAACTAGATGCCAAAGTATATGTATAATTGCAGATTGTAAAACGAACTGCTTTAAAATTGTTCGTAGCTTTTTCAGCAGCCGCTCTTCCTGAGTGAAACAGGATATGGAGTGATGCAAATAAAAGTAGTAATACTGTGGAAAGGGGCCATCTTTCGCACAGTTCCACGATCGTTTCCGCATTTCCTTCGCAATTTAGAATAGGAAATCCGCCAAGTTTTATTATCTAACGGGGCTCATACTGGTTATTTAATGCGGTACACATCCAGCCGACCATGGAATTTTACTTCCTTTCACCGCCCGTTCTGGATTTTGTTATTCTCAGGTGTGTAATCTCTTTATAAGTCAGTTAGATTTCTATAAGAAATGCCATAAACTTTTCGTTTAGTATTTAAATCGGGCTTGAGATTTACAGGGCACGTGTTATTAGAATATTATACTACTCTCGAAGTGTTCTCGTATGATTCTCAAATAGGTCAGGGTAACG
Organism: Crossocerus cetratus; assembly: GCA_963675795.1. Taxonomy (NCBI): domain Eukaryota; kingdom Metazoa; phylum Arthropoda; class Insecta; order Hymenoptera; family Crabronidae; genus Crossocerus; species Crossocerus cetratus. Next base: position 13,728,402 of record OY776666.1, on the reverse strand, counting down.
TAAAGCCAGGCTTCGAGGGTGACCCAGAATTAACTTTTGCCTTATTTATATTACAGCTGTACTAGCAATCAGGAACTTCTATTGAAATTATCTTTCCAGCATGGAATGCTGCAAAGTGGCTTGGAGAGCGTGAGGCAGATAGATGACGAATGCTTATTTTATTCTACTTTGTACTGTACTCCCGTTCGACTCCAATGCTTATGCGCAGTTAGGCTTCGAGAATTCCACGAAAACTTCGTCGAAATTGCAGCCTTGTTAATCATTGTTTTCGCTGAATTTGGAGGAATTACTAAACTTTCATGATTTGAAATTGCAATAAACTTGATTGAAGGTGGTTTTAAGTTAATTGAAATAAAATGCCGGTATTGTTAGTCGAAAAGTCGGAGCTGCCCAACACTTCAATTAAAGTTCTCACGACATGCATAACAATGAGTGTGAGGAAAGACTAAAGAAAGAAATGGGTGTGCGAAGGTGAGGAGAGTGAGAGATGTGCCGACCTCTGACATTTTCATACGAAGGAGAAAGCAGACAAGCGTAATTACTTGGCTGCGTATAATACACAAGTTCCGTGACTGGTGTCGCAATAATTGTGCTTGTATATGTATAATATAAGAGGCGCGTGTGTGAGAGAGGAGGAACCATACGATTTGGAGAAGGGTACCATGATGCCTGGGGCATCAAAATCCGACTGACTCATTCTAGCTCTCGATTTCACTCTCTTCGAGATGGCCCTTATGTAAAAGTACGATGAACGTTTCAAGATCCAGAAACGCCTTCTCGCATAAAGACTCCGAAGAAATGTCACTTGTACTTGTCAGTTACGTGCCAAATGTTATTCCAACCGGCAGCTTGGTCAACTCGATCTACCGGACACTCGAAATTTGCCACTTTCACCAGGTATTTACAACCAGCTTCCGCAGTATCCCGTTAGAAAACTGTAGTTAATCGTCCCCTACGATCACGTGAAACCCTACTGCTTCCGATGGTTGCAGATCTACATTGGGATGTAATGGAAAAATACGTGGCAGTGTAAATACTTAATTATATGTTATGAAATAGTATTTAATCATGATATCCTTTCTACTTAGGATCGGAACGGGCATCGTATTCGTAACCCACTTTCTCATGCTACCGACAGATTGTCCAACGCTGGTAATACTGGGAATAATTTATTCGTTCAGTGCTTGTATTTATTTTTGGTATTATAGAAGTTGGGATTCTTACATCGAAATGCTTTAATTATTTTTGTTTAATTAAAGGCTGCTTATTTCAGTACTTCTACCTTCATTTTACGATCATAATCATGTTTTACACTATGCAGTGATGTATCAATTTTTTAGTAATTTTACAAAGCGTAAAATGTAGCATAAAAGTTGTTTGAATGGTTTTTGAGACGTGCTGCACAGTTTACAGTTTGCAGACCCAATTCAGCTAATCCCGGCTCTTTTGCCCACGTCGCGTCGGCAGGCGACCGCGATCATTAGAGCGTAATAGATGAAAAACGAAGGAATCGTGTCCCGACATCACGCGTGCACCACGCTCTCACATGGATCTGGCGATATCCTATCTGCTGATCGATCGCTCAACGTTTTCCCTTTCCCATTGCGAGATCGCGTAATCCGCGTGCGCCGGCCACTTTCAGTCCCGGCATTTCAACCCGAACACGCTTATGCACGTACTTGACCACCAAGGAAAATGCTCGTGGTTTGGCCAAACCTTTCGAAGTACCTATATGTGATTCCGCGGGAATTCATGCGGTAATATCGGTCACACGATATTACTGCGGCACTTGCACTGTTATTCGCCTCTGTGTTGGGTCTTGAGATTGAGAATTTTAAAAAAATCTGGTCTTACTGTTATGATTGTGCGAGGAATGTTTGATTATTATATAGGACATTTGTTGAGAGTGTAATTTCTTTGTTATTATGGGACACTAGTTGTAATTCTAATTCATGCCGTGGCAATGAAGAGATTTGCCAATTACACATTTTTAAGCACATTCCTGTGTATCTATTAATGAGACTATTAATAGAGTGACACGAAATTAGAATTTGCATCGACTATCTTGCAAATGGGATACCCACTTTGCCGCAAGGATCGTAATCGCGCCGTTTGAGATGCTCCTCTTTTTTCTACCCACCGTTTCTGTCTTCGGCCTCTTTTTTCGACGGTCGGGAAAGCAGAGATAGGGGCACTTCGCCGGACATTGAGTTGTAACGATTGCACACAGACACATACACGCCCGAGGAAAAGCGTGGAGGAACGCGAAGAAAGTCGTTCGAGGCGAGCGAAACAGAGCGGCAAAGGCGGAGCGAGCGAGGACGGTGCCGAAGGAGCTTGCAGAATCTAGCGCCGGTGCGCTAATTAGTCCGAATAACTAGCGTGCTCGGAATCATTCGGTAATTGCACTCGCATCTCTCGAGATGCTTCCTCTCCTGCGCCGATTTATCCTACACCCAGATTGGATTGGCCGAGACTCGCGCCAATTGAATCTACTTCGCAGCCAAGTTGCAATTATGACCGTTCACGGTGTTTTTTTCACAGAAGTTTCCGTCGGATTTAATGCTTGGTCTCGCACAATTAATTCTCTTCTTAATATTATGATCTTAAATTCTGTTTTTTGATACACTATCTTCTTGACTTCAAATGAAAGTGAAGCTACAATTTGTGGCTTCCAGATTGAAAACCGTGTAACTTGGGCAAATCAGGGAATATGAAAGATGATTCAGCAGCTACTCAATCATAAATGAAAGTCATTGGAACATCTCGTTTAAGCGAATATAGCAGACACAGCGGCCAGGTGCATGGTGTCATCTTCGTAATTCTGGCGGACAGCGGCACGCGGAGGTCTGTTCGTTCAATTTCACGGTATATTACATGCGAGCGGTACAGAACCCCTCAAAGCAAGCGTCCGCCACTTTCCATTTGCGCAATAATTCCACGCCGAGAGTCACACATTGTACGGCTTAATTCGCCCCGGTGAGTGGTTGTCAAACAGGTCCTGGCGGTACAATTTCTCGGCGCGGATTAATTCTCGCAACAACAGGAGCAGGGTGACGGCCGATACGCAAACGCAGGATAGAACAACGCCATAAATAACCGACAACGAAGGATTTAGTGTGCGTGGAACGACGAGTGAGAGGAAGCACTCGCACGGAGACGCCGAGAATAATTCTCCCGCCGTTCATCGTCGACTTTCCATCCACCGAATTTTCGCGCGCCCGCCCGCCCGCCCTGCCGGATATTCGCTCGTGAGAATGATTGAGTAAAAAAGTACCAGGGCAACGCCGATGGAACTGGTGCGATCGCATGCTATTGCGCGAGCGTGTGGACCGACCTTTTCGTGGGCTTTCGCGCGATTGTTTGAATTGTGGCTGGGAACTGCGGCGATAAATCCTAGCCGCAAACAGCGGCCTGGCAAATCGACGTCAAACACTGCAATGCATTTGGGATTTCGTTTCACGATGGAATGCCGATCCGAACTGTCTTGTACACGAGCGATTGGGTCGTTTTGTTTTCGGCTTGTTGAACATTTTCGTACTTATCCCATATTAATTGTACATGTAGAACTCAGTACTGAATTTTGCCAAAAGCTCGTGAAGATTAGATGTAACAATACATCAGGCTTGACAGCATTTGTTACTATGCAAATAATTGAGTTCTCCAATATATTCTGTGGCTCGCGCGTTTCCGTGTCACCGAACACTCTCACTTGACTGTTCCAATTTTCTTCGTTAATTTTAAAAGCATGGAATCCACGGATACACTCACATGTAAATCTATATTAATTTATTTGTGGAAACAGCAGAATTTGAGAGTTTGTATTCGTTGTGGCTACCGTACAAAAGACTTCACCTTAAGAACTTTGTTCCAAAAGTGTTAAGAAGCACAGGCGTCGTAGTAAAACCAAGTACAATATTTTGATAGGGGAATTCGGCGCACGAAAGATTCAAGGAAGATTAAGATTTTCACCGATCGAAATTTGGTATCATATGGACTCACTTGCTGCGAAGGCGAGGAGAACCACCGCAAGGAGGAGGCCGATGAAGTTGATCCGACCCGCGGACGATGCTGATCGTGTCGTCATGGCGTCTTCGTGGTTACTGCCGTCGAAAGTGGCCTCCGTGGATCCACGTAGCTTTGTCGATCCCACTACTATCTCCAGACTCGCCTTGCTTCACCTGTTGTCTCTCCAACTGGCCTTTCTCTCTCTCCTTCAATCCTCACCGGACACCCGCGAAACGCACAGTGCCTTCTAATATTCCAATTTTCATCAGAACTCCAATTCCTAAACTCGAGCGATTGCGACGCAGAGGATCTTCGAAGGTCCTTTTTGGGGTGCAGGGAAATGTCGTGTAGGATCTCCGATCTTCCTGTGCCAGCTGGTATTCAGCAGGGAGCAAGTCAAGCTCGCCTTTACAAATCGCCTGCCTCTTGCCTAGTTTCGCTTGCCTTTGCCAGCTTCTGTGTATACTTAGTGAATGGGCACGTACTTACGGCTGTGTTAACTCGTTAGTTTGCTTATGCTTTCGGGTGCAGCTCTCGGGCAAGGGGTTCCTGCAAGCAGTTTAGTTTGCGGGGATAGATGGTGAGGGAGATACGTACCTTTCCAGGGAAAAACCACCTGGAGAATTAATTAAAGTGCACTGTATAGTGAAATTGATCCTTAATTAAATGTCATATCTTATTAATTAAGCCATCCAAATACTGTATTCAAGCCTCAGTTGGAAGATTACAGTGAAATTAATTAGATTAGAGCCATAAAGTATTTCCTAGGTATAAATTTGGAGAAATTCTAATCCTGTTGGAAGATTTTGAAAGTTCCAAACTCAGAACTTGAAGCCGGTGAAATTCAGTTTCTTTTACTTCGAGTTCATAGAATAGAATATCCGTTGTATGTATAAAGAAGTGTATGGGTTGGTTCTGTCTTGCTTGGCTCAGGTGAGTGACAGGGTAATCACTGACACACCGTTCTACGGTCCTCCCTGCCCGGAGCAATCCCGGGCAGACGCACTCCTCGCCGGAGACAGCCAAGGCCGCAGCCGTAATTTCACGCTACTGTTTTTGAGAGCAGCCGCATTCACCCGGTGCAATTTTGTGCGCTCTTGCACACTCACATGCGGCTTCTTGGCGCTCGGTATTACATCTATCGTGATCCGGTACGTCGCTGGGGGAGCTCGATACTCTCGAGTACTTCCTACTTAGAGACGTTTAGTCGTATCACGAAAATTTCCCTCGCTCCCTGACACGCACTTTCACCGATACGCGGGCGCGACAAACGCTGCCTCTAACGAGAAAGAGAAACTCGTGATGGAACATGGTACTGTGAGATGTATCGTACTCGTATTCATTGAGATCTATTGAGAATAAACAGATATGTGGTAGTAGGATCACTTTCTACTCGTTATTTTGTATTATGTCTGAGCATTGTACCAATCGAACAATTTTTTTAAAAATTTCAGCTCACCAACAATTACTTTGCCCTGAGAAAAATTATAATATAGTTAATATTAAAATCTCGTAAGTATATTCAAATTAAATTTTTGCTTAAATTTACAACTTCTGAAGACCAGCGATTGAAACTTAAATTCACTGAAATGGACAATGTTTTATTATTTCGGAGGATTTGTTGTTGTTGTTGTTAAGCGCAGTCGGTTCATTTATGTCAAAAGAAATTCGAGAAAGCGCGTGCAACGTTTACATCCTCAATTTCTACGTGGTCCATAGAAATTCCAGTATACTACATTCCCAGCACACTTAACACAATGTAGTTGGACTCTCGCATTTGTCTGTTGCTCGCATCCCTCGGAGAATGTTTAAAGCCATGAAGATAATAGGTTGCACGTGCCGATCTTTCTTCCTTGCTCGAGGACACTGGCGGGGGTATTCTCCACCACGGTGCCCTGTGATTAAATTTAATCTAGCCTACATTACGAGTCATAATTACGGCGTGACGGAATAATAATGGGAAAGAGGACTGTTTGCTAAGTTTCCGAAAGTTGGCCAGATGATTACCGGACGATTATGCGAGTGTTGCGAATAACGAAATGGGTATTTCGAGCCTCATTCGATGCAACCTGCAATTCCCCAGTCTTGTTGGCCAAAGTGTGAAATTAAGGAAGAGCAAAGCAAAAAAGTATATTAAAAGCATTAACAAATGAGGTATAATTTTACTTGTCGGCTAAGAGTGAAAAGATTTTTCGTTGACTTTGATTCTTAGCGGGGAATTCATGCGACATAATGTTGTGTGCCCTAAGGCGTCTCAGGACAACTTCTCTATTTCATTTTCAATTTTCTCGAATTTCCCCGAGCGCCCCGATATCCCGGAGGAACCTTCCCTCCAGAATGAAGGTTCTATACTATATCTCATTCGCACTCTCGCCGTTAGAGCTGTATCTCGTCACCTCGAACGCGAGTCCTCCTATTATGTCAATCAGAAATTCCCACGGGGGGAGCGCGCAAGAGTCGAACAAACATCTCGCGTCATGCAATCCGACCATTAAACATACATCCTGCAACAAACCTCAATTCCCCCTTCATTCCCATTCCTCGGCCATTCCAGATCGTTAAATTCGTCCAGGCTCGGATACGTACGTTCGGGACAATTTGACGCGGAGATGTGCTTATTCTCGTTTATTCACGATCCCAGTTGGGATTTTCTGTTCGGTCAAAAATATCGCGGACACCAGAAAGCCTGGGAAGCTGGAGTTCCCTAAGGAATTAGTTCTTATTTCTAAAGATTTGATGAGGAGCTTAGCGGGATTTTATCGATTTTACTTGTTCTCCAGTATACCGGTCATTTTTCTAACAGGTTATACGCTTATAATAAAAAGCACGATGCTTTCCTGCGATCAGGAGAAACTGATCTTCGTTTGCTGGGAATGATTTCTGTACAAATTAGATGTTGGTCACGGTGGAAAGTTCACTCATTATCAGTGCCAGAAGAGATCTGGCTAGAATGCTGTGTCGGAGATTTCGTGGGGCGCGTCTTGCTCTCGATTCTTTCACGGCTGGACTGGTATGCGGGCCGACGGTGCTCCTGCGGAAAACCACGAGAGGTGTTCACGTCCAACCTAGAAACCGCGTTCTCCGGCTGCTCGCTCGCGGAGAACCGGCGGGCTCTCTCGCCTGAGAAGAGATGCACTCACCAATTATAGCTGATTATCGCTCGCACGCTCTCCGCCGCTCCCGATCGTTTTCCCACTACGTATTTGCCGATGTTGGCGTTTGAGCCGCAGAACAAGTGCAAGGACTCTTCGTGACCCGGTAGAGAAGTTACACCGAAATGATCAGATTCTGTCGCGTCGAAAGAAGAACATTTTTCTCAACCCTTCTATTTTATCCGAGAATCTCAGCATTATAATTGGCAATTGCGAGGTCAAAGATAAAGAAGTTTTGAAGGTGGTTCGTTCAAGCCATCCCTGATAGATTGATAGGAAAAGTGGAGCGTCGATCTAGCAACCATATTAGTCCTAGAATCGCTGATCCAGGCATTCGCAGGGTGTGAAAGTGATACACTTCTTTATCTAAGATTGCTTTCTAGTTTGGGTCAGTGGAAAAGGAAATAGAAACTTGGACGGCGTGTGTTTTCGCAATGTATATTTGTCTCACGTGTAAGCCATTCATAAATCTGCTTTCGTGTATAGCACGTATCTTGAGTTGGTGACCTTTACTTCTTGCTCAGTGATCTCTTCTCCATTGCGAGAGCCAGCCGTCTCTTTAACCCGTAATACGATGACCGCAAAAAGCATCATAATTCCAAACCGGCGTGGCGGTGGCTCATCTGTTTTTCGCTACTTCTAAATCATCATCGCGACTGCGATTGTAATGCAAATGCGCCCAAGGAGCCTACGCTCGGACGTAAATTACAGCGGCGGAGACAGTCGGCCCTGATAAATCGCGGTTGTCGCTGGACGAGCAGCGAAACACGGGAAAGCAGCGGCGATGCGCCACACGACCTGCCGGCAGGCTGAAAGTGAAATCAGTATTGCGGAAACGGTGCGCGTAACATGTAATCCAAGATGCTGTGCAGGGTTATACTACTCTTTTCACGGTTCCATTGACACTGTGCTGCATACCGAGAGGTCGGCCACCAACCTCCCGGTTGAGAGCATGATTTCCATTTTCCTTGTGGTATAACCAGACGCAGTCAATTGCCTTTCTCTTTTTTCATTCCTCAGGCGAACGCTATATGTTCCCTTATATTTTTGCATTTATTTATTCTAGGTGTCATCTTGCATCTAAGTGGTCTTGTAGTCACCAGATTTTTAAAGGAGTGTCTTTATTCTTTTTCGAAGAATTAAAATCCAACGTTTTTATTAATTTCGGAAATGGTAGTTTTAACAGTGATTTATAACTGATTCCAGATAACATTAATCGATCGAATCTGTGATACTTCGGGATAATAGAGTCTCGGCTGTCGCGCGCCGTAGGGGATACTACTACTTGGCGCGAGACTCTACCGAGTCTCATGATTCTATGACAGCAAAGGGAACTTTGTTTGACTATTATCAGACTACGTTTTTCGGATTTCTGTACGCTGTTGTTATAAGATATTATTAGTAGCAACTGAAGGGAAATAGTATTCGATCGGCGATATTAGTAATTAACGCACTCTTGGAAGATTAATTGTCACGCCGCCTGGGTTTTTGCCCGCGTACCTTGTATCGCCGCGATCATCGGAGTGAATGATAAATCAATGTCACTAAGCTACGGTGGTCGCGGGCGTGGGTTTGCGGCTTGAGCGCTATTGCCCGGGGAATTCTCCCGTATTGAATTTCATAATTGTAGATAGTCGGGATCGACTGGAGACACTACTATCGCGCTTTCTTAATAATGCTGCTCTCGAGAAAAACGTGACCATGAGCCTGGCACTCTCGAAACGAGGCCAATTCGCCGAAACACTTCTGTCTTTTATAATTAAGGCCAAGATGGTGACGGGACGTGACAAAAAGTCGAGTGATCGGCCGCCACATATTTCTGTAACAATTTCTTATTTAAACCAAGCATTTTTCAAATGCATTTATTCCCAAAATGTAGGGCAAATATTATACTATCCTTTCATTCGAATATGATTTATTTCTTATTAATTCGAAGCGAACGACATTCAACGAAAGAAGAATTCGAAGAATCAAAGTGTCTCCATTGCAGCTCTACTGAAAAGAATATTTTTCTGTCACTCCCAATGCTCCGTAACACGGTCTGACCTTTATTCGCGCCGCAAACAAACGCGGCAGAACGCGGCATCTCTGCAAGGGATCCATGCGGCGGCACTTCATTACGATTTACAGCGGGCAGAAGTAGCAGAGAGAAGCGACCGAGTAGCCGGAGCGTCGGCGTCGTGACTTTCGGCCTTCTTCGAGTGCGCTGTGCAAAACGGTCGCAGCCGCGCCGGTGGCCGGATAATTACTCTCCTCCTCGAGTAATTACCAGCCGTTCGCCCGTGTTTCACTTACACTTGGCGATGCTTATTACCAAGCGGCTAATGACTCCGCCGAATGAGTTAATGGGGGAAAATTGGTTGACAGGTATTTTGCACTGTGCCCCCTGGAGCGGCACTGCTTGTCTAATTTATGCGACCCCTTCGGGCAACAAAATATAGGCTCAGCCCCTCTTAAATCGAAAATCTAACACCTTCGAGTTGAATAGGGTTGTTTAAATTCTTATTACACTGAGAAGTGTGGATTATTATAATGCACCCACCGAAAATGAAACAATACTTGATAAATTACTTCTCTAATTTGATTTCTTTAATACAGAGTTAATGTTTGATAATTACTATTTTATTATTGGGATTTTATTGGCTGATCAGGGTCTTAGTATTACGATCTCCGTAAAGCCTGCCATTCGAGGCCGTCGATCCCGCTGCATTGCATAAGAGCACAGCACTTTATACACGTAATACGAGATGGCCGTTACTCACGGCTCGCTAATGTTACTCCGCTCTCGGTGACAGTGCATTACCGCATTTCACGGCATCTAATGCACAAAGGACTCGAGAAGTCGCCTGTCATAAATTGCTATTAAACGGTGGCACGCAGGCAGACTTTCGCCCGAAGGGGCATGCGTGTGGACGGCATTGTTTTCCTTTATGTGTATACGTGCTTCCATTCACAATCTCGTACATACCTGTCACGATGCATTTGGTGTCCGGAAACTTTTACCGTTTGTGATGTGTAACCCAGACCTTCAACATAATGTCAATTTTGTTTTTACTATTTATAGAATTTTAAGAATTTTTCATCGACTCTGTTCAAATGCCTTCTGCCTATTAAGCTTCGTGGTTTAATTATGCATGCAAATAAGAATCATTAGCGGTCGTTCAACTGTCGCATTGTCCACATCGACGTGACTCAAGCACAAGGCGATTTTGCTGCACAAAAAGCGTTTAAGAGTGTGCATAGAATCAGCGACACGGAACGATAACATGACAGAGTGGAGAAGTAATGGGAAAGGATTGCAACGCGCACCGCTGTATCTCGCAAGATCACGGTTAGGATATGCCACTGTCATTGGAGAAGTCTCGACTGTTAATTGTTCGAAACGCGCGGAAATGCCGGCTTATTAATTCATTAACGCGCGTATTTTAATTCTTCTCATTGTCTGGTTAATAGATGCTATTTTCTGGTTCGTGGTTCCTGCAATCGATGTAGATTACCAGTGTTTTACAGATAGCAGTTAAGACATTGGGGTCGTTAATTTTTTTGTCGAATCGATTACTCATTCGTCAACGTTGTTTTTGTAAATCTCTTAGGTAGGTTAATCCCTTTAGTGTAAGTGTTCAATTTGAAGAAAATGCGCGTTATCGGAGGTGCTAGTAAGAGGCGCACTGGCACGAGTGTCATCGTCCTCGGCTCCCAGGTAATTCAGGCGAAACAGAGTGGAAAATGGTGAGCAGGTCGTGTGCGCAGAGCGTTGCAAAAACGCGCTTATTCTTACATAAGAGTCGCTTCTCTTGGTGCAACGACGAGACACGACAGGCGTGAGAACGGGGTCCTGCAGGATACCCTGTCCCTAGGTGTCAAAGGAAAACACCTACACCTTTGTAGCACCACATTCGAAGCTTTTTTTGTCATAAAGAAAATAATTAAATTATATAATATAAGGAATGTACTTTTAAATTACATTTAATTCATTTTGCACCCTCGTCGACTACTCGACATTTCAATTATCAATTTAATATTTACTTTATGCCATGCACAGTCGTATTTGTTACTCTTTCTTCCCTTATTATAGTCGGTTTAATATTTTTCTCAACGTTCATACGTTTAAATCACTATTTCGAGAGATAAAGCTTTTATATTCAATGTGGCGCCTAGCAACAATATGCTGTGTGGGATTGAAGTAGTTGGAACATGGTTGCAATACGACAGTATGAAGGTGGGGGTGCGGTAGATCGGAGATGAGATGGCGAAGGGCTCAAGGAAGATGGTCGATGGGGTCGAAGCACGCTCGAGGCCGCTAGGTAGTATCTGGTACATGCATACTTGGTTACGGTGTATTCAGCGCGTAAGAACAAACGCGGGGGATCTATTCAGCGATCACGCTGATATTTAATACTTTCACTTGAACTCCTTGACCTGCTACGACTTGCGTGCAACCCGCGGATCTCCCGGTGTGCTTGACGCGTCGCCGTGATTTCACCTGAAGCTCAAACCTCCTCCACCTCACGTACGGGAAATCGGATTATCGTTCAATCACCATCGTCTTCTCTTTGTGAACGTTACCCAACTTTAATTTGCAGTTCCATTTTCAATCGGTGGAATTTTTCTGAAAATACTTTTGAGGACTTTCGAGTTCGATGAACGCACGCTCCAGAATAGTGTTCTGCAGTGCGAAGTATGCTGTAGTTGGGCAGAATCTATGAAATAAATAAAAGTAACAGCGCTGAGTTGTAATAATAAAACAAAAATTTGTATTCGAAAGTTGCCGCTAAGATCGATATTGAGCGAACTGGTCCGCGATTCGAAAAGTCACGCGGGGGAGATACTGAAGGCATATCGCGATAAATTTCGGTCCAGACGTTCCGAGCGAGTGGCCAGAATGGCGGTAATGACGATCCCTGAAAAACAGACGTGAATCGGAGTTGGCAGATCGCCTCTTTGTTTTGCGACGAGCGGCCGACGGACCGGAAACACGATGATGGATCGTTTCGAAAGGGAAAAAAGAGCGCAATCGATATAGCGCGCTCTGCCAGTCACAGTTTCACCCTTTAGGATTGCTATCAAATTGCTTTTCTCGGGGAGCTCTAGTTGTTCCCGTTTTGCTACCATGAACGCGAGATTTTAAAGAAAAACCTTTTTTTGCGAATTTTTAGAGCAAGTCAAAAATAATGTAGGCAAATGTCCCAGCTGGAAAGTTTGCCAACTTGAATTGGCTACTCTTCCAATGTTGCGAACAGTACACGAATTGGAAATGGTACCGAGCTTTTCTTTACTGTATTCAAGGAGATGTGCGCAGAGAGGATGCTGCGAAAGGACCTTTCGAAAGTCAAGGTAACGGGATCCTTCCCGAAGAGAGCAAGTCACCTCAAGTTCGCCAGACATCCGTATCCGTACTTAGCAAGTAAACACAGCCACCCGAATAGCACAAGGAATTCGTTGAGAGACGCATGTCTCTTTCTCACACGCCCTGTATATCCACGGAGATTCCTACCAAGTGCAGCGTCTTGAAGCTTCGAACCCGATGTTTACCTTTCCAGTGCAACGAAAGGAGGCTGCATGCTCGTACGAACTCCTAGGCAAACACCATCCTCTCACACCAGGGATTCGCGCCACCCATGTTCTCTAGTCGCTCATAATCGCCGACGCGTGGTTTTTCTTGCTCGCTGTGTATCCTTGGAGATCCTGCCAGCCGCAATCCTTTATTACGAAGCTAGGAACGGTGAGAGTGAGCGTGCCATCGATCCGCAGTTTCATCGTGTATTATTGGTGTACGATAACGTTGTGGGCGTACAACGTTGTGGTACGATTAACAGTTTGCAGGCTGCTTTCGTTGATAGCAAAAGTTCCTGTGGGATGGATATCGCATTTCCTTTTCGGTATTAGATATTCCTAGTTCAAGTTCTGGTACACATTAGACAATAGAGAATCATCGATTTTAAAGTATCGATTGTGTAAAGGGATCAGAATGCGAAATCGGCAAGAAGGCATTACACATTGTTCATGCGGAATTTTTCCGAGGCTAATAAAAATGCTTCAAGGCCGCGGAATTGCAGGTATTCACTTTCGTTGGATAATTGATGAGAAGATAGGCGAAATCTTGATGCGCAAGAAAAGCTAGAGTCGAACAATTGCGTACGTTCGATCGGGCGTCTCTCGCATTATACGTCCCCTATAATTTAATACTTGCGCGTTTAATTTACAGGCTTTATCTATCCCATTTATCTGGTACGTACGTTCGGAATTGACTTTCGAGACCTTCGGGCCGCGCCACGCTCTCCTTTCTTTTGCGCTCTTTTGCACCGTTTCTTTCATAGACAACGACTCCTCGCTCCTCTCCTAGCTAAATAGTAATCTCTCGCTGCGCATCGGCTCCTTACCTTGTTCTCAGCCTTCAATCACCGTGAGAGATTCTTCCCAACTTTCTACGTTCCTCTTCTTGCACCTGCGTATGTGTGCGAGGCGCGTGCCGGCCAAGCATTATGGAACTTCGCCAAGGGGAGGAAATCATGTCACTTCGCTGTTACTTGCACTGCTCCACTTCGGGCAGACTTATTTACATGATAAGATTCACCAAGAAAGCGCGGTAATGAGGGAAACTTTGAAGAAACGAATACGTGATCGCTTTGGCGTTAACGGTTTTCCCATCGCAGCAACTCTATTAAAGGATCACGAGTAGGTTACTAGTGAAACTGATTAGAGATCATACCGTCTACTAAATTACAGAAGGTTTCCAAGTCATAGCAAATAGATAATTGCTTTATCACGCACATAGACTGATTTAGAAACTGGAACTCCAATTAATTGCAATGTCAGGCAGTTTCTGTCCAACCACTTATCAATTTTCACTAATTTATCACTACCGCCTCTCAACTGGATGAGACACTCTTTACCGTTAGTATAAAAAAGCGTGGAATTTAATGGGAAAATGTGAATATCTCGGGGAATCAGAATCGAGTTGAAACTAGCGTTTCTTCATCAAGTGAGTATACCATTGTCTCGGAAATGCCTGCGTCGCACGTACCGCACAGATACAAAACAGCCTTCCTTTCGCTTTCTTTCTTTTTCGTTCTCGCCCTCGGTGTCGAGACGCATCGTAGAGAATTAAGCCGGGCGAGTAGTCGAGCCAGTGGAAAAGGGTTGACGCTCTGACAATTTGAGTAATTACCGCAACCCAGTTACCCGACTGACTACTACTAACCCAGTTCATACAAGAAGCGCGCATTGCAAAAGTAGCCGCTGGCGAGTGCAGCTCTTTCGGGAGCGGGAAATGCCGACCAGTTTCGCCAAGGCTCTCGGCCACCGGGAATGATTAATTCCGATGGAGTGCTTGTCAACGGGGAATCGGACCGATCTCGATAATTAGGGGCACGACTCGATGGCTACTTTCCACTGGCTGACCAGTAGTCAATCTAGGTGCATGTATATGTATGTCCTCTGCCGATCGCTCCTTCATACCTCTGGCGCTACTCAGATTGCACACGAGACGCACGTTGCAGATTGGATTCCCATGTTTCATGCACTGATTACCCTGCTTTTGGCGTTGCCGTGCCTTAGTTACTTCATTAGCGCTGCGATGGTTTTGTACAGCATGCTCATCACACGCATATTCGTATTTATTATATTACAGGCGAATTGGAATGTTGTCGAATCATTAGCTATACTGTAATCTATTTATGTCTCGCACAAGGTAAAGTAGATCTTGCATACATTCCACACGGAATTCAGTAGAATAAAAGTGTCAGTAGGTTGATGTGACCCTGAATAAATTAAAGAAAGACATAATAGCGAAGGTATAGTATTTAGTATAAATCATTTATTCTTGGTGGAGCGAATTCTTTAATAAGCCTCTATTGAAGGACATGTCCAAGCGACGGCCAGCCAGTTCGTTAATCAGTCGAGTTCTGATCGAATCGCGTTTCACTAACTGTCCGTAGTTATGTATTGTGATCGCTGGGGTACTGGCCGAAGAAAGCATGGCTCTTGTCGACAGTGAAAGTCAGATGTGGGCTGGCTGCTACGATTAAAGTCCAAATCGCCGGAAGGTAAGGTCGCGTGTCTCACTGCCAAACGTGCGCCTTTCTCTCTTTCCCGATGCGAGTTGCATTACGAGCGCCGTTCAAGGCCTCGATTCTTATCTGCCACGAGTGACTCGGTCACTTTCAATTATTGTACTACGCTAGGCTGCCTAGCCACACGCATTATCGATTTATGCCTATCGTATCGTTCGAATGGAGTAAGTAGGTTCTTCAAATCTATAGTTGTTGTTGATGTAACACATTGGAACTTCTCAAATGACTCGACCGACTTTCGAGCTCTTTCTACTGAAATACACAGCCATGTGGTGATACTCTCTATTTGCTCGGATGCGTTTGGTTAATCGGCAATTATGTAGAAACGATCTATGCTGAATACAAATAATTAGATAACATGGAAAGAAATAGATGTTAAAGGCGAAAGCCAAGATAGGTGTATATGGGATTATGCCTGTGGTAGCCAATGCCAGTTGCAGCGTGAGATACTCGATTTGCCGAGGGATTCCATTCTCAGACGTCCAGTTATTGCCCGGAGAAAAGAGGTGAAACAATGTGTCGCAACACTGTTCGTATAGCACTCGATGCTTCTACGGGTCGGCTGAATCTGTGTTGGGTGAGAGTCAATCTGTGTGCGGGAGAGTCAATCACGCCGAGTCCGACTCTCGATTTTGCATCGCTGCCACGATGATTATACCCGCCACTGTGTGTGCAGGATGCTGGTGTCTTTTCTCATTTTGCGGCACAGTGCCGCGGTTGCAAAAGGCTAACAATGCGCTATTCTATTGCTCTCCGTATATTTAACGCGGAGTCGTCCGTGGCTGAAGGTTTTCTCGAATTCTTCGTTGCCTCGGTAGGAAAATTATTTTGTCATCATTGCATATGGGGAAGGATGGATATTTCTATTTTACATAATACGTACTTTTCCTGAATTTTATTTCGCCCATTTAATCTCAATTGGATTATCTATTTGCCTTGGGTTTGTTTGATAGATTCTTTTAATGTATAAACTTGTAGAAAGTAGTCGATTTGTGAGATCAGTCTACTTCCTGATGTATTCTATCGCAACAACTAAAATAGGACGTGTGGCAGACAATCCAAGGAAGCAACGATTATACTGCAATTATGTTGGATCAGGCATACAGGGTCAGTTACTTCAAGGCCGACTACCGATTCCTCGACCTTAATTATTATGCTATTTCAGTACATTCCTTTAGGAATAGATACGGAGCGGCTGCCCTCTATGGTGACAGCTAATGTCGGGACCAACAGCAGTCAGAAAGGAGGAAGTTCGAAACTGTCCCTACACGCGCTCACTTTCAGAGTCACACTCGGAGGCCTTGTAAAATAAGCGTGTGTTTACGATCCCCTTTTTCTACTGAACTTGTAATTTGCCAAATCAATTTTATTGACAACTTTCAGTAGAAACGGTATATCTAGTGAAGCGCTAATCACGAATCAAAAATTACCATGGAACCAAAAAGAAATAGAAAGGAAAATATATTATTTCTAACAATTTCCTTGCATGGATCTATAATGCGTGCTAAGATATAATTTATTCGAGAGTGTTAATGACCCTTTCAAACGTAATTCTACTTTTTGAAAGATGTGGCGTTCCACGAATACAGGCATCTCACTTATCAACTCCATTCTCCGGAGTTATCCATTCTTCTGGTGGAGGTCGCCGTGACCCACTCTTGAGATTCACTAGGTTTCGATCGATTCCTTGAAGAAAGAACCTTTAAAAACTGGTTTGCCATTATTTATCCTTTAATCCAATAGGAATACATGCTTCTCACTTTTGATATAACAATTTTGTTTTTGTTTTATTATGAATCTGATTAGTTTACTGTTAATCTCGTTGCCATAGAAGAGGTCGTCGCGCTAAAACGTAATCAGGCGGGTCTTGGTATAGACCGGCTGATTTTTCGAGCACGTCAATGTCAATGACCCTCATTACCGTCGGCTGCGCTAATGGTGGGAAATTGTCGGATATATAACGGATCCATTAAATAATTATAAAGCCGCTCTCTCGGCTTTGAATCGTACGCCCCAGATGCTTTGGCGTGTCCCTTTATCAGGCGACCGACACTCGCGCTTAATTATAGAATGACCATCAAGGTTAAGTAATTGCCTTGATAATTAAGCCGGAAGTAGGTTAGCTATGTGTTAACACTCGTCCTGTTAACGTTTTTCGCACTCTTCCGCCGGCAGCTTGAGTGGAGGCTGATTGAATTGCGTTCAGCTATTTATGAAATATTACAAGTCAAGATTTTGAATTTGAAAAATCTCTCTAAGCTTTCTTCCGTGATTCAGAACATTTTGCGATACTTGTTGCACTTGTTCTGTGATAGAAACCGAATGTGACAATCAGTTACAAAGCTTCATCAATCATGGATAGTCCAGTCATCGTTCGGATGTGCGTTATGCTCCCGCGAAACTGTCACTGCGTCGAAGAGGGAATGCGAGATGCACGCTCTATCAGTTAAGCAGCGGTTGCCCTAATCTAATCTAATGTTTCATTCATACGCGCACGTATTGTCGGCAGTCGACTGCAGCTGTCAATTAAACGCACCGGCATCGCGAGCGTACGTTCGCTACGCGAATACGGAAAGCGCCGTATATCGAATGAGGCAAATGCAACGCGGTGCACCGGTGACGTGGTTTAGAGTTCGTCATGGAGACCTCACGAAGACCTCACCAGTCAAACTAGTCGAATCGTGCCCCTCGCAGTCTTGCACTCAAAGACTGTTTACAGTTTACAACTCACTCGCGCGCTATTTTGCCGTGTGCCTAGAGCCCCGCAAGAACCGTCGAACTGTCTCTACTCTCAGTAAGAACGTGCATTTTCCCCACTTGCTATTGTGTTTCCGGCGTGTTTACTTGCTGCTCCGAACTTCCTCCCTTCGGTATCTGCTGTATACATAGCTTCGTTACTATCAGTGAATACCAACAAGTTCGGAGCCACTTGAAAGTTCCATGACATCTCGAATTGTACATTGCAATACTCTGTACTTGATAACTACTTAGCTATATTTCGCTATTTCATTTCTTTCAGGGAGTGGGAGGTTCAAGGGTTCATTGGAACGCTAAGAGGAGCATGATACGTAAAATTGAAAGGAGAGCCGAAGGTGCACGGGCGCGCTCGCTCTCTCGTCACACACACACACACAGGCAGCTTTGGTTAATCACGGCGAGAGTGAACATATAGTGGAGAGCAGAGGGAACGCGCTTCCACGGCCGATCAATAAATTGTCGCTCACTTTGAACTATGTATAAAGCTGGATATCTTTAGTACACCGGCTTGTTACCGCGCTACCGAAGCAGCCAATACATGCGCCGCCGCCCTTTACCCTCATCAGAGTTCGAAGATCGTTGATATGTCTGTACCACTTATCCTACAGGAAGGTTGAGCCTCCAAATTCATTATTTACCTCTGCCATACATAAATCATCGAAATCTCCAGCCATTCTCGTCACTAGTGTTTTTCTTACGCGCCACGATCGCCCGAGTGCATGCACGCGTTGTTGCGAGACCTCGAATTCAGCGTGCTTCCTTCGAGATTTACGGCGGCGCAGTTTTGCCGGGCCTGATAAGAAACACCGTTGCACTGCTTTAATGAGATAAACCGTCCTCCCGTATTTATGAATACTGCGAACCAAATTAAAAGGTCTCGCCGGCTCGCTTGCAAGCTGGCGAGCACGTACAGCGTGTCCGCCCGCTTTTATAAGGCGATTAAATCATACTCGTTCAATTTTTGGGTTTTTACCGACCTCGAAAAGGAGGAGGTACTCAATTCGACCGCTATATTCGACTGATCGGAATGAAACCTTTTCTATCTTATACAGGAAGCTTCCCAAATGGTCCCGTATAAAGAATTTTTCGAATTTATTTAACATTAACAATTGTTATTTCATAAAAACCGAATTTTTCGTATGTTCTGCGATAATTCCGAGACGAGTGGACCGACCGGGATGAAATTTTTTACATCTTGTAGGATATGTTTCCAGAATGGTCCCATTAACAACAAAATTTTAATTTGTTAAACAATTTCCACTGGTATTGCATAATAACGAAATTTTTCGGAACATTTGCGCCGCCTACGAATATACAGTAAACTATGTAAATATCAGAGATATTATTTCATACTTTTTAGCGCTTGTTTGAGCTGGTTTGGAGCTGTTTTAACTGTTTCTAGCTATTTTATTCGAGCTGTTTTTTAGTCGAAGTCGGTTTACATTTTTACAAGGATTAATTATTTTTGCCTGCGTTCTTCATTGCAATCGTCGAGGCAAATAAAATACGTGCCATCGTTTCTTTTGCCAATCGCAGACAGTGCAATACGAGATTTGTCGAGGGTAGGAAATTGTTTTTCGTTGATGATTCTTCGTAATGGTTTACGGGGGCATTCTCCTGGAGTTGATAGCTCGTTTATCAGGTTCAGTAGTAATTTCGTTAACCCGGAATCCATGTTCGAGAGGAGCGGCGTTTCCCATTTTCGCCGTAACTTAACAGTCCGTTGGAAGGCGAGAGAGAAAGAGTGAGAGAGAGAGAGAGAGAGGGGGGGGAAGGTTTGGAAAGCGAGGGAGCACACCTAAGCATGTCGTGCATTAGAGAGTTTGTATATAGCTTTATCTTCATCGGGGTACACTGCTACATACGCTAAATGTAATTTACGATACGGATCTCGCGTTATGCAACGGGTGTAAGTCTCTGCCGTTCGTGCTTCGCAGCGAAAAATTCGAATACGCCGCTAAAAACTTGGACCATAAATAATAGATGCGCGCCAGTCCGCCGCCGGGTCATAAATTCTTTTCATTAGACGAGCCCTACACCGCTGAAGCATCGAAATATGAACTCGCGAATAAAGAGGATCGCTACAGGAATAGTACTTATTGTTATTCTCCTCGGGAACGACTTTTTGACGATTATCTAGAGCAGAGAGAATTTCTCGGTTAAATGAAAATCAGAATGCCGCTTATACTTGTTTGTATAGCGGTTTATCTTAGTTTGTTTTGCAGAAATAGGGCATAGTGGGGAGCGAAATGCATAATTAATTAGGTCTGTATGAGTTCAGTGGAAACAATTAGATTTCATACTCTACTTTCTCGGATTATTGAGATCCAGCTGACACGAGTGATATAAATGTAACGAGATAATCCGAATACTCGGGAGCGTATGTGCTTCCATGCACTTGTGCTTTCTTCCTTTTCGGCACGCTTATCACGGCTCCCGTAATGCCGGGACTCATAGTGGAGTATTATACCACCAACACGGATTTGCACTTCACGAACCCCGGAACGTGATTCCAACGGCGCCTCGTATGCGATTCGAACTCCAAGCGGCACACTGGGAACACAGAGAGTCCATATGAGTCTATTCTAATGTCATACGGTTCTAATCTCTATCCTTTTCGTAAATTCATCGAGCGTCGGTCTAGAATTCGGATAAGTCGTAATGGGACCGTTGGTATTCATTTTGTGTTCGCTTGGAAATTAGGAAGAATGAAAAGAACATAAAAATTATGCAAATTATGACCAAGATGGGCATTTTAAGGATTACTATTGAAAACCGAAGTTTTATTATTAGGATAAAAAGCATCTTTCACTTTTCACAACTCTCACACGAATCCACTGAGTCACTACGTAAAATGGAAATATGTATAGCCTGACACCTGACAGTTGCAAATGCGAATATTTTTCTCGCACACCTTAAAACGGATGCCCAGTTTTTCCAGCAATACTTCCAGCAAGAAACTCAAGATATCTGACATTCCACGAGTTAGCTTTACTCTCGTATTCCCCAGGGGATTAAGAGAAGTTATCGGAGCGGCGTCGAAGTCATTTTTCCGGCACCGTTTCTTCGCACCCTCGTCGTTCGATTTTCCGTTTGACGAAGAATAACGGGACATTTGGCAGACGTATGGGACCGGAAAAGCCGAACCTCGGGGCTACAAAGGTTCACTTGAAAAAGAGGAAAAGCGATAGAGACGGCGGCCGCTAGGGGCGAAGAGGCGCCTTCAATCCGGAGGTTTGTGCTGACCGTTTCTAATTCTTGATTCGATTAGCAATCCGATATTCACCGGACAGGATGGACTGCCAGTCTCACGCAAAACCTGGCACCCTCGCCACCAGCAAAGCAGACCTAAGGAAATTACGTAATTTCCGGCTACCACCGTTACGAACTTCCCGGCTGTTTGCTGCTTTTCTGCCAGTAGTTGCGTGCCGTGTACAGTACAGTCCGAGTGACGCTTGACTATTCTACCATGTGCCGGGCTACTGACATGTTTAATTTCATCGCTGCCGCGGCACTGAGGGAAACTCTGAACGAGAGGCAGAGGATCCTCGAGTGCTTCATGCTTGGATGATTACCATGCTTCAAATGTCGCTTGATGCTTAGCTCATATTCATCCGATGTTAATTATACCCTGCCAAAACTAGTCTTTTATGTCTCACAGGACTTTGGGAAAATTGGTCGTACAGTCAGAGAATTGGTCGTACAATCAGAGAAATGGTCGACTGAATTGCTTTTGAGCTTTTGATAGACTGACCAAACGTTAATCAATTATTATGGCGTAAAATCTTGTAGGTAATAATAATTGCCTGCAAGTAATAATCTTAATTCAATATCAGGTAAATATGGATTGTTACACAGAGTTGATAGATCAGCGGTCAAAATGTATAGAAAGTTTTTGGAGGTGGAGGGCGCGTATCGAGTTCTCTCTTCGATAAAGTCGGAAAACTTGCTAATTAGATGAGTGGGCAAGTCGGGCGCACAGAATTTAATTAATCGCGGTTTTCTGATCCTGTTGATGGTCGGCTATTTTCGTCGTTCTGGGGACAAGAAGGCAAGCTTCATAAATTTGAGTCTTACATACCAGAAATCATCTGCCCTGACTTATTTTTGCTACCATGGGAAGAATAAGAGGACATTTTCTGTTCGATTCTAAATAGCTTTAGCTTGACCTCGTTTATTTCCTTCAAGTCGACATCTTCGCATTGATTTTGTTATATTTTTTGATCGGAATTTATTTATTTGACAAGGCGGCCCGATGTTAAGATTTTCCATTTCCGAATCGTGCTCTCCTCGTGAACATTCCGGAGGTATACGTGTACTACTTATTATTTCATCATGTCGAGACACATCAGCACACGGAGGACGAATCAGTCGTTGGGTGGCGGGGCCGGGGGCATCGGTAAATGATTAAGTGATTCTTCGGGCAGCGAGGCCAGACCGGGACTCCGCAGAAAATAGCCGGTCTGGCGCTTCAGATATCGATCTCGGCGAATAAAAGGCATCGGCGGGCGATGCTTTCCCTGGCAGCTGACACAAATCTGATTTCCATTGCTTCTTCCATCGGATCTTCTTCGTTCACGAGTAACTCCTGAGAAGCTGGTGTAGCACGTGTGTGCTTCTTCCTGAAATGAATTCACTTCGCAATACCGTGATATCAGCGGCCGCCGATTATGTAACTAACATATGAGGGAAAAAATATCGCAAAGCAATGAATTTCGAATCTTCGGGTTTTCATATGAAGTGATCGAATGACTGAAAATTGATCCGTTAATCAATTACTGTGCCCCCTAGTTATTCGATACTACAATCGGGTATTATATCAGGAAATATTATAATCAATATTAGAATTGATAGAACAATAATTTTGCGTTAAACATTCTCCTCGCTTATTTCCCTTTCATCTCGGCACGGTTCACACGCTGACCTAGATTTTTCGCTCTTTCTCCGAGGTCTCTTTACTTCTTCCCTCAGCTGGAAATGCTTGCGTGCGCGCGGTTGGGTGCAAACTTCCTTGATGGATTCGCCCGAAACGTGTATGTGCATGTGTGTTTACCCATTGTTTCCACTGCATCCCGAAATCAATCGCAGAAGGGCCATTTGCAACGAATCCGAATCGTCGAGAGATAGAAAGGTGTACGTGCAAGAAGATCTTTGCCAAGAGAGAACTCCAAGGTTCAAAGGCATCCCCAGTACCAGCTATGTGAAAAACGAAGTGTTACACGACCTAGCAGAGATTCTACTCAAAAGACGACCTACGTATGTACTTACTTACATCCCTTCGCACCTTGTTGCCAGTTTTCCCTCCGCTGCATCTCTGAAGAATAAGTAAAACGTGCCTGTACCTTAATACTTTCCCTTCCATATCACTACATCTCGCATCGCTTATTATCTGATCGTCAAAAACTAATGCAAATGCTAGGATGGAATGAAAAAAGGTGATCCAATGAACAAGGGTGTCAGTTCCAAAAAATCCCGTCTACAAACACAGAACCAAAGACCCGCGTCAATCTCGAGCGCTCGCTGAAGTGAACCGGACCCGGAAGGAGTCGTCATGTATATCTATACGGTTATCTCGTTCACAGAGAACAAGCAATAAGGCGATAGTCGACCGCAGACTCGCCAGAAAGGTGAGTCGAAAGGCTTGACCAAAAAGTAGAATACGTGGACTCGTATTATACTAGACAGGGGTATGGTAGTGCTGTCTCTGAGGCAGTGATTCGAAAGGGAGCGACGAAGATTCCTGGTTGTCCGAAAGCGAGAGCGGGCTACGTGGGAAGGGACCTCGTGGCAGCGAGTGAGCGCCAGGGGTGCACAAGCGAGCAAGGAGAAAGGGTTAAGGTTCCGAGTAGATAGGATAGTCTGGCAGGGTAGTAGGGATGGAAAGAGGAAAGAGTGGAGCTGGTGGTCACTTGCAGGCTCGAGCAAGGGAGAGGGACGAAGCGTCATCTAGGAGGATCGTATTCAGCGAGACAGGGACGGAAAGCGAGACGAGTATAGGAAAAGCTAGGGGAGAGAGCTGAGTATAGGTATACAGCAGGATATAGGAATGTGTGGTACGCGTTCGCCCCGCCCTCTTCCCGACTCGGCGTCGCTTTTCAACCCCCCATTTCACCCTCGGCTAGAGGCAGGGGAGGGGGGTTCCGTCGGCGGCGGTGGTATGGGCACCCTCTTGGACTGCCGCTCCGTCGGCGCGTCGCGCTACCCTTCGGCGCCCCTTGCACCCGCCGAACGGCGACGGCGCCGCCACCCTCTCGTGCACCCCATACCACCGTCGATGGATCGATGGTGAGTCGCTCGGCAGCCGCTAGGCAGTGTTGGTGTCGCCCTTGCAGCACGGGGTGTCCGTCGCTCAGTCTGAACTCGGGTTCACTCAGTCCACGACCGTTTGCCACGAGACTTCGATCTCATTCCGGTCGGCCCTCTCTGTCTCTCTGTCTTTCTCTGTCTGCCTGTCTCTCTCCGGCTCTCTCGCACCCCCGCACTCTGTCTCTCCACACTCTCACTCTTTCTCTCTCTCTGTCTCTCTCTCTCTGTCTCACTCACTTTTCCCCGCTCACGGAGGACGGAGAGCAGCAGCAGTAGAGCAGTATCACAGTGTGGTAGCAGCAGGGTCGAGGCGCGTAGTCGAAGCGCGACCGCCACCAGGCTCAGTCTTTCAACCCCCGTCGTCCGTGACACGACACGCTCTCTCGCCGGTCGCGCTCCCCAGGAGGAACGGACACTCACTCACCCCCCTCCTACCACCACCCCCTTCCATAGACGACGACGACGACTTGGCGCGCTCTTTCTCCCGATCCGCCGTATTCGCCGTTGCCGCGTCGCGGAGAATTGCGACGCTCTCCCGGACGCTCACTACCACGCTCGTCCTCTTCGCCCGCTTCGACCCGGAACGCAGCAGCCGACTCAGCCGCCGCCACCGCCGCCACCGCCGCCACCTGCGCCACCAACCCTTAAGCCAAGGTGAGTAAACCTGACAGTGGCGTGTGCCTTTGCCAATCTACCCTGCATTACCCGGCTACCCTTTTCGACCCCCGGCCACCCCTGCGAACACCTGCCGACGTCTGCAGGTCGATTTCTCCGCTTCAGCCGTGTTCAGCCGATCACGCTTTTGTTCTCTAGCTTCAGCTAATCCGATAAATCGCAGACACGGAAGAGTGTTGCTCGGCAGACACGCGTATAAACACCGCCGGGTGTGCGTGCAATGGTGAAGCCTGTTACCACAGTACATATTTGCGCGGTACTCTTTCGCTTCTCGCTGGCTTGCGCTCGCTCGTGCTCGCAGGCGCCGTGGCCTGCAGTTCAGGTGCACGCAGGTAACGCTTTCGAGCAGGTTAGTACGATGCACTCGGCGCAGGGTATTGCATCGATAAATGCGGGCCGAGCCGGAGTTTTCATCAGCGCGGCCATGCCACATCCTCCAGCTGTGTCTGGCTTGTATTTTCGGCGATCACCCTGTCCCTTTCCCTCCCTTTGCCGCCCTTTGCTTGCGCCCTCTCTTCCTCGCCCTCTCTATGCCTGTTTGCCTTTCTCTCTTCCTCCCGTTCTCTGCTTTCCGTGCTTTCCTCGCGAGCCAGACAAGCTCTCTCGGCTACGTGTGCCTGCGGCTCGATAAAATGCGAGGGTTAGCCTGCCGCAAGTCCCTCTCTCTCTCTCTCCCTTTCTCTTTCTCTCTCACTCTCTCTCCCTCGCCTGCCATCGATCTCAAACATACCGGCGCTCACTCGCTCGGCTCGCTGGCCTCCTCGGCTTCCTTATCAACGCGCGTACCTCTCGACTCCTATCTTTCGAGCTTTTTTCGCCCGCTGCATGCTGCACCCCTCCAACACATTACCGCCCCCCGCCCGCCTCGGCATTTCAGCCGCCATCAGGCCAAGTACGCGATCACCAAGGTCGGAGTACCCCCACATTCACACCGCGAGCGCCATCCATGCCAAAAGCTCTCGCTGAGCCTTGTGAGCCTTCTCCTTTAGTCTAGGGGAGCAGATGTAATCTTGGACGGATTGTGATGGCAGACCAAGTACTGGCGAGCGACGTACGCAAGCATACTATGGATTTTTTTTCTTTGCGATCGATCGATCGCCTGTTGGTGTAGGTTGGATGGGTCGCTTGAAAAAACGGCTACTTGTTAATTATGGATCAATTCGGTAGAAAGATAATTGACTGCGTTTTGACAACGGATCGAATAAGGATGCTGCCAGTCGGCTAACTGTCAATTGAGAGACAATCTTTAGTATACGCTGCTTGCTAATTGTAGGTGAATCTAGTTTCGCTTCATTCTATTTTATTAATTTTGTGTTAGCAGCAATTGAATCAAGAATGTGCAAAGAACAATTTAAACAGTTGCATTTTCTATTTTGACTATTTTCTGTAAGAAGTATTTGAATTAGAAAGTGAGGAAAAGGCATGCGTATGCGCCAGTGTCCTTGACGGGGGTCAAGGACATACGATCTATTAACTAATCGGTCTGGTAAGAATGTTGACGACCTGATCAGACAGTTTGATGTTGGATGTTAGCTAATGTCCACGAACATTTAATATTCATTGGACGAAAAGTCGTTTGTCTGCGGCGACGAGTATTTAGAGCATACATATTCACTTAGGGCTCGAGGCTGCTGGGTTGACCTTTAAGTAGTAACGAGCGCCAGCGCGAGAGTCCGCTGCGTTTCTTCAAGCGGATATCATCGAACTTATCCCATTACGTCCGGTACAATCGTGCTCCAGCAGGCTGCGACTGGGACTCTTGAAATGTAGAGGGAGACCTGCCGGCATTCATGTCGACCCGCGAGATACAAGGTGCTCGGGCCAAGGTTTTAAAGTATATCGAGCGATATACCGATTGCTCGCTGCCGAGCATGATTCGAGAATGTGCGAGGCAAGCGAGCGGGCACGAATTTACATTTTATGAACGTGTCTCAACTGCACGGCGGAATAGAAATTTCGTGCTCTTGTACGCTACGTGTTACTGGGTCCGTCCGGCTACGATCTATATCCCTGCCGAATGGGGTAGGTCTGTGTTTCGAGGCTTTAGGGGAAGAAGTCGGGCTAAGGTTAGCGAACTCCGTATGCCTCCCCGTGCTCTGCCCTTCCTATTCACTGATGCCAATGTGTTTTCTTCTCTCCCTTCCTCTGCAGCCCCATAACATCTCGTGCTCGCTTCTTCCTTATACCGCGACAAAGGACGGGCGGGGTGGGGCTCTGGAATTAATTAGGTTATCCTTTCTGAACTTTTGCCTTGGCAACGTGTTGAAGGGAACATCGCTTGGCTCGCGCTTTCGACGGGAGTATTTCCCGCGGCGATGACTCTTTATGCCCTCTTCAATTTAATAAAGTCATTTTTTCCGCTCCAGGGAATAATGAATATGACTGCGTTCCAGTAAACCGGGGGATAAGTAATTTTGTTATGTATTTTTCTTTGGCAACACGTTGCTGTGGGTGAATGTAGAAGCCCCTTTGCGTAGAGTTCCTTTTATCCTATTTTAATTCAATTAAGCCTTTCAATTATTCATGAGGAATACGCAATGAGGCTCGATTACATCAGCAACACAATTGTGTATTTTATAGCTGACGAACAATATTCGAGAATAGTGGAGTGGAAGGTGGATATTGGCTGGCCAATAGATCTCGGTGGATTTCGGCAGTGGGGTGGTTTCTTAGTTGGAAGATTGGGAGATGTTCGATAGGAGGGAGTTGACGTGACCATTTGCCAGAGCCAGGCCCGATCCTCGGCGAATCTCGGTGGCCCTCGAAGCGTTCAGCTTGATAAATGTGTGCTGCGCGGCCTCGTAATTAATGGCGGAGGTGATACGTCGCCGTCTGATTATGCGAATAGGCTTAGGCCGACTGCAATGAATCACGAACCGCCACCCTAGTCGATTCTATCCTTCTCGTGACGATCCACTGCACTTCGGGACATCGATATTGCCCTTTCCGCTCCTCGAATCAACCTGTCCTCCAACCTGAGTTGATTACACGAATCAGGGTTTCTATTAGAGGCCTTTGCTCTTCCAATGATCCATCAGTTAAATCTAAGACACTGCTACCAAGCATTTAAACTACAGGACTTCTTTCAAGTTAACCTCTTCTAGATTCAATTTCCGGGTTTCGTGCAGTCTTGGGTTATTGAATGATTTAGTATTTAGAGGTAATTTTTATTCGAGGTTTTCCGGGAATGCATCCACAAGTATATATTCTTCATAGTTACAGGAAGAGATTCCAACTCGGCAGCCTTAACTAGAGAACGTTACTGGTGAATTTCGGTCCTTGGTTTAGAAGCGGAGGCTGTGGCTCCCGCTTAGCATTCTTATGGGTCGTACACCTCGAAATTGAGACGTTGTTCCTACACGCGAGAGACGTTTCGCCACGGTCGCATTACCATTTTTCGACGATCGAGCGCAGCAGCCCGGACCACACATACATTTCTCACACACATCTACAGTGTGACTTGTCGAAGATGTCTTTGTATGCCGGCGTCGTTAAATCCCAGGCGTCGATTTAGTCGCATAAATCTTCCGTAAGTCGACTTTTCGCTGTGCGTTATACTCTCGACGAATATTACGAGGAATCGCTTGTAATATTCGAGGATGTCGCTTTTCAATCGTGGATATGACTCGTCGCGCGTGTGTTATGTATGGCGTTAATGTCGCACCTTAAGAAACGTCATGGATGTCTGTTGGTCTTTTACCTGGGTTATTGGCACCGTGCCACTTGGCTCCCAAACTCTATGCTAATAAGAAAAGCATGGTTAAATGGGTAGACGAGTGAAATGCAACGCGAAGAAAATTTATGGAATATCAATAGAGAGTTACGAAGAAAACGATTCATTCGGCGAAACTTTTCATATATTCGATTTTTAAATTTTTCTCTACATTTCCGATCCCAGCTTGCAATTTTTCCTATTTCAGAACTCTTGCATACTAAGCTTTCGTTTTGGGAACTTGATATTATTGAGCTTCTAGCATTAGTACTGCTGGAATATTGAATATTCCGTTTATTGATATTCAGTTTCAATATTCCTGCGTTTTAGTATCTTCGTCATTTGCAATTCTCAACTTTCAAAACGTCGACATCACAAATTTTACTGCAGTATAGCCATTGGTAATTGTATGAATGTGCATCACTCAATAATAGATTTCACCCACAATATCAACACGCAGTACTTCGGCATTGACTATTGCAAGGTTAATTCGAAGTGGCCCCGGGAGCCTATTGGAAAAGTAATTAAGTAATCCGGCTGATGTCAGGATGCATTGATCCACTTGACACACTGCTGTCTTTAATACTAAAGCAGATCCCTCGAAATAAGTACGGGCGATGAGGCCAGGGCCAAGGCTACACAACACTCAAATCGGTCGATCGGCCATTTTTGCATCAGGCCGCGTCGCGCGTGGCCTTTTAAATCCGGTCGGTCTGATCAGTGACGGATATACTCCACTTGCACGCTGGGAGCGTGAGTTAAGGCCCTCGTCTGACCAAACGTCGTCCATTATCCCTCGCACTCTCTCTCCCGCCGCGCAACCGAGCTCTTCCACTCCTCGTGAAACCGCGTGCTAAGTAACACCGGGGATTCGCCGATAAATTATCAGAGATAACGTCGCCTTAAATTACGCCCCGCCTAACGGAATGATATCTACGCCCGTCGGCCGCTATCGCGTTGAGAAAATCAAGCTCGCAGTGGAAAAGCTGGTTTGTTCGAGTTCGCGATAGTCTAAAAATTGTAATCTTTTAATTTCATTTGACTCGTCGTTTTACTTTTGTCACGCTTTATCGAAGAAACTGAACTTCTTTTAACATGCATACTATAAATGAAGGACGTAAAATATTAATAAGCTTAGAAATCGGTATAAATTGTGCCGGTTTCTGCGTTGTTATATTAGCATTCCAACAAATAAACGGTCCATCTTCTGCCCTTTTTGCTTTTTTTCATGGATAAAGGCCAGGGGTGGTAGCGTAATGACATAATACCGGCTCGGAAGTCTTGTGGCGCGTGAAGGAACGAATTAGGGCAGCGCCATCAATTCAGGAGACGAGAATTATGCCCGTTTATCCGGTGAAACGACTTGCTAAAAATGAGGGCCAGGAAGAGCAGGCGAACTTTGGAAACTAACCGGCCTTTTTCCGGTAGGCGGAGCATCGGCCTCACCGCTCCCCTTTTTTCACCAATTTCAGTAGCCGATATTTTTTTCCGGATGCTGCGGTCAGGATCGCCGCATCTTCCCGTTCGGTTCCCGGGATCATCGCCGCTGCAAAAGTTCAACCCTCGTCGATTGACACTTTCGAATCGCCGGCCGGAGAACCCGTACGCGCATACCTAATGCGAAAGATCTCTCCGGCTCCACAGCACGGACGGCCGAACTAATTTCTTGCAGTCCGGACTTGCGGATTTGCGCCAGGAGTTCGTAAGTAATTTTCGAGCGGCTTTGAGGACGAGTCCCGGAGAGTGGTAGAAGCGCCCGCGATAATTTGACCGGCGTCCGAGACTGAAGTGTGGGTTGGTCGCGGATGGCTGAAATTGGGCGAAAAGCGGAGCGCGCCCTAAACCGTGGGTGAAAAGTCTACCACGCGCTACTAATTTCCCCAGAATACGGTAAATACGAATATCCAAGTCCTAACCATGCCCTTAATAACCAACTTAAAGCTAATAAGCTTCTTCATCGAAATTTATTTAGTATTAATACTTTACATGGAGTTTGTTTTGGGGTTTTGTTAAAGTATACAAGTAAAAGTATAAAGTAATGTCCTTAGCAATTCTCGTTTTGGAATTCTTTCATAGAACACACGTTAGGGATTAGTTATCATTTGAGTAAAGCTTGTCTAATTCCTATTATTCTTTTGTCAATTTCTTCCTATCAACACAGTATTGTCGGGATATTATCTAACGTCCATAATGTAGTTTCACGTTTGATCACTTAGATTCTCGGAAGGCGCGCTTGTATCCGAAACGTATCGAATTCCAGTGGTTAGTTTTAGTTGGTATCGTGTAACTTTGTGTCCCGAGTTCGCGATGGTATTCGATGTCGTGTGCATTATCGAGTCTATTTCCCCGGCAACGGATTTCGGTGTAGAATTCCTCGGGCGAATTAACGGAGGGTTGGAAAGAGAATCGCACTACCGTTGGACCTAGCTGGGCAGGTCATCCGTTGTGGGAAAGAGCACTGGTTCTGTCAGATGCCAGCCAGCCAGCCAGCCAGCCAGCTAGCCAGGGATACAAGTGGTGGTGGGGCAATTGCGGTGGGTTCGACGTCCTAGATGACTTGGAAGAGTTCGAAGATGAAATAGGGGGATAGAAAATGGCCCTTGCTTGCCCCGGGGATTTGGCATTTGACACGACCAAATAGTTGTGAGAGGAAAGTTCCCCTGCTACCCCTGTAATTCGATGCTTCACCGGAATTAACCGATGGCACTTTCGGTATCATATGAACCTGTTTTTGGTTTACTGAAAAATATTCCCACAGTTCCTTTGCAATAACGCTGACGAAACCCGTATGAAATATTTCAACATTTATTTGACTGTTAATTGGCGCTGCGTTTTATTTTTCATTGTTCCAGGCGGTGCCAAAGGCATACTGTAGAATCCGAAACTTTAATAGGGCTATATATTGCCGAGCATTGCAATAATTCAGTTGTTCATTTTCATTCTGCTGCAGAAACGTTCCAAACTCACAGTCGAAATACCTTGATTAATAACCGTATTAAAAACTGCAATATTTGCATACCTCGTTATTAAATGTAGCGAAAGTTCACTGTGAAGTTTTCCCACCAAAAAACAATTTTGTCGTACCATCGCCGGTGATGAAATACCCGTATCTTTCATTTGCAGTGATTCATTGAAAGTGAAATAACAGAGTTATCACGGAACGCGTGAACACGTATAGGTGGAGCATATGCGGAGTATGTCGTTCGAAACAAAGCAAGTTCACATTTCAGTTGGCTTTCGCTCTGCCTTGTACCACCCCCTTCCCCCTTCATCCCCCTTTTCCTTGAACTAGCTTTGTTCGATGTTGACTTGCAGCCGAGCTTTGTGCCGGGTGGCCGAATTTTCTTGGCGCTGACTGTGTCGAGTTGGCCGCGTTTCGCCCTTTTTCGAGCCGTGACTTCGCAAAAGGGTATCCGGTCGTCCCAATTCCGCTTGCTAGTACTACTCTAAGGAAGCCAACGATTTCTCGTCTATTCCCTTCTACCTCACTACTATGTTTGTATTTTGGCGGACGGTGGCATCATTTTCGAATAATTTCGTTATGCTCGCCAGCACTAACTAAAGCGACACACGCGATCACTCGCTCTCGGGGCCAAGCCCCTCTGGGTTTATCGACCTGAACGGCTTATCGCCGACTATCACTGCTGAATATAGCTGCTCTCACTCGCTATCGGCTCGCACCAACCTACGACGTGTGCTCAATTACCCTCACACCCTGAGGATTCAAGTACCCTCACGGGGATTAGTCCTTTGATTACGTCAACCTTGAAACAAAAAATTGTTGTTTGCATGAAAGAAGGTCGACGTCTGTGATTGTGTTTTTCCCTGGACAGTCGGTGGATATATATCCTCTTAATGCAAAGAATACACAATTGTTCACTTTTAAATGTAAAGCGGGTAACTCTGATTGAGGTTACATGTTGGGTCTCATGCGTGAAAAGAGATTGCGGCTAGGTTTGAACGAGCTACAGAGTGCGGAGGAGTTAGTAGGATTAGTATGTTTAAAAGATGAAGCATCTGTCGATCGATCGAGCGTATTTGCCCGCTTGCTTTTGATCTGCTGGGAGGATCCGCTTTGAGGGAGTGTGGTCTCTGAGCCTATTAATCTCCGGGAAATTGGGTCAACATCGCTCGATATTATCCAAAGCGTCCGCTAAATCATTCTCCTCGTCCGCCTCCGGAAATCGCGATTTAGTTTGGAGCTCGCTTTATTTGCTCTCCTTGTCTATTGAAGGAAACTGTGGCTTCAGTCTATAGGCTAAATGGGCTAAAAGCGCTATTAAAATATCATGAACCGCGAGATATTTACCCATTAACTCGGAGTAGTTTGCCTTGAATTGCCCAACAATAAATCTAAAAGAAAACTGAAGAATATGCCGCTTCACGTGTATTCTTCCAATTTCGCTGAAGGCATACCTACTATCATAAATAGAATTATTGTTCATCGATTGTATTGTCCAACATGTGCGCATTAGGCTTTCCGACGCATTCCAACACTTCGGAATCGGTGCTATTGCACCAAACAGCCTATGGTATACATATCTAAAAAAAGCTGCCCGGAAATAGCGGTATCCATTTCTGCCCGATGGCTCGGGCAGCTCTTCATACTTTATTAAACGACAGCCAGTGCGATGTAGTTCATCCCCAGGCAGTTCGCGCACTGTTGCGGTCACCTCTCTTTAGTGCATCAACAATGAAAAAAGTTGGTTCCAGGGGGGAGGGGCAGGGGGGCAGACGGTGTATTTCGGCGTTTCTCCCCGGGAAGTCAGTGGTTCAATTATTGATCGCAGTTGGTGGCGGTGGCCTGCCGCGATGGTTTGTCGACCAGATAGCCGGAAGAGAAAATAAAGTTCCGCCCAGGAGATAACCTATAAGGTCGGCAAAGTCCCCCGGCGGCGGCGAATCGGAAAGTTCGCCCCGGGATTCCGGCCTGCAGTTTCACTGCTCGCTTCCTCGCGTATTTTCACCTGTTTATGTGGCCACCCTCCTCTTTCAAGAGATTCTAGTGGAAAAGTGGCCCCGCCAGCAGCATAAACTATGTAAGAAAAATATTTTCGGAGCCCTCGGATTGCCAGTTCCTGAGAAAGTGTCGCGTTGTTCGCTTTATAATTCGACGGACCCTACAAAGGACAAATCTGTTTTTCCCAGAGACTCGCGGAATTCTTGGAATTATTTAGTGTTGTTCTGTAATACCGTTAAGTGAACTGTGGAACTAATGCTCCTCCCGCTTCCCCTCCCTCGTAATTCGGTTCTCACGTAAGCCGATATTCTAATGGGAAAATGTAATTTCCTTCCCTCGGAACTCCTCGACCCCTGCGAGAGGACGCAAAGCGTTACGATGTAACGCGACAGAAGGGATAAAATAGATTCCGTTACAAGAATTATAAGACAGAGTAATGTTCAAAGGAGAAAGAAAAGCTTAGTAAACTTCAATACTTCACAAAGGTCCAAGAAGAACTGCAGTTCGTATAATATAATAACTTCAATCAGTGAATAAGAAATCTGGCTTTATTTCGTTGCTCGGATTGAGTACAAATTGGCTTACGGACTTATTAAGTCATATCTAAATTGGCATAAATTTATTGGGGTATTCTACGCTCGTTGCCTGTCCGATAATGGGAGAAGGGCGAATAAAATATTCGGTGACCCAATTTGTAGAGAATGCGCGTACCGCGATTTATTAGTATAATAAATTCAGTTTGACCGATAGTGATCGAGCTCTGAATTCGTTTCGATTATACTGCTGACGTGTCCTGCGGGACGCTATCTATACTTAATGAAATACCTGTCCTTCGCGATCTGGGCCAGCTGCGAAATCACGTGGCGGAATAATAAAAAGAAAGTGTCGCTCGACATTTTGCCGTGTAAGGTGACCATAAAACTCGTTTAGTTGCATGTCACCAATGCGAGAGGGATTTTCGGAGGAAACCA
Source organism: Crossocerus cetratus (assembly GCA_963675795.1). Lineage (NCBI taxonomy): Eukaryota > Metazoa > Arthropoda > Insecta > Hymenoptera > Crabronidae > Crossocerus > Crossocerus cetratus. The sequence goes on along the minus strand of OY776666.1, from coordinate 13,693,789 downwards.
TAAGGAGTAACTGGCGCGATAAGTGAGATTTAAGATATGGTTGACCTCCAACACTTTGGGACTCGCAGTACACGTCGCCCAGTGAACTTTTCGCCTTTCGAAGAGGCAAAGAACAACGCCACCACGAATTATTGATTATCCAAGCGACAGGTAATCATCGAGCGTCGGAGACAGATGCAAACTGGAGACAGTAAAACAAAGTTTGCCGGAACTAATGGCGGCGAGAGCTAATTCCCTTATTAGGGCGCGCAAAGGTGCGGCAATTAATAATCGCACTTCTCGAACTCGATGATTTAATCAGTGTCAATATCGGGCGCGCCGTACTTTTTCCCCCGGAGAGAAAAGTGGTACGGTAGCAGGTGCCAGGTGGACGGCTCGTTCCAGTAATAACATGACGGGGAAACTTTCCAGCCCAAATGAATTTAGTGTCGCGGCACTAGAGGGAAGAGTACCAGCCGCAACAGTGGCTGGCGGCTAGAAATCTTTAATAGACGCGGCCCTTTATTGTCACGCTAATTATATCATATTACCCGTCACTTGGCCGTCCATTATTATTGCCACGACAAAGGTAATGAGGTTACGTGGGGCTAGTGCGCTTAATATGCCGTAACGTCACTTAATTAGTGCATTGCATTAGGCGGGAGAGTGATACAATGCCATCCGACTTTTCAATCGACACCTATCAATATTCACAGACGCCATCCATAGACCATCGTATTATCTGTCATACTTATGTCACTCGTCAATGGAAGAGTTAGACCAGAATTATCCTAAAATGCACGAGAACAACTCATTAAACTAACAGTCTCTGCATTTAACCAAATGGGATATATTATTATTCAAATTATTAGCTAATGCCGAATTTGTTGTTGGATTGTTGACGAATCCAACTTATTCAAACATTAAGAATATGAGTCATAATTTAAAATATAAGGCACAGCCCTGCATTGGTAGTGTTTTTCGACCGTTCGAATTGAAATCAATTGATATCACTGGAGCATAGGAAGTTTGTAGTAGAAACCCTCTGCTTATGCGACCATTTTGGCATACAAATGGAAAAAGGAAAGTGTCACGGGTGTTCCTGCGGTCTCGGGAAATATATCGCTGGCTCGATTACTAGTTTTCGTACTCTCGATTTCGTGTCTTCCTGGTGCGACTGATATACATATGTATATTACGGAAAGCGGGACACTTTAAAAGTCTGCTGCCTCAGGTGTCTCACTCCAAATAAATCATGGCCGTAGTAACTCGTATATGGGCATAACGCGGCCTGATCTACGAGCGCGCGCCTCGTCCAGAGACATTCTTGTCCTTTAGTTGATCGCCACATTTTTCAGGACCGCTCCCCCTTTTCACCAGCCTTTTACCTTTACTCCACTCATTCTCTTGGTTCCTTTTGCAAATTCTACGCATACGCGAGCTGAAGTTGTTTATGAGGTGAGTCGATAAGTCATTTTTCACTTCACTATTCATAATGGGCCGGACATTATACATCCTTCCTGGATTTCGATTCGATTCGAATAAGTTCTCGGTTCGACATTTCACATTCCACAAGAGTTCAAGAGAATTCCTCTTACTTGAAGTGACGAGATCTATTGTGACCTTCAAAAGCAAATTGAAATCTCCATAGTCATAATACCTATACCTAGCATATGACAACGTGGGCAGGCGGCTGAATTTTGGAGTCAAGATTCATTGGGAGTGGGCCTGCAGTATTAGCGGCCAGATTAATCTACCGCGCCAGGGGATGACTGTTCGTACTTAAGATATGTATAACGTAGCTGCATATAGATTGCTGGCACATATAGGACTGATTGTCTCCGGGACACAATGCACAGGCACACGGGATTTCGACGCTCGGCAAAGTCCTTATCTGCACGTTTTGCTTCGCGACATCCTTCGAACATATGTGGTATGTCGGCATCTCCGTGCCAAATTCATACTCGACTAGCTCAGTGAATTATTCGTCCTACGCTGCACGCAATTTCCCAGTAAATTCCCCAAATAATTTGGTTGACTCATTAAATAGCCATTCATTAAAATGAAACATGCGAACTGGTTCAGTTCATGTATATAGAAATCCAATCTATCAATGAAATAATTTACGCTGGATCAAGTAGCATTAGGTGAAGCATCTACATACTTTCAAAGAATACATAAATTGTCTTCTACTCTCGTCTTTTATGGGATTTCAACAAGTACAGTAATAATAATAAAGAATCTGCTTACCAAATTTTCTTCATCTCACTTTCGTTTTGGTTAGAATAATAACCTTGGCGAGTCAGCGGATCATAGGATTGAAAAAGTTGCGGTAGAAACACTGATAGGGAAAGTAATATCGCCTGGCGGCCTTGCATTACCTCCCACAAGGATTATAATAAGTCGTCGTAAGAACGGGACGAGCAGGAACGAGTAGAGGCGGGATAGAATCGGGTCGGGAAAATATTTTCTTCTCGTTTCGGCCGGGATTAAGTTGTACGGCCATAAAGGTGCCGCGAGAGATTATTCGAGCTTTCGGGAGGCTACGGGTGTATGTGTGTGCATAGAGGATGGCGCGTAGTAAATCTGCACGTCAGGACTCGTTGGCCTGCCGTGTCGGGCCAGTGCCTCGACCAAGCTTTATTCCAGCGCGAAATTCACGGAGCCTGAGTCCTACCATCTTCCTCGTTGCATAATGCAGTTGAACCTGTAGCAAACGTTTAGGTGCAAAATTCGCCGCTCTTCCTTTTGGCCATTCGGATATTCGAGACGATGTTGTTAGAAATTCCGTGTGCGGACTAGTGAAGAGTCTTCTGACACTGAAAACAGAATTTTTAATGCAATTCTGGCGAGTATGTACTCATTTTTTAAAAATGTTTATGAAGTCTAGTTACTTTCAGAGTTATATTGCAATCGTGCCGTATATTTCTTGCATTTTTTATAATTCCATGACAAAGCCTTGTCATCTGATTGGGTTTTCGAAATGAAATTTCCTGTAGACAAGAGCATCGACCTGAATTCGCATTTTCTTTGGCGTTGCGTTTTCTATCCCATTCCAAGCTCCCGCATCTGATGATCCTTCCATACAGTTCGTTGAGAATCTTCCTTTATCTATCTTCGGTAATGCTTTCTTTATCCAGTAACGTTCACTGTACCTATTCGTAGTTTCGTATCTCTCAACCCTCACCTACCTAGGCTGACTTCCGCTTCCTCTTTTTAGTGTCTCTCAACATCTCTCTTTTTATTTTAACGTATGTATCTCTCTCTTCCGGCGGGAGTCGTCCCGTTCCACCTTCAGCTCGGTCTATTTTCCCCGACATGTGTCGTCCTCACGTACGAAAATATTGCCGAGCAAATGTACAATATTCGGTACTTTTCCCCTCTCGAAATATTAGCTTTTCGCAAGTTTTTTAATTACTGTACCTCTTCGAAGGTTCCGAATTCCGGTGTGTCTTGCACATGATGAAAATCTTCGAGTACACGATCTATGAGAATTCCGATTGTTTCTGATTCGGGGCGTTCTGGAACAACAATCCGCAATTTCAGCCGCGAATTTTGCTCGATTGATTCCTCGATTGATCTTCTCCACTTATTGACGGATTTCATTCTCCCATTGTTGGAACGGCTCACTCACGTTTTCCTCGGTTATAAATGTCAATTGTTCCGGGAATGTGGTTGTTGATAGCGGTTTGTGCAAGGTGGAGGTTATACATAGTACAAGCGAGTTTCGAGATTGAATTTCACACTCGGTATCACCACTACTTTGGTTCTCTTACCACACGCACGGCAAGCGGCAAGCCCTCTGCGGTCGGCTAACTAGCGATGGGTCAACCACTCGACTTACGACCACGTGCTCTGCCAGTGTTTATAATATTTTCACCTACATTCGCACTTAATTCCATCTGGTGGCAGCAGTCGCAAACAATTCTGCGTCGCTCGAACTTCGCTACTGCCATTACACCGGTGGCGACATCAACGCTGTGCGGAATTCAAATCTTCCGCAGCTCTCAAATTACAAGTGCACCATTACTGTGTGATTTGCCTTCCAGTCCCTTTGTAAATACTGTGTCGCTTTTGTTTGCTCGAAGCACTATGTGCTCGGTTTCACGTGTTCGTGTTAGTGAAAATCCGTATTCTTTGAAGAAAGAAGAGAGAAACCCTGGCAATGACTAGTATCGTTGCAACTCCAGGTTGAAGTAAGCCGAAAATCTCCTTACTGAGTTTTTTCTTGCATGCATCATTAAAGCAAAGCTGTATTTTTGGGGGTTAAGATGTGTCATAAGATTTCGCGATGGGAACATACCTGTAATTGCGCAAGTCTAATTTTGACGGAAATGAGACTGTAACTTCATAACCTTCCCGATGAACGTGAAGAACCGCTGAGTGGGCTTGGTAGTTTTTGAGGTTCAGGTTTTAGCTGGCATTCCATATTGATTTTCAACGCTTCATACAACCTGGAATCAGAGCACACGCGACTCGATGGCCGTCCTTGATCCGTAGATACATACATACATATAGGCCTGCATAGTATATTAAAGTGGAACATGCTTTTTAAAGCCGAGACTAAAATTGGACGCGCGATAGCTCCAAATCCGGATAGCGTCTATTAATACTTGGCCCTGGGCAATCAAATTTCTCGCTATTTCCCTCACCAGAGTCAATTCTGCTATTGAAATCTCTTGTGTAGTCGTGTTCTTATTAGATTGTCGGAAGAGCGGATGTTGTCTCGATTGGATGGAAGAACGCGCTTCCGATCACGGCGAAAATTCGAGTAGCGTCGTCCAATTATTTCGTATCGAGTGGTTACTGTCGGTCTGGCGTTTTCATCTCTTATCCCTCCTATTAAGACGTGCCCCCAAGGGATTTGACTAAAAAAGGGCGAGCCAGTCTATATTTCCCTTATTGCCAACTAATAAAGTTCCGCTCCCGATGAATCCAAACAGCATTTTAACCCAGGCCATTTCCTATCAATATCGCCCGACCAATATTGTAGCCAATTACACCACGGAATCTCAGAATCGGTATTACGCGGGAATTAAATTATCCATCCCACGGGGATTGGTTGGAGACAACAGTATCAGAAGGAATCGATTGAAAACCGTTGCTTGACTTGTTCCCCCGTCAGTGTTTTAACACTTTTGTTGTACCATTTCTCTCGCTCGTGCCCGCCCTTATAAAAGTTATGCAAATGGCAAAGGTCGTATTTCCTCGACCAAAGAAAATGTAAATTTTCTGCATAGCCCCACGGGAATCTAGTTGTGTCAGCGGAAACGGTGAATGGGTCTCCTTACAATAGCGGCGACGACCCTATGCACCACTAGGGTTTCCAAATTGCAGTACAGCGGTAGTTCAGTAGACTTACTACAGTAGTTGAATATTTATCCACACGATTCACGGATGTTAATTGCAAATGTTTTATTATTATCGAACGCCACAAATACAGAACGATGTAATTGCTCGTAATTCTCCTGAAGTAAACTAATTGATTCAGGGCCTTTCAGTTTCCTAGCCCTGGTTCCTTTTTAAATGGGAGGAATTTGTCGCCGCAGTCCGGTCTTCACTAGGTCGGAAATACTAGGCAGCCAAAAAACAGGCAAACTGAAACAAGCTGCAGGCTTCGCACTCCGCCAGTGCTCACGGATCCACGCAGATCGACATAAACTCCTCTCTGGTTTCACGTATTCCCCACGGACGATTTCATCTGACACCCGTCACTGCTCCACCTATTCGCCGGCTGTGTCTATGTGCTCTGCGGTGTACACCAGCCGATTTCCCGTGGTGGAATTGAACCGACAACGATGCGCAACCCTTGTCCTCCATCGCGAAATTGCTAAATCTCCCGAAACGCTCTGGCCCCATCTCGTTGCCGCGCGCAGCCGTTCTTCTACCTCGTGGGCGTAATCGTCCCTGATCTTGGAATACCATCATATTTCCTTCCGGCCAAATCCCTCCCCTCATTTCTTCCGCCAACCGGATACGCGCCCGGATTCGGACCAGGAAGTTTCTATCCTTCGCATTTTTCCGATAAAGAGGAATTAGTCATTGAGCAAATTGGTTAATGAGTCGAATTGGCAGGGAGTCGGGTAAGATGGGAAGAAGCGTGAAGAGAAGCAGGCAAAAAGTTTTGGAGCACGTAGCTGGTTGCGAAGAAGAATAAGTAGAAGCGACTATCACGCGATAGTTTCTTCTGTTAGCTGACAGTATAGTGTAGATATGTATAGAATCGAGAAGAGAAAGGGAGAAAGGTTTGTGAGTGAGAGAACGATAGGATCTTCCCCCGTGGCAGCTTCGACACGGAGAATAGGACGTCGGGAAATGGTGTGGCCCGAGGAATTCCGTAAGTGAAAAATTGATCAGGGGTTTCTTGCCGGTGTCGCTTGTCCTCCCCCGGGAGCATCCGCATTCACCTTCTCTGTTCCCCTCCCTCGAATGGAATTTTTGTCGTTCCGCCCTTACCAGCGCTTCACGCCATTTTTACGAAGGCTATTTTTAAGCATTTCTCGGAGAATTTTGAAATGAGTACGAATACCGAAACTCAAAGTGTTGGCTTACTTTTTCTTAGAACTTACCCTCGCGCGCAAGAAATTTGCCATGTGCCTGTGAGCTGTGATGCTCCTCGTGAGATATCATTTCGCGTGTTGATTTTCATGATCAATAAATGCCGCACTGCCTTCGACGGACTCGGAATTCTCACCAGGCACGCCAGGCATTGCGACGGCGAGAGGTGAACATTGATTCGGGTGTACATAATGTATAGCTTGCGGCTGTTGCCAAGAAGAAATCTCGTGACGATAGGTGATCATCGTGCTCAGTGACTTACATAATGCTCTGCCTCGTGATTCGGCTCACTTGGAATGTCCTTTTATCGCCTCAGAGGCTACTCTTAAAGCATGTGTGATAGCGAATTTCCAACAACCCCGATTCTCTCATCATTGAACTATGTTCTTATCGTGAAGCAAATAATTACCATTCTTAATTTCTATCTGTATTTCTTTTCAAGTTGAGTAAACTGTGTATTTTCAATTTTAGCAGATTACTCCCGTAAGTGGGTCTTTTAGTGGAAGGAGGAAGGAATTATCGATAGAAAATTTACGAGAGCAAGAGGCTTGCGTGATTTATGGACTCTCTTAAGCTCCGGTTAACACTTGAAGTACCGAAGGAGTCTAAATAATTCGTTGTTTATGTGGTTAGCGATAAGAACATCTTACTCGTCGGTAGTTTTGGTGTCAGCTCTCCAATGTTCAGAATCCATTTCTGGTAAAGCCAACAGTGTTTATATTTTAATCCCCTTTTCTACCAGTTGCATTTAGAAGCTGACCTTTAGCTATTCGTTACGCTGCTCAAATCAGTCGGGACAACCCGGGCTTTAGTAAAGAAGATGCTTTCTCGAAAAGGTCTTTTATTTCACTGTGCATACAGTTTCCTATATCAAATCCTTCACTCTGTTATCATACCTTTAAACAGGTGCTATAGATACTTTAACGGAGCTTTCCTCGTACCAACTGGGAAATCTCAGAAATGTGCCGCTGACAGGCACAATGCCCCTCGCAATCCGCTAATATTTCACCCCTCGAGACGGTCACCCCTTGTTCCCCCACCCCTTTCCTTTTCCTCCTTTCTTTCGCGTCTCCGCCTTTGCGCTAGTTAGTCGTAACTTCCCTAATTAATTGTCGCCCAACTTCTTCTGCCGCCTGGCTTTCATTCTAGCATTTCGCCGGTTTGCTTTTAACTAGTTATCACTTGGAGTGGAGTGGAGTTGGAAGGTGCGAGCACTTGATTTCAGTCCGATGGAGCTTTTTTGAAGTAGGTTGCCATCGACAGAGTTTGAGTACCGCAACACTGACGTGTTGACGGAGGCTCGTCTCGTGCTTGGCAACAAGACGTTTTATTTCATACACTGACATTCCTCTGCAGATATTTTTTTTAGCGGTTTACTGATTTTATCGGGGGGTTGTATAATGGATGTTCGTAACGATCGATTTCCATTGCGCCACGCCGAGCAGAAAAGAGTCGCTGTCCCTTGCAGGGGCTTCATCCCCCGCGCTCGGTGTCGTCGATGGTTCCCTCTAATGCAAGTAACTTCGTTATCTCCCGGCGCGTCCGTCAACCCCGTCAAACGTTTCCGTCGCTTCTTCTGCGTGCCAAGTCCGGCGACATTCTCGTCCCCCGACGCCGCGGTCGCGTCGGCTTATCCATTTAATTAACGGGACAATAATGAGAGCCTCGTGATTATTGCGCGTTTTCAGGGGGACGCGCACAATGTCCTTATTGTTCGGCGACGCAACCGCCTCCACATGGTTTCAAGCGGGTACTCCTGAATTCTAGTCGATTTCGAGTATGTCACTGTCAGGAATGCAGGGTCGGAATTTTAATGGACTTTTGTATTGACTACGACATGTTTCAATATTGTGCTATCATTGTGTTAAAGTCATAGCTGCGTGTCAAGTATTGGCATGTGTCGAGGGGACTCATTCCTGAGAGTAACTTTGTTTATTGTAGTTACCAACAGCTTATTTCTCATATTTTACACTATCAGGATTTTCATAAACTTGAGGCAGCGGATCGCATAAACGTAAATATGTGGTTGAAGCCAAGCATAAGGCGGACTCAAGATATCAGGAAAATAAGTATCTTTTTAAAGAGTGCAATACTGTCGGGTCTCAACGTGTCCTGAATCACCGAGAGAAAGATAAAAAGGAGATTCTCACTTTTAAACACGACGGAGCAGTAGTTCATACATTATTACTTCTTCCCCTTGCGAGAAGAGATCAGATTTTCCCCCATTTTTTCTTCTGCCGTTTCTCCCTGGAACATGATTCCAGGGATAACTGTCACTGTAAGGTGGTTGTAACGTGTCCCCATTACACGATTACGATCTACGAAGTAGGCTGTTTCTCAAAACGTGCGAATAATACGTGCTCCTGCGACTTTACGTGTCGTTCTGGCCCTACCGAAAATATATTACCCGCATGCTTATGATTTTTTTTTGATTTCGTTATTTGAATTTATACTGAAATAGCTCTTCATTGTCTGGAACCTTTGGTGTGTGGTGTTTTGTAAACGGTTACATACATGCACGGGGAGCCTTGCAGGCATGCGTGTACGCCATACACATGATTGCCGGTAATCCCCGAATTTATGTTTCGGGTACACACCAGAAAGACGATATTCCGGAACCACCTGCCTTTCTTCATGCCGCGCGCATAAACGACAGCAGCCCTCTTATTTTTCCAGAACGCTCGAATGCGAGGGCGTTACAAATCACGTGCCGCCAGTCGCCGAAATGTCGAATTGAGTTAGTTACGCTCGAATCAACGCCGCATCCACGCGCGAATCGACTGTGCTCTACCATGGGAATATTAAACAAAATGCCGCTGTGCTTTTTTTATTCCTGTGCGCGCGTTTATTGAACACGATGTTTTTTCTACGGCTTGCAATGTCAACGACGAACGCTCGACCGAAAGAAATAACACGTATTTTTGTAAACAACCCGGGAATCGTTGCCTTCCGTTTGCACTCGAAATAAAAGAAGTATTTGGTTTGATTCGGCTTCTTTTCTAATAACGAGCGCAATTTTTATCGTTTCGGACATGGAAGCCATAGAGCCTAGTATAAATTTCCTATTCCGCTTGTAGGCGGTTGATCGGTTCGTTACTGTCTGATTACGGCCATTCTCCACTGGGGCTACGAGTGCATCATTACAGAACACCGCCCTTTCGAGTCGATTGCCATTACGAAGACCATTTAGTGGCAGGCTAAAACCGGCCATGCTCGAAAGTGCCGTCCTTTCAACGTGAATTTTACATGCAGCAGATACGAGGCATTTTTTGGCAAACCCCGCTGAAAATCGATTATCGATTGGCTTTGCATTCGGCTCGCTCTCTATCTCTCTATCTCGCTCTAGGCCTTGTTCCGCAGTTTTAATAAAGCCTCGTGCTTCGAATTTTCAATGCAATATTAGCTGGAGTTCCTTCCATTTTGTTTTCGGGGGGAAAAGGTTATTTTCGCCGCTCAATGAACATTTTTTCCCGGCCGCATCGCTAGCGGCTTGGCACGGGTTGAACAAAAACTTCCAATTTGCACGCGAGTGTCTAAAAAACGCGCTAAATCCGAAAGGCATTTGCCGCGATACATTTTTTAGATTATGAATACCCTCTCGGTTTAAAACTGAACTTTCGGTGCACCGGAAACATTTTTAACGCGCAATTGTAGTCGGAAAGAATAACATTCAATGTACAAATTGGAGCACTATTCATACCTGGTATGGTACGAAGTGCACACAGTCCCTGTCGATACGCTTTTACACGTCTACATAAGATGCATCAGTTTGATTATTGGTTATTGAGTGGTACGCCACCGGTGCTTCGTTATTTATTAAAAACATTCTGCCACTTTTTTTCACCGTTGCCGGGCGTTGATGCCACATCTCGGGTCACGCACAGCATAAATACGGCTTCGATTAATAATCGTTAAAGCGACGGAGTTTATTGGTGCTCTCGAAATGAATTACATTCGCGGCTTTCTGATTCGCCAGGCGGATTTGATGCATCGCTTTTCCACGTCGGTTCTCGCAAAAATTGGGAGCGAGTGGACAATTTGCGGGCGCATCAACACATTTCACACACGAGATTTAGCTATTTTGGGGAGCAAAAACTCATGCGGTTAGCAAAGCTGTACCAGAGAATTTACTAGAATAACCAGCACATTCTTTTAAACGGTCACGAATTTGCTCGACTCCTGTTGACCGCTTGGTAGAAATAGGGAGCGATGGCCTGCGCCATTAACCAAGCCACATCTACCATGACGATTCTTCGCTCGAGAATGTTAATGTAATGTCTCGCTGCGCAGCGTTCCCTTATTTCGTCAAATGGTGTAGCCGCGGCTCACCGCGGAAAGGTAGCTTTGCAGCCTTTTCGCTTAATTTTACGGCAATGCACTGTCGCCCGGAATGGGCTGCGTTTGTTAACCAAGAACATGTGTGTGCAGATGCGCACGCGTCCGCGTGCACTCATACTCCTCACGGTAAGAGGCCGTTTTATTCCAAAAATGTCCTGAGTGCGGACCGTTAAATGTAGCGTACTCTTTTTAGATTTGCCTGACGTACACAGGGTTATCATTATTCGCCCCAGTAGCGGCGGCGTAGGGGATGTGTGCGCCCCATAGTAAAAAAGGGTCGCGGAAATTAAGGAAGCCGAGTAAAAATGCGGAGATAGCGCGCCGCTCGCTGCTACTTGAATTCTGCTTTATGCCGCGAATAAACATCTTTTTAAACCCCGGTATCAGCGCTTCGTGCCGCATTAATGCTGAGTAATAATGTATGGGTCAAATGTATGTATGGTTGACTGTCTCGGTCAAATCGGATGAACTTTTTTGGAATTGCTATTTAATATTCGTTATTGTATCTTTTGGTTTTAATTAGTATTCGTTATTAATTTTTTTATTTAGTAGTGTTAAGTTCTTGTTCAGCTCACTGGTAAAAAGTGGAGGAGCACACTGTCGCTGGGTCGCTGAAGCACTTTACATTCATTCGCCACTCCCGCGTCTCTCGTGTTTCTCACGGGAAATACTTGGAATCTCGCTTTGAATGTAGATTCATTTGATGCAGAAAGCAATCTTCCGTCATATTTGATATGACCCAGGCGTCGGTAGTTACGGGCATTCAGAGAAAACTTAAAAGATGAAGGAAACCCAGCAGCTGCGGTGACTAAGTAAATTGGAATTGTGAAGAAACGAGAAACGTGTTTCCATAAAATTATGAAAACTGTCCGTTGTATATATCTATATAACTTAGCGTTGTATGAAGACTAAAAGTATGATGGTATAATAATTAATACAATAATTTGAATTTTCATAATCGACATTTCTATTTCAAGTAGTGACTGCCTTGAATCTGTTACAGTGCCCTCAAATCGATACAAATGGTAAAGGGCACGGCCCATCGTAAATGTGGTCCACTGTACACGTACATATGTATGTATATAATGTAGGCTTCGGGCGGCTTAACAGCGCGGTGTTCGGAAAATAATGCGCTTTCGGTACTTGCTCCACTTTTCTTTTACAACAGCGGCACATCTGGTATTGATCGCGAGGCCGGGTGCGCGCCGTTCCGAAAATATCGAGCCTCCACCGTAAGGTCGCATTCTTCGGCGAATCTCGATCCTACCTTTATTACGGCAATTCAGCTTTTTGACTTCGTTGCCTTCGAGTGTAATGAGCACTCTTTAGAGCTATCGGGGGGCTTCGGAACTCGCCACTAATTTGACCACTCCTTCGCAACACCCGTGCGTCCTTGGGGTCTGACCCTTCATATAAGAACCGTGAATGCCATGCAAACCACGTTCCCATTTCCCTATATTAAAGATCTCGCCTTTTCAATTTCATAGAAAACAGAAATTCCATTTCGCGCCTCGTAGCATAAAGTAACCAAGTATTTACTTTGCATAGGCAATAAAAGGTTTTTGAGTACTTATAGCTGGCGAACTATGAATCATAAAGAGACATTTTTCATACGAATGCCTCTCACATTAAAATTTATATCCTGTGACTTTCATTTCCTAGCATCGTATTTTCGTGGAATCAGTTGCAATAGGGAAGTGTGTTCCTTTGTTAGGCGATTCAATAGAGAAACTAGTTGGACATTCTACAGCAGCCAAGGGTTAAAAGGATAACAGTACTTTTAATTACTCTCAGCGAGTGGATGGAAGTAGGTTTCAATCAAGGCTCGGCATCCAATCGTTAAAGGATCCTTCCCTTTGCCTGTAACATAAACTGCTCGCGTTGCCCGATTGATTACTGGCTCGCAAAGCGAGGAAACATTCGTCGGGTCGATATTGGCAAATTGCGAATACCAGGAAGAGATGTGTATGAACCGGGCCGACCCAGAGTCGCAGAGTTCGGATCTATCGAACTAGACTAGTCTAATGGAAAACGAATTTGCGCGTTTGTCGAAAGCACGGTTTCCTTGTTGTCGAATACTTTCGGTTGAACACTGGAGGTTCAGCGCCAGTGGACATTTCTCTTCCTGTTTTCCTCCCCCGAAACTGCCGGTTGCCTCCCCTTTGTGCCATGTGTGCTCGTGTGTGTTGAATGGCATTCCGGCAGTGCGATCGGCCTTTAATTACATCGATTCGCGAGTTGTATTCGGAGCTGGGCCATTGTCGGTGCCAATGTGGCACCTTTCGATCGACATACCGCACGCCACCCACTCGGCGACCCAAAAACTCTGCACGGAATCTGCCACTTTATCCGCAACATCAGTTTTATCAGCTGTTCTTACATAAGTTGACGCGAAAGCGTTCAATTTTTGTTAACGATAGAGTTTTGAATTCTTAGCAAATTTAGCTTTAAGAATTTGGAGACTAGCGGCCATATTAGAAGGTACAATTTTATTATACCAGCCTCTAATAATTTTTCAAATCCAAGAGAGGAGTTTGTATGAAGATTGCGCTATCCGATGAATTCCGGTAGATTTTTCGGCAGACCGGTATAGTACACGCAGAAGCTGACAATGCCGAAACTGCTAGGTTCCAAAGGGGTCATAGCTTGTGTCTCTGTCCACGTTCCCCTGTGTAGCGGACCTTTGTCAAGCCGACGCTTATCCGGCGTCGCGTCATTGCAGGCACGTGGAATGCCGGAGCGAAACAGATCTGCGGAATTCGTTTGTCCATAGAGATTCTCTTCGCCTCTACATACCGTCTCTTTATACACTATGAATTTCGGATATCGCGGAATTCGGCACCGAGCTTGTAAAGAGCTTGCGCTCGTTAGACAATCTTCGCCTTGTTTGGGCGGCATTTGTTATTCATTTTGCTGTACCAACATTGAAGCCTTTGGGACGAATATTATTTGAAATGAATGGTTATTGCATAAAGAATCTATGAAAATTTCTAATTTATTTCATGAATACTAGACATTGGCATAGACGTTCGACTTCCAATAAAAAAAATGCGATTTTTCACTGTTGTTCTCTCAGAGCGTGCAGGGGTCACAAGCATGCGGCAAGTAATAGGGGGCGACAAGCCGGCATCATCCTTGCACCGCACAAGGTCATGCACGAGAGTTCAGTAAATTCTCGCAATGTATCTTCCGGCGCGGCGGCGAGTTATGCGTTTCACTTTAGCAGGTTGTCCACGTCCCAGCCGATACGCGCTTACGGAAATATGTATAAATTCCTGTCGGCGCGTGCTACCGGGCGGACCCGTCACGTAAGGCCGGTAGTCTCCTGTAATGGAGTCCTCTTGCGGAGTCTTGCGCAATTGCAAAGGTATTCGGAGCAACTGGCATAAGGCTACATGCGCTCGCTGTTAAATTAAATATGAGCCGCAAACAAGGAAAGCCCGCCGTGCTCGCGCGCGCAGTGTATGCACCTGTGTCCTAGTGCATAGCCATTGTTTCCACCAGTGGCTGCCGCCCCTCTTCCCTTTCCATTCTTTCTGCCCTGACTGCTACTGTCTGTTTAAACAGCGTCTTGTGTGTTAGTCTTGTTAGGACCCTTTTGCCCGCAACGAAACTGGCGCGCTTCATTACACATACACGTATACGTGCCTTACGAAACCCACTCCAAATAGTCTACCGTGTTTAATGCGCATTACTGTCGCAAAGTTCGCTCTCCCCGCAAATAACACCTCACTTTACTACTTTAATGGTGTTTGTGCTTGGACCCTTCAGTGACAATAGTGCGAGAAGCCTGCTTTCGTCGGTTTATTGAAAGTGAGTCACAATGATACTCTTTATCACGTTTTTCTACTTGTTAGTATTTATAAATAAGGCTGGTACGGAAATTATGAAACTGTATGAGAAGGACTGTTTGAATGCGTTGTTCAAGTGCGACGTCAAGGAAAATAAAGACGTCCAGGAGTGGAAAGCGCCACATAAAGATCAATTTAAAAGAACCTGTATTTAACATTTGTGAGGGGCGGTGGGGCACAGTACTTTCTCGTTTGCCCAAAATTTATTAGTCTCCCACATAAATTCCTGTTTCGCACACTTCTTGCTCCCTTACTGCGCCGGCAAGAGGGAAGCGCGGAGATAGATTTTTTTATGCGGCCAAACACAGATACGTAGTTTTTATTAGACCGTCGCATTTATCGCTTTGCCGGCCTCGTTATTTCCGGCACGCATTTTACTTCCGCGTTTAAACTGGCACTCACTCGGAAGGCGCGGTGCACGGAGTCGTTAAATAATTCTTGCCTCGTACTCGGAACACACTGCGTCTCGCTTCCCGAACTCTTTATTTCCCACCCCACCCCTTCAGCCGTCTTTCTATTCGTCCTGCTTTATTTCTTCGTGTTTCTTTCGCCGTGCCCGCGTCGCCTTCTCTGGCAGATTTGTACCCTCATCGGCGATGGCGTTCCTGCCCGCCTGTAAATTCTTTAAGCGGAGCAGTCGCTTATTTTCGTATTTGCGGATCAACGTGGCCAATGTTCCCTACAGTCTTCTATTGTATTAGGAGAAAAGCGCTTTTCCGCGCAAGCTTTTCAGCTTGAACGTTCGACTTTATTCATACATTCGCTGGTAAGAAAAAGGGATGTTAAACGAGAGTTTTCGGTGATTTATTTCATTTCTTTTCGTTACAAGGATTAACGGACCGTCGCTGAGGCAACGCACCTACGTTGTTCCATCACCATACTTTAAACATTCATTCTTTTTTCGTATTCAATAGACCTGCGTATAATTTAGTATTCCATCAAACCTTATCCGAACACTTTTCTGTAAAGATGTTTTTCTACCACTATACTATCCCTCACTCCACCATCAATCGTCCCCTAAATGCTCTACTTATATCAATGCATTTAGTAAGTAAACACAAGCGGATCCTGACGCATTAGACGATCCAGAAATATGGGAACAGAGTCACATGTAGGAGTCTGCAACAGGAACTGGAGAGTAGGACAGGGGGAAAAGTGTACAAAGGGGAGGAATGCTGCAGGGGAAAGTGTTACTCTTCGCGTGGTTTTCCTGTTTTCCTCACCATGTGTGTCTGTTATAGAAAGGAAAGTAGGATGAAAGTAGAGGGTGCGGAAGGCACGGGACTAGATAGAAGAAGTAGAGGGTTGGTGGGAAGAGGGTGGAGCGTGGGAGGTGATCCGATTCGAACAGTGGAAGTCTTTCAAGTGGGCCTCAATATTTTAGAAAGTTTTTCGGCTCCGGGAACAAGTTTCCGGTTTCGCGCGTCGACGAATACTCAGACTTGCTAGCCGCGTTTATCCTCGGCCCCAACGTTTTATGGGCGATAGAGACCTCCTCCCTCACTCGTTGCACTCATCGCTCAGGTTTTCGAGCTGCTTCTTTTTGTCTGCTACTACATATACTATACTCGGTGGAAAGACAGCACTGAGTACCGCCATTTATGATGTCGTCTTCACCCTGCTTTTTCTAACAGTGACTGATGTCGCTTGGCCACAGGATTCCCTGATATTATGCGAACAACCCTTTCCGGCTCCATTAATTCTCGCTTTCGGAGACCGTAAATTTAACGATACTCGGTATCCCCGGCATTCTGGCTGCCAGTGGGTCTCATGTTGTGTCATTACTGCGAACTAAGCCCGGCAGTGAAACCTTAATGAAGAGAAAATAGGGCTTTCCGTAGTTTATTAAGCTTCCTTGTAATGCTGCTTTCTCACCGTAAGGGGATTCAAAGGTCTCAGTTTGATATTAAGGTTTGGAATATGTATTTCTACTTGGCTGTCTCCTAGGTTTCCCTTCTCTCAATTGGAATTTGTACCAATGTGTATCGTTAAAGATGCAAAAATGACTCTTCCTCTGGTTGCAGAACCAAAATGTAATTTTCAATCTACTCGACTCAAACTCAGCTATGTTTATAATAACGTCTCTTTCTTTGGCTTGCTGTAACGTGTTTAATGAGTGCCGATACTATTCTTATGTCGTATAATGCGGAGTGTAGTACAGAATATGTTGGCAGGCTTACCACTGTCCATGGCACGAAATTGACGAAGTTTGTCATGAGGCGGTTTTATAGGTCGCCCGAACGTCCGTGTGACTTAAGCCCTCATCAAGTTTAGGGTCAGTGACAGACCGTTTTACAACTTGGCTCGTAAACCACGCGGCTGATAAGTATGTTTGGAGCAAGCTGGTCGACCACGGGGGCGGAGGGAAATGAATAAAGTACTTTGATGCGGAGCTTTCGTTCTTGAAGCTCGTTACCTCCTAGATATTGCCGTGGATGTCTAACCGAGTTCACCAGCAGCAGTGTGCCACTTGACGAATTTACCGCACCGTAGATCGATACCTAATTTCCTATTCCTGCCAATTAGCCGAGCATTCATCCGACCCGGTTCGCGTCTATTCACCAGTCATTGTACCAGAGGTTCCACCCTCACTCGAGAGGGCATGAGAGTCGTGGTTACTTATTCGAGCCTCGTTTTCCGTATTCTTTCTTTCACTCCTCTCTTCGATTGGCAAACGTTCCTCCAAGGCTGCTAAAGTGGGGTGCTGAATGCTTTCGAAATCTGTGCTCCCGAACTTTAATTAACTTCATCCTGGCAAGCTGGCCCGTATACATATTTCCCGAGTATTGAGGAAAAAAAGAAAGGTGAACTTCTCCATTCATATCTCGAAATAATGCGAGCTTCTATTTTCCACTCTCTCTCGTTCCGTGTTTCCGCGTCGAGCATTTGTCCTTGGAGATGATGCGCCGTCCTTTTGTTCGTGAGAGTCTCTCGCCGACAGTTTGGATGGTTTCGGGCCAACCCCTAAACTCGAGGCCGGCGCCGACGATGGCTGCGCATATATATGGGGTTTCTCATTACTTTCTCGCTTTGCATTTACATGAAAAACGTACTTTTCGAGCAGCGCATCCTCTCGGCTCGCTGATAGTGGTACGTATCTTGATCTTGGCTGCTCGCTGAAACACCTTAATTAAAATTACCGATTTTCTTCTCTTTTTTCGCTACCCCGCTCGACGGACTGTTAACTTCTTCGTGCGCAGCCATGCGCCTTCCTGGTTTGCTGCAATCTTATCGCTTCATTGAGTCCTCTTCGCAGGATAGTTGCCGTACTTCCTCGCCAGCTTACTCCCTCCACTACCTTCTTTTTTCTTCGTTCGGCTCTTTTTCGTTGATTGCAACCGAGCGAAGTTTTTCCCTGCTGGTTTTTTGACGAGTACGATGGTCCGGCACGGGTCTTATGAAGTTTCAGAAAGTCGAAAGTAATAACTCAGAGAGAATTGCGCCCAAGCTATAGACAATTAATGTCTGTAATTTATTCCGTTCCGAGGCTTTACGTGATATCGGAATTTAATTTGTAATATCTCTGCAACTTCTTCCGTAGTACCTGGTCCAAAGTATCCGTGACATTATTTAGTGTTTCAGTCTGTCACGTTGATGATGAACTATAGACGGAATTCTGATGAATTTGGGCATGGATAATTTGAAATAAAATAGCCCAGAGAGCTATAATTAGGTAGCTGAATTTCCCTGTGTTTTCCTGAGTTTCTCAATGCACCGATACCTCAAACAGCCTTAATACCTTTCTCTCGAAGTTCTGTCGGCAAGCCTGAATGAATACAAGATGCAGCGGAAAATCAGTCAGTCAACGAGAAGTTCGAATTGAAGATGAGAAGCTCACTAGTTCAATGTCGAGCCCATTGCAAAGCGTGTCATTGATAGCCAGCCGGCGAAGTCGAAGTTTCCGCCTAAGTAAAGTTCTACTGGCAGGCGTAGAATGCATATCCCTAGGCTTCACGGCCTCCGACATCTCAAGGTTTAAGTTTCGGAATGGAATCCTGTGAGCGTAAATTGTCAATAAGACCCTGCCCGCCAGGATTCCCTTTCCCTGGTTCAACGGTCTTCGCGAAGTTCGTGTGGGACTCTTCATTTACGCACTCCCGTATTTTCTCGAGTTTGGATAAGTCGGGCTGAGCACTAACAAGGGCACCGGAATTCATGTGATATCCTTTGACGAATATGCAGGAACTTTTAATTCACCAACGCAGTGGTGTAGAAGAGTCCGATTAATCAAGCGTAAGGAACCAGAAAATGCAAACCTCGCCCGCATTATAAATTAGAGCTATAAGAAATTACATACATTCTAGAGGAATGTGTGCGAGTTTCGGGGTAGTTTCGTACGATTCAGTGACTTGACTATCAGTCTGCTAAGCAGTTCCTCAGCCTTTTATCTCACCTTACTGCGAATTCATACGAGTCAGTTGTCGGTGCAGATTGTTAAGTGGTCTCAGGCGACGTTTAATCCGCCTTAGCTGGTATAATCGGGGATCGGGCCCTGCTAACGTCTCGCCGCGGTAAAGGATTCATCTATGCAAATTGACGCCCCACCAAGTGGCGTATAATTCGAAACAGTACTTTGTGAAAGTACGCTCCGAACTTGATCGTCGAGAGCGCCCTCGTGGAGATAGGGACACATATTCGCGGGCGTTCCCTTCCTACTTCCTGATTATTATTTAATCCCCTTTAGTGCCTGTCGTCGCTGCCTATTCTACGCACTTTATGGTACTCAGAGTACCTTTGAAATTGCTTTGAGCTTGTTGCTTTACTGTCTTATGGGCAAATAGGATGGCTCGTGCGGAAATAAATTAGGTAAATGGCGTTTGTCTGCTGGTTTAGGGGAAACTGATAACATTAATGCGAACATAATTATTAAGTAATACAATTTATTCACATGGATATCAGATTTATGTAATGCTTGCCAATTTAATATTCACGGAATATATCAGGTTATTAGTAAGTTATTCTTCATTTTCACCATAAAGCCACATACTGCATCTCATTTTGCTATCTAAAGTTTCCAATTTATATGCTACGGATTTAATTAAAACTTTTATTCTTCGCCACTTCCTCGCGATTACTCTCAAGGAATAAACGAAATCTACAGACTTTACGAGCAAGTAAATAACCATCGAAGAAGACCCACCTTTAAACTTTCAACACTGTCTCAGGCGAGAACTAGCAACAAGTCGGGTGTTGAGAATTGGCTCTAGTTTCCTTGGGAGAACCAGAGGAAGAATGGAGCCCGAGGCTCTTTTCGTCCTAGATGTCACAGTACTGCCGGAGGATCGAATCGCACGTTACTGCGCCTCACGGCGAAGGTTCTGCGAACTTGCCAGCCTGTTCGTAGCGAGTGCGCCGCTGTAACTTCTCACAATTATCATGATAGCCCCTCGAGCCTGAATAATTTGATCAGAAGTACGAGCTAAGTTCCGCACTTGGTTCCCGGGTCAGCCCAGGACGCTTCGAGGTGTAGCGATCCTTCTTGGGTGCTCGGATTGAGGCTTGAGAGCCCCTCGCCAGGTTGTCCTGACTTCGAACCCTTGCAGGGCCTGGCGCGGGTCAACAGTAATGAAACGAGAGGAGCGAGTTCGGGCGGAGAATCGCGGTAACGAACGTGTACTGCTCCCATTGCTCCTCCTGGAATGGGAAACAAGGGTACAATTTGTACTTCGTTAGCTGGGCGTTAGGGATCCGTGGGCGCGAATGCCTGCTAATTGTATGGCCTTTACATAGCGCCTGAGAAAATTGGACCGGTTAAAGGTGTCTTCGGGGTAGGAGGTGTTCGTGGTTCGCCGATGGGCGTGCTTTGGAGTCTGCATGTTTTCGCAGTTTTCTTTTCTCTTGGCCTCGTCGCTCGTAGCACCTCACCCCTTTAATATCATTTAATATGAATTAACTTTGATGTTGTTTTAATTATTAGCGGTTAATAATCTTCCTCGATTCAATGTCACTGTGTACCTATCTTGTACTTATAGGTAGTTTGTAGCTATTTGGATGAACACGATATAAGTGTAAGCTAGTTCCAGTTTCATCGAATAATCATTAGCTTAAATGGCATTGGAAATGTCCGAATCCAGAGTATACAGGATTTCCTTTGCACTCTCATTGCAGAAAACAATGGATTCCAATCCAGGCTCACGGAAAAGTCATTTCGCCGATGGCAAATCGGAAATTCCGGGATACCGGTCGTTTTCCCGGAATGAAACGTCATGCCCGGGACTATTGGCTGGGATTCCGGGCGTTAGAGTCAGAGCGTACGATAGAGAGATAGGAAGTGGGACAGTCTTGGATTGATTCTTGAATAGATTCCCCTGCGGTCGGACACATTGTCGAATCACAAGCTGTCCGAACAGACTGCTGGCCAGCAGAGAGGGGCCATTAGTGAGCCATATAAATGCGCGTCCTTCCCTGCCATCAGCAGACATTTATCAGACGCTACTCGCCTGAGTACTGATCGCTCGTTTCCTCTGCGACTTCTTATCGAACCCTGAGAATGAATAATACAAACGATAGCTCGCTCCCTCTGACGCGAGAAAAGAATTAATTAGATTCCATCGCATCGATTTTGCCATTATGTGGCCGGCCTGCCTGACTAGGCGATCTGAGCTTGTTTATTTCGGACTCCCCCTGTAACTCGCCACACCTCGGGCGACGCCTGCCACTCCTCGGCTTGGTTTCTTTCGGAAGTTCTTTTCGTGTCGAATTAAAGGGCCGTTTTAACTTGAGTTGTTTACGAGAGTTCATCCCATTTCTGGTAAACGGAATGAACGACAGCTAATCGAAGTTTTTGGACCTCTTTCCCATTGGATTGATTAAGAATATAGTTTCTCGCTGTTCGAAAAATATTATTACTATATTACTATCCAGTTGGAATTTCAATGGATGTGAATGTTCGGCTTTTATTAGTATCTAATGAGATATAATTGCTGATTGACCGCCATGTCGAGAGGAGTGAGGTCCATGTGGAATTCGAGCTGGAAATGAAATCAATTCGTTAATTAGAATTATGAGGGCCTTGCGAATAATTCGGGAAAGCCAAGTTGGTGACCATATTCAAGACCGCAAAGGCTTAATGGCGTCGACCATTTCGTGTCTGTGAGCTCATGGAAAGTGGGGTATCGAGCTGAGTACCCCTTCGTCATGGAAGTAGGCGGTCATTTGTGCGACCACTGGTAATCCATCACTGCGATAATTCCTTCGAGGACAGATTGCAAAACGACTATTATTACCCTCTAATTTCCATACGAAAATGCAGTCGCTTCGGATTTTAGGGGAAATATTGATTTGACCACATACATATGTATATTTATCTCTAGTTCAAATAATAAATCCCACTCATCTAATAATTTAATGGAATTTCATTGATGGAACATTTTAAGCTGAATCATTCAACAGTTAAATCAACCAAATTCTATCAAAATTAATCTCACTAAATACGGGGAGTGAGTGAATTAAACCGTGTACGAGTAGCAGAATGCAAAGTGCATTAGTTCATTATATATGGCGAACTCTCGAACGCAAAATTTCGCCAAAAAGTTATCCAATGTGTTTCGGTTAAGTGGGTGCTTCAGAGAGCTTCTGCAGGTTCCAAATAATCGGTGACCCAAATATTCCCTCGAAAATTGGATTACATTGAAAGCAACATTTATCGTGGTCAGCCTCACTGGCAAGAAGTGTGCGACAATCGGCTCGCCGAGTTTAACGGAAAATTTAGCCGCCGACATTCAAGGCTGGCGCTCGCTCCATAATTCACGGCGGAATCGTTGGGCGTATCAATAATCGATAGAGCCCCGCGATGAGAAAAATCGGCTTTAACGCGCGAATAATGCCGGGAAGCTTCACGGATCTTGGCCGATGTCGATATTCCGCTCTGCTACCTTGCTTTCCCGGCGGAAAAAAGACGAATGGGTAGGGCGCGAGAGTTGCGCCGAATTTTCGGCGTTACTCTCAATTGCCGATACTCTTGTAAATACCCCCCTTTTCGAGGGGAGCTTCCGCTTCCTCCATGGAATGTAGCCATTTCCTACTGGGTAAAACGAAATCCCTTTCTTCACTCTTAAGCGCACTCTTCCCGCCGACATTAAAGAACGCCGCTCGTGCTTTGCGAAACGTCGAAGGAACTTCTTTGTGTCAGTGGAACTTATTATTTCCATAAACCACTTCCGCTTTTGCAATGAGAAATTGCTTGAAGTCAAAGGCTGCGACTACAATTCCTACTCCAGTTTGTCGGTTTCGAGATCCATACATGAGCTTCGACTGCTGGAAATGAATTAAAAAGTGTATCCCTTTGTATTGCGTTCTTCGCTTTTCGGACCTTGTATACGAATACGGAGTACAATAGAACGAGAGTTTTTTTACAGAGGTGCAACAACAGCGTCACTCGGCGATTAGAAAGAATCGAAAGGGCGGCAATATTTTCAATTAAAGGTTACTTGAAAGCGAATGAACGACGAAGTTCTCTTTGAGAGGCATACTCACGGCCAAATGGGGATTCGTAACAAAGGGGAAGTGGATATTGCCACACTCGGTTATTAGAAGCTATAAGCTTCTCCCCGAGATCCCTCTTGATCAATTTTCGGAAGCTCGAGTGATCCCAGGAATTTCGGGATCACACATCGATATTGCGAATTGCGAGTGCACTCTGTGACAGACATTCTACGTGCGCTTTTCCCATGCGTCTCTCTAGCTTCGTTTTGTCTGCTCTCACAGATGGCTGGCTCGAGATAAATGGAAAACACGAGGGCCTCGATCGTAGTCGACGGGCAAACAGGCAAACACGGAGGATGGGCTCGAGTGGTGGGGGTGAAACGAAGGGGTGGAAACAGGGGCAGTTTCTAATTCGGGCAATGCACGGGATAGTGATTGTTAGCGTGCGATCTGATAAATGTTATTGCTGTACTTGTTCCGCCAGTGTGTTCCGACTAATCCGGCTTAATCTCGGATTAGACGCATAATCTATCGCTTAATCCAATACACCTCCGCGTCGTAGTTTCAGCGCATTCCCTCGTCCAGCTTCTTCGCTAGGATGCTGTGCGGGATTCCGCTCTGTGTACTTGGAAAACAATCCATCTCGGTGGCTTTGCACCTTGTTTTATAATTATGTTAGTCACGATCCCGCGTTCAACATTGATTGTTGCTTCTCCGAATGCTAATACACTCTGCACTGATCTGTAAGGAATTGAGGTGCATTTAACTACTTAATATCTTGGTAAATTACTGCATTTTGGGTAGCACAGAAAATCAAGATTCATAATGGCAAAACCACAGTATTTTAAGTACCACATTATTTCCAATCACGATTTATAAATTTGATTCGAAATGTTCAAGAGCCTGCCTGCTTTCAATTTGTAACTGTAACATTGAAGGGAATGCAAAATTAGGTCGGAAGGTATTTAACCAGGCTGAAACGGTTAGCGCGCACTAACACGGCCGGGAACATTGGAGCAGTTAACGAGGAGGAGCAAGGCTTGTGATCCGGTCGGTATAATTCACAGTAGAATTAACGTCCCATGGATATTCCAGGCTGTCGCTGCTTGCTGCAGTACTGAATCAATACTGAATTAGCATCATCCCATTAACAACACAAAGGTTCTGCACCAGAGGTTTTTAAAACTTCTGCCAATTCCGTGCTATTAATCTCCAAATCAATAACGATACCAACACGAGTAAATAAACAATAGAACTTTAACGATGAAGCTAATAGTTTATCGCAGATTTGAGATATTTAATAAATACTACAGTGAAAGTCTGTCGATATTTTAATTACCATTAGAAGAATTTCTAGTGTTTCTCGGAGATAAAAAGATCCAACGCGTATAGTTGAAGCTTCTCTGAAAATCCGGTATTCTCAGACATAATTTCGTTGAAAGAAGACTCGTCTTTGCTTAAGTAAACCGAGCACCCCTCGGATTTCCACGGAATCCCACTCTCCACACGAGATGAAGAGGGAAAAGGATTGCAGGGAAGCGGTGGGGGACGGCTTAAAAATCGGTGAAACTATTTCACGACTGGTGGGCCATTAGGGTGATAAACGTTTAATGAAGTTTTCGAGTGGATGGTCCAAGATTCACACTGGGGTTTCCATCCTCTGGGAAAGAACACACCGTACGCCTAGAGTCTCGACCGCCCTGTATAATTTATCTTGCCGGATTGTCACGAATATACGTGCGCGAGTGCTCTCTCCCATTCCCGCTTTCCTCGCTCCAGCTTTTCTTTCCTGGAGAGTGTTCACTCCTGGCGACTCGCTTTCACACATAACTCGGTGATTCAATTAAACCGAGGCAGCCTTTAAGTTCCTCGAAAAGAAAAAGGGAGGCAGATTATTGCGCGGATTAGAGGCCGCTTGACTCTTATTATTTATTCTCATCAGCTTAGCCGTCTCGGGAGGATGCCGTGCTTTGCATGTATATGAGCTTCCTTTTAAATCTACCACCTTTTACCGGAAAATCCAATTCGTTCCTAATCCCGTTCCTATCCCAATTGCAATTACAATGCCGCAGTACGCAATACTGATATAGTGGAATTATTGCGTACTTGTTTTTTTTTGGCAAAACTCTTGCCAAGTGATTGCTCTTTAGCCGTTGTTGTTCATTCGATTCTGATTGTGTCATCATTGTTGTTGTATACCACTGCACTGCAAGAGTACCGCAACAACAAATGGACAGTTGCAGGTGTTTTACAAGAAACTTAAAAAAAAACGGGTCTTCTGCAGATTCGAATTATAATGTCGAATATCAGTGCAGGAGAGTATGCACTTAGACCAGCATGCATTTACAAGGCATTCAAAGCTTAAATCGTGACAGCAGAATAGCCCGACCAGTTCCAAGTTAGTCCGAAGATTGCATCTACGAAGTTTGATTAAGCGCAAACAGAGTGCGCGCGTGCCGGTCGCACTCGGGGGAGCTATCCAGTAAAAGCAGTATTGTACACTCGAAACTTTTGACTGATGAACACAACGTGAAATACGTATCGAGGAGTATATGGTGGACAAACATATACATACACAGTGTACCGGCGGAAATTGGGGCTGTAATACATGCCACGAACGATAAGCGGAAGGTAGTCGGCCGCAGGCTAAGTTCTGTGTAAAGCCGATCAAACTGGCCCCAGAGTTTCGATCGGTTCGAAGTTTATATCGTGATATCTTCCTTCAATCTCTCGTGTTGCCCCCGCCAGTCCCTCCGATAACTTGTTAGCCTCGTCGTTAACTGCTTCGTAAAATGCAACGTCGGTCAGGAGCTCCCATGATGAGGATGCCCTCCAACTTCTACGCTTGAGAACTGGTTTCTGATTTCCGGAAAGCGCTGGTAATTGTTGAAGGTTGTCGTGAATCGACAAGTCTCGGAATTTCATAAGTGCAGCAGTTGGACATCGTAGTGTGTGTCATTCGCTCTAATTAGTTTACTTTTGTAGCATCGTTATTGGAGCAGCTACTTATGTCTTATAAGATGATTGTGTAATTTCCTTTGTCTGAAGTCATATACTGGTATTGCTATGTTAACAAGTTGCTCGATGTAACATTGTGCGCTAATGATGAATCGTTTCTGTTTCAGGTACGTTCACTAGCCGAATTCTGCTAATTTGGAACTTCTCTCCAGCCCTTCTGAGTATCGTATATATTTCAATACCATGAAACTATTTTATTGAGGTTTGTCGATAATGCCAGAATTATCGAAAGCAATCCGCGTCAGTATTTACCTTTTAACGAGGCGGGGTGGAAATATCATAAATAATAATTAAGGAGTTCGGACGTTAAATTGATGGAGAAGCGAAAGCTCTCAGGCTTTTGCGTGCGCGCACAGTTAAAGAGGGAAAAAAAAGAGGCCGGCCGGAAAAGTGCGAAGGCAATTCCTCCCAGCATAGTCGTCAGTTTGCCCTGATAAACGAGAACCGATTACGTAGAATTAACGTTACCCAACGAGTACAGATAGCCGCAATCACATTCATTATGGTTATTGACGAGCTACTTGTCAGGGTAGTGGTCGGTGTGAACAGGTGAGTTAATCGTCGGCCTCTAATTAATACTAGAAGTATCCGCAAATGCAACGGCGCTTGGATTCCCTAATAGTACTAAATAAAACTTTACTTGTCGTTAATCTATGCACAACGGTCAAAAGAAAAGTGCAATAGGTCAGGGTCAATACATACTATACATGTCAAAGTTGCAATGAAAATGTTAAGTTCATAGGCTGTCTGTTCTTTTCACGATAAAATCTCCCTCTCTTAAATTTCGAGGCTCCCCTCCGGAATTCGGTTTTAGTACAATCGAAATAGGTCATATCCTGCGCTTAAAAAGTAATCGGTTATCAGGGCAGTTATCCTGGCTCGAATCGGAGTGCTGATCCACTCGATAAGGGGCTCGCAAACTTCCCGAAGTGGAGCGAAGCCGGAAGTGAGGGAGGCGTGGCGATGGGCGAAAAAGTGTCGAGCTCATTACGTGAACTTGATGTTCAGCTGGCTCTTTGGTAGCCTCCTAGGCGATCACTCTTAAAGCATTTATGCAAATTCCGCCCCGCCGAGGTCGGCTCTTCCGAGGGTTTAGTGCCCTTCGATCGGCACTTAGAGTGCTCTCTTATTAGGGGGTTTCGTTCCTGTCGTATCGGGAGCGCGCGAGGGATTTGCATGCATTACGTGTAGATTGGCCCCAGTAAAAGTGGGGCTACGAAAGTTTGCTGTGAAAACTTCTCGCGAGCCACTATGTTTGACGTTGGCACATATTTGGCTCTTCCTTTTGTACAGGTCTCAGTGGCGGCACAAAGCTTCCTTTCTGAGAATTACGCCTCGGCAAAATGAGTCCTGCGAGTATTCACTTCGCAGCCAATGCTGTTCCTCGAGTACTAAGAGTCAAAGTAGTGTGTTTTAATGCTTAAACCCTACAGATTACATCACCTCTTACAATTGCATCTTTGTGGTTTCTTGTTGCATCATTTTTAATAGTAACCTCAGTCCTGGGATTGTTTCCCCCAGGGCAATGTTTTAGTCAGTAGCTACTACTGGGTAAGAATACATTGGAATCGGTTTTCGCTATCAATAGATAATAGTGCAGCATCAATAAAAATGATTAAATTAACATACATAAATTCTAAAGAAACTCGGGTAGAGCCTGGCCAGTAAAGGATTAATAAGAAGATCATCATTAGTTTCCAAGTTTCGTATTCAAGAGGAGCTGTCCGCCTAGTTTTCTGTAGCCGAGTTTAACCAAAGTAATCGTCTAACAAAAGTTGCATTATTAATATTGATGGCCAGCGGACTCTTCATTCCCCCGGGGTTGCATACTAAAATATTGAAATAACAGGACCAGTATTCGCTGAGGCTCGCAACCCTTGCCGTAACTTTTTCCTTGAAAGGAAGTCCTTGTTTCCATTAATTAAAAGCAGCAACAGCGGCATTAATAACAATATTGCCAGAGTTTTGGGTCCTCCATTCGAATAAAATGCCCGATACTCGCCGCTTTTAATTCCCGTGAAAGCATCTTCCTTTTGGCAAGGTTCCGCTGCTCGACTTTTTACACTCGGCTCTCCGTCAGTTTACCTACATCTCCTGACCTGTACTTTCAAAGTAACTTCCCGGCGTTTTAGCCAGCAGTCGAAATGTGCGCGAATGCATAACTGAACATCAGTACTCCGGTGGAATTTACAACCGTTTTTTATACTGAGAACTCATAATATCTCCATTCGTAGTCCAATATTGAATAGTTTCCTTACAGTTAGATTAAAATTACATTAAGCTCTTATATAACGACATGCCTTATTTTAGTGTCTTGAAAAATTTGCCAATAGTACATAATGTATGGATCTAAAAGTGAAGATACATCGTTATTTTCCTTTGTTCCTGTACAGGGTACCTTAAAGTCCCAATCGTCCACTTCCCATGCAATGTCAGAGGGAGGGGTCGACAATCTCGAGCTTTCAGAAACATCAGGGAACGTGATCTTGGTGATAAGCCGATCGCTCGTCGAATTTATTCCCCACGGCAAAATGCCGAGGGCTAAATCGAGAGTACGACTTATCAATATGGATGTGTTTAACTCGCCGCATAATGGAGGAATCCTTCAGGTTCCCCCACGTCCTCCCCTTCCCCCTTGGCCCTCAGTCCCGACATTTCGTGGGGCACAAAGCGGACAGTGTACCGCGAACGGGATGAGGGGGGAGGGAATCATTACCGCGGGACGTCTGGGCACGGAAAACTCGGTTAACTGGAATCTCCGCTTCCCCGAACTAATTGGAAGAATCCCTTCTGCGGGCCTTTCCAACCAACTTCCACCATTCCCCCGGCCGCTCTCTCTCTCTATTCTCCGACCACTTCACCGGCAGTTGAAAGCTCTCGTTTACCCAACCTATGAAGTTCGCTACCGCGCTCGCTTTTGCCATGGAAAATATTAAGTGTCCCGTTTGTCTTGATGCCTCGTGAAATCGTGCCTGGTACGCCTCGACATTTTCAGCGCATCGTTTGATGCCTCGGGAGAAAGAAGCGATGCCAAATAGCATTGATCTCTTGCTCGATCGCCAGACAGGCAGGAGAGCACTTTTATTCAGCACTCGGCATAGACTAATTATTCAAGTCATCCCTTTTACATGAACTGCCTTTGTATCAGGCTGCTTTAGTGGACGCGAGGGGCTGGAATGGACGTTTATTAATCGGAAAGAGGCACATCTCTTAAGATGTTTGGCGTATTTCTGTATAGAAATGATTGTCCTATATACGTACACTGTTAATTTTGTCGTCTTCAAGGACAATTAGGGATTAAAAATGTACATCAGTCTCCCTAGATCTTGGTACTACTGTATTCTACTCGAGGCAGTCAAGCGTACACGTTACTCCCAAGTGAATAGGCTCTAGAGGTTAATATATAACGAAGGGTGTTAGAGTAGAAACCTGTCAATATTATTATTCGATGATTAAGGGGAGAAATGAGCAGCTCTTTGAGTAAACAGAAAGGGTTGCCAGTCTGCTCTCGAGATCAGGCGGCAGCAGCTTCGCAAGGAATACACCCCGAACATCCCCCACCGAAGGGCAGGGGGTGTTGAGCGAGTAGATTTAAGCTAATCATTGTTGGCCGGCAAATATTTGGCAAACAGTCCACGCCGCTTTCATCGCGATCTCTAATTTGCCTTTTCCTTGAGCTGCTCCCGCAGGGTTGGCACGTGCCCTGGTTAATTAGTAGCTGAGCATTGCCAGACACGCTGTCTACAATCGCCAGATTCCTACTGGCATAGCGAGCCACGAACGAACTGCAAATTCTGACCTGGAAGCATCGGTTTCGATTGTTTCCCTTCGTCGACAGGGACACGGTCGCACACTGGGAACGTCCAGCTGGGATGCTTAAGACTTTTACTGTTACGGCGCTTATGAGTACTTTGTAAAAATCCAGTCACAAGTACAGCTTTTATGTTTGTTCATTCTGTGAATTTATATGAATTCTGATTTCGGGGAATTTCGGACACATGATTTTCAGATCGAATTATTCTGACACAACTCTATCCGATCGTTTCAATGTTAGAGCTTCGATTTGAATGAATGGAATTCGTCGCATCAATTTTCGGACTCGAACAATTGTTAGTGCAATCCGTTCGACTATCGGGCGTACATTTATTTTCGTTTTTAAAGAATTATCATGGAGGAACAAAGTGCGCCATATTTTCAGAATTTATTCCATTCATAGTTCGAATCGGCAGCGGCCGAGCTTTTCCTCGATGGGATGCAGCTGCGAGTCATTATCCATCCAACCGGCGCGCCGGCACATTGTTTTTTCTCCTGCCCGGTTTTTTGCATTGGCGCCGCGAGCGATTGACACGAACTCGCGCTAAAATATGCGAGCGGGAAACTGGTAGTCAGTAAAGGTGTCTACACTCTACACACGATGCGAGTAAAGTAGTAGTGTTTTGCTTATAAGAAATACCAAACACGCCATGAGTTTGCTGTGAAAATGCACACATACAACTACAGTTCTGCTCGCTGCAAGTACTTTACTTAGCTCGTGTGCTCGGAAAAAGCTTTTTCGGATTCGGGCTGGTATAGCTGGTATAGCTTCGCCCGGTTGAAATGCGAATTAGCTCAGATTTCATGGAAGAACGCGTATAGCAAGGAATATTCGCAATTTAATTAGTAACCCTCGCATGTAAGTCAATACACTGAAAAAAAGTTGAACTCGGGCAGTTGTCATCACTAAATGTCCGTATTTGTGCATGCCTGCAATATGTATACTCGTCATGGACAATTCTCATTAGTTTCATACTATCCCAATATATTTTTCCCTCACGTTTCAGCTGAGTAACATCTGATAATAAATTTCGGAGGTAAAAATCGGCCTTCAATGTGAAGCTAGCACCATTATCACACCAAGTGCTGACCCCCTCTCAACTTTTCTAATAAAGGCGAGCGTGCCAACCGTTCCGCGTCGGACAGTACCAGATATTTTGCTGGATTAACCCTCGGTTGAGAATTCGCCCCTTTGTGTACGGAATCTTGTTGTTTCCCCTACTAAGAGAATCCAAAATATTCTTCATCAATACTCACGTGATACTTCTCGCAACATAATTTCCCCCAATGACCATTTCCCTTTTCAGGATTAAAAATGTGGGGGAGCCGTTGTTTTGTCGTATACATATAAGTCTCATTAAAAAACGGAAGCTGGAAGCGAACCAGATTGAAATGTAACACAGTTTAATGGGATCAGCCCGAAACAAGGAAAATATATTGCAATGCTAATGGCATAAAAAACCTCCACTCAGTGAGTGGAGGAAAAAGCCGTAGGTAATGAATATAAAGAGAAATACAATAATGTTGTTAAAAACTTATTTTTCTAACAAAAAAATATGGAAGGGTGGATCAGGGACAATCGTTGGGTGCGAGCACGGCGCAATCAGAAATTTAAAGGTCTTGTAGTAGGCAGCGTTTCCCACAAATCGGTGGATCAGCGACCACCGATGGGTGCGAGCAAGGCGCAAACGGGAGTAATAATCTGTGTCGATTATTTAAGTATCGAGCAGGGGCGATATTCTTAATGTAATGCAATCACGAAGGTAATTATGGGCGGTTTGACGGTTCAATAACGTATGGCTTTTGTCGTCTCTCTGACTTGTGCCGCGAACAAACGAATTGCTCATCTTCTTCAATGAAGTTGGTCGATTGAAATTAAAAAATAGAAAAGAGTTCTAAGAAATATGGATAAGGCTTAAAACTCCCGAACAGCCGTTTTATAAATATTGACTGGTTTGGACCAACTGTTCTAATGAAACTACTCTTTGTCTTGGTTTACACTTTTGCGAACTCATTGATCCATTCTTAAAACTTGGGAATGGTGAAGGGCGAGGACTTGCTAAACTTCGGTCCAAGTATTGATGCAAAACTTTACCCCCTTTTTTGCTGCGGTATGCGTGCTCTGGAAAAACGAGTTAACTCGAGATTTATCGCTCGAGGGTATTATCGCTCTCGCGAACTTGACATAGACCGATGTCGATCCCGATATTAATCACGCACCCCCGGATTTCGCAATTTTTTTGGCAACTCTATCGCTTTTCGAAGGGTATCGGATTATCAGCAAGTTAAATTAGTATTTGCTACGGTGACGCGTAAGCGAACCGATGGTTTTGCGAGATGGATTGCGACTATAATATTTTGACGATTTTGGGTGGAATTTTCAAAATACATAGAACACACTTTACGAAATATATTCCTAGATGCTTCAGGTCCCCATTATCACGTTGGTGGTCATACTTTGCCAATAAATTGGAGTAGGGACTAATCTATTGCTGGGGTAGCGCGTAGTTGTCGCACAATGTCAGTTTGCACGCAGTACCAATATTTCGTATTACAATACCAGCGCGAATGAGCTAGCCGCTGGCACTGCTCGATATGCACACGAAGAAAGGCCCAAGCCCCCATTCGCCGCTCCCCCTTTCCACAGTGTGTTGGTAGAAATCCTGTCATTTTCGAAATACTGTCCCTGTGGAACGCAAGTGTTCTTGAACTTGTGAAATAGTTCTGATGAGCTCCGTAATAGGCAGTGCAATTCGCTATTTGTTTCCGCCAGGAGTTTGCTCTGACACGTAAATCCAACCCTCTACCAATTGTTTTGTTCATAATAATATCCATAAAAGAATTCGAAATAAAATGTCGAATTTCGTTCCGAAAGTAGAAATGCAATCTAATGGGACATTGGATGTGCCACCGTTTGTATGGCCGAGATGAGAATCTCCAAGGCTATGTATGTACTCCGCAAGACAGCGGGAGGGGTGTTCAGGGCTTGGCAGTAGTTACTCCGAGCGTGGTTTTGTATTACAAAGGAAGGCGAGGTGCTCGGCAGCCATATCCCCTTGCTCTCTCTCTCTCTCTCTCTCTCTCTCTCCCTCTCTCTCTTTAGAGCTTGGAACCGGAAGCAGCCGACATTTTGGCACCGCAAGCAGCAGTAGTGCCACTTGCGTA
Source organism: Crossocerus cetratus (assembly GCA_963675795.1). NCBI lineage: Eukaryota > Metazoa > Arthropoda > Insecta > Hymenoptera > Crabronidae > Crossocerus > Crossocerus cetratus. The sequence continues at coordinate 13,660,643 of OY776666.1, read as the reverse complement.
TAGCGAACAATAGCCTCGCTAGCTGTATTTGACGTTTGCGTAGACAAATAGCCCCACATTTGCTACACGCGCAACCGAAATTAGAAGCGAAGCGAGCGACGACTCCAGCCAGACGAATGGCTCTATTCTCTTCTTCCCATTACTCTGTCTGCTTCCACATACTTCTAGTCAATTTCGAAGGTATAGGGTGAGCTCGTATTTCCCGATGTCAAACTCGCCAAGTTCGAACAGACACGGTATTTTGAAAAGATTCTAAAAACTGTTGTCCCATTTTCAAAATTGAATGCTCCGTATCAGGTAGCACGGCAGGTTTACTCATCGCATGAAAGCTCGCAAGTCTGCAATGCATGAAAAGGTTTCTCCATGCTCGATCGGCCAGTCAGTGCCTCTCCATTTCATTCCATATTCGTGCCTTCATTTGCCCGACCTTGCTTTCGACGGTTGCATGCCGAATTTTTCCATCTCCCTGAAATGTTTGGATGCTCCACACAACTCGGCGGATCAGCCGCTGATAATATTCCCTCGGACTGGACCAGACATACAAGTTTTCACGGCCTTTTCGATGACTGATCAAAGTCCTGAAATGCTTTCCTCCATGGCTACTATCTGTCGGCGTATATACATATTTCGCCCCCGGCGATTTCGCCTCCCGCTTCCTCGCAGTACTTTATCCACTTATGGGATTCTTTTTGAGAGAGGAAGCACGGAAATTGGATGTAGTAGTCGATCGAGGCGGTATCTCCTTTATCTTAGAATAAACATTGATCGTGCATTGTATCCGCAAATACAGTCTAGCCCTTATTTCTTCTGCCTTGAGGTAAAAGGGAAAATTTCGCTGCTATTTTTACAAAGGACAGAACTTCACTTAACTCTTAGCCGGGCACTTATAATCTTGCATTCACAAACTCGAGGGAATCAGATGACGGAATTGTTTAAATGTGAGTACAAAGATTTTCTTGCATGAGCCATCGATACTGGTATATCGCCAGGAACAAACCGAGCAGTCTCTGCTTCAAGGTAAACAGAAAGCGAAACAGAAAATCCAATCCGTAGAATTCACCCGTAGCAGCGCCGTTGTTATTCATCGCCATGGCTTCCCGTGTATCCGTTTTTCTTGACAAGTTGGCTTTTTGTGAACAGGATCGCACGTCGTTTCTATTTTCCCTCTACTTTCTTACGCAGGATCAGTCACGGAAGACAGGGAGGAAGCCGATTTTGGGTGCGGTTTGCTGTCTTCGCTCGATAGACGTGGAAATTCTATTTTCATCATTCGTACTTGCTCGTATGAGGCCGATTTCAAATCCTCTCCACTATTCTTCTCCCACTTCTCTTTCAGTTATTCCTTTTACGCAGCTTCTTTTCTATCTTCTCACCTATTCTTTTTTGGCGACTTCTTTATTTGGATTTCGCAGTATATCCAAGTTCTCAGTTTATGTTCCGTAAGGTGAAGATAGTAAAGTCTAACTTCACCTTCCTAAGAATAAAAGTCCTTCATACAAGATTCCTGAATCTCTTGTTATATCTTGTGTGCAAAAACGTGTGCTTCATTGCGAACTAGACTCCTCTTTTGACGGTTCAATTTTACGGTCAAGCGAAGAGCTGAAAATTGGAGTACGTAGTAATCAATCGTCGTTCTTTCACAACAGTTTAATCGTTTGACAAAGAGCGCTGGTTCGGAATACCTCGAAGAGACTCCAGATCACGGACACGAACTCGAATTTAAACGAATTATCGCAATTGGATTCGCTCTTCAGGGCACCGAAACGTCAGACAGGCTTTTGCCATCTTCGCAAAAGACATTTCCCCATGCGCCTGGTTCAGAATTTTGAGGACTCTTAGCAACCGAGGCAGCATCCCTCAAATTCCGCTCTTCTCAAACCTGTCTTTTCGACTTGTTCACCGAAATCCGTCCTCTTACCCAAGACTTTCAGTCTTCGTCGCCCGCGCCCAGCCGCGCCCGCCTCCTCACCGTCACTCCACTGTCCCTCGTCTCTTTCTGCGAAGTGGCGGCACTTCACTTAATGCAATTAATGACTCACTTAAACGTCTTGCTCTCCGGCGACGTGGCTCCGTCGGTTCCCCTTAAATTGTACATTCCGCTCTCTTCCCCGAGCGGAGCCCGAATTTTCGTGTCCTAATCGATACCACTCCGGCACCTCACCCATTTCCAGCTCCAGGCTTTTTCTCTCTCCCTCTCTGCCGCTGCACTCGCCTCTCCTTTCCTTTCCCGTTTGCTGCTCTGCGGAGTAATTAGTGTTTCATGAATTGCAAAACGAAACGCTCTCCCTACGATCGCCGCCGACTTTCCTCGTTCCAGGTGCTGCTCGAGCGGCATCGGAGCAGGAAGAGTTCTCCTCACGCTAGAGAAGGGCGTCGTCCGCTTGGAAACTAAGTGGGCACGTCGTACCGATGGACAGACGAAGCAATTGATTCCGATTTGAACCCTGGCATTCAGCGAATCACATTTCAATGCTGCACTCGTTATAAATAGCGAGGGAATAGAGTGTGCTCCATGAATATTTATATTCGGTTACCATAGCCCCGTCTGGATTGCCGAAAGTACGCAATTCTGTATTAATAATTGTTCTCATTAATACAAATGTATTATTATAAACATAGTGGATATAAGTCTAAAGCGTGTTCCAGCGGCTTGGAACTCGAGAGGTTCGCGGGTGGCGTCATTTTATTGCTCCCGCACATTTTCTTAATGAACTTTCCCATATTTCTTTCCTCGCAGCCCTTCAAAATTAATTATGCTAATGGCATACGCGCTAATGGTAATAGTATAGGAATACCGATTAGACATTAGCTTAATTACAATCGAGCACGTTATCTAGTTGCCCGGCAGCTCTCAGAAGGCAGCCGCGCCACGTGCGCCAGTCACCAATCATTCATCATGCATTGATTTGATGGGACGAACTCCAATATGTATAGGTATATGTACTATGTATGCACAGACGAATTTCAATAAGCACTGGAGTACAAGCCGCGGTCGTAACGACCTTCTCTCGAGCGTCCCGACCCAAATCGTTAATTGCAGTCTGATGTTTTCACATAATTGCTATGCGCCCCGGCATCGTGTATCTCGGCGATATGTAAAGGGATGGCTTCCTTTAAGTCCAACTTCGACCTACTCCTTCACAAATACTTTCTGCTATCGGAATCCCAATATATTCTTATGAGTCATGCGATGAAGTTATCGAACTTGTTATTTCCTACTTCGCTTCCGATCGCTCGCGTGATTTCCGCAAGTAATAGCTTTTCCACTTAGGAATTTTGACCGGCGTGAATTGGGGCGAGGTTGCGCGTGGATTTTAGAGCGGAGAGTCGGGTGGCAGAGGCGGACAACAATGAAGTGTGTTCGTGCCGTTCAAGTTCGGGCCGAAGAAATTTCAAGGATCGTTTGCCCCGGCACACTTGGTTGCAGTTGGAGGAGAGTGGCTCGCGCGCTCATTGTTCCTCTTGTGGTGGTGCGCGCGCGGGAGGCATACACGCACACCTGATGCCTTCTCCTTCTGCCAAGCCTCACATTTCCATAGCTATTCCATTAGCGCGAAACTCTGAACGCGGCCCTTGTAATCTAATAACTAATCTCGCCGAGCGACAAGCCTTCTCTGTGTCTGTAAACGTATTTCCGGCGCGCGCGCGTATTTTCTCAACGGAAAAGCACCGGCTACGTATGCGCACGTGTGTGTGTGTGTGTGTCGTTAGAGTGTGTTGGTATGCGGAGTATGAGTGGCAGCAGGTACGAGTTGCTGGCATCAAGTAACCAGACAGAATGTAATCGAGTGCATCTGCATAAACGACGCTCTCTCCCTCTCTCTCTCTCGACAACTTCACACCGCCACAGCTTCTTCCGTCGATTGTCACTGACACCTGCTAGTGATCCGTGAGTATACTGCTAAGTGACAAAGTTTATCTGGCGTTCCCTTGCCCCCCTGTTTTTCATTACGCAGACTCCTGGAGACTGTTTCCCTGGAGACGGTGCAAGACACGACATGCTGCCCAGACGCCCCAGACCGCTAGCGATTCTAAGAAAAAGAATAGTTTTCTTTTTTTAGTTAGTACGTCGGTTCACTTTAATCTTTTAAACATTGCATAGGAAAAGGAACTTCTTAATTCTCGTAATAATCATTGCTTTGCATGAAATGTTCTTTTGAGCTCTGAAAGGGTTTGACTTTCTTTCTTTTTACATAAATCAAAGTTACCCTTGATTATAATGGACTGTCCCCTGGAATTTAAAAAATGCACAGTACTCATACAAACTATAGGAGTGGCTTAACAATAACTTTTCCCTGCAGGATACATGCGTTCGATTTCTCCGATTTCGTGGCGAGGTGGTAATAGTTGGAACTCGATAGTATTGCAGTCATAACGTGAGCACTCAGCGGAAAACCGGTTGCGCTAGAGTTTTTCGCCGAATTTGTTGCTCCAGGTCGGAGATTCGCTTTCATCAGGGTGTCCCACAGGGAGGTGTATAGGAATCGTTGGTTATTTCCGGAAACTGATGCCTTCCCTCGCCGAGTGCGGCAGAGGCAGGACGCGCGTAAAAAGCTTTTCCAACTCACGCGGTGCTGAAGTCCACCAGAAAGACAGCAACACGTACGTGTCACTCCATTTGTGAAAAAATTATAAATACCGAGAACGTCTCCCGATTTTCGCGTTGTAACGAGTTTGACAACGTTACTGACTTGACACTTTCCCAATATCTCGCGCATAGCAAAGTCCAATTATGTAGTCAGCTTTGTGAGCTTTCCTTTTTAAGATTTGGTGTTGCAACTTCAGACACAGAGTGCGGTTCAACAGAATCGTCGATTAACTAGTACTTTCTACAATATTCAAGTAAAGTGTCAGTCTTGCGTCCATTGCGAGTGTATGTATAACATGTTAGATGTAAAGGAGTCCGTCGATCACCAAGCATGCATGTCCACCGCCTACTTGTGTACATATCCCTGTCAACAGCGTATTATCCTCATTGCCAAGATAGGAGGAACCGCACCTACTAATGCCCACAGTACGCTCCACCCCTCTCGATGAACTCGCGCCTTTCATCACTTCTTCCCCCATTTACTCCATTTATCGGCGTGGGTCTTCAGAACCACGAGAAATTCCCTTGAAATCCTCCGTGAGACGTGACCTTCGTCTCGTAGAGCTTCTCCGGGTTGGAGGATGGTACCGGCGGATCCCATTATCAGGACGACGGGCGCCGCCACCCGCCCGTTGGCGTCGGCGTCTCTCAATTTCGCGCAAATGGAGCAGAGCGAGTGAAAGGTAACGAGCTCGAAAGCTCATTCGATCGCCTTTCGCTCAATTATACTACGTGACCAAGGTACCCCCAGGTTCTTGGTACAAAAGGGCTGCGGTGCAACCGGTTCGACCTCTCCAAGAGGTGATTTGTCCGAGGTCGAACTAGTCCTAGTACCAGCAGCTCTACCAGTGTTAGAGCCACCGGTGAATGGAGCGGCCTCGCGGAAGTATGGAAAAGATCCGCTGAGAAGCATCTGGCAAGAATATTTCCGAACAATGTCGAGGGCCTGCTGGCTGGAGAATGCCCGGGCGCGCGCGCGCGTCCGCCGGAACGATCTCGAGAATTTCCGATTCCGGGCGTGTTCAAGATTCACTCTGAAATTATTGAGTGGCCGGTGGAGTACGGTATCGATAGAAATGAGATTCCGTCGATTCACCGTGTGCACTCCACCCCCCGCCGTTCGCCTCCGCAGCCTCTTCCGCCTTTTTCTTCTGTTAGATCGTTTCCGGGCTTTCATTAGGTAGCGATAGAACCCTCTCGGGTACATCTGAATTCGGCCGAGTCATTAGTAAGCATTCTCTTCTCCCTACTGGCTGGATAATGGAGTTGAAACAAATCGTTGCTCCTGTGCATCACTTTCGTTCGCTCGTCCATTCTAACAAGCACTTCTTTTGCTTTTATAGTTACGAATGTTTTGAGTGAGTCTGTTTTACAGGCACATTTCACTTTGATTAATGTGTTTGATTAATCCGAAGTGAACTTTTAACATCTCGCCAGGTCTGCCAATAAGTACACGTGTCTCATTAATGCCGTATTGACAGGCGAGCCGGGAAAATATCGTTAATGGAAACGAGATCACGTCTCGATCGCTGAGTGGTGAGAGGCCGCCGTAGAGGTCCCTGGGTCTCTCCATTAAATGGATTCGGAAGGATCTTAGTCTGCCAGCAGCGTCTACGGCTATTAATTACACCGTTCGCGCGCCGTCGTCGTCGTCCTCGCTATACATATACATATGTATAACGTCATACTGACTTTGTTATCCACGGACGGTCGTGTTCGTGAGCTGGCAAAGGTAGTGTGTCTCGAAGGATGACGCGCGTCTAGGGCAGGGCGTCTAGCGTTCGCTGCGGCTGCGGGTGAGGGCGAGATGCTCTGCACCTAGACGAGAAGATAAATAGGGCCTGATAGGGAGTCTATCAGGGAGTCGGTACGGGTTGGCTGAGGGTGTACACGAGTAACTAGCTCGCTCGTAGCGATAGATAGCCCGATGGATAGGTTCGAGAGCTCATAGGAGTAAGAGCGCCTGGCAAGCTATAAACGCAGATATACATAGACAGGTTGGCCGACTGTAATTGGAAAAATCGATTTGTTACTTCTTGCGAGACACCACTCTCTACGTCGCCGTCGCTTCGTCGAGCAGCGGATCTTGTAATGAATTTTCGCCGCGGTGCTTATGTGACGGCAGTATTTTGTACCAAGTATCACTAGCTTGGTAGGGACATAAAATTCTATGTATTAGAATGATCTGTGGAAAAAATGAAAATTAGAGGGTGAAAACGATAATAGCCCCTAGATATTCCTTGCATTGATATTTGTCTGGTGAAATTTCAATGATTTTCACATATTAAACTAAAAATGATGATAAATTCAAATAACTTTCTCTACGACATATGCTGCAAGTATATCTAACTCATAAAAGTCAAAGTTTATAGTTTCTCAAGTGAAATTGATGTATAGGAGTGGTCAGTTTGTTCTCTCGCATGGTCAGCTTATTGGCAAACAGTAGTGACTTCGATGTAGAAGCGTGTAGCAGATATCTGCAGTAGAAACATCGCGTACACCCATAGACAAGGGTGTTGAAGACAAAGGACAGTATTTCCCTTATTCCTTAGCGTTGACAGTAACGACGAAATATTACTTCTGCCGGAGCTCCCATGGACTTTGTAAAGCGCTTATCGGGATTGTGCGAGACATACGTTCCCACGTGTACCAGGGGCTTCGAATTTAACTAGGTCAGATTTTGGTCAGCTGCTGGCCAGAATGGTCTGCAAAACATCATTTCCTCGTGTTTTCTTAAAACAACTGTTTGCTTTTGTTTGATAATATCAGCGCCGATACTCGGTATGATATGAAGGCATATTGGAGTACTTTATCAATGGTGACATTAAAGTTTCAGCGATCCATCAATGTTTCCTCGTCACCTTCGGTATTAGAAACCTTCTTTACTTTTTATAAAAATGGAAGTGTGATAAATGGATCGATCGAAAAAATGCAGACCAACATTGCCATTTAAAGAGGCGCAATTAGAACTCTTCTAAACTCAAATAATACAGATTGCGTTGAAATACTAACGAATTGAGGACCATGGAAGAGTCTTCTTCAATGTGACAAAATGTAGAGCTGTATAAAGTCTGCAAGCATAAAACGCTCCCATTGTGGCGCTTTTACAGGCCTGTAATATAAGCGCCGTGTTCGCATATTGCTGCGTTTTCTCGTAAATGTCAGGTAGAATTGGCAAGGCGAAGATATACCCGGTGGCCGATGTGAATCGCGCCATGAAAGATTAAAATGATCGGCGGGGCAATGGGGCTCGTTATTTCCGGCGGCGCAACCTGGAGAAATCGATTGGGGATATATTTAAGCGTTTGCCGGCGACGGGTATTATTACTGATGAAGGAGACAGCCGGCAAGTGGGTCGAGGATGTGCGGTTTTATTTTCCCGGCCTGGCTTTTTAGGTCGCCGAATGAAGAACGAATTGCGATTTAATTGTTTCTGGGAAAGCGCCCTCCCACTGTGTCAAGGTAGCACTGGCATCAGCAGAAATTGCGCTGTACGCCGCACACTTGTTTCCGCAGTTCGGCAAAGGGGTTGCAGTTAAAAAGGCGTGAAAAATGAAGGTGCGAGAAAGATATGGCGTACGCGGTTATTTGTATACGCGCGGCAATAATCGCGTCGACGTAGCAAGGCGCACAGTTTACCGGGGTGTAAAGTAAAGTGTAAACCACGTTGCAGCCATCAGCCATTTTTTATCTTGGCAGGCGGAATGTCGCGAGAAATATCGTCGCTTTCTAAGGAATGGCGCGCGCCACTCCTGCCTCAAGTGCAACAATAAAATTGTGACAACACGCCACATTTGCATTGCGCTAAGCCCGTACTGACGTCGTTCCACGCACGACGTTTATTGCGGGATAGTGCAAATAGTAAAATTGTTTCTCACAAGTGATGCTGCTACATTATACCCGACGGAATGGAACCTTACGACGTCGGTCATTTTCGAAAAGCTTTAGTGTTGACCGTGTAAATGATCACCTAAAATAATGCTGATTGTTTGAACAAGTCACGTATCTATGTAGTTGGTACTTTCAGGTAGGTAACAATTGGGGCATAGCATTCGCTAAATCTGCTGCTCCAAGGATAACAATAAGATGCGATGGCTGAAGATAGTTCTTGTGAAGGGTCGGTTGGCCCTATCAGAGAGGAGCAGAAGGCTCGCACGGCGAGAGATTAGCTTCTCACAGTTCCTAGAGGGATCCATTGACGCCCGCATGCGGGCGTCTCTCGTCGTCGGCTGGAGATTAGGGACTGCATATGTGGGCCAAGATGTGTACGGCAGGTACATGGCGCTATTGACGTGTCAGTGCTCGGGCCACTTGCAACAAAGTGATGGTGCATAACCGGGTAAGCCAGTTGGTCGTTAGGCTCTAACAGAGCTTGTACCTGACAGCTGTCACCGCCACTAATCCCTGATTGCCGCGGCTCGATAACTCCTGAATGGGATCTTCGCCTCCGATCATTCAGATATCATTCACCGCGAACTTGCGGCCGGAGCGCTCTAGCAACCCCACGTGTACTATTTTCGCCACGAACCGATCGATTTCGAATGCCAGAAGTTTGATGGCGCCCTTGTCCTCTTCCAGTCGACCGACACGAATCTTAAGATTTTGCACTGCACTTATATGTTACTCGTTTTCAAAATGATCGAGAAACATGTAATTGTGCCTGGTAACTAGTTTGTATGTTCGTAATCGCTTGGAGTAATTCCCTTGATGTTTCTGCTTTTTCTGCCGTGGCAATAACGGTCCGTTAATTTCGCGGAATGCGTGCAAGCAATAATAAGACGCCCGCTTCAGTGCGTCTTACTACCACTGGGAATTCGTATGGAAACTCCAGGGAGGAAAAATGTTGCCGCCGGGGAACTCGCTCCCGCCACAAATCGTGCTTCATCTGTCGCGGTAATAGCAGGAAAGTTACATCGTCCGCATCCGCTGCACGTAACAAAGTTCAGCGCAAAGCGATACACGCCTGTTTCCTAGCGTACGAGTGTGTATCCATCTGTTCATGCCGAAACGAGAACAAATTCATATTCGTTGTACGCGGTCGGTAGGTGTTAGATTGTTGGTAAGTGGAGACGGAGTTCTGTTCGCCAGGGGATTTGCCAGATAGCACAGCGTATACGCTTTATTTCTGCTTGTTAATCCTCCGTTTTATAGATTTTCTGTATTGCCTTCGTTGGTTACAAATTCTGTGCTTAAGGCTTTATATTTCACATTAGCTTTGAATAACAATGTCTAACAATTCCAACAGGAAGAAATGATTTTCCTAATCCTAATTAGTAAGTTGAAAAGGTATATTGTTTCACACAGTTGCATGAAGTTCCTCGAACAGTTTATTGGGCAGGATTACACTGCGCCCATTTCTTAATCTTATTATGTATTCTCTTTTGTAGAAGTAGAAGTGGCGAACTTTAATTAAGCGTTTTACGGTATTAGAGAATACTTCCGTGGCGCCCTGTTTATCTTAGTCTATTGTCGCAGAGGATATCGCGAAGGACAATGTGTAGGATGAAGGAAATCCCTCTTAAGAGCGTCATCCTATCTCTCACTGTCAGTACAGTAAGGAGCAAACACTTGGCCGTCAAGAGTGTCCACGAATCCAGCGGGATCCCCTTCTACATCTTCCTCTCTTCATATCCACCGCACACCCCTGAATAAGAGGATCGGCCGCGTCGCATTTCCCTCGCAGACACTTGTTTGACTCTACTTTATATTCCTGTCGATACGATTGAACCGTAAAGAGAAGTTTGTTTGGCGGCCCACTTCCGCCACTCTTGGAGCCGGCATTGGCGGAGAAAGAGAGCCCCATATCCAATCAGTATAAGCGAGTCACATACGAGACCGGGATGCAGGAGATTGGATATACAGGTTGCATAAGAAATCCCCCATAAACTTGACTCCCGAAACCACTGGGGATATCGCAGAATCCGCCACTGTCGTGGAATGATAATGCCACTAGTGCACTGGGACAAACTATGCATCCCAATTTCCCTGAGATTAATTTCGATCAGAAATGAAATGTCATTCATACGATTAATTCAAGAATTTCATTTGCATGTCTCCGGTATAACTTGAATTTTCAGATAATTGGGAAACGTTGTTAGAAGTTTTATTCTTATAAAAGTAATAACAAACAGTGAAATTATCATGGAATAAGCACTAGCTCGTTTTCCGAAAACCCCTAATGTTTGAATCGAACTTCGTGTTATGTATTATTAATTTCGATTTACCATCTGAACATCGATTCTTGTAAGAGGTAGAAATTGATGTATGACCATTGTGTATGCCATTAATTTATACGTGAAGTGCCTGGAGCATCAAGTGCGCCGGCCGTACACTACATTGTATGTAGAGCGGAATCCCGTGGTTCAACGTACGATAATGGCTTCATCTCGGGGAGGGGGGTAAAGTTAATGGATGCACCAAAGACATCGTGAAATAAAGCACCTTCCATGCGCCGCCGGCTAATGAGTACATTAAATCAGGCCCCATAGTTCAAAGCGATCGAATTGTGAAGTATAACTCGTGGTAAGAGATAGAAAGGCCATATTAGCATAATGCATCCCGACCGCTGACGGCTAACCGGCAATTTGATCGAATTTCCTCGGCGGTACCGCTAGATGTAGATTCCCCATTAAAATCCACGTGGACGAGTGAACACGTGCAAAGTGCAATGCGACCCGTCCTGCGATCTAATGCGAGTATGTAGTATCCTAACAGTTGGCACACAGTATTCTTGTTTTTAGTTATTGAATCCCGAAAACTTGTTCTTTTTTACTTACAACATTAATGGGAGAATGACAAGTAATTGCACCAGGGTGAAAGAGCAGAATCGTTATTTCGTCACTGCCGATGTTATTAAATTCATTTTGTGATTCATGTTTTAATCAAAAGGCCGTTTTCACAGCTTTGTAGCTAATATATTAACCGCATAGTCTACCAGGCCGGATTACGACTCACTAGATTTATGCATTTGAATGAATAAATCCATTGGAATTATGTGTTGCTCGTGCAATTGCTGACATTTTAATAGATTACAATGTACCTGCCGCTTGATCATTTTAATGACCGAGATTATGTTATATCACCATAATGCATCGTGCCATCTGTCGTTGCGCTACAAGAGCATTGAATTATAAAACCAGTTTCTAGATTGATAATTGCACGAGTGTACGAAAATGCACGAGTTTCTTTATAATTTGTCGGTGTCAGCATTTTAACATTGCTCACTTTCACTCGACATACGTAATGCTCGTATTAAATAGGCGTTACAGCAGAATGCTCAGTTTTCCAGACGCTGCTTGCGTTAGTTCGGGATATCCGGCACACGGGGGGTAGCGATTACAGCTTATATAATTTTCCAAGCAGACTGTCGACGCGGATGATGGATGGGCCGGGGTCTTTTTTACACGGCTTTTCCTGTGGCTCGTTTGTCAGATCAGCACTATTTCCCGTTCCAGTTGGGCTACGACCTTGTGCCATTTGACTTCCCCTCGTCGTTCTATCCTTCCGTTCGCCCATCTCCCTCACCCTTCTTACTTAAAGCCTTGGCTTTCTTGTATTCTGGATAAGACGCTCGAGTAATGGCGTGGAAGAAAATAATTTCGGGCCAACACCTTCGTGCAGCGTTTCTATTGATAATGTCGCGTCTTAATGGCAATAAGCATCCAATATTTGCTGCTTCATAACTTGTCACTTGTCATACAGTAATGACAACACTAACACTTGACACTTGGCATTTTGAAACTCTCGGCGAAATCACGTACCTATTAAAAATGCACTTATAAGTAGCTAAATGGCTAATGCAGGCTTGTGACGCAAGGGCGAAGTAACATTACATCTAGCAATGACTGAAACATACATTTGCAAAAGATACATATGGATTTTAATTAGTAGTAAATAAAGAGCAGTGCTGATCCATTATCTTTCCTGCTTGATTTATAGTTACAAGGCTTCCGAAACTGTCATACTCTCTACCTTCAGCAAGCTTTCCTCGGAATTCTCCGGCGATGTTTCCATTTTTCAGTCGATAGCAATGTTACATAAAGCGTCAGAGCTCCAGTTACGTAAGTGTAGTGCAGTGTTTCCGCTTGTAAAGCAACGCGAACGCGCCGTTTCGTCTGCGAATGTGAGCTCGAAGGGGCGAGGGCACTCGTCTCAGAATGAAAATGGGACCGTTTGTATACTCGGAAGCGATAACGTCAGCGGAGACACCTTTAAAGCCCGGACGCTCGTGCTAAAAATACAGGATAGCATTGGTTTTACTGTTCTCTCACTGTTCCCGGTTTGTGCCCTGTTTTCGACTCTGCGAGATGTCCCGGCGGCTGATACGTCGAGGTGATGGACGCCGAACGACGTGTTTCTTGTTCCTCCCAGCCGGTTCTCTCCCCTTCTGTTAAAGCCCCTCTTTTTTAGAGACCACGAACATTCATCCGGGCTGCTTTAACGCCATTCTTTACGCCGCCGCCCACTTTATACACGTGTGGCATGGAGAGCGGATATACGGTCGTGTGAATGAGAGCTTTATCTCGGAGAAAGCCTTAAGGGTTCTTGGGTGATATTGAGAAATTACGGTATCCAACCCTTAGTATATTTTCCCTTTGTCATACTGATTTTTTGTATGTTGAGTACTGGATTATTTTCGCCAAAACCAATTTGGTAATGCCCCAGAGGTATCGATTCATTTGTCAGCATAGTCAAGTCCTTGTAATTAATCTGATTGTCCGACCTCGCAGGGACATCTTCCACTGGCTACACACGTGTATCAGTAAATATCGGGCCCTGCCAGCATTACAAATACTGGAATGCATTCTTCATAAAGTCAGGTACACACGCCGCCGTGATGGCGCACATGGCTCGGGAGTCGTGTGGCGTTTAAAGCTGGCGGAGGCATTAAAGTTGCAGAATTGCAAGGCCGCGCGCCACTCGTGAATCACGGATATTACGCGGCGGCGGCTGCAAGCGTCGGCAGAAATCGCAGCGATAAATCGCGACGAAAGGCTCTAATAAAGACGTGCCGCCAGTCCGAAGACACACAGTGTGAAAGACCTTATTCTCAAAACGGCCTCACATACCCATTTGAGTAAACAAATATTTAAACTCCCCAGTCCCTTTCGCGAAATCTAAATTTTATAATTAAGACGCAGCTTGATTCATTTGTTACAGTTAATATGTTAATGGCATGTATTCTATGAAGATAATCTAATGTTGTGCATTGTTATTCCTTGTAGTTTTCCGGCACACATTTTTAAAGTTTCAATACTGAAAGGATCGCGCCCGTAGAGCTTGGAAGGAAGTCATTAAGTCCGCACAAGGAGATTCCGGAAATTCCTTCGGGAATTTGCGTTAAAAGCATTTAAGGCGTTCTAGAAATAAGCTCTTTCTATAAAGGAGCGGGTTGAGCGGGCAAAAGAAAACGGGAGAAAAGGGGCGAATTTGTGGAATCCGGAGTCGGTAGTGGTCTATAAAAGTATAAAAAGAGCCGAAAGGTCGCTCGTCCAGTGAAAAGGCGTGAGAGGGTGAAAAAGGGCGAATCGAGGCTTTCAAGCTTTCGCGAAGGAAGTCATCGCTTTTTATTGGTCATCCGCGGTATCACGGACTTGCGGCTGCCTCGGGGATATTAAGGGAAAAACAAAGGGCTTTCCGGGTGCCAGCATCGTTCCCACCTCCTTCCCATGAACAGTCCGGAGTGGAAGTGGGAAGGGGAGAGAACTATTCCAATTATTAAGCGCCATTCGACCGCGCAAATGTCTTGGCAACTGTGATTGCCAATCTCGGCCATCTCTGACTCGCCTCCACGCTTGCTCGAGTGTCCTCGAGATACTCGGGAATATAAGAAACTTTTTCGCCGCGCTGGGAAATTTCGGGGCACCCTTTTTGACCTCTTGTATGGCATCTGCGGTTTCCTGGCTGATCCTTCTCAGGATTTTGTTTTGAGGAGCAGGCAAAGAAGTAATTATTAAGTTTTTTTTTCTCTTTCATCAACGAAACATGAGAAATACATATCGTGCAATGTAGTTGAAAACACACTACGACAAATAACACACATATCAGCACTCGCAATTCTGCTTGACAAAGAAAATAAATCATCCACAGTATGTTTAGAAAATGCGAGAAGTGACGTTTGGCAAATTAAAATGCGAGGGAGAATGCGAGGAGGCCAACGGAATGCGAAGGGAAATATTGGGATTAAGATATTGTCAGGATTGAGGGAGCATAGTGTTCCTGGAATACTTAATTATGGATTCCAGTGGCTTTCTGGGATTCAAGCCGGCAATCAGACGAATGGTAGAAAAAGAGCGCCGAGATAGAGTGCCTCTGGCGATGTGGTCTTATTTATTTCCGCGATTTTATTGAATCCCTCCTTCCCCGCTTGACTCGCAATGGCGTTTCCGGTATTCCTCCGGCGCTCGCTCCCGTTCCTCCTCCCGTTTACTCTGCGCCATTGCTACGGGATCCCCGCTCGTCCTCATCTCGCTCCCGTGCAAACATGACTTAATGCCGGGCAAACAAATTCCACTTAGCAAGGGAATCAGCAACTTTCCTCTAATTGTCGGGAAAACAATCGTACGAATCAACCGAGATCCCCGGGCGAATCGGATTCCTACCCGCAATCGGATACGTGGTTTGCGAGGGGGAGGGGTTCGGGGGCGTGTACAATTATCCGGGGAATGAGGCGCAACAGTGATTAACAAGTGTACCGCTACCGGAAAAATAGTTCATTATGTGACGTTTCAATGGGCTACATTCTCCCCTGCAACAGAATCCCTTTTCAAGCAAACAAATTGCGTGTCACTCGCTTTTCCGCTACACTCGCATTCCCACACAATGCCGGCACAACTAAATTGCTGGAAGTTTCACGGACAGTGATTTACAAATGATTTTAGGTGACTCAATTTGCAGGAAGTATCGATAGAGTCGGGTATGTACGAGTAGTGACGGATTGGATTAGGGAAAAGCGCCAGGTAGATTACTGTTGGAATTGTAGTCTTTCGTAAATTACCATTATCCGACTCGCACTGCATTTTTTTAACCTAAAGTTTTAAAAGTGGCCGAGGGATGTTGACATTCAGTAGGCACAATTTCCCCAAGTAGCATTAGTGTTTCCCTGACGCCCTGCAGTTTATCTCAAGAACAGAGACATAAAGCTGAAATATATGCCGATCGCTTTTAGGAAATAGTGTAACATTCACGAGAAGGTCCACGTGATGGGCTTCTGGATCGTAGGCAGCAGCACTCAACCCAATGAAATTTCAATGCGGTGCGTTACAGGGCGATCGGAAAGACCGTCGCCAGCATTTCGGGGCTGCTGAGTATCCGAAGGATGCTGGAGAGAGGCCGATGCGCGCGTGCCCTTATGAGAATGCGGCTGCGATATAAAAGCCGACAGTGAGTTACTGTCGTGGCGCGTCTTCCAGCATGCGAGGGTACTTCTGCGACATTTTTCGTGATCCATTTTCGAAATGCGTATACGTGTGGCTCCAGGCCACTCTCGGCTGGCGAAGATGACGTGGGTGGGAGCAGAGAGTGGAGGGGGAAACCGCTCAAAGGATCCATTTCGGGAAAATGTCGACAGTCTTTCACATATACCTACACAAGCACACATACGTGTCACTCCCCTTGCCACCCCTCAAACTCGCCCCGTGAATGCGATGAGCTCATTCATGCTTATTCCACTCGTAAATACTTCACGCGCCCGTCGGGAATTCGTGAAGCGAGCGTGACTTAATATTCGATGAGCACTCGAGCAATTCGTTTTTCTATGCTGCTCCTCTCCCCGACACTCAACCGCTCCTTCTAGTAGGCGCCTCTCTTTCTCCCAGCTCTGTCGCATCCGGATGCGCACTTGTGTTCCGCCACTCTCCGCCTGGGAGATTGGCCGAGCAAAATTGGCCGCCGCGCCCCAGTCTCCCTAATTCTCAGCCTGAATGTTTGATTCGACGGTCACGTTTCGTATCGAAAGAGCGAAGCTGATCGCAGCGAGTTCGACACCCCTTCGAAACCGTAGCGGAATCCGTTCGGACTAAATTGCTGTTCTCCCGTGTATCGAGCGCTTCCGATGAGTTATAAACCCCGCGTGTTATGCTTCAGGCGTTGTCCGTTTTCAGTGACGAAACAGGAGGGTTTCGTTTTTCTGTTGGTAATACTGTATAATTTATGCTTGCTCCTCGAGTGTTAAATTGCCAGGAGGATTATAATTGCAATAGTAGCAAATTTTTAGTCTGTTCTGTGCAAGCACTCTGAAATTTTCTGTCTGAACCGAATATTTCGCATCTATGAGAATACAAATTCTAGCAAACCTGTGCGAGCGTTTATAGCATAAAAATGTTTAATAATCGTGCAAAACTAATAACCAGCACCTCCATTTCACAGTTTCGAATGTTCGCCCGATAATTCGATTCCCCTTTCCATTTGCAGAATTTCTTTGACATTGGAAAAGTATTTTCTCAGTAAAACTGCCACAACCCCCGGTCTGTCAAAACGTCAAAGAAAGGAGACATTTTCGTAGAAATTTTCAGGCGCAAACGTGAAGATGGCATGTGGCATATGTGTTTCGCTCCTCTAGTGCATTTCGGAACGCCAGACGGATCGCAGTATTTGGGTCGTCGCTTGAAAGTTACGTTGCTTCTTTTGGTCGAAAACGACCTCGCCACCCTTTCCCAGTGCGCCCGGATGTTTCCCAATTAAAGTTTACGGGGCAAATTAACTCGATGAAGCACAAGCGGCGCACGGCACCGGTGCTATTTAGCTGTGCTAGCGAGCTCGCCTCCCCTTTCCCAAAGAATTTCGCCGGCTAATTAAAAATACCCAGTTGCGATAAGTACCGTACGTGCAGGGTAATGGAGGCCCGCGCATTACTCACTGCGAGCGCAAGTCATGCATAGTTTCCTTAACCTCAGGAAGTGTCTTCGCTAGGGGCTGATAGCGACTCTGACTTTCCGAAAACTTGCCACGAGCAACTAATTTTCCTCAACTAACTGAAGTAACTGGTGGTTGGTACGTGGTGCTAAACTTCGTGTCTTGGTAAAATGGCAATAAAACTTTGCTATTTATATATTTTTAGAACTAGCGATTCAATAATTCATAAATTATCGTGAACGTAACCTTTCATTTTAAACCGAAAAGCTGACCCCAGGTTTCGTGAAGTGGAAATCAGGTGAAGAGTTTCAAAAGGCGAAGCAGCAGAATCTGACGAAGCTAAATTCTTCGCTTGCCTACCTACGTTGAATGAATGCTATGCATCCGCCAGTTGGAGTGTGCCTTTTCATGATTTTTGATGATTTTCATTCTACACCGCCGATCCTGCGGCTCGCCTGTCAATTTAGTAAAACTCGCGCTCCATTGTCGAAAATTACCGTATTTTTGTCCATTGTGCGCACCGGGGATTACATTGTTTCAAATTTTCGGTTATAACTGGAGAGTTTAACTTTATTTAAGAGCTATCGGCTTAGTGCACCGTGTTTGATCACAGTGCTCATTTCTGTTACAATTTTTTGAAAGCTCATTTCTAAAGGTTTCCGCATATATGTATGCGACTCGGAAATTAGTTTCTTGACTATAATCACTTACTCCAAGGCGAAAAAGGAAAGGTAGACCAACTAGGGAGCGAGCAATCATTCGCGACGGAAAATGCATTGCAGATGATAAATATAGCTGAATTAATGTACCCTTGAGGATGGTAATTCGTGCTTTATAGCTGGCAGGAATCGCACCGGACATCTTGCAGATTTCCTCTGGGGGAACTTCCATTAATCAAGGAAACATTTAAGTAGCAGTCATTATTTACAATTATAGTACGAAGCATTTCGAAAAATAATGTTGCCTTTCTCACGCAGTTTTGGTTGTAGTCTTTGTACGCATATTCTACCAAATTCATTTTGATATTAATACACGTTCAAACTTTTAATTTCCAAGATTAAGAGGAAGGAAGGACTGTTAATGAAATATCAAAGAATCGAAAGATGATGAACGAAACTTTATTTCAAGGAACAAATATAGCCGAATAGGCCGAAGGGCTTTGGGGGTTTCTTTCAAGATTTCAATCTTTTTCTTCGTCTCAAATTTTCCTCTAGTACTTTTAATCGTCACTTTCGGGGGAACGCGATGTCTGCCGCGTCAACCCCCTTCCCTTTAATCCTCCCAAGTCCCGTGTCCCGTTCATCCTGGTCGGCAATTTTTTCCCCGGCGCTCTTTACTCTCCCCCGGGGAAACGATTAATCCTCTTTGGATTCATGGAGAAGCTTTAGTTACAAGATGGAGCTGGGATTCCGCTTGTTCTCGTTAACGGAGGCTTCGCCGGTTCTCCCTGCAATTCAAGAATGTTCGGTCGTAATACCATAGAAGCTGAATAATTAAAACTCTTATTATGTGCATTATTAATATAAACTGACGATAGAAACTAAAGTGAAGTCACGCAATGAGAAAAACACAAGTTGCATAATAGATTAGTACACAGGTTAAACTATAATTAAGATAAAAGATTGAAGTCCTGATAAAAATACAGTGAATTTACCAAAAACGGGAAGTATAATCTGCAGTAGACGAAACGAAATGTTCTTTTTCCTTTCCCAGGAGTATAAGAGTATCTCTATTATAGGAATAGTGATTAACACATTCAAGGTAACACTCACCCCATTACCTCCAGATAAGCGAGCCACAACCGGCAATGAAGAAAAGCGAAACCCTTTAAGCAAGGGTTGACCCCAATCTCCATCTAGCATTGGCTGGGTAAGGGTGGCTCCTTAAAGGGAGCTATCTTCTTTCGCGCGTCATTAAGCCATCGGCTAATTATCCTCGACTGCGAGGGCTGTCTCGCGATGAAATAATTTATCGTTAGACCACCTTAGTTATCTCCCCATTAATCGACCTGTGCTGGGAGATTTAGATCTTCGAAGATTTGGATTCTTCCTGTTCCTCGAAGCTCCCACTTTCTCTACTGGCCAAGGAGAGGAGGTAGGATTTATTTGTGTAAAGATACTACACATTTATTTCCCTCGAGTTTTCGTGCTTTTTTTACTCCTCGTAGCCTACTTCTCGACCTCTCCTGCCTGCTTACCCTTAATGAGGATTAAGATCCTTCGATCTTCTCCAGTTGGAGTGAAATATTTACCGGTGAAACTTTGCAGTCTCCTCG
Source organism: Crossocerus cetratus (assembly GCA_963675795.1). NCBI lineage: Eukaryota > Metazoa > Arthropoda > Insecta > Hymenoptera > Crabronidae > Crossocerus > Crossocerus cetratus. Next base: position 13,640,928 of record OY776666.1, on the reverse strand, counting down.
GCTGCAAGCTTCAGTGGGAGCTTTGGGTTTCCCATTTGATTATCCCTCTGGATAATTAACGATAATCATTGTTTATTAGACTCGAGCGTGTGATGCAGTTATTAACGTGCTGGGGGATTACGGGACTTATTATGGGATTTATGGGTGTTCCCGAGGTTTAGATTCAAAGTAATATGTCGTGCGGGCTACGGTTACTCGAGGTATAGTGTGCGCAAATATCCCTAACAATGAGGAAAGGAATACATTATATGTACCTCAAATTGGTTATCTATTTATAATTAAACACGTAATGGGGACCATTACATTTCGATAACACCTTTTTTAATTATTTTGCATAGCTATATTTTGTTCCTAAAATTAGCAAACTAAAGGTAACAATATTATCTGCCGAAAGAGATCATTTAGTCAGCTCGTCATTGAAATATGTTCCAGTTGCAGGAATTTGAAAAACTATGAAGTGCGAGGGGACTAACAACATCTTCGATGCTCCTCCGCATCGACCCTTAACCTTCTTAAAGCACATAGATTCCAAGGCGAGTGACTTGAGCGCGAGGGGTATTAATTAAGAGTTCTACTTTCCACGGATCTCTGTATCAATCCACAGGACGATGGGGCGATTCGTCTTTGTCGATTGGTAATGCCCAGTGATAAATGTTGTGTCCAGCGCCTTTATGCTTCGGTCTACGTGGGTCCGTTTCGGTCCGCTCTCGTAGAAAGAATCCGAAACGATTTCACGCCCGCGTAATTCTCTGGTTATCAAGACGGTACTTGATCGGCACGGGCCATTTGTTTCGCGATAACGACAGCTTTTCACCGTCGACCGATTGATTTATTGGCTGCGGAGTCTTTGCAGTTATCGATGATTAAGTGCGCGACTCGGCAATGCCGGCCAAGGACCGTACACCGATTGAGCTATCGAATGAACTGCATCGTCGCGGAAGGCCGTGCGATACTTTATTAATTCCGCTCGATTAATTCTACTTGCTCTTTATCTTTTAATCGTTTGTTATATTTAAGCGTATACATATAGGATGATATTTATTTTCTAATTTATACGAAAATGATATGATGACGTTTGATACCAAAGAGCGTGGCATAGAATGGAACTGTGAAGGTAGTAGGGCTGAAATTTATCGATGACTGAGCAAAAGTTCGCTTCGCCTATTTCGGTAAACCTTTCTCGGCGCATATTTTGTTGCATTGTGCTGCGCTCTGGTTTTCGTGAAAGCTGCTGTTCCTTTGGCAGGCGGAACGCTATTGCGAGATCGAGAGAAAAAGCTGCGGCCTTTTCTCGGGCGACTTGGACTTCTCTTCCACGGCGTGTTCCTTTCCCTTTACAAATCCCTCGCTCGCCCACGTCGTTTCACCCCCGGATTTACTCCCGACGAAACGTTTGATTTGCATCATTTTGATTTCATCTCGATATACCTCGAGGGCCACCCTTTGCTCGCGAGAAAATAGAATGTCAGTCGAGTGTGCTTTTGCTGAACGTATACATTTCGCCCTTGGACGTTTGGCTCATTCTTTACCGAGTTTTTAAAAACTCGAGGCTTTCCGTTTCGCAGGAGAAATATACTTGAAACAAAAGTTTTTTCGAGCATGAACGAAACAGAATTTAAATTAAAACTCAGTTCTGTGCGACTCGGACGTATTTGCATGAAACTGTTTGACATTGAGTCGAGCACTAGTTTTTGAAAAGGTAATTTGAATTCTTCCCTTTTATTCTCTACTTTAATTATTTTTCTTAGTACTTTTAATGCACCCAGTCAGAAAAAGTACATGAATCTTGTTAAGAATGTTCTGTGCTTCCCTCGAATGGTTACTCCGTCTTCATTATACTGGCACGGATTCACCGTGCCACAATTTCCATCTCGCCAATGTGGAGGATTACAACCGTAAATCCCCGCAGCCACCCTACTCCCGACGATGAGGCGCCGTGTCTACCGATATGTCACCTAGTGCATACATACATATGTGTTATCGTGTATACTACGCATGGATATGCTGAGATATCTGAACCGAATTGAACGAATCCTCGCCAAATGACAAAATCACCATCTTATACCGAAATGAATTATTCTTATTCCTGCGTAGTTTCTAGCACAGCTTTGGCATACATACATATGTATTCCGCCGGGCGTCGGGAGAAAATCTTGCTACAGCAACATCGCGTCGTGATTGAAAGCACGTTAGCACGCGCTAACAGTTTTACGATTACGCGGCAAGTATTTGCATGCATAGTATATCCACGCAGTGCATGGGAAACTCGTGCACTGGCTCGTACTTTCTCTGAAATATCGTATTATGCTAATACCGCCTTCGAGGCGGTGTCATAACAAAATTTCAATTTTTGCACGCACGTAAATCGGACCACCAAAGCGGCAGCCGATATTTACTGAGGCACCTGCGAGCCCGATATTTTCGTTCCTCAGAGAAAAATCAAAGAATATACCCCAAAATCCAGGAGCTTCCCTTTAAAAAGGACATTAAAAATTCCACGAAGCATTTTATACCTAATCTTTCAAATATTTCATCGAAAACAAATGTCTAGAACATAAATATGTAGGTTTTTGTATAAGAAGAAATCTCGTACACAATACAATCGATAATAAACTTCGTGGTTTAGTAATATTACAATACTAATAACAATTGGTTAAGTTAGAAGAACCATGACGTCTGCAAATGTGGCAGATTTGTCCCACTTTCGAGACCGTTTAACCATTAACGAAAGAGAGAGAGAGAGACTTCCGGATGAGAGTCTGGTTTGTTAATTACAGTGTGCCATTAACAGTCCATTTATTTAACTAGCCATGATCGCCCGCTGGCCGATTGTAATTCGCGGCATAATTGTAATTTCCTATCTGCCACTGGCATAAGCCGTGATTACACAATTTCAGCGAACTCTCGCTCCCTCGGTACCACGTCTGTTCGGCGATAGGTGTGCGTGCAGGTAGGTTCCCAGGATTCAGTAACTCGTTCGATCTAATCGCATCAGCGGTCAGGTGTACTTGATATTACTCTTGGTCACCCCGGATTGTGACGCACTGTCAGCATAATGGTAATGACACACGCTGAGTGATGACGTCTGTGAGGTCTAGCAAGCAGCTGCTGCTAATTCATCCACATTCCCCCATATATGTATGTATACCTATGTATTTAGGGTTTTTCACTGTTTTCAATCACGTCACTAATATAACGCGCTCACGACTAAAAACACACACTGTTATGAACATTTACTAGGATAATCTGGAAAATCTGCTTTTGCGACTTTGTACTCAACTTTTTATCAGACATGTCTTATGCTATACACTGCACGGTAAACACGACAAACATACATTCAAAGTCATGTGATACTTTTACGTGCATTGGATATTGTACGAAGCTGTACAATTAAACCAGCAACCTTTATTTAATCTTATAGTGTCACATGGTAATTATCGCTTACCGCTTTCCATCTATCTCTGACGGGCGCTCGGTAATCGGGCAATTTCAGCGCACGCTAAATCGACGCTGGCCAAAGGTAAATCCCCCCCGAACGGTTTTACGACTTTAAAGCCGATCGAATTTATTGGCCAAGCGTTCTAGACGCCAGGTAGTCGAAGGGTGCAGGACCTTATAGCGAGTGTGCACCACCTGCACCAGCCGTAAAGCTCGCGCGCATTTCGAGGCAGCAATAGGCAAAGACTGTAGATCGCTACCGAGCGACCGGAATTGGGTTTCCCTTGATTTACGAGACACCCTTAAGACATATCGTTTTAAAGCAGTCTGTTAAAGGTTAATTCCTACTATTGATACTGTTCATTAACACTAAAACATCAACTGTCTTTTGCATTTCTCTTGCAATTATTTTCCGAGAGTAAAGGCAGGAAAAAGTGTTCATTAAAGTAGTAACAGTTAGTTGGCAGAATGAAATAATTAAACCAAAATAATTAGAAAGGGATCGCAAGGTAATTGGCGGAAGGTATAATTAAATACGGGCTTCACACATACATATACATAGTACCAGTTTATCCTAATCGCATGGGATCGCGATGCGCCTATCAAAATTACATTTCACTCATTTACCCTTGGACAATAGATCCATCAAGAGGCAGCATCCGCGCTGACAGTATCGAGCGCGATCAGAATTGTTCGACTATACGCAATCAACGCAATGGTGAACGGTAGTTTGGCGATGAGAAATTATGGACAACCTCTCTCGAAATACACTGTCAGATAAACAAGATCTAGAACCATGAACAGGATAAATAAAATCATTTCCCGTTCGCTACGTCACAAGAATTGAATTTCGAAGAAACAATAGGTCGTCCGATTTTGAATTCTGAGTTGCATGGAGATGCCAGAGAAGCAGAGGCATTCCAGTCTTTGGGGCTCGTAGACGAGGTATAAAGGGGGTCCAGGCCATCATTAATTTCAGCCTGGAGCCGTTCGTTGATGTGTGTCTTTTCCTCTTCTCACCCGCGACTGTCTCTCAGCCTTTTCAAGCGGTTCCATGCGTCAGCCACCATAATTGCGTCGCTGGCGCGCAATGAGCATTCTCTCTGTTTTCGATGCAGCGTTGAAATTGTTTCCATTTATCTCTCTCTCTCTCTCTCACTCTCTTCTTAAAGCAGCTTTATGAATAGTCTCAGTCACATTCGGGCACCATTATACCGCCGTGGCGCTCCATTTTTTCTGGGGCAGCCATTTACAAGTAACGCTGATGATTTCGGATGTAATTTTTGCGAAATCTGTTACATAAAGTCTCCTCGCTCGCCTGGGGGAGGATGCATCAGACCCCGAAAAATTGCTGTGCTTTGCTCGATATACAGGAATGGTGATGCATCGATCATGGTTGAAGCGTGGCACATTGTTTAGGATTTTTACAATTAAATGTTTTTTCAAGTCCACCTCTTATTCGATGGCTTTTTTGTTTACAGGTACGTTGGCCTGCAGTACACTCTACTGGCTAGAGCTGGCTCATTTTTGAGGTGTCATTGTTGGTGCAGGTACTGTGGTATGCAAATAATTCCGTCTATTGTTTTCATAGTTTTCTATTTGCTTTTTTAATACGTAGCACTCATTACAATGTACCTCATGCCTGTTTTACACGATGGTTCGATTTCAGGCATTTTTACAATTAAATCAGCAAATTTTAATACTTCGGATGGTTATGAATTTTCACGTGCACGTTCGTATTTTAGTGTAAGTGACGTGTACCTGCAAAAAACTCCAATATGCATTTCGAATCTGAAAATGTAGAGCCGCTCATTTAGTTCGGGAGGTGCAGTAAAGCTCACTGTTTTAAGGGATGTCTCATCTGTCAGGGATTATATTTTTTTATTGCACTCCCTCAGCTACCCTGCCTCACTCTCGCCGCCCCTCGAATGATACCCTCGTCACGGTGATAGATCTGAAAGTCGGACCTTCCACGAAGATTAGTCAAAGATACGACCTATAAAATCAAACACGTGACTAAGCAAGAAACTAGGAAGGCTCGATTTCGATCCTGCTTTCGTGATAGAGTAAAAAAAGTTCTTGGGGGTCGCTGCTGTATTAAGACGCTTGGCAAGAATATATGTATGTATTCGAGAAGTCGAGTCATTTAGCCCGGGGACTACGGTCATTTGTTACGATCGCCTGCGTCTGCAAAGAATGGTTCGTTGCCGAACTTCCCGAAAGTGTTTTCGGAGTAAACATTTGTTATTCCTTTATACTATAGGCGAGCGTGTGTAGTATATTGGAAATGCACCGTTCCCATTGCTTTACTCGAGCTTATCGGAACATACCATTGGTGATACCAAACAGGTTCGTAGGAGTCGGCCATTACTTAATGAACGAAACCTCAAATGAAACAATAAGCTATTGAAGAAGCTCTCAAGCTATTGAAGAAAAATTCGTGGATTACACAATTAATTCCTGTTTAACCTTTGGCACCGTAACGAACAGTAAGTCATCCCATTCCAGGATTCTCCATTTACATGCTCGCCGTTGGGAAACTGCGAAAAACCCGCGTCCTTTCGACGATAAGAAAAACAGTGCTCCCGCGCACGCGTCAGCCAAAGTCTCATTATTCGCGTACAAACGGTAGGACGCAATATTTGTCACAGCGGGAAGAAAGCCGGCAAGAGCGAACGTGTAAATGTCATCGGGTAAACAAGTCGTATCTCTTACCGGCTCGGAGTAATACGGCAGATTAATCTCGAGGGTGGGATGAAAAAATCGGGAATTCCTGAGCCCTCTCGGCATGGCAGCCGCAGCACCCATCGCAATTTTCCAGGGTTCCATGGAGAACGGTCCGCTGAGAGATGCATGCGGGATATATGACCTTTTCACTGACGAACGGGAGCGGAAGAAGAGAGGCTCGCTTACGTCCCGTGATATCAAGGGCCTCCTCTCCGGGGGCTACGACGATATGAAAGCCGTGATTAATTGAAAAAGTCTCGTGTAATGAACACTTTAGGGAGATATGAGGACCCCGCCATACGCTAAACGCAGTGGCAAGCTTTTAAATGTCACTTGTTAATGCGAGAACTTTTATCAATTTACCACCATGACGAAGAACTTCGTCCCTTTACTAGAAGTTTCAGTTGACGTTACTCTACATTTTTTTGAGGACATTTTTCGACGGATCATTTGTAATGTAATAGAATTGTAAGGATTTTAATATATAAATTAATTGTATCCTTGGAATTAAAGTTGTAGTTTCTTCATTAAATAAGTAGAGATTTACCTTGAATCTATAAATTAAGATCTAGTGCATTACAAAGTAAACACAGACTCTGTCATGTGCTACACAAAAGGTATTTCTACATGATTGGAATTGAGTAGAATTGTAATTGTATGTGTGCATTTTTATTTACACCAATTTTGATGGTGTGTGTCGTATTTGTTATAAGCAAAACACTCGATGCAAGTACTTTGCTCGCATCGTGTAGAAAGACCTTAAGGCTAGTTATGCTCCAGTTATACCTGCTAGTATTGATTGGCGCGCGATCGAAGAACCCTCGACGCTCGGGCAAACAAGGCTGCTTTTTGCTTGACCAAGGAGCTAGATTGTCTTGAGCAGATTGCCAGCCTGGATTTCAAACCCCTCGCCGCAGTGCATCGCAGTGCAACCTTCAATTTATTAACGTTGACAGGGCCGAGACTTGATTAACCCCAGTGAAATATAGAATTATCTCTCGGAACACTGTGATTTTAAACTGGTACCGTGCAGTTTGAAAGAACAATATTGAAGTAAATGTTAAGTCCTCCACGAATCAAAAGGTTTTATTGTACTTTGTATGCTTATACAATAATGAGCGCCAATTGCTAGGATAATATTCAATAAGCCAAAACATACTGCAACGAATAATGCAAGCACGTTCCAATTGCATGAAATAAAGTCATTACGCCGACTGGGAATGCAGGTAATAAGCGCTGGCGACTAATATTATGGGATGGAAATGAGAATAAATGTACAATATTATATTATTACGAATACTTTATGGGGTATTACTGTTCACAAGTAATCCAATGCGTACGGGTAGTCGTGGGCAAATAGTACTGGCCGGGCAACGCGGATAATTTATCTTTATGAGACTCTACCTTCATTTCACTTGTGTCATTTTGCTTAATCCCATTGAAAAAGTCTTTTGTTACACGGCAGTTCCATGGGCAGTTCCATCACCTACCACCAGTACATTTTTCATGAATATCCCAATACTTATAAATATCTTTCTTATGTATTAGAAAAGTCGTGGCCGATGAGGGATTAGTTTGTGCCGCGGCGATTTGTGAGGGAAATCAAGCCGGACAATGGTGCGGAGCTAACCCAAGTTGGATGGAGAAAAGGAGAAGGAGAGACAGAGACGGAGATTGTTCCAGGGTGGGAGGGATGAAGGGGTTGGCATGGATGGTTGGATCTTCGTGACTCCGAAGCAGCATAGCGGGCCCCGTATCGATCTCCTCTATTATTAGTTCGTTCTCGACTACCATTAGAATTGTCGAAAGCTAGGCCTGCTCTCTCTCTCTCTCTCTCTTCCTCCCTCACAGACAGAAACCATATGTATACACATGGGCTCACTTTCTGTCTCTCTTACCCCTTTTGACTCCTTTCGGACGTCGCTACTGGTCTCCGCCGCTCCCTTTGTGTGGTGTATATCTTAGAGGGGAAAGCGCATCCCACTGTCCCGTGTACCCAGGCGGCGAAAAGCGAGAAATAGGAAGTGTAATATCTAATCTATCGTGGATTATTTCGGCTCGACGGAACAGAACAGCACATGTCTTAGTGGTGACTTATTGTCAATGAGTAGGTGTGTGAGAATAAGGTCATCAGTGTATTTCAGGTCAGTAAATTCTCACGATTGGGAGCATGCGATTTTTTCAAAACGATTCCTGTATTAGAATTAGTCGAGTGATTCTCCAAAATAGGTCCGACTTGAATATGCAACTCTGCGGGATACACTGCTAAAACTGGAGTAGTATTTCGTCATCTGGAACTGAATCACCGCAGATTCCTAGGAACGTTGTGTGTGTGCCTGTGTGTATGCGCACCGATTGAAGACAGCTAGGCAAAAGTGTGCAGGGAATCGATAACGGTGATAACAGCCTCTGGGTCGCCAGAAAAAGCATACAGTTCGCTCGAATATTTGCTCGAAGCTCAACCGCGAATCTCCGGTGAAAAGTTGGACAGGTTCCTCCACTGTTTTTGGCAATTTTTGCTCGTCAATGTACACAGGTATTGTCTATATCTACAATATGGCTCTATGAGTCGCGTGTTATTGTGTCGGCGACTTCGTTTTGCCAGTCATGTTTTCGTGCCATCTACTAACTATTGCTTTCTCTGCTGGCTGCTTGTTTTCCCTCCGACGTCTCCGTGACACCTGGATACCGGGTTTATTTGTCTTCGGAAACACCGTGTCGGATGATTTGAGAATCGAGTTTGGAAATAGTATACGAACTCGTACGTGGTTGAAATAATAGTCCTCATTTCCAGCAACCGTCTAATTCTGACTTTTGTATGTATACGAATTGCAATTCTCATCAAAGGAGTTTGCAAACTTAAACATTCACTTGCTTAAAGAAGTTTTTAGGTAGAATAAAGTAGTTGATTCATTGTCTAACTCAATGAAGTAGTATGATTAATTGTCTAAATCATTAACAAATAATTATGTATGCACAAAGGTTACAATCCTGTAGCCTACGGATATCCATAATATGGGTACGAGCTTGGCAAATAAGTTACACTACGGCTCTGATAGTTATTGGTTTATTTAGCTCGAACGATTCCCAGGCTGATATATAAGTTTGATCTTCCCTTATGGATGGGCTTGCAGTTGTAAATTGGGGCAGCTCGCATCGCGGGTGATTTAAATGTCCGTGGGATGGATTGAATGGGGCAGTAACAGCAACTATTTCCGCGTGTACCGTGCCTGCCTCCAATAATATTCACAATAGTGAATCAACATCGCCCTGTAACTCTTATGATATACGGTCGTCCTATTTAACGAGCTATTCCGCTGCTACAATCGCATCGCGGATGAACTTCTCCTGAAATTGCTCTGCCGGATTGCCGTCTGAATCTATTAACCAATATCGAAATAGTGGGGACGTGGTTGCGGCCTCAATAGGACTTGTCCCATCCACTTCAGCCACCCTCGCTTCATAGCATGAGTGAACTCCAGGCATACATAATCGCTAGGACATACAAATATTTTTAACGAGAAATATCGATAAAAAAGAGATTTTTTATTACATGATGGGAACTTTGCTTTGCTTTTCAGTTCATTACTATTCCTCACAATGTTCTTTTTTGCAAAATGAGTATGCGTACTTGGGATTGCGAGAACCTTCATAGAAATAGGGCATACTTACATTCACGAAATCCATAACATCGGATAAAATTGTATGAATAGTTTATTATGTTCTGTCCATTATACTAACAAATATTTCATACCTCTGCTGTAGTCTGAATGTTCAAATATGTATACTATGGAGCACAGAGAATTGATATTTGCATGAAAATCCGCAGTCCACACATTAGCAATGCTCTGGGAAGAGCATTTCCCATTCAAAGGGCTATATTTCGAGCTTTATCAGTCACGTCGGGCTGCCGTCATTATGTATCCCCGGGAGTTTCAGTGCATCCCAATGAAGTGTATAGAGCAAGTCAAGCATTTGCATGGTATACCGGAAGAAGTTTCGCCTGGGAACTCAAACTACTCCGAGTCAAACATAGCGCCGGCGATCCAAGCAAATTTTTCGCATACTCCCTCTGCAGCCTTAGGTATGACTCGGGTCGATATTGCGAATTCCGCTCAAGCGATTCACTCCAGGGAAATGGAGCAATTAGTGGGATGACGATGTGCCTGCCTAACTTATAGTTCCCTTCAAAAGCCTTAGACGATGAATTTTTGAAATGTTTTACCTTCACCATAAATCATTGGAAATGGGCAGACATTTTTTCATCAATAATAGTTGGTTAGTTAGAGATAGTTGAAGATAAAACTTAGATCATGTTACGAGCCGAGGTTTAAGTCGGCGAGACTTTCCTCAAATCAACCCAACTACGGAGTAATCTTGCCTTTTTGGCGGTACTAATGATTTTACTAGTAAGTGAAACCAGGGCATTTGGATAATGGTGTACAACGCGCACTTAAAAGGAATCTTTGAGTTTAGATTTGGAAATAAAAGATTGATGTATTGTTACACCCAAATAAATTGGTTTTGGTACAATATCTTCGGTAATTATAAAATTAGGCGCGATGAAATTAAAAGCAAGGTGGTACGAGTTGAGCGGGGTGTTGCGGTGGACAATAACTTGCCTAAAGTCTCGGTTTACAGCGAAACTGTTCGGTAATGATAAAACTGATTCGAAGGAGAACTGTTGCTTGATCTCACGCACTATGGTTGAGATAACTAACTAACAGAGCTTCATCGTGTTAAAAGGTTTCAACTGAATTGCCTGTCTTCCTCTAGAAAATCGAGGTTTATATACTCCAAAAGACCTGAATTTGCAAGAAAAAGAAGCGAGAGTGGGAGCGTGAGTGAGCTAGTTTTCAGTGCGTGTGTGCGAAAAGTGCTAGATGCACGCAAGTGCACGCAGCTATGGGAATGTCTCCCCTAAGAAGAAGCCAAGGATCGGAGCAATAACGCATGAAGGAACGGTCGACGGTCGAGTTTAGGACTCGAATATTACGGAGGAGAAAACTAAAAGAAATGAAACCCGTGATGAATTCTAAATGGTATTATAAATGGAATTATAAATGGTAAAAGAAAAGTCGTCAGATTCTCGCTGAGGATATAACAATCATTTCTACCAATTATACAATCTCTTCTTGAACTATTGGTTAACATGTATTTCTCTATCAATCTTTGATCTATTGCTAGGGTTATGCCAGTTTAATTTGTCCGTCAATAACTCCTGGGCTACGTTTTTACGGCAATACAAGTTCGGCAGGCTCGAAAGTGATCCGGTGAGAATTAGCTTGCATTACTCACGGATCATGCCAGTGCTTCTGACACACGCACACGGCATTCGCCAGTTGGCCGGCAAAAACGCGTGATAAATGGAGAGGTAATAACGCCGTCATCGCATGAAGAAAGCGTGACGCATTGCTGGTGGATTCATTATTTATGCGACCGGGGATGAGCAAGGACGCGTGTAAATCGGCGCCTGTTACTGTCAGAGATATAGCGCCCCTCCGAAGTTTCGGCGTCGCGGCGATTAAGGGTGCCGAGTGCCGGCTCCCATGGTATTTCTAAAGCACCATCGATTCTATTTTTTTCCACTCGAATCTGCCCAGCAACACCCGGACAACACTCGCGTGAGATTTATCGTCAGTTTTACATACATATTAGTATAAAAGTATAAACTTTATTTGAGGTCAACGCAAATTTGTAGGAATTGTTCACCACGTTTTTCTTGATGCCAACTTGAGGGGCTCGTTAACAGTGAATATTGCAGGTTTGCGGGTTGAATGGCCCGTTTCCACTCGCCAATTTCTCGCAGACGAGGTGAAAAGGAGCGAATTCTACTGAGAAAGAGAAACGAGGTGGTCATTACGTAGAAGTAGGAACAGAAATATCGCGGGGGCGTTAGATTTGTCCGGCTACGAGCGTTTCATTGGAACAAATCGTGCCGGATATCCCGTGAGATTTCTAATATCGGGAGTGCAGCCTTTAATACTTCTCGTTCTGGTGTGAAATCGAACTCACTTCCCTGCCTTTCTTCTTGCGAAGCGCCAAGACAACAGCCGCAAGGCGTCACAACATTTATCTCTATTCTTTCGTAAGTCTCCCCCACTTTCGTCTTTTGCTTCCTCACTTTTTTGTTGAAGATTGGCAATCCTTCAAGCCACCCTTAATTTGTTCTTGCATTTTTTTCTTTGTGTCCCAGTACTACTATCGAATCAATATTCGATGTTACTCTTTGGTAGTTTTCTTCTGAGATCTGAAATGAATTTTGAACCCATTCTGCAAAAGTTTTAGCGATAATTTTACACGTTATCACTGTTATTTGCCAAGTTTTCTAAGTTTAGAATGTTGAAATTTTGAACGTTCCTTGCGCAATATTCAAAACGTGACACTTCGGCCGGTTGAAACTTTGAACCCCCAAAGTTCATGAGTTCTGAAAAGTAGTAGTTTCGAATTTGTCCCTTTGGTAGGGAAAATGACAATATCACATCAATTTACAAAAATTACTCTTTACATGTGGATCTCTATTATTATCGTACAACACGGTGTAACGGAAATAAAGTTCTTGGGATTTGTGTAGCTGTGCAAATTCATGAATAAATACATTCTATCGAAGAAGATCGAGAAACATAATTTTTGCTAAACATTAATTCATCCCCTTGACATAAATCAGTCTTTCTTCTACCCATTCTATGACTCGCAACCCCTTTCGTTTACGACCACCAATCGTGGAATATGGATAGTATCAGAGAAGATGGATCTCCATCAAACAGCTTTGTGTGCTGAAGTAGCCATAGCGGAATCGTGATTCATCTTATACATACTATATGTATATCTCCAGCACGCAGCTCCCTTTGTTCCATGGCTCTTCGAGGCTCCGTCTTTCCCTTACCATTAGTGTTTAGTTTTAGAAGTTGTAGTAACTCAAATCCTGTGGGAACTGTTGAAAGATGTAGCCAGCAATAGGGATTCTCACGGTTCGAGAAGCAGGCGAATATTGCTCTCCTTAGGTGCGATTCTCTCGATCTCTCCATTGTTCGACGGGGGCCGCAATCCTTTCCTCATACGTCTCGCCATTGGAGGCCGGGTGTTTCCACGAATATGAAGTTTCTCCCTTTAAATTGTACTGAATTTGAAGTGAATTATTGTGGTATTAGTCGCGAGTATAGCGTCGGTACTTGATTGAAATCGATTAGATATAATTTACACTGAGAGTGATAGATTTTCACTGAGATTCGTGTTGATTGTTCCCCTTAATTCCTCGTTTAAGTGTTAAGAAATCACGGTCAGTCTATAGATCAATTTAAGGACATCGTCTCATTAAAATTAACGGGAAGCAAGAATCGACTCTTGTAATTGCTTTACAATGAGATCGCGAATGGAAGTCCCGTGCTTCGAGGTTCTCATTAAAGCTACGAGAGGCGCTCCTTTTATTCGGAAGTTTTTAATTACAAGCCGATGAAAAAGAGGAGGAAGCCCGGGCTCGGCTTTTCCTTTATGCTGACGCGTGCTCCTCTCGCGGCCGACCGTCAAGGTTCCCACGAACTTTGTTCCCTTGCTCCTGAAAGACATCGCACGATCTTTCAAAGGACTGCGCGAATTTTCAAAGATTCGGAATGCAGGGATATTTATCTGTGTCGTTCTTTCATCCAGACGGCGAAGCGTAAATAATTCGTTTGACTCTGCCGCTATGGGCAAACGTGTCGAAAGTAAAGCAATTTTTTGAGACAGCGTACATCTGCCAAGTGAAATCTTATTAATGCGGAAAATCTACTAGATTTTGTGTAATATTCTATATAACATAATTCTGTATAATCTATGAGATTAATTTTAATATTCACCTTCTTCAATTTCTGTTATTCTTTTTCTACTCAGTGTACATTAAGTATAAGAGAAGGCACTTTATTAACCCTCCTCTCGAGAAGTTCTTCATCTCTCATGCCTTTAGCATAATGTATTACAATTCCTTTAATGCCACCAGGGTCGAGTGCCTCGAGCAGAGAAGGCAAAGGCCAATTTGACGATGATCGTTTCTGATGGATCGACTGATTGCCCTTGATGGATCACGGTATTACGCGACTTCTTACTTACCATCATTTTCCTTCTTTTTTCTCTTTGCTCCAATCTTCCCGCTAGTTCACTTATATTCGACTTAATTCGGTACATCATTCAGTTGAACTCAACTAAAACGAAACACTCGAACAATCCTAACCACACCTGGAGCTTGGAAGCAACACGGAACAATATTCCGCGTCTAGTAACTTGAATGATGTGAACGATATACCCTTGAAGCTTTCCGCCTCGGAATGAAGACTGAGAGGAAGAAAGGGGGCAACAGAAAGCGAAGTACAGAAAAGAGTGAAACGATCGAGCTCGAAAAGGAAGTAATGTAGAGTGGTATAGGTGCATGGCAATGGAAGAGGCAACAGTAACGGAAACATGGAGGGGGAAACAGAGTAACGGTAGGAGGACTGACGGAGGAAACGAAAGCAGTAATCAGAGGGATACTGTGAAGCCAGTGCCCTCTTTTCGATATGCGCTTACGCCCTATCATGGTGCAATCGACATGCAGCGATTGTCCTGGAATCCGGGGCCGCATTTACCACGAGAGCACTCAGACCTCTTCATTCCCTCCTTGAATTTTCTTCTAAGCCAGACAGCTTACCATCCCCCTCGCCCATTCTTCAGCTACCGATGAAAGAGTGGGGAAATAGAACGCTTATTTAATCCGAAAAATACTCGTGCTGAGGATATATCAGATTTGTAGGGGCTGTACAGTACAAAGAACGAGAAGAGTTAATCAACCATTTTTGAATATGCGTTCAGAGTGGGCTCGTTCGTTGAATAGGCAATACAAGAGCGAGACAAAGAGAGGATATCCAATGTACGAAGGACTTTTAAGCTTTTTTATGCGGATTCTCAAATGGAAATTGTGATTTCAAAGTGGGTCAATTGAAAAGGACCTTGACACTTGTGGTTCATGTTGAGTTAAATGTGGCATATTGTAATCGAATGCATTCGCTAATATCGTTTCATACTGAATCTTGTTAGTTAGTTATAGATATAGCGAAGGAAAGTATTAGAAAGTGGATTTCACGCCGCCGGAAGCTGAGGCGATATTAAGGGGTTGCTAATTTGTGCATTCAGGCTGTGGTGGTTGCCACTGGATATTCATGATATCTCGTTAACGATATCTGTAATCCAATATATCAACCGACGGATATCTCGATTACCCTATATCCGTGATATTCCGCCGATGCGTCGCGGGCGCTCGCACACACGTACACAGCCTCGTCTATGGTTCCAGGAACGCTAACAGGATTGCGCTAAATAAGCGCGTGTATGTATATTATAATGCCGTTAGCTCTGTTTACCTGTATTTACTGTGGCAGGCAGTGCGATCGCGTCGTAGGTTTCCACCTTAGTCGATATTGCCAATAGCCGATACACCGGGGCGTTGTTTACCCCGCTGACGAACGTCCCTCTACGTAAACATGCAGCGCACTGCAAGTATTAGCTAAAACTATACAGCAAAAATTCAGGGGACGCCACAGTAAAACATTTTGTAATAACATATACTTACTAGTAAGAATTAATATAATGCCTAATAATGATAATATTTGGCTGATAAGTTTTTATCCGTATAAAGTTAAGTAAACATTCAACCCGAAAAATGTACTATTTCCTGATTCTCTTTTTGTTCGGACTTTGAGTATTTGCGAGTCGTTTGCGAAGGAAAACTGAAATTTTTAATTATTGATGCGCGCTTACTGCGAGAACGCCACGATACACACTGATACTGCCGAATAAATTGGGGTTTCATTGGGGTTCGTTGAATTATGAAGTGATTTCAAAACAATGATATCGCCAATTATTCTTATCGCAAAGCCGAGCCGCCATAAAATGAGCGGATTAACACGATAAAACATTCGGGATATCAGCATAATGCGATGCTTCCCGCGGTTACCGTAGGTTATCGAGCATCTGTAATTTGCTTTCGCGATATTAATATTCGAACGCGTTTTCAATATACCCGCCAATGTGTTTTCGCACGCTCGATCCACTTTCTCGGTAATGGAGTAGCATCCGGGTACTCTAAATAATACAATAACACCATTATCCTAAATAATTGGAGCGCAATTTTCCATGCTTCCTATATGATTTCACATTAACGCCGCTAAAGTTGGCCGTTCTGTATTTTCTAGGATAGGCGTCCGGACGAGAGATCCCCTTATCGTTGTACTATACATACATTGCGCGAATGCTTAATACTTTTTAGAAGAAAGTAAGTGCAAGTGTAAAGTCGAGAGAAGTCTCGCCGGGCTTTTGCAATATTATATTGCGGCAATTACATTTAATGTAGTGTGTGAACATTTGAAAGATGGAGGGAACAACTATCTATGAAACGGAATATAATCCGCCAAGAGAATACACGGGTGGTGTGATTAGCAGGGCTAAGAGCTACTTTAATGCTAGATAGTTGGCTGCGGTTGGTACTTTAGCTACTGTTGGTTCTTAATTATTCATTTGCTTGTTTGTGAAATATTTCCCATTCTAGTAATTGTATTTCGCAATATGGTTCAAAAGCAATTAAACAACATTGAAGATAACAATGGATGGTTGAATGGAATATCACCGCATTAAGTTTACAAAGCTTAACATACCCAAAGCTGCCAATACCGCCCGGCCTCTTGTATTTATCAGAATAAATACTTATTTCGTTCTTTTTAGTTTTCTGCTTATCCACTGGTGCATTTAAATCCTCTTTCAAGCCGGACTTTTCCGCAAGCCCACTCCTCCCGATTGGTAAATTCTACCTGGAAAATCCTTATTACAAGAGCGCTCGCGCTCAACCCTGATTTCTGCAAACAAGTAAATTGGTCAATCGTGTTTCGCTCACCCGCTAATTTCTTAATTCCACGAACGAACTCACGGGGGATTTTCGGCAAACTCTGGTGAAACTCTGCTGTGGTAAAGCGCATGATGTAAAGCTCCACATTCACGTACTCGAGTCACTGAATCCAGCTGACTGTGCTGTAATCCGGTCGCTATGAAATTGTTAGGCAGAATTATTCGAAAGTTGCCGGACTTTCGGGCACCTGGGCTTGCGTACCTAACGAATATAGTTTGATCCTGTATGCCCACAACCGCACGATTCCCGGGCAATTGGAACGCGACGAAAAGTAAATCACTTTCCAATTTCCGAAATGAAAGCCAGCCACACGTTTGAACGATGGGAAATTCAAATGCACGCGGTGGCGGCCATCACTCTAATTTGCCGTACGATCCCATTCTCCGACAGCCTGTTTCATCTCCTCGCCTCGGTCAACTCGCCGCCACTCAGATTCGAACTTCGACCCTCCTGGCACACTTCCGGCATTCTTAATTCCGTGAAACGCTCGCTCGCTCGTGCATCACGTTCGACCTCGTTCCGCGCTGGGGCGGGATCACGTAGTTTCTCCACCAAAATGCCTGCCACCCGGAACTCGACGTTAGCGAGCTGTTATTTGGGCCAATGATGAGTCGCTCCCGATCGGTCATTTAATGACGAGCTATCGAGAATCCCTGAGTCACCACCAGTCCCCAATCAGTGCTTGAGAGTACTCCAATGGGGTAGCCGACGCATTTCCTCACGAAATTTCTACTACGAAAACTTATACATACATAGTGTGCACAATCTATATGTATAAAAGCTTTAAAGCGTTTCTTCTACCACAAATGGTTTTATCATAAAGCATAGCTGTGCAGGTTCTTAGGGATAATGGGAAAGGCTCAAATTGTTACAGCGGCGGGGCATCTGATAAACGCGTTCAATAATTACTGCACCTATCCTTGCTTTGAAACACTACTATTGACTAGGTAAAATCACAATCCCATAAAACCATGACAAGCCCGGCTTATTGAACATTCTTCCTATCCCTAAAAGCCTACATAACTATGCTCTTTGTAATACTGTAAAAGGATGATGAATACTGTATGGACAGGCATTGTGTGTAGTACATTCATATCAGACCGGTATCTGTTGGTTTCGGTTCGGATAAGCAGAATGAAGTGGGCTCTATCACTTTCATTACTACCAAACTTATATTATAAATAATGTGATAAGTTCGTTCATTTCTATATTTTCAAAAATATAGTGATTCCCGTTTCACTATAGTACACATTGACATCCATAATGTAACGTAATTGGTATTTGAGCCCTTTTTGTTATCGGAATAGGGACAAGCGAGCATCGCAACGGTTGCAACAAAGTTGTCGCCAGACGAACGGATAAAGATATTCATTCCAACACATATGTGTTTGTGAAGGGAATTAATCGACAAACATCGCGTGCAGCTCCGTCTTGTTCTTATGTTACCGTCAAAATCTGTAGGTAACACGGCCAGCGTGCAACTCTCGAAAAGTCACGTGGGTAGTTTAGCTCCTTAAAGCTTGAAATTGGTGATAAGGTGAATACAACAAATGTAGACGAAGAAACTTCTATTACCTTGGAACAAGCTTCAGTAACTCCAACAGCACCAAAAGCAATGATAAATAAGCATCAGAGTGTTTGCTTCTTATACTTATCTATAATACATTAAAACTCGTGTGAAGCGGCTAGTCGATTTGCGCTAGGAAGGGAACCGGTCATACTCTTAGAAGGCCGTGTATGCATGGGAGAGGGCTCTTGATCATACGGTAAGTTAGTCGCGTTGGTCGTTGTTGGCCTTAAACGTTGACTGAGCAAACAAAAACAGCGGCGACGCAGAGGCGAGCTGCCTCTCCCGTATCCATATGGATAAGCTGGTGCAATGCGACGGTGCGCGCTAAAGCTCGTGAGGATTAAACGTCGATCGAAAAACTCCAACCCAAGTTCTCTCCTTCGCAGCCAGCTTAAAGAACCTGTTACAAGCTTCTCTTCGCTTTTCTGCTAATCGTAGAAAACAACCCCCAACGGCGGGTATCGTGCTAAAAAGGAAATTTCAAGGTTAAATGGCATAAGCATTACCTCGTTATTGACGATAATTGTAGTAGAAATTTTAGGTTATACGAATGTGGTTCATGTTCCTTTGCATGCGTGAATAACAGTACAGTGCATCGAAAATAAAACGTACGAGATGAGATGTAATTTCAGTTGTGCAATTTTATTCTCAAGAAAAAATATATATGAACAAACTTTTATTGAGCTTCGCAATTAATTCCGATACCAATATAGTATTTTTATATTTTGCAGAACTACAAATTACGTTTAATTTATTATTATACTGCACTTGCAGTAATAATTGGCTCTACCATTCTTTTGCCAAATTTACTCGTCCCAGAAATAGGTCTCCCTTATATTCGGTCCGACGATCTTGCCCGGGAATTGGAGCGGGTGACATTTACATAGTAGCGATGTTGCTTAAGGGAAGTTGAAGAAAAACATGCATTAACGGGAAAGGAGGTCAGGCTCGCATATAGTCGCCGCGGGGGAGATGTGGTTGTCGCTCGTTGTTGAGAGAATCACGTTGTCGTAGGAGGCTAGAGGCGCCGCGACGTCTCGACGCCGGTTTACTGGCGACTAGTAGCTCGTTTTCTCTCTTATCCTGTGTATCCCCTCTCATCTTCAGCAACCCCCGGTTGTTGTATTCTTGTCCGCCCGCCTGCAGTCGACCGCCTGTTTATCGAGAGCTCGCTTTTCTCTTTTAGTAATTTCTGTAATACTTCGTGTTATTTAATATCTCATTCAATTGATGAGAGAATGTTTTTGTATTGATTTCGCGTCCGCATCGTCCAAAGCTGGTCATTATTTCTGGAATCATTTGCGTAAAAACGGAGAGAAATGTATTCGATGGCAACAGGCAAATTGTATTACACATTCAATTTATATTTTTACACTTTAAGTAATAAAAAGGTATGGAAAAGAACATTGAAAAATTCTGTGATTCAGAAGGAAATACGATTTTGATTTAAGCTCGAAAAAACCGGAGGGCTGATATTCTTCATGAATAAAACGTCACCAACTTTTGTTAAATATGTCATCTGTATTTCAAAAATACACATGCAATGCTTCCCCAAAATGCTGAAACGGCTAAGATACAGAATTGGAAAATCGAACTGATCGATAGGATTAAGCGCCTGGCGTGCCAAACAAAATTCGAACCATTTCATTACGACAACACTCAGACAGAATATTGTTCTATTATTCATTTTAAGGAGCCATTTCATTCCGCCGAATTGTAGTGCACTGACACGAAATATGAAGAGGTTGCCAGGTGAGAAAATGAAATTCCTGCCACGAACCGGCTCCACATATGTATGTATGTATACGTGCCTACGTGCAATACGTGGAGGATGTGTACGCCTGGCGTAATAACACAAGGGTGCTTAACGCACGCTCTCTGGGTCCACAATATCATGGTGAAAAATTTAATCAGAATTTTCGTAGGTCCGGATGTGGATTTCTTGCCGATGTAGATTTTGTCATTTTCCGCATCCAATGTAACAGGAAAATAAATGGTTTCTTCACAATCTTTGGTACGCAGAAATAAACTGCAGTTGCGTTCTCCCTTATCAATCACATGTTCTAACTGTTAAATTTAAAGATTTAACACAAAGTTTTCCCGGACGCGTTCGAGAGTTTACCCAATTCAAATGAAGGAATATAAAATTTGAAAGTACTTTCTGGTGATGGAAGTTTAAGCGACACGGGAAGGATGATCATCAGAGTTCTCGATAGCTCGATATTTTCTATTCAAGTATTCGCGAGGTGCGAGTCCGCTCATTTCGCGGTTGACGGAAGCGGCTGGTGGAACTTTCTCAAATTTTCAATCGGAAAACGCAGGAGCAGTGGTGACACGCGAACACAGGGCGCGAGATTAAAATACTTTTCATCGTCGTCGACGTCGTCGGCTGGAGCCCATGGGAGACGTATTTCATTTTCATACTGGAAAGCAGAGTGGCGGAGAGGGTGGCTGCGGGGCGAAGGGGTGTGGCAGCGGAGAGGCGGAAGAAAAGTGAGAAGGGCGTACTGAGAAATGGATAGGAAAAGGAAATTAGGGTCAAAGGGGACTCTCAAATAGATGAATACGTGTTATACCTTTGTAGGAGCAGATCCGATAAGTCTTCGCGAGGCTCTCAATATCCAAGAAACGTTTGCAAGAATGATTGAGTGATATTTAATGGCACCTTCCTCCGCCAGACTTAATGCCAGCCAATTCAATCGGTTTCATTTGAATTCGCCAGAATATAAACTTTCAAAATGCACATGTTAATAAAAATATGTAAATAGGTAAATGTATGTTGAGTCCCCCAAAATGATAAGTTTCTTTTAGCCTTTAATGGAGACTGTACGATGTGCCTGAAGTTAGCGGTGCTTTTTTTTCAAGAAGTAAAATAAATTGTTGTGCTGAATTGTGCTAAGCATTTTGCCAGACTGCGCTAGACTGAGAACCGCTAACTTCAGGCACATGACTGTGCGCTCAAATTCGACGTTGGTTTATACTTCAATCTTGATTAATATGAACTTTACAGATAAATTTATGGTTGAGCCGTAATCGACTATGAGTTTATCCAATCTTCGAAAGTCCTTCAAACAACGGCGATCCACTTATTGCCGTACTTTATTGATGGAGATTCATTTGTCGGGATGAAACCAGGGAAACATCAGTCGTTTCCCAACTTTTGATCGGTATTGCTCGCCGCCGAGATCAGAAGAAACTTTTTCCATTGCTCCTTCCCTCTGCGTGACACATACTCCCAAAGGGCGGGCACGTGGCTACGACGAAAATATTTCACGCCCTTCTTCTTCTCCAGTTTGATAAGAATACACTGCTCCTTCTTTTCTTTTCCCAATTGAGACTTGAATGAATCGACCTCCGCAATTTCAGCACATTATTTGAAACCCAAATTTCGGCATTGAAATACTATAGCAATACTAAAGGAAGACAAAATTACAATTTGTTACAGGTTCAAAAACAACTGGTGCTAAGGTTCAACCAGCACCATGGCAGCATTCGTCGCGAAGCAGATGGTCGGCAACAAGCTGAACGCCGTTAAAGGTTAGTAAAAATGTACTGTTTTTTATGATTTGATTATTCGTATGATGATTATTCTCACTTTGTTATTTTCCTGCTTGTTCTTTTCTTCAACTTATTTGATTTAATATCCAATTGCCAAAATATTTACTATATTCGATTAAACAGCTACGACGAAATAATAACATTGTAAACGCTACTATAAATAAATCTTTTCTTATTCAAATTTCCGGTTCAAGGTACAATAACGTTATTTACTAGCGTTTTACGTTTCGTAGTTTTTTGGATGCGCAAAAGTTCGTCAATACCACGTTTTCGGGAGCTTTGAATTATCCGTGCTCTCCATCAGAATGGATTTGTAGTATAAACGAGCAGAAGCCACTCCCAGGCAGCCGGGAATATTTTATGAGCCCGAAAACCATCGTGCTTTTGAAGGGGATTCCGGAAAGCCTGAATGGCAGAAACGTGGAAAATGCGAATCCACTAGCAATCGATGCCCGGGGAGCCGGCTACTCACTCGTGCCTTTGTTCGATCAAAGCTAGTTTCGCCGGTACGTGACCGAGGCCGAATTTGTTTCGCTCTCGTCTACCAGGTACGTCGATCTTCGTGCTCTCCGTGCTCGATTTGCCGCGAATGAAAGTGCTCTTCGTTAATCCCACTTCCTCCTTTCATTCCAAAAGGACGAGCCCAATGTACAGGACTTCCAAATTTCGAAGCGAAGCAAATTAATTAGCTTTCGTTTAATCATTCCGTCTAATTGGAACGAAAAGACGCACTGCTGAATATTTTGATGGATAATTCATGGAAAGTGGATGTTTCTCCTTTATTGTTAGGTTTCCTTTTATATAAAAAAATGCTTTATAAAACCTGCAATTATTGGCAAGGAAACGTTCCGAGCATTGCGAAAGATGCGCGAAGCAATAAGGCGAGAAGTCCAAACAAGTAAACACTATTTCGGGGTTATATCTGGGTCCACAGGACTCCAGCAGTAATGAAACTGCAGTCATCTCGAACTCCAAGCGTGCTCTGAAGGGTGGTGCGCGCCGTAAAACTTCCGGTGGGGCTTCCCCTCGGCTCTCCTTGCTATTCTGAATTAATGGCGTAAAAATGAGCGCAGGAAAGCGCCAGCTCATCCTTCGTTAAATCGATACTGCGACTGCAAGAAGCGCGTATCATGACGTCTTAATTTTTTTCTCTTTCTCTCCCCCTCATTCTCTTTCCGATGGCATATCATCCGCCGTCGGTTCCACTCCTGGCAACTCTCCCTTGCAGGAAAATATGATCGATCGCTCGCAGCAGTGCATAATGCAAGGAAAACTTCCGACCTTTCCGTTTCCATGGCTCGATGTTTTTCCGTTTAACGAAAACTTTACCTCAGTCGTTTTCGATCTCACCGATCAGCATTTCAGGAGGCTCTGTTCTCCGGCCTTCACGTTCAATGCAGAGTTCGCCAAGCAGCTGGAATATACATATGGTACGCTCATTAATGCTAGACACATTTTCTTCCGTATTCTCGATAAAGTTTGCATTCAGACATAATGTAGTAATGAAATCCTTTTGAGTCCTATGTTTGTTTCGGACTCTCGAGGTAAGTGATACCTTTTAGCTCCCGGTTATCTTTCTTCGAAAGCGAATTTACAATTTGTTACGAGGAGAATCCTCCCTCGTTCTCAGCGCCAACCGGCTTTGCGTCCCTCCCTCGTTCTCTCGCAGTCAGGAGGATCCTAATTAGACGGGGAAAATTGGCGCAGCAGCACGAAAGAAGCTGGATCGTAATTGATTTAGGGAAAATTGGGTAAAATCTGGAGCTCTCGCCCGCCTTCCCTGCCGCGCGTTAATAAGTCAGATATGCGCATTATTTATATCTGACTTTCTTCCTCGTCAGCTTTTACCGGCGCGCTCAATTTGTAAAAGGGTGCGAGCCGGAAGGGCTTCCAAACCTTAATACCCCATCCGCGTATAAATTATGTTTCATCACCCGATGGCATCCGAGAAATTATAGCTTCGATTAATAGCGAACAATAAATACTACACGCCGTAACAGAGTAACAATTAATACCAGACGAACCATATGCTATAGAGATGAAAATAGCCAGAGATTTACTAATAACACTCTAGAATTTCATGTAGCCGTTTTAGACAGGTTTCGTTGGGTTCCTAGTTCCAAAGTTTCCTGCGCAAGCGCAACACGTTCCGAGATAAAGAGAGTAATTGAGCCATAAAGGCTCATAATAAACCCGATAAACGCGGCCCGCTCGCCCGCGAGATTTTCGATTACGCGAAATAATATATTCCATTAAAGTTCCGCCGAGTCAAGTTTCGCCATGGCAATAACTTTCCGCCGGGAATATTTTCCCGTGCACGGGATTATTTTGGAGCGAGAGGGGCAGCGGGTGTGGTGCGGGTGGCAGAAGGGCCATCCCGGAGAAACTTTCGTGCCACGAATAGCGGAGTATCGTCCTATGTGTTTTTTCTCCCCCTTTTCAACCGGGCCTTGTTTTCCACCAAGGCTATTCATCTCGCGCTGGGTTTAATCACTCATGCATTTTCAAAGGTGCCGCAATCTGTTAGCCAAGTGATCCCAAAGGCTTCGACTTCGTGGTGCGCACAATTTATTCCAATGAATTCAGCCGTAGGGTCCAAGGCGATCGGAAAATATTCATGGCAGTATTACAGTCTGATTTATTTAAGCGCGTGCAGGCAGCAGGCCTTTCCAATTTCGCTGATGATTCGTTTTGGAGAACTATGGAGGCGCGATAGGAATACAAAAGTGGTTCGAGAGAAGTATGCATAAGTCGGAAATTTAATTGTACGTATTTTCAATTGCTTTCTGATGCTGACAAACTTCTCAAACTTCATGAAAGTCCGTGCATACAGTGAAGGAAGCTTCTCCATTTTTAACAATTTTCCCTAAAAACTTGAAAACATGTTGGCCAACGTGCTGTTCTATCGCCACACTGAAAGATATACATAGCAATCATTAATCGCGGATATTGTACAATTTATTGTAGTCGTGATACATCTTCATTGGAGCAAATGAAACATGAATTGATGCTGTAATCCCTCGCCAGTGGCGTGGCGGTGGCATCGATTCGATAAGGGTTGAGATTGCCAAAGCGGAAGCTCTGATTTGATTCATGCCTAGTTCCAGGCGGGTTGCCTCGATCGAGAAAGGGTATTATTTGTCGGCAGGCGCGCTGGCAGGTTGAACGATGGGCCGCAATAAAACTTGAGTCATTAAGGGAAAGTTTCAGGAGCCGGGCGGTTGCGTGGTCATGTCGGTGTCGCGGGGAATCTGTAATGGGAAAGCTGCGTCGTGGAAGTAGGGACCTTCGTCAAACAGCTCGTTTCGACCTCAAATCTTTCTTCACTGCGTTGCAAATGGTAACTAGCAGACACGGGAGAGAAATAAAGTAAGAGCAAAGGGAAAGGGGTGAGAGTGTGAGAGGGTGCAGTTTGAAAAAGGACACGACAGTCGAAAAGAGAGGTGAAGAGCGGCGAGTGGTCCCTCGGAAAAGAGTGAAGTCTTAACTCACTTGGACACAATCAATCCATCCTCTTTCGTAGCGGTGTCTCTCGCCTCCATCCTTTTCCAACGGTTTGTCTCCGCCTTCCGACTTTCTCGCTCTCGCTACTCTTCTATTTGTCTCTCGCCTCCGCCGCCCACTGATATCCTCCATTATGTCCGGTGCTACGAGAATCCTTCCATGGAGCCTCCCTTCCCGCCTTTCTCTCCATTTCGGACGACTGTAACTTCCGGTCTGAGGGATCCTATCTGGCGCCCGGCACCGCCACTTTTCAGTGACAATCTTGAGAGCCTCCGCATCCATCTGTGCCGGGCGTGGATTTTTTCGTGGTGTCTTTCCTTTATCTTGACAACCCGAGGAAGATACACGAAGCTGGAAGATGAATGTGTCTGAAACTGGGTCAGTAAAACTAAACTATTGGTACTCTCTTGTATACATAGTTTAATTTGGACCGAACACATGTCCATTTGACGCACGCAAGAACGATTTAAACCGGATGAATCGCCACAGGGAATTTCGAATCAGTTCACGAGTGGTTGTCTAATCCGCTTCGCCAAATCGTTACTTTACCAATTAGCGCGGCCTGTTCGTCACCGAGGGGTACACCATCGTGAGAAAGGCCTCGTGGAGTTCGCCGAGTGCGGGAAATCGGTGGTTTGTTCGATCCTCTCTCGCCCTGTCGCTCTTAAGAGCAGACGAGAAGCAGAGACTGAGTGTGGTGAGACAAACTTTCGAGAACTTTCGCCTGGTTTCAGTGATCCAGACAGCGATTGAAGGCTCTAATGGATTGAAGGATTACGTGAGCCAGTTGTAAAACCCGAAACTCCAGCGTCTTCCACTGAGACTGTTGTTACATGTCAACAACTTCCTGGGAAAATAACAAACCCACTCCCTTTTGCCCCAAACGTATCCGAGAATCTTGGAGGATGAGCGAGACTTCGATAAGTCTTCATTTGCACAAACGATTATTGGGGAATTTAATTAATTCATAGGTATACTCCTCCATTGTCGAATAACAGCACGATGTTGCATTTCATTGAAACGCAAAATATCGTAATGACAATCTACGTAACGCGATTTGACTATCTTCCCGCTTTAACTTCCCATCTTCACTGGCACATGAAACTCAGTTTCGCCAAGTTCATTTCAACAGGCTTATCCAGTGACCCCTTTAATTTCATTACTCGATGCCCTAATTCTAGAGTTACCTAACGTTCTTCCTTCCTCGCCCGAAAGCCTGCAATTCCCCTGGTCACGTGTCTTCTTCTCTCGGAATGTAGCACGCTCCTTCAATTGTTGGTAATTACTTAGCAGCTTTTTGACTTTTTCGGAACACCCTTGATGCTACTTTTTCACTTCTATCCAGAAGCAGAAATGGCGTGTCTTTCTACGTCCTTTGGCGAGGCGTTTCCTTTCAGGTTCACAGAAATACAGCCCCAATAAAATCAGTTGTCACACACTAAAACCCTAATTTCTTTGTTACACTCTACGCCAGTTTCCTCGTTACAGGAGCAGCGAAGTTTTCGTAAGGGGCAATGCCATTCGTATTCTCCTTTGTAGCCGGTGCGTCCGGGGTTATCTCAATATCACCAAGTGCTCCAAGACCCGTAGAAGGTTCAGTGCACGCGTTTTCTCTTCAAAAGCAGTGGTAAACAAAGAAGTGTATAGGGGTTTGTGGGGTTGAAGGGACTCGCCGAATGAAGGCAGGACTTGTGTACGTACATGTATAAGAGGATGTTCTTATTCCTCAAGAGGGATAGGTGAACTGGAAAGAGGCAGGTGGTCTGAATCGACAGTGAGGTCACAGAGAGTGAGGCCAGAGAAGTCATGAATTAACCTGTAAAGAGGCGAAGCTGCCTCTCAGGCAGTGAGCACTATTGAAAAGTAGTGGTAGGTTTTGCAAACCGAGTCGTATTTACAAGTTCGGGCTTGCCTCTAGCTTTTACCATCGATTCCCCTCTTTTTCTTTGGGTCCAGCTTTTCCCTCTCTGTCTGCCTCGCTGCTCCTCTTGATGGAGGAGTTAGACATAGTTTTAGGTTGTTCGTTAGCTGCCCGCTTAATTGAAATCGAACCGCGATCGATCGACCGCAACCTGCTCCCACGGGCTTGCCTGTTTCGCATCAATAGGGATAGTCGCGTTCTTTGATTCCATTGCGGTATTACCGACGAAACAGTTGGCGGTCGTACTCATTAATAGAAGGAAATAGAGTGCGCCGTTTAATCTTTACGCTTCCATAATCGACTGTAATCGAATTTTTCAAACACTATGAAATTCTTGCATTCGCAGATTGTGGTCAAATTGACCAGGTATCTGATGGTAAGAAATAAATGTAAAAGGTTGAGTAAAATTTCCAATAAGTGAGCTTCATGTTTCGATGCTCCTACCCTGTAGCAATACAAGAATTTGCCATTTGTGGTGCACAGCGTGAGAATAATCCGAAGTGTCGCAAGCTCGCTGAGTGCTGTGGTCGAATGGTGGTCGCCTCGCGTTCATAGTGTGGGTTTATGATTCCGCATTTATTTTATATGGGCTGGATAACATACAAGCGGCGGCGAAGCCAGACATAACAATGACATTTAATTGCCTCAACCAGTTTTATGCGCGCACCTCACAGATAGTCTCGGAGTTAATTGAATGACTCTCGATCGTGCTTTGTGGGCATATATTTTACAGGTAGAGGATGAAGATGCTTCGGCACACAATTGTACGCTACACTTCGGGATAATAGAGAGTCTCGGCTGTCGCGCGCTGTGGGTAGGGGACTACTATGTACTTGGCGCGAGACTCTACCGAATCTGTCCCGATTTATTCCCAATTTATACAAAAATTGCATTGGACAAATATGTCTGATGGATAAAAAAGTTTTCGAGTTTCAAGCTGCAACTTTCGAGTTTCAAGCTGCAAATACAATTTTATAGGATAAGTCAAGCCGTATATTATAGTATTACCACAGATTACGTCAGCCCAAGTAAGTATTCCGTCAAAAAGCTTTCATGCAAATTCCATTATTTAACGGCCTCGTTCACACATTGCTCATCATAGCAAGTAACCGAAGGTTGATAAACAGTTTGGGAATAATTTCCGTCGAAAGCCAACCGTTCGAAACTTAAAATTTCACCCCCGGGCAACGGGAAAAAATAGCTGGGTAAATTCAAGGGGATAATGTATGATCGATAGAAGCCGCAAAGTGTGCGCCCAGCTGGGCCAACGCTCTGGCGCGGGGGGAATTAACGGTGCGAATAAACCACTAATAATAACCGGCACGTTTGTTGGAGAAATCGAAACAATGGCCGGAAATCTGCATAGCATTAGCTTCTGTAATTTATAATACAGCTTCCGATAATTGTCCCCTCGCGCTTCCCCGCACGGAAAATAAAAATAATACATCCCCCGCAGCTTATAGATTATTGAACGTGCAGTTTCACTTCTTGTTCTCCCTCCATCTTTTCCCTTCTCTGTCCCTGGTTTATGGTCTTTGCCGCTTCGAATCGAGTTTTCTCTCTATGAATAATCCGTTCGCCAATATATTATTTATGTTCGTTGGTCACATTTGTCCCCGATTAGTTTGATTCACGCGGCTGTGCTTCTCGAATTTGGAATCGACCGTGAGTGATAGTTCTGCATTAACGCATTCCTTTTGTAATACATACATACATACCGTGACAATACGAACGAACACCATAGGCGTAGCATCAACATCGAGCGTTGGTCTGCTGATTAGGAAGAGTTTTTGATAATTTTGGGGTTGCTCTCCGTCCTCATGAGGTACTTTTGCAGCGGCGGAGGCGCCTGCCGGGCTCCGGCCTGATCCGAACAGCTGGGTGAGCTGGGTCGCGGGATCTGAGGCGATCCGGCGCCAACTCCTCCGCACTCTCGCCGTTGGCTACATAGTAGCCGCGGGTCGGGGTTTCCGGCATTTTTGGGACAACCGTACCAGGACTTGTAACCCACGTCCCTTTGGGTGGACGGCCGTCTGGGCACGGAATTGCTGGAGGAATCAGCAATTTCGCTCGGCAAAACGGGGGATTCCTCTCCTTGTTTTCAAGTAAGGAGCGTAGGTCGGCCGCCTGCGCCCTTGCTTAGAGTTTCTTGCGGAAGCAAGACAGACAGTCTCTACCCAATCAGCTGACGACGTTGGAACGCAACCCTCCAATCAAGACACAGCCTCGACAAGACAAGATTCCCTTATAAACAGCTCCGGATCGATGGGGAATCACTACGATTTCGGCAGTTTTTCTGAAACTTCTCCGTGCGAATATGCGAGTGATCCAAAGCCAAACCAACTACCAGTGTCTCGGGCCAGTTTTGGAAGCGTCATCCAGCTACCCCGACTCACCGAAAGCTAGCAAGTCCAGCAGCTGACCAAGGGTCCAGTTTGGTCAGCGAAAGAATCTTATAGAATTCGTGAATCGCTCACATTTTTGTATATCCGGATCCTAGCAACATTTGGAATCATAGTGTATATCTTTCAGGGCGGTACGTTGTCCGTAGGGCACGGTGACGTAAACCGCCTTATTGTCGACAATTCCTGAGGCCACGCAGCCTATATCTCAGTCACCCGTATTTGATTTCTGTGATTATCTATTTCTGGGAATTGTTTGATAACTTAGGCGATCGGGAGAGACCCGCTGCCCCTGACGAGGACGGTGCGACCAGCTTTAACTGTGATTATCTCTTACTACTGTGTGACTATCTTGAATGGTAATTATCTTTGACTAATGTATGACTATCTCTAATTGGAGTTATTCGTCGCTGATTATCTTGGAGAAACTATCTTTACTTCGGGGTCTGCTGGTAGGGCAAAGGGTGAGGCCCCAATTTTGTCAGAGTCAGTCGACCGTCAAATCTCCCGCCTTAAAGTAACTCTCGGGATCGGCTTTCTTTAATTGTGACCGCCACCTCGGTCACCAGTCAGGCAGGGCTCGATTGAGGACGGGTGGGGATTAGGTTTGGTTACAATACATACATATAATGCCCCCTGTATTAATTGTGAATTAATAGGCAAAAAACTGGTGAATCCATATTTATATTTTATACCGCTGAAAAGCGGAGAATAATATCGATCAGTAATTACAGCAATAGATATCCATGCAATGATGTAATGAATAAAATTTGTTGCAAAGCCAGCTGGCATTTAGGCAAGCAATATGTATAATGGCACAGAACATATGTATACTATGAGAGAGACAATTTCACGTGTGAATTGGAGCACCGTCGCGTACTGGAGCAACGGAAGGGGCAAAGAATGGAGTGGGGGTCGCGCCATTTTCCCGGTTAATTACTGATAATTCGAATATCGCGAAATTATTGGAATTAGTTATTATCAGCAGTGAACTGGGGCGTCAGAATTAGCCCGGGCATTGGTCGGCTCAAAAATATCGGAAATAATTAAACGATCGCCATCGTAGAAACCCGGGAGATAGTTCACTTCCCTATAATAAAATCATTAGTCGACCCTGCTGACTATTTTAATTCGCACACCACTAAAACCGATGTCATACCGGATCAACCCCGTTGCGCCTGACCAGTGCGTTAATTGTCCCGGCAGATCGCGGCCGCTTCCACTGTTATGAACTTTGGTGCAAAAAATTATGGAAAAGGGGTTGCTCTCCTATTTTGCATCATTGTTTCCCTTTATTTATGAACCTAACATGTAAAAATTGGATGGCGCAGCTTTTGCCAAAGTCAAGTATAAAACATTATGTTTGCTCATTTTTAATAGTAATTAACTAATCAGTCATAAGGACGATCTTGGCCGGTAATGAACAGTTCGCACTGTCATCAAATATTTAATCGAAACCCCGCGCCCTTATGAATTTGACTCGTTATGGCTCAATCTATCTAGCTGAAAATGTTTGTTCGAGGGAATGGATTTGACGAATTCAATTATATCCCTTTCGGCTGCACCATATGTTGAATATTAGAAAACGAATTCGCAGTATTCGGTAACATAAAAGTGCTATCCAGGGGCTACCATTAGTTACCATGGATTACATTAACGTACGTCATTTCGCGTAACGTTACATTGTTCGTCGCAACTTCCACTTTTTTGCGCTCCCATATTTTTCTCCGTGGAAAATGGGTCAACCCTTCAACTGCTCGGATACTTAGAATAATTACAAATTGCCGGGCACAGTATTAATTAAAAAATCGAGAGCTACCGGCATCGTTGTGGCGCAGCTTTGTGCTCGCGTTCCTCGTATTTATCAATTTCCACTCATTTATCGAGTTCATATTTCACTTGTAGAAATAATCCGCTGGGTAAGCATTGGCCAATTATCACGCCGATTTTAATTGGTTGTTATTCGGAAGGAAACGTCGAGTTTTCATTGGTTGTTATTCGGAAGGAAACGCCGAGTTTTTATTGGTTGTTATTCGGAAGGAAACGCCGTGTTTTCATTGAACTTATAAAATGTATTATAAAAGCAATTTGTTTCGATAACCGATAATAATACACCAATTACTATAATAAGAACAAACCAAAATACACCAATTACTAAGAATAGTTTCGAATTTGTGTTTTTTTACTGACCGATCGTTCGTGACATCCGGGTCCAGTCAACTCGGATATGAGTCGGAATATGCATTCTTGTGACGCAACATCGACGGTGCTATTATGCGGAGAAAGCAAGTAACCAGTGGCTTCCACGATATTTAATTAAATGGCGAGTGGTAGCCTGTGCAGAAAGTTCGGCCAATAGTTGGCAACAGTTTGCAACCGCGTTTGGCCTCGGTCCTCTATCGGACATTTCTACCACTGTCGCTGCCGTTAGTACAGGTGAGCGCTTTCCCAGCATTCGAACACCGCAATGTGCAGGCGCGCCGATCATTCAATTACCATTGCTTCATAGCCACGCAATCGGTGATTCTAGCGCGTTAACACGGTGCCCTGTTTTCGCCGCGAAATTACAGGGCTTCGTTTGTATTACAGCGATCCTGAAACAGCGCGCGTCAAGTTTCTTGATTTTGTTGCATATAGATATAGCATACACAGATTGAACATGTAGACACGACATTAAATCACTGACAAATTGTATTGAGTCCGCATGAAAAAATTGGAATTCGCGTGAAACGTATTTAACTTGATTTCTATTCCAGTCATTAGCACTTGATTTCTATTTATCATTATTGCAAGTCTTTCGATCTTCTCTTTCAATTCTTCAGGACCCACTATATCCTCAAACTTCGATACAGCGTTTACAAAGTGCAGAAATGAATTCGGACGTTCCATTGAGTCGGGATGGTGAAAAAGTGAAACACGAAAATTCCATTATGCCGCGCAATATTCCTGCGAGCGCCGACGTACGAGCTCCGCTCATAGAACACAGTTCGCATTTGTTTAAAGCAGTAAAGGTAGAGCCAGTGAAAATTCGAGCTTTCGAGTTTCAAGCTGCAAAGCGACATGTACGTCGAATTGAAAAATTGGTAGAGTGGATTACAGTCCACAAAGTTCGGAGATCATTTCTCTGCGCACTCTCAACAGGTTAAAACTGTAACTGTATTTCAATGAAAATTGTATTTTGAACATTTTATAAGAGTTACTATTCATACAACAGAACAGGAATATGACGAATTAATTAATAAAACGCGTTCTTTTGCCTGGGAGTAAATTCAATGTGAACGTAGTTCCATGCCACTCCTACCATAATACTCGAATATTTCAACTACTGTTTGCAAAATGAGTTCCGTTTGGATGGCGGAAGAATATAGGACACCGGCTGGAATTTAGGCCCTGGAGCGAATTACGCGCACACGTATAGCGCGCAATTTTAACCGCTGCCACCCCTGGGAAAATGCCATTTACGATTCACCAGTCTACCTATGGTAACCTCGAATTCTCTATGTCATTGGCGTGCACTTCATCACAGTCTCTCGTGTCGAATGCAGAGATAGACCGTTTAAACGTTATTTAAACTGTTATTTCCGTGGAATGTTTAATTCCATATGCCTTATTTTACAAGAATTATCCAATTAAATGTTGGTTGTTGGAAGTTGGCTCATTTTCAGTTTATTCTGCTTCTTCAATATAACTGATCAAAAACCAAGATAGAGTTAATTAGATTTTGTATAAAATAACTCCACCATTATAAATAGAAATGAATTATTGGAAATCTATCTGATGCACAGGTCAAAGGAAGTGCAATGATTTAATGCGGTCATCTGATACTCAGCATGATCGAAGAAGCTTCATAATCAGTTAAACGTGCCTCTATTATCAGTTCTCACCAGAAGGGAAGGAGGAGGAGGCTTGAGAACTCCGAAAAGTTATCCTCGAAGGGCAGGCAAACTTCGCAAGAACTTTGTGGCTCTGGCACGGCCGTGTCCAAGTATAAAGAGTGATGAGGTGACTTTTTTCCCCACTATACAGTGCACTCAAGTCGAGAACCCGCCGCAGCAGAGGCGGCGCTTGGTTTTCTCGAGATTATGCATAGAAGGCCCTGCTAAATACGAAGTACACTCGTTCCTAGGAGAAAGGGACACTATCGCCGAGAAGTCTCACCAAACTTTTTCACTCTGGCCCCGGCGCAAAAATATGAACGGTCGCATATCCCCTGTCGAGATTTTGATTACCTTCGAACCCCGACGAAGTTTTTGGCCGCTATGGCTTTACCGGAATTTATTGAATATCCCGAAATTGCATGGCCTGGATTCCCTAAAATTCGGAAGTTATGGATACCACCCCCATCCATATACGTGTGCCTCGAAACTTCATGATATACCGGATTCCATAGAAGTTTATAGGGTTCGAGTTATCGTTAGTGGTATTGTCTTTCAAGTTAATTAAGATTAAGGTAATAAGCGATATTGAATGCCACCTATAATACAGTATTTATAATTTTGCAGAGAGTTTAGTTGTTACTACTTATTTCTCAACTAAGTGTCGTATTAGAAAATATGAAAGAGCCATAGGATAACATATGAGTAGCAAAAGGAGCCTACTTGGTGGCCTGGCCGGGGGTTCCGGTTGAAAGCCTCGTCGTCGGCTAAGATGAGATACCCCAAAGTCGCTGCAGCTTTCGAAGCGAAAGCTTGCTCCTTCGGTAGTAAGCTCTTGCCTTCCCACTTGCTCTATCTCTCCGATAGAAGTCTGATCAATACCGGACACGAAAGCTACGAGGGCAGTTCTGTTTTAACATACATATGCAAAGTAGTCTACCCCAATTTTCTCTCCAAATAACTTCCTATCAGGAGACTCGGTCGAGTCTCGCGCCAAGTAAATAGTAGTCACCTCCCCATATGTATATATATATATAGGTGACAGTACGGCGCGCGACAGCCGAGACTATTATCTATTATCCCGAAGTATAGTGAATTTCAATGGGAACGAAACTTTCGCGTTGATTTATGCAAAAGTTCCACCTCCGAGGATTTATTTACGAATTTTGTATTTCATCATTTATTTTTCTCAATCTAATGACCCAAGAATCATGTGGATAGGTCCAGTCGTTCCGGAGATATGAATTTTTCCTCTTATTTTTCTCGCGGCAAAGGCCAGGCGGGTTAAGAGTCAGCTTTCCATCATCATCATTTCTCGGTTCCAACATATATGTAGTCGCGTGGGTTTTGCAATGCTGCCACCGAAGCACCGCCGGCGCTGGGGGCGCTGCTGCTGCTGCTAGGCTGCAGAGCACCGCAGTGCATTGCAGAGCTTCCAGTTCCAGTAGGGAAGGGTCTCTGCAGACGAGTGTCAGACGACCGCCTTTTCGTTTGTCGGCATGCGAAGAAATCGGGCGGCGTGCCGCGGCGTACATCGCTTCCGCACGCCGACAAATGAAAAAGGACGGCCGTCTGAAGGCCGCCTGGCACTCGTCTGCGAGGGCCCTAAGCTGTAGTTCTACCATGCTTGGTTATGTGTCACACAATGCTTATGTGACACAGTCCGATGTTATTTTATTAGGGATCCATAGCTTTATTCCATTAATAAAAGAGCATATTGTTCTTGTCCCTATTCCTGTAACCCTGTGATTATCTGGAATATACATATGTAAAATACAGTATATGGGAAATGTCAAAAGTGTCAAGTACGTAACACACAAACTCTATTGGTAACTGAGTGCTGATAAGCAGTAACTAAAACAAAATGCAATTGATTAGTTACAATGGTTAAGTGTGTAGGATTACCAATCATTTGCAATTTGAGGGTTAGTAATCAGTACTTGCTACCAACTTTAGGTTGTGCGCTTCATCGGTTACGCACTTGACAGTCAGAATAGCTATATCCCCACAATATATATTTGCAATATATTATAAGTGTATAACCAGTATTTGCTCAGCAATGATATGGAAATGGAAATGGAAATTATCATATCATTACCATCATTAAGATTAAACGAATCGTGATATTTCATATTATGCCATAAACATGACAGAATATTTAGGAAATATGTGTAGCATTGCTTTGGAGTAAATAGACCCTATGAAATTGCAATCACTTCCATACCATAATTACCATCGCCAATCAGGGACCGCTGCGGTGATAAATGAAAGGATTTATTGACGCCCCACTTGTGATAACTGATGACAGTGATACATAGTTACTACTAGTGAAATTGGAACGGCAAATCCAACATTACTATTCGGTTGAATATCGAAGAAATTGTACATACAGTCAGAACTTTCATGTGTATTCATGGACATTTGCTAGCAAGTGCAAATACCTACAGAGGTTAGGTATAACATTTGCCCTGGTTTTCGATAGTTGTAATTATTAGCACAATATCGATTAATTGCCGTGACCAGGCATTCCGTTAATAACACATATTCTAATGCATACACATATTGAATCAAGTTACATTCGTTGCGTGGGCTGAATCAAATTAATGACGGGCGATATAATAATCATTTCCAATTATAATTTGATATTACTCCCGCGGGCCATAGTTCCGGACGAATAATAAACGTCTGGCGGTTACTCCATGAAATATTGAAATAGCTAGCACTATTCATACGCGTCTTGCAATTCACATACTTTCCATTAATTGCAAATTAATACTTTATCTACATCTTCATTAGAAATTAAACGTGAAATCACGTCCCAAATAGAAAGTATCCGCGTTGAAATTCAGTACGCACTTCATGAAATTTCAGGATTTCATGATGTAAGGCTTCTTACGATACAAAAATCAAGTAACTTGCAGGTTAACATTAATGTCACTTCAAATCGCCAAAATTATTCCTTCGTTTTTATTCATTTTTCATAACCTGAAAAATCATGGGAAGTTACAGATTATTAATAGCGACAAAGATTGTTATGTAACACTGCGGTTATGTATCATGTACGTATTACGTGGAGCAAACTCCAACGTTTATGGATAGTAGTTTATATAGTACATAGTTGGAATAGCAAAAATATCGGTTTCCCGTTGGGGCGTGCGTGCGGTGGCCTGTGCGCATCGTTTCACCGCGATTATGCTAATTGCTGCAGCTGCGATCACTCGGAGCTTGACAGCGAATTCAGCACTCGTACTCGCCTATCGATCGCCGAGAGTTCTGCAGCTGCATCGGCAACTGCATTGGGAGGCCGAAAGTAAGATACACAGTTGGAGAGAGAGGGAGAGAGAGAGGGGGTGCGCTAATTAATCGGTCGTTCCTAATTTGAACGGATCATTTGCATGGCGATATAATTGCGTGCTCCCGAGACCATGACCTCCCCATTAAAAGCAGAAGTCCGTGTGATACGTTGAACAGCCCCTCTTGGACTATAGCAGTGATTGTATCCGGTTGGCACCAGAAGTCAATTTGACCCTAATAAATACGGTCTTCAAAATTGCAGTCTCTAATGTTTCTCTTCCTTTCTGGTACAGGTATAAGAGACGCTTCGGCATAGTACAACTCATACCATCTTTAGTACATCTCTTAAAGTTTCGTACTGCATGTACATATATGGGTATGCTCAACCAACACTTCCTGATAGAAGAATTGTTCAGTGATACTTAAAATCTCATTACTTTGAGATTCACCTGCATATAAATTGTAAGAAGTCGAGCAAAAATTCACTGAATTCCCCCGAGGACGATCATTCTTTGAAACTTTAAATTATAACGAAAATGTGACGTTCCTTTTCTCTGCAACATCAACTCAAGCGCACAAGATATTCCACCTGCTCTTAACTCCAAGACAAATCGGCCGAGAGGGAGTTCGAAAAATTGCTTGTGTCCTAATTAAATCAATTCGACGATAAGCACTTTTCTCGTTTCTTCCGAAGATTAACATTGCCTGAGTAAAGAGAGGCTCTTAAACACGCTGTAGGAAACGAGTGTACTCTCGCGCGAAGGTATTAATCTGAAATGTAAACGCCGAAAGGGCAACGAACTTCGGCGCAAGAAACTTCGAAAGAGTAGCGACGAAAGTGGAGGGGGAGCGCGTGGAATAACATAAAGCGAAGATTGAACATTCTTCAATCGATAGTACCGTTTTTATCTGCACGTCAATGATTGCGAAAACAATCTTTGGTAGGTTTCATCGAGGCCCTCTGTGCAATGGGTCTGTGTGCGTCGCGTATTAGTGTAATTACTATGGATGTGTGGCGTGGTCTGCAACTGCTGGAAGCCCATTCCCATTAGAGTTCCCGGCCAAATTTGTGTGATCTTTGACAAACCTCCAAAGAGCTACTTTAATTATGGCACAAATCAAAGTCGCCAGAATTGGTCCAAATGTAAAGGGGAGAGAAATTGCAAAATCGTAATGTTCGTTGGATGGAAAGAACAAAAATGATAAAATGCAGAAAATGGAACAACTGTGGCTTCATTCATTTATGCAAGTAATTGTTGTAATATGGTCAAAGTCTATTATCAGAGGTATGGAATCGTCCATTCCATACCTCATCCTCTTCTGTGTTTCCTATGTTACGCTCTTTTTCGTAAACCCTTTTCGGTACAAGTTAAACTCAAACAAGGAAAAATTCCATTCGTCCGACGAGCGTGTGTTGGAAAGAAGCATGTAATTAAGTGGGGAGGACCATTCCACTCCGGGCAAAGCTCGGCGCAGCCGGGAGAATTACTTCTGTCACTCGCTATCAGGTGACGTGTTTCATTATGGGGTAATTGCATTCCGACGAGAAGTGGCTGAAAAAGGCGATTTCGAGGGGAATAAAATTTAGCCGATTAAACTAGGGGCGTGGTGATTACGAGTAGCACTTGTCAGTCTGGATCAGCGCCTTTAAATTTAGTGGAATAATGAGTAAGGACAGACGAAGGAAAGATCCCAAATTTTAATTCCGCGTTTCCAGTTCGGATTCAATTTTAATAGCCTGGAGTCCGAAAATCCGGAAGAGAATTTTCGCCAGCGACGAGTGACAAATCCGGCAGTCGTGTCAAGCGTGTGCGATAATGCAAGGACTAAGTACTTAACCGGTAGGCAAATTGCTTCAGCCTATAACCCCGGACGACACACACGCGCAAACGTACACGGAGGTTCATACATTTGTGTACTGATATGGGAGAGTGTAAGTAACGAGCAGTCGTGCGGAACTTCCTTTCTCTCTTACCAGGTCAGCACGAGTAGAAAGGTTCGGTGGGTCCAAGGGTTCCATGCATGCATAATCTGAATTTCCAGCTCGAATCTCGCCCTAATGACGCGATTAACGAATCCATTGTCTTCTGGTTAAACAGTCGTCCGTCCCGCGTGGAGAAAACCACCCGTGAAATTAAAAATCCAAATCCTTTCGTCGACGTATCGTTATCCGCTCCTCTCGTCCCTCTTTATTCTCCATTTCCTAGCTGTAACGTTCAAGCGCATTTAGAGTTGCCAGATTTTTCCGTCCAGATACACCTGATCCTCCAATTACGCGGTTTATTTTTTTTTCAGAAACTTAGTTAGAAATAGTCCAGCGTTATGAGAGAATGTTGGCATTATGTGTGCTTCTGAATTCTGGGGAGGCCACCACGAATCCCGAATGTAAAACTAGGTTTGTACAATGATGTTTATTGATGCCTAATACCACAAATCAATTGTTGCAATGGATGCCATTTCCTTGTCTGCGAAGGCAATTTGCACACAGTAATATTTAATCTCGCAGAGCTTCTAGTTTTCGTGGGAGAAGCCGCGGAGTATCGATCGAGTGTTGTCGAAAGCAATTTTCGATGGTTAATCGAGTGTTCAGAAGGGGCCGCGATCCACTTTCTTCTCTGCCATATACCAGCGCGCCATTATTCCAGCGGAAAATGGTCCAATATTCGCAATGTGGAAAACACGAACCACTCCATTCCCGATGCCTATTTATCCGAGCTACATGATCGACTACTTTGGTACTACA
Organism: Crossocerus cetratus; assembly: GCA_963675795.1. Lineage (NCBI taxonomy): Eukaryota > Metazoa > Arthropoda > Insecta > Hymenoptera > Crabronidae > Crossocerus > Crossocerus cetratus. The sequence goes on along the minus strand of OY776666.1, from coordinate 13,600,990 downwards.
TCCTCAATCCTTTTACTTGGCAGAAAAGGGAATTACTCCATCAGAGCTACTCCACTCAGCAAAATGAATCAGTGGTGCAGCAGCGAGAAAGATACAGTTCCGGGAGAAGAGATTTTTAACTTTAATTGTTTATTGAATCATTAATTGTACAGTGTTTAATATTACAGTTGGAGCAACTTCGTAAGATTAATATATGTAGAGTTGGAAGTTACTACATCTACATATCTAGAAACTTTTATTAGTTTGAAATCCGGATACGTAAAACCGCATTTGAAATAGGACGACACTTTGCGCGTAACATACTTCGCACATTAACAGTCCCACCATACAATAAACAATAGTTCGTGCAATTTCTCTGCGAAAAGCAGCGAAAAGTACAGTAATATCGAGAGCCATTTCAACTGCTTAATCGAGCATCTCGCAGAGAATGACGACTCATTCTCCAACCATATACACGAGCATTATATTTGTGAAAAATGGTCCACAGCAGAGGTGCGGAAAACGTCGGCGCCCCACATTCCCAGTGCCGATTTCTCCGTAAAGTGTAGTGGGCACTGCGCATGCATGTGTCCGTATATCGGTGGAGCGTCGTTTTCACAAGGGGGTGGAAACGGACGGGGAGATATCGTCTGGGCTGTTCATCGAGCCATTCTCACCCTTTCGCCTTCGCCTCTTCACCACGGACTATATTAAGAATTCCAGGCCGAGGTCTCGCTTCCAGTACAACCACTTTTCTTACCCCCACTTTCACCGCTCTCTTCACTTCCCCCTGTTTTCTCCTTTTTCATCCTTTCTGTTTCTTGCCCTGACTGTGCTCCTGTCACGGAGCATGGTGTCTCGGAGACTCTTCGAGACCTCGAAGTGCAGCCCTCTAAATGAGCATTCGGGCTATTCAATTCCATCCTCCGGTGTCGCCGTCGTGACGCCCGGTCCACGGACGTCGGAAATATTTCCCAAGAACTGCGTGCGATCTCGCACCCCCCAGCCACCCGCTTTGGTGTCTGGTAGTGACTTGGTGGTGTGTATGACGCTTTATTAAGTTTGAATTGCTGCGGCGAATAGAACGTCAGGCAGGAAGCTGACAGCATAGTCGAACGAATTAAAAACGGACTACTGCTGCTGTTGATGCTCGAGATCTCAAACAATTCTGGGGTAGATTGTTGGATGAACATGGGAGTAGAGAGGGAGGCAAGATAACGGAGCCGGCGACAATCTGGGCCTGTCCTCTTAAACGGTGCATGTTCGTACAAGACATCCCTGTACCCTGTTTGCATTTTCTCAACTTGTTTCGTCTTGAGTTCATCTTCAGTTGCTGATCGATTTTTCACGAATTCGTTAAGGATGGAACTGGCGAATTGCATGAAAAGCATTTCAATTCTAGCTGGAACGAAAGAGAATTTCAAAGTCAATGTTACTGAAAAGATAAAATAGTGCTTTTATAATGAGCTAATGAAGCGAACGATTCTTTTCTCTACGCTCGATTGAGAGACGGAGGTGGAAGGCTTCATAAAAGCGAGCACGGAATGAGCAAGTTAGGTCATTACCGATCAGGAGATCATCGTCGTAAGTGGGCTTTCCGTTGTCCCCGGGATTCTTCATGTGTGAATAAAACGGTGGTCCCCTCGAAAATGTCGGAGACCCATTCGTCAACGCGGGAATTTTTTTCCTTCTCCTTTTTCCCACTGAGTTCTCCAGCTGTGAGATAGGAGGGGTCTGATCTAATAGACTACCGTTTGCCGAGAGTTCACCCTCTGCTCCATTTCAAACCCCATTTTTTTCGGGCACCCTTATCCCCTGAAACTCTCCACTCAACTCCCATACGCGTTTCCAGTACCCGCCCTTCAAATGCTTATCCTTGGCTCTAATTAGATGAAAGGTATTATTGCGCACCTTTCGCTTCTTAAAACGATGATTGTCGCTGGCACTGCTCACGCTTCGTGATCTACCTTTCCTTTTTTGAATTCTGCCTTTCTTAGCTTTTCTGGCCAATTTTATAAACCCAATAGAAACAAAATTACAGACTTCTCGTCACGCAAACTCATCCACACTTTTGTCGATGAAGATTTATCCATGTCTTCCTACAATATCGGATAATTTATACAACGGTTAAACTGTTTCACATTGCATTAATTAATTTTGCATTATGGATTTCCCTGGCGTTTACTTCAGCGTGAAATGTACGTATTTCATGGAAGGCCAGCGTCGCGTTTGAAGTTTCGCTGCATTGTTGCATTAATAATGCAAAGCATCGACTAGACTCGCAAGGCGCTGCCAGTTCCGCCAGCTGAGTGAATATCTCAGCATTTTGTGAAAGTTTCGTTGGGAGAACAATGGAGAGTACGATGCCTCTATTAGCCTCTATTATGAATAGTGAGCATTTCCTGCCCCCTCTCATTGCCTCATTCCTTCTCCTTCCACCCCACGCCCTCTCGAACCATCTTTCGCTTGGTAAGTCCCGAGTTAGTCCTGAGGGGGGCAATTCTGTCTCGGTCGAATCAGCGTGGTTCCACCTCTTCTCTGTCTTCATTTCCAGTCGGCTTCCACTCTTTTCGCTTTGTTTCCGCCACTTTTCTTACCACTCCTGGCATTCTTACTTACCATCGCGTGGATCTTTTGTGCAGTTGGCTAGCCGAAACTCCAGCCACGAGAAAGAACGGTGCCTGTATTCTCGGATAGGCTTGCGAGGATGCTCCTGAACTTTGGATCCATAGTTAAACCTTCACTAGCAATTAGTGTGAAGTACAGTAACGTAGAAACTTTCCACGATTAATCAAGTTTCTTGCAGGCACTCTGTGGATGGCATATAACTTAGAATAGTTGCACTTTAAATTCTACTAATTATATCGTTGCGAGGTATATCATATCAGAAAGTATTGCCGTGGGGAAATAAAAGTGATTGTGTTTAGAAGTTTTAGTTGAGTATAATTCGTGCTTCGCTTGTCAAATTCAGTAAAGATTGGAATTTCTGCACTTTTTCGATGCATTGTCAAAAAACGAATGATATTTCGCATACCCCATGTGTTTATCGCATCCTTGCGAATTCTAATAGAGGAGCAGTCAATCTCGACGCATGAGTGACGGTTAATCCGCGAGAGAGTATAGGAAGTTACATAATACGCAGTAACGTGGTAACCGTATCCTGCAGTTTCATCTAGCAATGCCGATGGACCAGCAGGCAGGGACTGTCGGTTTCTGCCATCGGGATGTAATTACAATCGTGGCGTGCGTAGACAGGAGAGGCGTGGAAAGTTATCGACTGCTCGGTCTAATTAATATTAGGCAGTGGTAGAGTTGATGTGTGCAGGCAGAACTGTGTGGAGGGGCCAGATAGACTTGTGGCCGGTGGCTATTCAGTGGCCAGGCTTTCCCGGCGTAGGTAGCTCGTTAAAGCGAAGTTCTTGGGCGAGCTGTGTCTGCTGACCATTATTATCTCGATGTGCTGCTGCAGGCTTTGATGCGAACTTGCCGATATCATTAGCGGAGTCCGCTCTCGGGATAGCATTGTTCCTCGAATTGATCGGGTTGCTTTTACTAACCAGCGGTAATCAAGCATGCAGCGCGCAAGTTCTCCTTTGACAGTCGACCTGTCGGTGGATACTGTTACCTACGACTTATCGGGAATTACTAGGATTAACTGAAGCATTTATATTTTAGTGTGAGCTTCGTCGTATTCTCATTCATAAAATGAGGTAATTCACATAAAAAAACAGTTCTTTCTCTTGGAGTTTATCATACAGACACAACATGTGTCACTTCTTAAGAGTTTCGTATACATATATTAAAAATATTCCAAGTAAACGAAGTACGTAAAGTATTCTAGGTTCCATTCAATAGGATTTTTGAATTAGCTGGATTACTCAAGACCGAGAAGGTTCTTACAAAATATCTGAGGTACACTAACATGAATCTGAAATACGGAATACCCTTTTATACTTATTTGTATTTTATACTTTTTGTGCTTCTCCTGTTTAGCGTTATTTTTTTCAATCACCCGTCCAATTGTTTTAATTTTCGCACCGGAGCGTTCGGTTTGCCGTGGCACTTGGTCGACGGCGGTATGCCGAGTGAAATTAGAAGGCGCGGCAGTAATAAATTACCAAAGCGCCGGTGGTGTAAAAAAGCACGACGGAAAAGCGGGGCTAAAGCGAGCTTGGCAAACAATCCCACCCGGTATTAGCAAAAAATTGCTCGGTAATCAGAGGGCGACTAATGTAAGGGGGGGCACGTGCTGCGTACGGCAGTATACATATGTAGTGTGTTCCCGTTACTCTCGCCGCTCGGACTCGCTCCGGTGCTTGGCAGCAGCCACCGCAAGCTGCTATTAATTACTAGACCACTCGAGGAACACGGGAACAGGGCGGAAGAGATGCTTTTTAAGCACTGTTGCACTCGACCTCTGCGCTTGCTCTTTACTTTTACGCCCGCTTACTAATTCGTCGCGTACATTCCGACGCCCTTCGCAATAGTAACACTAGGATCGCCATTTAAGTATATATCACCCAAGTAAATGTTGTAAAATAAAACAATGACCTCCCTACACATTGACCGTCAGTATTAGTCTTCAATTCTGTTGCTCTAATTCGTGGTAAATAATGCGAATTGGGGCAGATGGTTATCATTCAAATCATCAGTGTCTGAGTACGATCTCTTATAAGTTTCACCCGCTTGAACGCATTATCGTACGAGAATGGGTGATGCCCACGAATGTCCGGTCACGATTTTAATAAAGCCTTCGCGCTATCCGAAAAGTAATTGCATCCGCCGTTAAAGCGAACACGCTAGGCCTTCATGCACAGGAAAGGGAGAGCCAAACGATATTTATCGGCGCGCGGTGTTTATAATGCGAGCGGAATTTTCACTGGCATTCCACGTGCCATGGGGAATCGCAGCCGCTGGACTGCATTGCTGCAGCGAGGGAGAGGGTGAGTAATCGGCCTCGTGTTTGAGTATTTTGACAGAGAACCAGCAGGCATTTCGCTGATCTCGTGACTGCTCCCCACCCCAGGACGCGCGCGATATATTCACGGCATTATAATCCAGGGATTGCTCTAATTCGTGTGAAAGATTTAAATCCGATTATTGCCAGTCGAAATCGCCACTTATCAATAATAAGCGATCGCATTATTTTGATTGTGCAGACTACTCAACGGGAAACTGAAAAGGGGGGAATGTTACTGAAGAACTTGTCATTTAGTCCTATTCAATATTATGTATTGCAAGCCGTTTAATTTCTCATATGCGTCCTAATTGATTCCCAGAAATTTCTCAAGTTCTTCCTTTGCGCCGTTCAAAGGCTTCCTCAAATTTCCTGCGTTCTCCTTCGGAATTCTCGTGTGGGTGAGGCTTTCGGGGAATGCGGTGGTGGAGGGCTGGTGCGCGATCTAATCGATGTCATCGATAGGGGCGTGCGGCCTATAAACCTTGCGGGGAATGTGCACAGGCAATAACGGGCGCCGATCCGCTCGCAGCTTGGCTCGCCCTGTAATGGTCCACGATTCCACATTAAACCATCCCGAAAGCTGCGAATGCACCAACGGATTTTCGGTATGTAATGCGCCCCGGAGATATCGCTGCGGGTGCCATAGAACTCCCGAGGAACCCCATGAACATTCCAAGGGTTGAATACCAAACGAAAGCGAATGTCAAGTTGCAAGTCGACAAATATACTTATCACATGCCTTGGAATTCGATTGGAATAGGAAACATTCCAATTGTAAAATAGCATCGGATTAACAAATATTGGCCTTTGGGGAACAAACCTTTACATACAATCACTGTCCCTTATTGACACTTGCAGATTTGTAACAAGTAACAGAAGCCATCCACTTCTGCTTATACATAGTATAACCAATGGTTTCAGTGAGTTGCGTAATAGGCGCCCCTGTAACAGCATCAGTTGGCGTTATTTCCGTGATATATGTATACTTGGGCAGATGCAACTTTTGAGGTAGGATGAACTTCTGCGTCAGCATCATGCAAGGAGGATTCGCAAGCCCCTTGTCACTCGACGGAAATAGGACTCCGGATTTCTCCTCGTTAACATCGTCCTAAAAATAAGGTGCAAAGCACATTACAGTCCCGCTATATGAGTGAATGTCTGTATATGTATGAGTGAATCTTAAACTTCTAGTAACTGTGACTCTCAGATCCTTGGGTGTTAAAACTCTGACTCTTTGATCCCTCGATCTTGGAAGACCCTTCCAGGGCACAAAACCCAACTAGCGTTTAATTTTGTAGTTAAGAGAAAAATAGCCCTCGCCCTAAGCAGAGGTCCGGCATTTGCCTATTTCGCCTACTGTATACCGCGCTACTGAGTAGATAGAAGATCATTAACATTATTGTTTGAAAAGGTTTATCGGTAAACTGAAATGATTTATGTATACTTCAACAGAATTAATTCCTTTTCTCCCACAAAAATAAGAAAATAGCTGCACGAGAGCATCTAAAAACTACTTAAGGATTGAAAGTGTCGGAGCCAAATTTACAGCACCATAAAATCATCATTAGATAGAACTAGTTTCGATTTGGGATCGAACGTTGGCTGTCCTGGCGTATTAATAGAGCTGGTGTATACACTGCAATTTATCTTGGATAAGGACCGGTTATAATGGATAACCGAGCCGCTTCACCACGAGCTATTGATTTCGGATTGCGGTTTCCGGAAGCTGTGGCTTTTGCCGTGGAGATTATAGCATGGATTCTGGGAACCTCGCTGATCATTCGGTCCCTCTGAGTGTAGGAATCTTATGGTGGGACTAGCCCTTTGCCATCAGTTAGTCGAATACTATAACCTTTGGCAATCTAGGACTATCGCTTTACGGTACCCTCTTGCTTTAACCCTCCGGTGAGGTCAGGTATTCTATGAACCGAGTTATTTGTAGGTGGCAAACGCCTCGGTACTCAGCTAAACTCAACAGATACCATAGTGTATTTCGACTGCACACAGTTCTCAAAGAAGAGAATGGTAGCCAATGATAGTCATTCTCCTCCCTAACGATAATTACGGAAAAGGTACTGAACGTTTATGATATGAGGTAATAGACAGCATAATCAGCAGAAGCACGTGAAATGAATTCTCATAAGGTTATATTAGGAGTCATTCCATAGTGGAAGCGCGCTAGTGTGTATCGAGTGTTCTCTTTGATCTTGTTTTATAGTTTCAGCAGCGCTGCTCTTGATAGGCAGTTCTTTCAAAGTATTTCGAAGATTATCATGAAATTAGTGCCGTAAAATCAGTTAGATTAGCTTGTCTCGACTTGAATAGCGAAAGTTTCGAGATGAAGTCCAGGGAGTGGTGAACTTCTCGAACTTTCCCTAGTGCTCTCTTGCACGGAGTTTCTTCCGGTGTGAAAAAAGAACGCGGGGAATTTTAAAGCTTTATGAAATATCACAGTTTCAAGTTCGCGCCTTAGTAGCTGGGAATTAATAGAAGGCCGTTGATAGCAACTTAGCAGTAATCATAGATCCATTTTTCCAGAGACATATTTATCCTTTTTCCTATACAATTAAATACATCAAATGAAGAGTTTTGGAGCTTCTCTGTTTGCAGTAAGTTTAGACAACTCTCGGGGGATCCATTTTGTTTGGAAGAGAATTAAAGCAATTAGACACTTGTGACTGTGGAAGCGCTATTAGTACAAATTGGGGTAATAATAGAATGAGTAATTGTAGAATGCTCGATTGAAAATTCATTCCCTCAGTTGGCAAGACGCCGGCACAGAATAGACCATTATGTATGCAAGCAGGACGAAAGCTCCCCCAGTTTAACTTGGATCGCACTCCGACTAGTTTGAAGGCTGTAAGCTTCAAACATTTTCAGTTAGATCTGCTCGAGGCTTTATAATGTAATCAGCCATTCATTATGGCGGTATTTAGGGATTTCGAAATACGTATAATGTAACATTGCAGACAAGCAGGCAGTCGGGATTAGTTAAAATAAGGAAACCAGAATTTTGATAAAATTGAGAACTTTAGACTTCAAAGAGCGGAGTGTTTGACCTTACAAAGATTAATATATCCCGTGCTTTAGTCTGTATTTTTAATATTCCCCAAAGTCAAGCCCATAGAAAGGCAGAGTCGATAAAAAAATGTATCCCCAAAGCATCTTTGTGCTGTGCATCAGATTTTTCTGGAGCTTTATTAAGACAGATTTATGTCTGAGGCCTTTAAGTCCACCAAGGGGATGATAGTCTTACTACATATTTTCTTATCAGGTGTTCAACCAGGCCAGGCTTATCCGCATACGTTTGACGCTGATTCACCCGGCGTCCTGGAGAATATGCGCGCTTAAACGGAAAAAGTCCTGGGCGCAACACGAAATGGGATTAGAAGGATCCGATTAGCGAGGATCGCGCCGTAATGCTCGGTTAGTCCGCTTCGAACGCGATTGCTACGCCTGACTTCCATCGCCATCCAAAACTCCCTTTTCCCCTCCAGCCTCACGCTCTCTCACTTTCTCATTCTACTTGCGGATAAATCGACCCCCCCCCAACACACCCCCCCGACATTAAAATGTTAAAAAATGCGCCAAGTAGTATTGTCTACCTCTCTACAGTTTAATCCCACAGCAAAATTTACCAAAAATATAAACGGATATCATTCAAAAGCCAAGCCAATCATCAAAATTAACAAAAAAATTAATCAAATTCCAAAACAATCAAAATTAAATAAAATAAAATAAAGTCTACAAAAATGGCAAACTGGCTGCGTGGAAACGTGATGTAATTAAGACCGAGACAAAACACCCCTCTATCGTCATTCGCATGGCCAGTTTGCCAAGTTTTTGTAGACTTTATTTTATTTTATTTAATTTTGATTGTTTTGGAATTTGATTAATTTTTTTGTTAATTTTGATGATTGGCTTGGCTTTTGAATGATATCCGTTTATATTTTTGGTAAATTTTGCTGTGGGATTAAACTGTAGAGAGGTAGACAATACTACTTGGCGCATTTTTTAACATTTTAATGTCGGGGGGGTGTGTTGGGGGGGGGGGGGGGGCTGATATCATGCATTTTTGGTCGTTCATTCAAGAATATATTCTCTATTTATTACAGTATGTAACATAGCCATATCCCCAAATGACACATGATTGGTAATCATTGCTTGCTTCTGTCATTTTAGCCCTTTAGCTTAAGCATTCCTTGAACTGTGAACTTGACAATCATGATGCACGTAAATGAATTAGATGAATAAGACTGTGTATGAGTATGTCGCATGATTAATTGTAAAGATTCTAAAGCGATACACTCAAAACGCAGCCTAATTTATGTAATTTATTTTGGTGTATCTTTACTGTCAAGTTCGCAGCTAAAGGAACGCTTCAGCTAAATCAGCTAAAGTGATGTAAGTAAGCAACTAAAGGTTGTGCGTACCTTGAGTTGCGTACTTGACAGTCTAAAATCCTGACTGTCAAATGTGTAATTCAAGGAGTGCACAATCTTTAATGCTGCAGTTTTCTATAAGCAACTACTGACAATGGCTAGTAGTAACAAAACTATAAGCAAGTATCGATTACCAATAGCCATATCATATGATTGGCCCCAATGACATATGATTGGTAATCACTGCTTGCTTATGTCATTTCAGCTCTTTAGCTCAAGCATTCCTTGAACTGCGAACCTGACAGTCACGATGCACTTAAATGAATTAGATGAATTAGACTGCGTATGAGTGTGTCGCATGATTAATTATAAATCATATGCAGACTAATTTATCTAATTTTTGAATGTACCTTGACTGTCAAGATCGCAGCTCATGGAACGCTTCAGCTAAGGAGCTAAAACAATCATGCACCATTTGAGGTTATTAGTATCTGTTCATCAAATCGCAACACTTTGAATTCTGCGCTCCCCGAGCTATGCACTTAGTAGTCATCATCAAGGTACACCAAGATTAAGAGTGCGTATGTGAGAATAGCTTATCTTCATACACACTTTAATTTTAGAGTATCTAGACTGTTAAGTGTGTAACTCAAGGAGTCCACAATCGTTAATTAATGCTGAAGTTTCCTATAAGCAAGTACTACACACTTGACAACCAAATACAGCGATTTGTGAGCCACAGACTTCTCACTCTTAGGACTTTTCATAATCATAATTCGCAATAATCACAAGATCACAGAGACAGGGGCAAGTACAGTACAGCATGCACCATTTGAGGATATTAGCACCTGTTCATCAAATCGCAACACTTTGAATTCTGCGCTCCCTGAGCTATGCACTTAGCAGTCATCATCAAGGTACAGCAAGGTTAAGAGTGCGTCTGTGAGAATAGCTTATCTTCATACACACTTTAATGAATTTTAGAGTATCTAGACTGTTACGTGCGTAACTCAAGGAGTCCACAATCGTTAATTAATGCTCAAGTTTTCTATAAGCAAGTGCTGCACACTTGACAACCAAATGCAGCGATTTGTGAGTCACGGACTTCTCACTTTTAGGACTTTTCATAATCATAATTCGCAATAATCACAAGATCACAGAGCGAGGGGCAAGTACAGTACAGTGTTTTATTAATAAATAACGTACAGTACAGTGTTTTATTAATGATTTATCACATAGCATTCACACCTAACCAGCCATCGCGTATGACACATAACCAGCCATGGTGTAAAACATAATAGTCTGCTATGGTATAAAACCATGTTACCTGCGCAGCACTCTGTAGCACTTCGCGGTGGCGCCCGCTCGCGTGAAACACGTGAGAGTAACATTTTTAGGAATTGTATAAAACCGGACGATGAAACTCTTAATCCGCTTTGCCTTTTCCACGAGAAAAATAAAACAGGAAATTCATATCTCCGGAACGGCTGGACCGATCCACATGATTCTTGGCTCATTGGATTCAGAAAAATCAACGATGAAATACAAAATTCTGAAATAAATTCTTGGGGCTCTAACTTTCGCATAAATCGAGGTGAAAGTTTGGTAACTAAGGATAACAGCTAGTGTTCGGGATAATATAGCCTCGGCTGTCGCGCGCCGGAGTGTCATATATATATGGAGAGGGAACTTCTACTTGGCGCGAGACTCTACCGAGTCTCCTGATCTGCTTCGCTTGCTGGTGTTTACCCCACGCGGCACAACAGTTCCCTCCTGTTAGTATTTTTATTCAATAGAGTTAACTGTAACTAATTTTTATTCCAAGGTTAGTCATAAGAGAATCTTTAAACATTATATAAAGGACATGGTATACGTAGTTCACCTCAACGGGATATGGGTTCAGTTCTTATAATTAGTATTTGAGCACGCGTTAAGTAATTTTCGGCACGATTGATGATTGCGATAGGAATGATTCCAGGTTAAATATCGTATAATCACGAATTATAAGTACACCGATCGAGCGAATCGAGAGCATAATCGACGGTGAGTAGATATTAATTGATGTGCCGTGAATTCGGGCACGAGATATGCACAGCGAACTAAATGGAAATAGGCCAGGCCTCGTCATCGTTAATTGACGGACATTTAATTTGTCGTGATTGTTCCGGTGCTTCTGTCGTTGGCAATTTCCTCGTGCAAATTTATCGGCGATCGGCTGTCCGGCGATCATCCCATCATTTTTCATAGTTCCTGATCGATTCCTGCCTGCATTCAATCTGCACCGAAGGGCTCACTTCCAAATTCTCTCCCCTTTGTCTTTCCAATCAATTGAGCACTTGCCTTTTTGCCATAGATATTTGAACTTCGAAAACGATTGATATTGAAGAAAACTGGAATTCAATTAACCACGCGTCACGTAGAGAATGGAGACAGAATTCCCCAATGTTGAAAATTAGGCTTCTGCATTGCTAACTGTAAATCATACACCTTCCAATAATCAGAATCAGCGGAGTGGTACAAGGATAAACGGAAGGTTAGTCGTACAACATGTACTTATGCTAATTGTATTTGTGCTAAATTCGTGTCGAGGCGACAGTGAAGGGGAGAGATGTCTGTCACGACGAGATACAATTGTCAATGGAATTACTTGAGATTAGGTTTATCAGTGACGGCCAGTATAAGCTGCTAATTTCGTTAGACACAATGTAGCCACAGAAGGGGACGTAGAATTGTACGGAGTGTGAATGCCGTGTACATACAGCTTGACAGAGAGAGAGAGGAGAATCTGTCTATTTCAGCGAATATCGCATGTACAGTCCAGATAAGAGAAGACTAATTTAATCCAAGTGAGCAGCCAGCAACACAATGCTCTTCCGAATGTCAACCTCTTTCTCGCCCACTCTTTCCTACTAAAATGGCATACCTATCTTATAATTTCATGTGACGTGTTTATTTTGGCCATTCTCAATCACGCTACAAAGGGTTTTGTTGGGAAAGGGCCCTTTTTGTTTGTAGACTAACTATATGTATGTAGGTAGATCACGGGCGAAAGTAATTAGCATTGTATTGGATCTCGTATACATATGACAATCGCTTCCCGCAATAGGTCAAAAAATCAAACAAAAAGGAACCAGGTGTTAGCAAGACGAAATAACTATTCCACAACCCATGCCGATTAGAAATGTTACAATTGCCTTTGAGATTGGAATGTCTGGACTCGGACCCGACGCACCTGGACGTAGAATTAAAAACCCCAGGCACTGTAACCTTTGAAACAGGAATCGGACCTTGCGGGGCAATAGAAATAGTGCTAATTAGCATATTAAATGTACCGACTAAAGACAAAGTCAATGTAACTGGCGCGCAGTAACAGTGCAGAGCTGCGGAGGGCTTAATTTTAACCGGCACGCGGGTAACATTCGAGCGAAAGAAACCGGAGCGCGTGGAGAGATAAAAAGCGAATAAAATAAATCGGGCCGGAGATTCCCGTAGAGCTCGGAGTAGTAGTTTCGCCTTTGCAAGCCTGACTCGTGTCACATTCAGGAAGCAGTTGCGGTTAATTTACACTAGACCACGAAAAGCCGTGTGCGCCACGCTCGCAAAGGTCAAGCGTTTTGTTGCTGACATTAGCCATTAACCCGAGAGAAATCGGAACTTTCCAACAGAAGGTCCTTGAAAACCGACAGAGGGACGAAAAAGCAGAGGTTTTCTCTCAGCGTCAGATAAAAGCGAGTATAATCTGAAGGAAGCTGTGTCCCCTTAGTATCATTAAAGGTAGTCCGAGTAAGTAACATAATGTCGAGGTCACGTCGGGCATAATGCAGAATCGCAAAATCAAATGTCTCCCTTGCGACTGACTGAGTCGACCTGATTCAGAAGAATTTTGGTATCTCTGCTGCTGTTTATAGTAGAGTACAGGTTTTAATCCTTTTAGAAGACGCGTGTCGTCTCATTAATGTCGCTATAAGAGAGAATGGGAGCGAGCTGATGCTTTTTAGTCCCCTATACAAATTATTGCACTCTACGGCCCTTTGCACGAAAAATCGGATCACTTTGCTTAGGATGGTTCACTCGCCGATGATGCAACTAACGGCATTTACCTGGGACTCATACGCGGTTTACCTAGACAAACTCTGAGGCACATATTGGTACGAAGAATGTCAAATAAGACATTTGTGACATTTTTGCTTATAAGCTCGACGTAAAGTAAACTGTTCAGCATAAAATGTCCAATGCTTTTTCACGACCTCATTTTATTACCATTTGCGATTTTGCATAATGCGTATTTCATTCACCATTATACTAATTAGTGCATTAATTTTTTAACGCGTCTTAAAAATATATATATTTTACATTTGTACTTGGCAGGCACAGTAGTAGATGCTCTGATATTCTGTTCATGGCGGAATTAATTAAAGCATAATACAGCGATGGACATCCCCAGAGGGATAAAAAGAGGTGTATTGGCGAGTTCTGTTTCAAGCAGGGAAGATTTTTATTTTTCCACTCACTACTGGTACGGTCCAGGTGCTAGCAGCATCCGCTTGCAGTCGGTAGAGGAAAATCTTGAGCTCGTCCGAAGGCGAGTGCGAGGGTAAGAGAGAAAGTGAATAATCGAGCAGGAAGAAGTATGCGAAGGATTTATCGCTGGTCTTCGTATCTGAGCGTGCCTGACTGTGACAGGAACTCGATAAAATGCTTCTATAATAAACAGGCTAATCGTAAATTTATATCCGACACCTCGCTAGGACTTTGCCACGCATTAAGTTCTATCCAAGATCACTCTCTTTCCTCCCTTCATATTATGTATACGTAATTCGTCGAAATTCCCCAGATTATTTCCACTTTTCTCACACTGAACCGCCTGCATACATCGATCGTAAGTAAGCGGATACTCCGCGACCAAATCTTTAATGGTATTCCAATAACTCGTCTAAAATGAGTAATCCCTAACGAATATATTTTACAGACTTCCGTGTGCTCGCTTTAACCATTCTAATGGCCGGTGGCGAAGTGTATTTTCTTTACGCCGGAAATTATTTTAATGAGCGCTAATGTTTAATAATATTCTGTTCTGCGCTTTCCTATTTAATTACCGCTGAATTCGTCCTTTTATCAAGATATACTTATTTAGTGCTTCACGTGTAATACTTGACGGATATTATAGGGTAAGATGGTGACCAAAACCAAATCCTCAAATACAGTAACTTCAATATTATTAAATTTCATTCCTCTTCGTTCACGCTCTTGGTGACTCTTACTAGGTGCGAAGCTTCCCAATCAATTTTCCGACTGTTAATAATCTTTCCTCAAAATTCACGGGAACAGATCTGCCCGGCAGACGTTAAAATTGGTATAATCGTAGTATCGAGTGTTCCAGGCGCGGCAGGAGATCGTTCTCGTTAAAACTTTCAACTGGTTCATTCCGGGCGGCGCCTCGGTGCGCTGATGGTGCGCCCGACAGGAGCTCGCAGTAGGACTAGTATTTTAACGATGCACACGTTTTGTCAGCCGTAAAGAAATCGCTGAGATTGCTGGCCAAGTAAATCTCGGCGCGCGAATCCCCTTTCGTGGCGTCGACGAGACGATGCCGATGCTAAAAGTCGTTTAGCACCGTCATTCTCTAACGGGAGTGTAGGCAGCGTACGGCAGAGTGGAAGGGAAAAGTCGTGCCGCGAACGGTAGACTGCCACTTTTCCCCATTTGCGAGTGCGAAGTCGTCACGCTTTTCCTACCTAGGCGTCATTTGTATCGTAGCCACTGCACGATCCACATTCCGAGCTGCCTTTTTCGAGCGAATAAGACAAACGATCTGTCGAAGATTTCGAGGCGGAATCGAAGCACTCGGAAAGCGAAGGCCGGGAACCGACGAAGCCAATCCATACAACTTTTGATTCCCAGGCCCTGTGAAGTAACGAATCGAGGTGGAACGATTGTCGTTAAGATACCTAGCGATGCCCCGTTTTTATTGGGAAACTCTGCTACGGGAATATCAGCAGTGACTGCGTGAATCCATACTAACGTCTGAGGAGTCCTATACATATGTATAACCAGCAGTGAATCGACCAACTCTAAGGCAGTTTATACGGCATAAAGTATATTTTACTGCCACGTAATCCCCTCTCACGTGCTTCGATTTAAATGTACTCTAAAGTTCGCAAGCCTCGCCGCTTTCCGTATCCCCGCGGGAGAAGCTTGGCGCCCAGTAAGAGCCAGCCCGATGCGAAGGCGGGAGGAAGGACATATCGAAAGGTGATTTTCAGCAAGTGACAAAGTCGACCGCGAACTGTCTGCAAAGTTAAGCTCCGTCCTCCCGGAAAATCCACGCTGCTCTTCCTTCGCGTATATGTATAAGCACATGTACACGTAGTGGTTCTCGATGTGAGGAACTCGATGCTCGTTTCGATAACTTTTCATTGGGAGAGCGCTAAACTTCCCTCCCATCTCACATTCGACTCTTAATCTCCGCTCAGCGCGTATCCCAGCGCGGAGACTGAACACCTCTCTCGGCCCCTAACTTTCGTCGTTCGAGCGACTTCGGGGGCAAGCGATTGCGCGCCAACTCTACGCGAAGAATAAATTTCCCCTTTCGAAAGGAGAGCGCGTTGCGTTGGAAGTTGGCACGGCTCGAGCGAACGCTTTGAAATCTATGGGGAAGCTTTATATTTCAGTTTGTCTCGCAGATTTATTTGGCTTTGTTCGGAGTTTCGAGGGGATGTAGGTCGATCCGATTACATCGGGATTTAAACAATATCATGTCTCTTGTAAACATAAGGATTCGCACCTTGTACTGAAATACTTTTCTCTGTCATAGAAGACAAGTGAAACATTGAAAGTAATCAAATTCGATCGATAGGCATTGTAATATGATAATATCTGCTCTAGTTTTCATAGTTTAGGTATAAGCTACTACGTTAATTTACAATGCCACTGAATTATTAATCATATCGCGGACGACCCTCTACTTAGATGGACGCCATCCCGGGGAGAATTCGATGAAGGTGCGATTCGTTTTATGCCAGTTATAAAAATTTCACTCCCTTGCCTGCGAAGGCGGGGGCGCGACGGGGTATGTAACCCGGGCGGATCCCTTTTCAATAAATCACGCAGGATCGCCCGAAGAAAAGTACTGACGAAGCGATGAACAGGGCGCGGGCGCTCTTCGATTTGCATAAAAAAGTTACTATGCCATCCCCGGAAAATGTCCCCAGAGGGGAGAGTGGGACCTAAAAGTCTAGCGCATCGAGTGGGAGTACGTGCAAAAATTTGCTCTTAGAGCGCCCTTCGTTCTAAACGATTCCTAAGAAACCTTTGGATCGCTCGGATGTCGCCCTGTTCTCCGCCGAGGGAAGTTTCATCTGGCGACGTTTCGCCGGCGATCCTAGTGTCGTGAATATGCGAACTCTTGAACTTCCCAGGCTGTCCTCCTCGTCCCAGTGCGACTGAGATGCTGGTCGCGCACCAAGTCACCTTCCTGGGTTTCGAAACATTCGGCGAAGCTCGGTGGTAGTACGTGATACAGAAAGTTGAGATTCACGGCTAACTTCGATGCAGGGAGACTTTAATAACGCTGGTGGAGAGTACAGTAATGTAGCATTTTCGTTGAGCAAATTCGCAGTGTAGCAGAGTACTCCAAGCAGTTTAACTCTGCGAGGTGAGGTAGAATGGAAGTATGTATATGTTAATGGAGTATGTAATAGTAGGTTCTGAAAGGTTCACTTAATCCGAAAGGATCCTCTGATACATAGAATACATCTCGCCCTAAGAAACAGTTAAGTCGAGAACACATAGGAGAGACTCCGACGACTGCAATTGCGAACTAGCATCGTCACTATCGCGGAAATAGAGAGAGGCACTCGAGTGCACCTCGATTCGTGTGCAGGTAAGAGGGAGAGGGACAGGGAGAACAGCGAGGACGTAACAGTTCCGAGGATAATGCGAGCCACAGCAGGGAAATGGAAGCGATCCGGAATCGGATTATATTTATCGGTCGCAGCATCTTCCTTCGGCCTTATTTCGAGGCCGCTCGCAGCGCACTCTCGGTCCGATTGCAATCTGCAATCCCGATGCCGCGCAGCCCTCTCTCCAAATTGCCGTAACGATCGGCTAGTATTGCACGCTGAATGGCAGCATTATAAAACCAATTGGAAAAAGTCCGCCCTCGATATTCCGCTGCCGCCTGGCTGGCCGTGAAATTAATATCTCGCTCGTGGCCTCCTCCCCCGCACTCATCCCACTCCCAACCAATTTGGGATAGGGTGGTGAAGTAATTCGGGACATTTCATTAAGCGAAAGTATTGCGAGCGGTGTCTTTCACTTGTCCAGGAAATGGATCTGAAGATGTTAGTTGCAGCTTCCATTTGTCGGATGAATTCTAGAGGCCAAATGACGCTTTAATTGGCATTTGCATTTGGAGCGTTCATGTGCAGGGTTCTAGGTAGGAAGTGGTCTTCGAATTTCGGGGAGATCGGCGAGGCTGAGTACATCCTCGATCATCCTTCCAATTACGGCGATATCGAGGAATGCCGTTAGTTCGGTGACGCCAGCCACGGAGGCTGAATACATTCGCTTCTCCTACGAGTTGTAATCGAATAGAGGAGACGATCGTTCCTCTAACAGGAACACTGGCTCCTCGCTACTGTCCGACCGATTCGTGTTAACGATCTTACTCCACTTCCCCAAGAGATTGTCCCTTGGCTGAACTCTAACAAGGATTATTCCGACAACTCCCGTGCCCCTGCAGATAACGAATTCCGATCTACTTACAATACGAAATCACTTTACCTGTTAGTGGTGCGTAATCCGATTGGAGTACGCGCTCGGGTTGCTTCACTGACGATGCAAACCTTACACGGCAAAAGGAGGATGAATAGTGGCCGAAGAAAAGTGGTGGAAGATATTGTTAGTGTCGTCATCTCAAAGGTCTCATCGCCTCTCGTTATTCTTCTTTACTGGAATGATTCTCTATTTACAATAATCCTAATGCAAGAGATATTCTTTGGCTATTCCACTAATTTTTTTATACGCGTTATCGGGATTAGATTGTATTATATTTTTTAGTCAAATCTAATCTTAGCATTAATTGTATTTGATAATTGGCTAGGTATATGTATGAAGCGTACACGTTGAAAGAAAAGCCACCCGAAATTTCCGATGAAATTTTGCTCGGCAGCCTACATTCCACGCTCTGTAATGAATTACTTTTTCTGTTCAACGAACGGAAATATTCAATCGCGACTGCTGTCGTTTCCGATAACCGTTTTCGGCAATGGTCGCGAGCATTTTCGAGCGCGAGCCTGCGAAACAGGCAATTTCATAGTGGTTGGATGTACAGAGGAGCGTGCATGGAAATGTCAAAATGTCTAGCATCGTGTTCAGTCGCATATAAAGTTATCCCCGACTTGATTTCGCCCGACTGGTCGAGTGCACCCGTACGCCCGTCTGTGTGGTCTTCCTTCATTTCACTTGCCTCTGTCATCAGATCTGCCGCTTGTCAGCCACGAATCTCGAGAAATACAGAAGCGACCTATTATCATGCAACAATTAAAGCATATGAACCTCTAAGTTCTTATATTATATTTAAATATTTACTACATTTTCTAAGCATCTTGACTTTTGTAACTACAGAAATACAAAAGCATCCAAGCTTAATATGCTTGGAAAAATCTTCCATCAACTCGTCCATCCATTTTCTTTTTAACGCTAACTATACGCATACATATACCTATGTACACGAATTTCCTTTCTGGGCCCCGTTCCTCGGAGTTCCTTCAACAAGAGAGACACGCGGAATTCACTGGAGACATTCGCGGTGTGGATGGGATCTTGCCTGTGGTCTGAGTTGGAGATTCCTCGAGCCTTGGTGTTCTCTAGATGCTGAGAAACCACGGGAGCATGGCTCGAGCGATATCGTGAACTTCAGTAGCTTCAGGACAGGGTACAAGCTCGGGTAATAAGGTTCTTGTGGCTGATGCAAAGACGAGAATGGGGAATCCACGCTGGCTAGATATGCTAGTAAATCGATCTCCTGGAAGTTTTACATGTACTGCAATGGGCCAGATCTTCAGTACGAACCAGTCCCCAGCTACGATGTCACTGTTACTTCTGTTTGCCGGTCGTCTTACGCTTGTCGGGTTGGTGGAATTTTATCCTTTGATCTTAAATGCTAACACTGTTTATTGAAACAATCTATCCTGTTTGCACCTTATTTTCCTCCACTGGCTTATTATGGATTGAAGCAGACGAAGTGTAACAAAAGAACAAACAAGATCAGTTTCTTTGACTATAAAAAGCTGAATAGTTGACACGGATTACTATACTCATCCCCAAGCAGTCATTAAAGAAAGGGAACACTATACAAAAAAGCCCTTAACTGCGAAAGGATGAATATGAGCCGGAAGATAATAGATCTGGTCGTTCGGTGAAGTATGATTAGTGTGTGTTTCTTCCATATGACATTTCCACTATTCTCCGGTGCGATTTCCCCTGGTAAATCCAGCTGTTAAAGAACATCCCTTAGTGTAAGGGACGCCCTCCCGTTTAAAGGACACTTCCAGTCGAAAGAGCGGAATGGTCGTGAGAGATAGTTAGACGGTGGCGAGAGGGCGAGAGTGAGATGGACGGCCATCTTCATGAATAATGAATGCACCTCCACTATTCTTTCCCCCGCGCCAATAGATCCGCCGTTGAAAGGCTTTATCAGTATTGAACTTTCACGTCCCGCTGGATGACACCGCTGACATATTTCACTGATAAGCCGTAATAGTTCGTGCCGCTTTATGGCCATTATAGTTTTATCAGTCCACCGGAATCCCTGGGAATTTCCATTTTTCACTGATTCCGCTGCCGTTATGAACTATTACTTCGCACTTGTATGCAGGTTTCTATTGATTTTCAGCAATGAACGATGGTTTGTCAACAATGGGAAAGTAAAGATGTTGTTTATAAGAAAGATATACTGTCTCGCTAAATTCTTCCAAATTTAGCTAGGATATTGTTGTCTTGCAGTCTTGTTTTCGCCAATGTTGGGGTCATTTAAAAATGGACAACTGTACTCAAAGATAGTTGTACAACTAACAAAGGTATCGCGTTGCATTGTGGAGGGGGCAGTTCTGAAATGCGAGCTATGTCAAATTAGAACTTGTCAATACTTGCGGAACGATGTCGACGTTACGACAACTCTGTACATTTCCTTCAAAGGTGTCGTGAGTTTGTAAGTGGAATTGTCCCGATGTTTGCGTCACACTGACTGGCAAGCGGCCAAACTACTGGGCTCCTTCACCTGTCCCGACACGATGTTGTCTGGAAAAATTGCAATTTCTCCTCAGTCGTTAATTGAATTTAACTTTGATTGTGGTGTGCTGACGGGGTTGTATTCACGTCCCGACAGCATTCTTTGCCGTCGATCTTCCTGGTGTTTACTTGATTTGGCGGCGTAATCGCTTGTGTCAGCTTCAAGATGTTCGGCCCCGTTTGTTTGCCGTGGGCGTTGAGAGCCGATGGTTAATCGAATTTGGAGAAGAATCGTCCATGAAAAGTATTTGCGAAGCTCTCGTGAGTGCCCTCCCGTTCGAAATCCGTTAACTGTTTTGTTACGATTCGTTTTATACAATTATTTGTCAAGTCAATTAATGATAATATTATAGTTTTTAACAATTTTGAATTTGTTTAACAAGATTTGTTTTTTATTTGTTTCAGGTGAGGTTCTGCAGTCAGTCATTCCATAAAAAACAATCACGTGCCAAACTTATTTGTAAGTAACTACGACAAGGAAAGGGGTTTTCTAACAAGATTGACATTCTCTTATACATTTAAGTATCAAAATGAAATAAAATAATTCGAAAATTTACATCGTTAAAGGCAGGGAGAAAGATCAACCTACCGTTACACATAAAAGCAAATCCCGAAATAAATGACGCAACAAGCAGGAATAACGGCGAAGAGGGATTCTTGGGATGGAAAAATCAGGTTTCTCGATTCAAGATCCTCCTTGCCGACAAAAGCTCCGACTCAAATCCCTTTCGCCGCGTTAGAGCCATTGTTTCTTATCTCTCCGAAAAAATGTAAACACCCATTTAAATTGTAAAGTGCGTGTTTCTCCTTCTTTTTTTATTATTATGAATTACATTTGACGAAGGGGGTTGCGGAATTAGGTCTATTCTAGGACCTTTTGTGAACTCCAGTATTCACTGGATAATCTCCCATTCATGTCGAAAAAAATTAAGATGGATGGACCTACCCAGAAATGTAAAAAACAAGAATGTTCAGGATTTTTCCTTGAAAGGCTTATGAATTTATAGTTAGGGGCGTGCCTCCTTGGCATTCCTCAATATAAATAATTTATTAAACACAATGTGCATTAATGTCACTCTTGACATGACAGTAGTCCGTGCAGAGTACATTGGACGACGCTGGAACAGGTTGGCACGAGCGCACGTGCTGTGACGTTTACACTTTCATGGTGCGTTGGTAGCTTTATCTATCTCTTTATCAGAGCCCAATTTACGTGGACACGTGGAAGCGGGCGGGAATGACAGCACTCAATTTACTACTCACCAGATTAGCCGGCAAACCCCGAATACCGTGTTAATAGGTTGCCCTTGAGAAATACACGCGTCAATCACGCAAGGGAAAACCGCTGCTATCCACAAGAGTGCCGATGTAACTTATTCGTCGTCTCCATTGCTACAACAAATGTCGTTTGTCCCTCGAAGTTCATTCGGAAAGCCCACTAAGAAAACTCTCCGCTGGCGTATAAATCGTTTACAGCGGCCATCAAAGGGTCCAGATAAAATTTACATCCCCCGCTCGCCACTCGCAATCTCACTAAAGTGTCCGTAAAGCTGGCCGTAAACGGCGGAAGATTATTCAGCGGGAATTGATAGCGGCCACGCCGGAAATCATAGTCGGGGCCAAGGCACGCTGAGAAATACTTAAAACAGCTTCGTAAAGGCTTCGATAAAGTCGCGCCAACTATTCGCGGAATTAATAAGGGAGCGGCGAAGTGGCAGTGAAAATATCCGGCAGGCCAATAAAGCGCGCACCCGACTATTTCCATAGGCCGGCGCGTTTCGTCGTCGCCGATCCGTTTTAACGCGCCGATAAAAAAAAGATTCTTCCAGGAAGTCGAGGTATCCGCGATCGTTCCGGCGGTAGTTATCGCTAACGTCGTTTTTCCGCGAAAATCGCCAATAAAAGAAAAAGCAGAGAAGTGGGCACTACGAATTTTCGACCGATAGCAATAACTTCGCCCTCATAAAACTGGAAGAAGATCTTCGCCGTTCCAATCCTGGGAGAATTGAAAAGGCTTTCTGAAAAATCTACTCCCAGCTTTTCTCGAAGTTCAAGAATATTCGATACGAGTAGTGTTCCTTATCAATTGGTGAATATATCCACTGGAACCAACCAATTGTCTTTGCAATGTTTCTTTCAAACAAACTGTTCATCCTATAGTCCATCCTGCTTGCTTCGTGGATTTAAATATTTCTAATAATCAACATGGGAGCCGTGCATTAAAATTCAGTCCGATGCCTCAGTATTCATTTCAACAAGCCAACAAACCCTATAAATTACCCGCGACACCGCCTTCAATATTCATAGCGTCAAATGAAAAAATGACGCATGGATAGAGGACGGATATGAAGCAGAATGACAAAGTAGGCGTACGTGGTTGCATTTAATAAAGCGTGTCCGGTGGTATATCGAGAAGAGGAGCTCGTTAAAGACAGGGAAAAGGGGGATATAGTAGTGCATCGATCCCGTTTTTCCACTCGGTCACTCTCTGCTCCGGCTCCGTATGATTTCGAGATAGCCTCAACCTGCGCGGATGAAGCCGGATTTAATGAATCCAGCTCGGGAAAAAATGCCCACGGGCAAGTGGAATTAAGAGGGATGGACGTTGACGAGCACGAGTAGGCAATAAGAGGCTCGCATTATTTATCAGCGTGCGGCCGAACCGCTTTTCCGTCCCCGCCTCGTTCTCCCGATATTAATTGTCGTGTTTCATTTGGCATGACTGTAATTAACATCCATCGTGGGGCCTGTGCTGGAATTTTTTAATATCAACCGCCTTCGTTCTTTTCCTCGGTCGCTCGCCCGTTTAATACATGATCCCCTTCTTCCCCGTTTATCCCCCATTTGTGCTTAATAATGAAGGCCTCTGAGTGGCAGACAACTTAAACGTCGTATTAGGGGAAGATCACGTTTCGTAGGAATTCCAATTCACAGCTTCGTCCAGCTTCCTAGTTGGACTAAGAACATTACATTCTCGGCATATCGGCTTAAAATGATGTTGGTCGCGTTAGATTCATGGCATTTCTAAATATCGGCTGGGTTCGCAGACGTACGTAAACATATAGAAAAATGGGTACAGGGTGGAGTTTGGGGACTCAGTTGTGACACGGTATCTTTAAAGCAGTGCAAGCATTACTCGTCTTCGTGTGGCATTGTGTTCCCCGGGCGCCGCATGAATAGGAGGGCAAGCCTTTTGAATCTTTTGAATTCTCGCGTGCAACGGGATTTCGTGAATAACGGTAGATCCACCACCCTCACCGATTACGTATTAAGAGAAAGTAGGGCGCACGGAAATGCGACAGCTGATTCTCTTTCTCTTCGCGCGCGCGTATATGCACACCTACCTACACGTGCGCGGGCCACATGACTCTCTCCTTGTGCACTGAGCCCCGTGAAACAAAACTTATCGTGGAACTTGTAGTGTGAAAGGGAGGCTGATGCGCCATGTGTAATCAGCAAACATGCCAAAGCGCACACGGAGTTTTCGTGGACCTGTTTCGATTGTACAGGTAGTTTCCACGTTCCACGTTCGCCACTAATACATATACATTCCGTCAATTCATGTTCGAGCCTTTCCAGAAATGTATCTTTCTCTCTTGCCTTTTATTAGAAATACTAAGCGATACTTTTTTGATTCAGTGGATCAAAATATGTCTTTCGAATATGGGATTTATTTGCTTATTGAAAACCTGTACAAAACTTGGGGAATAACGAAGTTAAACATATTACTGCTTTATTTACATACATATATTACATTGAAAATAATATACATAATAGCTTTGGAAAACTCATTCCTCGAAAGCCAAACATCCAGTCTGGACGATGCATCTCAAAAGATCCTCCCGTGAACTGCAATACAAAAGCTTAGCAGCCACTTTGACGAAAGCTCGCCGTAATAAATAGGACATTTCTGGCGAAACTTGGACCGCAGAAGCATCGTGGTTGAAGGGATGGCCTACGTACCTCGGCATTAAATGAGAAAAGTAACTAGGGGGCTGCGTTCCGCCGGCTTTCCGACTTCCAATGCGCTCTAGCGCGATGCGACCTGACGCGGATCCAACGAAAATTCAATACATTAACTCCGAACGGACAGGTGTTAATCCCATAACCCGCCGACAATAAAACACGCTCTCTGTGGAAAAGGCTTTCTGACGCCGTGATATATAGGTCACTCGGCAATTTTATCGTGTCCTAAAGTGCCCCGCTGCAACTCTCCCACGCTTTTAAGGTGCCGAGAAATATCATCTTAAAAGGGTAGGCGCTCAATCCCATTGGTGACATAGCTCTTTACTTACCGGTCTTGTCACATTTTACTGCCGCGGAAATTATCATTCTTGATCAATACTGAAGCTCTTACTAAATGTCAGGATGGAACATTCGATTTTTATTCTTTATGCTTCAGCCACTCCAACCGCTCCTACCACGGCCAATGCAGTTTACCTGATTTCAATCACGAGGACTAAGATCCAAATTCATTTATATTTAATCATAATTATGATTAGAGATCGAAGAAATTGGTGGGGGAGGTTAACTCCCAGGCAAATGAATTTGTTCTAGCCATATGTGCTCAGTCAAGGAGCAATGATGTTGAGACTTGCTGGCCTCGTGCAATGATCTTGAGACCCGCCCCCTTCGTTAGACTCGTGTTAGTTTTCCTTCCAGTGGAACGCAAAGATGGGTGTAGGCGTAGCAGCGAGGCTCGCTGGTGCTTCGATCGAGCAGCACGTTAAAGCTATTCAGTCGTCGTAGGGCTTGCCAGTTGGCAGGGATCCAAGTGCATTCTACTAGCCCAGTTTAGCGAGGGAGCCCTGCGAATCACCGCGTATGACCTCAGCAGAAATTGAAAATATAGGAGAGCTGACAATAGCCGGCGCAACTATCCACTCGATGTGTACTACAATGGCCGCATCCGGCTAGGCCTCCGCTCGGCTTATCATTTTTGGCCATTTCGTTCCGTCTCGTCGCACGAGTTCTTCTTTCGATTTTCAAAGACCGTAACAGAAAACGATGGACATACAGTTGTACGTACAACCAACTAAAAGATTCCACTATTCTTTGCGGAGGAATCTAATTTCGATTTTTCGAAAAATAATTTGTACCATTAATAATGAGTATATTTAAAGAGATTTATTATCAAATAGTAAAGGGGTAATTACAACACGTTCACTCGCATCTGGAGACTGCCATTGGGCTTGATTCCTTTAGTTTACTTCGAGTGGATTCAAGGGAAGCCAAATAATTTCTGGAAATGGCAGAAGGGCCCAGAGTCATATTGCGCTGACTGTCAGTATTGACCTAGTGCTAGCGGCCAGGGGGCGAGAATTTACGGAAGGCAGAAAAGAAATCTATAATTCATGTGGCGTATAGTTGGCGTCGCAGCGCGTCCGGGCCAGATTAAAGTTTCAGCCGGCGGCGGCGGCGCGGCGGGCGCGCGTTATCAGAAGGCGAACGGAACAGCGTCGACCACAATGCGCGCATTACGATAAGCCGCTTCGACCTGGCGAAATTTCCCCGGCATCGATAAATGATATTTCGACGGGCGCGCGCCAACCGAAATCGTATTTCACTCGGAATTGACGGATTTTCGTGCGCAAGCTTCGGCCGAAAGTTACAATGGGGCGGACGGTTTGGAGTAGGAGTTACTAGTGATTTGCATTTAGCTCGGCCGGCGGTGTCCACCGCGTTTAACCAGTTTTGAAACATCACGCGTGGAACAATGCTCGGTATTTGGCCGGTGCAATAGTAGATATGCATGGCGAACTGGGGTATTTTCAATTACATTCCGTATTACTTCGCGGGGGGAGACGTAAACGCAAAACTTTCGCTGTATTAAAATTCCCAGACTAGAAAAGAGTAACTCGAACAAGCAGTGTGAAGGCAGCAGAAATTAGTTACCAGTTTTCCGAAAACTCAACGCGGGTTAAAGTTTTAACAGAACTTGAACTGCTTGAAAACATAAATAAAGAAGAAAGTTGAACATAAAGAAATATGAAGGAACCTAGCAGACGTAAAGCGAAAAGTTACTTTATGTACCTGGTAATGCGAGTTTCCCTTTCGAGATACGTGTCGCTTTACTCATTTGAAGATTTTCCTGCCTGTACAGAGAATGCTGCCAGACGCATTCTTCCTCCAGGCTTTCCCTTAAATTTCCAGCAGACTCGTTCCCGCGGACTGAAAGAAAGCCGCAAGAAAAGCTCGCTCCTCTGAAATGCAGCTCGCGGCGTTAAATCAAGTGCACACACGCACGTGGAGGCTGGGCTTTCGCTAGTGGAGCAGGGGATGCTGGGGAATGGTTGCTCTCCCGCTGCTCTCATTTACATATCAGTTACGCTGCAGTAAAATGTACCGCCTTAGAACGCCAGTTACACTCGGGCTCGAGTCCCGAGCTGGCACGAGATGCGAAATCTCGAGGTCTGTCCTCTCCAACCCTCTCACCCTTGACACCATTCCCACCGTCCCTCTCGGACGGGCGCACCTTTTTTTCAAGGGACCTTAGCCCGATAAAACTAGAGCGCAGGAAACACGGGAGCCGGAGAATCTCAATTGGTCCAGTAACTGGTACATCCTGCACATTTTCGTGCCAGAAAATATGTGTAAACCACTCTGATACAACTTTGTAGTTGGTATTTAGATTTGAACTTATTCTGCCACCACTTGCAAATTCCATGCAATATTCCAAAGTATAGCACAATATAAAACTATACTTTGCAAAGTAGATTTCGCATATTGAAGTCATTCCAGCAAATCTCCCATGCAAGAAAGATCATCCAAGTCTTCAAAAATCATTCGACACTATATGTCTACTGACGTCCTATTCTCCTTAACCTCGCTATATTTTCTTTAAACAATTAATTCAGCAATCCCGATTTTTCACAACACCGCGAACAGAAATCCACTCAGATTCCCGCAACAAGAAGTACGCGACTGGCGTTTAAGTAAAGTGTCGGGGAGTTCGTCGCTCGCTAAGAAGCTCGCTAGAAACGACCAGGGTGAAATATGTATATCGGTGGGTCAGCCGCTATTAAGTAGCTGCTTCCTATGTACCCGGCCTTGCTTAGGGGATGGTGTTAAGAGCAGCTGTGGGTGGTTGGTAGTTGCAGATGGTTACGGTGTGGTTAGCTGGATATCCGATAGCAGAGGCCGCTCGGCCGATAGTCTGCCCAGCAGAAACAAGAACACTTACGAGGAAAAGAACGAGAGAGGGTGTGTATGTGGAGCATTTCGAGGCGTGCCACGAAAGAACGCGGGGTTTCAGGATCGGAGTAACAGTGGAGTATGAGAACGATAAATCCAAGCCGCAGCCTCCGACGGTGTTTTGCGCATTCGCTTGGCTGGCGTCCATAAATTCCCGCGTTATCCTATATCTCGAAGTAGAATGTACCCTCCTCTCCTAGGGGCGGCAGCGACTTAAAGCAGCCCCCGTGACTCTTACCCTTCCACTCGATTGCTCCTACCAGACCATTGGTCTGGACCATTGAGTATCCTCTATGTGTGGCCTGCATTCACCTTGTTCGATTACTGCACGGTAAATCCACCGGGTTTAGTAATATTAAACTGTTCACTTTGATGATGGCGTATTATGTGTTGTTAGATCGGGGGTTTCAGGGGATTTTATTTGAATGATACTGGGAGAATGTAGATGTAGTATAGAGTTACGTGTTAAATATGGTTTTGCTTTTACCGAATTGGGTATTAATCAGCTTTTCAATTACGCTGCGCTTCAAGTCAAATAATCAAGATATTTTTAAGTACTGAAAACCGATGTCTCTCTGTCATCCGGATTTGTCTAATCCTGGATAGATCTGAAATGCTTAAGGGATTCGGTGAATAAGTACCTTCACAATTCAGAAAAGGTTATCCTTATTGCAACGGAGACATTTCGTGATTATCGTAGTGGTTTGTCCATTTTTATTCGTTTGTGATTTAGTTCTTGACGTACATTCCTATATGTATAAAGGTTCAACGATTCTGAGATAAATCAAGAAGGACATTCCTGTATCTCTTTCGCAAAATCGCCAGGGAATTCGACCGTTCGGGAAGATTGAAAAGCTTTTCGAATATTGTCGAGAACTTTCCGAAACTCTCGGAGTGCCGTGTCCTGGCACGCGTAGAGTCGATGTCGAGGCATATACTCACTACTCTGCTCGTGCTTGCGGAAACTTCAGATTTCCATCTGTTCATCGGACGACATGTCCGAAATACACGGGATTTCTCTAACTTCCTGGTAACTTGTGTCCTCGAATATTATTCCCGGACTTCCCAAACTTTCCCTCCATAAGTTCTTGAATGTGTCAGGGCATTTTTACGTGGGCAATGCTGCGCCCATTTTCGTGAATTTTTTCGAATGTGTATGTAAATCGAATTGATTAAACCTGTCAATTCTGAATTTATAAGATGAGTTTGAATACTACGGAATTGTATTCAAACTGAATTCTAAGAATAATTAATGCTACAATACATCGCCTTTAAAATGCAATTACGCTTGCCCACACATTTCACCCATCCACATCAGTCATAACGCGGAATATTCCAAGCAAAGATCAAACAAACAGGATTTCCCCACAGCCCCTTTGTATCCTAATATAATCCTGAAGGCTTTCTTGTACAGTGGCCAAAAAGCGGAGTGGTAGAAGAGAAATCAGATTTCCCATATCATATTGGGGAAACGAACCGAGAACCAAGAACCCTACGCGTAAGAAACGAGTTACCAGTGGAAATGGAGGGAACTGGGATCGTAGTCAACAGTACCGCCTCAGGACAAATGGGAATATCGAATAACGGAACGGGACTGAGAGATCGGGTTCGTTTGATGGGGGTAGCTCGCGTTAATTCCGCTAATCCAATTAAAGGTGAGCCCGACTCTCGCTCCCGGGAGTGGATGGGTTTCATTATTTTAAGAGTGTCCTGCTGGAGCGCCAGCGAGAGATCTCTCTCGGTGTGTCCGCACAGGACTTATCGAAGAGTGGCAGCTGGCTTTCGAGCTCGTTTATATCGGCGCCATTTTCCGGTCCGTTTAATCCCGGTAATGCGAAACAGTGCGCGGACAGTTTCGTGCCTGTCGCCGGGCACACTCGCCAACAGGAAGCTCGGTTGCGCCAATAATTTTATGCTCGAGTCCTCCTCCTTTCCGGGAGGACTAGAACGTTACTGTGCATCTCGCTTCTCCCTCCGACCCAACGCCGAAGTCGAAAGAAATTGCATTTGAAATTGTAATGTCGCTCGGTTCCCCCTTTTTAGATTCTCCCAGTGTCTCCTCTACCAGGATTGACCCCCGCTCGCCATTTGTCGTTCTCGCTTACTGCGGAATTCTCACGTTTTCCCGCTTCGTTTCACGCAACCTCACTTCCACAGCTGATGGCCTACTCCGTCGGAACCGAAAGGATTCCCGCCTGCGTGAATCCTTCACAGGCCATAGACTCTCCTCGGGCATTCGAGTGCTTTAACGAAGGAGTAGTGTACACGAAGCAGACGGCCGCTGGAATTGCTGGGAATGAAAGCGATTGTGCGGAAACAGAAACTCTAATAGGATTCGTTAGAAATTCTTTTCTGTGGACTATCGAACTCTCCCGTATATGTAGTTACCGAATGTTCGTTGTTCTTGATTAAAGACGCACTATATTATAGATGTCTAATCTCCACCGAAAGTAATTTATTCTTTATTCGTAGGGTTTCCGTAATGGCGTTGGTTGTTTGCCGTTATTTTTAGTGATATACTCACCAGGTTTCCCCAGGTACCTTTAACTCGCAGCTTCTTATACTACGCGTATCCAGCAGGATCTAACGCCGAAGGGATCACGGTGGCCGACAAATAAAGAAATAAATGCCAGGATTTAGCGCCCGCGCCCTGGTCGGGGGAGTAAGTTTTCCGTGGCTTTGAGAGCCACGTTGACTTTTTGCTGGGAGGAAAGTCAGTCCCGGTGCTCTCCGGTTTCCTGTGTTCCTCGTTCTCCCTCGGTCTCGGGAAAGGCACGGTGGTCGGCACGGCACGGCTTGTCGTGTGGTCGTTAGTTAATCGGGCTCGCCTAATCCGCACGGTGATCGAGATCTCCCGATCAGACGCTGCTGCTTCTGCTCTCCTGGATTAACTCGGCGCAGGATTAATCGATCTTTGCCACGCGATGCTCCGCCTCGACGTCGAGACGTCTTACCAGAGGAACAAGACGCAGTGAGGTCCTGTCTCGAGAAGAGATATCACTCTGTTCACGCACGCCTCACGGCAACTTGGTTTCGAGATTATCCCTGCATTATTTGATTTTTACATACATTCTATCTGTAATTAAACTACCACGGTCGAAACTGATTGGTATGATTTATGAAAACTCTTCCGACTGTCTATTTGGTAAATGTAATAACAAAATTATCAACATTGGGAATGCAATTGAAGAAAGGATTATCGATAGCGCAAAACTATCCTGAATGAATCTGGAAGTCTATAATCGTAAGTCATCTCTCGGTCCTGTATAAACCGTCTTCACGTCTGCGGACGCAGCAGAGACGGTGCAATCCATTTTGACCTGGATCGCAGAGTGCTTATTGACGTGGGAGCCATTATTTTCAATCAACGCTCCGGTGGCGTCGAGAATCGTATGGGGCTATTGCCGGGCTCGTTGGTGTGCGGTAGTACTTCACGGGTCATCGCCGAGAGTTGATCCTCGAGGATACGCGTGCGAAT
The DNA here is from genome assembly GCA_963675795.1 of Crossocerus cetratus. Lineage (NCBI taxonomy): Eukaryota > Metazoa > Arthropoda > Insecta > Hymenoptera > Crabronidae > Crossocerus > Crossocerus cetratus. Next base: position 13,569,705 of record OY776666.1, on the reverse strand, counting down.
CCTCCCGCAGGATTTGCGGTCGTTTGACAAAGAGGCCGAGATCTCTCCTCGATAATTGACACTCCTGTCGATTCGCTGAAGCACGTGTACACGAAACATTCGGTCTGACAGTCCGTGGATATACACTCTGCCACTCGTTTGGTGCGGCAATGCTGCGAGGGAAAAACCGAGAGGAACGGAGATTGTCACTCCATTGGCAAACTCGGGTAATTTCACACCGCCGGTAAATCCATTTTCGGCGCGCGATCATTGTTAAGAGGAGAGCTCTGCACTCTCGAGCGAATGCGAGCCGATCCACTCGAACCGTCGGCTCGATTGATTTCCCGGAAATGTGTCGAAGAACTCATACCTCGATGGGTTTTTTCTCCACGCATATCCGCCGGTGCACCTGTCGAGAAGACAATTAATGTCAGCAGCGCTGGTACACCCCGTTCGGATTAGTATTTTTCAATCGGCGGTTCTCTATTATTTCATGCTTTTTTCACTTTTTCACTGGGGAACGTGTGATCTCGTAACGCCCTGTTCTCCGGTGTACGTCGATTATTTTTTGATCCATGAAATCTCTCCTCATTTTTCATTCCTCGCATCTAGTTTGCCGGGTTCCCACAGATCTGAGTTTATCACTTCAGATAGGAGTTGAGTTTGTTTTTCGTACTTGAATTTCAATTTGTTTGAATATCACGCTTGGGAGTATTCAGAATTGTATTATAGTATTAAACTCACAACAATATTCCAGTTCCCTGGAGAGCAGTGATTCACAAGGAGCTCGTTAAAGTTTAAAATTGCTTTGCTTAATCAGCGTTCCGGCGAGCGGTGGTACTCGTAACTGAATTAACGGTATTTTCGCCTTTTTATTAATGCCAGTACGAGTTTAATTGAGAACGTTACGAAGCGATTATCGAACTTTTCCGGGCCGCAATGCGTGGAGAGCTTGGCAAGCAGTAAAAGCTGCTGGGCCCATGGCGTGACCGGATTAATCAGCATAATAGTTGAACACAAATCATAGCCGACGCACGCGGGGCACACACCGCTTGTTTTCCTCGGCGAACGAATAGTGTTATGGCAGAATGACTATGCTCCACACCACGCCTATTTGGAGTTCGGTCCCGTGTCGTTGCCGGCTGGCCTACGAAGTAAGACGTGGCAAATGCCATTACGAAATTTACGGCGCGGTGACGTGCCCGAAATAATACCGCTCTACCTTTCTCTCTCCTTCTCTCTCTCCCTTGGTCCACCGACAGAGAGAGAATATATTATTCCCGTCACACGACAACGCGCCAGAATGCTCCCGTTGTTCGGCCAGCTGCGAAATTCCCGAATTATTGGGAAACAGAAATTCTCGGGATTTCTTTTTCGACGGAAAGAGCGGGGTGATTCGTGCTTCCTACTTTAATTGGCTTCGCGCTATCGATTAATTAATTGAGTCAATGCGATAGAGGCCTCGCGCGTAATTTGTAACATTCTTTAAATTTAATTGGACTCGATTTTTGAAACACGTACAAAATAAATTCAAACCAAAAGAAATAGAAATAAAGTTCGTTATTCTGTGCTCCATACACGTTTCCATCTTTAGTCAGTCTTTCCAATTTCATTAGGCATTGGAGTAATGCGGTAAGAAATACGTTTTAAGATTCACACTATACTTCCAGTGAGTAATCGAATACCAGTGGTATTCAGCGAGAGAGATCGTCAGTACTTCATTAACGGGAGCACTTTTTCTAGGTCGAAACAGCGCCCGCGCTCGAAAGTGGAAACGGAGGGCCCTGTGGCCCGAAATTCACCTCGGATGATTGGTTATCCGGTTTTAACGAGGAGCACTCTGTCTCTGGCGAACTTTTTCCGCGATTCGCTCCCCATTAATATTCATCCTCTTAATCCAGTTCCAAAAAGAGAGGAAGAGAGATTGAGAGAGTGGGCGAGAAGGAGCGGAACAGTTCCTTTCTAACTTCTGATTCCAGTATCCACAGTTAGCCCAGCAATCCACAGTTAACTCTAGGTTCGAGAATCCGCTCTGGCGCGCACATTAGTTCCTCTCATTCGCATTCATCGTCAGGAGCTTCATTCTTCTTCGTTCCCCCACCGTACGCTAACAACTCCTCTAAAAATCATGCTGAGGAAAAAAGGGCTGGCTCTCGTGTGGGAAAATGCTGGTATATTCGTGGCATTAACGCGTTTCCGTACTAGTTTTCCAGTACGCTGGTGGTGGCGGTGGTGGCCTCAAAAGTTCAACCTCTCCCGCCACGGCCGGCAAATACAGCATGCTTTTAACGGGGATGCTAGGATTTCGCGGTGAAAGCTGATTCCGATATTCCCAGAAGTTTATCTTTCAATTAAATAAAATGATGTGCGGCCTAGGCATACAGGCAGATTATGCTTGAGTCTCCTGGCATTAATCAGAATATGGATATTATACAAAAGTGTGTATTTCGAAAACGGGTTCTATTCGTGTCAACATTCAATTAGAGAGAAAGTGCGTAATTGTAATATACGTTTATTTATCCCACGTACTATGGATTCAACTCTTTATCTTTAATCTTCCGAACCATTTTATTTTGAATCAACTAAAATGTATGACAAAACGGACATCAAACGCAATAGCATTTCCTACCGTACGAAATAAAAATGCAGTCGGTGAATCTGAATGATTGGGGAAGGATCGAGACCGTCGAAGTTCAACAGCCAAGAGGGTGGGTGTTGACGTCCGCCTGAAATCAGAGTCCCCCGAGTGCCCGCGTAATTCGAAACTAAATTACCGCAATGCGGTGAAGAGGCTGAGGACGAGGTGTGCCGTTCCTTTGTCTGCCTTTACGATTCAAACGTGCGCCACATAATTCTCCGAGTGCGCCATGGAACCCCGTCGCGGTATCTGTAATTAGCCTCGTATAACTGCACACCCCCGTGGGCCTTGCTCCCATTTCCGCTGCAGGCCGTCCTCCGTACATTTCTAGAGGCACACAATTCCGTTCACGCATTTTTAGCGCATCTTCCCCGTTTTAGTCTCTTTCTGCGCACGAGAGTCCCATTGCTCGTTGAAACAGTGTCCTCAAGTTTCCGGGATACTTGGTGAATACTCGAGTAGTTTTCGCCGTGTACTCAAAGAAAATGGAGCATAGACTCTTTTCCTGGCTCTACACTATCTTTCCCGAAGCATCAACTGTACAAAATATGTATATGTGGAGCTCTCCGGGGATATCGCCTTTCTCAATTAAACCTCTTTTCAGTCACATCGAGATGCATTCACCTTTACATTTGTCCCACTGGCCCTTCGCTAACACATCCGAGTTCAAGCATCCCGAGAGCTTCGACTATTTGAATTACATTTAAACAGAGAGAACTTAAGTGAAATGAGCAGGTGTAGTCAATGCAAGGTCGATTGGAGTATGAGTCAATAACAGGCCAGTCGGTGAGCCTGCGGTTGTTGGCGAATTGCACTATTGCAAGAAGATCTTTTAATACATGCATTTTTCTGTCTTTATTATACTTCTAAAGATACCTTGGTGGTTCTTGGTTTTCCATTGCATGGTCCAGCTAAGTTTACGTATTTCGAAACCCAGCAGTCGCATGGCAAAAGCCTCTATTCCAATTGATTGAACGGATCGATTAAAATATCGGAGTCCTAGGGAGACCCAGTTCCAGCACGCCGAATCCGGCGGCCGAGAGTTAAACTCTCCGACAAAGACATCCCAGCGGATGAGTTACATTCGGCCCCCCTTCGTTCCTGCCACAGGAATTCTGGTGGCTCTTGGGTATATCCGGTGGAATATCAATGGAATCCTCCTTTCCCTACTTTTAACCTTCGACCGAATCACTTTTGCATTTATATTGGTTCGCATCAGCCTTGTACCCTTTTGCGCATCGAACCCTTTCTCCTGCCGGTGCTGTGTGTGTTTTCAATGTTTCCATCTCGACCTCTCCTTCGTTGCGGTTGCGAAACACGCTGCTTCCGCTCGCCTTTGATTCCCGGCGGAGAAACGAAAACCGTGGCGCCCCTGCTACACACACGGAATTCCGATGACAAAGAATTCCACACTTTTTTGGTGCTCCTTCCACCACGTCCCCTTTTACCTCCTTCGCCGCTGCGTCCTTAAGCCCTTCGTGCTTTACGAGGCGCCGTTCGCATGGGGGTGGAATGGGAAATCTTTATGGAGGCGGGATAAAGCCTAGTTCTTAGCTTAAGTCACGGGACTGACTTGCAAGCGTCGAATGGTGCTGAATTACAGTGCTATTTTATGGTGCAATACCTGCAGTCCTCTATGGCGAGATATTGTTCCTTAGGCACTCTGTACTGAACCAAGATATTAACCTATTTAATCCCGTGAAATCGCGTATACTCTAGAGTATTGGAATTGGCAGAATTCAGGAAGCATAAAAATGAGTGTTCCTTGGCCCACTCTGGCCGGTAAAGAATAAAAATGATATTTGGGAGTCTGTATCGTTGCTTGTGCCACATTTTTTGAATTGCAAATACCGTATCCCTTCATAAGCGAGGATTCCGAAAACCTGTTTCCCCGAGGATAGTGGACAGCAGGCGCCCGGATTGGCTGGGGATATCTATTTTCTGGAGGGCTAAGTGGATTTGCTGTGCGAGCCGCTCACTGGCGAGCACGGCCGAGACAAAGTTACGCCGCTCTGACCGTAATACAGTTGTGCGGGAGTTTGTTTCGCGGCCACGCGGAATTTACGGGTGTAGTCGCCATTGAGATAACCCCCGGTACGTGCTTATCCTTTTGGGAAGCTCACCTGCTCGCCCGCCGACTGGATACAGCCAATCTGTTTAATTCATCTGCACGCGCACAAAGCGATGACTTTCCGGTTTCTAATTGACTCGTTGGGGAGGGGGGAGGGGGGGGGGGGCATATTTCCGTTTCCTCTGTGTTAAGCTTCATCCAATTCACATTTGGCCTCCGAGAATTGTGATTGCCTTTCCGATCTATCTATTCGTCATATGATTTCTTTCTAATCCAAGTTTCATCGATCTCCATAGAAAAATTGTCGGTTACGCATTTCCTCTTTTATATTCCGTTTTCGATTTCGCTTCGTTGTACTCGCGGGGATTTCAATGGAACTTTTCAATTTGGCATGGTTCAATATCCGTTCAATACGTAATTGGACGAAAATTTCGACTGGGGGCTGGAGCGGCGCGATCCCACTCTAAAAATGTGCATATAAATAAACCCCGTAGCTTCCCAGTTGCGTCGGGCACTTTCTACCAAAGCCCTTTGAGCCGGTAATTCCAATTCTTCGCGAGATGACAACACACGCAGCGGCGATCTGAAAAACCTCTCTTGACAAACGCGGCCTAATTGACCCTGATTCGCCGTTAATCCGAGGGCGGGGGTAATTATCGAGCGGTAATAAATTGGCCGTATCTGGCGTGCAGACTTTGTGATTTTGTCGGCCCTGGGCGACAGAGCGGGCAGAGGGGAAAAGGGGCTGCCTCGAATCAAGGCTCCGATCTCTGTGTGCAGCATAGCTGGGCCAAATAATTTCCATGATTTCCCAATGGCTTCGTAACAAGGCGCGTGCACGCGCATATCGGGTTACAATAATTTACAGTGCCGCCCGCCAACTGCACACACCGAATAATTCCCGGATTCTGCCTCTTTCTCTATCTCATCTCTCGCATTCGCGTGCAAACGCGCCAGCCTTAATCGAGATGCGAAACGAGCTTTTGCATTAAGCTGAAATTTATCACTCTCTCTCTCTCTTTCTCTCTCTCTCCGTCTCTTGCCTTCTATTACTTTTTCGGTGTGGCTATTAATTGGACCGCGCGCGTCGTCTCCGGGTATCGCAAGATTCATTAATCGCTTAACAATAACCCGAAAGGAATTTAATAATCCCTACTAGCCGTCCGCCCCAGCACGGAGCCGGTAATATCACTGGGAAACCTGTCGGAATTATCGGGGACCGCTTGCGGAACTCCGCGCAGAAATTTGACCCGCCTGTAACATAATTTTTCACGTTAACTATATGTATAGTATGAAAGCGGAAATTAGTATACTTCAGGATTCAGTGTACCTTGGCGGATACTTGGCTTGCATGAGTAACTAACTTAAAAATGCAATAAAAATCTAACAAAAATTCCCGGGTAATTTTCATCTTTTTTCCTGTGCTTTTTTGACGGGAAGTGAAAATTCTTGCGCTTTTATTCGCCCTTATTGATCATGCGCTCGTATGATGAACAGAAATGCCTTAACTAAATGTCAGCGGAATTGGTGGCAAAAATATCCCACGGGAGCGGGTTACACAAAGCGAGGAACGAAGAGAGAGAGAGAGAGAGAGATACATACGCGAAGCTACGAAGGGGAATACAGATGTCCCAGATTAAAATTTCCCTTCGCAGCGTTCGCAGTCCCGCTCGAGATGGCTTGTAGTCGCGTCGTAATACCTAAATGGCGGGGACATAGAGTTCTCGCTCCGTTTTAAAGATAAGTAAAGCTATTCCGTGCCTAGAATTTACATCTTGATTGCAATATAAAGGCATCATTAATCTAATTTAAATGTCGAGACAAAACTCCAACACTGCTGTAATTTAAAGTAAAAAACGTACACGTACTTTCGTATACTAGACATTCTCTCGCACTGCTTTTTAAGCAGAGTCCTGAGAAGATTTCTATGACACTAATGCGCGTATGAAATAGTCAATTGACAATAATGCCTAAAGCCATCGGTGCATCAATGAAAAAGGAACGTTTTCCTCGCCATTAATAATTAGTTCGTCTAATCCGCAGGGTTGAACTTTTGAGTTTCGACGCGGGGCAATCAAGGAGCGCAACATCAATTACAGTTCTGCAGCCATATATCGTTAGGCAGGGAGTGTGATCGATTCATCATGAGCGCAAAAGCTGCGTCTCATTCACGTGCTTATTTCGGGCCGGGCTTCGGCCCATTACTCTCACTGCTTTCAATCGTACAGCCAACAGTGGGAGCGGAAGAGAGAGAGAGAGAGAGAGGGTGGAGGGGGAAGAGACAGAGATGTCGAGTGTAGCCAGAGTGGCTCTCGAAATTAATCACCGCTCTACGAAAGCTCGTTCATTTTTGAAATTTCACTGTACACTCTCTGAGCCTCCCTCCCTCGCTTGCATCCCCTTGGGTTACCCCCAGATATCGTGTGCCGATTTCCTGGCCGGATGACAAATTACCACGGCGAAATTACCGCCGCGGTGGTAACGAGGAGGTGCCAGTTTTTTCGAGCCTGCTTCCTCGTTCGACGTTGATAACCCAAACTTCGATGGGGCCACTGACGATGATGCTGAGGCATGTGCGCTGCTTTTTTAGGGCGCGTGAAAATATTTCATCGCTTGCTTACTGAGGCTTCTGCGGTGGAATGGTGAGTGACAAAGTTAAAAGGGATGAGTGAAGGGCATGGGAGGGTGGGTTGATACATATAATGCATGGTTCAAACCATGGAAAGATTAATCAACCGATTACATTAGGAGTTGTCACACAAGCATAAGCTGTCGACTTTTTTATTTTTATTTTAATTGTACGTTATTTTGCAAGAGCTTTTAGACATCTTCGAAATTGTAGGAAGTGGCAGCCTAAATATGTTGAAATTCGCATCTAGTGGAAACCAGACGCTCCCAAAATCGAGAATATCCAATTATTCAAAGCACACGCAGATGATTTTCGCTTCGTGTTCGCGATTACGGAACAAGCGGAGCCTAAGCGAAATGCGCGATACTTCCGGTGTGTGTGGCCGGAAGCTGGCGTCACTCATTACGCATCGGCGGTAGGGTTCGGGCTGCCGGCAACATCATGCGAGGCCTCGCAGTAATGCTCCAGTCATCCCGTCTCACGTCTGATAAATCACGGAAGCCAACATGGCAGCAGTGGGAGCATGTGGCTAAGAGGGAAACACGAGAGGGGAGGTGCGAAATCGTATGGATTCGGAGGATATTAAATCATCGGTTTGTGTCGAGAGGATATTAATCCTGTCCATCATCTTCGTCGCAAAGAATTGACGTAGCTTATCCTTCCTTCTGCCTTCAATCTTCCACCAACAATAATTAAAATTGTTTACCACATAGTACACGGCAGATTTTCATAGGATCCATTTGGCACAAAACTCTCCTTCTCCAATTATTTATTAGCGAATATGCGTAACTTAAATGTATCTTAATTTCACATCATGGATTTAAAGACACGAGTCATTACATTTTCGTCAGAGGCGTCTGCAATATAATTCAATATTTCATTCGAATTAATGAAGACGGGAATGAAATTACAATGGAAAGGGGGAAGTCCGGTGTTGTCGCCGAGCATTCCAATAAATCCTCTAACAATAAGGGTGAACCGCAGGCCGGTTCGGAAGCAGCCTGGTAGAAGCACGCATTCGTGAAATTCGCCGAGGTGTATCGTTTTGCATGGAGAGCTCGCTCTAACCTTCGAGCGTTTTAGAGAAGGGTGTTGGCTCTATGGCGCGCGTATAAACGTGTGGTTGCACTAGCTGCAGAAGGGCTATACTTAATCTATCTGGCAGCCAATGGACCATGAAAATCAGGCCACTGCCCAATCGGTGGAGCAGCAGGTCTGCGGGATCGGAATTCTTTCTGCCTCATTTATCCATGAAGTCAGGAGAACTGCCTCTCCGCTGTTTTTGTTCTTTCCACCTGCAACCTTCACTCGGTAACAAAGACCATAGGACTTCATATTCTTTCTTTCACATTCTTCATTATTTGTGGTAGTCTGCAGGGCTCCAGATAGAAGCCAACCAGAGTATACATCTAAAACTTCTGTTTTTAATTAACTTACGTATTGCAAGACCGAAAATCAAGTAATATTTAGTTAATCATGCAAAGTACAAGTAAGGACTCGAAATATGGATTTCGTGGTGAAAAATTCGATAAGCATTCCATCCTCGAGAACCAGATGAACTCTCCCGTAAAATCATCTGCCACAACCGTAGTCTCTACGTCCTTTCAGCCTACATACATACATATATCCGCAAGTATGCTTGTCCCTCTCCCTGCCGATTTGTTATGCTGTCCCCCTCTTCTTGGATGTGACAGAGCTCTCTCGATTCGATATCGATTTCATTTTTCGCTTTTCCGCTAAACTGAACGTCGTCGCGCTTGAAATATCGCCGGGTTCCACTCGGCCCCTTTCGGTGAAATATGGACGTGGCATCGGCACTGTAAATCGCCCAGGAAATAGCGCAAACTGGAAGAAGGTCGGGTGTGCTGTCGTGCCTCCGATATTCTGTCCCAATCAGATTGTAACGCCGATACTCACGCTTCTCGTGCTTTAATGAGGAAGGAACTTTAGAAAGATTCTTGCCATTTAATGAGGATTTTAACTGCTCCTTTTATCGTCCTAGCAGGTTTGATTCCCCATTTTCACAATATCCATTTGCTAGCTGCAACTAAGGGGTGATTTACTTATAAAAGGCCCATTAGTGCCGTACGTTCACTGTACATACGGCAGTCCTGTGAGACGAGGATGATGCGCGTGTGTTGTTGCCAAGATATATGCCCCGCTGGCGAATTGTACGTCGTGTTAATTTCGAGGAAATTGCTCTGAGAGCTCCCATCAAGCCATTAAATGACGCTCTTCTACAGGAACGAGGCTGGTGCGTGCACTGGTCCTACGGTTCTCGTGATCGGACTTTTAATAGTGTTCTGTTAGCTATAGCGTTGTACCTGTTCGACCTAGAGAGCTAGATCACCGTTATTATGACGGTATTAAGTTCATGATCTGGGGCAAGGATCATTGCGGTATTCTGAGTGCTATTCCAGATTCTCGCGATTGAATTATTATACGGTATAGGTTTATACGTGATTTGCATTTACAGCCACATATTTCTTATGGCATAGCTTTTGCCAAGGAAACTGTGGTTTTACTTTGAACTTATAGTATTGTTATTATTTACTGTTGGAGAAAATGATCATGAATTTTATTGGCGCGAATATATAGTACGCCGTGATTTTCGAATTTCACTTAACGAACGGAAAACAGGTTTCTCGGAAGCCCACCGTAAATGGCTGCGCACTGATTCCGTCGTGTGCAAAAACCTAGCTAATCCACGGCCCAGTCGTCTGACTCGAAACGAAATTCGGGGTTTCACCCGCCGAGAAGTCGGAAAACGCGGCTAAATCGTGTCGCTCGGTGCGGTAGGAAGCCCTCGAATCCCAGAACCAGCACGTGGAAACGGAGCACTAGGTTCAACAGGATTACACCGCGCGATGTAAAACTGTCTAGTGAAAGTTTAGGAAATGCTATTTTCTCCAGCAGTTTCGTTCCGGCGGAAACTGGATTTATAGGAAATTTCATTTGGACCGCAGGCGCGCAGAATTTCGACGCAGCTTCGACGTTTCAATGGCAAAGGCCTCCGGTGTTCGTAGTTATTCGATCGTATAGAATTCCAATCAATTGTTCAATACTCGCTGCTGTAGAAACATTGGAGTCTCGCATTGTTCTCCTGCGTCCATTCACTGGATTGAACTAAAAGGAAAACAGATTCATACAGTTTCTTTTTTTATCTCAATTAATCCTCATGGACTGACTTTGTTTTTTATTCATCAGGAGATTCGGTACAGCCTCGACGCCAAGCAACTTAAAAGCTACATTACATTTACATTTTTGTTTTCATCTACGCGTTAATACCACTACCCTTTTGTTAGCATAGCTTTTTCTGAGTATACCCACTAATGTCTGACAACCCAATCATTCCGAACGCCTTCAACGATCCTCCCTGCCAAAGTATTCCGGCCCCAATCCCGAACCCGGCACCTTGATCCCCCATTGCTACTCTCACTAGGGCGGAAAAATATGAGGATAAGATCAGTCAGTGAGTATTCGGACAATCAATACTAAGTAACTGGTAAGCCAGCCTCTCTGGTCCAGTCAAGACTCGTTAACTACCGTCCGTTAAAGGATTCGAGGCGCCGGACACTAAGGATCTAGAACATACTTCCTAGGGTCTATAGAGCGTGTGTCCGTAGACGTGGATCGACTAATGGCCGCACATCGGCGATATTGGCTCTTCTATCGCGAATGGGCTGCTGCCAGCGGCATGGCGGCCTCGAAATAATTCAAAGATACAAATTGCTCGCGAAACCGGCGGGAGAGAGGGCTCGATTTCCTAGTAGTAAACTCTACAGCCGGAGCTGCCCTTGTTTCTCTGTCACTCGTACCAGAGCGAACAGTCTGTTCCTGGTAGCCTTCAAGCTCAGTCACTCTCGTGCGCTCTTCCCTTCTATCGCTTCAACTCTCCCTCCCTTCCTCTAGTTCTGGCTTTGTCGATCTGTTTCTCCAACTACTATCTCGCTGCTTCCTCTATCAGACTGGCTATGTGGCCTCTCTTGAGATCGATTGCCCTGGCGGAGGCTTTCTGCCGGAGCAGATGTATCGTGAATATATTTCGCCGCCACGGCCTTGTTATACATTTATTGGGACGCTTGATGTACTGCCGCTGGAATGGCGAGGGAAACGGCAGGCTTCCGTTTTGCCCGTTTAGGCTTATTAGATAGTAAGGGCTATACATATGCATATGTATTTTGGGAACTGGTTAACTAGTTAATGTTTTAAATTTACTGGGTCTTGGTTATAAATATTATGTACATTTCATCAAAATAACGGCAATACAAATGAACTAGTTTACCGTGTCGCGCATGCAAATGGGTGCAGGGTAAAGTGGCGGTGTTTGTTTATCATGAGGCATTGCAAACTGATTCTTATCAATCGTGATTAGCGCACCTATAAATTATAAAAGCGATGTGTCGAGCAACGTTGCAGTGAAACCGAGCGGAACAACAATTAACGGTCATCAAATCGTAAAACGGCGTTCTCGCATCGTCCAGGCAGAACGGATATTTATGCGATGAAACAACGTGTCCACGTGGGTTCTACCGTGCCAATGTGTACCGATTATCATTTGTGTCGCAGCTATCAGTCCAGTCATAGAAATTTATGTGATACGTCCCACTGACATCGCAAACTGTCACGTATACTTTTGCACACCATAAAACTCGTGCGAATGAAAAGTGGACGCAGGATTGTATGTATAGCACGAAACGATTTCATTAAGGTCCAAATGAACGTGTCAGTAGCGTATTAACAGGTTGCGATCGTCCGTAATTGCGAACTGTAAAAGTAGTGTGCAGCCATAATATAAATACTACACATACATGTATGTATACATATATATATACTACTACTTGGCGCGAGACTCTACATATATCGAGTCTCCTAATACTGACTTGAGTACTATGCATTTTCGTGCGCGAGTGAAAACTCGTGGGAATTTACAGTGTTTTCTACATTAGAAACTGTCTGTTAAGCAAGCATCACTAACGTACATACGTAACACGCGTAAAACAGTGCACATACTTGCGGTGTGTAACAACTCTTGTTACACAATGGAGATACGAACACAAATATACATACTCCAGTCTGCTTTCGCGTCCGCAACCTCCACGATATTGACTTGTTTAATAGAGCGATTGTCATGTTTAATTAAGTAATCTCAGCTTTGGGTTGTCCACGATGCGAAAATCGTGATTTTTTGCAGTGATAACATTATTCATCATTAAAGAAAGGTGCGAATGTACTCCGGTCACGCAAATATTCTCATCGAAACGCTGATTCCACACTCAAAATGTTACAAACACGCAACTAAAGTATAAATACATATAAATGGTACTCGATTCGCGCGTTCCAGCTCGAAAAACACGTTTCAAAGCCGGCCCATGCCATCGGGACGAGAATTACTCGTTTTTCGTATCATCGAGACAACATTTATTCGCTTGCCATGAAAAGTATTCCTCGTCGCATCGGAACGCGTTAGGGATTGCGGAAACGTTAAAAATACAAATGAAATTACTAGAAAAGCGGGGAAAAGTGTAAGCAAACCTCTGGTCGGTTCGGATATTGTAATTGAAGTATGCCGCGTACCGCGAATTCAATTTCACTGGCTGCCGCCCATCGTCAGTCGAATTAATATTGACTCGCCATTCGGAAGTTTGCTCTTTCGAATTCCTCGAAATCGAGTGTACCTGCATTATACGGGCACCCGGCCCATCCATTGCACCAAATTCAGAAATCACGAATGTGGGTTAGCAAAGTGTGTCAGTTGGTTCGCGGAAAAACCGCTAGTGAAATTTTTACCTTTCCCTCACTAATATTCAATAACGAAATGCAAACGATTGAAATTTAATGATAGAGCTTTATTCTTTCTTACAATCCTATTTATTGTCTAGCACTTATATTTAGGACAACTTACATTGAACGAGTTTTCTTCTCGTCTGTTACGAATGATTTCAAAAATCCATTCCCACAAACAAAAAATGGGAATAGAACTGGTCAACCTATAGAAGTAGAGCTAGAAGTAGCAGCGGAATAGAAGCGGAGCGTTATCATTTTCCATTTAGAGTTTTTCCCATGGGCCCTGAATTCGTGCTGCGGCGGTGCGATTTAGCTAAAATAAAGCAATCTCCATGCGCCATCATACTGCCGACAGAGAGTGAGAGAGTGAGAGAGGATGGTGGGCTTTTACCAGTAGAAGCGAGAGTCGAAAACAATTTTCGACGATTCCGCCAGTGGGTCAGGCGTTAGCGCGTTGTTCAACGAAAAATTTCTCGCGATTGCATTCTCTGGGGAAAATCGGATCCCAGCGAAAGGGCGAGCTCCGCGATTCTATTCGATTCTCGTCAATAATACAAATGGTCTTCATTATTGACCAATATTATTGCCTCCTCTCTACAGCCGGGAATGTTATACATACTCTTAATATGCCCATTAAGGGCTGGGGAAAGTACCTTGGAATATCTTTCTTTCTTAACTTAAGGACTGACATGATTTCTCCGACTAAAATCATTTCTCTCTTCCCTTGAAGAGTGAGCCTGGATTACATCATCGTGCTATTGAAGCCTGGAGACTAATTAGCACACTGCATCTGTTAATAAGACTACCACATCACGTAATAATAGTTTCACAGCGTCACAAATATCATGAATCCGCCTCCAACTATTTTAAAGGTATTTCAATGAGACGTCAACGGAATAGTACAGGAATGAGATATAGAATACGTTTACAAAGCCAAAGTTTACACTGCGAAGAAAGCGCCAGCTTCTAATTAGATCTCACCTGCCGAGCAGTTGCATAGAGAAAATCGTTGTGAACATGATTAAACGGGAGTGGGCTTCAGTTTCCCTGTAATGCGTGCAAGTCTCCGTTTGCCCTGCTATTCCTTTCTTTTCGCAACTTCAAAGAAGAAGAAGACACATCGACGTCCGAGTAGGTCTTCCTACGGGAGAGATTAGAGCGTAGTCAGCACGTAAGAGCATTAGCCGGGGGGCTTCCTTCTATGTATTCAACGAACTTGCTTACGTCTCGCCGTACCTCGGAAAAAATACCGATGCTTATGGCAAGCTGTCTCGCGCAGTCCTTCTCGTTTTCACGATTAATTCTTCCGTCACCTCGTGCTAAATAAGACTCCTACAATATGTACAGCACAAAATATTCTCTCTTGTATCACGAGACTGCCAACTTGTAAAAAAGTAATATAAAAAGGTATCGTAATAATGATAATAAAACATTCTAACAGGAGGCAGACAGCAAATACTCAACTGCTTAATTACTAAATTTAAAGCTAACATTCTAATACTTCTCGATGTCTAAATCTGGTATCGGTGCATCCAACAGAAACCAGGTCAACGTATCAAAAGACGCTCGTGGCCGTGGCGTGTCTATCTCAACAACACTTCCGGCAAGCGTCTCGCAAGGGGAGTGTGTGTGCCAAAAAGCAAGCGCTCCAGTGCCATCGATATTCCCCGATTTTTCGAAGGTTGCGGCACAAAGTTGAGAAAAGGGAGGCCGATGAAGAGGCGAGACGAGGAGGGGCTAACATGTGGATCGTCGAAACGAATCCGCTGGAGTCAGCAAGCATCGTTAAAAGGAAACTTACGAGCTTTCGAGAGGCCCACTCATCGGCGACCGTGGCCCCTACGTAATACATATTCGCTTGTGCTGGAGAGGGAGAGAGAGACAGAGAGAGAAGTTCGAAACTGGTGGGAGAGAGCGAGACAAAGAGAGCTTGCTCGATCGATGTTTGCGTGGAACTAAGATTAATGGCAGACGAGTTTGACGCGCGAGGTTTTTGATAGAAGGCCGAAGTCGGGTTAGCTGCTGGCCCTGTAGCCGCTCGACCCTCCGTCCTCTTCCTCTCTTTAGTTGCCGAGGTGCGCCGTCGCCCAGCCTCTTCCGACAGTTCCGGCGAACCGCAAAGCTCCATCCTTCAGGAAGGATGATTTGCACATCCGTCCTGCGACGGATCACCTCACGTCACGAAGTCGTTTCCTCCTGATCCATGACCTATTACTCGGGATCTCTTGCGGTCCACGCGCGACTTTAAAGTCTCGTTTCCTCAAGGTCGTAATGCTCTTCAATCAAAATTAATTAGAGAATCCAATATTAGACTTGAATGGAATTGGTAATTTTGGTTGCGGAGGTTTCTTGCCAAGAAGACAAAAATGAATGGTTGATTAACAATAGGAATTTTTAACAATTGCCGTGCTGACAATTTCAATCAATGATATATTCATTTATTCAAGGTTTACTAATTCGCATCAATTTATTGATTAATATGAATGATAACATTTTCCAGTGACATCATTTTTAAGGGTTTGCAAGGGCGAAATCCTCACACGGCCGACACGAAAATTAGCAGTAATTCATATCGTGACGGGCAGCCGCTGGTCGTCTTCTCATCTTTATTCAAGCCGCTCCTCGTCGACGATTGCACTGGCAATTGGCGAGAATCAATGTCGACACATTTTCATTTTTGGGTTGAACCGCTCCGTGAACGTTGCAAGGTTGTACGCTCTTCCAAAATCCTAGCGAGAGAAGGAAGACCTCACTATTTCGCTATGAAGTCAGCTCATTATTAAACGGTAGCTTGAGTAATTAATTACCGTTTCCGCGGGCTTTTCGTGGTTTCCGGGCAAATAGATGATCTCTTCCCACTCGTTCAGGTATTAGTACAGAATGCTGCTAGGTTCTTGATGTACCAGCAGTTTATTATCATTAACCTTCGTAATTCTGTCAAGTACACAGAAGTGTATTACAGTTGTTTTTACTAATTATTAAAGGGTTTTCACTTGGAAGGTTAATTATACTATTGGACTCTTTTCAGAACTAGTTCAGTAGGTTCTTACGAAAACCTGATTAAGTAATAAGAAATCAAGCAAGCAATGCAAATTCAATTAAATATGATTCAATGCAATTCCAAAGTTTCTGAATTTAACTAAAGTAATTTGAAGGTGTATTATTCTGCCTGACCAATTATCTAATTCAGAAATTAATGACTATGGCACGATCAATTAACGCTCGCATATGTATGACCTTTTTCCCATTTCGGGGTAAAGAGATATGCTCGGCTGCATAATTGGGCGTTAGATAGATGTTACCGGGCAACCCGCTCATCCACTGTTCACGGACCTTGCTGGCAGACATCCGCCATCGAATCCCTGTTTATTAATTAGGCCATTACGCGCAGCATCGTGACTAATGGCGTATAAATATATACGCTCCAAGTAATTCATCAAGGACCGCAGAAGAAAAGTCAGAATCTGTGTTCCGCCCTCCCTTTGTGTACACCTCACTCCTCTCGTAGCTGCTCACGGTGGTCGTATCTATTCAATGCCGACCGTTAATTAAGCGTAGCGTTAATTAACGATGCAGGCCGTCCTCCGCGAGCCCCGGGGGTTACGCTGAATTATCGGGAAAATATGCACTATCCTGTTATTTGGTCTAGATATACTGCCACGAAATACCTGCGATAGATTTCGGCCGCTCTCCACCTCCCCTTCTATCTCTCGGGGATGCGATGATAGAAGTCGTCGACTGCAATTGTTCTCCTATGCTAATTTCGATAATGAATGATGTCCAAGTACGATTGGAAATACAGGGGTGAATCACTTGCCTTTTAATCATCCTCTTAACACTCGAGTTACAATTATTTACATTATTGGTACAATCTGCGATATTATGAATAAATTTTAATGCCTGGAGAAGACCCGGTAAAGACTCCTTTACATTAAAATTACTCAACACTGTGTAATTATTACATTTTCCACGACTTATAACCATCATTAGCGACTCTCAAAGCCAAGTGAATCATCTGGTATCTGGTACATCCATAACGACGCATAAATGTTTCTAGTGTTATAGTAAGAAAGAGAATTGCTGTTAACAGCGTAAAGGCGAACAAATAGAAGTTTTAGTAACAAAATATCATAGAATGTGGAGCACGCGTTAATAGATAAATCAAACAAATATCACAGAGACCCAAAGAGTTGGAAATACTAAATCGCATTAAAAGAAACATGGAAAATATAATTTTTCTCCTAGAAAATTGTGCGCAGTTTCTCGGACCGTCAGAAGTGTGGTAGTAACACGTTCATGTATCGCTTCCACTGGGAGCAGAGAGAAAGAAAGACAGGTCCTGGTACCTGCATAGTATACCACCAGCCACTCCGGGCCAATTCCCGCGGGAATAAAATTGCAAGCATCAAAGGAATTCTGCTCCCCGTCTAACCGGACATATTCGCTATTCTCTCTCGTAGCGTGCGCCTCCGTAAATGACGCTTTAGCACATTTTTTCCACCGGAGAGCTCGCTGCTGGCCGTTTTTCCTTCCATTAGTCGTCGGCCGCCGTGTATCACTGGCGCTCAGCTTTAATTTCCCATGTCCAATATTGTCTCTTCCGGCAATTCGACTACAGGCCGTTTTCAAAGTGAAAGCTGCGCGCGGCGGAGAGATCGAATTTTAATCCGCTATTAATTGATTTAGAGCACCGGCGCAGCCAGGGCTCTGAAGCCTTTGCCCAGCAGGGGTATTCGTTCTTGTGTTCATTAGATCAACTGTATTTGCGAGATTGATTTTTAGTAGCCTGCGGAGCCTATTAAAAGTCACTATAAATGGCCTGCTGATATTCCAGTAATTACACTTGCCCCGAAAAGTGCAGATGATGTCATACACAAACGTATTTTATTTCTATACAATATTACGCAAATTTACTTCTACACATACTATTTCGTATATCTTTTGATTTACTCTAAGTGACTTATTCGTCCCGTTCCAAATTTGATTCTTCGTTCCGATAATAAATAGGTACCACGTGACGATATTAAGACAGTGACAGCGTTCAATCAGTATGCTATCAGAAGCAATCACTGACCTACTTCCTGCGTGAAGCTTAATTCCATCGCGCGCTTTTATTATCGCGCTCGCAGGACACTATCATCGGCACGCAATCTGATCGGGGCAAGAATATGCGATGGCGTTTGGATAAGTCGTTCCATAGAAGTCGGCTCCCATGCTCGTCGGCTTCTCTTTTTTTTATTGAATTCCGTCCCTTGGCGTGCCCCGTTTCATTGAATTCCCTTTGCGCCGATCGGAGCGCCGTTTAATCCGATGAGTCTTAGACGCTCAGTCTCCCCCGTATTGGACGCGCGCGTCCCCTTTTTTATACACGGCGATCTTTATTCATCGTATGTAAATACACTGATTTCATATTCATAGCTCGACTTACCCACCCTCTCCCCGGAGTGCGGTCGCAGTACTGTCTTCGTACAATTTTTATCGGCCATCTTGATCGGCCGTGGGATAAGGGGAGACGCAGTCATTTCGCTCGGAACCTCGGGGGGCATGCGAAACTCTTAGGAAGCTCGTTGAATGGGAGGTGTAATGTAGGCCCGTTACCGTAAACCCTCGATTATTAGATGACATCTATTTTCTTAATAAGGCGAAAGCAACCGACCGCCCGATTCTTTGCACTGAATAACACTTTTTATTCGGTGTAAAAAAGACAGAAAAAATCAAGACCAATGGGGACAGTATTAGAGAAAACTAAAATCACAGGGGTGCACATAAGTAGTAAAATACGAGAGTAAAATTTTTGCGACTTGAAATCAAAGTAATGCAAAGTCAAATCAATCCCTAATTCAATCAGTACCTCATAAAATAGTAATGGAATCCGTAATGAAACACGTACATGCTCGCTAACGGCCTTATCATGTTTTTAAGTGTTACGCCTTTTATTAAAAATTAAAGTAAGCCCAGGATTTTCGGATCCCCCTATACTATGGCATAAATAGAAAGCCCCGCTGGCATCCCTCACACGGTCGCCTTATCAGTTATCTAGTACTGAACCTGTCGAGATCTCCTTGAACGTTTTGGTGCTTCCCTGTTAGATAGGTGTTTCCCCAACGCAGGAAGAGCTGTGTCAAAGAACACGCGAGAGCATGCTCACGCACACTCGGACGGAAAACAGAACGGCGCCTGCTAATAGGAACACGGTGGAAGCGTGACGTACGATCAAGAGGGTTAGCACCCCCCTTTAAAAGTTCGGCAATTACTCGGCCGCCCGGCCGACGCTACCGGCGAGAAAGTCAAGCAGGGGGGCCTCGGAATAACAGTACTGATTGTGGCAAAGCAAAATAGGACGATGGCACGCGAACGCGAGCGTGAAATATAGGTTACTTCCGGTCAAATAGACTATCAAACTACCACCGCTAGCGAGTATACAGAAAATGAGATAACACTCCAATATTCTTTATAATCTTTTACTCCAATTTATTTAAATTACTCCTTTTGATGCTTGTTCTATAGGACCTAGTAAATCGATAATGAATTTAAACGTTGTTCTTAACAACCTCAACAAAACATGAAGTCCTTGAATCATCGAATTACTGTCGGATCCTTGAATTTTACAAATGGGGTCTGTTAAATTATTTCTAATTCATTAAATATAAATTATTCTCCAAAAAGTAATTAAATTTTTAAATAATATCGAGGGGCTGCAATATCAGAATTTAAAAAAACTACCGAGCAGTGCCGGCATGCCTGGAAGGAAGTGGGGATAAACGAGGAGCATGTCCGGGTGCTCGAGTGAGCGGAAGGCAGAGGAAGGTGGGTGTTACGGTGGCCGGATATTACGGTAGATAAAAATCAAATTAAACTCATATGCGCGCCGGCAAACCTGATGACCCCGAAACTGTGGATTCCGGGGACAACAGTCACAGTGTCGCAACTCGCCCGCTAGGAAGATCGCCATTTGCATGGCAGTCCTGCGGGAGGGACCGCGAAGGATATTGCAATTTCGTTTTCTTCCCCCACCGCTCCGAACTTGCGAGGGTCTTACTCGCTGAGTTTCCACCATTTCGCGATGACTCCTCGTTAGCATTCAGCCCCGGCCTCGTTTCTCCCCAGTACATCGATTCCAGTCGGAAATATGAACGCACGCTCCTGCAATCCAGCAGGCAGATGCGATCGTGTTACCGGGGAATTGCGAGTGTTGCAGACTTCCATTCGGCAGAATGCAGTCTATGATTACCACGATGATCACAGAGCGTAGGATTGCTGGGGAAGGTTGCTTGCGCGCAAGTAAGCCGCTCTTATTTTCTCAGCCATGATTTACCCTCTGTGCTGGGAGTGCCAACTGGTTTAGCCCTCGCATGCAGTGCTCTGTGGGTATACTAGTAGACTTCTACGTCAAGCGTGGTGGGAGAACACGTTTTTTCCATTTTCATTTCGCATGTCTCCCTTGAGAATTGTTCATCACTGAACGTTCCTGTATTTTTTAGTTGGAAGTGTTGAACTTTATTGCTGGCAATTTGAGTCTTCAACTCTTGTAAAGATATATGTATAGTATACTGAATATCAGATATCTTGTCGCACAATATTTCTCTTTCCGACAGTGTTGGCTAATAGTTTTCTAAATTGCTGGAAAAGTATTGTCCCGAATCTCGCACTACTAATCCATCATTCACAAGATCACGTTTGGCAGAGCGCTGGTTCAACTCCGGCCATCAGATGTACTCTGCCGAGAAGCATTTGGCGAGCTTTATGACCGGGGGAGACCTATTACGTATACCGATTTTACGGCGGCACGACATTTTTATTGGCTTTTTTCTCACCGCGGCAATTTTATGCCGGCGAGCTACGCAGCCTTTCCACTTATTTTCGGCTCGTCTCGCGCCTCCCCTCTCAGTATAATAGTTGTATTTCACGATGTTAATGTTGGAGGTACAAGCGCATATCATAAAGTTTATGACACAATGTTGATAAATGGGATACCAAGCTGCGCTGGCCAAGATTGTTCTTTAGAAAATTGGACTAATAAATAGTCTAGATTTCCCGCAGACGCTTTAAGTCATAATTCTTGTGCAGATAAAATGTGGATCGTAAAGTTTGCTATACCTGAAATGTAATCCACAGTCATTTAGTAAACTCTAATGATGAATACTAAAGCGGATATGTTCTCAATAATAAGTATAACATGTATAAAATAATGAGCACCAGCGACGAAAACGTCTGACAATTTATATTTGTTTGTTTCAGGTGAGATGCCACAGGCCACACTCTGATTTTGCAAGACATAAAGTTTAGTAAGTGCACAATAATACGGACAGAGACGATGAGTTTCACATGTATGGCATCGTGAGTTGTATATATACAATTTTTCTTTCTATAAATATTTGGGAGACGTTCTTTAATCTCGTGCTGCGGAAAATTGGGGACAAGAAATATTTCTTTGGCTCAATCGCCACAGAGAAGAGCAAAATAGGGAACGCCGGATCTTGATTTTAGTGCAGTATTAGCATTCCTCTGAACTGAAATAAGGGTTCCCTCTTCCACGGTATCATCGCCCGTCTGCAAGCCCTTTAGATATCCTTGAAAGGGCGAAGGCAATTTCACTCGGCAAATGAGTTCAAAGAATTCTATCTTTTCCGGCGTCGGCCGATGTATACCAGTGTGAAAGTATTAGGGGTGCGGGAAAGAAAGCCGAGGGTGGAAGCTTTTAAAAGAAAGGTGAGGTAAACCCGGCGGATTTCGTGTGAGCTGTGGAAAAGAGTGCTTTATGGTAGGCCGCGGTATAATACCACTGTTAACCTTCCGACTCTCGGGATTGGTGGAGGCCTCGAATGCAGATTAAGTAGCCTACAAACGAAATCTTGACCCGCTTTCTAAATCCGACACGGATCTCACGTAATACTATTTGATATAAATTTAAATTTAAGAAGAATTCAGTAAGTAGATAGTCCAAACGGATCCTAAATTAATAGTCAAATATTGCTTTCGATCCAGTTATGGATTTCGAAGAAAATTCGGTATTTGAACCTCACGTCATGTGGGAGATATATCGTTATTATTAATTATAATTTTATGTGTAAGTGCTCTGTTCTCCTGAATATTGTACTAAATTACGGTTGAAAATTTGTAAATAGCGAAAAACGCAGAGTGAGGATGCAATAAAGTTTCTGTAATTAACAATAGTGCCGTGGCAACTTTGCCAGAAATGGTGGAGTGTTCAAATGAACAGCCATAACCGGCAGTTTATCTTTGGCTCAGGAATCGCTCTTCCGTCGGCAGTAATCGCCAAATTTATGAGTATACTCGAAACTTTTTTCATTGCTCACCCTTTATGGCTTCTTCTTGGTCCATGCTCGTGATGTAATTAGTGGCCCCGACGGGAAATAGGTGGCAGTGCGCTCTCTTGGCGTTCCTGCTACTTCGGCTTCATTACATTTCGGTAAGAGCTTTGAGTAATGGTCAATCCGAAACGCAGAGAAGTCGAGTGTATTTTTCACTGAACGCTCCCCCGTCGACGGTAACTCCAAAATTATTGGCCAACTCTGCAATTCTAAGCTCGAGCCATTACCAGCGAAAAGTATTGCTTTAAGTGGAGAATTGCAGCTGGCCGGATTTATTTATGACTCCACTGCTTCTGATACTTTAAATTGAGACTCGTGTCATTAGACGGACGATTAACGGCGATTTTAATGAAGGTACACCGAGTTCTGCTGTTGGCACTCAAAGTTTCAATATCGTTTCTGCATTTTCATATTTAATATTCTTTTACAGTGCCTGTTTTTATAAAGTTTGATTGATGTGTTACAACATTTTATACAACACATTATTATTTCATAACCATTGTATTGGAAGCGAAAGAATGCACTTCTCTGAATTAGTGTCATTACTAGACAGCGCTTCATTTCGAATCAGCAGTACTTTCATTAAGATCGATATCAGCAAGGGACCATTTAAATGTCCCCGGTACGTTTGATCGCCGGGAATTACGGGGAACGAGCGGCCAGTGAAATGAAAGAGCGCTGTGGCAATCCCGTTCAGTCAACTTCCGATTCTAGGCTCATTATTTGACGCTGTGCGATGGCGGTGTAGGGATATTCCCAGGGGTGCCTTTCTTTCGCACCCTGATTCACGCTGTCGCCATCCATGACACGAAAGAGCGCACGCGCGCGTGCTTCCCGATGCATCGTAATTTTCCGCCGTTGCACGCTGAATGCACGCACTTCCACCGAGTGGTAGTACTCCGAGGAGTCCCGCGAGTGAGTTAAATGCAAATTCTACTTTGAAGTGACGCGCTGCCCCGTTCTCAACTCGATTCGCCAGATTGCCGTACTTGTCCACTATCAAAATTCAAGCCAGCCGAGTCACCTCTCGTCTGTAAATACTCTGTCCACACACATATTTCCGTGCAACTGAATGCCCAACACTAACATATGCATACGAGTTTCAAAACGTTCATACTTCATACTTCCCTTCCTCCGTCTTTTTGGCATTTTGAAACGGAAATTAAATTTCTCGTCTAAATATTGTTTCACCTAATTCAGGTATTAAGTGACGCAATAAAAATCGATGAAAGTTATTCTATTTAAAATAAAGATTAAACTCATCGTTTATCTTGTCAGGAATTTAAGATGAGACTGAGAATGTGGATGGGAGAAAAGTTATATAACGATTTCGTGGAACATCCAATAAGGAAAAGTGAATTCCGGGTACGCGAAAAACGATGCCAGTAATATTCCATCCGTCACACGCGAACTTCCGCTAACTCGGCGTGACCGGAAACTTCCGGCGAGATCCGCAAATTCGCCGTAGATAAAGGTGGGGGCTGAAGGTCGGGTGAGTGAGGTCGGGGCAAAGGGGATGCGGGGAGTCTGAAAGCGTCGCCGAAATGGGTGAATCGACGTTGGTCACGGAAAGATAGAGAAAGAACCCCTGCGACCAGATATGGCTATCGCCTCGAAAAATAAACTTTCCAAAAGCTTCCGCGAGACGCGTTCGATCCCGACAAACCACCGACCCTTTTTCCCGTGTATGCTCTTGGCTTTTACTTCAACACGGATCGACCGAAACTTCGTGAGTACCGACAGTTTGCTGCCAGGGATATCTCGACTTATGTATACACAGTGACATAAAAGGCTGCTCCTACAGGACGGTTCCAAATTGATGTCAACCACAAACTAAACATACAAGCTCCAAACTATGCTATACTTACTTTCATACACGAACACAGGCAAGAAACCGTATTTGTGTTTAAAACCACCCTGTACATATCATTCACAATAAAATACAAAAACATCCACGTGCTTTTAGTGTCGTGCGAATATACGTATAGGTTTGCATAAAATATTCGGTAGAATGCGTATCTTTTAATGGTAAAGCGTGCATTTCCCGGAGCCTTTCATGCTGCCGAGCCGGCGGCATTAAAGCGCCACAGCTGTATTTCAATTCGGAACAGCTCAGATCGTAGTGAACATACACAGTGCATTCAATAAAAGCCGTTTCATAATATTCCAACCACTCGTTCGCGGCGTCTGTTGCGTAATAAGCGAGGAATAAGCGAAATATAAGAAAGCGAGGAATGCCATTTGCGTTCGAGTAAGCCAGCCATAAATTTTTCGGCCGCCTCAAAGCCGACTACGCTTTTCCCGCTATAACTGGGCCAAATCGGAACTTTTGTTCCACGCGGCCATTTCGCGGCGAGCTCTCTCCGCGAACAAAGGCGCGCTGCTTCACACCGGAAGTAAGAAAGGAATGGTCGGAAAAGCGGGGCGAACTTTCGACAACGGCGCCGTGAAGGAGAAGGGAATTCCACGCGGATCTACCCTGACCGCAGTCCAAAAATCGAGCGCACTCTTTCTAGGGCCGAGCCAATATTTATTTCCCGCATTGCTCGACGCTGCACTACGTCTCCAGCGGCGTGTCAGATGCCGTTTTTCTGGATGGAGGTTTTGCGCAACCATGAGGAAATGCTTTCGCCAATTTACCACAGAAAATGTTAAAAGTCTTTGCACTTACTATTTTTGGTCCATTTGTAGAATTATGCTATTAATTATTATAAATCAGAATAGTTCTAGTGAACATTACTTGAAAAATTAACCACACCGCCCTCTATCATACAGTTTATCATACAATTTTTTCGAAAGGTACGACTACACTTGAGTACCAATCGCATGACAGGTTTGGTGGATCGCTCGAAGAGGAAAGATTGCTTGGGGTTTGCAGCTTTCAAGTAAAAGCGGAGGAGCCTTGATGAGCATATCAGTAAGCCCCCGTCGTCTAATCGAGGCTCCTATTTCTCAGAGGCATTACCGCCTTTTGAGATCGTTTACACCGTTAATTCTAATAACGTGAGAGAGATCCATCGCCCGAGCGAAATCGGGGGCAAGTAGGAGCTCGCACGAGAGGCGGCCCCGGCTAGCTGAGCAGAGCAGAGCCTGGCTAGTGAATCCCGGGAGTGGCGCGAGCGAACGGGAAAGCCGGAAGAAAGTGGAGGCTTTTGGCACATATCCAAATGTCGCCGGCTCTCTCGCTCGAGGAAATTCCGGTCCCGGGAATTACGATGAAATTTATCCATCGCGCGCGCCCGCCAGCCGAGAACCACCGAGAAAAATTGCCGCCGCGCGCACTCGACAAGTTATTAATACCGGAACGCGTCGAAATCTCGTAGATGCGCTCGCCACTTTTTGTTAAGCTGAAAAGACAGCAGGCATCGACAGATATTTTCAAATGCGCCTTTCAAACCCAAGCAATATTACCAGAAAATAAGCGAACGAAGTTGAAGGAGTAATTGTTAATTATTAATTAGATCATCCCATCCGTGACCTCAATAAATACAAGATTTCATATTGGTGTAATTGCACGATGGAGCTAATTAGGATATTTCTCAATCTACACTGGTTATGAAAAATACAACATCTGGTGGGAGATTTTGAGTCCTGATGGAGAAATATTCCCCAGACAGCTAGTAAGATGGATTTCCCAATCAAGCTTAGAGGCGGCAGCAGGTTATTAATTTGGATTACGCATACGCAAGCGTGTTTCGCGAGCCCTCTCGAGGTGCCCTCCACTTCCACCAGTTAAGCACACAATCCTCCACCGACCTAGACCTTAATCTGTCTTAAAGAGAACGTGCCTTGCTGAACAACTGCACGAACTGACCTATACACTCTGTCTCTCTGTGAACAAATCTATCTGAATTCCTGAGACTCTTAAACACTAAAACCTTTACTCCACAATTTAGTCTAGAAACTCAGATCAGATTAGAATGGCGCAGGCCACTTTGACGGTATCGGTAAATAATGGTAACAAAAGTACCATCTCGATCTCCCTTCGATAGTAGACGCTCCCCATAGTCCGCAAGCTTTAAGAATTAATTGCTTTCTTAGCACGGTAATCCCCCGAATCCAATTTCACGGATGCTGGGAGAAGAAAGACGATCGTGACATGTGCCTACGGAAGAATTCAAGTAAGATCTTCATCCAGCATCCACTATATGTATGTAGCCCAATGATCTCGGTGGAAAGTCGAAGATGGAGGGAAAAATAAGAGCTGGGCGCTATCAGCCGACACTACAAAGCGGGGGATCTTTTTAAGTAGTGCAAATTTAATGGTGCCAATTGAATTAGTGCAACCTCACGGGAGCCTGCACCACCTTCCCCTGCCGCCCAATTCCCCCTCACGCTCTTCTGTTCTATCGCTCTTGCGAATTAATTTCTCGGATAATAATCGGATAAACTTGCGCCCAGCCGGATTTCCCCGGAACTTCCGCATAGATATAGCGGTGCATCCTGCGGCCTGAACTTGCGCCTGCCGTGCTGAATGAAAAGGCCCCCACGTTCTGCCGACTTCAACCTAGACGCCCGCTCCTGAGAACTTGTCTAATCCGCCGATCTAATTTCACCGTTCGCCCACCCCCTTTTAGCCTTAGTGATAGCGAGCAAACTTGATTCTAACTTGGGCTCGACAGGTTACTCGATTCTTGATCTGGTTAGCGCTGTAGAACCGTTCCTGGATGCTGTTTTCGTCTGGGGATGGCGGAAATTGATTTTGAATAATTACTCCTTATTGTGTACGCCTACCTTTTGTTTGGGTCTAAGGCGGCTAACTTAAAGCGGGGTCTGTATGAAGCTTTAATCGGAAAATTTGGAGATGGTTTGCAAGTTCTATGCCAGAAATGGCTCCTAAAAGCTCTGGAGCGCAAAAGCTTACCTTTCCTGTTGATCCTCTTCAATCTAGAATATCTACCAAATTATAATTTTAATTTCTACTTGAATTTGTCAATAGCTTTCCGATAGAGAATAGTGGTTGGCCAATGAACTCTCTGCCCTTCCAGCGAACAAATTTAATATCCCAATTCTTCCTCGGTTACTTCAGAACCTATTTACCGGAAACATTAGAAATGAGATGGGCAAACTTTCGCGGCGTCCGTCGCGCAACTCTGTTCTCAGATTTATTCCCGAAATTAATTCGTAATTCAGGAGTGCCAGCTGTTCTAGATTTAAATCACGAATTCGCGAATGCGGCCGGCGAACGCTCTCGACGAACTTCCCCGCGGCGGCGACGGCGACGGCGCCAAGTTGACCAAAAGGTTAGTAGAGTGCTTGGCGATTTTACCAGTAGGAAACTGCAGTTTCGCTTTATCGCTTGGCTCTAACTCCCTCGTTATGACGTCCCATTCATCTTTGGCCGAGCCTCACTTTCTAGCGGAACTCTTACAAATCATCCATTAACCCTGCCAACTTTCGCAATGGACTTCGGAAGTGCTATTCCCGCTTACAATAACTCAAACGTTACTCGAATTCTATTGTGCGAAAAGCACTCGCTCTTTAGGCTGCTTTTCGAACGTTGTTGAAGCTACTTCGTTTTTCAACACAATCGATATCTTTAGTCAGTCATAAAAGCACCATTTCATATAAGTGTGACTATACATTTCTGCATTATTCTTCTCCAATTTATGGGCGATCAAATTTTTAATTTAAGATTTCAGAGCGCGCTCGTCGAACCAATCCGGTGCAGGGAGTCGTGAGTCACAAAAACAAGGGACAACCAATCATTTAATTAAACGATAACGAGCCACAGTATAGCGGCGAGTTGCACGAGCATATTTACGAGAGGGCGAGATTTACGGTGTATCCAGTGCGCGCGTATATCTTGCCAGTCCTCTCTTTCTGCATAAGGTACAAGCGGCTGCGCATAGATCATGTGTTATCGGCGCACACGTCGCACCTGTAAATTACACATTTGCGCGAGAACACCACGTAAAATCGTGGACGCCGTGTCACGCACGCGGCGGGCGAATGCTACGTAGGGAGAAATTTCGTTCAGTAATGATTTTATTCACTGATCCGCCTTATCTAGTAACAATTGAAATTGGTATAGGGATTGTACAATATTTGTTCAGTGTTTTATTACTAATAAGTTTTACATGTGTCATGAAACAAAAGCTCGATGCATAAAGAAGCAAATCTATGAAATATTTAGTTGTTTTTTTCAAAAATAGTGTAGCGTCTAAAAAATGACTGACAATAAAAAATTGTGCGGGTTCAAAAAACAATCCAAAGAAATTATACAGGCCAATTTCACGTACTGCGCGAGAAACGCACCCCTCAAAAAGGAATACGGTCACCAGTTTTATGCAAGGGCGAATTCTCTCTCTCGAGATTTATCCGAGCCGTAGGAATTATATTCAGCATATCCTGCATCGTATAATGTCAACCAAAAGTGCATTTCCGGACTAGCGAGAACGCCCGCGAGAGTTACGCGAGTGATTTTATTCGTGGTGTCATCGAAATCGCGGCGAGGCGCCCGGGCAGGTGTGGGCGCGCGATGTTTATAACGCTGTTATAAACCGGGGCAGTAACGAATTACCGTAATGCCGCCGAAATACCATTTGCGAGAAAAGCGTAAATTTCGACCGCCATGCGCCGGACGAATTCGCGACGCGTTACATCGCGCCAGATTTATGGTAACGTGCTGTAATGGCCTGTGTAATTCCATATGCCCCAAGTGCGGAATACGCTCGCGCCGAAATCATCAATCAACCCTGCATATTTTCCATACATTTTTCTTCTTCCACAAACTCTTGGAGGAAATGTTCAGCTTCGCTTACGAGTGTGAATTCGACACTACATTTGCGCACAGTGCAGCCTATCCGTGTTATAAAGTGAGTCACGTGCAAGCAGTCGTTTTGGCAAGGTCTGAAACGTAGTGGGACCGATTTATAGAAGCTTGTACCGTTTAATAAGGGGTTGCATCGGCATGCAGAGGGTGGTGGCCTTAGCACGGGCGAAGGAGTTAATTCATTGTAAATTTATACAATTAACTCGAGCAACCTGGTTTGCGGGGCTGAGTTACGTGCAGTGCCACTGTCAGTGGCCGATTTAGCCTGAGGCCGTGATTTCCCGTTCCACGGTGCGCCTTCGGTGTCGGACTTACGAGACCCGGTAGGAACTCGACCTCTCTAAACACTCGAACACTGCCCGCGACACTCTCAAAGCCTGGCAAAAAGTGCTTCCGTAAATACAGTACGGAAAAGCTATTAAACGCTGCCCTCGTGTGTACCCTGCCGCCTCCCGTCAAGTGTGTGTGTCCTCGTGATTTAGAGGATGGTGGAGGCTTGTACTACTCGCCATTGGGTACTCGCAATCTTGTTCCCCTGACTTTACACCCGCTCGCTCGCCCCCTCCTGTAATTCAATCGCTTGTAATCGAATTTAATTTCGCGCTCGTGCAGCTTGGACACTTGGAAAACGACTGTTAGCCGGGTTAATGTGTACAGCAAATATTTACGAGATCGTGAACGAGTTCCGTAGGTATGTGCTGTTTTTCGTTCGACAGTTTTCCAGTGCTGTCGGTGATCACAGCTAGGTCTCATTAACGTTCGCTCTGCGGCGTTTCGATGTTCCATTCGTTACAGTCCTTTCTGTGTTGTTAATCAACAGCATGACGTTTCAACTTCATTGTATCGTTCAGATATATATACCTTTTCGAATGAACAGGTCCAATTCAAATGAAAACTGATAGCAACGAATGAAAACAAATTTTCACAATATTTTACTGTCTGAAACAGCAATGATAGTGTATTTAAGGAACGGCTTTCTCCGTAGTTAGTTTACCATACACGAAATCGAACATTAGCAAGGCAAGGAGAATCTAGGAGAAGAGACAGCGGTGAAAACGGCTAATTGGCACAGCATGTCCCGTCTTATTGAGTGAACTGCACGCGCAGTTGGTTTTGTTTGAGAAAATCAGGTTCTAATCGAGCGACTGCCGCTCCGCGCTAGGGTGTTCTCCTTCATTATGGACAATTTGTTAGGAGATTCGCGTTGGGCTGAGAGATCTTCGTCTCCCCATCGACGCCAAGATTTCCTTCGCCTTTGTGTCTCCCTCGACAAACAACAGAATGTGTCTTTCATACAGCGTACTGATTGTCACTTTGTCTCATTGCAAGGCTCGATTAAGCTATTGCAATCAAGAAGCATCGCTGTCTTTGCGAGACAATAGGACCTCCAATAATATGAATGGTATATACGCCTGCCAACCTACTCAGTACGACAAGTTTTCTCGATAGACTTATGGACCTCATTTCTGTTTAACACGATGCCAGCCTTAATTGAAATGGCAATATAAAGTTTCAATACCTTGATGGAAAGAGGTTAAACACGAAATGAGATACAATTGCCAATCTAGGCTAGATCGAACAGATAGATAAAAATGGGATACACCTGGCTCCCAGTCAAACCGAGCAACAAACCGCGAAATGGTCATCAAGTAAATTCGTTTTCATCCCTTGGAGCTGCCCTTGTGTCCATTCCACCTAGCAATCGATTTCACCAGTTCCGCTGGAATCTAATAAAGGAATAGATCGAGTTTAAATCACTCGCAAATGGTCATCGGACACTCGGAACCTCTTTTACACTTCAGCTCGAAGGGGCTTTACACTTCAGGAAAAACGGGGGGGGGGGGGGGGAGCCCTCGGAGTAGGAACTAATTGTAGAAGGCGAAAAATCGGGGATGTGTCTCAACGAAGTTTCCAAAGGTTCCGTTAATGGTCCAGTTCGTAGCGAGAGTATCAATTACAATAGCGCTCCAGTTGCAAGTTGCAAGTAAGACTGTGTGTCCCCTTTCCTCTCGCTCTAGTTGCAAGGGAAACTGGCGCTCTCTTTCTGTCCCTGCGCTGAAACGAGCAAAGTTATTGGAGTCACCGAAAGTAGAGCGGAAGGAAGGTTGAGCCGGGGGGGTGAGGCCGCGATTGGACCCACTTAAGATCGGGGTGTGACTTCGTGATTCTTGCAGGATACTCCTCCGACCAGAACAGAGTAGTTGAGGCTGGCCCGACTGGCTTAAGAGCACTCCCACGATTTTCGATTTTTCAGCCGAGAGCACCTCAAATAACTGTTTCACGCTATTAGAGCGCGAAACATGCATGCACACCTGGAACCTGGAACCACCAACCTCGAACTAGAGACTCTCTAATGCCTTGGGAGTGCTTCTTAATCGGCTCCTGGCCACTTTGCCTAGTCTTGTCAGTATGTCTGCTTTGTCACTGAGTTTTTGCTTGTGACGCAAAACTGACTCGATTTCAGCAAGGATAATGATGAGAGGGAAAGGAAAGTAGCGAAGTAATCATTGTGATATCTCATACGTCCCCTGTAGGATGATCTGATGTGCCGGCGTAGGAAAAGTCAAATTTATTCCAGTGGAATACCAAATTGGTACCAGATTACATTTTTATATTGCTATTGATGGAACTAGCAATTTTCCTCGAATACTTTCAATTGCCAAGAGAGCGGCATCAATAAAATTCAATAAAGCTCAATCGCGATTGCAAGTGGTATATCGTAATCTTCCAATTTCAAGATCCGGATTCATCCAATTTTCGGAAAATTGCAATTCTGCTGCATAAGCCACTTCCGAAGCAATCAGGTGCAGGAGCTCCTGATAGACTGTCCCTGCGCATAGTTGAGTATAGTCTAACTCGCTTACAACATGTCGCGTACAATTCCGCCTCGGACGTTTTGTTCTACAGGCGTAGAATTGACTATCCATCGAAAGATTGGCTATCCATTGCTTTTCGTGGCAAATAGAATTTAGGTGGAATGGCAAGCCATGCGTGTAGAACGCGCGCGACGCTCCGAGACGCCCGGCGGACTATCGTGTTTCCGCAGGGATGAACGAAAGCAACCTCTCACATGCTCTGACCTCCCTAACGAAACGTGTGCATCGGTGGCCATGATAGTCATTGGAGGCAATGAAGTGACTGTTACTTGCACGCCACCGGTGCTATTATATCGACCCTGGGCGGGTGAAAGATTATGTTATATTGTCTGCCCTGGCTGGCCTGGCCTCCACCTGATAAGCCACTTGACGAAATCATTCAATGCCTGACCGAGTATGCGACAAATTTTTCATTCTCAGCCGTTACTCATGGAGGCTGAAACGCTTAAATCTGAGGAAAGTATCAAATCTGCTCACTGCGTTTTCAATTTTCAGTTTTTGCACATGTAAGACCCCAACACCACCCAGACCACAACACTTTGCTTCGGCTATCCCAAGTCTGAATAAGGTTCGCGCACACGAGAGTAAAATATTAACCAAGGCAATACAGGTTTCACCGAGTTGAAGCAGGGGGAAAGAATGGGCCACTCAATGGCAATGATATTCCGCTATCAGCAGCTATCACTTTGCAGCTGGGCAAAGGATGTAAATGAGGCCAGGCCGCCTTGTCATGGAAATTCGACCCCCGCGCGCCTCTAATCGTTATTCCAACCTTGGACTAGAAACTCTTGCGGCGCGACCTCCTAATGCCAAAAGCACTGGCGGGGGTCGGGCCGAGCGGAAGGGTTCCGCAACGAAATTCAAGCCAGTTTTTACCCAGACTTACTTCGCCGCCGGAAGCCTGAGACGGCACGCCTTACTGCTGCCGGATTTCCTTTATCTCAGTATGCAAGCGCATTTCCTGCATTTTTCACGGCGACAGAAAAAGAAGCCAAGGGGGGCGGGGGGGGGGGCACGGTGGCAGATACCGGGCGGGAGACGCGGTAGATCAAGAGAGGAAAGTGGCCGGGCAAAAAGCGTGCCAGCGAGCATTCTTGAAAAGGTAAACAGCGCCGGGAGGAACAGGGATAACAAGTGAATAAAGCGCGGAGAGCAAGCAGGGATTTAGTAGTCGAAACGACGGGGGAAAAAGGAAGACGAATTTCGGTGGATGCCGGCAACGGCGAACTAAAAACTATCTCGGGCAGAAAGAGAAACCGACTGAAAAACAGTAAAACTTCTTTTCCTAAAAAAAAATTAGTAACAGAAGGAGAGAGGGAGAGAACAAGGCACAAGGACAATGTAAAGAGTACGCGTGCTCTAGTTCCGGAGTGTACAAGAGGTCGGATTAATGGATAATGCGGAAAAACAGCGTTGCTCTCTAGTATATTAATCTTTATCCTCTCGGGATGACATGCCGCTGGTGATGCCAGAGTGAAAGAGGGGCAAGGAGAGAGAGCGAGAGATAGAGAGAGAGAGAGTTCTTCATCGAGCATTTCAGCAAACACTCCATAATAGGGGCAACCATGAAACGAACTCTCATCTAATGAACGCGGGGCGCTAGGCTTCTCACGGCTAACAGGTTAGCCCAAGTGGCGATCCTAACCGATTCATCCCATTGATTTACGGATTTACGGACCTCTACCCCTTGCCACCTCTCAAAAGCGTTCAATATTGGAATATGGAAAGGGGACGCGAGATTCGTCGTCTGAATCTCATTGATTCATCCGTATAATTTATCCGGAAGTAAAGTGGGGCGAGAGAGGAGGGATTCTCGGAAGCCTCGAGCCAAGTGTCGGCCGCTTTTAAATTCTAATTAGGCGAAGAGTTCCCAGCCAGTCGCCATAATGATGGCATGAGCTCTCTCGCTCTCAGCGACGATTTCGGGAAATTAAACGTATCCCCTGCTACATTTCCTGTAGGTACATTCGCTTTGCTCTTTCCATCTTTCTCCCTCCGTCATCATCTCTTCAACCCCCTCTCTCTCTCTCTGCCTGGTATTTGAGTAATTAGGGGGATTAACTCGCATCCATACACACACACATACCTGGAGCTTAGCTCCGAACTCGGCGAGGTTCTCGTGTTTGTTGCAAACAGTGGGCAACAGTGAACACCTGTCCAAGTGTGATGCGCGACAAGACGACTGGAAAATCTCGCCTGCGTTAATTAAGGTTTGATGCGATGTCATCTCTTAACGAAATAGAGAGACTGAGGGAGTCACTGGAGGAACAGGAAGAGAGAAAGAGCAGTATTCATAAAATATTTCCTCATTAAGAGGTAAATGAGCGGAAAGTATGTGGGGGGTGGCCACCGTGCTCGCTCGTGATTGCTCGCTACTAATTAACCAATGCTTGCCTTTCTCGATTCAAGTCTCTTTGTCAGCGAGGACTTAATTACTGGGACAAATAGCAGCTTTGATGTGCCGACGGGAGTACGTAGTAGTGCTCTTTGACATTTGGACCTTTGTCGTTGGCTGGGAAGAGTGCATGTAAAAAAGTCGCTTGGAAATAGTACGGGGAAGGGTACTAAAAGAGTGGATATGGGGGAACTATAAAAGTGCCATTAGACTACATACATTACCCGTATTTTACACAGAGAATTCTGATACTTTTAAGGAACAAGTAGTATTATGAGGAAAATATTCCCTTGAAAAATGTGGACTTGTAAATAATGGGAATTTGTGGGTGTGATTCAAATTTCCAATAGTAATGGCAACCATATCACCGGCATCATTGGATGTCATGGGCCAAGGTGGAAAAATAATTATTATATAACCGAAGGTAACCAAGAACTGTGGTGGATACCGAGATACGTATGCAAACGAGCCAGTCCTCCCGTGTTTCCCTTTTTCGATGGCCGCCAGGGAGTCTGCATATTCATGAGCGTGAAAAAAATCCCGTGTCATTTCGAAGGTGCGTTTGAACAGCGGGAGAATTCGGCCAGCCTAATGAGCGATGAGGATTTCCCTAGACAAACGCGGGATTCCCGAAAAATGGTGCCCCACTTTGGGTCCGCGGAAATTGCTCCTCACTAAATTTAAGCCTCGACCAATCGACGAAAGCCAGCCGGGCTTTAATGATGCAAAAGTATTATAAGAAGAAAACGGTATCTTTAATCACTGGGTTTATGAAATAATGTAAAATATCAAAAGGAAAAATTCAAAATCCTTGCCTGTAAATAATTGTCGTCAATGTTGAGAATTATATATTGTTTCTCGAACGACATGTTCATCGGCGTTTTCAATTAAAGCTCTTAGCTGGCGCGCTGTAAATTCCTTTAGCCAGTACTAGTGGCATCGGACGCGTCTACCGGCTCTAACGAACCAGCTTGCAGTGTAGTGGAAGCCGCCACTCGTGTTCGGACAAGCTGCAATTCGATTTAATACAGGAAACACGCCCTCGAAACCGAAAGCAAATATTAGCAGTCGCGTGCAATTTAATAAAGTATATCCACCGCGAGCGTGGTTTAGTTTGGAATATGAGATTTCGGGGTTGATCTAATGTTTGCATTGTTTCTAGGCCAATGAAACGATGCGCTAACAGAGCTATAATCGCCGCTGGTCAGTACGCCCTAAGCACACACCCTCTCACCGCCATTATCCGCTTGCGAGTCAGCGATATCCAATTTGCGAATATTGTTCACTGAATTTGCCGCAATAACCAACAGACATCCTCGATGGAATCCAAACTTTTAACGGAACTTGAAAATAAAGGAATTCACTAAAGATCCAGGCTCAATGTTAAGTGAGGGGCGATGTATCATCTCTGCCACGACCCAAGTCCTCTTGATTTCTCAGAGGATCTAGAATTCACGACGACATTAAACTTCAGCGGTATTTCAAGGGAAATCCTCTTTATTTTTATCTGATATTCTACCGCACTCGAGTGTACGCTGCAGGTGTGTTTTACACTTTACCCATGTACGAGTAACAATACACTTTAATATATAACACTTTCTTATCCACTATCCTCTTGATCCTAACTCCGGCGAACAAGTTCCCGGGGAATCCCTGGCAGGAGACTTGGCGATATCGGCAGACACATTCTGCGTATCCCGGGAGCGAGAGTTCGAAAAGAAATTTTCATGAATTTTCGATTGGCCGCGGGCGAGAAGTGGCGGAGTTCGGTCGGTAGCTAAACTGAAAGAAGAAGAGAGTAAAACGGGAAGGTAGGAAGGAGAGCTGGGGCGAAGGATGCCCCACCAAGAGACCCGTGTCACCATCGACATCTGCAGTGCTGTTGGCGTCCAGCCAAAATCCTGCACATGCAGCCCCCGTGCAGCCCAGAGCCCTTGCTGCTCCCCTCTCCAACTTCCCCAGCTCCTCTCTCTCTCTCCCTCTCTCTCTCTCTCGCTCTGTCCAACTGGCGCTTAGCAAATCGGGGTTAACCGGGTTTCTAGCAGCCGCGTCTTTATCGCCCGGGATTTTCGGGCCACCATCGCTGGTCGACGATTATTAGAGGGCAGTATGGGAGCGCAGATGGGCAGCGCTCGTATGTCCAATCTCGGGGAATTACGGAGAATAGAACGGGTTAAAGAATCATTATGGTGATTCCAGCTGACCTGGATATCTCTTCTGGCGGTGGACCCTTTTTGCCCTTTTCGCCAATGAATCTGCCGTTTCAAGTAATCCTTTGAGAGAAATGGAAGCTACTGCCGATAGCTCCGAACGAATCTTAATTACACCATTGCAAACGAGAGTTGATAGTATTGTCGCGAAAAAGCAGGCAAAGTTTGTAATCCCAACCGGTCAAAGTTCTGTCCTCGTTGTCAACCTCTAAGTCGTTTCCACTCCCCTCAAATGAAATTTAAAGTACTTGGAACATCCCTTTCCCAATAATTCCAAGTACGCCTGGAAACTCGGCCGAAAGTACGAAAGTTTACAGTCCTTCAGTTCGATGAAATTCGTATCTAAGTGCCTTCATTTTTAAGCTCTCCTTTCTCACCAAAGTTATTATTGCATCCAAGTGGTCAGGCTTTCCATACACATTCGGCAACACAAACTACTGCGGGAATGAATTCGTAAACCTAGTCCCTATTGGTTCATTGCATCTCACTTGCAGATTTAGACTGCGATTCCAGCATTACCCTTTTATTAGAACTTAGAACTTCGAGGTAAGCTCGGCTCCCGTAATCTAACGAATTAGGAAACGGGGTCGTGAAAATGCGGCGATACAGAAGCTTCTCTCAATTCACTTGCACTATACATACAGTCTTACCAGTAGTACGAGGAGAATAGGGAAATTCCTGGAAAGCTTTTAAAATCCCATCCATTTCGGCCGTCTCCTCTGTTAGATAACTTTAATTGGCGGAATGGGCGAAGTGGAAGGAAACAGGACGGAAGAAAAGTTCAAGGTACCACTCAACGGAAACTGATAACGCAACACATTAGGCTCTCCAGTTTTAGCTTTTGTCGGACTTCAACTGGCTTCCTCGGACTTTACTTTTTCACTCTTGTCCGGAGGAAGCAACTACTTCCTCGCCGTGGGCGAAAAGGGGACGAGGGGTAGGGTTTAAGGCGGTCACTCTGTAGCCCTCGGTGTGTGTGAGTGAATGTTACGTTTAAAGTTCCAGTGTCTCCTCTTTGGAGGAAGATTTACAGCGTGGAATGTCTCTTCATTCGGTTTTTACCGGCTTCAGTAATAATTTAGTATTATGTATACGATCCCTTTATAAGTAAGCAACAATGCAGAGTCTGTGCTAAGAGAGATCTAAGGCATATCAGAAGCATCTATCTTATACCGCTTCACCTATCTTGATATACATTCCTGTATAAGTTGTTGCGAACATTCCTATTCTAGATAAATGAAATTCTGTTGCCAAAGAGCTCCCTTCGCGACTTTCCTTCAAAGCAAGGGGGTATTCAGGGTTTTATCTCGCATTAACCCTTGTAGACAATAACCAAGGCGAAGAAGTTCGGGCAGATATCTTTCTCCGAAATGACGCTCGCCAATCTAATTAGGGGATCCGCATTGCGCCCCATAACCCGTGTTATCACTGGCGAGGGTCTGCTGTGGACTCCCCCTCTCCTTCGAAAGAAAAGATTTATGATGGTGGTTGCTGAAAACAATTTGTCTTCCCCTGTGGCTCGCGAGCAGCCAGCATCGGAGGCTGTGATAGTGTCTCGCGCCACTTATATCTCGATGTCGATTGCCTTCCGTCACTCTTATCTCGATCTACGGGTTGCCAGCTTTTTGCTCGTCAGCGCGGCCGTCACTCTCAGTCAGCGAAAGATAGGCGGCAAAAGTCGGTCGGGCCGGGAGTGAGAGAGATATCGAGAGAAAAATCGCACTGTTTACGGAACACACCCGGTAAGGAAGAGCGGACGGGGATGGTGGACGCTCCTCACACGTGGAGAGAGTCCGCTAGATCCATCACTGTACCCACGGGATGCTGTGTGGAAAACTGCGACGCGTAAATACATAGGGTGGGACTTGCTCTGCGGATTGCAATGGTCTTAATTCCTTGGCAAACTTTTCATTGTCACAACAATATAGAAATAGTAAATAGGGTTATTTCAGTTTTTTATTTGAAATATTGATGTTGGCAATTAATTAGCCTGTCACAAAAAATGAAAATTCCATGCAGGACAATAAGAACATACACATAACAAAGACCAGAGGACTTGCCATAATCAGTGACGCTGTTAGTATCAAGTAGGATTTTGGGCGAGCAAGTGCAACGGGAAGAAAAGTTGGAATCCCAGTGTTACCCGCGCGGTATAGCCGGGTGGTTGTGGAGGCGGGAAGAGGATCCAGGGGTACGCAAAAACGTCAAAGCAATCCGAGAGTTGGCAAGCAACGGCGCTAGCGGGGGCCGCAAATAACTTTGCAAATATTTAAGCGGGCCATGCCGGCGGCCGAAACTTTCGTTTGAAGCGGCCTGGACGCCGAGGAGAGTTGCCGCTGTTGCTGCTAGTTCCCGGAGGAGGGAGAGTCCCAGTATTCCTCAGGAAAATTGTCGAGTGGCCCAATATCGCTGAGTGGCGGTGCTGAGCTGCCATTAGAGCAATATAAACCGGGCGATTAGTCCTTCGCAGCTCCCTGTCCGCTCTCTATGCCATATTAACGGCAAAAGGCTGTGAATGCAAAAAGTGCGGGTGCCGAGCGATCCTTTAATCAAGCTTAATGGACATCGTGCTGCGCACCGATTGGAATTCAGTTATACGCTTCGATGACCCTAGTCAATAACTCGCAAAGTTAATTTGCGTTTTTCCCTCGGCGAGTGTCATCGGGTGAACTTCGTACAGGTGTCGGGAGCTTTTAGTGGATGAAGTGCGATGCATTTTCTATGAGAGGCACCTCCAATACTTTAATTTCTACTGTAATTGCTATCTATTCAGAACGAAGACCGCTTCGATGTGATAGGGTAGCGAATAAAGGTGGAGCGTGCATTTGTAGAAATGTAGGTTCTACTATTAAAGCAAACGAAGAGATAGTCTAATTAAAACAGAAAAGCGCGATGTTTGTGTGAGGAAAGCGGTTAAGGGCGCATCTGTTGGTAAATCGAGGACCGTGCGACCGATGGAACAATGGATGCCTCACCATCGAAATATCAATAAACGGCTGGATGGTGTACTCATTGCAGGGCGCCGGGGGAATGTGCATCAATGCATTCCAAGTCGAAACCAATTTCGCCTCCTCCTATTCATTAAAGGGGAATGCGTTGCTATAGAGGTGCGCGCCTGCCACGACGCCGAGCGTTATTTACATAAATTCCAGTCCCGATCGATCGGGCCCATTCCACGTCACATACGCGTATAGGTGACCGTCATAAAGCACCGTCCAAAGAAGATCGTTTGCCCCATAAAAAAACCGTGCCATTTGCCCCTCAGGTTCAATTGGTGCCGCGTGTTCATCCTGTGAGTCCCCTTCGCTTGGGATCTACCCGAAAATAGCATTCTGCAGCGTTTGTGACTCTATGAAATATCTACCAAAAACTTGATTACTTGTGGATAAAGAAAAATAAAATTGATAACCGACATTTTCATGAAGTCCAATTTTTTAGTCGAATTCTTTAGAGAATATCAGCAATGTTCATTGGAATTTCATTTTTTACGAAGCATACATTTATGCGAGGAGATTCAAGTTAAGGAGTCTTTCCTGATCTGTCTTTGATTCTTCGTGGACCCTCATTGGTTTTTTCATTCGACCATTGACCACTTCTTTCCTCGTGTTACTCCGCGCCTTTTTCTTGTTTCCCTGGGTTTTTTCGTGTTTTGAGAAATGCGTTCGTAAAGTACTGAGGAGGGTGAGCCTCCTCTATCGTGCTACTTTAACGACGCATCTCTCAAGCGAATTCTCTCTCTTAGGACATTTCTGCCTTGGGAAGCCATTTCCATATCTATCGGGACCATCTCTGCCCTCTTCCGTTGTCTCACGGGGTATGTCCATTTGGCCCTAGACTTGCACCGATCCCTACAGTATTCGTTCGTACGGCACACCCTCGACATGGCGCACCCTTCTCACCTATTCCCGCCCGAAAATATCCGCTCGTAAAAACCGTAATAGAAAGGATCCCCGCGAGGTGTGCGATCTACCCACATTTCTCACTAGCCCGAAATCGAGTCATGGGAAAACAATTTCGTATATTGTGGAACACGAAGGAGAGGGAACGGGATGCTCAGACACATGGTGGTAAAAGTTAGAAGTAAGTAATCCAATATTCCAATCTGCCTCTTTGTAATTTAACTTAACCTAGCGGGTTGGAGTTGCCATGGCGATACATTTTTCGATTTTCAACTGCAGGACGGCTTTTATTCCTGGTTATTTCTATATTCAGGTAATTCATTTTTTGCATCCTCTTGCATCCATTGATTAACGTT
The DNA here is from genome assembly GCA_963675795.1 of Crossocerus cetratus. Taxonomy (NCBI): domain Eukaryota; kingdom Metazoa; phylum Arthropoda; class Insecta; order Hymenoptera; family Crabronidae; genus Crossocerus; species Crossocerus cetratus. The sequence goes on along the minus strand of OY776666.1, from coordinate 13,528,758 downwards.
CCCCAGACTTCAATTTCGAGGATGAGTCTCTTCGAAGAGGGGCCAGGCTTCATCGGCGCAAGCTCGACCCAAATCGGGCGGGAGCACCTCTTCCTGTTTGGCGGTTAAAATAGCAGCGAGGCCGTGTCAGATTCCGCTCCAATTAGACCTTTCTAATCTGGATCATTGCACCCTCCGACGTATTCTCGCCATAAGCCCTTAGAAAGGCGGCCCTCCTAATCCCAGTTATCGCGCCCGAGGCAACGTAAATCCTTTCACCCTGCTTCCAAGAGCAAGGGCAAGAGAGAAACAGACGGAGAGGCGAAGCCATATGGAAATAGATGATAACGTTCCACAAATTAATCTCGTCAACTTCGCCTATCAACGCAAACGGGCTATTTTATTCGCTAATTATCAGGCGTCTTGGGCACCTTTTCACTCCGCCTTCTTCTCCCTCTCTCTCTTTCTCTCTCTCTGCTTACCTACTTCAGCAAGTGCGGGGAGAAGGGCAGGATTAGCTGAAATTACGTGTCACGGGTGCAAGACTGTGCATCGCGCTTTAAAGTGGATTTCAGTGACACGCAGCATTCGAAAATGCCGGCAGCGTAATTTTCACGGAGTGAAAGAAACCGCACTTCCCCGTGGAAAAAAGCTCAAGCTTTGATGTGAAACCCAGGCCAGGGCCCTCTGTCCCGCGCCGCACCACCAGCACCACTGCCGGCTACTTCCCGAGAGTGGCGGCTGCGTTTCTCCGAGGCTATTATGCATTCGCAGCCAAGGCTAATTCTTTTTTCAGCGATAATTACTTCCCGCTGCCTCTCCGTCGCCGCTCGAGCGAAGTGGTAATTGGTTTTTCGAGTAATTTACATCGAGCTTTGTCCTTCCCGTCCCGTATTATTTCCGCTATCATCGACGGTACATCCATCCCCGCTGTATTACTGCATTGTTCTCCCCTTAAATCTTCGTTCTTATTCATACAGGCTCAGAGTGTATAAGTTGAAGATTATGCGATATGTTTTGGTAGATTGGTCTTATTCCATTTTTCTCGCTTGGCTTCATAGATTATCTCGTACCCTCCAGTAGAATCGGGACTGTTCGCTCGGGCCAATTGAAGCTCACACGCGAGTGGAATACACAAAGTCCCAGCATCCGATTGCAGGAATAAAGTGGCACTAGGAAGGGAGAATCACTTGAGCGAATTCTAACGTATGGTCGCGCATTTAAGAGCACTTCCATTAGATCTCTCACTCTCTCTTGCTCCCTCTCCAGAAAGAGGTCCCCTTTCTCGCAGGACATATTACGGATGTGGTCGTCCGCGTGAAGAATAGGAGCGAGCAAGTACGTGAGCCAGGGTGAGGAGGGGTGCGGAGAGGGGGAAATAAGTATGCGAGCAGTAAAGCTGAGATCCGTGTGCTTTATGACTGCGGATATATTCCATTTTCGTCTTTAGCCACTTTATCCGTCTGCCAGCGGCGCTGAGACGGCCAGTCGGCTAAGTACGTTTGATTGTAAGCTGCCCGCTAACCGGTTTAACGCTGATTTACAGTAAAATGCTCGTGGCGTGCAGTTGGTCCGCACGTGAGCCGACTTCCTCGTGACTCCAAAGCCACCACTGTGTGTTAGTGTTAGCTTTAGCTCGCCTTCTTCGTTGCATCGCAAGCTCTCGGCATCTCGACTGCGAGGTGGGACTCTCTCCTTGGCTCTGCAACCCCTCTCCCGTTCTCCCGTCGGATGGGCGAGTTCCTTCTCCGGCTGGAATCGTTCTCTGGGTTTCCACGCCGCTCCTCATCAGGAGTCCGCCAGTCACTCGCACGGCCACACCCGTTACACCTTTTTTCAGCCTCCTCCATTAAGTCTCTCTTTTACTGTCGATCTCTCGTTCTTCCTGGACATTGTGCTCTTCGTTTAGCACTTTACCGGATCGTTCACTGAGACTCGGTAGGAGTCCAAGTTGAGCGGTAGCGCAATCTTTTCTCAAATCCACTCGAGACTTTTCTATTTTAGAGCAGACTTCTCTTGCTCGCTCTCCCGGCTCTTTCTGCAGTGGCTTGCATTTTTATTTCTCTTGATTTCCATGTATTTCAAGTGGCCGCGTTTACTCCCGGCGTCTCCGAGATTTTTTCCGTCTAGCCGTCCTGCCCTCGAGATTCTATTCTCTCGTGCACAGGGTTGACGTCTTCCCTCTCTTGGCCTCTCCGTCTCACCCTCTCGCGCTCTCGACCGATCACTCGTTTTCCTCGTCGTCGATTTCTCTGTTCCGGGGCGAATCTCAATGGTACGTGGACGAGAGGGTCGAACAGTGGGAGCAAATCGATCTCGAATGAAGAGTGACAGCTCCAGAGATGGAAAAAGTGCGGAGTGCTTGAGAAAATAGGCTGATGGCGATGAGAGCTGGCTATACGCGAGAGATAGCGCGCTATAGGAAAGCCGACGCTCTCCAGCCCGATGGAATTGCCAGCGGATAGCGGGAGAGGCAGCCAATTGTAATTAAAGGGATATTCTAGTCTGCTTAAGGGAATTAGTCGGATATTACACGCCAATCCATTCTCGGTCAATTGCGTTTTTACTTACATGCACTGCGGAAGATTTTCATTTAATCGAAGTTCTTCGTTGTAATTATCGACCCGTTTAGGTACTACCCCTAGTGCTTCTCAATACGGAATAATATTCATAATGGAATTATAATTAAACGCTTTTGATATCTTCATAATTATCCATTCGAGACTATCTAATCATTTCAAATTTTGCAAATCTTTAGTAATATATCCTGTTTGTAGCTGCCAAATGGCTTTGGTATAACACATAGTGCCCGTAATGTTTAAAAACGATTTTCGTTTATGTCCTGGTAGATTAAAACTGATAGCCACCCAAATTGACAGTGTCAGCGTAAAATTGGAGCGCTGCAGACTGGCGCATTTAGGATCAGTCTGTCGTAGATGCAAACTAACGGCATTGCCTTAAAATAAAGTGTACATTGATACGGACGATTCTGCCAAGGTAACGAGATTGCCGGCAATACGTCGTCGCGCGAGAACCCGGTGGAAAACGTTGTCTGGCTCGCTTATCCACGCATCCAAGGCGCTGCTGAAAGCTCTGACGTGCCCCACGACTGTTCATTCGCCTCGCATAGATCCTCATTCGAATTTAATCCTGCCAATACCGTGCGAATACGGAGGACGACAATCTAATTTTACGCGTCTCCGTGAAAGGCAAGTGTGTCTCCGATAGGGTAGTAAGGCACCTCTAAGGAAGTATAAGATTTACTGCGCTTTGTGCTTGAAACTGGCAAGGAAATCATTGCATCGTCTTGCCACTCTTTCAGTACAAAGGCTTGGAAAATTAAGTTACACAGCGTAAAGAGTTCTCTGGTCTCGAATCAATGACGGTTTTTTTAAAAGAACCTAATTTCGTAATTTCAGCTTAACAAAAGTCTAGAATTCATATTAACGACAATCGTAAGCTTTTCATGTAAACCTTTACAACACCATCCCCCCCAGACAGCTCGGTGAGATTTCCTTCTTTCCCGGTTATCGATAGACTTCTAAATAAAACAAAGCGGCTGGTCGAGGTGGTTAGTGCTGAATAAAGAATCGAGAGATTCGCTGGCGGGAACTCGAATGAGAAGAGGAAGGTGAGGTTCGTGCAAGTCGGACTCAATTGAGAGGAGGGCGTCGAGTAAGGGTCGCACGCTATAAAGTTGTTCTTAAAGTATTCCCATATCGCGCTCTCGCGGAACGCCGGTATGCCAATATAGTGTGCCGGCGGGCTTCGTTGGGTCCAGCATCTCTTCTCATTCCGGGCAGTGGCGGTTCTCAGACCCTTTCGCAATCCCCACCACCCCTGACATGGCCTGTCTTCGCAGTCCTCGCTCTCCCGTCTCCATCCTCTGGCATAGGCGGCAGTGCACGTGTCGGAATGTCTGCATGCCAGTGGGATAATGATTGGCAGCAGGACCATCCGTGCTACGTCCAGGATACGGCCGTACGCTGGACTATTCGTACCGCCTCCCTCTTCCCATCGGCCGGCTCGATATTAAGCTGTACTGCGCGAAACTCCTCCGTGATTCTAGCGCCCGACGTCGAGCTCGGTGCCGGACAAGCTCCGAGATTAATTGCTCGTTTTATTGGATACGCACTTGGAGGAGAAGGATAATGTACGGTGGCTGAGTGTCCGAGTGAATGATGAACAGCCCCTGTTCGGGCTCATTTGTAGTTTCGTTATTCGTAAATGATAGCGGCCCCGAAACTCATGCGGTGGACTTATTGGATTTGGAATAATCAATCCTATTTCGATCACAATTTCGTGTTAGATCCATTCAGTTAAAATCACAATTAAATTTAACGCAATTTCTGAAGTAAATGCACTTTGCATTCCACGGGATAAGAGGATCGCTTACACTTTTCCTTGTCCGCATTTTAATCAAGGACTCTGGCTGCAGATTAACATTGAGATCGAAGTATTAATTTATTGATTTGCATTTTTTCGTTGAAGCACTTAAATCGGAACACGAGGCTTATCACAAAATGTGGGTTAAACCGCTCGTGCGGGATTGATTGGGTGTAGTGTTCGCAGTGTCAGGTAAAGCGAGGTGGCCTGACACACTCCGGTCTCCATTGTCAGTGGTGCGTGGCTGCTTAGCAGTGCGAAACCCGAATTAGTTCTCCCAGCCATCCACTCGCTTTCGCGTTATTAACACGCGCAATTACTAAAACGAAGCGCCCCTCGTCCTCGGGCCGGCCACTGTGACTCCAAGTTATCTTGTTAATGCGCCGCCGCATTAGCCTGCTTCGCCCTTTGTTACACGATGATGGAAACGCGCGCGCGCGCGTCTCGTATTAATGGAGTATGCGGAGCGAACTGTTTTGAAGAACAATAAGGTATGTCCTCTTCTGTAACACTCTGTTACCGTACGTACGGCCGCAGAGTTTTAGGGCTGAAACGCGGCCGCCTCTCCTCTGTGTCACTGCACAATAAGATCTGCTATTGCGAGCGGCACTTTTAACACTATCTTCTTGATAACAGAGCAGTGACTCGCATATTAAGTGGTCGCAAAGTTAGTTAGTCCTTTTCTTCTTGGTATACTTGTTGTGATAAACCAGCAATAAACTCTATTAAATGTTTGCCATTGTCAGATTCTTCGTTGCTCCGAATAATAAACATTCGTAATTCTACTGACTTTAATAATCGAACTATGAAAGAGTCCACAACGGCAGTGTACTCTAAGGAAGTTTATTTTATTATTAATACAGCAAGCTTTTATTTAACAGTATATCTTTTACAATAGATGTAACACAAAAGCGTAGAAATGAGACCTCTACTAAACCAGTCTTTAGTCTTGTTTTATGTGAAATGCAGCCAGGCTATAAAGAACTCTGGTTCACGCACTTGCCAATACTGGCTGGGCGATCATCGTAAAGTGGAGCGGAGCCAGGAGAAGGCAAGGAGGTCAAGAAGGAGGACTCATTCGTCATAAGGTCGCCTCAAGTGCATACTTCTGGTGTACATACGAGTATGCATGGTGTATCGATAAATATCGTGGAGATACGAGGACCGCTCTTCGGTTTACTCTCGCCGACGTAGTGTCAGGGATTCGGGTCACCAGATAGAGTCAGTCTAGCACACACAGGCGGGACCACGCACAGACACACGGAAGTGTCAGTGAAATTGGCGCAGTCCTTCTCCACAGCCGTTCAATTTCGCGCGCACGAAACTGCGGGAGCCCAAGCGCTTCCGGCGCACACGTATGAGCCGAGGATTCTCCCATTTTCACTTGGCGCCGAAACTATCAGCTCAACTTGGCGGGCGCGTCGCGGCGCACTTCGACCCGCGTCATACGTGAAGTTAATTGCCGCGGAGCGATTCGGTAATTAAGTGGATTACTAATTAAATGGGAATTAATCGCGCGATGCCTCTACCAAATGGGCTACGCAGCGAACGCCGACTTCAATTAATTACTGGATAAGTAATTCGTTTAGTATAATAAAAATGAAGAGATTTCGACGAGTGTGACTCGTCTCGTCACGATGACTAAAAATAATGAATTTCTCCTTCGCTCGAACCCAGTTTAATAATAAATAAAATCCACGAGTTTCTCGGTATGGTCATTAATATTTGATCGCCCGCAGATTCACTAATAAATAATTATCGCCATGATAATTAAAAGTAAATGATATCGTTTATAAATGTACGATGTTTAATTGGGAAAATTGATACCTGTATAACTTTTTCGCATATCAATAAATGAGAATAAATTACCTTTCAGGTACATATGAGCGGTATTGTAACTTTCTAGTTTCCATCTAGGCACATCGAGCAAAACGATATGTTCAAAAAATATCCTTTGCCTATTTGTTGGATCAGAATGAAACTTGGATAGGGCTTGGGTCCACTGCGGAATGGAGGGGAATCTGTTTTTTTCGGAAAACGGTGTTATCTGACGAAATAAAACACCCTTTGATCGAAAAAACGGCTTGCGTTGTCCACCGGGAAAGGTTGCGATGGACGAGCGACTGCTGGCATTTATTTAAACTGATAAATTCCAGTGGCTTCAAATGCGTGGTTTCAGTTCGAAGGGAGCCGCATCGGTTCTGCTGACTGCGGCACTGCGTTGCTAGTTCAACTGCAATCGTTCCCTCTCCTTTCCTACTACCTCTGGTTCTCTCGGGCAGCTTCTTTCGCTCTCCCGCACTCTGTAGCAGCTCCATTCGCTCTCTTTTAGTTGCTCTTTCACTGCGTTTATGCGGCAAATATGAGCCCGACTCCAGCGTTTTGCGTATTTTACAGCTGCAGTACTCTGCCTCTTTCTCACTCTCCCCTCATCCAAACAGGCTTCACTCGATTGAACCAGCTCATGATTTTAGCTCTTTCTGCTAATTCGAACTTATTGCCGCTCGGATTATGAAGTATTCGCACAGGTTCGTGAAGTATATATCACTGCCCCACTCAGTTCATGCGATCTCTGCTTCGTGGCAACTGATGGAATGCCAATAACGCAATTCCATATGTCTTCAATCAATCGTTCAGATGAGTCGACGGGCCCTTATTCAACTCGTCGCACTAAACCGGACGAGTAGATTTTTTTCCAATGCTATAGTTGATAAGTGCCTACTCACTTTAAAAAAAAACTCTTGTCATTCCTACAGGTAATTAAACCGTTTAACAACAACAAGTTTCTAATATTTGCATGTCCTTCTTTTTCACAAAGGTAGTAATAATATGCTTTTCTATTAACCAGCTCTGACTCACTGTTTCCTACTGTAAAAACACCGCAGAATGTAGTGCATTCCCGTATAATTCTTACGGGAATATACCACCTTTGCGCGGCCGCGGCAAGCGCAATTAGCTCTCCGCAGGAGTGAAAAACGCTGTCAAATTTGCATGGGATCCTGTAATTTCTCCTCATCGGCTAGAATTGTAAAAGAGGACGGCTACAAAACCATTTGCACGACTTTGTTCCTCATCCATTTATAGGCTCGCGTAGCTCAGCTTAACCGGCGACACATTTTGGGGTGGGTGGGTGGAATGCGAAATTGGTTTATTTCGCCTTTGTCCCGATAAATTCATTCACGCCTCGCATTTCGGCCAATTTCCTGGGCCGAGTGATCTACTTTCAGAGCTGCTATCGCGTGTCACAGATATTCGGAATTTTTTAGCCTAGTAGGCAACGTGCAGCTTTAGGCAGCCGCTTTTTAGGATCGGTTAAATTGCTCGGCTAATAGGTTTAAAAGCGCTACGTGTCATCCATGCTCTAGTCTATGCAGGATGGTCCTCTTGGCTCTTGCCAGTAGACTGACTCCAAACCTAAGTAATTTTTTCCGAAAGTGAAATTCACATACCATATTCTTTCATCCGCGGCATAATAAGATACAATAAGCGAGAACCCTTATAAATTATTCGCGACATTAATCACTTCGTCCGTAACCTGACCAGTCAATCAGGGGTAGATAGCGAGTTCCAGCGGAGCGCAGTCGAATTAATAGCACTCGCAGACAGAGGCACTGTTTATCCAAGAGACAGATAAGCGTAGATCGATCTCGAGGATCCGAGGATCCGAGGGCAAGTGCGATAGCCAAAACTGTCAGATGACGAGACGAATTGAAGGCCGAGCTGCATGAAGGCGAGACTTGAGGGATTTCGATGAATCAGTATCGCCGCGATAGTAGAGCGTCGAGGGAGGGCACCGTGTGTTGTCGGGTTACTTGTTTACTCCCAAGTGGCAGGGACGATCGTTGCATTATTCAAGGGGCGGTTGTATTTATCAAGCCCGATGGGCTAGCAGCCCCCGCGTCACCCCCGTAAAGGTCGAGAGTGCGAAGAAAGACACAGGCGAGAGTACTCACGTAGCTCGATACACTGGCATAGTCCGTGACAGTCGTAGGTGTACACACACTAGACTAAGCAGGTGAGAAATCGTCCACGCCACCGCTGCGCTGGAAGAAGTGGATTGCCGATGTTTATGGATCCAACATGCTACGCGCTATCTCTACCCCCAACCCTCCGCACCATGTGAACCATGTCTCCCACGTTCTCTTCCTCTCCCGGCTTCCCTCTCGAAAACCCCTATCCCGTTTTCTCTCGGCTGGCTCGCCGAGGACGATAAGTCGAGCATGCACGGACGATTGATCCCGAGTGCTCTCATCGGGAATCGACTGGCTCGCCCCCGGGAGCACTGTCCCCGAGATTGACACACTTTCCCCAGTACATGGTGCGACCGGGCGGGCGTTCCATCCGATTAATTCAGGCCCGGGCAATGTCGCGAGAAATTACTTGCATCACCTGTCCTTTTAGCAGCGCCACTATTTTTCAGGTGGTGCCGTGGGTGTACCAAGCGGTGCGGTCGGTAGATATGCTTGATAAAAGGGTGCCGGCACTCGAGATAGGTGCGTGGAGGGCCTGATAAATCTTTGCCGCGTCCGCTCGCCTGGATGGATGACGAAGGGTGCAAAATACAGCCGCTCACGTCTATCGGCCCTCTCGCTCCTGGTGCGTACCACGCCCAGGAAGGAGCTTGCTCTCCGAAATATATGAACCTGTAAGACAAGCCTGGCAGGGCGCGGAGGGCTCTCGAGACGGCGGACCCCCGCACACCTATACTACTACACGCGCGAGGGTGGGAAAAGTCCGGGAAGGAGGCCAGACAATACAGAACACAGTGGGTACAATGAATGAATGAGGTCGAAGGGAAGTTAGACGTCGGGCTAAAGGGTTAGGGCCAAGTTAGATGAAGGATCGCTCGCTGAAAGCCGACAGAAATAAGGCCGGGCTCCATCTCGGCTCTGATAGAGTGCGGCGGCGAGGGACTCTTCTGGACCTATCTATCCCCCCCAACGATTGGCAGCTGGCGATCTGGTCTCTTATTAATGGCTCGCAGCACCCTATTAGGTACAAACCGCAGGTAGACCGGTACTCTAAGTAAGACCAATAAATTATATCGTTCATTAAGTGGAGCCGGCCACGTGGGAGTATTCCTTAATGGCTTTCCGGAATGCGTGCGTACGTAGCTGCGACACCCTCTCACCATCTCTCTCTCTCTCTCTTCCCTTTCCCCCTGTCCCTTTCCCCCTGTCCCTTTCTCTCTCGCTTCCTCGCTTTCTGTCGCTTTGCTAATTGCAATTTCGCCTGAGTGCAAGAATTGCACTTTCCCAGCTCGCCGACGACGCAGCCCGTTCTACGTACTTACTTGGTGTATACCAGTGCATTGCGCTGCACTATGGCTCCTCCCCATTCAAAAGGTGCACCCTCGCCAAGCACGAAATTTAATCGGATACCCACTTTACGAGAACTGTGGCAGTTTGGCCCACGTAATATAGACATTTAATACCAGACACGGCTTAATGAACTATAGAGGCCAATTTTGATTATTCGAGGAACAATCTTAACGGGTCTCTGGCCCGAGAATTAGCCTTGATTCCGAGCACAATGGTATCATATTGTTAATGAAATGGGATCAATTGAGGTGGGCATTGTTAATTCAACGATCGGCAAATGCGACCGTGGCTGCCAAGGTAATCAGTGCGAGAGAGCCTTTTTGTAAGCGAGCCTTGAGTCGCTGCATCCTTAATCAAGGCTAGTGCATTTGCGAAGCTCGCTGACAGCTCGGTCCTTGCGTTTCACGACGCATTTACCCCTGAAATTGATTAGATCTCTCTCCCCTCGTTCGATTGCCGCATTTCGCCAGCAGTGTTTCCGGACTTCTCCCCCCCAAGACTGTATTGGAGAATGCTGGTACGCAAGTATTTTTCATTATCAGTATTGCCGGGCTGATTTGCTCGGGTTAAATGTGTTTACAAAGCGCTCGATCTCGACTCGGAGGTCGACAATGCTGCATGGAGAGAATGGCGCTCCACTTATTCGGGAGTTTAACCAGTCGGCGAAAGATTAACGGGTGCGAAACAAGCTGGAAACACAGTACACGAGGGGTTAGGGGCCAATAAAAGGAAGAGTAAAAGTGCAACTATCGAAGCCGGCAGCGTAAAACCCAGCCGTGAGCGCAGTCGAAACAATTAAGTGGAGGACCACCGGCACTCGGTAACAGAATTGCTGTTGCTGCTACTGCTGTTGCTGAGAGAATCGGCCCCACCCCATAAGGCCATACGACAGCAACCGAAGGCGCGAGAGAGGGAACCAACTACAGGCCGACACTCGGGACAATGCCAGAAAGCCGAGAAAAATTCGCGTGTAATTACGTAGGCGCCAACCCCGTGACCCAGTGGAGGAAGCGCGCGCACGCTTTTATCACGAATATCGGACATTCCCGAGTCACAGCACGTATGCGATTCGCGCATCCGGATTAGCGTGCGTAACCACCACCCGCCCACCTCCTAGATGCCGGCGGGAAGCGGCGCTCGCGTACTTTCGGGGCGGCAAGAGGAAAGGACCGATGCTGTCGCAGTGAAGAAGAGAAATAAAACAAGAAATATTGCGTGAAGAAAAAAGAAGGGCTATGAAGGCGAAAGGGAGGATGGAAGAGTAGCCTCTCGATCGGCTGGGCCGATGGCTATAGCGTAAGGGTGGTTACACAAGTTCCAGAAGGGAGAGCAAAATTTTTCTACCCCTCTCTTCGGCTGGCCTACCCTTCAGCTTTCGGTCTTCCTGCTTCTCCCCATTTCGGCGGCTTTCCCCCCCCCCCGCCGTCTCTCTCGCTCTCCCTTCCTCCCCCTCCGTTTCTCCCTCTCTATTGCTCTCTCGTGCAGAACTTCCTTGGCTGCTGCAAGCACGCCCACCCCGAGGGTGCTTGGTGGGGCACCCAACGCTTGATGGGGGGTTCGGGGGTGGGGGTGTGGAGGATGCCGATATGGAGGTGGTAGTTGTACACGGAGCAGAGTAAAAGAGGGTGGCAGTACCACTGGCGCGCTACGTACTGGTGGTGGTGATGGCTCGGGTGGTGGTAGGAACGGCGGCCAGAGTGAGAGAGAGGGTGAGGTGGGTGGACGGTGGTGGAGGGTGGTGGCGACGGCGACGTCGACTTCGGTGCGCCGCGAGAGCCCCGACTCGACGCCGCCAGCGAGTGAGGTCTGAGCGTAACGGCGCCAGTACTACTGTCGCCACCATCACGAGCGCAGCCACGAGAGCAAGACATGGACATACTGGGTATGTCCGATCAAAGCCAAGCATGCACTCTATTTAATATCATCTATATACCTATTCCGCCAAAGCTCCGGTTCACTCGCGTCCGGAAAGCAGAACGATTTCGATAGCAGACCGGTGCGGGTTCATAGGCTGTTATGAGCGCGCGCGCGATATATCGGTAAAGTGATCGACGAGACATCGTGCGAAACTCAAGTTGTAGAACCGGTCTCGAAAATTAAACGGTTTTTGGACATTTATCCAATTGGCTTTTTCCATTTTTTGTTGTCTTTTGTCTAAACGTGAGATCTCCGGACGCTTCGGAAAGCTTGTCGGCCGAAGGCAGTTGTGAGCAAGAGGGAACTGGCTCCCACTCGTGAGGGGAGACGTGTTTCTCGCGTGGAAGAGCAATCTGCCAGACGATCTAGCATAAAGGTATTGTTGCGACAGATTTACATTTCGTAAGGAATTTATCCCTGCGGAGCACCCTCGCGCCGGTTTTTTCCTGCGGGCGCGTGCAGTGTCTACGTGTCTGTGTAGGGGATGCTGCAGCGTGCAGATCTGAGTTGTGTCGAGTTGCGCGCGCTCTCTCGCTATTCTAACTGCCCCTCGCGCGTGTTTCCGGCCTCCAGCTGGAACTCGAGACTTCTCTACGTTTTCCTGGCGGGTACGAGGAAGATTTCATACTGAATTTTCGGGGAGTGAACGTTCCACTGACTAGAGAAGTCGACTAAGATCTACGAGACTCTCACTACCGTAAATCTTGGACGAATGATATCTTACTTATACGCAATGGCATATCGCTGTGTCATCCGTGGCATGAAAAAGTTCCAGTTTGTGTTTTACCAACATTTTTCCTGCTCATCGAAAATGTTCATGTTTCTTTGTCGTCCAATATTCTATTTCTGGTGTGTGTAATCGTATTTGTCGTTCGTAAAAACCTCGATATAAATAATCTTTTCCTGTGCAGCTTGTGACAATTGTCTAACATGTTATTTCACAGTCTGTTCAAACTGCCGAGATTCGATTTCTCGCCAAGTTTCAGTTTGAATGTTCTGTCTCTTTTGAAATCAATAATCGTCAAAATGGGCTGTGGTAACATCGATGAAATCGTTAAAACGTAAAGTTTCTTAAAAGTAGTTTGTGTGCGATGTCAAGTGAATGGGCACAGTATTGCCAATTACAAAGTTGGATGAAAGGCTTGACCTTAGGGTGGCCCATTTTGTGATAGTAGAGGGTGGTTCCCTCGTCACCTACGTCTTAGCAGGACCATCCTTAATTTGCGATTCATCTGCTAGTTAGTCTCACAATACACTTTGGATTAGGGCACACTCACGACGCAAGGATAAAGGGGTGAACACCATCACCGCCCATGGAAACTTTCGACTGAAATCTCAAAGTTTCCCTCGGCCGATCTCTGCGAGTCAAGTCGAGTAGAGTCGAGGGCAATAAGCGCGCCAGCTTCTAAGTGAGCTAATTCTTGTCTCGCCTCCTAGATCTACAATCGAGTTTGGTGTCTTCGAGTACGGCAGGCAGACCAAACAAACTCGAGCTCGCCTCTCGCATTCACCTCCTCTTAACTTCGTCCTGTTTGATGAATACACCCCTTGACTTTATCTCGCACCTTTTGTGTCTCTCTCAGACTTCAGTCTCGCCTGACACCAGTAATCGCACAATTATTCTCATTTCGAGTATTTTCTCACCACTATTTTCTATCTTCTTTTCAGAAGAATTGGTATGATAATTCTTAATGCCTGTCTCTATTTCATTTGAGAGCTTTCCCCGATGAAATCATTTAATAAGGTTCTGCTTGCTATGGTTCTAATATCTCATCGCCTTTGCAGTTCCCGTCTATTAATTCGATCAAGCCGGATACCAGTATTTTCAATGTGCCGAGGAATATCCGGAAGTGCCTGACGGAAACTAATGTTTGCAAGTATTTAAGCTTTTCGTAGATTAAATCTCAGAATATTGGAAAAAGTGAAGTTAGGATTTCTGGGCATTTTATGGATCACCGTATTTCGCTGCTCGAGTGTCGATGTAAAGAAATTCGGGGAATTCGTGTCCAAATCAAATTACGCATTCGTGAGTAATCTGAAAAAATTCCAGCAGTCCCTCAACTGAAGCCTTCAAACGGCCGCTCTTCCGATTCGTTTGACATCGAAAAAAGTATGGGGAAAGCGAGGAGGGTGGAGTGCGGGGAGGAAAACGTTTGGTGGTACTCGGTGGGCCGAGAGCCGAGAGATTCATGTTTACGTATGCAATCGGCTGTCACATCTCGTTTCGCACAGTCGTCCTAGTCCTCGTCGTCGTCGAGACGATGTTTTCCTCTTGGGAGCGTGGCATTTTTTGCCTGAAATCGCAGCAGCCGTCGAAATACAAACGGATCCCTCTTCAACGTTAGCACACACAGAGTGTCTGTGTCTAAAAACGAGACGTCTTTACGTGTCTACCTTTCCCTGGCATTCACGTTGAGTGGCCGTTCGACATTTCAAAGTGTTGTACGTAATTTCCTATTCCTGTATTTTATACGCAGATATAATGCCTGTTATTCAAGATGCTACCTTAAAAAGTATGTGTCGCTCGCCTTTCTTATATTCTCGTGTTTAGCATATGTCATAATTGCATAGGTAACAAGTACTAAGCCAATAGAACAATGAGTATTTTTTTTAACAACATGATGATAAAAATGCAAGTAGAAATGTCCATTAATCGAAGAAACAGTATATTCTATGACATCTTTATCAAACTCGTTCAATCAGATTCGAACGCCTATTTCGGCTTTTATTTAAAGGGAAAGCAATTTTTTTAATACGTGTAACAGAAACTGTTGTTGAAATCTCCTAGCTAACCAATGCCTTCGATCTTCAACCCTATACATATGTATACATCCAATTCGGCTTTGTAGATTTGACGCAAATCTTTCGCTCCACTTGGCGCAGCACAATGTTCTTTTTATTTTTAATATGCGTGACCTTTTCCTGCATTTGTGAAAATGAAAATATTCCCTTCCATTCCTGTTTTAAAACCGGGCTCTTCGTTCGTTTACAGGGCTGCTCATTGTCACATACACAAACGCTATTATTCTTCGATATGGACTTAACGCAGTAGGCAGAACTTCTACGTGAAAACTTTCATTCGCTTAATAGTCGATCCGGTGCAGTTGTGTTTTCCCTCTCTCTCGCTTCTTCTCTCGCCGACTCCTTCTCTGTAGAATAATAGCACTACGCTTAACAAGGTTACCAAGTTGAGAGCATATTTCTGACGCATTATTCTCGAGCTACTATTTGACGCTGGATGCAATTACATGCAGGTGTGTCCCGACTGGCAAAATTGAAATTTATCCAATCTTCGCCGGTGAAATAGTTCGCCGTCAAATGCGGACAAAGTTAACCTTTAAATACCGCGGGAGAAAGAGAGACCAAGTTCCACTTGGCCAATTTTGGCTGGATTTGAAGCACAATTTTACCGTGAGAATTCGTATAAATCCCTTTTACGCAATACATATATAAGAGTGTGCCTGCGTCAGGGAATTAATTACATTTTACACAAATGAATGGATTGGCTGAAATTCTTATTAAGCAAAGATCCATCACTATATCACGCGTCGCGAATCATTCATTGCAAGTAATTAAGTCCTTGAATTTCAACATTACTATAATTGAACATCTCTTTTCTGGATAAACATATTGTTAAATCTGAAACTTTGAATCTGGAATGCATTACTAAATTAGCGCACTTTTCTCGGAAAATCAAAATAAACATACTATAGATTCAATCGGACAATAGCGAGTTGCAGTGCAGAAAATCACGCAAATAGAGCAGCGAATAGCCCGTAGCTGAAAGGGACTTAATCTGAAAATGGTCTAACGGCACAGAAATTATGCAATCATTAGTTACGTACACACCCCGGATGTTTATCCTCGGAGAAATGGAAGAGGCTTTCGTGTATCGCTCGTATGCCGCCCGGTCGAATCGATATATTACAATGAACCATAAATAACACGTTGACAAGGCGGTCCAATATCTATCCGTTCATGTTCCATCGCCGCCGAATCCGGGCAACACGGCGCGCCTGCTGATATCCCTAACTCCTTGTAAATTACTGCGCCCCTCGAACAGCGCCAACCTCGCCTACTTTTGCCTGCCGATCCTCCTATGCCAACCCTTCGTTCGTAATATCGGGCGGAATAATCGTACTGAAGAATATCCATCGCCAGTAGGGATATCTGGCTGCCCTCGTGAATTCAATACGCGCAGTTTTATTAACCTTGCACTGCATTACCATTGATATTAATGCTTAGGAATTCACGCTTGCTCTGAACATGGCATTTGCTTCGCTCGTTGTCAGCACATATAACTCGTTAGTGATATTCCAAAATGTATTAACAATGGTTGAATAACTGAAGAAAATGAGGATCAGCATAATGTATGTAGCTCATTAACATAATCGGCGAAGCGTATATGTCAATAGAGGATTCGTTGGCTCTTATTTTATTTTTAGGAATAATTAATTTGTATTTGCATTCCATATTTTCAGCAACTACCAAGTATTTCCAAAAAATCTACCACTCCGGAATTTACATAGAACTGCATGCTTTACTCAGGTGCGCACTGCAGTTTTTTGGGACTACGTTTCTCTACATTCCCGATCACCGAGAGCAAATATCCGTGTAAATAGGCGACGATAAATAAGGCGTTAAAATATTAGCATAGGGGAACGTTAGATAACGGTGGCGAAGAACGCCCGATTTAGTATCTCGGGATGACGCGACGCCGGTGTCGCAGGAAGGCGGCCGATGAATCCGCGCTATCATCGCGTCTGAAACGGCCGATAAAACGCCGATTGCCGGCTCATACGCTCTCGGCAGACTCTGAGTCTGTCGAGATGGAAGGAAATAGCGCTCCAATAAAGGCGGCTCCGGGAAAATAGGAATGCGAGGAAAGAGAGGTGAGCGAGCGGGCGGAAAAACGACGCGGATGCCGCCAACGAATTTATCTTGATCGCAATACGAATTCCGGAATTCTCTCTCTCTCGCCCCTGTCTTTTCGCCTTCGAGCGTTCTCCTTTTTTCTCCCATAGTCCCTTTTTCTCCGCGGACTAGCTGAGGGACGCGTTGACGCCAGGATCGTGACTACTGGCCGGGATAAGAAAGCGCGGCTCATTGTGTTGGCTTTAAAAAGACGCCGGAAGAAAGAGTGCCGCCCCTGCACTGGTAGCGTCGCGGCAAATCAATAAAAAGAGAGGCTGAGACAGTAAAGAATTGCATGCTCATCCTCATGAATCGACCGCATACATAGGCGAGCGCTCGCTCGCTTATTCGCTCCCTCCTACCCACCTACCAACCCTTCCGTCCACCCAGCCTCTCACCTCCAACAATAATGGAAATGAAGTAAAGTGGTTGGGGGGGATGATGAGTGTTTGAATCGAGTGGACGGAAGTGACCGCATTTTATGTTTCCTTGAATCGCCTCGCTTTCTTGAAGCTTTCACGTGTTTCAATTGCGATACTTTGACAGGGGGTGGTGGTTGCATCGAATAATTAAGGGCTCGTTTGTCAAGTGTGCGCGAAAGGTAAAATCGCTTGAGGGCGAAAGAGAAGATCCCTGGAAGGGTTGTGTGTTTACCAGGAGGATTAATATCTGGGGTTCATCCGTTGTAAGGGTGGCTTTTCGGCACCCTTCGGAAATCAACCTCTCGTTATCTGCGCTCGAACAGCTTGGGATCCGTCGAGCTTGCGCAACATCTTCCGCTCACGCGTAAAAGTTAATTAGCAGAAAGGAACCCCTCGACAGCTAATAGGCTACGCACCGGTAATCTTGCCGGAATGTCGATCACGTGTTGGAATTAAAGCTCGTAACAGATAAGGACGACATGTTTCCCAATTTCGAAAGTGCCGTTTGATGCCTTTTGCTGGCGATGACCAGTTTTGGAACTCGATTTCTATACAATACACTGCAATCTTGTCGGACCGAATTTCATTAGATTGGATTTTCCCAGCAGAGATATAGCACTGTTCCTTAAGTCGCGTATGTTGTTTAACCGTCACTTTTAGATCTCTGTGTAAGTTTGGATTTCCGATACTTGTAACAGTCGCAGCTAACTCCAACGGTCGGCGTAAGTAACGCCCGTGCAAATTAGAGCAGTGCGTCTTCCTCCAAAGAACGTAACTGTGTTAGTCCCTGTCGTTTACGACTTCACTTAAGCCCGACAGCCGGAACTTGAAGCAGTTTTAATTAATCAGGGCACACTGCATTCGTAAGCTTCGCTCGTGTACATTTGTGACCGCATACGCCCGCAGCCAAGGACACAGGTAGAGCGTTATCTGTCGCTGATTTAATTGGAATCGTGGCTAAGATGGACGAGCCCAGCATCCGGAGAGCAGTCCTACTTTAAATGCCGCATACGCGCATTTCCTCTCCACCTGTATTTTGGGAGGCCTCACTTGCTTTTTTCACATTTTTACTTTGCCGGGAATGTTTCTGTTCGGTGTCCATAGAAACTCATCATTACTTAATACTTCTCTGACGGAGTGGACGAAGCAGACTTCTTGCGCAATTTCTCAAGGCTGGGACATTTTATAAGTGTTTGACATTTGAGAAGTCCGCTCCTTCAAATTCTCTTGCAATATTTCTGTTATGTTATGCTATGTTATATTTCATACTTCATTTATGTAGAAAAATATTAGTTCGAGATAGGAGGAATCGAATGGTTGGTCGGTTTTACTGTTCCTGAAGAGTTTTCATTTTGAATATGGCAAGAGGGTATAAAATGACTAACATTAATCACTCTTACCGTTAATGAATGTAACGCGGAATGTTGTTACATGTCTTTGGCTCCAGAACTCCACAGTCTTTAAGGGAAACGAGCTAAATTTTTGCGAGAAGTGGGTCACATGCGCCTCAGCCTAACTCATTCGCGTTCTCTCGTCGAGGGAATTATTTTAATAGAATCACGGTAAAGTAATTAAGATTCTCGCGATGCGCGACGGCGGAGTTGTTTGCCTATGGCGCGCTGATGCTCTTAATGAAAGTAACACAATAAAGTTATCCGATAGAATAAGGTGCGCGCCGGAGTGCGGGCTATAAATACAGAGGGAAAACTGGAACGTTCGCATTATCAAGCAGCGATCGTATTCGCCCCGCACCCGACTCACTGCCCGCTTTATCGCAATCGCAAATTTATGCTTGCTTCCCTCGTTATTAAACGCTTGCATCGTCAGATTAGCCGCTCTGCGCTCGATAATTGCAACGAGAAACATGCCCGATATCCGCTTACATCGGCCGGAAAACTCATAAACAATATTATACTGTTGGATCTCTGGGCGGCCTCATTGTCCAACCAGTGACGTATATATTTCAACCAAAGTTCATTATTTACCCGGGAAGAGCTAGTAGAATTAACGTCCTGCATTTTTTGCACGACCTCTTTTCGTCGATTTAACAAATATTTTTGGAATTGTCAGCGATACATATTGCGATGACTTAGTCCTCGTGTGGTAACGTAATAATCCGTCCTTTTTTAAACAGAATCAGGAATTTCCTGCATTGCTTCAGCAACGAATCTTCATTTACGCTCTCGTAAGGTCGCCATGGTGTGTCATGGAAAAAAACATAGCTGGAACAAAGTGTGCCGAGCGTGACTCGCGCGACACAAGCCGTGTAATATATTCGTAGTAGGCCGGATGCTTTAATTAAACCGGGGCGCAACGAAAGAATAATGGAAGGCCTAAAAAAAGAGGGCGAAAAGAGAGAGCGGAAGTCACGCGGAAGTCCCTTCCCCGGGAATATATCACGCGCGCGCTCACACGAAACACGGCCTACCTACACGTACGTTCGGGGGAGGAATCAAAGCATAAAAATGTCCATTGCGTTCAACAAGTACCGAGCGAGAAGGGAGAGGCGCATTACGCGTCCATAAACAATTTAATTTGTTTAACGAACACCGCTCGTTAATGGGGAGATTTTATTTTGCTCCTCCGGCGACCACCAAGCGTCCGGGGCGCGAAATATTTTTATCGAGAGTTTTGGCGGCGAAAAAAAGTAAGGGGCGTGAACTGGTTTGCCCTGTAAAGCCAGCCAGTTTTATCCAAACCGGTTGCCAATGTTTGCGATATTTGATAATCTTCCAAGTGCCCTCCCGCCCGGGTACTTGAAATCCCTGCGTAAAGGCGTGTGTATTCGTGCACGCCCTTTTTGTCGCTGGATTTCGTTGCCTATTGAGGTAATAAATACCTCAATTAGTCTTTGGTTTGACGAATCTCTCTGCTGCACAGCATAATGAGTACCCTAAAATATTGTTCCTGATTTATATACATAGATGATGATTGGGATAAGCTGAATTAGCCAAATTCGAATTCCTGCATGAAATTAATTATTGAAATTCGACCAATGAAGGTTAGCCTTGCGGATAATTAAATAATCATAGGAATCTGATCCTATTCATATTCATTTTAGCATTTGACAAGCTGCTATCGTGAAAGGCAATAGGTTTATCCTGCCGGGAGACGCGCATTGCCTCTGCATTACGCAGATAAGAGGACGCGATTTGCCGCAGCATCCAAGCCAAGGCCAATCCCTAGCGCAACATTGCACCATCCTCTATCCCCCTGGTGGACCATTTGATAGCGTTAAACAAATTAGGCCACGAATAAGCTTTCCTTGTTAAAGAGAGTGTTACTGCAATTCGGGAGCATGTTATACTCTCCCCTGCCCCGTCGCCCTTCCCTCATCAGTGAGAATATTTCGCGTAAATATATGCATTAACACTTTATTATTATTCCCCTGTAACGCAGTAATTTGGTGCGGAAGCTACAGGAACACGGAATTCCGCTTTCATTGACTGCGAAACAACTTTCTCCTTGAAATGTCTTTGACAAGCAAACTTGCTTTTTAACGATTACTTGGCACTTTTCTAGATTTTTACAGGCAAAGTTTTCCGAGGCGATACAGCCCCGTCGTGATTCCAATTCTTGAGTTTGCCGAGAATTCAATGTAATAGATAGTACACAAAATTATAATCCTTCATCCAGAAATCAATTATTCTAATTATAAAAGTGAAATACGATAATGTCAGAATATTGTGTCCAGTACAATATATTAAATATCCAAGAACAGTGTTTCTAAAGAATCTTAACACTCAAACGACTTAACAATCATAATTTTTTAATAAGAATTTCGAACTTCAGAGGATTCAGTAAAATTTTCAAACATCGTTTCTATAAGTTTACAATAGTCTCCAAGATCCTTAAGGGAGAATAGATAAAAAGCAAGATTCGTTCGGTGTATAAAAGGAGGGCCGACACGGGACTCCAAGTTTCGATCGCTCTATATAACAAGGGACACATAAATTGGAACGCGGCATAACGTCACGCTTCCCAATTGACTGGAAACGAAAGAAAAAGCATCCCAGGTCTTCCGCACGATCGCTTGCTCTTCAAAGTGGCTGGCCTCTTTCTCGCAGGAAGGCGGAGGGTGGCGGAAGTGCTCTAGTATTCTCGCTTGGCTTTCCGAGGACCAAAATTGGAATCGGGAAGAAGTTTCGGTGGATTTGAAGCCTGCACTTTTCGTTTCTCCTCCCGATTTCTCGTAAGGCAGTAACGATCGCGGGCGCGATATATCCAGCCTCCTTCAGGTCGTACGAGCTACTCCCAATGCCTCTCCGCAATTGTGAACTCCACTTTCTTCCCGACGGAAGTTCGAACTGTTGTCCCATAGCAAAGAAAATCCGCCGGGGGGACTCTAGCGAATCCGGGAGATTGTCTTTCCTGTACAACAACCCCTGCGTCCCCAATATTACTAGCCTGTCGCGTTAGATATTGGAACGGAAGTTTATACACAATAATATATACGTACATTTGTTTTGCTTGATCAAAAACATTGAACCATCCCTTCTTCTCTTTGAATCTTTTAATGCTTTATTTAACTTTTACATAATAGTGCTCCACTCACTCACAGGTTAATTCTATAGTTTTTACGTTCTCTATTTATCTTCCATTGGACTTATCGTTAAGCTCCTTCCATTTGATTAAGAATCTAATTGTAAGTGGTCGGTCAGAGAGCACGTGTTTTCGCGGCTCGTTGAAGCCCGTGACATTCGGACTCGGACTTGAGAGAGGGTGCAATTAGAATCGTTTAATCGGGGATAGATCGGCGCGAGGCGATAGCGTTCACGCGAGCCAGCTCGGAGCTGTACAATTAGATAATCCTCGAACGTGAGGATTATCCTTATAACTGGCAAGCGATCTGTCTCGTCCCATGTAGCCGGCCCTATCGCTAAACTTAACCGCTTATCGCTCGCGGATAGTTCAGTGTACCGCGTGGAGGAACAGGGGAATTGATCTGTTCTCGAGATTAGACCCGATCCTCGGGCAACCGAGCCCCCATTATTCTTTTTATCTGCCGAACTTTGTTGCAATTGATTCCCCTGTAATTGCTACTCTCGCTCCGCCTGCAAATACCCGGTTGGCCTGCACCGCTGAATTAGGATTATGTGCGTTTCCACGTTCGAGCAATTAGATGGAGCACGCAATTCAAACCTGCACTAGATTATATGACTATTAGGTACTGGCCGCTCAGTATTATTAATTATTCAGTGCGAATCATGCAATAATCTGTTGGTGCAATTGTACGTATAGCTGTTTATCAAATGTTTATCTTCTCTACAAGTTTGATCGTCATTTGCGAATTATTTGTTGATAGTTTTTCGAATAATAGCTGGTAAGTTGGTTCGAGTGCTAATTAATATTGATACCGCTAATTCATTTGATTCTGCTGACTCATCAGTTAGTTAAAAATCGTGTACAGGACTTCGTAGTATTATAGGCAACCGGCTATTCTTAGTTCGAATTACTGGAGGGCAGCGAGTCGAAGATCAGTGATCGATCGATGGAGGTGTCACGTGGCAGACGGTGGACAATCATTCCTGAGGTTTCACCGCGGCCTAGTCCCACTGGGTGGGCGGACGCCTTCACATCGCACAAAAAAATAGAACCCTTTACGTGTGCCGGATCTGGCCTATATTCTCGCGCCATCTAGTTAGAGTTTTAAGCATCCATCCACGGCATTTCATTTGAAAGAAACTCGCTTTTTTCCCCGTAGCCTGTGGCGAAAAACAAATCTTTCGAGACTCGGCCAAATCCCGTCGTCGTTTTTCTTCATTCTTCTGCCATTAATACGGAATGTATTCAATTAAGTAACACGAATTTGTATCGATTTTCTAGTATTTTGCTAATAGTTCTTGGAAAGATGTGCTGGTTTTTCCACATGTATGCGTGTCAAGATTCAGGCTTAGCATATGTTCACTTCTAGTCGTGCAATCCTCTTCTTGCCCGCTTACATTCGGGTGCACTGGGTCCTCGGTAGGAAGACACTTATGCCGAAGGTCGTCGGGAGTGCCCTTTTCCGTAAAGCCGAGATACAAAGTGTGACCTCCATTTTTTAACGACGACAAGAGAGAGAAGAGTCGTCGCATCGCGATAAGCACCGCCTGCATAAATTCAGAGCCGCATTCTGCCGTGGGGCGTGAATTATCCCGAAAATACTTGTACCCTTTACCACCTGACTCCCTCGACTCTCGCTCCCTCCTCTCGCCTTACCTGCTCTCATCCTCTCCGTAAAGCGTAAATATAATCCTGCGGAAATGGGATATAAAAGTAAACGTACCCTGGTAGTACAACCTAAAACCATTCGTGAGAATCCCGGTAAGCGTTACGAACATTACGTTCTAGTGAACAATTCCCTAGGTCGACGATTTCCAACATTCACGAACGAACTGGCCGATTTATCAAGCGTTCCCTTGTCTCTCTCGATTCTTGGAACGACCGCATATGTTCAACCCGAAGCCGTAACGTACAATTTGTTTAAGGGTAGGAGTTCGACCTGTCGAGAGCACAGTAAAATGTGCGGGGCTCAAGTAGCCACTGAAAGATTGCGGTTTACGAGCCGACGATCGAGATCATGGGCTCTCCTTCTCGCACGCGGCTCCGCGAGAATCTCGTTCCACTTGTAATTTAAATGCAGAATGAGGTTCCCGGGGAGAGAAAACTTGGGGGGAATTTCCTCGTCCCGACGTGAAGAACAGATTTCCCATTTGCTTAAGTGACTCGGGGTTTTGTCTTGTGCTCATGCCGCAGCACTTCACTTCGTGGTTCCTGTACGGAAATACTTTCGCGAAACATTTATTTATTAACCCAGAACATCGGAAACAATGGAGAATAAGTTTCGCGGTAACTTTTGTTTATAATTCGTTCTCTTTTGCATTCCAAGTTTCGCAATTGCATTCATTCTTTGACAATGGATAGCAAACCAACCCCTTCAAGGTTTGTTCTAGTATATTACTTTACCAATATTTGCTAATTAGTATCTTCTTGTAATGAGTGTTTTAGTTCATCAAATTAAAGGCACATTCGGTAGAGTTCCCTTCGCGGGTAGTTTGGACTGGAACCTTCCACCCGTTGGTCAGTCGGATGCTTGACCTAGTCACGCGATGAGCTGGCTCATCCCCGGCATATTGGTGACAAGGTCGAGACACGTATTAACATCTTCATAGAGAGAGCGAAAGAGAGCTCCGAAGGCCGCTGAGTGGTACACGCTACTTTTCATAATGTCTTCTTCCCTTACTCAGGCGCGCTCGTGGGGCTTCGTGTGAATCCCAGCATTTAAATGTCATCGTTTTCATGCTCCGTACAATTCCAGAAACCTATTTTGCATTCTATATAGTATATCACAGTGTATGATACATAGCACATCACTTTTCGGGTGGTCAGTCTACCATTGAATGCTATCAAGCCTCCCCAATCATGGAAATGGAAATAGAAATACCCTGATTTCAGTATCTTCTCGATAACATTTTGCGCGATTCATGCATTTTATTCACAATTAGTATACTAAACACCCAGCAGCAGCAGATAATCCGAGGAAGCAATTAGTATTACGACCTTTCTGTTATTCTGAAATTCAATGAACATAGATAAGCACGGAAGTGCACGAATAAATTTGATCATTTTAATTGGAAGCATCGCACGAACCCAGAATCAAGTAGCCAACAGCACTCCAGTGAAGTATCACTACTTAAAAGCTGTGTCTTAATCGCCCTGGGATAGTCTCCCCATCCCCCGTCAACCCGAATGCCCCGAAGCCGGCAATTTCGCAAGAACAGGAACTTGAAACAAGTCCCGGCGCAATCTAACTCTGCGCCATGAGTAAGAAACAAGTCTACGAGGTGGAGAGGCAGGATGGTCCACAATGGGGAGTGAGAGTCGAGTCCGGACGAGAAGGGGCGGGAATTGGTGGGAGGAATTACCCGACTATTGTATCATTCGATTGCTGACTCCTGTTGCCACCGGGGAACGATCGGCTGTTTTCGAATGAAGTTAGATGGGCCACTCAAACTCAGGACAGAAGGTGCTCAGAAACGAAGCTAATGGAAAAGCAAGCTGGGATTGGAGGGCGCTGAAATCAATGCAACTAATTTTGCAATACCGCTGCTGGCTCGATTGATGATCCAAAGTTTGGTGTCTCCGGCCAATTATCATCCCGCTTCCATTCTGAGTGTACAAATATTCCGCTCTGAATGGAGATAAACTGCCGCGCGAGCGGAGCGAACTGGCTGAAAGAGGGGTGGGACAGTACACACAGTGGCTTTAATTGAGGACAAAGGGGTGGAAAGGGCTCGTAAACTGTCATGAATGGGAAGTCACGGGAGAAAGGGCTGGAGTTGGCGAGAAGCCGTCGTGTAAATTAACGTATTGTTGAAGTGGATGGAAGAGGAGTTAATGCAGTCGATAAAGAATGGCACAGTGAAGGTGCGTGCGGAATGATATTGGAGATTCAGATTTAATTTCATGTGGTTGGGCTTAAAGTTTGCTAAGTAGTAATTCTTCCTAATATTTAGAATAAACTACAGGACCAGCATTACAAAGGCTCTCTTTAATGTCAAAAGAAACATCCAATTTTATTGACTAAAGATATAAGTAAATGCAACAAAGGTTTCTAATTATTTCTTTCCTTCACCAATTCAAAGAAAACTGCCACTGCTGTTCCTTTTCGCAACCCGACGGGGAACAAGGCTTTATTGTTAAACGAATTTAATAACACGCAGTGCAGCACAAAGAGTCCGAATGAAACACACCTTACTAAAAGTATCAATCCTCGACCCGAGGCGAAATTAATTGCCGGGAGAAAATCTCCTTCCTCTCTCACAACTCTTTGTGAGTGGGAATGCAATTTGCCAGGAGCGATCGGCGGGCAGAAATCGCAGTGGGAGTACAATGAGCAGAAAAATCGGGAACAATATTACTGCGGGAGTGGTTCAGGGGTGAATGTGCCGCCGATTGGTGGAAAATCGCTCGCGGCGTGCTAGCGACATCGTCATAAGTCAGAGAAGTCTATCTCGAGATCGAGAAAGAACGGGAAAGGGCGAAAGGGCGAGAGGAAGGTGCAAGCTTCGACGAGTAAGCGGGCATCCGTTACTCGCAGCACCGGACGCACCGTAAATAACGATCCCTTGTGAAATATTTCAATCCACCAGCACGCGAAATCTCGGCCCAGCACGAACGAAAACGATCGCTCTGCGTCAGTCTGTATCTCCGTGCGAAAAAGCAGCTAAGCAAGCTCTCGCGTGATATTCACGCCCTGCACTGCCCTACACCAATTTCCTTATCCACAGAGAACCAGCGAGAGAACGACGAGAATAGTCGCATGAAATTAAATTTTGTTATTGCAGCCTGAGTGCCAACCTATTGGCGTTAAAGAAATCAATTTCTTTAGCAAGTCTGGGCAATAACTTCAAGTCCAAATAATCTTCAACTCCAAGTGCGAAAAATTAAAAATTATTAACTAATATGAAACACAAACGTTCGAACTTTGGGTTGTACGAACGTTACGTTGAACATGACTAAACACAAACGAGAACATGCAGTGGTTCTTGATATGATTTCAACGTGCATTTCCACAAGTATTTATTTCTGGGGTTTTCATTGAATCGAGAGTTCAGGATCGGAAACCCGAAATGCTAAATACATTTAGAGAAATATAGGCGATTTGCTGTACAATCCGGGCTACTGATTTGGGTAGCTGGGGACTTGTCAGCAAACATTGTGGGTGGGTTAGGGTGTGCATATGTAGGGAGGCTTGCATATGCCTGGATTCAATCAGTTAGACGTCAATGGCCTGAGCACGTTCGCCCGACAATCCAACCGAAGGCGTGCATGCCATGCCATGGGGATCCGATGTCCCGGACATACGGCTAATTATGTCGAAGTGGCTTAATCGAGACCACTTGAAGTCGAGCTTACGGCATAGCATACGCTTGTTAGCGGCGCATAAGCGCGTAAACGCGTCGCGTGAACGTCGGATTACGCGGCTTGAACGAGCAGCTATTCCTGATCTTACACGCGAAACCTTGCTAATTGGTGTCAGAACTGAGAAGTGTTGGAGAAGATAGAGTTAAGCATTAATGTCAGTTTCTGTGCTATGTAAATCATTCTTCGCATTAATGGTAATGCACAGACATTTTGTAATCGCTTTAATACGAGAGATTTGCATAGAAATTATAAAATCCATTGGCGGATTTTGCAAGGAAATATAGCTTGGTTTATCAGTCCGTGCATTAAAGTTGAGGTCCTAGTCATAGACTGTCATAAAGTAGAAAGATGGGGATGGGGGTAGAAAGACGAAAACATTGCTGCTCGTAGATGACGCTGGCCGGGTTCTGCTGCCTTCTTTGGTGGATTTCAGCAGCAAGGACTTATCTTTAAAGGACAACTTCTTGAGTAGCCGGGACAATTACCTCGTACCTGCGAGTATATTACCATTTCACCATATCTCTGGCCAACCGACGTGTAGAAGAACATGCACGTGAAACTGGGGCAACTTTCTTTACGAGGTCCCTTCTCTGCTTGCTCAGTAAGATCCAAGGCCGCATTCAAGGGCCTCGCGTGAGATCAGCACGAAGTAGGGCACTACCTAAATCTACCGGGCATCATCAAGTCTACATCAACTGCCTCCTTTTCTACGTAAAGTAATAGAGCAATCGTATTTGCATCTAGCGAGCCTCAAGGCAAACCTATTTCTTATTAAAACCCTCATTGAGTTTCTCGCGGCACATTTCCTTAATATCTATTCATGATGCAGAGTTGCATTAATTTGAACGTAATCGGAGCATTATGTGCTTTCCATAAACCTGCAACTAAAGCGCCACTTTTCCCGATCTGACTTCATTTAAAAGCAGGCACGCTCGAAAGTTCGCCGCGGGAAAGAAGTTCGAGAAAAAGTTACTTCTTGAAGGCTTTGCCTCCTGCCGGGCGAAAGAGTAAGAAGTAAGGCGGCCCGTTTAAAGTGCTGCTTTATCGGGGCGATCTTGTCGCATGCCTGCGAACAGGAGGTCAACTTTGCCGAGATTTGCGAAACAAATAAGACATCGGCGAGCAAAGTGGGGCGATGACGTGGCATCTCCAGATAGTGGATTCTCGGGATTTATCGACGAGGATGGGAAGGAACGCCGTGCAGTGAAAGTTATTACGATTGTTCAATAATAAAATTAGATATTGCTCCTGTTTCGAAGTTGCAAGTTACTGTATTACCAAATACGTGAAACAAGGGTTAAACGTTATTCGCTTTATATCGACAAATATCGACTCGACGGGACATTTTTTTCCCGAGGCTTTCATTATAGAAGCGCATTGTAAAACTAGTTCCCCACTGGCGAACGAGAAATAACATGGCAAACTAATGGACAGCAATGTCCGTAATTTATACAGTTAGGTGGAAAGGGTAATCCTCTCGCGAGTACAGACGCGATCGCCATGTCCGAGAGACACGGAAGCAAGAGAGTTGGCTTGTGGTCGTTGAAAACATCTGCGCTACTGGAATGACGGCTGGAAAGCGGGTGGCCTATGGTGCGTTGCTTGGATCGAGCGGTGTCATTGAAGGCTAATTGAATTTGCATTTAAGCGAAATTTACAGCCACACCCACTGCGCACACGCCTGCCAAATTAAAATACCAATCTTCCATGAGGTAGAACGCCGTCAGCGCATGATCCACTTTTCGCGAATTCCTCAACGGAATTGGTGAGTAAACCAGGCGCAAAGCTGAAAAAGCTCTACTGTATAGTTCAAAATTTACGGGAGGAAAGCTCGTGAACTAATTTTTTTTAGGATTAGCACCATATCCTTCCCGATTTACGAGCATGTGAGGAATATTGTACTAAAGCCTCGTAATGACAAATTAAATCGAGGCCAGAATTTTCCACTGTTCCACTCCAGAACGCGCTGCATTCTGCACGAGCGCGGGGAAAAATGCAGCAGCGTATCAATCAGTGCGCTCATCAGATACTTGAATTGGCTTTCGAATTAACTGGACTGGTTTTATTCGCCGCGGAGAGCATCCGGGTCCCCGCAACCTTGTAAAATCCTCGATCGCCGGAAATCTAATCGTTTCGATTACCAGCGCACTGCTCAATCTCTCTATCTCTCGCCCTCCCACGCTGTCCTTTTCTCTTGTGGACGCCGGCTCGCTCGCTCGTTAGCAACACGCTGATGGGATCTGCATTTTAACTGGGTTTTACATGAACCCCGACCGTACAGCTATTTCCCGTTGGCTGGCAGATCGAAACAATCTCTACGCGCAATCACATCGATGAACGGATGCGACGCAGCTGCGATCCGGCGATACTAGTTTACGATTTCAAACTTCGAAATTCAAAGACGGCGGTTGACACTTTTACTGCGCAAAGACCATTCTCACTTTGTATTTTGCTTCACTTTCTTCACTTTTCTTCCATTGCAGGGTAAGCAAATAAAATATTTAGTTACCTATGCGGTCATTGGTTTAAGTTACTTTTGTTTGGTCAGATGCTCGCCCATCCGTTCACTGTTATTTATTTTCCTCGCCTGTTAACAATACATCGCCGAAACAACGACCGAATTTACAGGCCAGCCGCTCCGGACCGAAATTCATCCGTTGCTCCACTTTATTTTCCTGCCAGATTACATTTGCAATGCAAAAGCGCAAGCTTTTTTCAAACCGATACTTTTTTGAGAGTACGTGCTGCTGTAACAATCTAAAGATATGGTACGTTTGAAAGCGAATGATTCAATCCTCGACAAAAATTATAATATGTGCGTTTGTTTGTTACAAGATTCAATAAAACGAGTCATTGAATTTAGAAAAGTTATGGCTATTTTATTTGGATAATGGAGATTAAGTAACAGGCTTATAGCCTGAGTTATAAGTACGTGTGGAATTAGTTGGCTGGCCATGCACGGGGCTTTACTACTTGTGTACCGGCTGACTGCCTACAGGTACAGACTACTTACGCTCTGGCATGCGTTCCAATGGATACGCATACGACGGCAGTAGTCGTATTAAAGTTCGTTAATAGCGTGGGATTTGGATCAGAGTGGTTTGGTTCATGCTGAGTTCGGCCAAGCCATCAAAGAAGCACATGCAATGTTCACATTTGTGATAATATCTCCTATTAACGTTTCGTTCTATCCTCCTATTCTGATTATCGCCTTCATTATCTCCGTCACTCACTCTATTCCACACTGCGATTCTGCTCTCATACTACTCTCTGGCATCTGCCCTGCTCTTTCTGGCTCTCGCTGTTTCCCGTTCTCTCGTTCATGCATACACATACACATGCATACACATACACATACACACACGACACAGTCGCGCCGCGTATTCGCCGAAAAACATTTACCCATTGCAAAACTTCCATCCATCCTCACCGTCTCTATCGCACTCCATACATTCTATTTTTCTTTCGTCAATCATTCACTCACGCTTTCAACCCAAACCTGCGCTCCTATACTAGTACTCGGAACATCCAAACCTATATTATTTAATTGTCAATGTGTGTTACACACAATCCTAGCATACGAGCCAGCAAGCTCATCTTATATCGTTCGCAAGCACGCACCAGCAATATTAGTCTTGCCGAATATCAGGGCACGTGTGTTGCCGGTGGATCCCTCGCTCATTAGCATCTACTTGGCCATGTATTTGCCCAAGTGACTGGTGGTTCCCGCGAAGCAACTTCCAGGAGCGAAGTTACTGCCTCCTCCCTGGAGTGTTTCTCGCACGAGTTTCGTGACTCACTACAATGGCTTGAAAACAGCCGTAGGCTCCCGGATAATTCGACCTCCCCCCATAGTTCCTCGCTCTTTCTCTTAATCTCGTTGCGCCAAGCTTTCTCCTGCCTTGTTTTCTGTCTTTGGAATTCCATCGTAGTCATAGTTTAATCCCATTGAATGAATAGTTTGATCGCTCGGGACTAAAAATAGTTATTCAGACGAAGGTACAGGTTCGAAGTACCAAAATGAGTCTGTCCGTAGAGAAATTAACTAGGACTATAAAACGCGGCTTTTACAAAAGGAGCTCGCATTACCCGCTGATCTTTTATGCCCGACACTAAGAGGCTAGGATTCCCATTCCTGTCCATATGGGATGGGACTTACGAGGATGACGGACATTTCAAATTTAATTTAAAGACTACTTAGAGTGCAACGCAAATCCGCTTTGGGAGTCGCCTAGGCAGCATTCTCGGCGATATGTCCGGCCCACATGTACGTCGGACGTGGATAGGTATGCGCGTAATGCGAGCTGCGAACAATTTTTCGGCCGAGCGACTTTTTGCTCTGCCATCTGTCCACCAGCGACGGACAGATATATTCCTCGGCGATGGCTCGAGAATTTCATTTCCCCAATAACACTTTTCTGGGGACGCGTGCTTGCGAATCCTTCTGCTAGACATATCATGTGGAGAGCAAGAATTTTCTTGGGTGCAATGAAAATGCGAGAGTTGCCCCGAGCAGCCGAAACTCCTCCGTTCTCTCAACGTCTTGCGGCAAATTAGATAGGTTTCGCTCGAAGGAGCAATGTGTGAATCGGAGTGTGTGATTTAAGAGTATTGCGGCAGCATACTCTGGTTTGAAAGATTGGATTGAGACAAAAGCTCGAGCAGTCACCAAATCAAGCAGATGCGATCAAAAATAATTGCAATTGAAAACAATATACAAATTCTTTCTTCTCCGCTCCTTCTGCCGCCTGTCAACAAATGACTAAATGGCACTCGCGCATTCTTGCAGGCAGACCAGTTTTTCCAATTAAAACTAGGGGAACTTTTGCGGGCCTAGGCTTGCAACTAAAACGTTTGTATTATAAATTCAGCACGGTGGGATGGACGGGACGGTTCCAAGAAGGGGAGTACTTTGCTAAGTATTTTAATACGATAGGAGTTACCGGATTCCTCGGACGCTCCTTGCTACGAGCGAGTATCTCTCTCTCCCTTTCTCTCAGTGGATATCACGCAATTATTCCGCCATAATTGTTCGAAGGCAGCACTGGCCAGCTCCGCTTCTTGAAAAGAAGAAAGAGCAAGAAGAAGCGGCGGAGGCCGCAGCATCCGAGGAATAAGAATTCAACTTGCATTAATGAATTCAACTTCGCATTTACGCCGGCTCTACTTGAAAGTGCTTTCGGAAGCTCGGCTCACTTTCTCTCACTCTCTCGCTTACCCTTCCTCTCTCTCGTTCTTTCTGACGAAGCGTGCGCCACCTGAAGAATTATGGGGTGGAATTGCGCTTCCGAGATTTAATAATTCCTTGCCTTTACTCTAGCTACGGCCTTCCACAGTGTTAGGCTATCAGTCTCGTTGTTTCGCCCGCTGCTCTTTCAATGCCGCTCGAGTGCATAACGCGCGCCCGGATTTTAGTTTTATCTCTCCAGATTTCGAACCATGAATCCGGAAAACTCACGCGCACTAAATCGAAAACATAATAGCGAAGTTTTAATTTGTGGTCAGTCTGTATTAGTACGTTTAATACACATAACTCTGCATTGTGGTAAGTTCAGTGAAGTTCTGGAGTGTGGCAAGTTTCAGCGAATTTGAATTTGAACTAATTTCAATCCACTCTCTGAGAACTTATTACCGTTAATCGGATCCGATACGTAATTAAGTGGAACAGACGTTAAATTACCTCGAAAAATTCGCTATAATTACATCCTTGGGAATCAAGACACTCGATATCCACCGAGAGGATTGAGCCATTAATTAAAGCGGAAAGGATTCTCCCATAATGGCCAGCCAATCTAGAGCATCGATCGCGAAAAATCGCGAAATACCGAGACTCGCTCCCGCAGGAGCCAATTTCCAGAAAAGTTCGCGGATTACCTCAATTAGTATCGCGGAATTAATTGGGAAAAAAGGTCCGCTCCGCCCTGGGACGCGCGATGTCATGCTCCCGTTTTTTCCTTCGCTCTCTGGACGCTTCAATTTCCCGGCTGATTAATAATCCCCGGGCTCACAAACATGGCAGGCAACAAAAACTGGCGACAGCCAGGGCACGACAGAGAAGAGTATAAACTGGGATGTTGCGGAGATGCCAGGCGAAAGGCTGTTTCAGTATTCCTTCTCGCCCTCTGGTTCACGGATGATTACGGATAACTATTGAGGCCACGCTTCTGTTAGCTCTACGCTGTCTGCCTGTACACCTTTCCAGCCTTTGCGCTCGGTCGTCCTCAATGCGCAACCGGCATTCGTGCCGTTTACTGTCTCTTTAGCGTTTACCTCGAACTGATGCCGACACGAAGCTCGCAATGTCGGGCGGCTTCTCGTTTATCAGAGGAACGGTGGGTGGCAGCCAGGTAACGGGGACAAGCGGGACTTGCGTGCCTTTGAAAAGGATGCTGCACTATGCAACAGGACTTTAGGCATTCTCGAATTCAAAAGGGTACCAGGTTACAAAGAAAAACGAGCAGAAGTTCATAGCACTTTGTCAATTACACCCGATGCCAAGTGCAAGGTATTCCGAAAATAATGTGTACAGAAATATCAGAAAACAGGAGAGCTATGAACTTTCCAATGTCTAAAGCAAAATGCATATTTCATGGAATAGAGGAAGGAAAATCATGACCGGAAAACGGTATGATGGTGTACATATTAAGGACTCGGAGATCCAAGACTTAAAGAAATGTAAGGGGCCGTTAATTCGCCAAGGGGAAAAGGCTGCAGTCCAAATCGAGTGGTTTAAAATGCGCAGAGAAAAACGCATGCAGCAACGGGGAAGCAGTGCTCAGGACACATTCAAAGAAACGTGTAATCATTAAAATTACTGCGGAGGGAAGGAAAAATGCTCTCGCAGGACGGGCGGACGTAGTATCCAGCGTGATTCACAAGTCGAGTAATGATGGGCGTCGCGAGGGAGAGCACGAATTCGCGCGGGACAAAAAGCAGGAGGCCTGCAGCAGTCTCTTGGCCTACATGCGAGAGGATCAGGAGTGGTGGTGGCGAAAAAATGCCTAAAAATGGAAGGAAAGCCCACGCCGTTTCCTTTTTTCCCTTTCTCGTCCAACTATGAATGCATCATTTTTCTGCAGTCGGTTACGAGCCGCGCCTCTTCCAATGGTCCGCAGACTCGTCATTCCCGTTGGGCAATCTCAATCAGAGTATTCAGTGCTCGATTTATCCCAACAGTTCTTGAAAACGCATACGATCGAATCAGTTATGCGTTTAATTAACGATTTTGTCTTAATTTCATTGTATAGCAGTGCGATAAGTATTCAGACTATTCACACAGCACTATCCTAGTATCATCTTTTCAATTTATCGAAGAGGACTGCACATTTTCATGACTTAAATATTGAGCGCACACGCATCTGCACTCGGCATTGCGGGGACCGTTGTTCTCTCGCTTTAACAAAGCATCCTGCATGGAGAACCGTAGTGAGCGTCACGCTCGTTTGCCCCGCGGCTAACAGCCGTCAGAAAATAACGGAAGTTCGTGTCGACGAGCTTGACATTCCGGGGTACGCTCTTACTCTTGCCGGGATATCGCGTGTCATCACTCTCCGGCGAAATTACAACGGGTTACATTCTACTCGGCGATTTCCTTATGTGAGACGGCCAGACAGGTTGAAGAGGTCTTGTAGCAATTTTAAACGTGGAACGGGATTGCTTGCTTTCTTTGAGAATGCGCAAACAATGCTGCATAGCAACATAATATAAAAGTCCTCGAAATAGTTGTCGTTGAATCAACGACAGATGAATTTTTTATCACCCAATGCTATTATTATTTAGTGTATTGTCAAGTAACATCAGGAATTACAATTTTAAAATCCAAATCTTCAATGACGCTGTGAATAGGAATAAACGCAATTCTTAATTATTAATTTAGTTCTTGAATTATATTTAAGGTAACTCCTTTCGTGAGACTTGTCTGTGCATTTCCGATAGAAGCACATTTCCACCGCATCTACCTTTCCACTAGACGATGTACGAGGTACACTATTGTGGCTACGAAACATTTGGCAGAATGTCCTTGTAAACGACAAGGAGGCTCTCCTCGCTCCATTTGCACCTCGGGACATTTATATCCTTCGTGCTCGAGTATTATTGTTGCTCGCCCGCAAGGTAAACGACACAATGGCTCTTTCCCACGCACTCCTTCGAGAATCACGAACTCGGAACAAGAGAGGCGGCCGACAGTAGAATGGTCTTTTACATAAGAGACGTTATCAAGCAACCTTTCTTGCTGCGTGCAGTGGGCCGATAAAACAGTGAAAGAGAGTTGCCCGGGAAATAAATGGTAAGTGGAAATCGAGATTGGCTGGCTCCCTTTCTTCCCGTGTCAGGAAATGGCCGATTCAATGGTACTGATAGGTCTAAGTGAACTCCTGGATTCTTGCATCGACATAGACATACTACGAACTTTATTAAACACGCATTCTTATTATAATGAAATGTCAAGGTATACTGCTAGTAAGAAAATCAAATTCACGAGATTTATCAAACTCCAAGTAGTTGAACTTGGTTCATTTTAATTCTGTCCATCATCTATGGAGCGGCACTTCATGTGGAATTTTCTTGTCACTTCTATCTCAGTCCTGCGAATTAAAAGCTCAATCACACCGGGCTCTAATGCTATTTGCGCCAATGCATACTGATCCCGGGGAAAGAATGGCGGGCAAAGGGCGGCTTTTAAAAGCTGTCGGGCGCAATAACGAATCCAATTTTCTTTGAGCGACGATGCGACAAAGGAGAGAGTCCTGCCGCTGCAATTAACGAAGGGGCAGGCTCAGAATTGCACGCCTACCGGCCCATTCGATTATACGACGATATCTCTGGGGTCCTGAGTGCACTGCGTCCATCAAGCTAGCGAGAGGGCCGAGAGGGAGAGAAAGGGAACAAAGGGATGGGTGAACTGGTCAGTTCTTAATGTAGGGCACCGGCGCGAAGAGTTCCACGGGCGGTGATAGTGGAAGCTTGTACAAGTTTAATTAAAAGCCTCGATGAGTGATGGATGGATTGGTTTGATGGATCGCTGATGGTCACATAGACAGATAAGTGGATCCCATTTTCCTTTGACCAAGAATTACATTCCCTGTCCGAGAAATCAGACGGAAGTATCCATACCGCACGCTCCAAATCAACGAAAATGAAATAGACATAAAAAGGTCGCCATTACTGAAAGAATTTATGTAAATTATTGGAAGAATTAATGGAACGAAGCACCCCAGGCTTTTAGGAAAATGTATAAAACTGGGATATTAGTTTCCAGCAAAAGCACAGGATTACTTCCGAGCGGCAGATTTTCTGCCACCGGTTTTACTCTGGCAATGAATGAATCCTGAATTCCAGTTGGAATCACCGATGAGGTGCAGTCTTCGGGTCGAGGGATTTCGGGGTTGCGACTGAGGCCACGTGAATTCGGCGAATAAGAGAAAGTGGGGGGCGGGGTAGTTGAAAAGGGAAAAGAGAATGGACGCGAAGAATGCTGGCTCGGACTTCAAAGTGGCTTGCTTGTCGCTGGAAACGCAGTGCTTGCGGGAAGCAGGGCAAACAGAATGGAGAGGAGGAGGTACAGAAACACAGTAGTCTGGGCCCGGAATGAAAGAAAGAGCGAATTGTAAAGTAGTGGAAAGTGTATGGGACGGGACTAGTATTAATTTCCTTGGAACTCGGTGCTCCTGGCACATCATTCGCTGGCAGACAGCCTGGAAAGACGAATACCTCTCCTATCTTGACTTCGAGGTTGGCTAGCACCAGCCCCCTTTTCACGGGACCCGCCGATATTACCGGCGACAGGACACGCGCCTTGAACTCGAATAAAACTTACTCAAGGGGCACCCTCTGGTCCCGGTTCACTTTAATTCGCACTCGGACGTTGCACTTCCGATAACACCTTTAATCCAAACTCCCTATCTTTAGTGGAGTGTCGTCTCTCGTTTCCGAGCTTTAGATAAACTGACGCGCGCACGAACTTGTCTCACGCGAGGGTGAATGGTTCAGTGGGATTCCATAGGTCCTTGGGTCAGCTTCACTTAAGTCTTGTTTCGAGAAATAAAGATCAATCGGAATGGTTGCGAGTGCCAATTCGCAATGACACGTCATTTGAATAATTATAAATATGAATGATAAATCAAATTTGATGCGCTGATATTATTGACGCTGATGCATGTTGAAAGGCAGATAGTTTACTTTCATAAACCATCATTTGGTCGATAGTCTAATAACAAGTCGCTAATGAATTGCACTATAAGCATTTCCCCCACGCCAAGTTACAGATTTGAGTTTTAATTATGTTTAATATTGCAATATTAACATTCTATAAACGATGTACAATATTTGCGATTAAATTACTGCATAATTGGTTGAGAATCGGCGCGTCGTGAAAGCTCATTTATGGAAAACCAACGGGCAATGGGGAGCAAGTTAAACACACTTCCACTCTGGCGTCATAATGCAATCTCGAAAAGGCGGATTTCAAAAAACAACTTGGAAGGATACGTAAACAGACTCGCAGCTTTCTTCGTTGCCCGAGGCACCGTGGATAGGGTGGCTGATATCATATTGCAAGAAAAGCTCGGAGAGAAGACGAAGGGGAATGTGTTTTCGCCGTAAACACGATTTTTCCTTGAGAATGGCCGAGGAGCGGGAGATATTTCCCCCTGGTTGTTGGCCGAGTAATAGGCGGACGAGCGACTCACCGCGGCTCGCGAATCCACTTAATCTTTCAGCAAACTAATAAAACTTCGTTAAGTCCACGTCGACGCCCCGGCATCTCTTTATCCGTGGGAGCGAGTGGCGCGGAGAAGCGGCAGTTGATTTTTTACCTCGATTGCTCAGTCAAAGGTGAACGTTACCACTCGCTACGTACCGTTATTTCATCATCAAATTGGGGAAATTAGTGTTACAAACCGGAATCTAGAGCCGGCGATACTCTTAGATCTACTACTACTGAGCAGTCCGGGCTAATTCAGAAGCGACAGTCGGCTAAAAACTGCAAAAATATTGAAGATCTTAATGCCATCCTTCCCACTAAACACGGAGATCAACTCGTTGCACCCCACATAGTTCAAAATCTATTATACATATTTGTATTACGATTTGTGGTCACTAATAACCTACAAGGTGAATGTGAGCTTTATAAATAATAATTAAAAAAATAAATTTTAAAAAGTTGGGGAAATTGAAACCGCCGTGCTAGCCAGGTATAATACAAGGAAAGGTCGTGAAAGAATACTTTCCAAGGGATACATTCGTAAGAGTTCCTGTCGGGAGCTCATGAAATAACGCACGGGTTTTTCCAAATCATTCGTGTTTCATATAGTATTATGTTTTGTAAGATTTCATG
Organism: Crossocerus cetratus; assembly: GCA_963675795.1. Taxonomy (NCBI): domain Eukaryota; kingdom Metazoa; phylum Arthropoda; class Insecta; order Hymenoptera; family Crabronidae; genus Crossocerus; species Crossocerus cetratus. The sequence continues at coordinate 13,490,575 of OY776666.1, read as the reverse complement.
AGAAGCGGACATGTCGTACATTACGAATGAAAAATAAATTTACATGAAGTTTTCATCTCAATAACGTATTTGTGCAATTGTTTTTGTTACCAGGAGCCGTAGGAGGCGAGGGCGGAGACGAAGATGACAAGGAGAAGGAGGAAGAGGCCGAGAGAGAACGGCAGGAGGCCATCAGGGAGGCTGAGGACCGACGAAAGGAGAAGCACCGCAAAATGGAAGAGGAGCGCGAGAAGATGCGACAGGAGATCAGGGACAAGGTCAGCCAGCAATACATTTCTAGCTCTAGTTTCACTCGATCATCTCCAAGCTACATCAACTAATAACACTTGTGACACTGAAATCTCAGTTACAGAAGAGGACACTGCGGAACTTGCGTCATATCCAACTTTTCTTTAACTTTGAGAATTCCCTTTCACACATTCGTTGCAATATTTGAAGCTTTCACATTATTCTATCTGAACTTCTTCATTAGTATAATTCTACCTATGCTTCAACCTACGACTTGGACCTTATTGAAAATCAACTTTACATTAAATGTACCACAGTTTTTAGCAGGTTTCGTCCACTAATAATTCCAGCGAGTACAAGCACCCCAACTGTGCTAACCTAATTTGTTGCATGCCAGTTCAATGTAATGCGAGCTATTTTCGGATTTCGCGATTCATTGGGCACGCGGGTTATCAGTGTGGAAGAGCAATAGAGTGAAATGGACGCGGGGTGGCATGCAAAGCCGAAGGATAGGGAACTAGTGAAATGGGGAAAGGGCGAAGGCGTACGACGAATAAAAAGCTAGTGGCCGAAACGCTCCCAGCACCTATTTTTGGGCGGTACGTGCTTTCACGTACTGCACTCGGCTATGTAAACCCCACGGGACCCATGTAAGATATATGTATATCGGGTGAGAGCAACCCTCGGGAATTCCTGAAACGTTCGAAATTCCGAGCTTTCCTCTTTGCTACTCGAAGATCGTGCTGGGCCGAAAAAAGGAAAATACTGCCTTTAATATATCCATCTAGCAGTATACACATTTATTTTTGCTATATGAAAAATGAGTTGATATATTTATTTTGTGAAAACGCTTAGTCGCGGAAACTCATTAATATTATTAGACTCTAATACATCAATAGAACAGACATAACAATAGATCTATTAAAATATAAAAATCAACTATGCATTGAACTGAAACCCATGAATAACATGGCAGGCCAGCGGAATGAGGATCCTCTGCAGCCTGTCCCAATATTTTGTTAGTCCGTGAACGTACTCGGCACTCGTACGCGGCGCCCACATGATGAGTAAACTAATTTCCCTCGTTAGAAGGTAACCGAGTGACGGACACGAGATTTCCAGCGACGCGCTAAGGGAGTTGACGCGAAATAAACATCATTTGTCGTGATAATATTGGTGGCTGCTTCGAATAATACAGATATTTCGCGCTCGATAAACATCAGTTGGCCACCGAACATTATTAATCACTAGTCACAACAAACATAACTACTGCACGGTAAAAGAGCACGTCACAAGGTGATGATAAATAAACTCGATGCTTTTCATGCGGCTAAGTGTGCGCAATCAGCACAGAAACCGATGGCTTCGTTTTAACTTATTCCTTCATTCTGGCATTGAAGCATTAGTTTCCTCCCTAATTGCACCAGAGACGCGTGTGTGGCTGCTCCTTAATTGTCGACCTATCGACCAGCCCACTTGAGTATTCGGCCAAAGTGGTCTCCGGGTGGGATTTCAATGTTTACAATGGAAATTCCGTGATTACAGTGCGGGAGCACATGCATGCAGCGCTAATCTGCGAATTGTAAACGAGCTTGTACTTCCCGGATGAGAGAATCCCTTAGGTTATAAAAGGGGCTGTTCCACCTGGCGATCCGACACTTTCCAGTCGTTCGTCTTCCCTGAAACAACCCCTAAGTTGTAATAGAGTCAAAGTACATCTGTGCTCTGTTTGTCTGGTTTCACTCGGAGCTCGTAACCAGCCGCGAAGCCGTATAAATGTTAGTTGAATAACAATTTTGTTCTAAGGCGACAGTTCAAAGTGCAATATGTACAACCTGTTACTAAACACTAAATACTACCATTATTCCGTCCTCCTTCCAGAGAGGAAACACATTTCCGAAAGCTTCGCTGAGTCTCCGCAGACAACCGAGGTTATCAAGTTGGCATATGCAGCACCAAAAAAGAATAAATCCTCATAACAGCCGGAAAGTTTCGAGATATCTGTGAAAGGAACCTAGACCACTCATAGATCATAACTCCGTTCGAGCATACATATAGGTGCATGCCGGATTAATGCACGACATGGTAAATGGGCCATTGCTATTCCCGAGGGTTTCTTGCCTCTCGCGCGCCAAGACAAATCGCAGTGGAGAATCGTTTTTACATTCCTCATCGGGGCTCGAACCTAGAAGCGGCGGCCTCACGCACGTAGAAAGCAAGAGGAGCTAGAGAGGCGGGCACACAGAGAGACGGGACCCACACAATTGCTCGGCGACGCTCCGCCGGCTCAGTGGAGGCATTCTTCCGGGGATAAGCGTGGCCGCGTTTTCCACCAGATCTCAGCCGCAGTATTCAGCGATATGGCGGATATTCCAATAAATTGCGGAGACGTATGACTCCCATTATTCCTGATCCCCGCAGCCGTCTTGCCGCCCGTCCACCGCCCTCGCAACCACGAAGCTTCAGAAAACGGAACACCTGGCTCCGATAGTGCGCCGCCAGCCGACCAATAGCTATGCCAGACTGCTCGCTTTATCGTCCTTAACCACCCGAGGCATTTTCCTCACCGCCGATCGAATTAATCTCCCGGCGAATCCCGCTCTTTGTTTCGTGACACAACACTGCGCCGAAATACGGGCGTACTGTTTCGGTGACTGGTGGGGGCATTGCAGGGGGATGATAATACTTATGCAAATAGGACAAATCTGGACTGATGGCTCTGGCTTTCGGTATCCATTAGTCGCTCGAAACGTTGACATCTGCATTTGCGAGAATCTATAGTGCCCGAGTGCTGGACTCCAAGGCTCTTCAGTTGTGTAGTTAGCAACGTGAGAAATGTTTGAATTTGAAGCCGTACTATTATAGGATTAGGCTCTGAGAATGAGTGAGAAGGAATGCATGCGCGAATGAGTGAAAGCGAGTGTGTGTGGGAATGAGCGAGGAAGAAAGTGTCGCCAGGAGATAAAGCCCCAGCCCACCCCCGCTGCGACACATTGGATTTGGGGGAAGTCTCTTTGGGAGAAAGAACAGATGGATGTGTGTGTAGAAAAAAGGGAAGCTTGGACGATCGCTCGAAAGAGCACGGACCGTTTCTGACTACAAGCTATCATTATTTTATTCTTTGCATCCAATTTAAATAAAAACACAATAGAAAACAATTAAAGACTGCTCACAGTACCGATGATATTAAAAAAACGTTATTGTAATTTATTACGAGAAGAATGAGAAGTAATAGTTTTGGAATAATTTAGATGCATCATATTCGAAATTCCGATAGAGTGGTGAATGGATTGCGAATATAGTTTAAGATCAAGCATACGCGCGATATGTGATTCACCGCAGCAAATCCCGCTAAGCCTGCCGTACCGTCATGGTATCATTAATTTCTTGCTATAATTATAGCACGCAGCAAAGATTCATAATCCGCACAACGTAGGAGGGGCCGAGCTGCGCAAGGCAGCACTCAATTAAGCCTGCATTAGAAACCCATTAATTCCAGAAACTAATTATAATCGATCGCTTCCGTAGAGCACCGCCAGCAGTGGTGGCTATTTCTACTGGAGAAATTCCACATTCCACCATTCGTTACAAATAATTTCCAGCCAAATTGAACATAATAGTCGGATAACTATAAAACTAATTTGAATGAACTATAGTATGTTGTAAAATTCAAAGTTCCCCGCAAATTTTGTGTCAGCCGAGTTTTTTCATTAATAATTCAATCGTGAGTCAGTATGTATATGTATAAGTGTGCGACACATTATTAAATGGTCCGTGGAGCGTGCTATTAATGGTAACTAGTTTCGAATTAATTATCACACACCGAAGTCTGCATAGATATCGAGTGGCTAATTGGCCAAGGCCCTCGCAAGTTTTGTGTCGTACAAGCTCGGCCGTGTCACTTAATAATTAAATTACGAATCACTACGTATCACAGCAACGTGTGATACATTAAATAGTGGGCGAAGCGTGCTATTAATGGTAACTAGCTTCGAATTAACTATCTCGTAGCGAAGTATATCACTCGGGTGTTCGGCGAGTTCAAGCCGGTGCTGGAAGGAAGGTAGGCAGGCAGGCAGGTAGGCAGTAGACGCGTATCATGATTTAGTTCGGCGGAGGCACGGTTCTCTCGTGGCGGACCTCGGGATAATTATCCCGTCGTTATTGCATTATATGTAAACGGCTTGCTGCGCGGCTTATGCCAGTGGCGTGACAGAGCCGCGGACTTAATGACAGGTCACGAACACCTATGCTAATAACGCCAGTACTCTCCTACTCCTCGGCACGGAATTAGAAATCGCATGCTCGACCTGCCGTCACCGGCCGCTCCACGCACACACCAAGTGCGGGGTCGGCGAAGTTTTTGCTACGTGTACCGCTCTCGTTAGACCATCATTTTTGCATAAAATCAAGTTTACGGCGGGTGATAGCTGAGCTTAAAGTTTCGCCGACGTGTTAATATTTAATTTTAACAGAAACTTAATTTAGGTTTAATGCTAGGTGGAGCTTAATGTCCGGTTGACAAGTTGTTTCATGTAGTTAGGCGTTAATATGTATAGAGTTGGCTTGTTTGCCAATTACAAATGAACTAGCAGAGTAAAGTAGATTAATAGTATTGTATAATATTAATCATAGAGATATAAGATAACGAAGTATTAAAGTTCTAGCAATAAAGAAAGAATTAAATAATTTAATTTCACATTCGCAATTCAGGACGCGGAAGAGGCAGAAATCTAGCCAAAATTGAAAATTTCATGCTTCGAATCAGGCGAACCGTATCGAAATGTCTCGGGGACAGAAGTTACGGCGTTAATTACAAATCACAATTCCCTTTGTCAAAATGAACAATGTTGTGCGCCGATAGACATAGAGATATGTGGCCGGGATAGAAGCGGTGGCAGCAAAATATCCCAGGGTTTGCGCAGGGTCAATAGTAAATTGGGCAATTATCGGGACCAGTCGATTTCATAATCCGCGCGGAAGCTCATCGCCGAGTGTCGATAGCAATCGTCCTAATTAGTAACCGCAACACTGATTATGCCTGGCCGTTTGATCACATTGGGAGACAACGCCGGCGAGTTTCACCGATCGTTGGCGGTCCGATGTAATCGGTGCACGAGCGGCTGACACTAACGCGGTTTCCCCAATTGATCGCCTTCATTTTCCCAACAGGCACTTTTCCACCTTGTTTCATTGGCTATTTGGGCACTCGATCCCCAGACAGTTATAATCCTAACAATGTTCAAGGTAAATTCTGCTCCAATTAGAGGACCTGCAGAACAAACATGTTGTACCACTCGACAGAAACTGTAAAATTAAATTTCATAGTAGAAAGAAGTTGATTATATTTTGTCCCTCCGAAAAGGGGAAACACAATTCATTGGCTTCCAGTGTTACCAAATTGCAAAAGTACTACTCTCTACTATCGCCATCAAAAGTAGGCGACCATTTAACGCAACGTAATATACATACACATTATTCGGACCACTAGCAGGGTATTCGCATACTTCGGTTCAGTTTAAAGCGATCCACTTTTGAAACGGAACAGGATTCTCGCTGTGTGAGAGAGTGAGCGGGCGAGCTTTCACGACGAGAACGCGAAGAAGGAAAATAGTAGCACGCGGAGAGACAAAAAGAGAAGAAAAGGGAGAGCGGGCTTGTTAAGCCCGACAAAAAACATGTCACACTGAAAGCTGCTTAACCCGCGCAGCCCTTTGGGGCGTAGATTGCAGTGGAAATCTGTTTTATATCCCAAAAGCCAGCAAGGATAGCTGGGAACCTTTGCCGGGAAAACGAGAGGCTGACGTAGAACGAGGGAAAAGAGATAGAACCGGGAGATTGCGAGAGGAAGCCGCATGCGAGCGACAATGTCTCAACCGTGAAATATCACGGTAATAAAAGACATTCGGCCGCTTTATGCAAGTGAAGAGCAGCGCGGTAGAATGTAGCGAGATCATTACAGCGTGTAAAGTCCCGCTTAATATGCTAACTGTTACTGGCAGATCCGGAAAACTTCTCTCTGTATCACCGGCAACGGACCCTCGCCCACCATTGTGCCACTCTCTCCCCTCGAAATAACCTTCTCTAATTGCGCCTACCATTCACTCACTCTGAACACAACAGAATACACCGTTTCTCCGGCTCTTGCCATATTAACCATTCACCCTTCCAATCTAATTAAAAGTAAAAAATCATTTTTAGTCGGGAGTCGGGTCGCTCGTGTGCTACATTCGCAAGTGTGCTAGTCTTTTGGGCGTAGCAGTCAGCTAGCATAGCCAACTTCAAGTTCAAATTTGGCCGTGGCTTTCGCATGGAAAGCATCCCTTGTCTAACACGAAACAAATGTCCTGTGCGAAAGCAGGTATGGGGGTGAGAAAGAGAAAAGTTCGCGGCTACCAGTGTGAAAGGACAAGGAGAAACAAACGTGGGTTTACCAGGGGGTTCAGGAGGGGGATTTGAGAGTGGGGGTGGGCCAAGTGAGGGAAACGTCAAGGGGATAGATCGGGGCATATTGCATCGGGTGAGAGTCGAGTCCTGACGTATTGTCCTGTCAGTGGGATGGGCGGTGTGTGCAGTCGACGGCGATGACATGACCCAGATGGAATCGAGGGCTCTTACGGGAAATGGAGAGAGAATCGCGGCCCCGATATGCATTGTGCCAAGCGAATAAAGCACCCTTTGTTTCGCGGATACGACGACGCCTGCAATTAAATCCTTGCTGGAGTCTGCCGCTGCCAGTGCACCCTCGCTCGCTCGACCGCCCGCCCTCCCTTGACAACCTCCTCGCTCCTTGAGTGGAGAAGGAATCTCCTCCGAGATACAATCAATTGCGAGAAGTTAACGTTTACGATCAACGGTTATTGATCTCGAGATTCTCGATGAGATTGAGCTTACAGTTATTGTTTATTCATAGAATTACGTTAAACTATAGTTATGGAGAGTATAATTATTATATGTTTATTCATAGGGAAGACTAACGAATAAAGTTAACAAACAAGTTAAAAAAGCTCTTCCGGAACAGGAGCAGACGATAACTTAAAACTGTCATTCAACTTACAATCTCGAAGCGTACCTATTACATGCTATTAGATTCGGAGACATCCCCACAGATTCAAACCATTGGCTGCGGAAAACATGCCGCATTTAAACTCGGTTACAGTTTATAGTCAACGATGTGTGCCGGCCATGCTCGATTCGAAGTGCAGGTTCGATGGGAAAGGCCGAAAGTTGATCGGGTCAAAACGGAAACACTTCTCTGCGCGGGAACGTGACCGAAGCTCGGTTTCCATATCCCCCGGGAGAGTTGGCCGCGCAATCGAGCACGATTCCACGGGAATCTAGCGGCGAATATAGATGACGAAAATTGAGAGTGGAACGGGGAGAGCGAGAGTCGGGGATATCGAGGATTGGCTGCCAGGCGCATCGACAAGGATCGCTTCATTCCTGAAATATCACTCTCTCGTTAAACGCAAGCGGACCTCGCTCGGATATACCTCGTTACCTTCTTGGTTTCCCATCGATTTGTTACTCGCCGCCGCACTGATGTCCATTTAAGTGCCGCAAACGCCCGCTTTCAAGACAAATAGTCACCGTCGTGACTGCCAGGATTGCATACTTTATCGAGAGCGAATTAGACCGATTAGGAATCGGAATGGTAAGTCGAGCCAAGGGTGATTTTTAAGTAGAGAATACCAAGTCCACTAGCAATAAATTCGCCACTATTTCCAATGTTTCAAAGTTACTTATAAATCAACGTGAATTTCTTTGCTCGAAACGCAATTTCAGATCACAGACCAAGATCCGCCGTAGAAAATCCGAAGGAGAAAAAGCCACGCCGATAGAGTAGTACAAAGTCGGGAATAGGCGGAGCAATCAGGAAGCAGCATTTTCTTGGGGAGCTTCATTACGGCTTCTCGTAACAAGGACTAAAGGGAGTTTAATACGCTTGGCCGACTTACGACTTACGGATCCGTTTATCTTCCATCTTTCTTTCCCTCTCTTTCTGTCTGCTTCTTCCGACTTTCTCTTTGCAGTCGGATTTAATTTCACAGAGAAGCACTTTGTGCGCATTCGAAAGGTAATTCATAAAAATTGGGAGTTCATTAAGTGCGCGCCGCGAAGCATGAGAAGTCTGAGGCCCGAAGAACACTTATCCCCATAACAGTGAGGGTACATGCGTCCGCTCGTTTCCTTCGCTCGCTTGGAAGGACTTCACCGGGCAACTCGCTTTTCCCAGTGATAACGAGTGGAAAACTCACAAAATAATGACATAGCCAATACCCCTTCCTTTGCGGAATCCTTGAAAGCTCCCATCTCGTATTCTTAAGCAATAGCCATAGCAGTACCGACAACCGCAAGTAGCTTTGCTAGCATAATCGCCGTTGGGAGGCGCACGGGTCGGGCTGGAATCCGATTACGGGCTGCAGCTAATAATCAGCCAGAAATTTCTTTCTCTCTCGGAGAGCGTCTTACTCCGTGGAGTTATTAAGGATGTCGTTGCGGCGGTGGAGTAATTAGAAATTAGTGCGCTTATTAGTAGCTTATTGAATCGGGATTCTTAATAGCCTTAAATTAAACTGCCATTGGGACAGAGTGATGGGTATTTTAAATTAATTCTGATATATATCATTTTCTTGCAGTTCTTTAAATAAACTACTGGCTAGTAATTTTTCGACGTGGCTCAGTATTAGTGCAACACTCTTGCAATCCGAGAACTCTTCAATGATTCTCGTAAAAGTTAATGAAGATTCACGAAGAGATTTCCCGCGAAGGCAGACTGACAAAGCGACAGTAGATTAGTAGTTCGGTGCGTAGATTAGTCTTGCCTGCTAATTAGAGCTATGTTTCAAGGGAATACATGGCCAGATTAATTCCGGCGGATTTGCGATGCGAGCGATCGCAGTATGCGCATTATCTGAGAGTGCGCTAGTTCGCATCGCGCAAGCGAAGTTCGTTCTCGGGGCTCAATTAAGTCGGACAATTAACGAAAAATCCCCGAGACGCGGGCGTCGTCCAGTCGCGAGGTGCTTGCGGATCCCTTCATCAACGGCTGAGCTTTCCCGGCAGGACAATGCTGCCGGGGATGCTTACGCCGAAGCTCGATTTACTCTCAGTGGGATTTGCCGAATGAAAAATTCCGGGGCAGCGAGCGTGTCCGGTGTTGACAGCGTGAGCATTCAAAAGCACGGAGGACAATGGACCGCTCGGAAAGAAGTCTCCAGTGTACCCTGGAAGCCTGAGAAAACCATTGGCTGAGCTGGAATCTGCCGAGCGTTTTCTGAGTTGACCCCGTCGTCGGCGAAGTTCAATTACAGTGTGCACCTGATTACTGACCTGGCAGTTAGGTGTCGGTCGCTGTGAATCCGCGGGCGCGCGCACGCTCTCTGTAATTAAAAATCCCGGGGCTGTCGCGCGCCACCTCCAATAATGAAAACAGAGCGAGGCCACGAAATCCCGTGCGCCACGAGAGTGTTTGTGGTTTACACACCCGCGCGCCTTTCCCTTTGGCAAATGCGGCATACTGCCGGCGCAAAAAAAAAAAAGGAAAGGCGTTTAACGCGCTAAAGCGGCTTCAGCCCAAATTGGAAGAAGTCGCAGATTACACTCCGAATTTAGCACACCCGCCCGAGAAATTCCTCGTTCTACTATTATGTGCGTCGGAAAAGCTTCACTCGTTGCGCATTACGCAGGCATGCTCGTCCAATTGGAATGGCATTCCTTAATCGTTGCAGCTCATACATGTAACTGCAAGCACATATACGTGGTGGATCGATCAAAAAATACGCAGGGTCGAGAATATCATGCGCGGCAAAAAAACAGCGAGGCAACGTGTCGTAAAAGGATAACGTGGATTGCTTCTTCGTGCGATCAGCTAAAATATGGCCTACTATAGGGAAGATTGCCGTGGGCGAGCGGGGAGGGTTGCGCTGGGGTTGGCAGTGTATCCGAAGGAAGTTAAGGAAATGGAGAGTCCCCGTCACCGAAATCTCGGCCGGTCTAACTAAGCGCGGCCATAAATTCTCCGAGTAACGGACAGCATGAAATAGGAATACCAGACGCTCGCCGGGCTGCCACATCGAATTCTAATATGATATGTCGAGATTTATCGGCCCGCTTTTCGCGCACACATGTATCACCATTTTCTGCAAGATTGTCGCTCGCCAGAGAGTCCCCTCTTGCTCCCCGTATATTCAATGATGTTTGGCGAAAATACGGGAGAGGATATAAAAAATGTGGCATGAGTCCGGTTTGAACTTCCCTTTTCGAAAAGTATTTATTACTCTGAGGTTATTTGCAAATTTAAAGAATTCCCAATGTGTTATAACATAGTAGCAGTACTAAGATTCTTCCGATTATTATTGGTTCTTGTACTTTAATAATACAGCATTATTATAATTGAAAGGCCGTACACTGTGAAAAGAAATCAATTGTCTTTCAACGGGGCAGCAATTTAGATGCATGTAATGTCGGCATTCCCCTTATGCCTGTAACAAAGTTTCTTTTCCGGCACCTTGCAAAACGTTCGCCTGCCATCTCCGGCACTTGCTTCAGTCGCCGTTTCTTGCGAGATTGCCAAAGGAACATTATTGTACGTTGTCGTCCATCGACGACCCTATCCCATAGTGGCACTGTACTTTATTATGCACTTTATCGAATTTTTCATGGTATTGTCTCCGGTCGTCTTCGCCCTCCAGCACGACGGGCCACGACGCACGACGTAGACGAGTGTCGTGAGCGTTTTTCTCTGGAACTTTTGCTCATATAGTAATGCAACTTCCGGTGAGGAACACGTCCACTTTTTCCTAAGCGCAAATAATAATCTTTTTCCGAGAAGCAAAATATTGACACAGTGTCTTACTCGTAATTCTTTTCCAAGGATTCCGAATATTGAATCGGTGCTGTACATTGTTTCCAAGGCGCCGTTCTACCTGTGTGTCATTATGATAAGTAACATATGAGGCGATCGATGCGGTAAAAAGCACTCGCTGAGAGTGCGCTCGCCCGGGGCGATGATAATCACCCTTTTTATGCGACAATGTTAACCCAGGGGAAAAGAGGGAGAGCAGCCCGCTTGCCTCGGGGACTTATGTGCACGTGCACGCGAGCACTAACTCATGAGGGAAGTGCTTGCCACTTTGGAAAGCACAGCGACCGAGAATCGTCGATCAATTAATTAAGCTTTAACACTTGATCAAGCTTGGTTATCATCAAGCTTAACTTAGTCGTTCGTGTGCTACTAAATTTCTCTATTGATTATTGACGTAGATTATTACTAGTGCAATGCAAAGTTCCCAGTTTTTTATTGAGATCAGAAAGCTCGATCAGTTTTTCTATAAGTCCATGCTATAAAATACATTAAAATACAGTACGATATATCACATCACGTACCCGTGCTTGCAAGCACTTTTCACGTTTCAATGCCAGCCTAATCGGTGAAATTGCATTAACGGTCATTACACGCGAGCACGCGATTCTAATGCAGTCACGATACAATGTTGAGTCGGCTGCAACCTCCACCTGATCACTAAATCGGATGCCTTGTGCGAAACTACCCTCATTTCTTTAGCAGATGTGATCTAACCACCCTTTCAATATGCACATACTAATTTGCTATTCGTCCTGAGAATGCTTTAAACGTTCAGGACTTCTATTTCCCGTCATATGAAATTCCAGAGCGTATCTAGAGCATCTGGGTCAAAGTCTGAAATCAGTATGGCGCAGCGCAGGAGAATTGTCGCTAGTCTGACAGTTGGTTGCCGAAAAGGTTACTGGTAGCAAAGAGACATGCAGAGGGTATAATAGGGGCGCGAAGTATCGACACGTAGCCCGTCAGCAAGCTTGACATGCGAAAGCTCCTGTCCTAAGTACGATCTACGACGGGACGAAGGAGAGCGGCAAGCTTTCTGCGTAAAATCGCTCCAAGACGAGACAGACAGCTTTCCAATTTCGCGGAATCGCAAGAAGTCGCGGAAACTCCCGCGGCTCCCAGGTTGGTGTCAATAAACTCCCATCAGGCAATGCAAATGCCTAAGGGACGCGAATACAACCGACGCTAAAATAAAATTTGATATCTTTGTATTTGTGTCCAGTCCTACTTCACCTGTTAGCATCGTTAATGCATTAACTCTTGTATTGGTAGGATATATGTATGTACTAACTTGTAATTCCTGTAGTATCGTAGACTTGATTAGTTTAATAAGACAAATTTTGTTAGTGCGGGCTCTTTCCATACCTCTGTACGATGCAAGTGGATTAAGTCGAAGAAGCTTTTAATTAGTTAAGTATTATGTAATAATGATAAATTTAATGTTAAAAATGAAGATAATGTGTGTAATATCTGTATTGAATATTTGCTTAGGGATAATATAGCCTTGAACCGGAACCGTATGTTTCCGAGCGATTCCTGCTATTCTTAATTATAACAGTATTCCATAGAGTGCTTTTGCATTATGACAAACCGATCCATTTCACATTCAAGTTGAAATTCATTTTACAATATCGACAATTATAATTCGATTCTGTTCTTAGCTTCCATTTATTATTCTTAAAAGAATTCGTATAAACCGGCACGGATTAATGCAACAGCAAGGCTATTGTAGTGGTTAACCAGATTAACGATGATGAAAATGAAAATGGACGTCAATCGAGGGAAGGCAGAATGGTGCCAAGCATATTACAGGCAAGCAGATTTCGACTATCCATGGGGGAGAAGACGTCAGTTAAGTGCGGCCGGGTGAGGGAGCCAGGAAGAAAGAAACTCGAGGAAGAAGGAAGATTGAACTTAACTGGGGTCAAATTGACTCTAGTAGGGAGTCCCTGCATTCAATATGGCGACTTCCTAATAGAGTCAGGCTGACTCCTTTTAAGACGTTCGCCGGACCATCGTGAAAGCTTGCGGGAGTGAGAGAGCGAGAATGAAAGAGTGATAGACTGAGGAGATCTTGAACTTGGAATGAAGTTACGGTCACTTACTCTGCAAAGTGTCGACTAATTTAATGAAACGTCGAACAAATGCCTTCGCAGGTTGTCGAAGGCCCAATAAATACCTTCTCTTATCCACCCACGCACTCCTAGAAATAAGTAGGGATGCTGCAAGCATTTACTTTCTTACGATTGGACCATTCGTTACTCAAAGTTTGTAATCCAATTGCAATGAATGTAATATTAATGCAAGCATAAATTCAATGTTGTACTTTATATTCGCATCGTAGGATGTAAATTAACTTTTTCATATTCGGCCAGCAAATGTGAAAGTTGATGGACACTCGGACAGTTTGTTGCGAGCAGTTGCCACCGCACATATTGCACCGTGGTTGTAACCACTGCGGCGAATAATTAAAGTGGATTGAAATCCCGAGTAAGCATTCTGCCTTAAAAATTCACTGAAGCGTTTACTGGACGGACATTCGATGTCACGTATGCACCGGGTTCGAAGAGCTCAAAAGCGTGCGTCGACGGACGCATCTGTCTAATTAGAAAATTAAATCGCGTAAACGCGCGTAGCCTGGCGCGTCGCTCGATTAAATCCAGTTAATTGGTTTCCAGTAATTAATCAAACCGGATTAGCCCGGGCGAATTGAATTACTGTTAAATGGCCAACGAGTGTCCAATTTTTGCATTACACATAAAGTATAGTCCTTTAGCACTTTGTCAGTGTTATATTATTCGCCATTCTTTGCCATTCAAGCTTAGACGTCAAACCAATAACCCAGATGACTCAGATGGGGTGCCCCTAGAAGAAATAAGAGAAAAGTATAGGAATACCACCCAAAACATGCCCGAATTATAGTACAAGTGGCGAACGACCACTCGTCCAGTCAATGTCAGTCGCTTTGCTCAGCGTTTCCGTGTCAACTGGCGAAAGCGGCAACTAGAAATATTTGCTGATCGTCAAAGAGAGTTCGCGAACGCCCGCACAAATTGCAATCGGACACGGATTGCGCACTCCAGCGGTACTTTCGGGAGCGCAGTATAGTCACCTCGAATTCGAGCGACTCTCCAAAGCGTTAGAATCGCCATCAAATATACATTGGTCAATTTGAGAATTCTCAGCCAGTCGAGGGACCCCCCTGCTTTCAATTTGCTAAGTCCGGCACGAACTTTTAGCGCTTCTTCACTTAAGTGCTTCTTGATTAGCCCCGTCACGTTATTTATCCCAAGTTTCCAGCAGGATTCTAATAATTAAGGACCCCGCCCGGAAGTTTGAGCCGCGAACTTTAACGAGGTTTTCGCCATGGCGAGCACGAGTCAGGGCTTTTTAAGCCGCGCGCAAGCTATATTGGAATACGAAATTTTACAGGCCGAGTGAAGTAACGAACAATTTACAAATAGCTGCATTTAAAGCCTGACGGCTAATGGCGGATACGGTGGGGCCGCTCGCGAGAGGCTACGTGATAATTAAGCTGATTGTGGTGGATAGGGCTGCTCGAATACTAATGAAGTAACAGGACAAGCACACCACGGGGTAGAAGCACGCGATGCGCATCGGCAAATAGGAGCTTACAAAATTAATATTTTTCGGAGAGCCACGCTCCAGCCATTGTATTCCCAATGTTCATGGAACACGCCGCCAGTCTGGCTATTGTATGGCGTAAATGACTGAAATAAACCACTCGTTAATTCTCGAACCGCCAACACGTCGATCTTTAAATGGAGAATACTGGCTTTGAAAATAAAATACTAACAATTCCTGATAACAATCCGTTTACACAATATATACATTTCGTTTTAAATACTCTCGTAAGCCAGATGTTGCATAGCCGAATGTGTAATCAAAAATACCGCAGTTTCTATAAGGAACCAAGAATGTAGCTTTAAACTTCATTGTCCAATATTGTTAACATTTTTCACTTCTCGCGAACTATACTGTTACCGTGTATACAGTTCTGCATTTTAAGAAGTTGATATTATCAGAATTGTGACTATTTTCGGTGAGCACTTTTGTTCTGGCAGGGCGGTAAGTTCTAACACAGCCGGCATTCCGATCGGCAGGGCGGCGGGGGGGTTGCGATCGGGGTTAAAAGTGTCGCAGTGCGACGTGCCCTGCAGCCGTAACGCAATGCGCGCCAGCGGCGCTCGCACGGAAAATCGCGTAGCCGCTCTCCACTCGAGTGCTTGCGAATTCGCATTCGAGCGGCGTAAAGCCGCGCAAAGCAAACTTCGCCTCTTTTATTCGGATGCTTGAATTACTCGTATACCCTCGGAGGAGGAGAACACCCCGTGCACAGAGCGTACGGTGTGCATGCAGGACCAAAGAGCGGAGACGCGCTCTAGACTCCGGAGTGCCAGTGAGGAACGTTTATGAGAGTAGCAATAAGGTAGCCATATTTCCAGAAATATGTCTTTCGCCACATTCTCCGGCTTCGTGCCTCTAAGAACACTTCTGAGATTAAAATTACCTCGGAACGAGAGTGAAAATTATGCGGAAGTTCTCCCTTTATTCCCTCAAGTTTTTTAAACTTCACAAACTGAAAACTCAGAATCTCGGGAATCTAGAGAATTTAATAGAAATACGAAATCTCCAATTACAAAGAATATATTACAAAGAATAAACGAATTAAAATGCCTATCTTTAGTCGGTGAATAATATGTAGTTTATTGAGTCATAAACTAAGGCGGATCGTGTCTGATATAAGAAGGAAGCGGGTTACAGCGAGATCACTTTATCGTGATAACGAGGCCGTAGCTCGGTTTAGAGATGTCCCTTGGGGCAGGTGGGATTAATCGAACACGATACCGCCGTTTTTTCCGGCGAATCCATAGTAAATCGAGTGTTAGTCGCGTCATGGGACGGAGTAAATTAGCCCGTGACATGGGAGAAGGCGACAGGAGGCTCTCAGTAGGAGGAGGCTTTCGTGGAACATTAATTAACGTCAGGATCAGTGAGAACGTCAGGATTGACGTCGTTAGGAAGCACAGCGCACCAATGCTCTCTCGTTCATCCTCCAGCACGGCATTGCCTGTCTCTCGTTCATGAGAGTGAATTAGTGTCACGCACAGGACTTCATATTTCTGAGTATGATTGCCCTAAACCATTCGCTGTGCTTGAGGGTGACTCTCTGATTTCCATTGAGTTTGAATACATGCGTATTCTATGGTGAACAACTCCACCAATCGCTCTACCAACTCGTTAACAATACTGTCTAAAAACAACAAGCGACAGGGCCAGCAGCGCGCTCCATACTGGAAAATTGGTGCGGGAAGTTTATATGTATAGGGAAACAAGGCGACAGCGGTCTATCGGGCGAAATGGGTGGCCGGAATCGCGTTTAAATAGGACCAGTGGACTAGCGAGTGGCGTAAAACACGGTCGCACGATACCGAGAAGAAAATAGATCCAACGGGGGTGGGGCTGCAGCGGGCAGAGAAGAAGAGTGCTCGCGTTATTTACGAGTAAATTGAGAGCTCTAAAACAGAGGAAACACGTGCGGACACACGTCGGCTTTGAAGTTAAAACGCCTTGATACAGAATAGCGCATCTGATTTTGAGGATCGCGGCACACTGGTGCACAGCAATCGCACTGGAATCCGAGCAGCTGCACACTCAATGGAGAAATACGAGAATGCCTGCGTACTTCTGCGGCGTACTTGTCATCCTAGAAGACCGATTAACACGCGACACTCGCACGAGAAACGGACGCGCGCACATGAATTGCATGTACAAACGTGGGCGTATATATTTCAATAAAGGGAAGTTATGTAAAACGCCATCAAAGAAATATGGGACCATTACTGTGATATCTGATAACCTGGTGGCACTTTACTGAGAATCCTATATTTTATTACGGAAAAACAAGACAAACGGACTAATATCGTAACGGAAGAATCGAAATATGAATAATAGATTTTCTGCTGAATTACATTTTATTTTTGCGAACATTGAATAAAAACGGGTACTCCGGTGTTGTTGTCCTATAATTTATGAGAAGAGTAGGAGGAACAGTTTCGTTGACGTATTAAATGGCATTCACGAATCGGAAGTAACAGTATACGTTCGATCATTTCCGCGTTAATTTTGGGAGACGAGCCGGAAAGCGTACGTGCGCTTATCCGAAGCCGTATACACTCGCTGGTATTATGGACTGATCATGTCGCATTTGGGATCGCAAATTGCGGGCCAATTTCAATGGCGCCGAGATTGAAATTGTCGGTAGACCGCAGGCTTTAATGGGATTATAAAGCGACTCATAAACCGCGTCTGCCATGTACGATCACGACTGCACTTCATTATACGTGTATACAGTAAGGGCGATCAATCCCAGAAAATTGCGGAGATATCATCGACACACCATCCCATCCTTCGCTCCTTAACAAAATCCTCTATTCTTCTACCCTCTTATCAATTCAATTTGTCTGGCGGCGTTGCATAGATTTTCCATAATGCAGCGGCTTCATCCGACTACGAAAGCGTACGGTTTTCGTTTCCGAACAAATGATCCGTAGGAATATTTCAACCAGATTCCGTGCAAATACAGGAACCGAGTCATAAACATGACAACCGCCGTATCTATGAGGAACCAAGTGCTCGCCCGCCCGCTAAATTCTGGAGGGCACTTAATTTAGCGTAAATCGGTGTTCGGTATCGTATAGACAAGGGATTTGCCAGTGACAGGAGAAGGGCCGAGCCCGAATAGGCTTTAATGGCTATTTAAATGTCGATCAAAGGGAGGTTAAAGCGGAATGTTTGTTGCAGGGCTCGTAAAGTTTGCGGACGTCACTTGTAAGCTCGGATTAACGGCAACCAGCAATACCCTTAAGCTACCTAGTGGTCTAGCTTACATTTCTTGTTTAATTAATACCAATAATCTCCGCGCCTGTAGCATTGCTTCTCCGCTGCTACATATTCCGGAAACTGTAGACCACTTCGTGTTCCTAAACAGCAGGGATTAAGTCAATTGCCTGAATAAATTATAGTACTTTCTAGTTGTTTTGACTATCGTTCCAGGAATACAATCATAGATACATACAACAAACAGTAAAAGAAAAAACTTGTCATGGGACTTTCTATATATACCATTTAGATGCTACACTTTAGGAATAACGCATCTAGCTAGAATTTCTCTCTGAACTAAAGGCGACCAGGCACACAGATGGGCGTCGAACACGTATTTCCATTCGCCCACTCGTCAATCGACCGAGTGGAAAATAATTCGCCAACTAACCGATTTCGAAGCGCGTGGACGACTAGTTTTGCGCGATGTTGCGTGGCGATCGACTGATTTCGTTCGAGTGAATGATGAATTTATCAGAGCGTCGCCGGACGCGAACGCACGGCCGAACGGCTTTAACAAGCGTTAATGAGTCGATGCTGCTCGTTTCCCAGCAGACTTTATGCATTAGCAGTCCGGAGCCCCCTCGTTATTGATATTAAGCCGATCAAAAAGCTCGATTGATGAGTGCGGAATCAATGATCATTATAAATTCCGCCGGGTTAACTAAAAACTCACAATGCATAATATGCATCACGAGATGTGTTAGACAAGTTATTGGTCGACCGAAGCTGGTTTATTAACGACGATGGATTTCATGGGAATTCGCATTCGTGTCGCGATCAGATAACTCAGTACAATACTAACATAACTAATTCCTTCTCTAAAAGACATATTTCTTACAGATTATCACAAACGCATGAAAATCGTGGCATCGATCACTCTCTGAGTTAAAGCCAGATTTTCTTGTCTGATTGCAGTATAACATAAAGAAGAAGGAGGAAATACAGGAGATACAACAGGAAGAGCCCAATCCTTTGATGCGCAAGAAAAAGACGCCGGAGGAGTTAGCCGCCGAGGCTGAAGCGGAAGACGAGGACGAGTTTACCAGTAAGTACTGAATTAGTAATTAATCTCTTGTTCAACATCAGGATCGCGTTCCTACAGAACCACCATGAATGTTCGTACACGTCAAGTCCAAAGAATAATAATACTATAAAACACCAAATGCACCAATGCGCACGTGATGCGAATCAGTAGCATTAAACTCACTCAATCTTATTGGAGATAGCGAATATACAATTTATCCACCAAATCTCGAAACGCTACTCAATATTCATCTGGGGATCGGGTTAAAAGTGTCAGTGCGAATTGACAGTACACAGTGCGAGAGTCTCGCAGACTCCAACGAATTAATGCAGTTCGATGGGTTCCGGGGGTGGAGGACGCGTAAGGGTGATCGATGAGGGGTTAACGAGCCGTGGCTAGAAATCAAACAGCACCACCCTCCATTCACGTCTCGAGCAAATCCGCCACGTGTGCATGCTTCGACTACCTCGATGATGCGACAGCTCCCTATACGCACTGATTACTCCAGCCAAAACGTGTTACTTAAGGATCTAGTTTGCTGAAGTCTATCTATCCCTTAATTATGTTTAATCTTTCATTCACGCAATTTTTTTAAATTATCAAGAAATATCTTTGAAATCGAGTCAAACTGCTTATGCATAAAATAATTGCAGAAAATCCAACTAGTTCACTTAATCGAAACTTCCATAATTAAACAGTTTTACTTATTGATTATAAATCAAATTGAATTCTCCGAAAATAGCTCGCAAATACCCTACAAGGGGGATGAGAGATATAGAAAAAAAATGCGGTGTCATTTCTCTGTTGCAGAGCTAAAGAACATGATCGAGACTCGGGCGACCGAGATCAAAACCCGAGTGGAAAGCTCGTGCAGCCTCCAATGAGCCTACCCAAGTGCGCGGTCGGCGGCCGCGGTGACACTGTGTGTCACCATCAGCCCTCTCATCGCCCCTCAGCCCCTACGACCAGAAGAACCGAAGCGAGCGAAGACCGCCGAGATCATCATCCTGGACAAGTGAGAGAAGAGATCGGCACGACGTAACACCGGCGACCAACCTACCCTTGTCCTCGTCATAGTCTAGAACAATCGGCAGGGACCTGACACCCAAGAGCTTCCACGTCAACGAATGCAAAGGAGAACACTCCTTCAGCATCCCACTCTAATTGGAAATCAAAGGATGCATTATGAATAACGCGCGACGTGCTGGAAGAAACTTGCGTCGCTTGGAATACGAAGAGAGCTTGCGCAATAGAAATCGAAATGACAGGTATTTCAGAGATGAAAGGATCCCGGCATTCGATAGCCTTTCAAGGACTGCGAAGAAATAAAGCTGGAGAGTGGACTGGTCCTCCGTAGGTCGACGATATTGTCGGCACTGTCGTGATCCAGATTCCGCTAAATATCGCGCACTCTCGGAGTACACCTGCACTTTAGTACCTTGTACAGTGGAGGAGGCGAATACACGAAACTTCAAAGGCAGGAATATAGAGAAGCTCGAGGCAGCCAGGCTTACCAGTTTCCAATGGGGACAGGCCTGACATAAACTCGAGGCTTTCGCTCCCAAGGGATGATTCTGCATGAGGGAGAAGGAAGGGACGGTCGAATCCAGCCAAGCGTCAGGTCGATTTCTGATCAAAGACTTGGCCGGAGGAAAATAGAGCGAAAACTTGCTCCCAGGAAGCCTCTTTACTCTCCGCGGGCTATAACTTCGTGAACGAGAGATCGTCGCTTCACGAAAGTCACTCAGCAAAGTTATAACGTCGAAACAAAAGAGGAACCCTATCGGGAGTGATACCCGGAGAAAGACAGTGGGAGATTGATGGCAAGTATCCCGGGTGTGCGAGGGCACCGATCGACAATTGCTTCTTCCAGCGCGAGGGGGCCGGGTGCTTCCAAGGGAAACGGAAGCGATGACAAGTAATACGCCTGCTAAAATTGACGAATACTGACGAAGAGGTAATAGTAGTGAGAGGCGACGACGAGGACAAGGTTAGATCAAGAAATTCACACAGTTAGAGTGACAAGCAACACGATGGTGCAAGGCAGTGCGAGGAATCATTAGTCACGAAGGTCCGCGTCTTGCGACTCCAAGATATCACAGAATTCCAAACGATCGAGGAGTTAGTAAGATGACATGATCCAAGTGGAAAAGTTAATAGACCAGCAAAAAGATCATCCAACACCAAGCGCGTGAATAGACATCCGAGGAAGGAAGGTTAGACTCTGCAATCCCCGAACGAAGTCGACTTCTCATCAGCACAGGTGCAAGTTACACGTGCGCACCAACTGAGAGAATGAGAGGAGTCGCCCGGAGCGAATCGCGCAATGAGACTGGAAGCCGATAGAAAGGCGAGAGAAGTAGAAGACGCCGAAGAGAAAGGGTGTAATCAGGAGGGCGATTGGATTTTGGGGGAACCGAGGATCGACTGGTCGCGCGGGAAACTGTAACACGGCACTTCGCCACCGAGAAGAAAAAAGGAGAGAAAGGAAGGAAGTGGGAAAGAATAGAAATACAAGAGTGGCGCGAGGGATGAAGCAAGATATTGGGGAAAATGGGAAGTTCGATCGGTCTGTCTCCCTTCGGCTCGCAGGAACGTTCAAAGGCGTAGACGCGAGGCGGGCAGTCTAAGGGCACGTGTATATATATATATCGTATACACAGCACGTTTATACATATATATATATATATAAATATACATCTATATATATATATATATGTGTGTATATAATATATATAAATAAATGAATAAATAAATATAAATAAAATATATCCACGCAGAAAAGCAAGCAAAAAAACCATGAAAGACGTTAAAAAAAGGGACGTAAAAATCTAGCACCTAAGTTTCTAGCGGAGATTTTGCGATTAGCGGTATAATGATGAAGAGAACCTACCGGTAGCAGAGTCACGTAGTCACTAGGAGTTCGTTCTCGATGGCTGTTTCGGAAGATGCGTAATAAGGAGACCAGGAACAAAAGGAAGGAGTCACTTTTCTTATTACTCTTTTATCTCCTGGATCCAGAGAAGCACTATGTGTCCCTCACGGTTGGTTGTCGTCGCCATTGTTCTTATCAATTGTTAAACCACTCCAGACACATTTGTAATTTCGTCGAAGAAGAGAAAAAGCAGAAGAAGGAGGAACAAGTAAGAAAAAGAAGCAGAGGAAAGGATAAATGAGCTTTGAGCCAAGGATCGGCGCGACGAAGAGAATCAAACTGCCCGACGGCCCTTGCTCGTCCCTTCCGTCCAAATTCGATTTCTTTTTCATTTACCCTCGGGCGAAATCGAGATACGCCAGACTGTACCACATGGAAACAACGTGTACTGACTGTGGCTTTGCAAGTAGTCGATAGCTTACAGCGACCCTAGGCCGCGTCTGCATAGTCGTGCTAGCTGATTTTATTATAAATGTTAAAACGAGATCGCTGGACCGTTGGTGGACGGGATGGGCCGAGCATCGGACTACTGGCACATCGCATGCCTTAGAAGCGAGTGCGCAGAACGATTTCTAGTCGAACAATGTGCTAAAGAGAATCGTGTAATTCGTCGAGAAGAATCGTACGTGTACCTGTAACATCGGTGCGGGTGACGAAGATGCTCAGGTGAGAGGCATTCGACACACCAGGTATATGTATATGAACGGGCCCGAGCAAAGACCAGAGTTTGAGACTTTGAGACTTTAAGTTGGTGCAGGTTAATTACAGACTAATTTAAGAATCGGATGAATGTGGAAGGACAATTGTGTAAAGGAAGGGTGATTTTGTATAGGCGATGAAGACAGAGTACTTCCTTTGTGTTCCGATAGTGATCCATTCGTGGTGTCATCTCAGGCATTGAACACTTCGAGAAACTAACAAAATTGATACTCTCTACATACTTGTCTGGTACAGGGCAGCTTTCCTGTCCAGTCACTTTAATTTCGCTCTCTTGCCGAATCTCGAAATTCCCTATCTTGGGATTCTAACGCACGCTCTGTCACGTTACACTGTTTCTACAAACGGGGCTGTAATTTAAAGAGTAACTATCATTGAATTCGAATTCAAAAGAGAATTTTTCGTTGGCGCGCAACATTTTAAATTATAAACTTGCTGTTTTTCGAGCGTCCGAAAATCGTGAAATATGATTTCAAAAAAGGGATTGAAACGGGGATATGAATTATGTGAAGTTCATTTCATTGATCACACTTATTACGTCAAGACCGCGTAGCATGATTTTGCTCAGGAGAATGGCGAAAAAAAGGAAATAGTTCAGAAAGGAAGTCCGTTTTGTAAAAGGGACATTCAGTCTCTGGAAAAACAGTGTCAAGTCAGTGAGTTCAAAATGAAACGTCGGAAAGCCTTCTATTCAAATATCTCGCTCTATGAACTCTAGACGCATGTGTCTGTCCTGTGTCAGCTTTGCGTGCTCGTAACCGTACTATATTCTCTCTTCGTGTTACTATCTGTCTCTATCTCTGTCTCTGTCTACTGCAAAGAGCTCGATGATGGTCGCAAGAGCAATTTCAATCGCTCTAAGTGTGTGTGCGTGCATATCTCACTGCGCAACTCCGCAAGGGATATCACTCTTGGACCGTGAACTATGGCAACTTACCGCATTAAACTTTAAACTACCTTCCAAGCAGATCGCCGCCACTGGTGTTATCGATAATCTTGATGCTTTAATAGAATTTCATCGCGGTATTCGACTATCACTCACTTGATAGTCGAATACCCGATGGAATTTCGAGCCATTATGGCGTGCCGACTATTCATCACCTCGGAAAGTTTGCCTACGGCTGGAATTTCGGGAGTCTATAATTGCAAAATCCTCAAAAGAATTTCATAATACCGAAATTTACGTTTAGGGATTTCCTTTTCATAGTCTGTGGCTGACAATACTTGTCAAATAGTCAACTGTATAGTGAATCGAGAGAAAATCCCATGGGATCCTAAACTGAGTATAATACAGAATCGAGTTTCACTCAGCGATTCGAAAGTGCTGGTTGCCCGGGAATTCGAATCAAGAGGATTTCACGGAAGGGGAGCTAACAGCGCTCAAAATTACTCTCGAGAAAACAGGCGATGCAAATTCTGGCAGGTTCTACGAGGGCTCCACAAACAGTATTCACCGCGTGGAACTATCGAATCTTCGCGAATTCAGACGAAAAGCTGCGATAACTCTCCCCCGCTCTCCCTCTCTCTACCTCTGCGAGGACTCTCATGCAAAAGGGGCAGCGAGAGGGGGAAGCCGAGTGGAAGAAGAAAAAGCTTCTGTCGGAAACTTTGCGCGAAGGGCGCGTCAAGAAGCGAATGGAAGTCCGTTCTCT
The DNA here is from genome assembly GCA_963675795.1 of Crossocerus cetratus. Classification (NCBI taxonomy): domain Eukaryota; kingdom Metazoa; phylum Arthropoda; class Insecta; order Hymenoptera; family Crabronidae; genus Crossocerus; species Crossocerus cetratus. The sequence continues at coordinate 13,466,246 of OY776666.1, read as the reverse complement.
CGTCAAGTCGGTTCTTGTCCGGCGACCGGCTTCCACTCGCCAGCTGTTTGCGCCGCGCAAGAACAAACAAACCGTAAAAGTTTCCCTGCATTCCGTACTCGAAGTGCACGTGCACTATAAACCGCGCGCAAAGAAGTCCTCCTCCGGCTGCTTGCCTTCTAAACTACCATCGACCGGCTACTGGTCCAACTCTTATCCGAAGGGGATGCTATACTAGCGAAATGTGCGGTGGCGGCAATTTTTGCTCCCTGGTATTTCGATCTAAAAACAATAACAGCATTGCGACTATCGTAAAAGAAATGTCCCAAGTTTATAATCGGAAGAAAAAGGGATAACACTAGAAACTTTCGGGATTCGAATTATCTTTAAACGAAAAGTCGTGCGTTCCATTTACCTTGAGATTCACAACCTTTTGTCTGCCATAAGAACACGGGGTCTTGGAATCCTAGACATCTTGCGGAGTTGCATGGTAAGGGGATAAACCCCGATAGCACTATCCAAGGGTGAAAGAAAAGAGCAAAATGCGATTGTCTGAAACTGCGAATATCTATCTCTCGACTGCCCTCTACTAACGAGCGTACTAGAGCACTCTCTTTCTCTCTCGGTGTTGCATGCAAGTGTGTCTCTGTCACTTTCTAATGCCTGTCAATGTCTATGTCGCGTTGGTTGACCTTCTTTGCCGCGGCTTCTCCTTGTACTGCGATCGTGCGGTTAGCGAGCTTCGAAAGTGCGAAGGGCACGGGGGCGAGCGGAATCCGCCGGAAATTAATAGAGCACACTCTCTCGCTGCTGACCCGAAAGGAATCGGCCCGGGGCCACACCAACACACCGAGCACTGTTTGTGTACATACATACATATATCCCTTATGACAGATACACACGCACACACACCACACAGAGACACTGGTAAATGAGAGGGAAAAGGCCGCGCACTCTCGAAGTTCGCCGCTGAAAAACGCCGCGGGCGCACGCGCGTGCATTTCGTGCTCTCTTTTCTCTCTATATGAGGGATTTTCTATAAGGTAAGGTGTTAAATGAAAAGCGCTTTAACTGTGTAAAAGGTAGATTCTCGCTCCTGCGAACACTTTTTCTCTATTTGTCCCACCACCTCCTTCCGCCCAACCTTGTCCTCGATACCCTCGAATTTTGAAAGTCACCACCCAGAAAGCCCTGCAAACTCTATTCTCTGTCCCTCCGAGTCCACTTGACGAATATACATATAAATATAAATATAAATATAAATTAAATATAAATACGTATACTTGAAGTCAATTACTCAATTAATCCAGAGATACGATGTACATTGATTTAGAGCGCCGTTACATGCATTACACACGCCCCCTTCGCCGTGTCGATCTTTTCGATATACGTCTAATGCTATAAATATATACATACATGTAAACACCTGTGTAAAAGCAGCGAGTTCTCTGTACCTATGCTGAAAAGCATCGGCACGTTCACTGACGGATTTTGCCATGGGGACACTTTGTCTGAAATCCATAGTAGTTATTCTACTTGTCAAGACTATAAATCAAATGGAAGCGGACCAAACGCATGTCAGATAATTTAATTCTTTTGTTTGAATGTTATTCAAGTCCTGCATTAGGAAAATCGACTTTTCGAAGTAAACGATTGACAAAAAGTGTTAGTAAGAGATCTCCAGTGAGAAAATCCCGTCAGGAACGTGTCGATGGAACTACCGGTATACATACACTAGTTTCTAGATGGTTCAGCTGTTCTTTAATTGCTGTCTCCCTCTCTCTCTCCCTCTCTCTCTCTCTCTTTCGCCTAGTTCCACGCGATGTGTAAACTATCTCGAATGTGCAACAGACTCAGTGTGTCTCTCTCTTTCTGTCGCTTTCTCCCTCTTTCTCTCTCTCTCTCTTTCGCAGCCTACAATAATGCAAACGGTGTCTAATAATACGCGCATGTCTGCGGAATTGGTGACTATCGGAATTCTTTGATTGCGTTGCGATATTTGAGACCGCGCATTACTGGAATATCAACAAAGAGTCAATATCAGTGTTTTTGGAACATATCTTACGGAGGTTCGCCTTAGAGGTTCGATATCATTAGCAGGTTGTATAAAAGAGATCATCTAGAGGAGCTCTAAAAGGAATCAACGTAAACCGTCCACAAATATCGCAGCGCTCCGGAAACCAATTGCAACTTGGCTCTGTCGCTCTTCCTCTACTGTCTTAAAGGAAGCGCTTATTGAACGGGAATATCTGATCCCTCTGAAAGGCAACCTCAAACCCTTGATGGAAATCAAGGATCAGGATACTACGACGAAGCCACAATGATAATAAGCCAAAACCCACCTTCCGCTCCGGTTGCTTCGAGGGCTACAAAAGCACACGTAATAGAATTTCAAACTTAAATTAACTTGGCTGCCAAATCAAGTTTTTGCGAAAATTGTACAAATCGAATTTGGAAATGACGGACTTGAGAAACAGTACTTAAAAGCGAATTCGGTGAAATTTCAAGATAAAAGCAAAATGCCTGGCAACTCAATTTTACTAATGGTGATGGACTATTGAAAAGCTTCTCTCGTTGAAAGCTTCGAGGCACGTTAGTTACTGAAACATCTGATCGAAATCTGAACGGCTGCAGGCATTTTCCGACTGCCCTTTAAATTCGAGTTAGTCAAAGGGGTATTTTATCGATGGGGATGGTGCAGCTAGGATATATAATCTGCTTGATTAAACTGTTTAGCGTTAACGTGATCCTGAACCGCACTATTAAATCGCTTCGATTCAGCCTCTGCCGGTGGCCTTTGCGGTACACGATGTATTAATGAAAATTCGTGGGGAAACGAGAGTACAATTCCACAAATATTACACTGCGATATGTGCATTTTCAGCGAAATCACTTTCCCGACTTCAATGGGGCAATATTAAATGCGTCTGACGACGTACCTTCGAAGCAATTGCTTTGAGCGAAAGGTCGATTTTCTATTCTACACTGATGCAATATCGCTTTGGATTGGATTCACCTTGAATGCTCTAGAGAATGAAAATGCAAATATTTTTCTCTATGCATTAACCTTCGACTTGACACACAACTCTGTCTAAACACATCTAATCCACAGATGTGACTATGCTACTACTCTGAATACTATCTCTATATTCATTGTTTCTCCCGTCTTGAGCATGAAAGCCTCTGCGCAAACACCTGCAGGGTAACAGGATGGTGGGATGAGAAAAGAAAATTCAATCTGGCTGCTACTAATTAACTGTTGATCGATGTCGTGTCGCGTTGTTGTTTCTTAATAATCAGCATGCGAATATTGGCTTGCTAAATATTCTGTGTTCATCTTCTATAGCTTCATTTACCTTCGAAACTCATTCGTACGTTTATTTGTGAAAGTTTTATTCCAAGAATTTGAACTGTTTATTATTTACTCTTATCATCTGAACTTATAATTGCGTCTTGAATTTAACTTTGCATTTAGTATCTATTTGCTTACAATCATTAATACAATTCTTTATTGTTGTAATGCGATTTTATGACACAAAAACTAGATTATAGAGGGTGAACCTGACTTTCCGAATAATCTGACATCATTTACTCCTCTTCGGGCTACTGTAACGCGTCGTTCTGTGTGCTTAAACATTTCTAACGATCTCTGTCACTCGACGAATGTCAATGTGCCCGTTGCAAAACTCGCGACTTTCTTTTCTCCCGTCACTACAGTGTTCTTCGCAGCTGCGCGCGAGGGTAATCGCAACAAAAGCAGCGAATGGTATTTGGGTGAGCAAGCCGTTTCCCGCCGATTTTTCACTGTCACGCGTCAAAATAGCAAACACGCTGCCGGATTGCGCTAGCAAATTGCCATGTTTACGATCTCACGGAACTGCTGAGAGTTCGGCGGTGCTTTGTCGTGAATAACGTGTGAGCAGGTTGGCCATCGGTGTACGAAGATCAATGAAAGCGCACGTTCGATTTGCTTCGATTGGCGACGCTCCATCAAGTGTCGTTTCATTAAACGGGTGTTTCATTCACGCGGTAGTTGACGTCTTACCGCTAATATAGCATTGATTAGTAAATGGATCAGGAGCAGTTATGAAACAAAGGTGTAGGGCTTGAAATAAAATTTAATCGCGGTCGGGCGTTTATATACTTGAACAGATAAATAATAATTAATTCAGTTGGTTATGAAATTAATTGGAATTCGTAAGAGCCCCGACGTTCCAAGCACCCGACATAAGCAGGAGGAAATTTAATATTACTCTGTGTGTGTTCCTATTGTTTCCATCTGTTGTAAAAATAATTGTTACTTCCCCTATGCGATCGCTCCAACGAATTACACGGGACTTTTCTCTATCGCGTACTTTGGGAAACCTTTCGATAAAAAAGCAATCTTCGATCTTCATTCAACTGTCTCGAGCGATCCGCACGCTTCTGGCACTCGCACCCTCTGCGACCGTCACACACAACCACTCTGGTTTCTTTCTCTTTCTACTCGCTTTTCCACACTTCCCCCTTTTAAGCCACCCTAAAGCCTGCGTGTGGCCGTGGCACGTGATATGAACAAAAATACTTAAGCCTATTTAATTCGCGTTTCATAGACTTTGATCGAGAAACAAGATAAACCAAAACTGAAGGAGAAAAACTAAAAAAAAATACGAGGTGGAGAAAGTTAAATAAACAAAGCAAAGATTCCGCGATCGTACCTTCTTCGTTGGATTATGCCTGGGAGAGGGAAGGAGAAATTGAAAGTCGATGATCGCGGGGTAATTTAGGGATCGAATGATCCGTCGGAGAAGGATGATGGTCGCCTTAACGTATAAACGATACTTAATGGACCTTACTTAGCTGTTGAATTATTATACACGTAGCGGGGCAAACGCGTTAGCTCCCAGTGCGCCGAAAACGTTGATGATTAACTCCCATGTGTCTGTGTGAAATTCCCTAGTTGATTTCCTCTTTTCGCCTCTCCGTGCCTGTACATAGACCCCTCACTCCCGTCTCCCCCACGAGACCCTGTGTTTTAGCAGTAAACGCCGTTACCCATTAAATAGTGGCAAGTACCCAACGCATATTTACGGAGGACGAAGTACAGTCGCGGCTTCACCCGAACTTGGTGAAGAACTCGGCAGGCGGAATTCATGCTTATGTGCTTCTTCAGAGTTCGGGGGAACGAAGGCGGCAACGGGCGGGAATATGTACCGATACTTGACTATTCAGAGACAACGACACAACGCATTATAAAGTAATAATCGTGTAACTTAACGTTAATCGACGACGGTGAGATCTCGCCGATGATCCCCACGAAGGAGGTCACCAGTGACACCAGCGAAGATCATTAGCCCAAGTCCACAGAAACGCCGAAATCGCACGTGTGCGTGTGTTCCTTCTATGCACACAGGACCAAATTGCTTTTGATTCGCAAATAGTTCGTGAAAAAACAAATGCAGCAATGGGTGTACACACCTTGACAAGGTTGAAATCAATGAGTCGAATTAAGAGTTTTCAAACTGTTGAAATTCTGCAAAAGATTACGAAGTCCTGGTGAATTGAAAACGTGTTTGTGTCAGCTGCGCAGTGAAAAACATGCGTGCACACAGATATTAGGGTTCTACGGAAAGCTAGTCGTTAAGGTAAGAGAGGCATCGCATTCAAAGCGAGGAGGTAAAGCGATAAGTGAGTTCGGGCGATGCGAAGAGGAAGGAAGCGCGACGTTAAAAGTAATGTAGGCTTTAGCTTTATACGAAAACTATTAAAAACCCGGCGGAAGTGGGAGAAAATGGAGTGGGGAGCTTCAGCGACTGGCGATTCACCGGTGGACAGACATGATAAAAGCCCGCGATGGAAAGTCAGGAATAAATAATAAAATGCTATTATGCGTTGTTATCTCGACTGCCATTTGATTTGAGGAGGAAGAAGGATTCGTGTGATACTATCTTCGAGCGGTCTTGTACGATTTTTCGGACTGGCGAGAGAAAGCCTTGGACACACGTTGTCGCTGAACTTATAATTCAAGTTTGAGCTATATGTATTTTATTGTAAGTTATTAAATAAAGTTGTAATTGGATTCTTAATTGAAGGAGACGATTTCCACTATAAGTAAATTGAATGAATTGAAGTTTTGCATGAAACACTTATTAGCGTTAGGAAGGAATTCGAATTTTGCAAAATTATGTGTATCGGCGATTAAATTGACCTTGAAAGCAAACTTTTATTCGTTGTAAATTTTTCATTACAACAATCTTGTAATCTTCGAAAACGAGAATGTTGACTTACCATGAGGTCTGGGGAGAAAACTTTTTGCAATAAGAGACAACGTCGGTCCAACAATCCACTACCCATCAGAGATGAACTGTGCTCGGCGAGACTCGTGCAGCGAACATTCTTTGAACCGAGAAGCAATACTGTCGATGCCTATAGTTACTATTTATTGTAGCGCGTGTCTTTTACCGACGAACGATTTACGAGCATGTAATCACAGCGATCACGTGCCAAAGGGTAACTCGCGAGAACTAAAGAGGGGTGCACACCCCGTAAAGGAAAACGGAAAAGGAAACCAGTGCAACAACACAAGGACACTTACATACTCTCGCGACACAACTTTCGGACCCCCTTCCCATAAACGATATACACTGGCAGCTCAAATTGCGATCGATGCTTGCACGAAATTGCCGGCACTCTTCGGCGTAGCTCCGACTCACAACAGTCCAAGCATCGATCTCCGTGTGATTTTATATTTTGCCGTATAAAACCGTAGATCGTTGCATCGCAATAACCGGTTTCTGCGATCTACGCCGTTGTAGTTTAAAATCGATTTTATATGTCGATCATCCACAAACGATCGCCAAGTAGGTGTGGCTAGGAACAAAATACAGTACGAAAGTAAGTTGCAATGAAAAGTAAAAAGGCAAGAGAACCAAGGGGGGTGGGTTGAAAGTGGTAGAGGGAGAAGCTTTTAGCCGGAAATCGCACGATTCTTGCTCGGTAGATTGTGGGGTGCCGATATAAGCCGACAAAAGGCCGAGAATAAATTCGTGCTCCTGGGAACAGGGCGGAAGAAAAGAGCGGACGCCAGGGAGAGCAGTTAAACGATTGTATACACAGAAACAAGAGTTTAAACCCTTGCCGAATGGGGGGAGGGCAAAGGGTGACTAAAATCCCGCCTGTATAAAGTAGAACGTGAGTAGCAATGACGTGCAAGATGCAAAACAAGCAAACATACAACCAACCACAATGCGAGGATAGGAAAAGAAAGAAGGGAGGATAATTGAGCGCAGCAAAAGACCGAGTAAACCACGAGTTTGTTGTTGAGCATAATAACATTATTATTATGTAACATTTAAATGACGAATAAGAGGTGAAAGAAGAAGCGACAAAAGGTGTAAAAACGCTGATGAAGTCGATGATGATAATATTATATTGTTGTTAGATATATATATATATATTATATATATATATATTGATATAAAATTGCAGTAATCTAGGTATTAAGGCTACTTTCCACCACAACACTAGACAGAAACATACCAAAAACACCACGAAATACACAATAACAACGCACATCGACACATACCAACACACCTACACGAAAACTGAACCGAAACATTTACCTGGCATTCAGTGAAAGAATAGAAACTGAGAGATACGGGGTAATAAGTAGCAAGGCGGAAAGAATGGACTAGGAAATCGAGGGCGTGCAATAAAATTAAGAACGAAAGTAGGTGAAGGGTATTACACACACACAAACTCAGGCCCCTAGCCTTGCCAATAGACACACGCAGTACAGAGATGGCAGCAGACAAATCGACAAACTGCAAATAGCCGCGAATAGCAGAAAGGGCTGAAGACTATAATGCGGCGAAATTGTGGCGGAAAGTCGAGAAGCAGGAGGTTGTGTATACATGTACTAAATATTATAGCAGGACACTAGACACGACACGCGAAAAAATGAAATAACTATACACACTGCGTGCATGGCATTGAAGAGTTCTCGCAACGGAACAAGCGTCTGATTCTGTTCACGATGTTCCACTTTTTCTGCATTCGTTCGCGCAATTAACATTGGTTGTCTCGGTTGATACAGAGACAGCAATCTCAACAAAAGAGTCCTAAACTCCTGTAAAGTCATTGCGAGGAACGCGCGCATACTCCAAATGTGACGCAATGTACAAATACAATTGTGCAAAGTCAAACAACTACCGAGGAAAGTATATCGCGTCGATGCAGTGTTTGCAGAAGTCAATCAATTTTGAATACTCAAAGCATGTCAATTCACAAGAGCCGTTGAAGTTATTACATAATGCATTTTCAGAGTATGCGAGCAGTCCTATTGCGAGAATGCAAGCTGCGGTAATTTTGCCAAAGAAGTGCGTGGTATGTCAAATTAATTCTAGCTGCCTGGAGGACGAAATAGAACAATGGATTGAAATAAAGTGGGGTGCGGTAAAAGTGGAACAGCGCACCAGCTATGTTGATAGGCGAGAAACATGCAAGTCAAGAGGGAACGGGGAAATGAGAGTGAGAACATGAACAACAACAAAAAAACTTAGGAACACGATCTTGTGGGGCGCGCCTCATCGTTATAGCTATTACGATAGTAACATTACGAGTAATAATAAACAGAAGTGAATTAACAGGAATATGCGTTTATGTTATTTAGTTCTAACCACTGAACAAAAAAATGTAATAAAAAATCAATCATGTTACCAAACACTTGTTTTCTTTATTCCCACCTGTTCCCCAAATCGAAAATTCCATTGAATCAATAGTATTAAATCTATCGATTAGTATTCAAAGGTGTCTATTGATTCCAATTTATTTATTCAATTTAATAAATACATTGTCTACAAAATTTCTATACTGATTTATGATAACAGACTCATGAAAACAGAAGAAATATACTTGGAGACATAAGAAATCGAAATAATCGAACGACAATTGGCCGATCCCGAACGCACATTTTGCTGTGCGTGCAAATCCGGTGGCGGCGTCGCATTCCAATTGCGGTGATTTCGAAATCCGCTGAGAATCGAGCGGCGTCGGATTCGTTATAGCACCGAGCGTGGCACCATTTTTCGAATAATCCACGACCAGTATTCGTTATGCCGATCGCGCGGGACGTGTGACAAAGTGGTGCTCATTAGTGAATGCTCGATACTCAATTATTACCGCCAGCGATTGTAGCATGGCACGTTCGTGAAAGTCTAATTAGAGAAGAACAAGAAGATGGAGCTATTGAAAATCCGGATTTGCACTGCGGTAACTTTCATCTTTCTCGTAGTCGCCTGCTCCTCGGAGGAGCTTACACTCAGCGTGAACTTTCGAAGACCTGTCTCCATAAGTAACGAGAGGTTCCTCAGCTTCACCGTCGATCCAGAGACCTTTCTGCATCCTGATGGGGCATTAAGGTAAGCTGAAACAAAAGCGGAATTTACTAATTTAATAAGCAGATAACTTGGAAGTGGAAGAATAAGAAGATGGTGCAATCAGTACTAGCCTGGGATCTCAAGTCGAAAGGGTTAATAAACTTGAGGTACTACTAAACAGTAACATCCAGATGGTAATTGTAAATGTTGTTGCAGTAAAAACTTTGAAAAAAGCATTCATATTGCACAAGTCTTTGCGCCAGCTTACATTCGTATCGGAGGACCAAGCAGCAACTCATTCGAGCTCAGCAAAACCTTAGATCCACAAACGAATCATAATGAGAGTAATATATTCTCTGGTAAGCCTCAATGCTTTTGCAACAACGCTCTATTATTAAAACAATACTAACAGAACTAATTCACTGCTCGATAATCCATGATTCCTATTCCGAAAACTTACAACTAATATTCAACATTAAATTATCAATAACAGCATGAATTAGAGGATAATCAGAACGAAACTCGCACCATCGCAATTAGTCCGCGCGAGAAACGAAACAATCTGCGTAATAAACGAAAACCCCGCGTAAGGAATTCATTAACAAAGCAATCTCGAATTTCGCGCAAGCACGTTGATCAATTGCGAAAGTGTCGGGAGGAGCGCAGTAGTTCGCCCGGCGGATTTTCGGTGGGAAATTAATGTCGCAATTCAGGCGGCAGGCTGGTGAGCTATCACTGCAACGATCGCAGCATATCATGCCCCGAATAATATGCATGTAAATGTTCCGTGCTACGGGCGGCTTTGGCGACTGTGTTAGCCTGGAAACACGAGTTACGCTGTGCATGGTCAATTTCACACGAGTAATCTCAACAATTCAGTGCAAGGCAGACGGAGAGAATTTTCAACTGCAGCACGGAATTAAGTTAAACAATGCTGTGTGGAACAGTGCCCTCACTGCTCGGAGGGTGCATGTTCCTGCAAGGGCAACAGACGTAAGGAGAAACGGACATGGTTTATCTGCTTCCCGCTGCCCCTCATTACTCCCCCACTCCTCCTGTCTCGAGAATTTACCCACCGCCCACTTGCAAACGCGGTAATCCAATGTTTGACTAATTACGATTTCTGCTTTGAAGAGGATATTACGGGGGTCTACGAAGCACCGTGGAACTGTTAGGCGGACTAAATAACGTGATAAATATGGGAAATGTTACGTAAATGAAGCTGAGACCGTCGAGAACGTTAAAACGAGTTTGAAAAGATTAAATAAGATATTTCCAGGAAACCTAGCAGAATAGTATGTCTTCCTAAACTATGTCCATTACTTTAAGATTGAAACGAGCCTGGGTATAATTATAAGTGCAAATAATTATAACCCTAGGAGAATACTTTGAGCAAACAATCCTCTATAATCCAACTATTACAACATGCATCTAATCCTATCTAATCGCATCCAGACACTTATTAGAAAATGTTGAATAAATTTTTTGTATACTCTTGGAATATTCTGCTTTCTAGAATCGAACTGGAATCATATTCATCAATGGATCGGGAGAACAGGTTTAGATCTAATCGCCTGTTTATCAGCTGAGAATTTAAAAGCTTCCTCCGACAATGCTCGAATGAAAGCCCTTCTCTTGTTAAACGATAAAATGGGCTATAATACGAGTTGGCAACTTGGCTATGGTAATAATATGATGGAATAGTAAACCTATCAGTAATAATGTCTTTCGGAATGCATCCCCATAATACTTGCGATTGCATCCCAAAATATAATCAAATAAATATGCTCTAGAATGTCAAGCAAGATGCAATATCTCTGCGGGCGAGTTGGGTGCACGCGTAGTCAATTTACGGAAGATGTTAGACGAAAATCCACGATATTCCAGCAGTATTCTTACCGGGCCCGATGTGATATCTTGCGAAACCAAACAACAACAAACGTACATGCAAAACTATCTAAGCCACGCTGCACCAGCTCTCTCTGCAATTACTTGGCACCCGTAAGTTCCCACATTTCTGTTGGCCTAACGCCAATCTTGAAGCTGACGCACTTATGGCGTTCGAACTTGCTGCTGAAACTATACAAACCCTTTGCGGGTTAATCCATTATGCTGCGGGGGCATTCTACAGTATAGAAACTGTAGAGCAACAAATATTCAGAATTTCCGTATGATTAAAGCGACCTTGCTGCGATGCACGTGGAAGGCTCGTCGATTACAATGCCACACGACCATCTGGCTTTGGACAAGGAAAATCTGTATCGATCTATTGGTGACGTTATAGGTGATCGACCATTGTGGATAGGTAAGAATCAATGGTGATGAAAATGCGGAAATGCATTCGTCGTTCAGAATACAGATTTCACATCGCGCACTATTGACACGACTAAACTTCTTATGGTATTAGCGGAATCTAGGAAAGAGAGCGATAAAGATAAGTTTGTAGGAGCACTGGCTTGGGCAAACAGACTAGGCATTGCGGCGAAGCTAAAAGTTGACGTGATAATGCGTCAACTTTCCGATATATCGTCCACAAATCCAGTAAGTAAAATGAAATCAAAGCGGTAACTTTAATTGTATAGCTTGATTTTTGTTTCTTTCCCTAGGACTTTTGGGTATCCGTGTTGCACAAGCAACTCGTCGGCAGGAAAGTCTTCGAAGTAAAAATCCAAAGCGAATACACTGCTGAATTTCAATTTTATTGTCACTGTACCAAAATTTCTGAGCGATATGAGAGCGGATCAGTAACAATTTTTGGATTTAACCTTTCACCCGGCCATGTTAGCGTACAACTAAAGAATCAGAAGGTTACGACTCTGCATAAGTACATCCTATCGCCGGACTTCGATGCCGATAACAAATTGCTTTCAAAGTAAGTACCAATATCCAATCGTCGACGCCAATCAATTTAATTCCAACTCGATTCATTTTTATTCGTCCGCATCTTGTTTAAATCGTAGAAACGTCCTTTTGAACAATGAAAGCATAAGTTTGCTGAACAATACGTACGTCCCAAGCATTAAGCCCGAAATTCTGGTAGACAGACGTGGGCTCAATTTAGATTTACCGTCGAATGCTATTGGATTCTGGGTGCTGCCGGAACTCAAGGTAAACAAACGAGCATACTTCGGCCGAAGTTCGCATCGAGCGCGTCTCATTGTAACATGATTTATCCACCCAGATAAGGTCTTGCATGGAGGAGCATGCAAATGAGAGAGCGGCTCGCACGAGGGTGGGCAGAAGCAGGATTAATACTGGCTTGCTTGAAGAGGACGATGCCGACATAACACAAACTGGATCGCTCGAAATTCGGAAAACCCTCGTCAAAAGGAGAGCGAAGCACCGCAACTTGCAAGACGACGACAAAATCAGACGAAAACTGACGAGGCGTGACGTGCGCCGAGAACTAAACAGGCTAAAGAAATTCCTCAAGAAAAAGCTCGAATACTACCAAGGCAAAAACATGCAAATGAGTGAGCGAGTTTCGGAAAGCTCGGAGGATAAAGTGGATACCGAAGAAAGTATCGAAAGTCGCCTCAGAGTGCACAAGGAGCGTTTACTCGCATTACAGAATTCCTTACAGGAAAGTAGTGATACAACCATAACGGAAAGCATCAATCGCGACGTGCTATCGAAATCATTGGAACTAATAACCAAGATCGAGCGTAATTTCGAGAATATGAGGACACGATTCGGCGACACAACGAGGATAACTCCACGAGTGAAGGATCGTTTGAGGTCGCTTTACGAACTCTTGAACCGAACGAGTCCTCAGGAGCAGGAGGTCAACGATAGCTCAGAGTCGAGGAAAGAGGAGAATCTAAGGAGGTCGAGGAGAGACCTTGATGGGAGTGCAGATCAGCTGACGACGAGGAAGGATGCGGCAAAGACACGCTCGAGAATTGAACAATTGCGGGAGCGGCGGAACGATCGAAAGCTCAAAAGGAAGGACGACATAAGGAGAGAAGTGCAGCCGAGTCCTCTCGAGCACCGAACGACCGACAGCGGGGAGAACAACTTCTACGGATTCTTTCGACGAGCGCCGGCCAAAGACTTCCCGCAAGGGGATGTTTTCCTCTCCACCGGCGACTCCGCGCAGAACAATGACTACGATTACGTAAGGGATGAAGACTACTCTGGTGGATCAAAGGAGGAGGGTTCTGTGGACCTACGAGTCACTCGAGGAAATGGTGACCAGGTCCAATCGCAGGATACGTGGGTCGAGGAGGGTAATGATTACCATAGCTATGCTCCCAATGAATTCTTCGAAAACATCAAATTGAATAATTATCCCTCGAAAAAGATTGCCAGTGGAAATGCCGAGCTTTCAGAAGCCGAACAGGTGGAACAGGAAAGCGAGCAGCCTGAAAACGAAAGCTCTCAGGATCACTCGGAAGAAGGACTATTGAACGCAGAAGACGCGCGCTCTTCAACGCAATATGGAAATCTGAGGAATCCTAATTACAGTGAATCCTTCGGGCAAGGACCCATATCTAATTTAAGATCCCCCCTCAGAACAAGACAGACTCAAAATCCAAAGGCTTCTTACTTCACCCAACATGGCTCGCTTCTGAAAAATGCTAGGTCAAGATTGGGTAATCAACCACGAAGTATCCTAGGACGCAGAATTGATGCACTTTCTGGCAGAAATCAGCATTCTGAAAACCTGGAATTCCCAGTTGGAGCATATGATAACACACAACATAAACGACCTAAGAGGAAGAAAGATGACTTGACGACACTACTTGACGAGGAAATGATTAAAGAGGATGAGCGAAATTCCCAAGACTGTCGATGCAGAGTAATTCGAAAATCAGGAGAAGGTCCCAAGCTTCTTTGTCGAAAGAGAAGAAACACCGAACAAACTGAAATTGATCCAAAAGATAGTTTGGTCCAAGAGACCCCCGTGGAATTAATTGTTCCAGTTCCACGTGAAGCACTCGTACCAAAAACAGAAGACGTGGAAGTACTGGAACCGGAAATCTTAACTACGAAGATGCTCGAACCGAGCATAGAATCAGAACCAGTTATTGTGCCGAAACAATTGGTTTCAGACACCGAAGCCGTGAGCGAAACACCGGCGGCAAGTTTGCAGGAAGCAGTAGAAACTATTGAGGAATCGTCTACTGCAGTTGCAGACGATACCCCTAATGTCCCAAATTATCCCGTTGAACTCTCGACTGCAGGCAATCTGGAGAACCCAAGGAATGCGAGGCAACTGAGCGAAGATGCAATCGTCACAGAATCACCCCCGCTCGAAACTTTACTCGATAAAAACACAGACTCATTGACCGACGAAGCAAACCTCCACGATGAGACCCAGTTTTTTCGTGAAGCGCCGCCGGACGGTCCGGAAACGACAGGTCATCCTATCGAGACTGTTTCGGGGAGTATTGCGTATGTTCCGGAACATGATGCGTCCACCAGGGGCCCGAACCTCAAGGAGGAGGCCAAGTCCATCATCCCGCAGGACATCGAAGGACGAGGACCCGAAAGTAGGAGCAGCACTGCCGAGTCTACTATCCGAGACGAAGAACCGGAAGCCGAACTCACGACAGGACAATCAGAAAATGACGATAAGGATAGATCTACCACTGGAACTCTAAAAAGGGAAGCTCCCCTGGACGAGACGACTCCTCTAGGGCTTGCTGGCGGCTCAAGCGATCGATCGAACGAAACCACAGTCGGATCGGTCAATGACGCAAATGAAAAAGCGACTCATCCAAAGCACAGCTCAAGGGCAAAGCAGAGGGAAAGCGAGAGGGCGGAAGAAATAGCCAAAGCCAAGGAAGCTCGATTAATGGCACGGGCGAAAGCGATCCTTGCGCTGAGAAAGGAGAACGACACCAGGAAGTCCAAGAGAATTATGCAGATTCCAGCGAGGTCCTCGTCCCAAGAGAACGCGCAGACTCAGGAGCGGCAGAAAAAGCGCTCGGAACAAATCGAGAGATTAAGGAGTAAGCTGCGGGAGAAGCGGGAGAAGATGCTGGAGCAGTACGAGAGAGAAATATTGGATATAGTGGACAAGATAGACGACGAGGACAAGAAGAATGTGAAGAGACGAGAAGCCTTGGAGAGACTTGGTGGAAGTGATGACTTCAAGAGCATGATTGACCGAGAGAAACTCGCTTACGTGCTAATGTACAATCCTGACAAATATAGCCTGATAAAGCGAGATACCCCTAACAATAGACCTGATAGCATCGAATTCATTACTAATGACGACATTGTTGGAAGCAGGGGCGAGTACGAAAAACCAAGAGCAGCACGAAGTGGCCGATACTTTGACGACTCGCGGCTGACAGATTACTCGAGTTCTTATTCGAAAAGTGAGAAACGGCGGCCAAGCAATTTCCGGAAGGAAAACGATCGAGTTAAATCTGGAAAATATAGTAGCAGTAGTCGAAAGGATAGTGGAATGTATTATGCTATAATTGAAAGTCTCAGCGATCCGTATGATCAGCGACAAACATCGCACGATCATCGGAAAGGATACACTGAGGTGCGTATAATCAATAAATCTAAAAACAGGAACACATATAGAAAAATTAAATAGAGACCACAAATAATGCATTTTTTCATAAGCGATTATTTACTTCTCAGGAAATACTACCCTTAAACTGCAGAAATGGGCAGTGCCTCGACTACCCAAGTAAATATTATACCAAGAGTACGAGTAGTAATGACGATGATGATTCAGCTGACGATGACAGGGACGCGAAAGGAAACCGACGGTCCTCAGGACGTAAACTTTACATAATCGACCCATCTACGTACAGGGGCGGCGAGCCAACTCTGCAACTGCACGAGAGTCCATTAAGACCCTCGAAAGCGTCCTCTGGCAAAGGCGATCATCCTCGCAAGCGAAGTTATACACCTAGGAGCCATAATTCAAATAAGAAGAAGCAAGAAGACACCGAAAGCAACAAAACTACCTATTTGCTAGGCGCACCAACGTTACGGGACAAGCCGGAAAAACACAACAACGGCCGATTGTTCGGCCTTTTATTAAATCCTGTTCGACGTACGAACAAGCGGCCCGATAGTTCAACACCGACGATAAGCAATCGCAAAGCATTAAGAGAAAAGCAAACTTCTAATCGAAATGCAAAGAATAATACAAATATCGCGGGACCAGTTTCCGAGGGTGAACATTCGGGGACGAGTCCGAGTGGAAAGGAGCTGCTCCCTGGGACACTTGTTACATCGGATGCTGGGGAAGCGAAGGCTCAGGGAGAAACGGGAACCCAGAGCGCCCAGGAGGCACAAGTCAACAATGCTAGTAAAGGCACAAATACCCAGAAACCTACATCCGATGATACGAGTGTACGGAGACGGCGGAGTACTGATAGGGAGACAAAACACAGGAGCAGTTTCAAAAGAGTGCCGGCTTCGACTCTGCGTGGCAAGGCGATAGAAAAGAGGAGGAACCAGAGTTACCTGTGCCGCAAGGAGGACTCCGATGAAGCTTCCCAAGAGGATCCTGCCGTTCTGTACAAACTGGTGAAGGAGGACGATCACTACAAAGCTATACCCACAAGGAACTCGGGTATTAGGCCAAGGCTACGCGGTGGAAAGCGAATACAATCAGAAGTAGAGGCAGAAAGGGAGGCCAACAAATCTGTTGATGACAGCGATGCCATTGTTGGTAAAAGCTTTGACGATTACGCTCGCTTGATGAACTTGGACGAGAATGCTAGTTACCAGAGCGGTGAAGAAAGTGGGTCGAGCGAGTTACTTCACATATTCCTGCCGTCACTCGCCCAGAATGACTATTCCCCGATTCAATTCCTAAGGGGTTTCGGACGTCATAGCGATGAGTCGTACGACTCGTACGGCAGTGACGAAGCTCACTATGCGGAAGCACTGAAATCGCAGGAAGATGGATCTATCGAGTTGAAAAAGCGGTCATCGGACTCTTCATCCAAAATGAAACTTCGTATTGAAGATTCCTCTGGCGAATTCGACCCGAGAAGTTCGGAAGCTATTAGTGAGAAGTCAATTGAGACCAAACTCAGAGCAGACTATACGGACGGTCCAGATTACGGAACGAGCGTGGAGGAAATGAATCAAGAATATTCCGATTTGGAGGATGCTATCGTATCAGATAAGTATGGAATACTGATGGTTCTGCCTCAAAAGAAGAAGAATCACAGCCGACATCGAAGGGATATTGCTTCAGGGGAGCAATCGGAAATCGTCAAAAATTCCGATGAGGTACGCGAACATTTTAATCCATTGGATAAAAATGTACTAATAACTTTTTATTTTGTTTATGTGCCATTTTTGTATGCATTGCTATTGATTTTTAAAAATATTCAGTCAATAATCGTATTCTTTTTAGATAACTCTTCCAGCGTTTGACGAGCACGAATTGAATTCCGAACACGTAACGAATAGAATTGACGAGCCCAATGAATCATCTGTGAAAAAGAAGAACGCCACAAGCTATCTGGAGAAGAAGAACCTGCGGAAGCAATACACAAACAAAAAGATCATTTGGAAGAATGAAGTCGGCGGGAATAAAGACGCATCGTTCATCAGTAAGACTGTACCAAAACTGGAGGATGTGGTAGTGAGCGGTTTGCAAAAGGCTCAGAACCTTACGGATTCGGTGGAGCAATTGATCGACGACATCGATCAGAAATTCAATGAAACTGCCATAACAGGCGACGATTACCAAAATCAGAAAAACGGCATTCCAAGTGCGGCTCACACTGCTTTTCATTCGATGATAATAAA
Organism: Crossocerus cetratus; assembly: GCA_963675795.1. NCBI lineage: Eukaryota > Metazoa > Arthropoda > Insecta > Hymenoptera > Crabronidae > Crossocerus > Crossocerus cetratus. The sequence continues at coordinate 13,448,169 of OY776666.1, read as the reverse complement.
TGTTAAGAAGTTCTTCACTTTCTTGGGCGGAGTGACACGTATTCTTCATGGATAATGTGTAATTGATATAATTCCGTTTTCCAAACACTATTTATTTATAATGAGAATAATGAAGATTCTTTTGCTGCGTCGTTTCTGCACCTTTAAATATAAGTCTAACCATAATGTATGCATTTACTACCATTTTATAATACATTTGTATGAACGGCAAACAAAATAAACGAAAATATACAATACTCCACCGACAATGAATCAAGCTCATCCCGCACGTCCCACACCAATCCCTGATATTTTGTAATAAATTATCAAACACACGCGTGTTGAAGAGCAATTGGCACTAAAAGGTCGCCCGCTACATTTAGTGAGATCTTCAAATAATTCTCGGAAGGAATTTCGCCGGCTGTAATAAGCAAATCACCTATTGTCACGCGTCAACCAGAGAGGCCTTCTGTAACATTGTCTTACGACACAGGGTGATATGACAACACTCATTTCGCAATCGTAAAACAATTAAAACAGATGTATGCAATTCTGTGTTGGTTCGAACACGTTAAATGTCTGACTGCAGTACTGGCTTGGTCTTCACCCCGATCGTATCGAAGTTCGAAAGTGAAAGTCAATCAGTGGTGATACAAGAACAAAAAAATCATAACAGGCATCGTAACCGAATGACAAGATTGGGCTTCTGACCAAGAAATGCATTGTTCCGCGATAATAAGTGCAAGTGAGTGATCAATATGTCGATGAAAATTCTGACATATCTGGTCCTGGCGCTATTAATCATAGCCACCTGCTTTGCGAACCGTGCGGATAAAAGCAATGGAGCCGTCGAAGCCAGAGGAGAACCTAGGTAAGTTTGCGCTTAAACAAATCTCAATTGTAGATTAGCAAAAATTATCGTGGATAGAGAAAAACGTTTGCGCAGTCCCTTTACAAGGTTACTCAGATGCCGATGCTTTTCTCTTGTAATTTTACCTCATCGCAACCCAGAAAGGTTTGCATTGCAAACTCCTTTATCAAATAATTATCCTAGCTCCAAGAGTTGGTAGTTCCTAGTAATTGAAATAGTAAATGGAGATGTAACTGTAACTACTATAATTATGGGAAGGTATTTTCTAAGTAGTATGTGCATCGTGAACCCCTATAAGACCTGTCGATAGCCGATTTACATAGGGTCTGGTCGAACGGAAAGAGTAATATTCTCGCGCAGCCAGACTTTTCAATCGCAGGGATTCAGCCTGAGCCTCAGGATATTTCTCAAAAGAGCTGATCATCGTGTGTGCGATGAAGTTTTGCTGCTCGACCGCTCGACTATTTCTGCTATTTTTCTGGCCGGGGGATAATCCCTTGAGGTAGAAGGGAAACGTACGGTGGCGGCGGTGTGCTCATAAGCATATTACGTGTACAAAGGATAGTTTAAAAAATTGCCTAGGAAGAATAACACGCTAGAAGTATAGCCCATGATCCAGTCTTCCAGTCCATAAATTCTCCTTATCCGCCTCCATTTATCTAGCTTGCAGGCGCCGGGCCGAAGGTGAGCATTCTTTCAATTTTTCAAAACGAATTTCCGCCCCGAGCGCCAAACCACGACCATTGGCGGGATTGCTGGATGCCGAATCTGCTGGATTGCAAATGCTTAAAGTATGTTAGTACCGAGTGTACCATATACTCGGCCAGGCAATGCCTGATGACTCCGGCTCGGCTGGCTGGCGCAATTGTCAGCGTCAGCGTCGCTCGGATTACACATTTCGCGACCACTTCCCGCAACAAAACCCCGAATTCCGAGCCCCGTGTCCTTCATTCTCTTTAACTTCATCAAAATCAAAAGTAAACTTACGGTAGATAAAATTACACCGTAGTATTATATAAAATACGCGCATAATATAATATGTATTATGTAAAACGATAATATAACTTAGTTGGCTCTTATAAATAATTATCATGAAACTTTCAGACGGGCCGTCCTTCAACCGAGAGCCGGGAGGTCCGGAGACAGAAGAACTCTCATCCTGTTAATGCCAGAAGAAGAGAACCTCAGGACACTCGAAGAGGAAAACGCGTCTCTCCACAGTACGAAGACAAAGCGATGCAAAACACCCACTCGGCGAGTAAGACTATCGGTCCCAACCAACGGTCGACATAACTCACCGAGAATTCGGCAAACGGACGAATTTCGTTCGGAGCGTCAGCACAATGATCGCAAGGAGCACGCATTGGCGCACGCCCCAAGCGTGCGTATAATTCCACTGCGAGACCCGAAAGCAATGCTACGGAGCGGCTTAGTCGCTGGAGGCTCGTCTCCGGAGGGAATCGGTAATAGGCGGGAAAATGTAGGGCTGTTAAAGGTGCTCGAGGACAATCTTAAGCCGAGGCAGGGCGAAATTAGCGCGACAAATAAGAGGAGGCAGCGGGCGAAGCCGGCCGTAACAGACGATAGCCGGTACGTGTGCTACTGCCGAGAGGAGAACGAGGACGATGCTAATTCGCCGAAGGGATTATCCGAGAATCCTCTGCTCCAGCAGCCGCACCAGAGGAAGAATAAGTGCGGGCGGAAGCAGCCGCGCACCCAAGTAATCGCCAGGGCACCGCCACGAAAATCAAGTCCCCTGGAAATTCCGGGGAATCGATTTATCCCGCAAGGTTTCCCGGTACTTTATCCGAATGTCCCGCAGATTCCTCGCTATCCCATTAATATGGGGGAACAGGTCGGTGCTAGCTTACCAGTGGGTGATGGGATAGCTGGTCTGCCTTACCTTCCGGTTGTTTATAAAATGCAACCGAAACTCACTGTGCCCGCAAGCTCACTAACTGGAGATTCTCCCGTCGGATTAAATATACCTGCACCGACCGACAATGATTTTTTCATTGGCCAAGCCCATTCTAATAAAATTAAACCTACATTTCCATGTGTGTCTGTTACCGAAGGATCCGAATATGAACCTACTTCCCTTTCGGATGCAAGTGACTCGGAAGATAGTATTAGTAGTGTTCCTCGGTATGGCGAGGATGAAATAGAAAATGCAGGGTCGCATTCGACGGAAAGTGCGGAAGATCCTAGAGTCGGAATGGCTGAAAATCAATGGCCCTCTTCTATGGAACAGGCTAATTTCGAGGAATGCATAAAACTTTATGGCAGAAAAGTATGCGTCATTTCGGGAACACCTACCATTCATCCCAAGCAAGGATCTCCGAATTTCGAAGACGATAGCCAAGAGTATCCTGTGAAAAATGAATCGAATGAGGATTGTGAAAATGAATCGGATTCAGGAGTCTCGGAGCCAAAGCCTGGAAGTCATGAATACGACAAAAATGATAACAATTCAGAAAATGACAACACATATGACATAATTGCCGCCAAACACGACGAACCGGAAGACAATTTCAGCCGTCATGAGCCAGACATTAACTTAGGAAAAGGTACTAGTTCAGGAGGAACACTAGACTATTCTGACATACAGGAAGTGACGGCAACTTATTTCACTTCCAAGGCATACGAGAATGAAACCAATGTGACGGACTTCGTACCATCAAGTTTTGATGATTTATACACTACTAGCAGTGGAACCGAAGATGTCAACGAACAAGAAGATACTGTAGGTGCAACACCTCCAGGACCTAATTCTAATAACGATGCTGACTCTCAATTTAACACTGAGGAAATCATCACAATAAAATCTGACTCAAAAATAATGCTCACAACGGAGACGAGCCCAGTGTCGAAAGAAGAATATCCAGATACTCAGGGGGACGAACTGGGTCAAGGTGCAAGTAACAATATCCCGGAACAAGGCAGGGCAAGCAACAATGACGCGACATACGATGATAATGTACGCGATGCCACTGTGGGTGTGCAGAACACCGAAAATGAAAACTTTCCGGCGCCTTCCGACTCATCCGAGAAAGATTTCTCGCCCGACAGGAAGTCCTCGGAGAATCCGAAAGTGGGGCAATCGATTTATGATGATATTTCGGTAGAACGAACAACGCATCTTTCAACGGCAGAAGAAACTATCGAATCTCGAGATGAAGGAACGCTAGAGAACACTCCGTGCGATACCACTGGTAATAAAGACAAAGTCCCAGAAAGTCAGGATTCTGTCTCAACAAATGACGAAAGCATCTTGGGAAATAGCGGAAATACAGAAAACGTTGGTGCTGTTGATGAGTTGCCTAAGTCAAATGAGGAAAATTCGGATACAGCTGACAGTGTTACAGTTAGTAGTACGTATGGAGAGAATACAAATATTTTAACAGGCGCAGCGCCAAACACTGATAATACAGGTGAGGACGAATCTTGGAAGGCAGTTCTGCCATTCTGCGACAATACGATGCTACAAAATTCGATAAAAACAGTCATCAATAATTTCGTAAACAAAAATGCGGAAAATGCGAAAGAAACGAATGATGAAACAGTTGGATCACCGCATAATGATCTCCTAGCCGAGGTTTTAGAAGTACCAAACTTGAAAAATGTCTTGTCCGTCCCACAAATAGAAACGATGATTGTAGAAAGAGTGAAAGACATGGTGGCAGAAGTCAGTGGTGTTCCAAGAAAGGATTTATCGAATGACTGGTCTACAAATGTCATCAAAAGCAATCTAAATCACATGATGCCTGGAGCGAAGAGCAGAACAAATGATAAATTGCCACCGATGACAGTGAAAGAGCGTGAATTTAAAGATGGGGCCTGGCAAACACATTTTGCAACAATAGCACCTGTTTCTGGCACTGAACAGAAAGCCTTATCAGAACTCGAAAAGGTAAAACACAACATGAGGAATCTCCTTGATGATCCAGCTGTTGGAATGCAAGCCGCGAAGCATCCGATCGTTCAAAATATGATCATACAAACTATTAGAAGCCACTATCATATCGAAGAAACGAAAATCCGACGTGTTTTGGATCACATGGTCGGCCAAATGAAAGACACAGAAAACAACGAAGAAGACACAGACGAAGATAAATTAATCAATACCGATTCGGCCGTGAAACCCGCGAATGACGAAGCGTACTATGATGACGATGCCCCAGACGTAATTGCTGATACTGAGAAAACTGAAGATGAGTTGACTGATAATCCAGAAGATCCAAAACTTGGAAGTTCGCATAAAGAAACTCCTGAAACGATTCCAGTTGAAAATGAAAAGCCTCAAGGAGAAGGTGCATCGCCGGCTACTGACTTCTACGAAAAGAAGATCCTTGAAACAACTGTTTCACCTTCTCCACACGATATACCTGCTACAACTGATACATCGACTTATAAGCTTTCGAAGGAGGAGGATGCTTCGAAGTTCCTTAAAGTATCCTGTACCACCGATGATACATATGCTGAAAGTAGTACAGATTTGAAAGAATCTAATAAGGATGCTGATAATATAACAAATCCGATGGAAACAAATGATGAGAATGCATTAGGTTCTGCACAGACGATATCTCATAATGAGCCCCAATTAAATTCAAACCTTCCCGACGACGAAAAAGGTAGAGACGAGCAAGTAGGAAGTGAAAATTCTGCACCAGCAATCGATACGGGTACTAGCATTGACGATAATGATAATTTGGAACAAGTAGTTGGAGATTCGCCAACGAAATTCTATTCACCAAACGATCGGATATTGAATTACATCAAGAATCACCAAACAGGAGCTGCTAAAGCAGGAGGCGATCCACAGGACGGTCCGGATATAAACAGGGATGAACAAGCTTCTACTACCGGCACTTCTCATATAAGTGAGACAGATTATACTGAAGGGAACGAAGAAGCGACTGTTTCTACTTACGCGGACCAGGCAGCGAGGGAAATCATCTCTCAGGATTCAGGATCAAGCGATAGTCCCAATGTAGGAATTACACAATCAGTGGATACATGTGTTACAGAATCGCGGAATCCAGGGCTAACTGAAACACCAGGATTGCCGACACTCGAAGACAATCTTGATGACCAGACACAAGATACAAGTCTTGTTGGAAAACCTCTTACAAACTCTCCTGATTCCGAAACCGGGTCCATCGCATCACGGACCCAATTTCGCACTGACTCCCGCAACAATCACCAAACGACAAAGCCGCAATACCTGAAAACCCACGAAGTTACAACCACAGACATCCAGAAGGTAACGAAAACAACAAGATACTTTCTGCCAAATGGAAAAGCTGAGAATGAGAATGCCTACGAACCCGATGGTCCCACTATGGTTATTGAAGAGCAATCGGATGAATCCGGCCTGGTAGGAGCACCAGTTCCAGAAGGTTCAGAGGCATCCGAAGACTACACATACTTTGGAAAAATCGTGCCAAACAAGGCGAACTATCCGGATGACATGCAGGGTCTTCAGCAGTCTGACTTATTCTTCGTCGGCGATGGTGTTCGACTACCATTAGAAATAAGAAAACAGAGTGACGGCTCGTACGCTCTAACAATATCCCGAAAAGTGTGCGATCGTATGCTGAGGAAAGAGTGTCCCTGCTGCGTTCCCCGTCAAGGTAACGTCGTCCGCTCCATAAGAAGAAATGGAGCCAAGGAGAATCAGAAGTACTCTCTGCACGAGACGAACGGAAAGTTATACAGAACAGTGAGACCAGCTAGGAAGACACAGGGTCGACAAATAATGAGACCAATCACACTCAATGACCGAGTGAAACGGGCGTCCGCCAATGATTCCACAACGATTTCCATGCCCGTAGAAGTGTTTGCTAAGAAATACAATTTGTCTTTGGATTTGAAAGAAATAGAGGCATTTGGAGCTTGGTATAAAAGAGGAAACTCAAATCGCTCGCCTTCTGATGATGAAAATGATTATCCTTCCCGAAATAGCTCACCCGTTGATGATTCTTCAAGGAGCAAAAAGCCGGACAGGTTTTCTAGTATCGAGCAAAGTGATGAAATCGACAACGACAAGGATTTGTATGTGGTTATTGATGGCAAGCCCACGAGGATCCGACATTTGGATTGGGATACAATAGACTCCCGAGAATTTTCGCACAGAAAAGATCCCATTGTTGATAGAATAAAGTATTCCCGGGAGGATCAAAGGGCGCCTGTCCGATATAGGTACCACCGCAATGTAGATGGGAGTTCAGACAGGCGAACTGAAGTGGCCAAGAACGTGTTGAATTGGTTTAGAGATCTATTTCTAAATGCAAACCCGGATGTGTCTCGTCGCAAATGATACGACAAATCAACGGACCTGCATTTACATTAAAAGGACAATAACTTTATATGAGCACTGTGGTTATTTTAACAGCATGTAGTGTAACATTGTTTGCATGTGGCGTATTAACTGCAGCTGCGAAAATAAAGGGAGATACAACAAGAATCAATCTGTATCGATCTGCATTTGTTTATACCTTTTTCCCGCCTTAATTTTATTAACTAACTATAAGTTTAGATGACACGAACGATTAGTCGGTCGTGAGAACGGGTTATCTCTCCACAAGGAGTGGACAAAGCATACTTTCTCAACTTTTATCAGTCTTATCACATACCTGCCTCGCTCGGTATATCGCGGCTCTGGATGAATCATCCGGCGAGAGCTGTGACGTAATTTTGAAGGCTGACTGATGTCGTCGGCTGCCTTTTAAACCGAGAGAAGATACCTTGGTTATGTTCAGCACTGACATTGCCTGTGTTTCTGTCAACACTGGAAAATGGGATTGTTCGGCAAGTCTCAGGAGAAGAATCCAAAAGAAATGGTGAGTGACCCGAAAATACGATACGATCTACTGAGTGTTAACGAAATGATACAAATTATAGGTGCAGGAATGGACCCACAAGTTAAGGAAAGAGGGTTATCAATTAGATCGACAGGTTAGAGGTGAGTTCATAACCAGAAATACTTGATAAATCCGTTCCATCAAATTCCAAACACTGCTCTGTTTTACTGCCAGCTATACAGAGGGAGGAGGAAAAAGTCAAAAGATCTTTGAAGGATGCTGCCAAAAAAGGTGATAAAGATGTGTGCAAGATCCTTGCCAAGGAGATCATAAGAGCGAGAAAAGCCTGCAATAAGATCTACACGTCAAAAGCCCACATGAACTCTGTTTCACTCCAGATGAAGAATCAGCTAGCGACCATTAGGGTTGCAGGTTCAGTATCAAAGTCCACTGAAGTCATGCAGGCAATGCAGTCACTGGTGAAGGTACCCGAAGTGGCAGCCACTATGAGGGAACTCTCAAAGGAAATGATGAAAGCTGGTATCATAGAAGAAATGCTAGATGAAACTCTAGACTCTGTGGAGGATTCAGAGGATGTAGAGGATGAAGCAGATGAGGAGGTTGATAAGGTAAAAGCTATAGGAAATATGCAATTAACTAAAAGGGACTTTGAAAGTCTGGGGTAATACATAATGGATGTTTTGTAGATTCTATGGGAAGTAACCGCAGGCCAACTAGGCACTGCACCAGCAGTAGTAACAGACACACCAGGATCAGTGGCAGCATCCACATCTGCAGAAGGAGAGCTAGAAGAAGCAGATGACAAGGAGTTGGAGGAAATGAAAATGAGATTACAAAGTTTACGTAGTTAGGCAAACTAACTATTAGGGTTGAAGCAGCTTACACATACACGCGTGTACACCTGGCAAAGATGGGCAGTGATTGCACCAGTGCATATTGATTTCAAAAATATGCCTTCACATGCTTTCACGCAAAAAATTAGGAGATTAGAGAGGAATAAAACGTCACTTTTTCAATGGGATTTGCACACTGATTTTTTACGATGTATCGTTTCCATCGATACTCGTAGAAGTTCGGATTTAGTTGTGAGTACCTATACCGAGAGGAGCTGGCTTCTTACTTACTGAATTATGCTTAAATGACGTGTAACTACCGTGAAGCTAACAACGCGGTGTAATTAATGTGTATTATAACAGAAAAGTAGTAATTTCTACTCTACTGTGATGGTAAATGAATATGAAAGTTGCAACTAAAAAACAATATGCCTATAACGCATTTAGCTTTGAATATCATCCTCAAAGTATAAACGACAACCAAAAACATGTCAGATTCTACTATTCAAATTACAGTATTTCCCCCATTGCGAATATGACCATAAATACTTGTAGATATATACCGAAACATAATTCTTGAAATGATATGTAAATACTTTATTATAAGTTTGCGTTGTGAAGTGAATGAATTGTTTTGGCAAAACGCTATTGCAGATATTGTCTATTTTGTGTGTATATTAATAACCCTAACCGTATATGCTCCGGTAGCGAAGTGCAATGAACGACAAATCTTTCATCTTTCATCATTTGTTTTTAATGTCACCGAGTCAGAAAATTTAACGTGGTGTATTGACTCTTTACAGTATAATTATGGATACCAAGTCGGGTACTTGCTTAGACCACCCCCTGGGTATCCTTTGTAGTTGCAACAAGTACAAAAATATTGTTAAAAACTTTCGTATATATACAGCCGGCACGTACTATCATCGAGAAATCAAAGGCAACGTCAGTAAGTGAAAACAAATGATCTAGAATAAATTATAGTAAAACCAAAATTTGAATTCTAGAAAAATTGGATGCAGAACGTGTACAACTTATGGAAAGTGTTTCCAAAGGTACTGATGATATAGAAAAACTGTGGATGCCGGTTATACCAGATCTTGTATCATTCAAACACGTTGAAGTGTAACATTTTTCATTTAATATGAAACCATTAAATAATCGCTCATATTTCCCAGTGATAGCCTTTGATACTCTTTTAATTCAGAGTATCACAGAATGAATAATATTTAAGTTAATTATTAATACACATCCCCATTTCATCTCTCTTATTCTTGACTCTCTTCCTGAACATATCATCCCTAAATGATAAATATTTCTAAACATTGGGAAGTACAACAAATCAGTTGAACCTTTGGTTCTATACCAATTCGCAAACTTATATTTATTCTTCGAAACGAATTCTATTAAAACCAGAAAAAGGTACCGTTTTCTTAATTTGTGTGAAATGTCAATTGTAATACATTCCATTATCACCTCTTAAACAAATTATCCGATTTATTAGGATATCAACAGCTAAAAATCTGCACCATTAAAAAAACTATATTACCACGATCCAATTAACTGGGCAAAGTAATAGTAGCTTGAAAAGTTTGCTACAAATATAATTTTGTACTCTAGAAATCGCATCGCTCAATTACAGCTATTGCTGTCGTAATGCCTATCACCAGCTTTTTATAAATACATAATAAAAATAATGTCTGAACTAGCAATATACAATGCATATATATATATGTATATATACACATACATATGTGTATGTACATGATCGATATCAATGTACAGACAAGTTTATTTCACATTTACACAAACTTATCAAAAGTCGTGTATATCTCACTTGGTGTCTCTAAAAACACTAACATTGACTGCAAACGATGTACCTCGTATTAACTCAATATTGTCCAAAGCCCTTGCTCATTCGTTACATTTAGATACACACATTGCTAATGAAATTTGAGCAATACAAGGCCAACATTAAAGATTGTTTGCAATCAATATAGCGTAAGTGTAAATCAACAGATTTACAATTTATCGATTACCATATTAACAATCGAGAGTTTTATCTGCGCCCTAGTTTTCTTCGGTAGTCTGTGCATAAGAGGAGCGAGTTTCCTTAAAAAACATCTAACTTCGTCTCTAATTGGAAACATTGTCCGTCTCGTAGTTCCCGGCATTTTTCTCCGTTTTAACGGCTTATGCTTCTTCAGCGGTAAACACTCAATTTCTTCGAACTCTTTGTAGAATTCCTCCTCCTTGATAATCACCGCTCCGTTGTCCAACATTTCCAAGGTATTATGCATAACAACATTTTCCTGCACATTTGAATCGTTGGTAATAGTCCTTTCTATCTCTGCCTCTTCAGATGCTGGTTTCTCTGCTTCTGCAGGCATTGAAAGAATTTCTACTAGTGTCTTGTCTGTATCAGGCTTTAGTGGTTTCACCAATGGGAAAGTAACTGCCTGAGCATTATTTATCCAAATTTGATCACTAGAGGGAACAATGTGCTGCTGCACTGCTTTTGTTTTAGGTGGCTTCTTGCAGAGCTTAGGTTTTTGTTGTTCTTGCTCTGGTAGATTGATCTTTATCAACAAGCCAGGTGGAATGCTTGATAGACTGTTCACTGGTATTGGAGCACCCAGATTTGATATATCACCAGTAAATGGAAGTATGACTTTCTTTATGTTCCCTTGAATATTATTTACTGTGTTCGGTATAACATTATTTCCTATTGTTATTGGTTGATACTGCTCTGGAAGCTGAATCTTCCAAGTTGAACTTGGTGGAAGAGGTAACTTCCTTATCATGTGATTCTCAATATTATTATGATCCAATCTTGGAACCTTGATTAATGTTGGCCTCTTTGACTTTCCACGTTTCTTTGCAAGTGGTGCTGGCTTATTATCTATCTTTGGTTTCTTACTAGATACTAGTGGTCTTACAAAGCCAGGTTTCTTAATAACTTTCCCTGTATTTAGACAGTTTGACTCATCCAAAATCTCTTGCTCCTCGACTATCTGTTCTGCAGGAGTTACAGAACTTAACTGGGATATGTCTTTTATTGTTGGCACTGCATCACAGGGTCCCACTTTATGAAAGTTTTGGCCAGTTTGAAAATGCTTAGAACAAAGCACTAGTTTCCTTATTTGATTTGGTGACATTTTTAATAGATCTTCTCTACCCAAGAACTGACACCACCTCAAACATCTACCAATCTCATAAGCTGGGAATGGATGAAACTTGTACCTCTCAGATTTATTTCTTGGATCAGACCTCAACCTGCCACAAGCTGCGCAAGCCTGGCTCTCCAAAACAGCAGTTGGCAGGGGATCCATCTTCTTAGGCTTTTCAGGTGCATAAGGTTTTGGCTCAGACACAAACTCCATAATATATTGCTCAGATCCGTCTAACTGATCAGGATGTTGAATATTGGGAACAGCATTATCAATCAGTCTATTCTTATAACTAGGTGTAAACTGCGAAGTGTCAAAATGCTTCGAACAAATATAGCAAAACAGAATTTCTTTGCGCGTCAGTCTGTAGTACGAATCGACACCGACGAAATCAAGCCACTTGAGACACCGAAACTCTTCGCCAGGGAAGTGATGAAAGGTGACTCCATCGTAATCAAAACCCGGCGGATCTCGTCGGGAACGTCCGCACATCACACAAGTGATATTGTACAGGCTCTGCTTCGGATCGTAGATCGAAGGCACGGCGGCACAGTTGAGTCTGTCAAAATACTCATTCAGGAAGTCTTTCGTCTCGAAATGCTTCGAGCAAACCATGCGCTGTAACAGCTGCTTCTTCGTGAGTTTGTAGAGATCCTCACGACAGCAGAACTCCAGCCATTTCTTGCAGCGGACATCGTCGTTCACGGGGAAACCAAAGAACATATACTCCTCCTCCCGATTATTCGGATTCATACGCGAACGACCGCATACCACACACGGATGCGGCATTGTCCTCCGATTCTTCTGATGCTTCGTTATACTCTTGTCAAGTTACTTTCATGTTGCATTTATATATTGCAGAGAAATAGGTTACCAACCAGTAGGAGACACTACACTGGCACGTTTTAAATGCGCATCCAGTTGGATGATATTGAAGACGTCCTCCGTCACGAAGAACTGTATGCAGGAATGCCTAGCAGACGGTTCAATTAAGAAATCTAGCCAGCTCGTCATTCTCTGGCAAGTAAAATTCTGTCCGCTTGATGCCTCGTCACTTTTCTAGGGTAGTGTAAGTTACCAAGTTCACTTGATTCTCTTGCACGAAAACAAAGTGCCAAGTACTGTGTCGAGACAACATTTATTTTACTATTCTTAATCCACTTGTTGCGCTTTGCATGAGTCGCAGAAGGTTATGTTCTTACTGCAGGGCGTCCTCGTCTTTGGTCCACTTCTGGGGTATCCATCTGTCCATATATATATCGGTCCAATGAGTCCAATTTAAACCATTGTTGAACCAGTCGCTATAGAGTGGATGAAGTCGATTGGAGAGGGTTGTTGATGCTCAAAAGGTAAGGAAGGGTTTATCTAGGAATTGTTCTGAGCACATCCTCATCCTCATCTACCTGGAACACGCTGGTGGTGCTGTTGCCGGTATAGGAAATTAATAGCAGCGCTGTTGTCATAAACCTCTTCCAGTTGTCGACGTCGCCAAATCGTCAAAAAATACATAGCAATCCCGGTGCTCCGAGTTACACAAACTTACAATGGTTAAAAATTGATTAGGCGGATGTAGAGTAAAGAATCGAATCATGGATACAAGTGAACCTACCCCAGAGTCATTGTAATTAATAACTGGTACTGTAACTGGTCACTGCAATCAGCCCGTGAGAGAAATTGTCGAGGAAACACTGGTGCAAGATGACGGCAACGAATTATTTGAGTTTGGATATCAATAAACTGTTTGAGGAGCATACCATAAAGGAAGTTGAAGAGATTAGGAAGAAAATTCAGCATGAGAGCGACAGGAAGAAGATAGAACTGAGAACACTGGTTGGGTGAGTTGCCACCCCATAGACAAGAATTAATTACTTCTTATTGTATGATACTAGCTGAAACCAATATTACTTTTCTAGGGAGAGATATCGGGACTTAATACTAGCTGCCGACACAATTGGAAAAATGAAATTGACTTCAGAGCATGTTGTCTCTCGAATTGCCAATGTGGAAGACAAGTTTCGAGAACTACAAAAGAAATACGTTGTTGGCCTTAGGATAGAGGAGACTGAGAACTTAGTTCAAGGGTAGGATACATCAGCAATTTACCATGGATATTAATGGTTCAATATTTTAAGTAATGTGGGGTTTTTGATTTTAGGAACTCAGAAAGCATATTAGACTCTATAGTAATACAGATTAAAATCCTTATGGATATTCCTGAACGTATGTGGACAAGTATTGAGAATAAAAATGTATTGTATGCTGCGCAACTTTATTTAGTTGCTCAGCATGTAAACTATAGCCTGACTTTTGAAGTGGGTAGTGCGCATCTATCCGAAAGATACCCAATAATTCAAAAGCAATGGGATGTAGTTGGGCAATTTAGGCATGTAATATTAGATGAATGCGACAAGGCTTTACGCTCGTTAGACGTGCAGTCAGAGGTGAGTTGTAAAATAGCGCTCATAAAGAGGAAAACGGTTGTTAAGATCGTCGTTTTTCTATTTTAGAGCGCCGCGAATTCTTTAGCTGCACTCGTATTATTAAACGGAACGTCGTTTGCAGAATTGCTAAAAAAGCTAATATCATTGCGAAGTCACGCGATCGAATCAGTCGTTTTAGATGAGAACGATAGTGGCGTGAAAAATAAGATCAAGCAATGTATTACAATCCTCATCCAAACTGTCGATTTAATTTATCAGTGCTTTGTGGGTGAGTTAAGTTAATGAAGTACTAATTGAAGATTACAGTTAGGTATGGCAATGCAACATCCTTTATCCTCAGCTCAAAGAAATAACTCCAGGGGACTTGTACTGCAGTATGTGAGAGGAGTACAAGATCAAGAAGCATATTCTTTACTCAGTCATTTTGAGTCAAACGAGGAACCCATCGCGGCATATCTGCCGTCAGTGACAAAAGAACACAAGCCGTTTGCACGCGATACACTGGAGGATTTCTCCCCCAGTGAACTGCGTGAAAATGTAGAACTATGGTTGAAATGGGTTGGAGAGTTCTGCAACAGGGAAGTTACCAAATTATTGGATTTTGTTACCTCCATAAAAGGTCTCTATTATGTACGAGAAGAAGCCATTGGTATTCGATTGCCTGAGAACTGGAATACGATATGGCAGGAGCTCAATTTACCGGCAACCACCTTCTGGTTGGAATACTTCCAACCACTCATAACTAAGAGAGCTAAAGGTAGATGATTACAACTGCTGTAACTTGACAATGTTCATGCTTATTTCAAATATATTCCAACTGTGATTTTGAACTTACAGATATTATTGATGAACGATGGACAGAAAGTTTAAGTAAATTGAAAGTAGAGATAAAAGAGTTGCTTGGAAAAGTAGCACACGATAAGTGTGAATTTCCAGAGAACGATTTACGCTGGTTCATTTGGCGTGATTCACCGAGTGACATACCTCAGAAACTCACAAAAAATAACATTTCTGGCATATTTGGAAATATCAGTGGCCTGGATAATAAGAGGTCCTTACTGATGAAGGCAAAAGGATATTCACCAAACATTCTTACACTTTGTGAGAGTTTTGACAACAGCCTGGGCTTAGTACTTGCTGATCTTGAGCAGTACCTCTACGAAACGGAACGTGTTACATCAATAAAGGAGAACTTCCTGTCAGCAGGGCTGTTTTTAATATCCGATGCATTTGCGGATCGTGTAGAGTTGCAAAAACACTTGCAAGAAGTCAGTAAAGAAAAAATTGAAAACCTGGTGCATTTCATAAGACAAGAATGTGTAAACGAGAAACCATTGAGCGGTCACAGAGTTGTGAATACAATCGCAATGGCAAGATTCCTTTTGGCTTTAACGACACTTTGCGTAAACTTGAATAAATGTTTTACGCTTACAAGAGTCTCTGGATTGTCGATAACAAGTGTTAAGTGGCAATCGATTTGCGATAGACTGAAGGATGAGAGTTCTGCAATTTGGTCCATTTGGGCAGAGCGTTATAAAGTCAGGATAACAGAACACAGGGACAAGTGTGTTGCTAAAGAACCTTTGGATGGTTTCCGGATTCATCTGATTGTTTCTGAGTGGGAAAAAGTGACCATAGAAGAAGATTCGGGTAACGGTAATCGTATCAAGTCCGAAATACTAGTACCATATCAGCCATCAATACAGTTGCAGAAGTTCCTCACTGCTATTAATAAAGATTTAAACAAACTTATACCACACACTCTTCCAAAGTAAGAAGGCTTAACTAAACTAATTATGTATCACGTTAAACGTGAATATTTGAAGCACGCTTTTTACTCATCTTTCATTATCATTTTAGAAGGGTGCTTTACGAAATTGTGGAACGAGTTGTCACCGAACTCCTTCATTACTATTCCTCAATTTCGCAAGAGAGTTCCCTGTCCCAAAAACAGGCCTTCCAGGTACTTTTCGATATCAAGTACTCCACGTTATTAATGGTGCCACGAGAAAACAAGATTTTAACTGATATGTCAAACAAAGTTTGTGACGGCATTCTTGCCAAAATTGATCCATTCGACTACGATGCATTTGATCCCTTTATACGGAGCAATGTTAGGAAAAGTGTTCAGAGATCATTGGTAAGTACCTGACTTATACCAAGTCTCTGTTCCCCAAGCATTCATCGCATATCAACAGCAATTTCTTTAACACAGCTTATATGCGGAAATTTGGTGCCACATTTGGAACAACTACATTCAGTATTGGGCGGTCGTGCGGAGTATGCATCTGGTGGCGAGAACGTCACCAAATCGGAACCACCTGCAATGCTAGCGCTATGTACGGGTGCGCCGTGGTTCCCCCTCTTGACGGTGACCACACCTGCGAGAACCCTGCCTTTGATCCCTGTTCCCGTCATTGATAAAACCCAGGCAAGTATCCTAGCTACGTACAATTAATCACCTATACTTGACAAACTACAATTATGAAATCTTATTTTATGTTCAGCGTAAAAAAGTTACAAAGGAGACTGGTCGAAACGAATCTGGGAGCACGAGCACGATAAAAACAGGCGCAGCAGCATTCTTTGGAGCGATGGGCTCTGACTGGTTCAGTGGTAGCTAATTCGATATTACAAGCTGAAGTTTATGCATTTTGTAAATACATCAATGTACATATTTGTAGCGTTCGTCCTGGGGATCGACCGCGATTTAATTAAACATTTTATATCAGTCCTATTTTCATCCACTTTTTTCGCTATACATATACCTCCGAGTGTTTGCGCGCGTCTAAACCTGACGGATTGTTAAGGCGAGTGGTGCAAGTAATTGATAGGCGAGGCGCCAGGGGATTTCTGCGGCGAGATAGCAGAAGCAATCAGAATCGAAGCGAAAGTAGCGCGAGCTCGGGTAAATGGTTAGACAGGGAAACGGGAATACTGCCATGAATTTGGAGTAGCTGGCGACGCCGCCGTCGCGGTCCAATCGGCTTCGGTGGATGACGAGTGCCTTATCATTTGGGTGGGGGTTGCAGCGATGCCGGTGTGTATGGCAGGCGAGGTAGTCGGAGGGTAGAGCATGATAACGTCTAGTAGGGGAGAGAGGAGAGTTAAAGATTATGGATGAGACGACTGGTGGGTGTAGGCGCGCGAAGGAACGAGGGATGCGTCGCGGTGGGGTGGTGGCGGAAGCAAAATACAGTAGCGCAGACGTAGTCCACGTTTTGGTATACGGCAAGATGGCCGGATGGGCCCAGCTGTGGTGATATCTGTCGTAAGACGTTCGCGTTCCTATTCAAAGAAAAAGCCTCGATACGAATCCGTCCAACTCCGGGAGTACCGTAAAGGACCTCAAGAGATTCCATTGCGTCTAATGGTAAGTCTAACACTGCAATCTTCAGCTAACGTGTTTCAAGGAAGATTATCGAAACACTTCACTTATCAGGCAGTTCGCGCGCTGCTTTTGAAAGCCGCGAACTACCCTGCCATTTATTTGCTCTATCCTACTTTAATCGATACAGTATAGTCCTGCTTAAGTTTGATCGCCACTAGTCAACAGAGAAACAGCATGCCGTTGTATAAACTGTTTCAATCTCCTGACTTGTTTTGACTATAAACTGAAGTGCATTGGGTTATCCATGCAACGACGCAAAATTTGATAGGAAGCGTTAAAAGAAGTCGTATGACTGTCCATCCATGTTCATACTCGGCGTGAGCAGCTCATCCTTCGTCGACCGGCAGACCGGCCGGCCGGCTTCTCATTAATTTTCTAATAAGAACTTCACTGCCCCTTTTTCAATCGAGGTAACATCAAAATTAAACACGTATTCGGATAGATACGTGTACTGACACTTTACTGGATTCATTGGCACGTATTAAAGATATACACTAGATTCATTTTAAACCTTCACTTAAATTTGGTGTGCAATGAACAGACTGTTTACGACGCCGTAAATCTTATTATTCTGCGGTCAAGTTCCAAACATGAAAAAAGCATGCATGTGAGGCTGCGTACTTGAATCACAGAAGACCATGCGGTGAAAGCTGTGAAAAGTCCCACTTTCTTCCTAGGCTATCGCATGAAAAATTATCGCTTCAGCCGCGGCGCTTCGTTTCGATAATCTACAAGCAAGGTGCTTTTATCTAATCAGTCCGACAAAGAGAGGAGAAGATGCTCTTCGTTTCTCGTCGACTGTCAAGAGCACCAACGTCGATGCTCTGAGCAAGAAACTAGTCACACGCATTCCGATAGAGTACAATAAAATTCAACCGAGTTTTGGAGTTTAAATCGGTCGGTCTAACAATAGATAGGAGATAGACACAGTAGTACTGTTTACGGGCATTGCCCACCCCATCCGCAACATTTCATCAAATAATGGGGCTTCTCATTACTCAATTACACAGTTAGAGTTAGGGTTACTAAGAAGACTCTAATGCAACATTAATGATCATCTGCAAGTTTTTCCCGATGCATATGTAATTTTTCTTGCAGGCACTTTATGTAAGTGTGCGAGGTAAAGAGTGAATATTTGCTAAGATAAAAGTGCGTAATAGAGTGTGCCTAGGTGGTTTACCTAGCTGGTACACATGTCCTGGACTAGTTGTCGAGCAAATTTAAAGACCAGCATGCTAGTTTAAAGAACAGGTTGTCTTCTGATAGAGAATCTGTCCTTTTAGCTAAATCACGTGCTTGTTAAAAGGTGGCTTCGCCTGTTCGCACCAAGCCGATTCTTCCGTCTCCGGTGACCTGCGCTGGCACAGATAATCGCAAAGTCGGCCG
Source organism: Crossocerus cetratus (assembly GCA_963675795.1). NCBI lineage: Eukaryota > Metazoa > Arthropoda > Insecta > Hymenoptera > Crabronidae > Crossocerus > Crossocerus cetratus. Next base: position 13,429,274 of record OY776666.1, on the reverse strand, counting down.
TAGTATAGCGGCTAGAACCGATGAATGATCAAATTTCATTTCTCGATACGACCTAGATTGGATCGGACGGGATCGGATCGAATTTGTGGTCACCACGATACACTAAACCTCGCTTGAGGTTCACTTGAATTACTTAGAAAAATCTAGAACGTATGAGTGGCTCTCGTGTACAGTGGATGGTATCACAGAGTTCTAATCTAACAGAAAACTGGTGCACGTGCTTCCCATCCTCCTATAATCTTTCGTGCCGAAAAAGGATTCCCCGCACTGTTGTCACGATTTTGTTCAAAAATCTATTCCCCACCTGGTATGAATATTTCTGTTCCACTTGCACTTTCGCAAATCCGATCAATCAATTACGATGAGTCTTATCAGACTGACCCGAACTGACAATGACCAGCCCTCGATTGCACTCAACCCCACGGCTGTTACGTTGCCAGTGATTCATTCACCGCGCGGTTTGTTGTTCCCCGGCTCACTTTGGCAAATGTTTTCTCAATAGATTGCTTATCGGATCGATTGGTGTAGATTAGGCGCAGCGCGGTAGCATCTACCGTTTTCGTGGAAGGTGTGGTATCTCTGATCTGTCGCGGCTGTGGGCAAGCCTTCTGATTCATCGGCACTGTTGTCAAGCTAGGTCACCCCTCATTGTTTTCCCGGTAATCAGGTGCCGCGCTGTACTTTCATGCTAAAGTTTGAAAGTTCCAGGCATTAGGATAGTCAATGGGTCGGACAGGTCGGATTGCTTCGAGTACTTTAGGTCGTGAATGTATAGTTCTGGTCTCATCGTCTGCTAAACACTTAGAGCGGCTGGTGCTAGAAGTAGAGCATTCCCACCGACATCAGCGTTATATCAGCTTTACTTTTTCTTTTCTCGTGTACGGAGCTAATAGAATACTGCATAATTAAGCGGTACGTTAGCTGTTGGCTCGTTGCTTTCGCGTCGAGCTATAAGAAGAAAAGTTCTAGTGCAGTTGGGCGAAAAGTTTGCGCGTATTATCGGAATTGTTTTCGAAGCGCTCTGACGCAACCCGTAATCGGTCGCTTCAGTATCCCGGTCCTGTATAATCCCCCCGGCACTTAATTGTATCGAGATAGCCCACGTAATGAGCGTGCGATTGCATCATTAATTTGTCACGGACAGTAGATTGGTCTCGCTTTTTTAAGGCAGCGGACACTCCGCCAATATTCTACACACTCGGTCCGCCAAATCGCGGATCTGGGATTAAAAATGTCAATGGTCAGACAGGGGTTAACGATTTAATCGCAGGAACTAACTTTACTCTTGTACTCTTATTGTTATTAGGGAATTCTGCACGCGCGATTACTCAGAAATTGATTAGCGCTCCTAATGTGAGATATTTTAAGCGTCAAAGCGATACCGCTGCCGGACTCAGCGGCGACAACTAGGAAAGCCTCAATCTGCGATGGTGAGTACGGCGCCAGACCTTTTTTTTTTGCCGCCATCCAAAGTCGATAACGTGGTGAAGACGATAATGCTCGGGCGTATCTGCGGCCCAATAAATGCTGGAACCTTGCACTTATCGAGCGCATACTCTCTCCGAGTAGTCACTGCTTTTCCAGCTTCCTTTTGGACCACTCCTCGGTTTCCCACTTTCGGCCGATCGTTTATCGATCGGCTGGATCATTGGGTGGTTGCTTCGTCATCGCTCATTATCACTTCCCGATTTCACTCGGTTGACGACTCGTTTAGTGGATCCTTGGGGTTGTTTCGGCAGCACGGATCAGTCCCAGTGCCCCGGGAACACCGCACGTTCACGACGTCCCACAATACTCCACAAGTGCTCTCGGGATTGCTGTATTCGTGAACATTGTGCTGTGTGTGATTGCGTGATCGTGAGGTAACTTGGTTTGGAAATTCGTCCATGTGTCGTGGTATTGTTGAGGCTTCGACTGCTCGACTTTCGGAGTATAGTTAGCCAGTTCTCCATATCCATGCGAAACATGCTGGACCGAAACGTAATGCTGGTTCTGCGCACTCGGCAAGAGCGAACCGAGCGGCGATTGAGGCACAAGAAGGAGGCGAATCCGCCGCCCATGGAACCGCCTTCTCGTCTTGTGAACAACAATCATCTCTACTTAGATCTGAACATGAACTTTAGTGAGAATTCGAAGCAGGAACCAGCCAGGATGACAAGGAAGGTGGGTCGATCAAACCACTACTGTTTTGTTAACCCTCTTTGTTAGCCTTGGCCGATGTAAGTTCTGGGGGATTTCTGATTCCACTTGCATCGCGTGGTACTGTCGTACTCCTCGTGTGATAAGGCCAGATCGTATTGACGAACAGTTTCTCCGCTAACGAGAGAAAAACGCCCGCGTCCGAGACACTTTAACGAGCACGCGCGATAACAAATTTTTTTCCTCGCAGCATCCCGTATCGCCCACACTGTCGAGACTCGCCGCGCAATTATGTAAACGATGCCTCTCCTTTTCCACCGTCTATACCCTTCATCCAGTTCTGCCCTTCCGTTCGGTGTATTAAGATTAATGAAAAATACTCAACTGCACTGGAAGGTGGAGCCATAGATTCTTTCGCATGTCGATCGGCTGCCTGGAAGGCAAAACATGTTCTGATTTAGTGTTTGCGCGCAAATTGATGCGCACTTACTCAGTCATGCCCGTTTGGCTAAACTGACTGGCCTGTTACTTATGCAAGGCGGTGTACTTGAATCAACTGATAATTAAGACTCCTAAATCTTAATACCAGATTTCTTATTTATTGATTCTTCGCGGCGCGCCTATTCTCGTAGCCATCCTATCACATCGTAACGTAACGTAACGTAACGCCTAGGTTTCGTAACCTTCTAGTGCCGTGGCATCCACTGGCCCACCAGCGGATTATACAACGCACCGCGAGATGTGTGTACTTCATTGGCGTCCTATATCGATTGACCACCAGCCAATGGACAGTGGAGAGTTGATCTTACAGTGTATGCCTGAAGAAGGATACGAACTTAGACTTAAGCAGAAATTAGGCATGTTGGGCTGATGGATTTAAGAAATCCTTGAGGAACTCCCGACATTCCTCATAACACCATCGTGCCCTCCCCCAATACTTTCTCATGGTAGAAGGCCGAGCGAATCGGGTCGCACTACTGTGGAAACATTAGAAACCAGTTCTCAATCTTATATAAACTACCCCACGCGGTACCTGCGACATTGGCATAAACAAGTACAATTACATCAACGGCAAGTCCCCGTCAAGTTCCGAGCCTCGGCGTGGGCGCGTGATTGATACGATATATACGGGAGTTGCGATGAAACCTCCGTGACTACGCCAAGAATCCCTCACAGGGTCTTTTTTGTTCCTCCGGAGCCAGGAACACCGCTCAATGAGTAATGGGGGAAATTAGGGATAGAATCGCACCAGCTCGTAGAACAGACTGAGAACGAACCCATTTCTATAAGGGCTGTTTTTCTAGTCCATTTAATCCTCGAAAGAGCAATAAGACAACCGGTGTTCTGTGCGAGTAGAGATTCTCTGCAAACAAGCATTGATGATAGATCGCCAAGGAGGATTTACGTAACAAGTGCATCCTGTTCTTCCGAGGAGAAGGGTGTGAGTAGGGAGAAGGGATAGGGAAGGAGGCCGGAGGTTCTCGGATGAGGAGATCTTGCGGCTGGCCACACGTTGGCCTCACATACTGGCTACCGGTCTGGACTCTCGACTCTCGACTACTCCCTCACAAGCTTAGCCACAAATACCCCCGGAGGTAAAGGGTTTACGTGCGAGGAAAGCCCATTTAAGGGTAGTCGCATTGTTCGCTCGGGGACTGGAGTCTCGAGGCAGAAAGTAACGAGAACGAGATGTGACAAGGTAGAATTGTGCCTCGAAGCGTGGCACAAAACCAGCCAGTCCGATCCGCGGCCAGTTGTATGAGAGAGATTCAGGTGGGCCTGCATGCACATAAGACACACGTGTGCAAGTGGGGGACACTCACACGCTCCTCCCCCATCATTCATTACCCTTCCTCTTGCCCTCTTGAGATTTTTATATCAAGATGTAGTATAGCACGGGACACCGTTCGGTCACCAGTGGTCCGGCCGCGTTTCTCTTCGTTTTGCTTTCGGTTTCCTCGCGGCCGTTGCGTCGCGTCGGTGTTCCACTTAAACCTTTTTCTCCGTCCGCTCCGTAAACCACCCGGAAACAGTGTTCTGGGCCGAGTGGTTGATCGATCGCGATCGGCCGATTTACTATTCCATGGGAATAATCAGGGCGCAATAGTTACTGGAAACGAGGGTAACCAATGCTCTTAAGAGTGATAATAAGGGACATCGGCTCGAGCGCGGCTCTAGGAAGGCTTCGAATCAAGAGGGTTGCTCCTCGAGCATCGAAGAGACAGAGAGCAGACCGCTTTTCCAAGTGCAAAGAACATTCCGCGTAGGCTGAGACTCGAGGCCCTCGAGGGGGAGAAGTTGTTGAGGCTTCGCTGCTCTGGAGCGGTGTGCAGTGCGGATTAGGCGAAAGCGAGTGCTGGTTACTGTACTACATGTCTCACTGCCGCGAAATAGGGCTACGGCAATCCAGTGTCCATCGCTGAAGGGAAGCTCCGAGGCAAGGGACACAAGTGACGCTAAGAAGCGACACTGAGGAGAGCGACGACTTGCCCAAGATAAATCGAGAATAAGAGGGAAACATAGTGTGCAACGAGGCAATACGGGGTCGCAAGGTGCCAGTCGGACGGATAATCCGCTGGTGGTCGATCGAACTCGAAGAGCGAGTCCTCGTAAGGTTTCCCGCTGTGGCGAGGAAGCCAGCCACATATCCACCAGCCGCTCGGGAGAAAGTGAAACGAACCTACCAAGTTTCATTTCTTTCCATCCCCGGTACTTTCCGTCGCTCCACCACCCCCGGCCGCAGTCGCATCCCTAATACGCGCTGGTTCACGCCGAATCGATTGGAATCGAATCAATTCGATTAAGAAGCAGCTGTTAGGGTTACTCGCAAGCGGGCCCCGAGCGTTGCACCCCTTTTACGTGCTGCCGAGGAAAGGATGGACCGTAACGAGAGCGCGAATGAGGGCGGGAGTTCACCAGACACGGTGATCGCCCGCTCTTCCGAGGAAGAGGAGCGGAGGCGGCAGACTTGCAGTACTTCCGGGGAGTACGTGACTGTCGGCGATAGTAGTTCGAGCCTGGACACTCTGACGAGTGGCGGAGGCGGTGGTAGCGGCGGCGGTGGCGGATTCCCTGGAGGCCTGGGTGCCGGTGGCGGGGTTGCCAGTGGTCTCGAGGGTGGCAGCGGTCGTAGTAGTGCCAGTGGTGGTGCCGGTGGCGATGCAAGTGCGGGCGGTACTGCCGGCGGCAGTAGTAGTGGTGCAAGAGGTGCACCCACTGCACCTTCGCCCGATTCTTCCCTCGGCTCCGAGGAGAAGAAGAGGGGTGGCAGATTCGAAGCGCTGAAGAGTAGCTTTCGGAAGGAGGGCGGCCTCTTTAAGATGAAGAAGAAAAGTCGTGCCGCTGACGCCGACAATACTCACGAACCGGATCAAGACCCGGACGGGAAAGGTTCGCCTTCTTCTCTCCTTTCCGCGCTCTCTCCTTCTATCTGCTGCTTCTCTTTCTCTCTTGCTGTCTCTTCTACGCGTTCAAGGCTTCGTTCCTTTCCCACTTTGCGTCTCCTCTCATCGCTAGATTCTTCGCTAGCGACGAGAGACGACAGCTAAATCGCCGGGCCGGGACCGGATAAATCCGAATTAGAGACGGAACGCACGTCGACTTAGCAGGGATAGAGTAACTAGACACGCGAGTACAAGGTGGGAAGGGGATGATGTCAGAGTTGACCGAGGTGCTTGTTCCGCCATAGAGCCGGCTCGCAAGAAGGGCCATTCGGAGGAGGAGGAGGCGGCGGCGGCAGCGGCTGTCGCGGAGGAGGAGCGCAACAGAGGTGGCGCCGAGGGCGCAGTCAGTTCGACCGCGAGCGTGAAGAAGAAGAAGAAGAGGACCAAAACCCAGTCCCTGGTGCGTAAGTTCAGCCTGAACAAATTTCGGCTGACCTCCGCCGAGCAAGAATCGAGGCACACGCCAGAGGGAGGCGACAGCAGCAGGTCCCAGAGCCAATCGCCGCAGGATTCCCCACGATTGTCGGAGAGTCCTACCAGGATCGCGAGGAAGGGGCAGCCGTCGTTGCAGGTGCAGGTCTCGCAGCCGCAACAGCACCACCAGCCGCAGCAACAGCAGCAGCAGAAGGAGGTTAAGGAAAGGCGCAAACACCGCGTTTGCCCCGAGAGCGAGTCCGAGGCGGAGGAGAGGGAACGGGAGAAGGGAGAGCCGAGGAACTCGCAGAAGCTCCTCGAGAGACCGGTGAGCACCATCACCATAGTGCAGCGCAAGTCGCCGTCGTTGACCATCAGGAGCTACTCGAGGAACGTGGAGCACACCTTGACCGGTGAGCGATCCGGCCCCCAGTTTCCATGCTTCCATGCTCGCGGCCACTCGTCACAACATCTCACTTCGACATCCCCCCCGCCCCATTCCACTTATCAATCCGGCATTCAACTATTATTGCGACCCGCTCGCAGCTCGGTCTCCATTCGAGCCCCAACCACTTACCAATACGGCCTCCGACTCTTGCAACTCGCTCTCTTGCCTCACGCAAACGCAAACGCACTCCCCACCGTAAGCTAAACCTCCCATCATCGTGCTCAAGAGCTCGGTACTCACCACGCTCCCCTAGGTGCGCGCTTATCAGTTATTCATCGGCGAAGAGAGAACCTGAGGGAACGGTGCTTCCTTAGCGATAGTAGTCCGCCTGCATCAGAACGACCCAGACAGGCTTAGGTGCAAGGGGTGCAACGGCTCACTAAGGTACATACACCCGTCCCAAGACATACTCTGGGTTGCTTGGCACTTCCGAGCATCGCTCCTGCTATCGGGTTACCCCGGCCTAGCTCGCCTTTCTCGTTTCGCATTCCGCCTTCAAAACGAGTCCCCTATTTATTTCCATTTATTTCGCCACCCGAGACTGGTAAACACCCTTCCCTTCTCCATTCACTTTCTCTCGCTCCATACGACCAGCCTCCTTCATGCCCCAGCTTTTTCTTCCCTCCTACTGCCCCCACCCCTCTCTTTCTCTCTCTCTCTCTCTCGCCACTTCGGTGTCTCGTACACTTGCCTTATCGAAGTCACGCGCTAGCTGCCAAAGAAGGTTTGCGGGCGAGGGTGTAGCGGCTTCTCTTGAGCTATTCACTTGCGAGCGTGCTGCCGCGTAGAGGGGTGGATAGGAGAGAGAGGCTGGATGGGAGATGAAAAATCTTTTTCCGCTCTCTGGCCACGCAGATAATACCGGGCACGAGGAGCGAGAGGCTGCTGAGAAGTCCAGCCGGTCGGAAGTGAAGTGCAGCTCAACCCTGCCTTACGCGATCTCGAAATGGGCATCCCAGCAGTGCGAGTACCCACGAAGCACATCGAATGCGGATACTGGGCAGAAGCTGAGGCTTAGAGTGAGGGCGGAATCCGAGTCGGAGTCCAGCCGTACTAGCAGCGGATCGACCAAGTCCTCACCGGTCGAAGTGCGAAGGAAGCTCTCACTACTCGAAGAGAAACGTGCCATCTTCCAGCGACGTCTCTTCGAGACCACGAGGGATTCGTCCGACTCCCACGACACTGTCATTGCTGTCACTGTGGACGACGACACCAACAGAGCGGAAGCCTCTGAAACAAGCGGTGATAACAGTAGCACTCGAGACAATTATCGGAAGAAAGCTCGACAGATCAGTGTACGAAAGTTCGACACTTTCTCTACGTTCGAGGGCACCTTCGACGAGGAGACAGGAGTCGGCTATCTCGCCGGTATCGAGGAGGATCATACCGAGAGTTACGACCGCCAGAACGAGGAATATCCCTTTCATTCGTCCGCTATGGGACCGATGGGGCCTGGTACAGCCACCGGCGAATCCGGAGACAGATCGAAAGTCCTCAGTCAGGAGAGCACGGTGAGAGACTCCACCGATCCGCTTCGCAATTCGCCAAGCCACACCTTTCTCCGCACTGATTACCTCATTTTTTCATTAATTCCCATAAGATCGGTTACCGAACAATCGGAACGCACCGTCCGATACCTAGAAAACGTGCTGACAATTGTCGATTCGCTCTCGAGTAAGAGCGAACGGCTGTCGGACATATGATACTCCAATACTACTTGCCCTTCAACCAAAACACTAAGGCCACATCAAGAGTTTGGATGCGCAACTAAATTTATAAACAATCCGCTAGATGATCTTCTCCGGTATCATTTTTGTTTAAGTAAACAAGGTTGTTGCACTCAAAGTGTTAAAAACCAAAATTACTCCTTCCTCGAACTTTCTCTCGATTGGACATCGACTTTATTCCCGGGCAGACTTTTATCTCTCGTGTCTCAAATTTCTACGGTTGCCGCTGTTAGGTCAGTTCGTCTTTGGGCTCCATATTTCATCCCCGACTTATTTAGTAGCCGGTTGCCGAGCGACGGGATCTCGACACCAGCAGACCACAACGCCACGGAAACCACGAGACCATGAGACCACAGTATCACGGGATCGGGCGAGACAGTGGGAAAAAAAGAGCAACCGGGTTTCTCACTCTTCACTAAAGCATCTCCTCTTTGGTCAAAATGATCCGTTCGCACGTTCCTCGAGCAGGTTCAATATTATTCAAGGAATAACAAATACTTTTGAAATCATAATCCGGACGCTAAACTAGACTTATAATAAACCTAATCGTATTTTTATATACTAATAAATTAAGGTATGAATTAATTTAACTTATCATAATGCGCCTGCAGTAATTCATGGTAAATAAAAGACGAAGGAAAGCGTGGAATGTCTGGTCGAGCCAGTTGAAGGTGGGAGTCATAATAGTCGTGACGCAAACAATAAGTTTCTATGAATAAGGGTATCGGCAATATACATATGTATATCTGTAAGACGTGTTTCGTCAGACCAATTAGAAAAGCCTTCGGTTCCCTCTGCGTTTGCACCACTTGGTGATTGAGTTATTTGTTCGGTGCATACTCCCCGGTAGCGGTCCCCGTGACTGACTCATTTCTGTTTGGTACGTCGCGCGCGTTACACTGTTATCCGGGCGTTCTGGTCAGGAAGGGTTTGGAAGTCGTGTGACGTGATATTTGCAAAAGTAAAGGCAGAGGAGATGGACGTGAAAATTTGGCGTAGTCTCGAGCCGCTCAATTTCACCAAGTGGAAGGTATCGCCGAGACGTTGGAAAGAGTCTAGGGTTGGTGCGACAACACTTTTCTCTTTGCCTTCACCACGCACTTCTCCCATTTAGTTCCTCGATTGGTGGCGTCGCAAACGTAACTGCCGGTCAACCGTATTTTTCCATGTGCGGTTATTCTCGTTTTTCGTGCACTACTTCCTCGGATTTCAAGGATGTGTTGTCAAAGGGACGTGGAGAATCGACGGGGCACATGCACTCTCTAATTGAATTTCTCCTTTTCCTCGCTTTCCCGCGGCGTGATAAGATAAGAGCGGCAAGTTGCCGACGCCTCTGCGTATGGAACAGAGAGTAGAATAACACTGGATACTTGACCCCGGGGAAAACCAAAGCAAAAGCAACGGGAGCGGAAACGTGGGCCGAAAGACGAGAGGGGTTCGATTAATGCTGGTATTCTTTCTCTTTACGCACAGTCGTCACAGAATAATGCGCCGAGCGGCGGGGTCGTAGGAGAGAAACGTGAACACTTGTACAAGATCCTGGTGATCGGGGAGCTCGGGGCCGGCAAGACCTCCATCATCAAGAGATACGTCCACCAGTTCTTCTCGCAACACTATCGCGCCACCATTGGCGTCGACTTTGCGCTCAAAGTCTTGAACTGGGACCCGCACACCATCATCAGACTTCAACTATGGGATATCGCAGGTCAGTCACGATAATTCTTCTCTTTCTCTTGCAAAAATAACCAACACGAGCGACGCATAGCCGCTTCGACGAATGGCTCTCCATAATGAAGTGTGGACTATGCCCCGTACAGGACAGGAACGATTCGGCAACATGACCAGGGTCTACTACAAGGAGGCAGTCGGTGCCTTCATAGTGTTCGACGTAACGAGAAGCGCGACCCTCGACGCGGTGGTCAAGTGGAAGCAGGATCTTGACTCGAAGGTCCAGCTCCCGGATGGTACTGCCATACCCTGTGTCCTTCTGGCGAATAAGTGCGATCAGCAGAAGGAGGGTCTCGTTAACTCGCCCGCCAAGATGGACGAGTATTGCAGAGAGAAGAACTTCGCCGGATGGTTCGAGACATCTGCCAAGGAGAACATCAACATCGAGGAAGCCGCGAGATTCCTCGTTAATAAAGTAAGTGCCATCACATCTACGATCGGATTGCAAATTGAACGTTGCTAATTGGCGAATGGCTGGTTGTATAATAGGGCATGTCTGCTCGGAATTGAGTACTGACGTCTCGACCACGTCAAGGTGATCGTCTTACGTCGCATGCTTTATGTTAATCGCTGTAAACTAATTTGGCGCCGCATTAGACCCGGCTAGCCATCTGTGTCGTTGACTTCGCACGGCTCACGTGCAGTTTTCTCCGTACAGTATGCAATTAGAGGGAGCTGAAGTCGAAAATCTTTTCTATTTCAGATCCTTCAAAACGACCAGTTGATGAAGGGCAATGGCTCCCAGGACCAGACGGACGGCGAGAGATTCGCGCTGAATCAATCACCGACCAGTTCGAAGAAGGGCTGCTCCTGCTGACGAATCGATCACCGGCCGATCAGCCTGGATCGCAGAATTCCATCTTCACCCCTGGTTTCCTAATGCCACTCGTTCCCGCGCATCGCCAATGTCCACCGCCCCCTTTGCTCCGCGAGGAAATCTCCCCTCAAAGGGGCACCCGCCTTTTTCTACTCCACCTTTGTATTCTCCGATCCCCCACCAGTCTAATTTTCTAATCTCTCGTGACACCTTCCTCACGATAGTCGGCTGCGACGCTAACCACAGCATACACACTACACGATTAGTTACTATTTTCGTAACTCGAACAGGGTGGATAACAGGCCGCCAGTACTAGTTAACTACTTCATAACGATAACCACAGGCAAGCTAATAACAATAGCGACACGACGATAATAACGATAATAGTACTCTAATGATAACGAGGAGAATATTAAATAGGGGCGAAGCAGTACTAGCGACGATAATAATCTCTCGATAGCGGCAGTAGCAGCGATTGAATACTGTCGCGCAGCTAACACAGACAAATCCCGACCACTTCATATACAATGCATACACATAGTGTACGCATTACTAGTAGCAGTCGCCGGTATTGTCCAACCGTGACTCCTTCACATAGCGCCTACTGAAATGATAGTGCCTTATTTTCACTTTCGTTTATTGGAACGCGAGACTATACTCATTCGCCCGTTTAGAGAACTATTAGAGGGAACGCTGGTGCGAATGATTGATGATTACGTGTGCGCGCTTGTACGTAATTGAAATGGGGCTAAAGCTTTTTTTCCTCGTGGAAGGACACGCTGGCGGTATCCTGCCTGTTTATGGTAGGCAATGCAACGTGTACGTAACCCGAGTGAACGTAACGCGAATAAAACATAGACGTTTTACGTAAGAGAGAGAGGCAGATATAAATGCAAATTTCTAACGATTGAAACTTGTAATCTGACATTTACACATCTTTGCCCCGCAAGCGTTGCGTACGTGTATCATCACGATTACGATACCAAGGATCGGCCGTAACTTTTTGAAGGATTTCTCTCGAGCGACACGACAAAACACATTCTCGTTGGATAGAGATTCTCTAGCTTACACTTAGATTAAGAGGCGTCGAAAAAGTATGGGTGCACTGTTTTATTGCGCTACTGAACGTACAAGTCGTACGTCCATGTGAATGCGAGAGCCTTATTGTGCGAAAGAGAGTGTGTGTGAGAGAGAGAGAGAGAGAGAGAAACTTTATGGAATATCACATCGCTGTGTATATAACAGATTTTACATTGAAACTAAGCGCGACTTTGCGAATTCGAAGCGGTCGATCGAATTTTACAGCGTAGCTTAAGACATCACGACGTTTTTTCCACTTTTCTACGCTGGGGGTTTACCGCCCCAATCTTACGGGTCAATCAATCGGCTAAAAATTATTGTTACACCGATTGCCGTACGTCCGCCAACGACTGTTCTTCTTTTTTTATGTATAACTAAGATATAAGATTTATCTACTCAATAATATGATCATAAATATTTCGCATGAAAACACACTTCTCTCGTACGTCCTCGGCGAAACCCTCGTCCCAAATTTTCAGACTTCAATGACGATGTTTGCGAAAGCTGTCTCGCCTCTCCATGCACTTCTCTGATAAGCAAATCCGTTGTCATAAAGATCATTCTTTTGGTCATTATCTGTTATGCCGTGGAGTAGTCTACAAAGTACCATCTTCGAGTGAAGAAGATCTCCACGCTACAATGGCAAGTGACTCTAGTGAAAACGAAAGTCTCTTAACTTGGCGAGACTTGCAATTAACTGTGCAAGGGCGAAATTCCACTCTTGGATCATGGTGTCCCAGCAGAGTCTCCGAGTGTTGCAGGAGGATGGTGGGATGCTCGGAAGAGCTCGCGCTACTCAAAGGAGGTGAACCCTCGGTTAATTAAGACCAATGTTCTGCGTTGTGGTAGGACATAGCATGATATGTGTGTTTTAGTGTCAGGCCACACGACAGCCGGCAAGCTGACGGCGATCATGGGCCCCAGGTACTCAGAGAAGCGTTCCTAATTAATGAAATTCTGCGAGGCAACTCTTCCAGCGCATTGCAGCTACCGATCGGCGGCCTGTTCGATGAGCCGTTCACTCGATACACATCGATTACGTTACAGCGGGGCCGGCAAGACGACATTGCTGGCAGCTCTTGCAAGGAGAATCGAGTTAACCGGCGGCTCGGTTATCCTCGATGGCCACGTGCTCTCCAGGGATGCCATGTACCAGATATCCGGTTACGTTCCACAGGTCGAGGCAATGCCTGACTCCCTCACTGTAGCTGAGTACACCTTCTTCGCGGTAGCATTTCCTTATCTTCTGTAATCGGTTCTTCACTTTCATTCTTCGAGTACACAGCTGTTTTCATTCCATTGCTATTTAGTGTGCCTTGAAAAGATTTAACTGTACAAAAAAAGAAAGGGAGAATCTCGTTGAGAGACACCTGAGTGATTTAGGATTACACGATTCCAGAGACACTCTGATATCTAGACTATCCGGAGGAGAGGCCAAAAGACTGTCCCTGGCTGTAGAACTAGTCACTGACCCCAGAATCCTATTCCTGGACGAACCTACCTCTGGTAATGCAGTCGTCAGACAATATTGATCTGAACTAGAATAATCTTATCCTCATGCACTCTAGGCCTTGATAGATTCTCCGCGCTTCGCGTCATCGAATCTCTGAAGTTAATTTGTTTGAGGGGAGCAATCGTTCTATGCACGATACATCAACCTGGGATGATGCTCTATGAACTATTTGATAGGATTGCATGGATAGCAGATGGAAGGTCGATTTTTTGCGGGAGCTTGGAGAATGCAATGAAATTCTTCTCAAGGTGATACTCTCAGAGAATTAGTTCCAATAGGACTACAACTGTCCATTATTGTAGTGAGGGTTACTTGTGTCCAGCGGGGTTCGATCGGTCGGAATTCTACATGAAAGTAATATCTTCACATAATAATCCTAAGCGAATGGCAGAAGCATTTTTCAACTCCACCTTTTCGGAGGTCCCCGAGGCGACTGTATTCACAACGAGTCGCATTCCTTCAACTTGTCACAGGTACATAAATGTTTCAAACTTTAGATTAAGAATATAATTCCAAAGGATGTATTATTAGACGAGCCCCGTGTATCGTCCAATTCTTTTGGCTCTTCTGGCGACTCAATCTGCAGAGGCGTCGGGAGTTCTTCAAAGACTGGATTACCTGGATCTCTTACCTCGTAAGATAAACGTGATCGTTACACCCTCGTAAAAGTCACCGAAATAATTTAGCCTCTATGAAATCTAGCTGTCAGTAATGGCTGTGGGACTTTTTTACGGCGGCATAGACGCCGGTAGTCAGGAGGGTGTGCAGAATGCGAGAGGTGCGATTTATATGACGAATTCCGAGATCTTCTTCACCGTGGCTTATTCGGTAATCCACGAATTACCCGGAGATTTCTGTAGTTATGTGAGAGAGGAGAGCCTTTACTCCCCAGGGCCTTATTACATCGCGACTATCCTCATCTTGGTAAGTCGGGGGTGCTCATTACCTGAAGCTGTCACTTTACGATCTTTCTTCATTAGGTGCCGAAAGTAATACTGAAGGCTTCCTTGTTTACGCTCGTGTTGTATCTGGTCCTCGTTGATGCGGAACATTCAATATCCTCCTTTTTCTATTATTGCCTATGTACCAGTGTAGCTGCACTATGCGGCACTTCCTATGGCATTATGTTCTCCAGCTGGATTCTCGACATCGAGATAGCAACAACTGTCATGGTCCCGATTGATATGGCGTTTCTTCTAACCGCTGGTGTCTTCTACAACCTCAAGTAGTCTTAGTTCTTCTGCTATATCATGTCGAAAGAATCAATCGTGACGAAACTTTTTCTTTCAGGGCACTGCCAAAGTACTTGACGTACTTTAAGTATGGTTCAATATTTTTCTACTCGAACGAAGCTGTCTCCGTGTTGTACTGGCCAAGAATAACTAACATTGGTATAATTTAATTTCGCTTGATTTTGAGGGCACGCAACTTTTATTACGGTCTTTTATTTTTAGAGTGTTATGTGGATTCTGATTTGCCTTGCTTATCCAGCGGGCAGCAAGTCTTATCCGAATATGGGTTTGGGGAGTCGAATTTCTGGTGGGACTTGTTCGGTATGATTGTACTGAGTGTTGTCATGGGCTTCATTGGATACTTGGGAGTGAAAAGAAGAAGAAAAACAACCGCGATCCTCTGAAAGCACTATACTCTCACTGTAGAATATAGACTTTAACTTTATTTAACCAACAGGTGGATTACAATTAGCTAACAATAAACTCTATGAACGGAATATCCGGGATGTTACGGCAGTGATTTAGTAGACGGGTTCCCTTCGACTTCTTTGACGAATGACCAGAAATCCAGCAAAATGGCTGACTAGGAATATGATAAATAGTCCTAGAAGATCGACAGCGTAATGGTCGACTTGATACCCATACTTCTCAAGGACTCCCAGTCCATTGGAGATGCAGGGTTCTTCAGGATCCGGCGGACAATCTTCGAGAAGATGAAAAGACATAAACTACGACACTTTGTATTTTTTGGTAATTTTGACATACCTATGTGATCAATTTGAAGCCACTGTGTCAAAGACACAGCTTCCAAGCCAAAGTAAAATTGGGAAATGTACTTGAGCCATGCAAGGCCTGGCGATAAATGTCTACAAAAGAAGGAAAACTTTCTATGTACATACTGAATCATTTACATTAAATACCTCCGTAAAATGCATTAAATTTGCACTCTCACCCAAGGTGCAAGTAGATTCCACAAAATATCAGAGTGAGAAAGTCTAGTGGCACTGAGAAGAGCGACGCTGTGTCCACTGATTTGAATGATGCCGAAAGGAAGCAGCCTAATTCGAATATTTTTGATAAATAGCACATATATCTTAATGGCGGGTTTGAACAGTTAGTATTTCCTGTTCCCCTTACCCAATGCAGACGCGGAAATAGCAGAGAGAACTACTGGGAGTGCGAAGTAAGCGAAACCAACCGGTCCGCCCGGTAATCCGGTGATTAGAAATATAAAAAGTGCGAAGATCAATGGTTGCACTATTGCCCCTGGAATCTAGCGATGGGAAAAGTGTTTTCCTTAGAAAAGGTAAGACGCAACGGTGATCAGTGACTCAGGAATTACTTATTTCTATTGTCCTTACCAAAACGGCAATTTTGCTCAGGTAATAGGGTGCAGGGCTATAGAGTCCTGCGGCGATGTCCCGCAGAAGTAAAGGTACTTCCCGGGGAAAGGTGTAAAAGACCGCGTAGTTGAAGGTAAACACTGTCTCCACCACGACCAGGTACATTAAACCCTGCATATTTTGAATGCCACCCTGATCCATTGTTGTGCTAAGGACGCCCATATATGGAGAAGAGATCAACAGACCTATAAACTATCGAGGAGTTTGTCATCGGTCGTAAACAGAAGGAGAAGTTCTAATATTATAAACTCTACGGGATTCCCGTGGTTATCTTCAGCTCTGATTTACCATGTACGTAAAAAATCGCAATACGTGTGACGAGGAGTTCCTCTTGTAGTCGACATAAGTCCTCCAGGCAAGCCAGCGAATCTGCGTCAGAGCTCTGATCTTCTTAAACTCCCTCGAGGAACTTGTGCTCAAAGTTTCCGAGAATATTGAGGGCAGATCGCTGATTGTTGAATTAGCTGACGCGCACGCGGCCTCGATCACAAGCGATACGAACTCTCCATACTTGGATCGTTTGAATTGATCACAAATCCAATTGATCTACGGGAAGAATTCCCTTGTCTATTCAACGTCTATTTCATATCGCTTTTCCTGTAACTCCATTAAGCGAGGAGGTTTACCTTGGCATAGCTCTCGTGTTCTCTACCCCGAACCACAGATAATTGGGAGACGTAGAACTCGGCGCTATTAAACGTCGGAGGACAGCGAAGATTCAGGCTGGAATAAAGAATTTTGGTGCGTATTACCAAACCCCAAATATCAAATTAGCCACGAGGATATTAGAATGAATACTATTAGTGTAAAATCAGGAAAGATTCACAAGCTCGAAAGCAGGGATGGTTATGGAGTAACTCGATCGAACCTATCGAAGAAAGCAGTGGCATCAGTGGAGGTGCCCTGAAAGGCTACTCTTCCTGCAGATAGTAGTACGACGTCATGAAAAATGTCTAGTAAACCAGAAGCCGGCTGATGCAGCGAGCACACCACGATTCGTCCACTGCAGGCGAGATCTCTCAGGGTTCTCGCCACGGTCATCGCAGCGTAACTATCCAGTCCACTTGTCGGCTCGTCGCAAAACAAAATGCTCGGCTCCGTCAACAGCTAGAAAGATTTTTCAACCCGTGTCCACTCGCGCAATTTCTTATTCGGGGATAGCCTACGTAATTCTTGTCGTTTTCTCGGAAAGGGGGCATCTAATGAATCTTGAATGGCTACAGGAAGGCCAATAAGAAGCTTTCTACTTTTATTGTCGCGAGGAAAAGTGAATTCTAGGGAGATCGAGTGGTCTTACTTGAACAGCCAGAGCTAATCGTTTCCTCTCACCCCCTGAGAGGGACGTGAGCCTCAGACTGGCACACTTTGTGAGACCAAGCTCCGAGAGGACGGTGCATATCCGTTGCTTCCGCATTTGCGATCGGACTCTTCTATCCATTTTCATGCGTGCCATGAATTCCATGTGCTCTTCAATGGTCAAAGACTCGACTGCTAGATCCGTTTGCGGAACGAATCCGGAGATACGAATCATTTGCCCGGTGTCAATCGGCGCTCCGTTCAGTAGGATATCACCACTGGCTTTACCTGTTTGTCGATAGTTACTAATATAAAGTTTGTCGTATGCAAGTCCTACTTTATCTTCCCCCGAATTCATAAGTATGCACCTTTAACGCGGCTACTTATGGTTGCTAGCAGCGTAGTCTTCCCAGCCCCGCTAAAAATAGTAACGCAAATCGCTTAAAGGATGATTTATTGCGTGTGTCAAAGTCATCTTACTGCTACCTTGGTCCCATGATGGCCATCAGCATGCCAGAAGTGGCCACACCGCTGACTAAAACAGATTGTTTTGCCCTTGGTAAGCTGAAGGGTTGATATAATGCGATGGAAAACCTACCTCCATTTAGTAATCGGGAGACTTCTTTACGCTGCAAGCCCAAAATCGTTCGGATGGTACTACCGTTCCGCTTTTTCTCAACGGTGTAGGAGATGTTTCTCCATGTAAGGGAGAAGTCTGTGATGGAAGTGCCTGGTAACGAGGAATACTCGGCCTTCACCCCCGGCTGAAAAGTCCAAAAGTCTAAATATCCATAACATTCCGCTCCAGGGAATTGAATTGGAAATTGTTCTTGGGCTCGGCTGGAATCTTAATGCGGCTCGTTCAAATCGTGCAATTAGAGAGGAATTCCCGATAGATCGGTAATGAAAGCCCTTCCACCGCGAGGACGCAAGCGTCTGTGGGTCAGCTGTGATTATATAAAGTACAGGTCCACCTTGCCTCCGCATTGGCATAATACTACTGTTTATATAAGCTTTTCCTATTAAAATCGACACAAATGTAGTTGATTTCACAGTGATGGAAAATTAAACCTTCAATTTTGAATGTCGATATCAGAAGTTGCCCCTGGTTTGGGGGTCGAGAGGGATAGGCTTTTAGAGCAAAGGTTGTATTGGATATTCAATAGAAAGTATTACTTGCATTAATAGAATTCTTGTTTTTACTTACCTGCAAAAATCAAAGTTTTACTTACGTTAACAGTATTAAGTGGCTGCATTCTTGACGTAAGCTTCGAGAAGTTTTATCTTTATGACACAGCACTTACAAAAGCTTTCAAAACTAAAACTTTCACAATGATTAACATATGACAAGGATGCGAGGAGCCTCGTGAGGAACCGATCCGGTGATGTCTATTCTTGCAGATGCAATCCTCTTATATAATTTCTGTGGTTTGCTGAGCAATTACTCCATTCAAGATTGACCAAGAGGAAGTAACTTTTTCTTCGACCAAGATTTTCAAAATCCGGAAAGGGGAGGACGACGAAAGGATACCCCTTGTCAAGCGAGGAGAGCTGTCCTTCGCCGAATTGTCAGGTTGAAATTGAATTGAAAGGGGGAGGAAAAATAGGTCAACAGGGTCTGGAGTGCGAGCGGCCACTTGAGGAGTTCACACGAAAAGCGAATCGCGATATGAGTGTGGGGGCACCGAGGCCGGGGTAACCGGAGGAGCTATTCCTATTCACCACAGCGTGCCACCATCGAGTGAGCGGTTTTGCGGAGGAAGAAACGATTGCTCTCTGTTTTATATGCCGCGGTCCCCTCGTTACACAACCAACTCGTAAGTGCACTGGACGTAAAATTGATTGGGAAGCGTTTGCAATTTGTAAAACATTCTTGAAGAAAGTGAAATCTTCAAAATAGAAGTCTTTTGGTTTGAAACAGACGTAGCACCATCCTGTGACTGAAGAATGTCTTGTTCAACGATTCCGGGGTATATGTGGCCAATTCATGGTCGCTAAAAAATTCGCCAGTGGAAAACTTGTTTAGCGTGACAATAACTCACAAAGAAACCATGGTTGGAGGTTCAACTGATTGATTACTAGAACAAGTCGTACTACAAATTACAATAGGAAATTTGGAGCCGAGATAGAGTAATAGCCACACGCTACTCGTTGAAAGATACCATCGATACTGAACCGAGGTTTCTCTCGGGAAACCGGACACGCCTCGAAGGAAGCGATCGACATCGCTGAATATCATATCTATGTTGTTCTACGTGTGTCTCGTACAATGACCTCATACTTCTACATAGTAACAAAGTACATAGTTATACAATTATGAGATATTAAACATCGCCAAGATAAACTAGTACAATTGCCTAGTAATAGGAAGTAATTCACGGGCAAAGTAACGCAATACTGCAGAGCATCGTGTCAATCGTGTACCCATTTCTGGATTTGGAAATAAGAGTGCTGAACAATTTAGTTGATTGGGAATTAAGTACCTTTAAATGAGAGATATTTCGCGGGCGATGAGTCAAATTGTAAGTTTTCAGCGCCCTCGACAAAGAAAGGAACCGCAGCGCTGGAGGCATGGACACATCCAGAGCATTAGTACATCTTTCTGTCTATGTTAGCTGTTTTATGGCTTTCGGTCGCAATAATAGTACCCGATAATACCACAGCGAGTAGCTGCCATCTGCCATAGCGATTTTCTATTGAAGCCAGCTCGAAAACGGATTGCGTTTTCTACCTGCCGATCACACAGTATTCGACTTAGGGTATCCATCAGCAAGTGCAAGATGCAGCGAGCTATCACGACTTTCTCCCGAAATATGGCTTCATTGAGGTATAACACGTCTTGTTATGTTCTCTGCTATTTTGGGCGATTAAGAATTTCCTTGTCTCTTCTCTGCCAAGTCGCTCTTATTGACCCGGCATATCTGTGCTCAAAATTCCTGGACATGTATTCGAAAATTGTATGCGTAATTACAATGTTTCCAATATTGTGGGTCGAGAGTTCCATTGTGACTGAATAAATGGCTTGTTTTTCGCTTCAGATCACATGCCCGAAAGTCTGGGCTCTCGTGGTTATCGCAAAAAATTATGTAACCCTCCAACTTCAATCCGGCAATGCAGATATTCGCTCGATAAATATATACTTGGTATGAAACTCTACAAGTATACCGAGTCTCCTAATTGGTGTCCATTTTGCTAAGTCTTTCACACTTCGTGTATGCGACGTATTTCGAGAACTGCGAACTTGAGTCACTGGCATTGCAATGCTACAGTGTATTTTTAACCCCTTGGTTCGCTGCAAGCTTATCTTGGCAAGCTACTCTGTTGCATCATATTCCTGGTCAATTAAAAGGGCCTTTCAATCATTACAGCCAAATCAGAATGGCTGGGCAACCAGGATCTGGTGCTGGCAGAGGAGGTGGTGGTGGTGGATCCATCCGTGATGCCGGAGGCTCCTTTGGAAAGATGGAAGCTGCTCATGAGGACCAGTACTTCTATAATTTGGTTGGTTCCAGGAGTTTCTTAGGATGAACTGATGTCAGAGGAGATTTCACCTAATAGATATATCCTTTGTTTGCAGCAAAAGGAACAGTTGGAGAAGATGAAGGAAGGCCTTCACGATGAGATTTCATTCCATGAGGAACAGATCAAAAGACACCAGGAGGCAATCAATCGCCATAAAGCGAGGATCACTGACATGAACAACAAAAACTAAAGCATTCTTGCTACTTATGATTCCTTTATGCTGATAACAATGTTGTTATACTTAATACAAGCAATTAATGTGTGTGCAGAGTATAGTAGGCAGTGTAGAGTGTAAATGTTACTGTTTTTTAAGTACACAATATATAATAAAGAGCATTCATTTTACTAGTTATAAAATCTCTCGATATTTCCAAAGATAATACATTTCTAAAATCGATAGTCACTGCTTATCTTTGATAAACTGATTCTCATTTGTCTTGGAATATGAAATCAGTGTATCTTCAATCCTAAATGATTTGGTGGACTAAATTTCTCGTATTACAGTAATTGTAATCTGGCATTAGCCATTTGCTATATAGCAAACATCATGTTTAGAATTCCGGTTCGTCGCATAATGGTCTCCATTAATAAGTGAGTAATACAACAGTCAAATCTATCATTGAAAAGTTAATATTGAATGCTAACCAAAAGCTGTGTGATAGGCTCAAATGTTTCACTCGTGGAATAAGCAGTATAAACAGAGACAAATCAAAGAAAGAAAATGTTTGCTATGAAATTGACTACTACAATAAGCAGGTAATATTATGTGCAAGATACCCAAGTTTATGCTGACTCTTAATTGACACATGAGGTTGGGAAACATTTCTAGGATAAGAAGTTGCTAGAGCAGGTGAAACAAAAGACTCAGGATGAAATTCGAAACATGCAGGCAGAAGTGAGACTGTTGCGTGAAAAAATTCTCGAGTACGATCGTGATATAAATGAGAACGTTCGGTTCCTGAAAGTTCTCGAGCGGGATTTATCCGCGGACAACAAGAAATAAAATTGCGACTCATTCCCTAGTTATAATTGTTGCCGAGCAACTGCCGAACTTTGTATTGGTTTACCTGTTTACTAGAAATGATTTTGTATGTCAATTATAAAACTGGATTTTGTCAGTGGAATATTATATTCGCTATTCAATACACATGATCTAAGATATCGAAAAGGAAGAAGAGGTCCTACCTTTTTTGGTGCTCGGTTGTATTCGTATGCTGCAGTTCCCAGTCATCTTAGAACCAACAATAGGTCTGCTCGGGCAGTTATGCCCGTCAGGACGCTACTCATTTCCAACCGGGTTTATTTGCAAATGTGCTTTGTCTCCAACGGTTGTAAATGAGCTGCGTCCTGACGAAACTGCCTGCCCGAACAGACTTAATAAATAACTAGCACGGCACATACCGAATTAGCGCGGAAATATTGCGAGAATCGGGTAGAAGATCAGTGAACTTGCCGAAATGAAGTTGCCGGTGAGGCGCGAACTCGTTTGAACGTGCGTGTTACTCATGAGAATTAGTGTCGACAGGGGCGCTGGTAGAAAGTGTAGGAATAGTCCGTGGGCGCAGGCGTAGGCATGATGGCCGACGAGGGATGGATGTCCTCGAAACGCCGAGGGCGCCCTCAGTGTTTCGCGGCTCATCGATCAGTGTGGTGTGTGTCCGCGTTGTTGCTCCGCCGGAACCTTTTTTTTTAAGTGCTTTTCACTCGTTGTTGGATATAGTCGGGACGCGGAACGGGAGCGAGCGTGTGTACAACCGGGTGCTCGAGGCTCGGCGCAGTGTATTAATCGGGAAGGGGCTCGGCTCGGGCCCGCCGTAACGCAACACCTGACCAAAATGCAACCGAGGATATACTGGATTCTACTGTGCACCGCCGTCCTTCTAGCGGGATGCAACGCCGCTACCGAGGTCAGTCAGATTCACTTTGCCGTTCACATCCTGCTCCCTTTGCGCCACTACTTCCTCGCTCCTCACATATTGAAGCCCTTTCTTTCATCCACCGCCCGTATATATCTTTCGGTACTCGGAGCGGTGGACCATCAGGCGATGATACTGCGAGGGCAAGTACTCCGAGTCCGAGCCAGTAATGCTTACTTGGAGCGAATAGCGTCCGCTTCCCTCGGCCGATTATGCCGAGACATTTACCCAGTGCAATCGTCTTGCCAAATATTTCTCACTTACTCACACCTACCCTTACTACCCGTCCCTTTCCCTCCGGCTTCGGCCATTATTTCTCAGTGCTATTTACCGCTGAGAATGTTGCGTGTGGCATCGCATATATATACATACTTGGTATCCACTGCAATTTGAATACTGCGAATTCGTGATTGTGGGGCTTGCAAGATTTCACGGAGCGGCAATCGATGCACGACGCTTTCGATAATAGGTATTCCGTAAGACGTGGAAGAAGCGGGCTACGGGTTACTTAAGTTGCATCGTATTCTCTTTATGCACGCTCTCAGTAAGACGGGTTGTGTAACCCTTCTCAGCTCGTTTTGCAATACGCGCACTATCCAGACTTTGGGACATATTTGCCACTCGGCCGCGTGAAAGTGGATATCGGTGCGACCGAGTAAGAAGTGCAGAGTTCTCCTTCCTTTTTTCTAAAGAACTACTCTCTCGAGTACTGGCAGGAGTTGGGTCGAGTTCGAAGTGAGATGTAGAGTGATGTAGAGTAAGGAATGCTTTGCTCTCACTCGCTCGCGGTGATGTCATTGATAAGTCTATCGAGATTATATTCCGAGACAGATCACGACCCTTCGTGTACAGAGAAAAAAAGAGGAGGTGGGCGGGATAAAGTCGAGCGAACGTGCGGTTGTATTCGGAGCGGAGAGATTGCCGAAAGCGAAAGACTGACCCGATTTTGACTTTTCGAGGAAACAGTCCACCTGGTACGTATGGAAAGCAGCACTACATACATAGATACTAGTATGTACATATACAGGTAAAATGCATGTTTGCAAACGTGCATATGATCGCAAATACATCAGCCATGCAAACCGTATTTTTCTAAATAATTTCGAGAGTTACAAGCACATGGACGACGTACTGTTGCAATGTAGTTGGAACAACGAAGAGATGTTTATGGCAGCAGTTGGAGAGCCAATGTGCAAGAGGAAGGTACGCCGTGAGACGTGTGAGTCATATTCCTGGCGGTGATGCTGGGAAGTAAGGGATGGAGTGTGCCTTCGAGAAAGGAAGAGGCTTCAAATGGATGCCGTGCGTGTACGGATCCAGGGGAAGCACGGGCACTCTGATACCTGGCTGCGGCTGCGGCTACGGCTGAGGAGAGGAGAGGAGAGTAGAGTGCGAGCGTCAGCTGGTTAAAGCCCACGGAAGTAACACAGAGGCCGGCTCTCGGAGAAGCCATTTCCCCGTGCCCTCCTTCATACCTTTCAACTATAAACCTCGCCGCTGGAAATCGCTAGCACATTGTTCGAGTCACCAGCGAAATCGACACCGGGAAAAGATCAATCCGGGCCAAGACAATGGGGGGGAAGAGCGAACGGGGCTGATTGGACTCGGAGAAATAGCAAGCTCATTGAGAGTAGAGTAGCAGATAGCAGTCGGGCGGTCGGGCCGAGGATGAAAAATAGAAAAGCTACGGGCAAATGCTTGGACGAATAGCTAGCGCCCCGCCGATGCTTGTTTACATTCGCGGTCAATGCTCGGCTCTGTTTAGTTCGGGGACTTATGTAAGCCCCAATGCCTGGAACACGCGCCGCCGGCGTGGAGCACGCTTGAATGGAATTGTACGTAGCCCAGTGCGATTCAGTATGTATGTTCTTGCCGCTACCTCGGTTTCATTGAAGGTATTTGAGAACGGCGAGGGCATAAATCACACGAGAGAGAATCGCGTTCGTTTTCAGTTGTGGAAGGTTCGTCTTGCCACGGCCAGTGGAGTACACGGGAAGTACTTGAAAGGTTCGAGCCAGCATCCAGTAAGAGGTGGAGCGGCCGGTTAAAGTTTGCAAGAGGGGTGCAGCATGCAGCAGCACTCGAGGACTCGGGGCAAGCAAGTGTTTGCAAGGCAGGATTGCCGGCCGGTTGTTCCGGTTTCGCGTGGAAGTGTAACGGCAGATATATCTGCCACATAGCGCCGCGCGATGTCGAAAAAATGAACGGCGAGCATTAATACGCTTTTACGAGGAGCCATCCGGTAAACGATCGAGCGAAATAGCCAGTCGGGCTGCCGGCCAGACGAACAGACAGACATACATACATATACGCACACGCCGGCGAGCATTCCTATATCAACTTGGGGCAACGTACGTTCTTCGCCCATTGGGAGGGCTGCTCTCGTCCATCTTGGGCCAACGGACCACTCATCCTCTATAATCCAATTCCTTTCGC
Organism: Crossocerus cetratus; assembly: GCA_963675795.1. Lineage (NCBI taxonomy): Eukaryota > Metazoa > Arthropoda > Insecta > Hymenoptera > Crabronidae > Crossocerus > Crossocerus cetratus. The sequence goes on along the minus strand of OY776666.1, from coordinate 13,404,160 downwards.
TTGGAAAAATATTACAGCGCATCTAATTAGAAAAGATTGGGGCTGCAGTAACATTTTGGCTACCATGTATAATAATGCTGTAGCGACGAGAATGTAGGTCATAGTTGGAAGTGAATTAAAATGGGAAATATAATGCAAGAGAGAAAAGGACTGGAACGATTGAAGCGGTAGTGGAATGTTCGATGGGAGTAGATTGTATGCCGATGGAGTTGCATATCCAGTCTCTTCGTGGGAGCCCGATTGCTCGGCCGTTTACCTCTCAAGAGGCCACCGACTGAACCACCATATTTGGCTATGCAGTGCGCTCCACGAGAGGCCTATATCGGTCACCTGTCACTCTCTCCGTCTCCGTTTTCCGCCCGTTTATTCGATCCTTCTCATTTCCAGACCATCAAATATCAAATCCACCAGATTTCCAGTTGGTCCTCCAAATTAAATGTTTCGACTGACCGACGCGACGCCTGTACCGCGTTGAGCGTACATGTGTATAATTGAGTTAACCGGGAAATGCTCAGTGAGAAAGATAAGCCACACATCTCCCGGCTAAACTCAGCAGTACACCTACACGGGTGCGCATTTAGAGATTATTACTCCTGGAAGGACTCGCTTGAAAGAGCCTCGGAATTGGCCACTCTGCTTGCGTACAAGCTATAAGCCTCTCTCTTCCGCTCGCTCAGCCATTTTCTCGACAAATATCGGTATTCTTTGAGCGCACGCCTTGGCTGGGTTAGGTGGGCCAGAGTTGCGTAGGTGTTGGGGTGCTTAGGCGCGCGTGGGTTGCACAGGTGAACGATCACAGAGGATCTTAGATGCGGGAAAGGCGTGGAGAAGCAGCAGACAGATACACGTACAAGACATATATATGTAGAAGGATGTGTTCCGATGGAAAAGTGGGAGACGTGTAGGTGCCATCGTCGAAATTGGCTCGTTACTTTTCCAGTTTTCCCGGGCAAATCCCGCGAGGCCTTCGAAAAAAAAACTTTCATCCATCTTGCGCTCTTCTTGGTCCCGCGGGCGACAACTTTGCCCGTCTTCTCTGTTTTTCCCTGCCTCTATCGGATTTGCTCTGGCTCCCACCGCTCCCTCTGTTTTCTACCTTGTTCTCGTTCGCACCTCTCGCTTCCATGCTCACATGCACTCCGTATTACCGATTGGTGGAGTTTGGCAGGGTGAAAGGGTGGATGGCGGCGGGTGCGAGACAAGTGGGCGGAGAGGCGCATTTTAAACGAGTTTTCCTTTTGCCCGACAAAAGAGCCGGCGAAATGGTGCAAAGCTAATGACGTAGCAGAGTCCTCTCTCTCTCTCGCTCCCCCTCTCTCTCCCTTTCCTTCTCTTACTTTTTGTGCCGACGTAGTTTTATCAGCGGCGGCTGGCCGGCTTCTCTCCTTCTTCTTTGGTCTCGCTCGCTAAAATTATCCTATCGATCTACCTTGGAGAAATGGGAATATAAAGACGCTGTATTTTCAATGCGCGAGCCCCTCGGCACACGCTCGCTTCGCGCCATACGTTTCCTAGATGAAGCCAGATCGGGCGGCCATTCCTTATATTTTGCGTGGAGCGCCGCCAGCAGTCCATACCAGTCGTCGCTCGATCGCTACCTCCCACTCGTCACGAGACTACGAGTAATGGCGTAAATGCCGCCGGGCATTCCATAAATGAAGTGAACTTAGACTCCTGCTCCATTTACCTCGTTCGACGTTTCCGCCGCGTCGGGCGAGGGCCGTCGCCGGCGCGCGACTCTAATAGATTCTTTATTTCCCCCCTTTGCCGCTGAATCGCGCGATTCCAGGAATGAATGGGCCGCGCGGCGCAGTTGGAGTTGGTTTATCAGTGAGCAGGACAGTGTCACAGTTGCGAGAGACAGAGAGAAAGCTGCGGGGCTGGTGTGCGAGCGAGCGTGAGCCGGGGGTTGGGCCTTGGGGTGGTGGGAACAGTCGGTTGGATAGCCGCGAGGGGCTGGGAGTCTGGTGTTGTCGTCGCCGAAGTCGAGAAGATATTGATAGAGGCCAATGCAGTTATTGGGAAAACGTGCCTCTCAATATTGCAGTCTATAATTGAACGCCATTGCCACGTCAACGGAAATAGAATAGAAATTGCTATGGAAATGGGTGGTGCGCGCTGCCGCCACCGAGGCTGCACCAGCCAGCCCACGACACCGACACGCCAAACCGATCTCGTACACCATCGCACTCCTTGATCCAATTTCGAGGGTGTTTACCCGCGGAACCTCCTTGAACTAACCATCCACCGCTTCCACATGCAATAACACACTCTACATACATTCCGCCGAGAAGAATTTCTGCGGCATGTACATGATTTTCATTAGTCGAGCTGCGAGGGCCGTGGCGATGCGGGGAATTTGCCATCCTCTTTTCACGCCAAATTGACTATACATATATTCAGAGATTATTAATCCGTAGGCCATTAGGGATTCATTAAGGGCAAGTTAATTCCTTCCTTCCTGCCGTCCTTGCTTCCTGACGAGAGCGAATAAAAAGGCAGGGTGCGGTGGAAGAAGGCGTTTTCTGCCCTCGAGGGGCGAAGGGGGGAGAGGAGGAGAAGATGCTGGATGAAATTCACCGGTCGGTCGACGAGGTGGCGCATTCCTTTATCTCCGGCAGCGAGAGGGTCGACCTATATTAATTCGAGCGAACGGGGTAAATGCCAATATCGAAGAAAATGCGGGAGACGGGGAAAGGAGGGATGGTGGGAAGGGGAGAGCTAACGGTGGAAAGCCACCCCGTCATGGATTATAGTACGACCGGCAGTGGCGGCGACGGTGGCGGGCGGCTCTGCTGTGATCCGAGGGACACGGGCGAATCGAATGTGCATTTATATTGCTCGCCCATTGCACCCAGGAATTCTCGAGGAATACCCGATGCTGACTCGCTCGGAGGCAAGCGGTGCCGCTGGACTTTAAACGAACTGCCGATATTTCGTAATTATTTCTGCCCGATAACCGACCGCCCAATGTCAGATTTTCGTATCACGCGGAGCACCGAATGATGTAGACGTGCGCGGACAAAGTCTGTGTCCGCTGAAAAGACGATAATAAATCGGATTCAACTTTTCTTCAATTCTTTTTGACCTAGCAGAAAGTCCTTCGTCCGGCCAGAAGATTAGAGACTGAGCACACAGGCGTTTTATTTTAGCGTGTGTATATGTACAAGTTAGTGCGTGAAGAGCAGCATTCGTATACTTGGAAGAAAGCTCTCGGTCTTAGCTACGGCGAGAACGGGCCGACCCGATTACTTTATCTTCGTGAAAGCCTTTAGCTCTTCTTAGCGAGACATCTCCACGCCCTGGAGGTTCTGGTGCGCGCCCACTCACTCCTCCTTCATCACCCTGGCCGTTAATCGGCTGGCTCATTTAATTACGCCAAAACCTTGAACTTTTTGCTGTAATTAGGGAGGAAGACTTTTGTAGCGGGCGGCCCACTTTATCTCGAGCGAGTGCTGGAGATGGGGCACCGCCTTTCCTTCAGTCTCACGCCTGCCGATATCATAAAGGGAAGGTGGTTTCGATGCAAATTGAAGCAAGGAACGACCTGCCACCCTCAAGCACCCATCAACCAGCCGTACATCACATCTGCACTGGCTCCACTCGGATCCTCGGGCGTCGTATTAAAAATCAAATGAGCCCACTTAGCCTCGTGCCGCGGCACATTGAAAAAGACCTGGCGGGCTTTTTGATGGAGAAATACACGGGACTCCAACTCCTTTTTCATTCTCGCTGTGTATGCCTCGAGAATATGACTGAAGTGCGCGGTGTTCCGGCCGAGGTCGTATCCTAGCACTTTTCATTTAGATTTCCGGTCGCTGCTCCTCTTTCCGGCGGGGCACGGACGACCACGGCTAGAAAGCACCGAGCTTCTTGAATTTATCCGAAACGGGAACACCAGGAGGACAGGGCGACACAAGGCATTTGTTCCAGGGCGTTTTCCATTTATTTTGCATTTGGCGAGTTAGTCCGACGGTGCATGGAGTGACGCGGCGCCTTCGTTATTGGAAAATGCGATCTAAACATAGCATAACTGAAAAGCGTGGCTGCTCCCGATAGAGGAGAAAAAACCCTTTCTGGGTGACAGCCGCGGGTGTTTTTATCAACGCGCGACCCTCCATCCCTCTCTGTCTGCCGGTGATCTGTCCGATGGCGGTCAGATTCAGAGAAATCCAAACGCGAAAAATGTTGCTCACATCTTTCGAGGGTGCTCCGGATTTTCGCTCGACGGACAGTGTACTCTCCTGGTCGATGGGGGAGGGTCAGACCGAGCGAAAGCCAGACGCGCAGACTGACAGATGGATAAAGCAAGTTCAAACTCGATGAACCTAGACAGACGAGCAGAGACGTGCGTGCTCATAGCGGCTTGTTCTGTCTGATCGATCCCACAATCGCTGCCACTGTCGACAGAATTTCAAAGAGAATAAGCAACCCTACTCCTGGCCACTCGAAGTCATGGCAACTTGCAGACTGGATGCATTCTTTCTGGGGTGCCAAAAATGGGTGTATCGACTGGTACCAAGCAGTATACATATGTACCTTGATAGACCTCATCAGGCTACCAGACTGTCCTGGAATGAAAGTGCGTGGGCTTTCTACGCTCGTGGCCCCTCATTTTCTCTCCTTTCCAAAGCAACCTAACGGTAAACTCTCGCTCACTCCCATTTTCCTCTCTTGCTAATCAATTTATGGCTCAATACATCGTGATTCGTGGTAACTGATCCGTTGAAGTGTGTAACGTGAGATTGAAGATCCACAGACGCTTTAATTCCCCCGAGGGTACACGGGATACTCGGTTACTGCAACTTCTAAATAGATAGTCGTCTAGCCTTTACCATATTATCCTTGTTAGGCGCGTCCTCCTTTTACCTGCTAGTTCCATACCAATCTTCCCTACCACTTTTCCAACTATTATCCAGGCATATTTACGCAGCTAACATGAAATAAAGAGCCTGGCTTCTTCCATCAAATGTGTTTACCCGCCAGAAATACCACAGTATTTTCCAACTATTGCTACGAATAGCTCAGAGACTCTTTCGTACAGGTTGCCTCGAGCTCCTGCAGCTGGTCGGCATCGGTGAACCGAGTGCTTTTCAGAAGTGTCCAGCAAGAATTCGTATTTTCCAAAGAGAGACTCTGGCCTTATTTCATTAATCCCGGCTTGGATAGTTTAAGCCGAAATATTCGTGGTGCACCCTGGCTAGCTGGCACCGAAAAACAATAGAGGGGTCGCACGAGCATTGGGAGAGAACAGGATAGCTTCTCTCTCTCTCAAATGAGGAGGAAAATGGGGACGGGAATCTGGTGGTATAAAGCGAGTCTTTGTAAAGGTGACTCGGCCAGGGTATGCTGTTCCTACCACGTACGTGCGGCTGCTGCTGCTGCTGCGTTGAACGAAACCTTCTCTGAAAACCGGTCCTACCACGCCAGGACGCCGACGCTCCATTGCCAATCTCCAGCGTCGGGCCCTTTCTCTATCACTGTCCTACCATCCGTGGACCACGAACTTCCTGAAAACCACCACGTCCTTCCCTGCCGCCAGCAGTGCGCTGCTCTTCGATTATGCCGAGGTGTTTTGCGAGCTGCCGACATTAAGACCCGCTCATTTTGCCGTAGTTATTAAAAAGGAAATCCTTCTGTTCTGTATTCCGTTAGAGTGGGGACGCCTTCGGTCTTGTGGGAAGGAGAAAAAGCTGTTGGTACGTGTTTGAATCTGACGAGAGACGGCTTTGGTATCCCACGCAACGAGTGTGCATCTATTTTCGGGTGGGGGAATATTTTTGACAGAGCCTCAGTTAGGCCGGTTGATTAGACCGCCGGAGTCTCCAATGGGGAACTGCATAGTTAAATCTGGACGCTCTTCATCGTCGTAGTTTTCCTCTGTGCGACAAGAAAGGTTCGATTTTGCGAATTAAGGTCTCACCGGGGACAAAAAAAGCTTTTCCTCCACCGCAGCGGCAGTTTCATGGTAGAGCCGTCGAGGGTCCGAACGGTTTGCTGGCCGATTGATCGGCCGGGGAATCGATCCTGCCGGAGTGACCAGCGCCACTACACCAGGCTTAGAAGTCTTGATACACGTCGTATGAAAAGTAACTGGCGAGACATTTGCTGCAATCTGATTGTCGGTGAAATTGTAGTGTGGGAGGAAGCTGGCTCGTTCGGACGATCGAAGTCGGAGATATAAGTGGATAGTAATCGAAGCCCGGTTGCAAGAGGTTGCATCGAATGTAAGCTAGCGGTGTCCTAGCCGTACCGGGATCTTCCCCTTACTAGAATATATATATACATGTGTGTGTGTGTGCACCTAGCTCAGGGATCTTTCCCCCCGGAATCGGTCTACAAATATTTATTCTCTCTCCGCTTCTGCCGGCGCCGCCGCCGTCCCTGCAACTTCTTCGCGCATACTTCTTCCTCCCCCTTTTTCAGCGGGCTTTCTTCTTCTTCGCCAGTTCATCTTCATTCGTGGAAGGCAGGGCAAAATAAATTTGGCAAGCGACGCACCGCATTGGCAGACACACAACTCAGTCTATGTACGCGGGACGTGTTCATGCAGTTCCCTTAGCTCCAAGACTTTTCAGGGCCATCCATAAATTTGCAGCCGGGCCCGGTAACAGTTCCTTCGCTCTCGTTACAGGTGCTGCACAAATCGGGTTGACCCTTGAACTTCGAAACTTTGTTGACTCAAACGAGTTTACTCGGATTGGTCGTAACCGCCCTTAACGACTTCCTCGGCAAATGCGTTCCGAGATCTCTCTACTCCTTGCAATCCCTCTTTTTCTACAGACTCCAGACTTCACTCTTTACGGTTAATCCCGTGGCGCTTTATAAGCTTGAAATTAATACACAGAAACGTGTACTGCATTGCGCTAACTTGTTGGTTGCGACTACGAGTCTATTATATACCGCCTAGAATTCGATCGAGCGGTGCGATGGAAACTGGTCGACGACCGTCGCCATCGTTATTTGATCGATTCGTGTCTAAATCTGTCCGTGTCTCCGGTCTTCCTGCGCGAACGGAGGGCGCGCGCGAGGAACACGATATAACCGAGGGAGCAGGGAGCCAGTGCTTTTTGCCGTTTCGTCCCGAACAGGTTTTCCAAGGCTTCATTCTGATGGGCGGCCGCGCTCTCGAGCTTTACTGGTAGCCAGGCATGCCGGGACCTCCCTCCACGCGGTTATGTGTATAGCGAGCAATTAGCAGGGCCGATAAAATGTTAGCTGGCGCCAATGTAGCGTGAAAGCCACTGCCAGTGGAATCAGGCCTTCCCAGTGAAACGTGAGACGATCAGCCGAGCAGTTTGCGATTCCCTCCAGTCAGCCCGGAAACGCCGGCGCGACGCTGCCTGCATACAAATTGCCGCGATCTCGAGCAACAACTAACTACGCCGGGCTTCATTAATCAGCGCGCAAAAACACAGGCTCCCCCGATGAAATTGATTGGATGCCGACTTATTCCGCTCGTACGCGGAATCTAGTAGTATGCGGTGGGCGGAGGGCCCGGCCCGTTGTACCTACTACCTACATTCACGTAATGAAATTGGATAGCCCTCTTATCGCAACGTCGAAATCGGATAGCCTGTAGATTCGATCGGGGCGAAGTGCTGTAACATAGCTGGTAGCTGTTTCCACCTGTTTGCTACTTCTGGATCGCGCGTACGCATCGGCGGTGTAAAAATTGGCGGAAAAGTTGAGGGATATATCGGCGTTGCTTTTACCGTATTTAGTGAAAATTGTCTCATCGGTGTGTTAGGCGATTTACAGAGGGAAAGTGGGCGATATAGGTTGCGAAGCTAGCCCACTTCTCCGAGATGGAGTATAGGTTGCATCTGGAAGGATAGCCGGTGCTATTGAAAAGTGAAATCTAGAAGGCAGGCGATACTCCTTTTTCAGAACGGCTAACTGAAAGGGTATACAGAAAGCAGCGGGCTCTCACGGATCCGGCAAAGAGAGTTTCCAGCTAGCTAGTCGCCGAGGTAGAAGCCAGGCAGCTCGGCTGCTGGAAACCACCGAGTCACCGAATTTACCGGGTGCGAAACATCGATTCTCGATTTAGCACTCGCCGGAAAGCGGAAGACGGGAAACTGTCGGAACCGTTCCCTTTTCCGGCTGACTTCTCTCCTGCCCCCCCTCTTCCGCTCTCTTTCTCTCTTGGTCGCCAGGAGCGCACACGCTTTCTTCTTTATCCTGTTTGTCCGCTGGCCGCCATGTGGAAAGGAATGTACTCGCTTTCTTCCTTCCCTGTACTCTCCTGGCCGTGTTCCTGTCTCCCTTTTCTCGCGGAGGCATCGATCTGAGCGCGAGTCGCTCGTAACCTGGATTTTTGCTGGTTACCCCCCCCCCCGCCCCTCTCCTTCAGCACTTTTTCGTGCTTTTCAGCATGAAAAAGCTCCCTACGCTTTGCTTCTCTAGCTGACATCGAAGTAGCGTTCTCTTTCTCTCGTTGCCCCCGGAGGTTGGGCCGAGACTCAGCCGCTCCTCTCTCTCGCGCTCTCCCTTGTCCCGATTTTCTCTCTCGAGTTCGGCATAAGGTCGTTGTCCTCGACGCAGCCCAGCGCGGGGATCCTTGCAATCGCTGTTTCATCTCTGCGTTATCAGCAGCTTCGGAATAGCGGTGACATTTAATATTGGCTGGCACTCGCAGGCTTGACATTCCGGCATTCTATCGGTCTCTCGAGCTATGCAACCGGCAGTCGGCTCGCGGTGGCGAGTGAACAATCAGCAAGACTGCTGCTTAGCCCGAAGGACAGATATATGTAGCCTGGGCTCGTATGACCGTCTGGTTTCTCGAATTTGCAACTTAGATTTCATGCTAAAACTCTTGGCCTCGAGACGCACGCCGAAGAGGCTGCAGTGTAGATCTCGAGCGCGAGCAGATGCAATCTGCGATTCCGGCGACTTTGATCGGCAATTGGGAAATTGCGGGCATTAGGGCCTGTGACGTCAGTCGAGCGGAGGGTATTACCGTTATTGGACACTTAGGATCGCCTTAAGTGAAGGTCACTTTCGTCCGAAGCCTCTTCTTCGCCTCTACGCACTTCACTCTTTGTTCCGTAACACCTATCTTCCGAAAACACCTTGGTCCGCTGCCTTGGCAAACAGGAGGCTCACTGATAAAACCTGGCCGCTCTCGCCTTCAAATCGTGAGAATTGATGGAATAGCATTGCAAAAACTGGGGGAAGAGTGGCCGATCGATTCGACTATCGGACGAGTTGCGGATAATCTACGGATGAGTGTACCAGTTCGATAGAAGGATGACGTGGTGCGATATTCACGGCGATGAGCCGCATTGCCGGATATGCTGCTCGGATTATACTAGTTAAATTTTGCACAGTGTGTTTAATCGCCGATTATAGCCCGATCCTTCCTATATCCCCGCTTTCAAGCCGCACCGGGGCAATCACGATCCTTTCCTTTCGCTCTTCTGCCTCTGCCAATTAACATGTTCCCTCCTCTCCTCTCCGCTCCTCTCTTCTCCTCTCCACTTCGCATCCAGTGCCCGCCGAGAGAACAGCACCACTTTTCCTCAATGTAGATCGCGCGAATTACATGCGCACTCACGCTTCCGTTCGCGGAAGCTTGGAGCGCACAGTGCACTTCTGCCCTCGGCACCACATGGAATTGCAGTCGAATTGGTTTATGTGTATTTACGCCGGCGATCGACAATCGCGCGCGATTCGCTCGTCCGGGCGAAGCCCTGCAAGATCTATTAAGAGCAGAAGCTTAAAGAAGACGCCACTGTCCGTCGGCTTTTATGCCGCCACCGTTGCAGCTACTCGAAGAATCACGTTACTGACGAGATAAAAGTGTGCCCGCTCAACTCGCTGGTTGGAGTTCGCATTATTTATCTTTATTAGTCGGCAGAGAGCGATATAGCCACGTGGCTTATCTGGTGGTGTACAGGGCGTGCATCGAGGCCACGCCGAAGAGAGCACGCAATTATGCGTTCGCAGTCCTTATCGTACCACCGCTCCCGCTTGCTTCTCCTTTCGCAAAGACAGGTTTTCCACGCACGGGCCTTTCCCGCAGGCCGCTCTCGCATCGGATTTGCGGAATTGTTGATACAAGCGAAAACGCGCGCGTGTCCTCTCGACAAACAGCACATCCGCCAAGACGGCATACGTAAACATAGAGGCGCGGGGACTTGAACTCGATTCGCTCTAGACGTTCCACACTAGAGGTGACGCCCGCTTCACGCCCAACTGAGAAGGCACGCCGGGAAATAGAGCTTTCGACCGGAATGGCGGGAATTGCGGGGTGTACTATTGGAAGGCCCACTTTGATCTACTCGCGGGAAAAAGATTGATTTTGTTCGGTTCTGCTTGGATCTTATGCTGGGATTCGCTTCCATCATGGAAAGATCTCTCGCGATATCCGGCGAACTGAAAGGGGAGGCTGGATTTGCTACCCTCCCGCACACATACGCTCCCTCGTGACTTTGATCACCGAAACTCGAGTCCTTCTCTCTTTCTGGATGGCTTTGCGTTTGGCTGATGCCGTGCTCCGGTAGGCTGGGATGATGGTTCAACTGGTTCGGCTTATTCAGCATCTCGACGCTTTCGAGGAGAGAGAATAGGCCGGGCGCCGCGACGCGCCGCGCCGCTCCGGTGCGGCGAAGCCTCTTCTTTCGATTGGTTCGTTAGCGGTGCCTACCGTGTCACCGAGAAGAAGACTTCTTCCGCGTCCTTGACTCCCGGAGTTCCGCTCTCTTTGAGCAAAAAGAAAGCAAGCGAAAGGCTAGAATGGGAAAGAGTCTGAGAGCGCCGGGAGGGGTTGCTACCGACTCGACTCGTCCAGAGTTGGGTGTCATCTGGAGAGTCGACGGGTCAAAGTCCAAAATCCGAGGTGAAAGATCTGCTTGGTCGCTACGCTTCCTCTCGGATAAATTCCAATTAAAGGATGCTCCGAACTCGAGTCACGCTCTCGCGATTAATCGATTGGAGTTGTTCCCGGAGTTGGAGGGGACCAAGTTGACGACTGGTGAGTTGAAGCTCGAAGCTGGCGGGCAGCACGCAGCTTGCACCTCGTCTGGCGTCTGGCGCCTGTCGCTCATCCATTATACATGAAAACACTCGACTAGTGGCTTGCGCGCCTTTTTCGCCGAGATTCCAGACTCCCCTCTTCCCCTTTCTATATTCCCCCTTCCTCGAGAGATGCAGTAACAACGATTCGTATAAAGTATAAACTATAAAACGCGCCAGGCGCGCCAAGCTTTCCTCTTCCCTCTTTAGCGCGGATGGTGCGCCATGAAAGAGCCGGTCCCTGACTTTTTCATTCCTCTGCCTTCGTCTTCTCACTCCTCCTCCTCACTCTTTCTCCCTCGGCCGGCGCTCTCCGCTTGGTCTTCCATCCATTTTTCTTCCACTCGTCTTGGCCCGACCACCGACGAAGTTCCACTCCGTGTACGCGTGTTCTCGCACGCCTCTGGCCGTGATTCCTCGCTCTAGACATCCCAAGTATTTCTCACTTGGCTCTCCCTCCCTCTCTCTCTCCCTCTCTTTCTCGCTGACTCGCTCGCGCTTCCATGCTAGCTGAAAGTCATGATTGAAAGTCATCTTTCAGTTACGCGGCAGTTCCGCCTCGACTTTGTCCTCATCGCCTTCCGCGAGCGGGCGTCTTGGCTCTTCGCATTCCAGCCGAGATTTCGACTTCCAGCACCGGGCGGAAGTCGAGCTGGGAAATGTTTGGAGTCGCCGGGACACGTACGCGGCACGCGGTGGTCGTTAACGTCGATTCACGAGGCTTGAAAGTAACGATGAGATACATCCCTCCGGAAGCCCTTGCGCGCGCGATTCTACCACCCTGGAAATCAGTCCGGCACTGATGCTCTAATTAGCAGTACTCGTGGAACCCGCTCTCCTCGCCCTGGGAATACATTTCCCTCCTGGCAGCGATCCGCCCAGTACTTCAGCATCCTCCCGTGTGTACTCCCGGCCCGATTTAGAACGCAAATTGGAGCATGGACCACAGAGCACGACTCTTCCTCCAGCTGCAGCCACCCCTCTTCCTCCAGCCCGATTCGGAGACATCTATGCTTTAATGCGCCATGTGCTTCCAATAATTTCATTACTCCAATTGGTCCTTCTGAAATAGCAAGGAAATCATGTCCATGAAGTTAGCGGGGCCATTTTATGGGATTGAAAAATAAATATTTGTGCTCGTTTGTGCTTCGTTTGTGCCTTTATGTGCACTAAAGCAAAAAGCCGTACTGTAAGCGGGTAAAAAGTTATTGAGCAAAATGTATTTTTGCTTCGATGTTAGCGGGGCCATTTTGTCAGATGCAAACAAAAAGTAGTGTATTCTATTGGGCTCGACATGTGCTTGAATGTGCAGGCAATTAAATTTCGAAATTCCAAAAACTGACGATTTTACGACATATTTTAAATTTTTGTCGAGAAGTTAGCGGGGCCATTTTGTCGGATGCAAACAAAAAGTAGTGCATTCTATTGAACTCGATATGTGCTCGAATGTGCAGGCAATTAAATTTCGAAATTACAAAAACTTGCGATTTTACGGCACATTTTCAATTTCAAGGGTGAAAACAACTATTTTCGAAAATAACGGAAAAGTAATTTTTGTGCTCTATTGCACTAAATGTGTGCCTTTACGTGCTCTAAAGCAAAAAAGCGTACCATAAACGGGTAAAAAGTTATTAAGCAAAACGTATTTTTGATTCGAAGATAGCGGGGCCATTTTGTCAGATGCAAACAACAAGTAGTGTATTTTATTGTGCTCGATATGTGCTCAAATGTGCAGTCAATCAAAACTCAGAATTTCAAAAACTGACGATTTTACGGCATATTTTCGTTTTTTGCCAAGAAGTTAGCGGGACCATTTTATCGAATGAAAACGACAAGTAGTGTGCTCTATTGTGCTTGATATGTGCTCGAATGTGCAGTCAACCAAATCTAAAAATTTCAATGTTTGACGATTTCACGGCATATTTTTGTGTACTGCCGTCAGTGAAAATGGCCATTTTCAAAAATATCGTCAAACTCATTGTTTCGCTGTATTATGCTAAATGTGTGGTTTTATGTGCTCGAAAGTAAAGAAGCATAGTTCAAATTACGTAAAAAGTTATGCAGCAAAAACGTATTTTTGACTCGAAGTTAGCGGGGCAAATGTTGAAATTCCACAAACTGGCGAATGTATAATGCACGATTGTATTGTATAATGCCTCTTAATATCTTAAGAGGAAACGCAATAGGGGTAGGGACTAGAATCGGGATAGATATGGGTTTATAATCCAATTTTATTCAAAATATTGTGTATATACACATATGCGCATGAATATCGGTCTGTTTTTTCACGATATAGCGATTACCTTTTCTGCACCCCCCATCTACACAATACCATTCGTTTAGGATTTTTATGTACGCTGTGTAATGTCCTATTGTTGACAAATCAAATCCACCGGTGTAACCTATAACACCACCAATTTTATAATTTGCTCGGACTTAAAATATGGCTGCCCGGGCGCTGTTGCTATTTCATCCCCCAGGCATTTATTGCGCCGGACACAATCATGTGATGAGCAAGGACTCGGCTAGTTCCATGCCCGGCACAGTATACGTATACAGCACAACAAATAATATTTTGCCGATATTTTCGAAAATAGTCGTTTCACCCTTGAAATTGTAAATGTGCCGTAAAACCGCAAGTTTTTGTAATTTCGAAATTTAATTGCCTGCACATTCGAGCACATATCGAGTCCAATAGAATGCACTACTTTTTGTTTGCATCCGACAAAATGGCCCCGCTAACTTCTCGACAAAAATTGAAAATATGTCGTAAAATCGTCAGTTTTTGGATTTTCGAAATTTAATTGCTTGCACATTCAAGCACATGTCGAGCCCAATAGAATACACTACTTTTTGTTTGCATCTGACAAAATGGCCCCGCTAACTTCGAAGCAAAATTACATTTTGCTCAATAACTTTTTACCCGCTTATAGTACGGCTTTTTGCTTTAGTGCACACACAGGCACATACGAAGCACAAACGAGCACAAATATTTATTTTTCAATCCCATAAAATGGCCCCGCTAACTTCATGGACATAAGGAAATCGCTTTTCCCCAATCTTCCACTTGCGATATAGATTTATCCCTCGCGCGTGAATGCGGGGCTATCGTAGGGCTAATGCGAGCCGGGCCTGAGTTATATTGCGGAGGCGAACGATGCAGCGAGCGGAGGCCTAATTTCCACAAGGTATCTCGTATAGAGCTGATGCCATAAGTCTGTACAGGGTATAACTGGATATCGGGTACGCCGCTGCCGAGAGAACAGGGTCAAAATCTAGAGCGCCGTTCGGGGTTGGAGGTCTCGCGGGAAATCAACTGGAAATTATCGTATGCCGCGGAAGAAAGAAGTACCGGTGCATCTCGTTTCCTGCTTGCCGAGCGCTGCCGGAAGATCATTGCACCAGATGTTAACGTTTCGACTAGTGACCGAGATACACTGCGATACTTTCCTCCCTTTCGTCTCGGAGATCCGAAACGTCGGAGTTTTCCTTTCTAATCGACCCCATACGCCGATGTACAGATATTTGCTTTTCTCGACTATTTCTCGTTGGATTTCGTTAAGGGAATATGTATCTAGTGCGATATCGTATCACCGGGTTCTGCTATGGCTCGAGGAATCGACAGGAGGCAGTAATCAGAAGAAATCCGAAGCGAAATAGAGTCTGTGCCATATAGATCGGCTCCAGGGAAGCAACTAACTATCTCTCTTGCTCTGCCCTAGAGAGATAGAGCCAGCTCATGTCCTCTCTCTTTCTCTCCCTCTCTCTGTTGTTCAGGCTGCCTCTGTCTCTGCTTCTTGTTCTAAAGTTCGCTGAAGGAGCTCGCATCATTGCCATCCGTCTGGCATGCAGCTTTTACCTCCTCCCTTTTGCCTCCCTTTTAGCTGCTCCCGTTCCTCTTCCGGCTGGTGAAAATGCAAAATCCGAGCGTTACCGAGGACAATGCGCCCCGTATCACCGGGGGAGAAAGAGGGCCAGCCAGAGGCCGGGCGGAAGAGAGACAGGGAGAAATCTCTGGCACACCGACTAATTAAATTTCGCCGGCGCCGAGCACTGAGATGCGCGCTCCTTCCTTCCACCCCTTTATCCTGCCTCTGTCCCAGGATCCTCGAGCACCTCTTCCTCCTTGTACTCCCTGCACTCCATAATCGGGGACTTCGTTCTGACGCGACTTCCCCCAGTTCCCCTGCATTTGCAGGAAAATTCCTCGGCAAATTGGAATTCGACTGATTAACGGTCTTCCTTTACGCGTCGTTCTCACCTTCATTAATTCGACAAAACGCGTCAAGTGGAAATCTTTTAGCGAGGACCATTCGGAAAAAGTGGTCCTGCTTTCCGGTCGTTTCGATTATGCTTTTGGATTATAAAAGTCTGATTGAGATTCCTGAGAAAGAATGCATTCCCGCGAATCTGACCGTGACGGAGGTTTCAGGGCGAATGTGCATCTACGAAGGGGCCGGGATCGAAGCAGCGGTTCCGGTAAATTTGTCGAGGCTCCTTTCGGAGGATGCTCCTATAGGAAATAAAGAGCGCAGCCGGAGTAACGGTGACACGCTTCGTTAGCCGAAATTGCTCCTCCGGATTAAAGTCAGGGCTCGAGGACATTTCCACGATGACGAAGCGTCCGCAGGCTTGGCCGGCTGCTCGTTCCTTAGGAAAACTAAGATAGTCACTCTCCTCGAAAATTATATTATGGAAATACGGAGGCTCCCTCTTCGCGGCGTTCCTCATTTATCCGAGGAGTCCGCTCCAATTTTCACTGCCGCTATGGAGGAACTGTAAACTCGGCGCGGCCCTACTTCTCGGATATCAAGTAGCTTCATCAAGATCCCGTCGGAACCGACATTAGTCGAGATGGAAAGAGTCGTGATTCCAGTTTGGCCTGTGCAAAGTCCGGCTCTGGCACTGGAGAGAGTGCAGCTATCCGGCAGAGTCTAGCCAGCGGTGAAACTATCCGACGTGCCCAGCGTGGCCAGACTTGCATCGGCATTTGGCGGCGACCCAGTCTGCCATTTGTTCTCCATTCGTTCACCAATTCGTCAGTCAATTGCTTTCACCGAGCGAAGCTTTGTTAAGTAGCATTAAGCGGCGTCGAGGGGCCTTAGAGAGCCCAAGAAAGCCAGTTGATTCCCAGGGCCGTTGGCCGAGCGCTCACGAGGCCAAAATCGACGCTCCTTGGAAGAGAGCAGTAGGTGGAGGCAGAAGGCAGAAGGAGGTGGTAGCGTCGTCAAATTAGTTGGCTGCAATCGATGCTGATGATGTAGCACTATTGCCCGCCGTGCGCCGGTGGATTTCTAGCGCAATTTCCAGCGGAATGACCGGGGAACATCGATATCCGGCGTATAAGCACGCTCTTGCGGTTCGATGTGCTAGCACTGTCCTAATACCACACTGTCGCCGTCGCCGTTGCCGTCGCCGTCGCCGTCCTCGATCCCGCTATAATCTCCCTTGCGGCTCCGTCCAAAGCTTCCCCGGCCTCCGAAGCAAGCTACCCTCCGAGAACGACAAATTACTTGGAACTACCCCGCTAACTTTCCTTCTCCCTACAACCCCCTGGTAACCCTCTCCTCTTCACTGCCAGGTCGTCATTGCCGCCGCCAACTCCTCTCTTACACAGGCTTCCTTGGCCCTCTTCCTGCCTGGCATCGCCTGCCATGGCGCGGCGTCCTTCTACCTTCAACTAAGTCTCAACTAATGGGGATAATTACCGGAAGATGTAATCGATCCACGTGATGTGTTACTGCGGCCTGACTTCCATCCCACCTAGCACTCCCCCACCCCCCTTTTAACTCATGCTTTAACAAGACCCTACTGGATTCACTCTTCACCTTCGTTGACCAAGTTCGTTTACTTTTTCTTGCAGGTGAGCGCCGGTTTACCTCTATTCCCCTTGAGTTCTTGGATCCGAGGACGTGAGTGATGCGAGCCCTTATTTGGATTAGTCTTCTTCGATCCTGAGTCAATATGTTCCCTGTGCCGAGCTGTCGTCCTCGTTAACTGGGGCTTCTTCGACTCTATAATGCTCCGTCGAGGGAGTATGTCTAATGCCAATCGAGCTGCAGTCTTTTTCCATTCGATAGACTGGCACGTCCTTAAATCACGAACAATAAGCAGCGCTTTACATCGTCCTGCCAGTCGAATATGCCGGATTTTCGAGCAGGCTGGACTACGTGGACTGCGGAGATAGCGATATGGTGGTGTATGTCTGTGCGAGCTGGCTTCATCCCAGTCGAGCGCGGTAATAAAATATCGTGGTACATTAGCGTGGAGCTCGTGTGGAAGTGTCTCTCGCTGATTTGCATAAAGCGCCGACACAACTCGCACCAGGGAATGATTTAATTTTCGGTATCAAGGCTAGGGCACACGTACAGGCATGCGTCTACGCCAGCGAGAGTAGCAGCCGCTTTGCAGCCCCACATTTCCCCGAGGGTTGCTCGTAGTACCACCAGCTTCCTTTCCTCTCCTCTAACTACAAGCCGTCCCTTTGTTAGGTGGCCTGTTCCCGTAAACGGAACCTTACTCCTAATTCCCCGTTTTGCCTTGACTTTCCCCCCTGCTGCAATTGCACTCATCTACTCGCCCATCGCACTCACACAGCTTTCATCGTCTTCGACTTAAGTGTACATTAGCTGCGTTTCTTTGCAGTGCTCGCCGCTCTCTTATCAGCGAACAAGTGGCTTGGTTGTACGAGGCGTTTTCCATGGATTTCCAGTTGCTATTCTGTTGAATAAGTCTCTGTCGGTGGTTGAATGTTAATGTACCAGCGGTAGAATTGGAAGGTGGATGCCACAGAAGACGGCTAGATTGCCGGGGTATCGAATATGTTAACCTGGCCGCTTACAGGGATTTCGCGGTGTAATTAGGGCGCGGTTCTACGACAGGGTGGATTGGGGAGGTGGTTGCCAGAGCGTGCAGACATACGTGCCTATTGCCGGTCGACTGGCATGGCCGAAATGCCGGAAATCGAAGCGATGCCTCGACGCTCCTACATTAGACTTTAATTAGACGTGATATGTTGTACTCCCCCGATTGCGACTGCGATCGATAGTACGCTTCAACTTTATGTCTGTCATCGGGTAGTCGTCTGGCTTGGAATTAGTTGGATTTCTATCGAGGGATGAGTCAATTGGATTTCTATGTAGCGCGAAGCTTATTCCACGGCCTTATCGGATTTTCCAGTCCAATTTTCAACTAAATCTCTATCAGCATCTTCAGTTCCGGACGGAAGATGGGTGGCGGTTCGGCCCGGCTCGTTAATTTCAATCTCGGCGCCGGTCGATGCCGGAAAGCCCCGTAAAAAACGGGAATTTAATAAATCGAGAGAAATTCGAGGGGGGCGATCGCCGCATGTCGTTATCCCCGATGCGTCTAGGCAAAGAGAAAAAGGAGAACGCTTGGGGAAAAGCTGCGGAGGGAAGGGTGAGGAAAAGGGATGAACTTAGGCGCAAACACTCTTTATCCGCTGGGGTCTAAGTGGATTTTTTCCCATCGTCGCTGGCGCAATCGAGTAAGCTCGAGTTTAATCGAATGTCGGACGCCGCTCGCCACCGGAGCGGCCCTGCCGGCAGACAGCACAGAAATAAAACAATTGGACTGAACGTGTTAGCTACCACCTACTACACCTGACAAGTCCCCGCAAACATCTGTCCTTCCACGACAGAAGTCACTCAGAGTACCGAATGCTTGGTGCCTTGCTTGGTGCCCATCGATCTAGAATTCGTCTCGTTCTGCGCTACTTGGCCTTTAGATTCGCGTACGGTTGCCGTTCTGCATGCAAACATACATATACGACAGGAAAACAACCGGAAAAGCGAGCGGAGCCAGTACGCACGAACGTACGCTGGCTCCGGCGGTGAGAGGAAAAAAACGAGTTGGGTGCTAGTTTCGTCGGTGATTACGCCTCTCTTTATTTCGGCGCACGATGCGCGAGCCAGTCATTTTCGTTGCTCGCAGATCGCCCGGAAATTGCTCGGCGAGAATCGGCCACCGTGAGGCCTTTTATTTTTGCAGTCCGAGCCCTCTCTCTCTCTCTCTCTCTCTTGCTCTCCCGCCCACGGACGCACGTCGAATCTCGTCGGAAGCTGTGAGCGCGAAACGAGAGTTGTTTCGGCTCCCGCTCTCTCGTGGTTTATTTCATGATCCCAGCAGAGCGTCCGGGCGCTCAACATTCTGTTTACGGTTGTGATCCTTCCACGCGGAATATCGTGTGCGACCGGCCTGTTTCCCCCCGGACCGAACTACCGTCCCCAACCCCTTTTTTCTATCTGTATGCATCTTGCCGTTTTTGTTTTCATCCGCGTGTCGATCGCCTCGAGCATTGATGGTAAAAAATCGAAGCGCGCAGAGAGAAATACTCGGTGGAATAACAGTCTGCCACGCGACAAATCGCTTGAAAATTCAGATCCGCGCGCACTCCCTCGTTCGGGGCCTCCCGGTCGCACGCTATCTCTCGCACTCCCGCCGCGGGACGATCTTTCCTCTGATTTCTCGAGTCATCCGTCAATCGGTGCCGTCGCCATCGAAAGCAATCAGTCTCTGACGCAAACGAATTCGTTGCCACCCCAGTGTGACTCCCGCTGATCTTTTTCTCTTGTTTGCGCGATACCGCGCGGCCGCGCGACCACCGAGAGCCACCGGGCTCATAAAAGCTCACCGGGTTATCTGGCGGATTTACGCGAAATAATACTCGCTGACGGCGACGACGGCTGACGCGTTTACCCGCCGAAATTGCTGGCGTATTCTATTTTCCAGCTGCCATTTCCGACACGAGTAATCCAGTAAAGGGTCCTCCTAAAGGGAATCGCGTAAATCGCTGGCAGTAAGGATCGATCCACCCCCCGCTCTCGCAGCGCTCGCACTCCCTTACACACCGGCAAAAAAGGCAGTCGTCCGCCAGCTGTTCCTTCCGATCGTTAGCCCTTCGTCTCACGGAAGCGGCCAACCCCTAGGACACCATGCCGAGTGGAGGGTGGAAGGTGGCCCCTTGATTCCTACTCACAATTCCTCGACCCGGCTGCTTCTAGGCAACGAAACATCATTCCTTATTGACGTGGAGCGAATAAAAGTACCTTCTTGGCATACTAGTTGTGCACTCCTGGCATTAAGCTTCGCTTGAAAGTTTTGCACATTTTTCGTCTGGAGCGCAGACAGAATTGGGTATGACGTCTATTTTTGCTCCTATAGTAGGTCTCTCACATAAGGGCGGTTTTCGAGCTTGGAAGTATGCTCGAGGCTTTCTAGGTCAGAAGATCATCAATGTCAGTGCTGAAAAGGTGTCATTAGGGTGTCGTTAGACATGCCTGCGCGCGGCTCTGTGTGGGTGTCGGTGGACGATCAGCGATCCGCAAAAAATTGGCTGTCACGGTAGAAAGCCGAGGAAGGAAGGTGGGACGCTAAGTTGGCTGGCGATGGTGGTGGTGGTGGATAGTCCAGAGAGTGCCATAGATGAAGAAGCAAACCCGGTGCCGGTCGGGACGAACTAGCACTCGGCGATCGGATCGAATCGAATCGAAGCCGCCCTCCTGGACTATCGGAGTGCCCGCCTTTTCGGGTGTCCGCCTTCCACCCCCCCTCCCGCCCCGCTCTGTTGAATAATGCAAAACGCTGAGGCGCGTTTTCGCGTCGGACGTGACCGAAATGAAAGGCCAACTTGGATACAAAAAGGGAGCAGTGATGCTAACGAGAGACGTGTCCCTGACGCCCTTGCTCTCCGCCCTCAAAGAGCGCTTTAAAGCTCGATGATCGTCCCTCTCTCTCTCTCACTCTCTCGGGAATATATCCGGGGATCAGAGCAAACCGGAAGTGGTCCAGTAACCCTCCCTCGGATTACTGATTGAACAATCCTTCTTTTCGATCCCCTGGCGTCCTGATAAAGAGAGAAAAGAACGAGACCCCACTGCACTATTTACCCGCGGGCGCACCGATAGAATTACGGCGTTGGTTATTCCGTACGACGAAGCCAAGATATCGGAAGTATATCGACAAGAAAAATCGGTTGAATACCGAAGTGTCAACAAGTCGATAAAGGGTTGAAAAGTTTGCGCGCGTGCCGGCGCAAATATTTGAGCACCCGCACCTTTTACCCCCACCTCCCTTCACCCACCCATTCCAGCAGCTCCCTTTCCACTGGAAGCGAAACCCGTTCATCCCCTTTTTAGCCTGGCACCGAGTGAGCTTGTGCTTCCTTCGTAAATATGGATGTTGCTTTGAGAGCGAGAGCGAGCACTGGCCGAGGGATTAAATCGGCCATCCCTTGTCCGTAGAGGCACACACGCGAGAGCATTTTCACCCAGGACAAATTCGGCCAATTCGCAACTCTGCTCGCATCTTCGCATTGCCAAGCGGCGTCGTGTTCCTTTTTCGATTTTATCCTGTCGACAAATAATCGCCGATGGAGTCTGCCTGTCTGTACCAACAGGGAGAACCGGCGGTTCGTTGAAAGGAGGGACTTTTTGGTCGAACCTGCTTGAAAAAGCACTGAGCAAGGAAGGACGAGATGGAAGGGGATATCCTGGGAAAGACTAACACTATTCTCGCCCTGGGCACTTTTTCCCGACCACTTGCCCATTCAACATCCGGAATTGAGGGGAGAATTCTTCCTCTTCTGCTCGGCACGCCTTAATTAACACCTTATTGTTATCGGCGAGAGTGGCGGTGACCGACCCTCATACCTACCATACATATTGTGCCAGATCGGTCCTCTTATCATTAAGGATATCCCTCACTGGTTCTCCCATTCTCCCTTAATATTTCCGGGTTTCTGCAAGCCGCTGGCGATGAAAGAGTGTCGAGACGGTCAGCGCGAGGAATTTCGCTTCCTCGCTGGTGGCTTTGTTCGGGATGCGCGTTGGACAGAAGGCAGATAAGCTCCAGCTTCCTTTGAGACGAGAGGACTGCTTGCTTTCGAGCCCTTTCATCTTACTAGCGAGCCGCCGTTGTCCCCGGCGATCATATTGCTTTCGTTTTTCCACTCATCCCCTTTTCTATCTTTGCTCCCTTCCGCACCAAGCTATGTCCAGGCCAACTTTTCCTGCTTACTTCAAGGCAATGTTGCAATCGGAGATATTCGAAAGCGTTGCACCTCCTCGACAGTGCAAGCCGAAGTTCTGTCAACCCGACCGCGCTTTCGTACCTTCGAGCTCAAGAAGCGAGGAGAAGAAGTCGACGAGCAGCAGCGGAGCAAAGGGAGGAGGGGCAAGCGTGCCTCACCTGATCGAAAGATAAAGGGGCAATCATGATGCGCTGCAAGAGCAATTACCCGGCGTAGTTTGCGGAAAGAGAGGAGAAGCCCGCCGGAGCCGGAGCCGCCGCTGGAAGCCCTTGCCGTCAGCGGAAACTTTTTTAATTTTGAACATCCGCGGAAATTATCCCCGGCAACTCTTCCGCCCGCGCTTCCCTTCTCGCCGGCCGTCTCGAGCACTGTGTGACCAGACTAGATAGCGGAGCACGATGGGCGCGGACCCTTTGGGATTTACACGATTTTCCAGCCGGATATCCCGCTATTCAAATGAACCGGGAGCTTCTTTCTCCGCGCTCGCCCACCGTGCCGTGCCCTGCTCTGCCTAGCCCTGCTTTTACACCTGAGCCACTCCCACACAGTATCGCGCTTCTTCCCGTTTCCTTCCCTGCCCTATTTCCAACTTGGTGCCGATTCGATTATTCGGAATTTCGGCTGGCAAAGACAATCGATGCGCGTACCGAACTGCAAAGGCTCGAGTGCATTATTAAGGTGGCGCCGCGGGGGAGTGCTCGCATCGGCCGATTGAAAATGCACTTGGCCAATTCCCTTTATCGTTGCGCCCCGATTCCACTGAATGCTCGACACTATTCTTGAGTCAGGATTCGGGTATGCTCTTCTCGCAGTCTTCTCCACCTAGCCCGCCTGCCTGCTCGTAAATTTCCGAAAGTGCTTCTCCCCGAGAGAATAAACGTCCCATTGTTTGCTGCGGAATACCATATCGGCCGGGCGTCCATACCCCCCCCCCCCCCCTTCGATTCCAACCCCCGAAAAGACGACGATGCAGCCCTCCGATTTCGCTGAATCTGATTCCTCCTCCAGGATATGTACACGCGCGTGTATCGATTCGACGAACTTTTCGTACAGCGCACAACAGTCGATTGATGGGGGTGAATTTAGCCTGCCGGTTCCGAGAATACTGAGGAGCAGCTTGAAACCACTGTTCTATCTTTGACTATCTCGCTTTTGCTTAATGCCAAGCGGTCTTGTGCTTTTCGTCTCTCAGCTCGGCAGAGGCGTCCCGAAGGAATACGCCAAATTGATCCAAACTAATCCTAAGAGAAACTATTACATCCCTGGTAAGCTTGAATATGCCTGACTCTATTACACGGCTTTGCGGGTCCCGATGAACGAGCGGAGAGACACGCTCCAAGGAAAATGGATCAGCGGCTCCTCGTTGTGACACCGCTGCTATCTTGCCAGTAGAAATAATTGGGACTCAGGCACATCTGTTAGCGCACTGTGGGCATAAAGTTAGCGTTAGATGAGTGTCTTTTACTTTTACTCGGAGATACTTTGCGTAATTAGCGAAGTCCTCGGTTGCTGGCCGCCGTTCCAAAGGTCAGAAGAGCGGCGTGCACGGAGTACTTGTCTGGCGTAGGTATTGTTTGAAGCAAAACTTCGCTCTGTCATCGGGAAGTCGTGCCTGTGCATCGCTGGGAAAGGCAAATCAAAGGAGGAAGGAGGCAAAGAAGGCGGGCAATGGAAGCAACAGCTCGGAAAATAAAGGCGCGGTGTCGAGTTGAAAAGTTGCAGGATCCTTTGTGGACGCAGCAATGGCCTAAAAAGGAAGGCCGCCTTTATATTTATAAACGATTCGTTCTTTGTCCAACGTAGACAATCCGCGGAAAGAAAAGCGCGGTATTTCTCCGCAGAAATCTAGATCACCCCCAGCTCCGCCGTACGTTCTGAATAATTCACTGACGATTTCATGTGCCGACGAGCAATTATGCTCGTGCCCGAGGCAATGCGAACGACAGAAATTACAGGATTTTATTAAGGATCGGAGAAACATCCATTCAACTTATAAACGTGCGGACGTGCATCGGCTGAATGCACTCAATGAACCATTTGCCGAGCAAAATATAATGTAATCTTTTGGAAAATCGATAAATTCGCTATGGTACTGACTCCTGGCTATTCACTCAGCGCATTATCACTCCATGCTAGAATGACTCTCTAGTATTTGTCTCCAAATAAGAATTAGAAGGCGACAGCGGGGTCTGGGTTCTTGAGAAAGCCGCCTCCGCCCTTAATCGGCAAATCTGCAAAGGGGGAATACGCACTAGCCGACTCTTAGGTTTGTTATCAGTGGAGACGAGCCTTCAGACGTCTGCCTCGCCGGGACGGGGGATAATCACATTGACAAAGGAGGAAGAACGCTAGACGGCCGGGGATGAGCTGACAAGCAGAAGTTTGGAAAGGGAAGGGACGAACCGAGCGGTAAAAGGGAGAAGAGGAAGCAATCATCCTGATACGAGCCGGAGGTTCTTCTTCCTCCGAAGCGATGAGATCGGCAGGGAGAAGAAGAGGAGTAGCGGAGGAGAGAAGGCTTGACTCTTCCTCTCCTCCGACGAGAAGATGCAACCGCGAGACAAGTCCCTATCCCCTTGTCCTCGCGGAGCTGGATCGATGCCTTCAGACTTGGACAGGCGAAAAGAAGCAGGACGAGCGGAGGAGGATAAGAACCCCGATGAAGTCGAGAGGCTGCGCTTCGGTGGAAAGGAAGCCGCTGGAAGCCAAGAAACTGGAGCCAAGAAGATCGCCGTTTATACTTAGACTCCGCGGAAGCCAAGTACCTCGATTCTACCTCGGCCCGTGAATGTATATCATCGAAATTCGCAGAAATGCGAGCTAGGATTCGGCCGCCTTCGGATTTCCAGCGCTATCAGGAATGATGTATTCCTAAATACGGGGAGGAACTTTTAAGCGAGTCCATTGGCTGCGCTTACTTCGCCAGACCGTAATAGGCGATAACTCTGCGCTTTATGCGACAGTACGTCCTCCCCTTGGCTCGAGAAATGCCCTCTCAAAAGGAATGGCTGCTGGAACATAGCTATGGAGGTCGAGATCCGCTGGTCTCGCTGATATTAGCACCATGAGTCTTCGATGACCAGCGACAGCAATCTTTTCAAGAGGATTTACTCAAGGTTTTAAAAATTAAAGAGATGAATAATGCCAGGGCATTTCCGTGGCTACAATAGAAAGAAGGGCACCGGAAGGTAAGAAGCACTCGGTGGCTCGGTAGGATCTGCCGCGGAAACAGAGCAGAAAGTAGAAAGGGTGGGAAGTGGAGAGAAGGCGAGGTGAGAGAGGCTGAAGAGTTGACTGTTCTGGTGTCAGTGTCCCGAAGTAGGTAAGGGGCCAGGAGAGAAGAGGAGCGAAGGAAGTAGGAGAAATAGGAGCAGAAAGAGGGTGGCTCAACACGGGGTTGCAGGAGAGAGCCGAGGAGGGTTGTCGGTGGCCCTTGTATTGATTCACAACTCCATCCCCGAGCCATACCACTCGCAGGAGTGAGTGAGAAAACGAATATGCCAGCGAGTAACAGAGAGACCGAGAATGGAACGCCACCGCAGAGAAATGGATTAGGCGGTCGAATAACAGGCAAGCCCTAAACATCGGCTCAGCATTTCGAAGCAGAGATATTAGTCCACTGTCAGAATTAGTCCTTAAAAGAATGAGCCAAATCCCCTAGCAGTCTCGTTGAGCTATTTTTCACTCGGCTGGAATTACAGCATTTTAGGAGCAGATACCGATCCAGGGCGGAAGGAGAAGGCTCGCCTCTAAGCAAGCCCTTATCGGCAAGGCCGACAAGGGGTGGTTTCCGGAATAGACAGAGCAATTGTGGTTTTTCGCGCATGAACTAATCCGTAAGGACGCATCGGGCTCTCTGTCTGCCGAAAGAGACCGAGAACGCCGACTGATCGAGCGTTAAACGCGCACCCAATCGAGCAGACGGTCTGAACTGGCGAATAGAGGAGTGAACAAACGAATGAACGTACAAATGCACGTACGAGCGAGCGAGCAGTGCAGAAGAGAGGAGAGTGGAACAGAGGAAAGCCAAGCCGAGCAGCTCTCGCTCGTTCGCTCGGTATTCGGCGAAGCGTAGAAAAAGACATTCTCGCTTGTTGTGCACGAATGCGCTTTGCCTCGAATATGTCGGGGAGTTTAAACTTGGCAAAAGTGACGCCCCTCTGCCACTCGAGGGCCCAAGTAGGCGCGCATCTCTCCGCTTTCTCCAAATGCATAAACTAACTTTCTACCCAACCCTGCGACAAGGAGCAGCCCTGATTTTCCTTAGTCCTCGAGTCAGTGCAAAAGCCGCATTCTCTATTGGCCTTGCGGCAGTAATGCTTTTAATTAAAAACGAAAGATGTTGAGAATAAACGTGGAAGCAGAAGCCAGACCGGTGCTCTAGTTACCTTGCTGGGTGCAGGGCTGCAGGCCCACTGCTGATGTAGATCGTCTGAGCACTCTAGAATTTATCTGCCCACGGACTCTTTCCGATCTATTTATCTCAGCCATCTCTCCAGTAATGAGGAGAGGAACTTGATTCTCGATGCGCTCCCGATTTTTTTGTCGCGTTAGCTCTTTCCTCCCAAGCGGTAGCGGATCTTTGATTAGCCTCACGTATCAGCCAGTGCTGAGCTCTTGGAATAGCAAGGTCGAATCCGAGACAATAGAAGGGAAGGATGCGCTTAATGTCATCGCGTCGTGTCTTCCTCGGCGAAGAGGAAGACGTGCCTGGGAGACGCTCCTCTTAAAGAGCGGGGAGTCAGAGGGAAAGAGTGAGGGTGGAGGGCTCCTACAAGGAAGTCGGTGTTAGTGGTGCGGCTGCTTGAATTCAAGGCGATCGAAGGCTTATTAAGGCCAAGTGCCATCCCAGCGTGGGACTACGGCATCTTCGGGGACTTCAAGTTCCGAAGCCCGTCCCCGCCCCCTCCTCTTCTCCCCTCGCTCGGCTTCTCCTTCTAGGAGAAGTTGCTTCTTCTTTTACCTGGAGAGTGCTGATGCTTTTGAATCCTGTAATTCCATTCCCCACCGGAGCAAGCCTCCCCCAACTTCGGTTACATACTTGGAGTCTACCAGTTCGCGAAACGCCAATCCACCAGCCGCAGGTGACACCAGAGTGCGCGAATACAGCAAGTGGACATCCTTCGGTCAAGGGTTCGTCGAGTGTTCCGTAAGGAACGAGAGGTTGCCTCGGAATTTATCAAGCTTCATTGAGCATGTGAAAGGAAAGAGGTATCGTCCCTTTTATCCTGGAAAAATGACTTCATCGTTCCCTCCTCCCCCCGTGGCTGCCAATTTGTTGGGCACTTAGAGCGTCGCTCCTCCGAATCGCTTCTTTTTCGAGGAGCTTTCATATTCATTTATTCACTACCCTGTTTCGGGCTTGCCCTGCCTCTTCACCCTCTTGCCATTCACTTCACTCTTGAGGGAAGAAGTTCCTTGACTACTAATCATTTGAAAGCCGGCTCGCTTCGGACTCCCAAAAGTACAGGTCCGCTATTAACACATTGTCGGCCGGCTGTTCTACGCGGAAAATCAGCGACACACTTTTTAATATTACACTAGCGGGTATTATTAAGTATGGCTGGGTAAAATGGTCAGGTCAGGTGCGCCGCGAATTTTGTCGAGTCGACTGATATAATTTACGGCGTGCTGGAAGCTGGACTCTAACGCTGGAGCTAAGAGGGTTAGAGGGTGGACTTAAAAGATGGGGGGAGTTTGGCGAGGTTAAAATCGAGAGAGAAGATCGAAGGGTGGCTCGTAGATAAGAAGGCTTCCATTGAGGAAGGGATCACCACCGCATGGGTTCTACACTCGCAACTGCCAAAGGATTCTACACCGTACGATGGAGAGTGCAAGAATAGATTCCCTTTGAAATGCAGCCGCAACCTCCTGGATGCCTAGGGACATTCGAAATATTTGCCTAATTCGACACTTAGCATGCAGGAGAACGGCTGCCTTTGTCGCTCTTGCCATCCTAATCCCTTGTATGCCCTTACGTCGGGCATTCCTATGGAGAATCCGGTCCATCACTACTCAATTCTACACTCATCAACTTCAAGATTAATTAGAATACGTACGAGAGGCCTGCAAAAGTGTTCTGTCGTCACAGTATGTATAGTATACTCAGTATCGACCTTCCAGGGGGGTCGAATGAAATCTAATCGTCTTCTAGTCTGGCAGGAAGTCCGACTCAGGCAAGCGGCGACTGCTTGAAAGAAAAAGTTATGAGGTTGAAAAATTAGGAAGCCGAGGTATATGGTGGAAGGTGATTGAATTGCGAGAGTAGTGGGAATAACAAAAAATTGAAAAGAGAGTCGAGACATTGGCCGAAGTAGCCTGATTCGAAAAACACGTGTAAATCCGCAGCAACTTCCTGGTGGAGCCGAGTGAAGTTGCGGCTGTTATCCGCGTCCTGATAAAAGTGGAGGGCAGCAGAGGATGTCGAGGGAGGTGGGTGATAGAGGGTGGGCTGGTGGAGATGGGGTGGCGGCGGAGCCAGTGCCGTCTGGAGCTCCAGCTCCGTACTAGCCCTGTGTGCAGTCAGCAGCTGGCCTAAACGCATCACGCACCCTCTCCCGAATATTTCCACCTTCCACTCTCGGATTCAGAGCTGTATTATCCTTCTGAGCGTCTTCTGCGCGCTATCTCGTAAGTACAGCCTCGCATCCTGCATCCAACAGTTGCGTGCTCATCCTCATCTAGTTTAGGGAAAGTCATTCTTCACTTGACACTGCAACGCAAAGCTTCCTGCCCGAGCTTTCTGGGTTCGATTTGCTCGCCAGGTGGACCGTGACCTTACCCTGCCGGGTTATTTCGGGATAGATCTCGCGACTGCCATGATGGATCACAACTATCCTAGGTAACATCCGCACTAGAATTATCTCGGCAGGTGAAATCTCTCGGCGCACACAGAGATTCCCTGAGAAGAAGTATAACACGAGGTCGATAGCACTGTGCGCCCGCGCAATTCTTGCCTTTCTTTGGCGAGCAGCGGAGGAAAAAGGCTGGCGAAAGCTCGTTGAGATTCATTGTGGCCCGAACTGTCGCAACTGCTAGCTCTCTGCTCCAGATAGCCGTCTTTCTCCATTGAACCAACTGACTCGCACTCGGAACTGATCCAGTCGAGGAAAGCTTTTTCTCTTGGACCGTTTGGTACAGTTCGTTCCTGGTGAGTGGCTTCGATGGCCTCGAGTACCCTGGCCGCGAATTCGCCCTATCGATCAGTTGCCACCGAGGACGAGGACACCAGGGATGCTGGATATCGAGCGACACGCCACTGTTTCCAATCAAACCCATTTTCGAGAATTTCTAGCCCTCGGTATTCTGCTGGCTTGAAAGCTGGTCGTTTCGGCAAGAAATACTGAAAATCATCCAGGTCACTGCTTCCATTCTTATCTCGGTGTGCGCAGTAGTGTCCCGCAAATCTTGCACCGGAGACGCATCGCTGCTGAACGTATGAGAGAGCTACCGGAGATACTTTCGTTATCTTTAAGAAAAGTTGCGCTGGCAAACGCACGGCACCGCAGAATGTTTTGCAGCGTGCGCAGTCATATATACTTGCTGAATGTCCGGCGTGATAAAAAGTTGGAGATTTCGCTTCCTGACGCACGACTCGGGGTTCCCCGAGCCCGTCTTCGAGGCGGGAACTCTCCTCCGAACTTCTTAGATCGTTTGACAAAGGATGAAACTTTGTTTGCAGAAGGAACAAAGCGAAAAGGACAGGAGATCGGGAGGGAGTACGAACTATAATTCGTTCCCTGACGACCTTTACTTGGACGACCAGGATCCGTTGGAAGGTTCTGGTCGGGGCGGCAGCGGGGGCCGAGACGATCTCGAGGCATCGGGTAGCGGACTTGGCCCTGACGACGAGGACGGCGATGATGATCACGGTACAACATAATTTTTTGCACCTAATATCTATATCCTGCCATCTATCAATATGTTAATCACTGTCTTTTGCAGATTTTAACAACAATAATAGGATAGAACAAGTGCCAAGCAAGCCGACGGAGCCAAAGCAACCGTACTCGATAGATGAGCCAGACGTTAAGACCAAGGAGCAGGTGAGAGCTCGGAAATGAGCCTCAAATATGATACTACCCGATGGGTGGGCGAATTAAATGGATTAAACTAATCAATATGTATCCAATGTCCAGACACACGTCGAAACTGAGAACCAACCTGACAGCGAGGTCGATGTAAGTGAGCCGTCCGGTGCTGAGGAAGATCACGCGGATAACAGTGACGACGTCCCCGAGGTCAAGATGAATCCGAAACACGAGGACCGGGCCAGCTCGTTCTTCGCTCAACCAGGTGTTCTGGCAGGTAAGAGACTTGGACTTTCAACTCTATCGTTTGTTTCACAAAGACACGAGGTAAAATTTGTTAATTTGTTGCAGCGGTGATCGGAGGAGCGGTTGTCGGATTGCTATGCGCGATCCTTGTGGTAATGTTCATCGTGTACAGAATGCGCAAGAAAGACGAGGGCTCGTACGCACTGGACGAGCCAAGGAGATCGCCAGCAGCGCAGCCCTTCCCGAAGTCTGGAGCGCCTCATCACAATCGAGAATTTTACGCTTGAACCCTCGGCACCGCCTCTGGCATCAGTGCCGGGCTGCCTTCGAACCCGCCGAGTTCTTTCGTCCCACGATGCCAAGCCGACGGATACGCTACTCTTCGACCGAATTAACACTAAGTGACGCTAGGATACCGACCAATCCGACATCCAACACTAGCCGCCAATTGATCGCCGCTTGTCGCTTTCTTTATCTTTACTTCAGACCTTCCTTTACCTTCACCTTTGACCAAGCTCTATCCCAGCCATTGTGTCCCAAGAATGTCTCACTTGTTACCTGCCCTGAAATGCTTTGTTATCCAAATCGTAAATTCTTCCGGAATTTCGCGAATGGGATTTGGGGTCTAGTTTAGTGTGTGCATCTCTAAGACGCAACAATTAAGCTTTCCCGTGGGACATGGTTCCCGTATCATCTGTATGCTTTTTCGTTATTGCTAGTTCAGCGGCTGCTCGTAACTTTCTCGCAGCAGATCATGGCGAATGAACTTAAAGTGAAGGCTACAGGCGAAGCGAGATCAGAGCAGGCTTCGGCACAAGCGATGGTCGGCAAGCACGGCGGGCGTTGGAAGCGTCAGGAGGGTCGAAGCGGTTTTCTGTCGGCATCTAGCACCAATGCGGACGTGAGCTCGCACCAATTCCATATGCATTTACAGCGTATTCCGCGCGTATACGTATTTAGGCATACGTACACGCAATTTGTACAGAACTGAGAAAGCGCGAAACATCATGGCCGATCGGCGCCGTTGGTATATCGTTGAGACCATTCTATTTTGGTGGAAGGAGGGAAGGACTAACGCCATCGCAATTTCTCGTCCACGCCGATACCTTTAGTGTCACACACCGCGCCCTCCGTTTACGACCATTTCGTTCTTACTCCTTTATAGAAATATGTTAGCCCACTTTTCATGAGCCTATGGATTACACCTTTCGAGGAACATGCCACGCGTGTATAGTAACACTGCTGACGTTCAATGTACTGATCTATGAAAGTCAGTACAGAGTGCATTGATATGTCACAAACTCACATCCGTAGGTTTGTGAAGACTGCGTTCTAGGGAGAGCGAGCTATCTAATAATTTATAATTAAAGTGGAATCGATGCACATATCGATATCCGGTCGGGCATCTGATCGGTTTCATCTTTTAAGACTTCTCCTCTGATAGAGGAATGTGTTTGTTTTTACTAATGTCTTCGTTTGTTAAAATTTTGTACTGAATGTCAGAGAGCACAAATCCATTCGCGGTGTTCCTATCATCGGGTACGCGTGCATCTCCGAGACGAGTCCTTTTAAACAATCCTTTCAAGCGAGAAAGTTGTTTAACCACACTCTTACGTCGCGAAGTAAATATTATCGTGTATACTTATTAGGCTCAAGGTTTTTTAACTGTCGGAATTTTATCGAAAGAATTGTCCTTTGGAACCTATCGGGTCGTTCATCCCGGTAGACGAGGGAAAAGATTTGAATTTCAACAAGTGTTTTTGTTGGGCGGGCCGCTCTGAATGCATTGCCGCGGACACTTGAAGCAGATGGGAACGAAGCACAAGCTCAGCACGTGTTAGAATATACAGAAAGGAAACAAAAGTAGAAAAATCCAGGAAACCTTTCGGATTTCAATGTCACAGGAAGTTGGCTACACGCCGACTGCCATACATATTTCTCGTAATGAACGTGCCATTTTGCACTGGTAGTGAGCGATATTGTAGATACTTTTCCCGTCGCTAAGGTACACTGCGTGAAATGAGCTAGGAATAGATGGATGTAGGCCTAGTTCGGCCAAGCCTGGGATGCAGAAATGTTGTGAACTCCCAGGTTCGTTCCCTTCTTTCACCGGCTGGTAAATAATACTTGTAACTTTACTTAAAGGGGAAGGGATTTTTATGAAATTCGGTTGCCATTGGAAAAGTACGAGATCCAAAGGTCATGAGCAGGGCAGTTTTACAAGCTGGGCCAAAAGACACGCGGGATGATGCACACGGTCACTTGCAACTGAACATTCATACCCAACGCATCTCCGTCTCAACGTCTCCGACTGATAGACTTCTATACACTACACGCCATATTAAATCTTGAGAGAGTACGGTTAAAAGAGTCATAAGAAATGGAGTACGAAGAAGGTTCGTAACTGACATTATTCCTTCGGGGACTTTGTGCGCGATATTTGGTCCGCGAGCGAATAGTATCGCAACGCGCAGTCGTCTCCTGATAATTTATTGACTTTATATGTAGGACCAATTAATCATCCTTTTGTCCTCCCCGCACACTTTCCAATCCCAATGATCCCAATCTTGGCATTCCTTTTGTATCTTTTCCCGATCCCAACGATTCCACTGCATCACTTTTATTTCTATTTCTTACGTACATCCGCTACTTACGTACAACTGGCACGTACATAGAGTTTGTTTCCTTTATAGTTTGAAATATGGGATTGAAGTTTTGCACACTTCTCCTTGGATGCTAAATCTTCCTATGTTGATTTGGGAGTAGCTATTTGGAATACCGATTCGCTGTTTGACCCTGGAGGATTTAGATCTGCTTTATTTAAAGATTTGCGTTTCAGTCGGGATAAACTAAAATGTATCATGCCGATACTGCCACGTACTACGTAAGAAACATCGTTTTGGTATGCGCATTTGAGCGATCAAGCTTATCACCGTCATAGATCATCCTCGCCTTTCGTCCTCGATCAATTTCTATTCTCAATGACGCTTTGATAGCTTCTTCCACTTGGAGCAGCTGTCTTCCCCTACAATGCCTTTTTTCACTTGCATTTTTTTAACGCCAACATTCTCCAGAACAGCAACTGATATGTTTCAGGCTTAGGAATATTATTTTTAGATCTTGAGAAAACCTCTGCCACTGTGAGTGAATGCTTGCAGTTCCCTTGACACAAACCTGATGAGGATTTTCCAAACCCAATCGCAATCTGTATTTTAATAATAATCATACAGAAAATAGAAAGATGATATTGCTCGGGGGATACTAATTAATTGTCCACGTGACGCTGCGGGATAGAAAATGGCCATACGGTTTATCGATATGGGAAAGAAACGAATTTTGCTTAAACAGAGTATGTTATTTCCGAGGACATTAATCTTCAAGTATGTAGGAGAGAAGCAGTATGATTATTACACGAGACCATATGAAATGAAACCACCCAGTCTATGAGACGCAAAAATCGAAATGAAAGAAAAAATTGACGGATAGTCCCGCATCTCCACATGGCTCATTAATACTTGAGAGACGCTGTCTTGTTCTACGCGAAAAAAAATACTAATTGTAACTGTAATGAAATCATATTTTATAAGAGGATGTATCCGTAAGACCGCTATAACAATGAGAAGTCTGTCTAACGCTAGACAAAAAACCCATAGGCCAGATGGACGAATGAAATAATAATTTTAAAAGTGAATATAATTAATATTTAATGATAACTATAATTAACAAGGGTATTTTTTAAGTGTAAGTATCGTTCCCCTTTTCCCGCCTATTCTCCCCAATTTCGTTCTTCATTCTGAATATACTACATATATGTGTATATATCTATGTCCGTGCACACGTTTACACGTATATACATGTATATGTATTTATAAGGAAATGACCGCCCGCGATCGCAGTGAATGAGAAATTCCGGTTTCTCGAAGTTCTTGTCCCACATTCCCAGAACTTGACATATAATATTTACATGCACATTAATCATGCATTAGTCACCTTGATATGCCCCTGGTGTCTTCACCGAATACCTTGTCTGACTTTCTACAAACTTACGTACCATTCAGCGGCTTTCCAGAAATCGAGGACCTTGCGAATTTATTGCCGTCGTGGGCATTTACGTTGATAACACGTTATTATTAACAAAAATTAATGATAATTGCACTATATTAGTATGATAACAAACAATACTGTATGTCGTCGCTCCTATTCTGTAAATAAACACTGTACCGTATAAGGAGATTTAATAAGGACACTTTTTATTTGTAGGAAAATACATAAAAATCATTTTACGTCCGCTTGGCGGACGGGGAATGTGCGTGACATTTCACTTAGAAAATTGGCCGCAAAACTATTTACATTTTTGACATATGATACCAGCACGGTATCGTTACGCCATTGTTCCCATCTGTCAGTAGTTTGAACAGATAGAAAACTGTTGCATATACTAATTTATCCATTTGAATGGAGCACTTTTGTGCTTGCTGCCATTATATAACTACGCGATTTTTCGACTGCCATTCAGCCTATACAAATTTATGTGCGTATAAAATAACTGATAACAAATAGATTCTTCTAATCCCGGTTTAAAGCTTGCTCTTCAAGAAAGGCTTAAGATATTTATGGAAAGACTGATTGACACTTTCTTGATTCAATGGACTCTTCATAGCTTCATCGAACAGTCGCTGATAAACATTGCCGTCGAATGCACCTAAAGCAGATCCTAAAATTTCATCGCGAATGTCGAAGCCGTCTACGAGACCAACAGCATTTGGACGGAGAGAGGACAACTTTTCTTCCAGGTACGCCTGTAGTGCAGGGACATGTTCAGTCTTAAGAGCCGAGAACTGGGAAAAGAAAGAAAAATGCATTTTAAATAACGACCGAATAATGTATAAAAATGTTGAACTTGTTTCTGCTTACCCGAAGGAAATCCCCTAATCTTTGTAAGACCCAGTAAACCGCATAGAGCTCGCAAAGTTGTATCAAGGCTTGATGCAATTCCTTTGAAATTGTGTTCATGCCTTCTACCGCTTCGACGAATTTTGCGACGACAAAGGCACGACAATGAGCTTCGGCGCATTGCGCTAATTCAATACTAGTTTCATTCCAAGCATCTTCAGGGGCGGCCCCACTACGTATCCTACGTTCCATATTCTCGCTTGCCAAGCGGATCTTTCTGTACAACCAATAATATACATTTTTTAAGTAATAGTGTGAAGCTTCTTTTGATGTAAGAAAAGCTCGTGCAGAAAAACTGTTACTGACGCAGCCGCAACATCCTGATGAGCTTTGATAATACAGGACGTGGTATTATTCCACGATCGCTGCTGCTGCCCGCGTGCCAGATCCGATAAGTATTCGACAGTGGGTGGCAGGTGATTTCCAGCTACAGCTTGTTTCCAAACTTTAACCAAATATCGGGCCGTTTGCAAATATAAAACGGTATTCTCTCCTTCGTAGGTGCAAGCTGCAGTAACTAGGCCATAGGTATTTGGCAAATTACTTGCATCCATATAGCCATGACCGCCGCAAGCGAGTCGCAATGTCTCAATTCCTGTGGCTGCGTCTGAAGATGCTACTGCTTTCAAACAACACGCTAGAGCATGTAACTGCAAAAAATATGCAATGAAGAAAACCGGCAACGAGTGGCATCGCTATGGTAACTGCGAAATGAGATACCTCGGGTAGTCTGTCCATTTCTCCCTGATCCAACTCAGCCGTGACATTATTGTACATATCCCAAATCCAGTTTGCTGCCATTCGGAATGCAAAGCACGACGCGAGATTGGGAAAGAGCTTGTATTGTTGTGTTACATAATCCAGAATCTGCGCTTCTGGTTTCCTAGACGGGAAATACTTTATTTTATAGAGACATCCCATACATCTTTTACTGTACCAGAACATTTGACTTACTCAGGGTTAATTTGACTTTGTCTTCTCACGGCACTATATCTAATGGCGATAGTTGCAGCTTTCGCGAGATAGCTTGCAATATCACGTACTAAGACCACGCGGACGAACATCATGGTACCATAAGTGAGCTTATCACTCGGTGCTTTGACATACGTTCCATCTTCTAACACCTGTGAATTCTTCATTAACATATTATTCCGCGGTATCCTGACATTCTCAAAACCGAGGAATCCATTGTTCGTCGCGTTCATACCGAGCTTTGTGCCAATTTCCCCAATTTTAATGCCTAGAAGATATAATAGTTACAAACTGATATTTACTCCTTTGCCGTGGTGTAAAAAACATACCAGGTTGTGGTTCGTGCGTGTCTTCGTTTCTCAACTGTACTATAAACGGATGAATTCCCTTACACTCTCCATTGGTGTACAACTGAGCGACAACCACGGCATAGTTGGCTGTATGACCCACTAAACAATTCGCATAATTTTCGTATCTATTTAATCTTGCGTTAT
The DNA here is from genome assembly GCA_963675795.1 of Crossocerus cetratus. Lineage (NCBI taxonomy): Eukaryota > Metazoa > Arthropoda > Insecta > Hymenoptera > Crabronidae > Crossocerus > Crossocerus cetratus. Next base: position 13,367,396 of record OY776666.1, on the reverse strand, counting down.
TATGAATAATTCATCATTCTGTCATTGACTACTTACAACCACCAGGCCACCATTTATAAGAGGTCAGCGTGGGGCTATTTAATACAAATTCTTTGGTTCTTGGGTCATAAGTTGCTGTCGTTTCTAAACCTCTGATAAAAGTTCCATGGCCGAGCTCAGTCTAAACGGGAGAAGTAATACAGTATGCATGAGATTGCATTCTGTTCAATAATTTTGTCAGCCATAATAAGCATATTTTGTCCTTTTGGTATACCTGAGCGTAGGTACCGATAATCCTGCAATTCCATGCCCTCGATATCCAATGGCTTTGCTGCTCGGTAGTTCCTTGACCCATGATAGACGGTACAAACATGACCCAGTGTAAAGTTAATGGATTTCCATACTGTAAGATTGCCGATCCCAACATTCCTCCGAGGGATTGCCTAAAATTCATCTCTCGATAAGAAAAGGCCACATTTACAATTGTGTGTCCTTTAAATAATTATTACTCGCGATCCTCACAAATAAAGTTCCATTCCACCCTTTCCTTCCTCCTGCAGATCCTGAACCTTTTTAAATAACAAGCATCCCTTTCTGATTGCCTCTTCGTAAAGTTCGTTGTGGCTCTTATATTTCGCGGGAATATCCTCCTTGAACGCGGGATCGTTGAGGAAATAATCCTCTACAAAACGAAACTCGAATAAGGCTTTGAAAGATTTCTCACTTTAAACGCTTGCCTTATAATTATCGGGGCCAGCGAACGCACGACTGAGGTACTCACTACTAATTAAGATGCCCGTGTCAGCATTTGCATAATTAACTACTTGGTCATTAGCATCCAGCTTTAATGACGGTTTTGACTCAGTTCATGATACCTCCCAGATAGCACAACCTATCCTATGGATATCCGTTTTCCATCCTGAATCTCCAAATCATATCCTCAACCTTTTCGGTTATCCGACGGACATCCTGAGAATATTCTGAATCAACTCAACCTTTTCGGTTATTCGGCGGATATCCTGAGGATATCCTAAATCAGCACCTTTTCGGGTATCGGATGGTACAATAAAGGATTATCAAAGCCGCAGGGTACGTCCGATACCCGTACTGCCAATTACGGTTCTATATTTTCTTGGAAAGCGAAAGTACGGCTTCGTAGAATAAATCTCACACATGGCACCGCAAGTTGTTTCTATTTAAGACTCCAGCAAAGAACTGCCAGTCCCAAAAGGTTATCCACGAAGTAGATCACCCTTTCGGGATATTCGCGGGATGTTCGTCGCATAACCGAAAAGGTGCTGATTTAGGATATCCCCACGATATCCGCCGAATAACCGAAAAGGTTGAGGATATGATTTGGAGATTCAGGACGGAAAACGGATACCCATAGGATAGGTTGTGCTATCTGGGGTACGTAGTACAAACAGTTCGCGCCGTTGATCGATTATACGCTCTATTATGATTAATTGGCCGGACGCGTCTTAGTACGACCTTATCCTTATCTATTAGCGATAAACCGGTAAAAAAATGAACTTTGCCCCAACCAACGCAATTTACTAACTTGCAATTCATGGATGGTATAAAATATATACATAGATAAACCCCAAGTGACAATAAGGAAATACGCACACTTTTGCAATCGTCATGCTTCTTAATAATTGCATAAATATTTGCAGCAACAGATTTTATTGTCAATTACTTGTTAAAGTAGAAATTTACATAGAATTGACCGCTGCGGAACCGTGTACTGTAACTTTGCTAATCTAATGTGAGCTCTTGTGCATTCGACTATTGACATGTGATAGTAGTTCTGATTAAGTGATTAGTTCTGATTAAGATCATACCAGTAACTGGGCATAAACTAGTTGAAAAAATTAATTTACACTTGTAACCGTAGCAGTAAACGAGACGTGATATGCGAAAACAGGTTGACGAGGTATGCGATAATGGAAAGTGTTTATTAAACAATTTATAATACAAAGCCTTTTAATGATATTCCGAAGGTTCCGCTGAGCGCATACATATTTACATTCTCTGAAGCAGTCGCCTTCTTAGAAAACCGGAAAAGTGACTTGCACATGTAATTATGAACGTAAAAAACCCGCAAAAAACGAATGCTGTGTGGTGATTCTGTAAAATCATCTGTAAATCATCTGCATATGACCTGAACATGTATTCGACCGCGTGCTTGCTTTGCAAATGCTTGTAATTTAAAGTGATGCATGAGTATATCGCTACACCTAACTGTCTGATCCTCCGCCTATTATATCAATGAACTGTGAAACAGTCCCGTCATCAATGATCGAGGAGGTGTGGTTCTCTCTGTCATGATCTCTAAGTAAATTATCGATAGAGCTATGGGTATAGCAAATCTATAGTGATACTTGGAGAGTACCAGATCGTAAAAGAAAACGACATACCACGCTCGTGACGTTGCTCGGTCTTATCTGGACCACCGTCCAGTAAATGAGTCAATTCCATAGAATCGAAACTGCACTTTTCACGCTCATGGCGTAGATCCTCGTTGAGCGTCATCCTGCCTGGCTTCCCTTGGTGACCCATGGTGATCTTGATCTCTGTTCTTTCCCAATTTTCAAGTTGATGTCACAATTATACATCTGCCGAAGCAGCCACGTCCACCTCTCGTCCGGGTTTCCACAACTTTCTCTGACACGTCCGTCTGGTCAGTCCTGCGTTGACCGACACTGTATCTCACTATTCTCACTGGCCGTGCTTTCAAATACTTAGCAGTACATATGTAAGAGTTCATACAGGCACAGCCAGTCTCAGTGCAGAACAGGACAATTTGCGAGTTTGCTCCCGGAACCCGGTGATACCGCACGATAAACGATAACTGAGTATAAGGTCTCTATAAAGCGAGCACGAGCTGTGCGCAGCAGCAGCACGGTGCGTGGTATAAAGTCTCCGAACCGAATCGCAAAAAGAGGATGAGACACAGGGTCATTCGCAAACTAAAAGCAGATACCGCTTCTTGCGACAGCTGCCAATAAACATAAACAGTCAGCGCCAAGAAAAAAAAGAGTGATAATCATTCTTACTTTACGTTCATTTTATTCTGATTCATTAGCTTGATTTCTGATAGGATAACGCGCGTCATAACGTATTATTAAACAAGACAGTAGCTCAGACACGGTACGAAATAATGCACATACACGGCATAAAGTTAAGTGGAAACACCTCTTTACCTATGTAGCGAAAATGAGGGTTTTCGCATTCTGCTTGTGTATGTACCGCCAGTAGATAGTATAAGGATCAGCTCCAGCACTGCATCTGTGCAACGCAAATGCATCCTTATCTACAGTGCTCCAGCCGAGCAACAGCTGGGGACTGGTCGATGTTTTCAGCTTCAAGGGCATATCCGAAACTGATTTCGCGTACTAGCCATTTAAAAAACCGTTTTGTTTAACCCTGTCTAAATTAAATGCATGTATGACACGAAACAACTAGAATATTTCTATAGAATTTGATTGAACATGGTGAAATGCAGTTTGTGACGATGGCTCGTTACTCTTGAGTGAAATCAAGAATGCTTCTGTCCGCAGTATCGAAAAATGCTGTTCAACTTTTGTGATACTCGTTTAAAGCCCGAGATTCAGTGCAGTACGATTAGTACTGAAGGATACGAGATCGGCAATTTAATAAGCAACTCTAGCAATGGTTTTCTTGCTTATTCCTGTATGAAGCCACCTGTGAACATTGATATCACGTTTATGTGCAATATACGCATTAATCACATTTTAATCTGGACCCAAGTTGGCTCTCAGAAATCTTCAGGGTTCCAATTGTATGTAAAAAATATTAATGATGTTAATACGCCTTATACTCTACTGTCAACTGGATTCCTGAGTAATTCCGACCAGGGCATTATGTTCTACCCGTTCAATGTGAAACACGAGACAATTGCTACACCATCTAACTTCTTGAAAAGATACATCAAACCTTCGCTGCTCTATTTATCTACTTCGACAAACAACTTAAGAGTATGCATATGCAAAACAGAAAACTCAGTGCCTGCAATAGGCAAAATTGAGGTGTGGGGTTCAGTATCTCCACGTTGTGGAAAAGATACTATAGATAGTGTTTCCTCATTGTGGAATAAATGTGAAGTTCCTTTAATGAAACACGTGAGAAATGATAACTGTGATTCACCTAAAGAAAACTTGAGGAAAAGGTATTTGGATGTGAGACAATGCTCATAAGTAAAAGTGATTTACATTATGTTAATGCACTTTAAAACTTATAGGGCATACTTGAATGTATCATTGGATGTGCCAGAATCATTTTTAGATGCTATTACATGTGAAATTATGATTCAGCCTGTACTCTTGCCAAGTGGAAAAATTATTGACCAAGTAACTTTACAAAAACATGAAGAAAGCCAAGCACTCTGGGGGCGATCTCCATCAGACCCTTTTACAGGCGTACCCTTTAGTGAACATTATAAGCCAGTTGTGGCCACAATGTTAAAAATGAGGATAGACAAGTTTTTGCTTGACAACTCGAACACTGAAGAAGTAAAGAAACTGCCAAGAGTCTTAGGTAAGGCTCCATCATCAAATCCTTCAGAGAATCAATTAATGGAAATGTCCAAGTATGTAGCAATACAAGATACAGCACAGAGATCAACATGTAATACAATTATAAGGCCGCATTATCTTCAATCCCGTGTACAAACAACCAAAACAAATCGTACTCATACTTTGCCAACCATTGTTGCATATTCAAAACACACTGCTAATAGATGTAAGCCAATAAAAAAACTAAAACTTGAAGATTTATGTGCATCAAAAGACACAAATAGTGGCTTGAAGCAAGAAGGAGATAATGTAGTGCAAAGTACAGAGAAAATGGAAAGTAATATAGATATTGATGTAAATGCACTTGCACCTGATTTATTGCGTTTCAGCGAGAAAGTTGAAAAAAAGCCAGCATGTATATCAAGGAGCTGCAAATGCTGTGATAATAGTATTTTTTATCAACTGCCATGTAATCATGTAATATGTAGGAAAGTATTAACTTCTATAACAAATGAGCAATGTAAATTATGTGGACTATCTTATAAATCTAGTGAAGTTACAAGGTTTTTTGACTAAGATCGAATAAAGAATGTACATTTTTTTATTTTATATTATCTTAAAATTACATTGTATTTATTAATTTCTTTTGGCATTCCTATTATTTCAACAGTCTCAATTTTTGGCAATATTTGTTGTAATTATCAATTCCGAGTTGTAATAGATGTAATTTTACCACCAAAGAATTGCAGGACTGAAGGAAATTGTATGTAAATAACTTGGAATTTTTTTTATGTTTCACTACACCGTGAAGAAATACAGTATTTTAATAAAATGAATAATGATTTTGTCTTATTTGGAATTCCCTAGCTTACAAACTGCAGATTTATACATGAATATCTTAACTTTGTGCCGGACTTAATTAATTTTTATTCTACTATTGTAATAAGTGGGTGTATCTGGCAACCGAAAGTGTGGAAACTTTAAAATACTATTCGCATCTCGCAGTGATACTTCACTCGATTGTCTTTCTGTTTAAAAAAGTAATACTGTTCTCTCACGATTAGTTGTTCAAGGAAAAGAAACATTTTATTTTAACACAGCATTTCGTGATTCCCCCGCCATACAAAAATATTTGAAATCTCTTTATAAAACTGTAAATCCATTACCTTGACTTTGGCGCTTCGCAATATTGAATAAGGATAATAAATAATTACGGGTATCGGGTGAAACGTAAAATGTTAGTGTTCGATCGGGATGAGGTGGCGTGGTCTCAAAAATGTCAGACTGCCCGTCACTGTTAGTGGATACACTCGCTAAACCAGTGCTGCTGGTACGCACATATTCTGCCACGCGTGCTCGCATTTCTTGATCCATCTGTACAAATTACATTAACACGTTAGAAAACTGAAAAATACGCATAAAATAAGTACATACTTCATATGGGGCTGGAGATATGGGTCTGCTGGGTTGTGTCTTTTCTGGAGTGCAATACAGACATATCGTTGATTCCAATGGATGGTCAGCGCTCGTTAGATCTTTTAATAAAAATATTCTTTCCACACTATCTTCTGCGGTATTGACAAGCAGTAGGGCATGTCGTGTGAGAACTAATGTGACAGAATGATTATTGCCCTGCTGAATGACATATTCAGCATTTGCAACATGTAGAATATCCCCATAACTTGTTTCAAGTAAATGCTGCAGCCACCACGCGTATCTGATAGATGCGTTGTTATGTCCAGAGGTATATTGCACAACTGGTCTTTGTCGAGGCTGCAAAAAATGTGTTGTAATTAATTCTATTACCATACGGTGACATTTCTATGGCAATGATTTACCGAAGGTAGAGAGTTCCAGCCAGCCCCCTGTAATAAACCTTGCCCCGTAAGAGCTACTAATTCAGCTGCTCCACTTAGTGGTTTTGTAACTACTCCTACTAATCCCAGGCCGACTCCAGCAACCAGACTTTTAGTTGTAGCTTCGCCTGACCAAACTTGCTGGAGGGGATGATGTGCAATTCCAGCGACTGCCGCTGCATTATGAAGATTTAATTGAAAATATGGAACAACGATAAATGCGAAGCTTATAGAATTTCATACCTAGTACACTCATGCCGAGTCCAGTTAAACCTTGATAAAACCCTTGTGCCATGCCCTGTGGACGCATTCTTCGAGACTCTTCTTGTCGTTGCACATGCTCTTCGTCGAGTGTTAAGCGATCCAAATTTCGTGCAACACTAGACGCCAATTTCGTGACAGAATTCAGAGTTCCTGATGAAAATGAAAGTTTCGTTTTAAAATTGTATGAAGAAAATTAGAATTGTAAAACAATTCTCATTCTGTACCTGCAGTTACGTGTTTCATTAAACTAGCTGATCCATGCGTTATACCAACTATAAAACCCCAGGGCCCTTGCAATAGTCCTTGAAACGGAAGCGAAATGAAATCTCTCAAACCAGAGCCGAGGGCTTGTGCCCAACTTCCTGGAGATCCTAGTATTTCCAAGGATCCAACCACCCATCCTGAAAAATATTCTTCATTTAAAATACAAAGTACTCTAGTGTAGCTCGTCTTTGGGAGAATACGAACATACCTGCGCCGAAAATGAGTCCAGACAAATAGTGCATTGTAAGTGCGTTGCCTAATCTGTATGGCGTTGTTAGAAGATTTTTTCTTTCAAATGTACCGAAATATAATGGCGAGTGATCTGAAGCAACATACAGTCGTACAGACGTATGCACACTTAATAAAATAGATACTGGCTCTATAGTAAAATTCTGCAATTTCAAAGGCGTGCTTAAGATTTTTGCGTCGATAAGTACATGATCTGGTATATACACGGCAGTAGCTAAAATAATTTCTTCTAATTTTTTGGAGCTTTCTTGCGGCGCAAATCGTGGTGGTACCATAGAAGTCGCATAATCCAGCAATTGGGATATGTACGTATGTTCAATGTACGCGCTAATCGGTGCAACTTTTATATGTAATTCTTTTGAAGCTGTCAGTTGCCCTCGTTTCTCCCATACATAGTCGATGGCTATTAATGAAGTTTCTTTCATTTTATCCATCTTATTCATTATACAATTATTTATGTGGGATTCAGCTCCTCCCTTTCTGTTCAAAGGACTTTGGCTTATCAAGACGACAGGAAAGTCAAATCCGCCTTGATCGAATAGTTGATTGTCTAACTGTAAATCTCCAATAAAAACGTGAAGGTTGATCAGCCTCGATCTTGACATTAAATTGATTATTACATCCGACATGGATAAGCTTGCCACTTCAATTCTTTGCGCGTTTTCATTGGGATCGTGCATTATGATAATCGTGATTCCAGAGAAGTAGATGGTTACTAGTCCTTCCCCCGAATTGCTTTTCTTATTCCCTTCTGTTGTCTTTAATGTGGCGTTTGTATCGTCGGTTGTTTCTTTTTCACGTTTTGATGCTTGTGATGCACTTGAGTGAGAAAGAGCTGTGAATTCTGTAGCCGTATCATCTTGTGCAGAAAAGAAGCTTGTTATAGAAGTAGAACTATCTGAACTCTGTACAGCTGTGATCGTTCTGTCGTCATCACTTGGAGCTATTAATGGTTTATTGCATACCATATCCATCTCCTTTATATTACTCTCTTTGCGTAACAACCTGGTTCGAATGTCACGAGCTGATACTTCAACTTGCGATATTGGAACGATACTAATAAAAATAGTATAGCATCGATTTTGCATAATTAATTTCACGTCCCCGTATGCCGGTAATCTTACATACTGGTCCATTGGGACAGTGGTAATCGTTGATAAATTAATTCCCCTGGACCATCGTAGGTCTTTATGGCCGAGGGTTTGAACATTCTTACTTGACACTGTACTAAGCAGAAGAATGTTTGATGTGGTGGCTGGCGGCGTATCTGGCAGCCTATTCGCTACACATGGCAAAGTGTAATGCGAACTAGTGTTGCTTTCGACTTCACAAATCCATTTAAAATGCAATGTATCTTCCTGTATCTCTTCCCCAGTCTCATTAGCTTGCCCCAGCAAAATTTTAAATGCACAGGTATTTTCGATCAGTAACTGAGGGTGCTGATCGATATGTACGATTATGTATGTTGTACCCTTATCTTCTTGGGTCGTTATAACAATTGGCATTGAGTTTGAGCCATTTGGAACTGCAACACATTTTCGACTTAAGTTTTGATCGATACGAACGGGGCACGACCACTTATGTCCTAAGCTTAACGAAATGTATAGCACTAGTGGTTCCGTTATATCTTCTGTGAATAATGTATGCCATTGCACAATAGGAATTGCTTGCTTCTGATCTTCAGAGGGAGAGAGATTTTGACTGTATGGCGTGAGATCATCAGGTAACACGTGTTCCTTTGCATCTTCATGTACAGCCAGGGTAGCAATGCACAATTCTTGATTTGTTAGATTACTTATAACGTGACTGCTCAGAATCCTCACTAAACGCATATCTTCATACATATTTGAGTTAATACTTAAAATAGATACGCTGGATCCACAGTCAATGGACGCTTTAATATTTCCTTCCACTGGAATTAAGCCGCCGATTCGAGGCATGTAGAAACTTTGACTCCAATCTGGTCTTGCTAACTGAAGTGCTAGTGAAGTATAGAATGTATCACCAATGCCTACACATATATGGAATGTACCTTCTAGTTTGGGGGGTGTTACAATACCATAATGTGGAATTTGACATAATTCAGTATCTTCGGCTACTAAAGATAATTGGCTTCCTGACGAATTCAATATAAAACACCAGGGTTGCAATTCCAATAGTAGTGTGCTAGAAACTAATCCAGCATCCTGGTATTTCACTTGCACATGAGTTTGGGGTTGCTCTTCGGATATCCACTCTTCTATATCATCGTTTTGGAAAGGCCAAGGTGTTTCATCTTTTTCACTTTCTAATTCTTCTAAGATCTTCTCAATGTCTTCATTTTCAGGTCTTCGGAAAAATTTTCGTTGATCCACTGAACTATAGGACAGAGGCACATAGGGGTTGGATGTCGAAACACCGGATTCCAGTTGAAATGTTAATTGATGGAAATGCTCAAATGTTCCTGGGCAGTACAGTTGTTGTCGTTCGCCACGTCCGGCCACTGATGTATTCGAAAAGACTTTTAATGAAGGTGTTTCCATTTGAACTTTTACTGTGACTGGCAAGTGCGATTTGATCATATACAATGGGCTAAGGACAGCGAGCACCCGTATTTTATAATGTATCGTCTGTAACACTATTCGCACCCATATACTCAAAAATTGGCCGCGTTCCTGTAGAGGAACTTTTACCAGCCACGGCTGTCCCCATTTCATGTTAGGTTGAAGTGGAATATCTCCAGTCCATGCTAAATTGGGTAAACTTGTGAATCGCAGTCGGATTGCCATTTTATTAGTGGTATCCAATATGACAGACGGCGGCCGCGTTTTTCCTGGTACATGATGTACATCTCTAGATACAGTTGCTTTGGAACCGACATCTTCCTCATATTTCACTAGTTTCATTTCAAAGCTATCATTCAATTGATTTGAAATGACCAGTTGTCCAGAAAATGTAATTAGTTTTTGCGTCGCTGACAGTGAAGTGACATTTATGAAAATCACTGTTTTCGACGAATTATTAAATTCCACTACCTGTATACCCTCGGTTGCCACTGAAATTGGTCGACTCCATAGCCAAGTATTATCTTCTATTGCAATTCGGATTGTTTTATTTCCAATATGTCGCCATGAATAGAACGTACATTGCCTGGATTCTAGTAAGGCATTATCACCTGTTCCACCATGTCCAAATAGTATTGGTATATTGGTATCGTTAGCTACGATATATCTGGCGAAAAGTATAATCTTTTTGTCTTCCTCCTCTAATGCTGCGAGCCATAGATGCGATGATACAGCAAGGGTATGTGTCATAGAAGGTCCAAATTTCAATGACAATGGACTACATGATACAGAAATATCTGTTTTAGTCGATAAAGAGAGCTGAAACTTTCCTTCCACTGGTTCTAAGAGCTCTTGCATTATTAAATGACCATAATCCAGCACATGCACGCCAAAGGTGCCGCTAACATCGATCAAAATCGAACCATCAACCCATCTGTTTAATACCAGTATCGCTGCGTGATGGTCTATCGTGGCGAAACATTGAGTTTCTGGAATTGCAGTCTTCAAGTTATAATTTTGCAGTGGTGGGTGTAATTTAGTATAAATACTTGTATCAATGTGATTGTATATGCATATATGAATTGCACTGATGTTGAGAGCTGCTTGTATATTAGGTATTATAGAGGAATTAAAGTACGAATCGATGCGCAAACATGCAGCAAGGACACGTGCAGATATAATTGTTTTTGTGAGAGGACGATTTAAGTCTGACAGTAAAACAACACGCCATACACAAGCTACTGCTCGCGTAGGGGCCTTTTCTGGCAAATCTAACCGATAAGAATCGGTTTCGGATAAATAAAAATCAACATAGCGTTGATAGGCCATATGGCTGTCGCTCCAATACTCTAGAGCGCAGGGCACTTTATCAATATAATCATCTTCTGAATTGAGAGTCTGAAAACGAGTACAATTTATATCCAATGTGTGGCCAAGAAAAGTATTGTAGAAGAAAAATGACTTACTTCAAAAGGAACAGGTGACACATGTATTCTTGTTAATGTTCTTGGTTGGGGGTATCTCCAGGCCATAGCTTGTTGAGGATAAGTGAAAAATAGCACTTGGTATGGGACAGGCAGTTCGTCAGCATTACCATTAACAAATTGAAAGGCACCAGCTTTAAGATCATCCTTGTAATGTTGCTCGCTGGATAATATAATTTGCGTCTCCTTATTTTCATTATATGCCGAATGAGATTTCCATTCATTTAGAAGAAATTGGCAGTCTTGTATAACATTTTTTATTATCTTTATCTGTTCTGGACCGAAATCGAGGTAAAGACTATCACTTTCGGCCTGAACTTGTATTTGTGGAAGGTCTTGAACACTTTGCCATGATTCCCAAAGAAAACAGATTGTGATGTTGCAACACCATGGATTTAAGAGCACTTTAACATTTTCACCAAGGATTGCAGATATAATAAATGAATCCAGTGATAAGTTACAATATATTCTGTCTGGCCTGACGAGGGACGAAATAGTCTGCGATAATGATGCCAAGCTTGTAACTATTTCTGCACCAGAATCAGTCTTTAATGACAATACAATTTGCTTTGTAGTCAATGTCACGTCTGGTATATTTAGCTTGTTTTTGTTTGGTGGTGATGGCTCAGTTGTTGCATTATATTCACAAGCCTCTTCGGCAGATTCGCATTTTTTATGCGTAAAAGCCGTCAAAACCTAGTAATAAAAACCTTTGTAATTATTCTTAGCTGTGACATAGCCTTGATATTGTTAATTTTTTTTAAAAATTATTTTCACACCTTACTACGAATACTGCATATCTGATTCAATCGGGATAAAGAGAAATATACTTTTGTTGGGCGACCCATATCAATGAAAAATTGCGGGCTTTTGCCAATGGATTTTTCACATTTTATTGTTGCGAATGATGGTGGAATTCCTGTGTCCGGATGTAAGTCCCCGTGTTTGGTTTCGATCATGAAAACTTTAAAATCTGTTTCTGTCGGTATGGAAAACAATTCTTGCATGTCATTTTCTCCCAATGCGATAATCATATCGAAGCAAGATATCTGGAATAATAAAGTTATATTTCATAATTTATGCCAGCAGAGTTTTAGAAAAGGTAAACTCCCCCTTTAAAAAAAGATTCCTACTTGCACTTTTTGTAACAGATGTTGTTGTGATAAATATATATTTGGTTGATTAATCATCACATAAAATAATGGCTGTTTTATACTCTCGTTGTCATCTTCCTCGGCCTCATTTATATCCTAGAGATGAGAATTGTACAGTAAATAAAAACAATGTAATATATTTTGTTAAAAAACTTACAATCTGATATTCAGAGTTAAAAGATGCTTGTTGATTTTCATATAGTATCAGTGTAATCTTTCCGCAACTAATTATCAGTTCGAATGGCAGAAGCATATTGGTTTCATGCGCCAGTGACTTGCCCTACGGGCCATCAAGTATTTAGTCCCATCATAATAGTACAATATTCTCAAAACATATACTGGAAACTTACAATGACCGTAGAATTAAGGCTGGATGTCTCAAAATCGACGCCACTATCTTTTGTAAAGTCAACATCGGCATCCACAGAAACTTGCTTAGACCAATTAATTTGCTTCAGATTAATTAGTCCCGAAGTAGGTTTTCGAGGCAGATAGGTCGAGGATACTATAGGTTTTTCACCGACATTTCTTGACAACAAATTCAGAAACTCATTATTGAGTACTGAGAATAGCTGAATCTGCTCGAGGTTTATTATCGTCTCAATATCCGTAACACAATTGACTTCTACAGCACTTCCGCAAACCATCGTGTCTGGTTTAAATATGATAGGTGGTGCAATAATCACACACAGATCAAACCTGCATAAGCATAGTCACATTTGTTAGCAATGATAATTAGTAATGCATAGTGCTCTGTTAAAAATGAATCATGAAGTTTACTTTGTAAGCAAGGGAAGCATAGAAAATTGTTGTTCCAGGCTACTACCATTTCCAAGCTTATTCCACTCTAATGCTGGATTTTCATTCATAGTGTATAAGTATGATTGCGAAGCTTTCTGCAAAACAATTATTCGAATATACAACTTCCTTATATGGATTGGAGTTTTTGATTTTTGCTCATACTTTGTTAATGCTCATTTGATAATTTTTCCATGTGGTTGTGTGAGCAGATATACCCTTAACATTAATCTGGTATTGCCTATCCTCAACAGAAGATCCGGGAACGTTTAATATATTAGCTTGAGCGGCAAGCTGATATATATCAGCACGCAAGGGTGTTCTATAAATTGGATTCTCGGCGTGTGGTGTAATTCGGATACCTTCCAACTGTAAGAATAAGGGTTTTAGATTTTCTTGGATAGTCAGCGATATTTAGAACATTAGAAAATAGAGCATTACTTGGAACATCAACAAATCATGTTGTGGTTTATATTCTGAAGTAGAGGAAATCGGCAACATAAGTCTTAGGCCTCTGAACTCCAAGTATATTAACGGAAGGGCTTCATTATCAAGTTGTGTAATGCTTGTCAACCGTGCGGCGGTTTGTTCTGGTATTTCTGGTGACATTTTCTCTGCTGACTGGTACAGGCAACCAAAAGGCTTTACTAATTGTAAATATTTACTGATTATGTTCAATGGCAAGATCACATCCACCATTTGTACTTTGATATCTATTTCAGAAATATAATTGTTGGCAGAAAACGCAGAACCCATTAATGTATGTTTCTGAAATAAAAAGTTTCAGGAATACTTCTTTCAATTGTAGTTCAAGAAATATAAAAATTTGAATTGCAATTTGGTAAAACCTTATCATATTTGTGTTTCTTGTGGGCACCCCATCGCGTGTGGACGTTTCCCGATTTAGCTCTAGTTACGGTGAAGCACAAAAATCCGGTATCGTCTCCTTTTTCGACATTATCCTCGCGTCCGCATAGTACTGCTCCCACATACTCACCAGTATTCCAGGTTGTTGAATTCGGGGCTCTGCATTGGTCGGAATTTCAAATTTAATATATTCTTGCTATAAAAACTTTACGAATGCATACCTTAATCATACCTGATATAATGAAATATAGTTGCAGTAGTCACTTTACTTTTTATCTTTAAATATACTGGTTGCAAATCTAAGGAAGTAATAATATCTTCCAATTCAAGCACGAGTTTTAATGAAGACAAATTGTCTTTTTCCGTGACATATAATTTGACCGCGATTTTGGTAATTGTCCACTGAATCCAGGCTGTCAAAACTAAATCATCACCTTCTGCGAATATAATAATTGTATGCAATACATGCTATAGGAATGTGGATATTTCAGAAGAAATCCGAATTTTTTACCATGAGCCGTTTCCTCACGCGAAGTTGAAAGTGTGGAATTGGTAGTATTATCTTCTGGATACACCAATTGTGTAGGTGTTGATGGAGTCTGTGGTATGACTGGAAGAATGGCTTGTGTTTCGCTCATTGCTTGAACATTTGCCATATTATACCGCTCAAAATCATGCGATGTTCGCAAAATAGACAGAATATTCGAAGCGATGCTGCTCATAAAAATCACCTGTGTGTATACAAATTTCTTTCATCAAAACAGCAACTGAAAATGCTATGTAATATTACACTGGAAACAATTCAACGGACCTGTTCCTCAGAAATGGAGACTATAATAGGAGAGTTGTCGACGTGCACGCATATACCTAAAGCAGTTAAAGTACCTCCGATGGATTGTGAATTTGTAATCTTGGTTGTCAGAGCAACGGTCGCATTTAATGAGACTTTTTTAATGAAATTCTTCTGGATTTTTTGTTGTAACATATAGCAATGAAATTCGATGAGACTAAGGGTCCATGGAAAACTCTGTGTTCCTGTAAAATTAGTTAAATTATCAGTAACAACGTATTCCAATGTGCAATTGTACAATGTATTCGAGGTTTAGAAATTAGATGGAGGAGAATCCTAATAGAACTTACTATTAGTCCACATTGTCCTTGGTAATTTAACAGGCAATTCAGTCAGAAATGGTGAAAGTGACTCGGAATTAATATTCGACGAATGAACTCGTAAAGTCGGTAATTTGATTATCAAGATTTGTAGACTATCGTCGTCCCGAAGCGCTCGATCTTTTGCTTGTTCTATTCCTGCATTATACCAAATAGACATTGAGATGCAAATGTTTATATATATATGTATGGAATGTATGGAATCATTCCCTAATGCCCTCACCATATGCTCCAATGCCGCTCATTGAATTCGATGGTATATAGATAACAATATGTCCAACACAGCCACTTAGCACAAGACCACACCACCATGGATACAATTCCGCTAATCTGACCAATATTCCGAAATTCTGTAAGTTCTGTCATGTGCGATTCAATTATAATTCTAAGAACTATCTCTGTATAGTTTTCCACAATAAATGTATGCACATAATGTTTCGATAGAAAAAACACGTCCTACCTGTTGACCGCTGTCCCCTTTGGTCTCCTGCTTTTTTTGAAATTCTTCATTTTGTACCGTTTTTGACCTTTCCGTAGTCACAATGGATTTCCTTTTCTCTTTATCCGAAGAACTGTGCACACTCTCGTGTAAACTGGGGAAGGTTTTCTTCTTTCCACCTGTATCTGAGGATGTTCCTTCAAACTGCTGGGGTCCAGTTTCAGGCCGATTTGTATATATTGTACCTAATTTGTAATATGTTACACGATACTCTAACCATTTGAAAAGTAATGGATCAATCGAGGCACGTATATCTGCCATTTGAAATGATATAATCGGTGGATGGGGTTGCCTGTCAGTATTCTTTGGGAACTGTATTACGGCTGTTAGGAGTAACTTATTCCCAATATCACTGAAAATAAATAATTGCGAGTAAGTTAGCAACCGTAAAGATGCCAATTATGATCTTATGGCTATAAACTTACTCATTTGCATTACTTTCAGGACCAGAGAATATAAATGCTTGCTGCGATTCACTGAGAGCAAACATTTTCATTGAACTGATATTGATTTTATTTGACATTGTTGCCAAAGATGAGTAATTATTGTAGCTAATATTTTCCAAAAAGAGTTCAAGATATACAGGATCTGGAATGCACATGTATGTTTGACAAACCACATTTTAAATCCACTCCATTTGATGCATCATATGCATGTGTAAAATAATGCATACCTGTTTCTTGGCAGGCATCGTTAAATAGTGAAGAACAAACAAGAGGATTTGTTGTATCATTGGGGTAAAACATAGATGTCAATATCGAAGTTGCGATCATGAGTTTTGCCTTGGTACCAGTCACAGTGATACTATCCACATTGATGGAATAAGTTGCTCGCACTAAATCAACATTTCTCCAATATTGCGGATATAGCAATTTCTTTACAGAGCACTCAACAGAATATGGCATTACTAATGCCGTGTGGCAATTTTTCATCAAATAAAGTTGGCTTTTCGCTCCATTTATCTAAATAATGAAACATTTTATAGACAAGAATAAAAATACTGATATTAATTAAAAAGAAATTATAAGCTACCTTTGCAGTAATAACTTTGTGGCATTGATCAAACATTATTGTTGAAAGTTCAGTTTGCTTGGACGCGCAAGCTGCAAGTCTAAACGGGTATAAAGGTTCAAGCATTGTTACAATTACTTCATCGCATTCAATGCTCACAAATGGATCGTCTGTAAGAGCAGGCGTTAAAGGTGCAGTCTAGCAAAAGAGTACGGAATAAATGAGTTATAGAGAAACTTATACAATCAACCGTACAGGATGATTTGCACATTAATATCCTATCTATTCTTTTCATAAAAAAATGCATTCTAGTGCGTTGTGCAATGATCATCTTGTGGTGACTAAATCTTTTGTGTACTTACTCTGCTTTCCATCATCTTACGTTGTCGTGGCAAACCGGTGATAGAATGATCAGCTAGTTGTAATTCCACTGATACCCTTAGCATAATCACCTTGGTTTCTACCATAGACACATTCTCTCTTAGAGCTTCATATTCCTCTAATGTGACTGGCGGGAGCTCGTCAATAGAAGGATCTGGGGCGAGAACTGTGTTAATGTCAATATATTCATTTGGACACTACATCTAGCAATGAAGTCTTACCAGTCTTTGAAATAAGATATGGATTATAATCATAATTTGCAGCTGCTTCTTTAATTGTCGCCAGTCGATGAAAGACACCTGAACACAATCTAACAGTTACATCACCAAAAATATATCTCATTACTCGGCGCTCATGGAAATTGCTATATTCAAAATTAGATCCGAACTCGGCCAGTTTCTCTGGTGTGATGTCTTCTGGTAATTGCACGGAGTGGACATAATCCATAACAAATGCAGGACATCTTTCCAATAACTTTTCGACTAAGTTAAGAAACATATAGTCAGAATATGATACTTATGTTTGAGCAACAGTAATCACGTACCAGAAACAGTTGCTATGTGATACTCAATACCCTGCTTATAATCCCTCTTTTTCCCTTTGTTTTCAACGGAATTATTGTCAAATAGCGAGTCTTTGAGGTAGTCCGCATTTATCTTTCCAGCTATTAAATATAAAGGAGGCTGAAAACGTAGTTTATTACGATATTCTGCACATGGAACTAAAAGAACTAATGATTATGCAAATAATTACTTGGGCACCATCCACTACTTCAAGATGTCCACAACTGCATGTGCCCCTCGGGAAAATTCTAATACAGCCAACTCCAACTTGGAAACTTGTCATTGCAATGCCTTGTAGTAATGTATCCACTACAACTCCATTTAACCGAAGCGTCAAGAATGACTTATATTTTAATTTCCGGGATTTGTAAAAAAGCTGTTCTTTCACGTTTTCGACTGTCTGGAGAAGTAATTAATTACCGAATATGGTAATGCTGTAGATATGAAAAACTTGTAAGAAAAATATACCTTAAATGTTAAAGTTGCATCTTCAATATAAACTCCTAAGTGTATAGTATGGCCAGAATAGGCCATTTGTTGTTCTGCTGACCATTCGTTATCCCATTCTACAGGCACTAATGATGACACCATGTTCCATGCCCAGCCACCCCATCCTACACCATCGGAGGATGCACCAGGCATCTGATCCATAAACAATTCATCTGTAATATTTCTTGTCTCTTCTCTGTCCTCTACTAAAGCTAAAGATTTCTCTCTATTAGTTGGAAATTGTCTTGTTTGCAGAGCCATCAGTAATGCTGCCAATCTAAGCAACATTGGCACTTGCTGCTCTGTCATACTGAATTCCATTTTCTGGCAATGCAAGTCTAATCGTGTAATTGAAGCCCTTCTTGCTGTATTACTATGATAATTTATAATCAAACGTATCATCATTGAACATCGATATAAAACAGGATCCTAAAATAATAGTTTAGATTTTAGTGTTTGCCTTGTATCTAATAGGACGCATTTTAATAGATAAAAGTTATACCTGGTAAATTTCTATTTTTCCTGAGGCATCCATCTTATCTAGGCAAAGCGTTAAGTCTTGAATAGATATGACTTTCCTAAGCATAACTTCATATGCATTTACATCTGTAAATTTAAAATAGACAAGTCGGCCACATACATTAGTCCATTAATATAGTATTATATTTGTAAAATCTACCTGTAAATGCAGGCTCCCATTTGTTGTCTACAGTCTGCATACTTAAGTACCTTACATTCACACTAAGGACAATGTCCTCCTCTACATACTTCAATATCAAATTATTACAATTTATTGCTATATTATTTACAACTTTGGTGACTATACTCTTTATATATCCAGGTGGTGCTTCTTCCCTGTTATAACAGAATTATATACATGGAAGGTATCAATAATTTATATGATAGTGATAAATACTTGTCCACTTACTGTGTGAGTTCTTGCTTCTTTTGAGGCACAGGAGTATTAGTTTCTGTCTTGCGGTCATCTTTTAGCTTAAGAATGCACTCTATGGTATTAATAGTGATGACTATTGGCTCGGATGTAATTTTCACCCATGGCACATGAATCAATAGTTCATGTATGTGACCGCTGACGAAAACAAAAGGGAGATTTAGTTGTTCCTCCAAAACTTCCAGCCTCAGGTCAAGATTTTGAAAGGATGCATCGCCACCCCATAAAGACACCTGAAATGTCCAGGGACAATCAAAGATACATAACATACTAGCAACTGGAAATTACAACTTCCACATATGATAGTAGTACCTGGGATTGCTCTGGCTTAAAATTTTTCACATATTTCTCAACATAACTAAGAATCACCGGTGTTATATATGACTCGAGTTTAAACATCTTTGCTGATAGTGTGTCGAGCACAACATACTTTTTTAAACTTGTTTTAGGCGTGTTAGTCTAAATGCACCAAGCTATTGGGAGAGTAGTCTGCATTATGAATGCATGTTCCTGGAAAGGGAGAATTCATTTCTTTTAAAAGGGTAAACATAACGGGATGAAAGAGGATGGCAGAGATTTTCATCGGAGATAGTTTATTATCGTTGAGAGCATGTATTAAACGAAAGAAGTTTTGCATGAATCGTGTCTTGACAACATTTTATGCCAACGAAAAGATTGTATTCTTCGAGAGCATATTAACCTTATGGCAGATAACGAAACGTCAGCGCTCCTTTGGCCCCATTGAACTCGAGCTCTAATACCGACCTCCCGAAATTTACGCTTGGCGTAGCGTTTCTACGCGCTTGAATGGGACCTTTGTTAATCCTTCAAGCCCACTTGGAATAATTTAGAATCGCGGGTGTCTCGCTACAACCGATCATGCCCTTCTCCAATCTTGCATTCGTGTTTTTAGATATCTGTCCAGCGATTTATCGTATACAGCAGACTGTACCGCCCCGTTGCACTGTTCATGCGCATTCTCTGCTAGTCTACTACATGGATATTTAAACAGAGAATTGGTACCTTTGCATTGGCGTTTGGAAATATCTCATGTGTGCTGGCGAGAATTATTAGGATGCAAAAGGGAGTTCATGATTAAACTACGCGGGCTTGTCCAAAATCCTTCGTTTCGGCCAATATACTCCAATTTCGCGGGAACTCGATTATAATTATACGACAACTCAACGCACTCAATCTAGAATTACGGATAGAGTATCTGACGGTACGGCAGGACTACGGGCACACCTTTGCCAAACCTATAACCGACCGTCAATGGGACGCCATCTACTACTGGCGCTGTTTCTAGACCGGCAATTTGAACATAGGCAAATCTGGAAACTAGATCTTGTAATCGGTCAAGAAAGCAATAGCCGCAATTTATGCGGAGGCTAAGAAAGAAAAGGCGTCCCACCTTTATATTTGGCCTGTTTGCGACTCAATTTGGCTTTTTACAATAATGCCGCAGACAATAACATCAATCGGGAAGCCATCCAGTCGGGACTACACGATACCGGCTATTGACCGACGTATTGCAGATTTATTAAAAAGAAGAGTTGGAGCTGTGGAAGGCCTCGCCACTGAAACCTTGAAGGAGCGCCTTGTAAGCTCTTCATTGAAAGCTTAGTAATATAACATGTTTTAATGTTTTTTCATACTCTTTTTCATAGGCGAAATTTAAAGAAAATAGGAATAACAGACAGAGCTTGTTAACACCGAATCATAGGCATGTGATAGAAACTGCTGCCCATATCTTAAATATAGATCCCGATACACTCGAGGAAGGTCTCATCGACAAAGATGAATACCTGATTACATTTAGCAAGTTCTTTGTGAAGGGCGGAACACAAGTCATTCTTATTTTCTATCAACCTATGCCACCACCTCCCTTTGGTAAAATTAATGTTTTTCCCCATTGCGGATTTATTTAGACAACTTATAGGAATAAATGAATGATTATCGAAATATTTTAGAGTCCGGCCGATGGTCACCAACGCACAGCAAAGACGATAAAATGATAAGATGCTGTATAACCGACGGTACTACAGAGGACTTCTCCGGCCAATGTGTGATAGTATATCGATTAAAGTCTAATGTTGACTTCGAAGGGAAACACTTAGTGGATGTAGGTTTTTTACAAAAACCCTCTCCATATGTATGACGAGCCCCAGACCTAGACGTAATTCTCGTTTCTGTCCTATTACACAGGACACTTATTATGCATACACAGAAGTCGATCCCGTTTCTCAAAGTGTTCTCGCTTCTATATCCGATTTAATCTTAAGACTGCACTTACCAGCGATAAGTGCGAAGACGGCATGGGGCGAACTGTTGAAGGGGGAAGCGAACGAGAAAGTGATCTTCAACTTTACAAACGATTTCAAAGATTTCTACGGATTCTTAACTAGTAAGACTGACTGGTATCAATGTATATACACGGAACACTGCGGATCAATTAATTTAATCACTGATGCTTAGTGACGAAGCTCGACTTGGACAGTACCATCAAATTCGAGATCGACTGGAACTTGTATCAGAAATACTTCACGTCGCCCGATAGTGTGAAGCAGAATGCCAGAAACCCCGAAGTTATCAATGATCTAGAAAACAATGTTAGGATATGGATGATCAGTATAGAACGGGTAAATTTTTGACATTCTGATTACTATTGGAATATCATTAGATACGGATTGTAATGCTTATATATTCCAGGCTGTGGTCCAGAGTCAACAATTACGCAGGGAATCCGAAACAGTTGGTCCACTGGCTGAACTCATATATTGGCGAAGATTGCTCGCTCGTTTTTCATCAATAATCGAGCACATTAACTCTCCCTATGTCGTGGCGTGTATCGAGACCCTCACACAGGCCAGGTCGAAATTCATTAAGGTACTGAGTTGCGTGTAAAAATAGCGTTTCAATAAATCATAGGATATTCGCTAAGAGCGCAAATTGTTCCGTAGAAATGGAAAATATTGGAAAATCATGTGAGCTCTATTCACATTCTCGCGCAAGATAACGTGAAGTTCCTGTACACTCTTGAAAAGTTCTCACAGCCTCTGTACCGGCTCGATCCAACGAGAATTGGGGAGCATTTAACACCACTCATGTATACCATTCGGATGATATATGCCACTTCACGATTCTTTAATACGAGACGAATGGTCACTGCAGTGTTTGTGAAGGTATATATTTGAACCAACTTTGTAGCAAAGTTGTGGTATACCTTGAAATTATAAATGTACACTTTTCAGATAACAAATCAAATGATATTAGCTTGTAAAGCATACTTGACCGAAAACGATTCCTTGTACATTTGGAGTGACTCAAAGGCAGCATTGATATCTAGAATAGAGGTATGCAACAATAAAAGAACTGATTTATGCCTTTATTCTTCCGGCCTTTTTTCGTATTTTACGATGCCTGTTTTAGGATTGCATTATCTTGTGCGACCAATACTACGAGTACTATACTGACATGTGCAGTAAAGTGAGAGAGGCTAACGAAAGACCCATCGAAATATCGGAAATCTACGTCTTCGGGAAATTCAATACATTCAAGACAAGGATCATAAAAGTATGCAGTTATGGATCGGTGAATTAAGATTAATTTCCAACTCTCGCCAAACGCAGAATGTGTGTCGCAGATTAAAGACGTGGTGCAAACGGCGCTGAACCACTCGATCCTCGAAAGTTCGCGCATAGAGGGTTTGGAGCTGTTCCTCCAAAAGTTCAATAGCTTCTTCCAAACGATCTCGACGAAGAAGTACGACCCGCTGGATCACAGGAAGCCGTATTTCGATAAGGATTACGATCAGTTTAGGAAAGACGTGGCTGAAACCGATTTAGAATTAAGAGATTTCTTTTTCAAGCGCGTCTCCGAGGCTCCCAATATAACTGAGGCATTGAGAATCGTTGCAAGGTAGACGCAATGTGTATTTTCCGAGGAAATGAGTTTAGCCTTTGATCCATCTTTGTGCAGATTCCAGAAATTGAACTTTAAGCACCTGAGAATCGACAGAAAGTACCTTGAGCTTATAACCGAGTACCAAGCAGAGATAGAAGATGTACGTGACAGATACAACGAGGACAGATCGGACCCACCCTTGCCGCGGAGTATTCCACCCATCACAGGCCGTATTCTATGGATCAGACAATTATACAGGCGAATCGAGGTGCCGATGGATATATTTAAAACCCGAGAGCGTGTTATCAGTCACGAGCGCATGCAGAAGTGTATTAAAATCTACAATGCATTGATCAACGTTTTCATTCACTATGAAATCATTTATCACAAGGCCTGGTTTGATTCGGCAGAAATTGTGAGTGGAAGCTTTCGATGACGAATCATTATTTCTAATAATGAAAGAAATTTGCTTTGTATCTCGTAGGTGAAATTAGGACTATCGTCCCCGTTGATTGTCAGGAATCCGACGACGAATAGATACATCGTGACTTTCGATAATTACATCACTGAAGTGATTCGGGAGTCCGCGCACATGGCGAGATTCGGTCTGCAAGTGCCGGACTTTATACAGATAATATCGTTTTGCAAAAGCAAAATCTTCTCGTCGCACGAGGTCGTGAAAAAACTTGTTGAGGAGAACGACACTTTAAGGTACACAGTAATGAGGATATTTTCCTCGGCGAGTTAAAAGTGTTTGCAACGTCGAATGAAATTCCAGACGGAGCGTTCCGATTCTGTTCTTGAATCTAATGAAAATTGCTTTCGCAAATCTGGAAATTACGTTTCAACCCTGCCTCTCCGTAATGACGTGGGCTTCTTTAAAAATCACCGAGACGTGCGACGAGATAAGGAAAGTAATCACAGAAACGCAGATCTTCCTTAAAGAAATCACAGACATGAAAGAGGCGAGGGTCGACGAAGTATTCGAATCCATCGCTGGGGCTGTTTTATTAAGGCTGGACGATTACCCGAAGACTCCGAGTCAGCTTCTCGAGGACAATCTCGCCCATCGAGACACGGTGGCCGTTGAAATGGAGATGAAGTCCTCGGCCGCCGAAAGGGCTGCGATCACTATTATTAACAAGTTTATGGATCTCGTAGTCGATTCCAGTGTCCAAGCCACTAAGTACAATTGGATGGATTCAGAGAAAGTGAACAAACAAATTGGCTCCCATACTGATTTGCTCAAAGGGAACGTTGAACCAGGCAAACCATCCATTTCACCCTTTTCCTAGCAAATGGAGCAAGGTCAGCCCACGATTGTTGGTTTAATCAATTTTTCCTATTTGTATCTAGGCTTTGCCCCCGTTGTGCACACACAGAAAGTTAAACTAACTCATCTTCACAATGACTGTATGGATTTATTCGCGTACTTTAACTCAAAATTACTAGAGGCCCTGGTTAAAACTACCAAACACGCTCTCGATTCATTAAAGAAGAAAGTTGCTGTATCGAGGTGCTTTTAAACCGCGCTCTTAAAATCTCACCAAACGAAGTCTAATCGTCCCTATCGTCAGTTCAGCATGTTTTTTTCGTGTCTCCAGCGCACTAACCCGGGAGGACAGCGGTGAATCATGTCTATTATTAACGCACTTCATTTTGCAAATACCCAACATTGTAATAGTGCCACCTGTGGACGAGCTGCAGGCCTGCTTTACTAAAGTGATTGCCAATCTCGTCGAAACCCACAAGGCAATTGTTATGTGGGGTCAGCGCTACGTACGCGGTCAAGGACAATCATTGATTAACGCCAAAGACGGTATAATATACAATTAATGCGCTTTTATCGGTTATAAAAAACAATATACTTTCACTAGGTCACAAGAACTTGAAAAATTACTATCAATCCGTCTCCGACCATAAAGAAGTAGTCCGGACTGTAATGAGCTTACAAGGAGCCATTCTATTACTGAAGGACGATATTGCTTTGTTGGGGAATGTATGCGTCCATAAAAACATATTCATCCATAGTTATTGTATCGATATTACTTTGACGAATCCCGTTTTGCGTAGCAATACTTGCGCTACTCCCACTTATGGGACGACCACAGGACTCAAATCATTCAGGCGTTCGTCGACTCCGAGCCTAGTACTCAACAGGTCAAAGAGAAATTTATGGAATATGATCAATTAATTTCCGAAATAAAGAACCTTCCGAACCGACACGTTGTCGGTCCAATCGAGATCAATATGGGTGAGAGGCATTTTCGCTGAGCTACCACATTCGTTCATCGTACATAAGGTCGCAAGTAGTTCAGTCCAATGATTTTGATTTATTCCAGATAAATTAAAATTGGCTCTAGTGGTCGAAGCAGCTGCTTGGAAGTCTTCATTAGGCACGATTTTATCGGCGACCTACAAGCAAAAGCTAAAGAATCTCACCGAGTACATAAATGATAAAAACAAAATATTGAGCCGGCAAATAAAGGACCTGGAGGACGTTAGAATCGCAATGAAGTGTCTCGGTGATATTCGCGATGACTTTATTTCCCTTGATATGGAGCTAATATTAATAGAAGAAACGTATACCCTGATGGGCAAGTTCGGCATTCCGATATCGAAAGAGGAGCAAGATATAGTAGACAGTTTACGATACAACTTCACCAGCATGTTGAACACGGTAACAATAAACTGACGGAGATTTTACTGTCAACCGATAATATCTTGCACCAGTGTATACCATGAAAACTCTTCGATCGCCAGGCGAAGCAAGTGCAAGCAACTATTTGCGAGATGCAAGAGCCGCTAAAGAAGGAGCTTACTGATGGGGTTGCCGTTTTAAAGAACGACGTAAGTAAATTTGACCTCGATTTCGAGCTTAATGGACCCATGGTCGAGAGTATACCGGCGAAGGAGGCGAGTGAGAGGTAAAAGAAAACAGCTGGGAGAAACGATCGCCAAGATATTCGCGTGTTCTATGGAGAGGGAAACCGTTTCAGGGTGATTCTCTTCCAAGCACGTTTTGATGAGCTCTGGGAACGCTACGAGACTTATAGTAGTGGCGAGAGCCTATTTGGCTTAGAACTCACGCAGTATCCGGCCCTCCAACAAAGGAAGCGGGAATTAAGTCTTTTGCAAAAATTGTATACTCTCTATCTGCAAGTGATGCGAACCATTGACGGCTATTTCGAGATCCCATGGTCCGAGATTGACACCGACGTCATCATGATTGAACTGGCAGACTTGCAAAATAAGTACGGATTCTGTGTAATTTATGTATGGGTTTGGAGGTAACTATCTGTTGGGCTTCAGGTGTCGAAAGCTGCCGAAGGGATTGCGTGACTGGCCTGCTTATATAGATTTGAAGAAAAAGATCGATGACTTCAATGAAACCTGTCCGTTGCTCGAATTAATGGCAAACAAGGCGATGCAACTTCGCCATTGGGAGAGAATGTCCAAGTTGTGTAATTATGTCTTTGATGTCGAATCAGATAGCTTCACTCTGGCGAGTGTTATGAAAGCGCCGTTGCTGACATATAAGGATGATGTCGAAGTATGTGTCTTATATCGCGGAATACTTCGAATTTTATGTGTAATATTTGCTTCGTCATTTTAGGACATATGTATCAGCGCTGTGAAGGAACGAGATATTGAGAGCAAATTGAGACAAATTATTGCGGATTGGGCAATCGTGAATCTACAATTCTCAAACTTTAAGCAGAGGGGCGAATTACTTCTGAAAGGAATTGAAACGGCGGATGTTATATCCCAGCTCGAAGATAGTCTGATGGTGATCAGCTCTTTAATGGCAAATCGGTGAGAATCCGTTTCCCGAGTAATACTGGCCAATTAGCTTGTCAGGCAAGCTAATGTTATAATGTTTCAGCTACAATACTCCATTCAAGAAAGAGATACAATTGTGGCAGAACAAATTAAGCAACACTTCTGAGATCTTAGCCAAATGGCTGACCGTTCAGAATCTCTGGGCGTACTTGGAAGCTGTCTTTATCGGCGGCGATATCTCGAAGCAATTGCCGGCGGAAGCGAAACGATTCAATGTGAGACTCAACCTTTGCAGAATCACAAATTGCCGAAAAATTATGATAGCTTTTTCCTTATAGAATATCGATAAATCCTGGGTGAAACTCATGTACCGCGCGCGCGAGAAAGTGAACGCAGTGGAGACGTGTACGGGTGACGAAACGATGGGACAATTTCTGCCTCACCTGCTCGAACAATTAGAGTCTTGTCAGAAGTCATTAAGCGGGTACAATCAAGCATCCATTCTCTTCTACTTGCATCACAAATCAAGTCACTCTCAGATTCTCATTTGATTCACATCACCGAATGTATTGTAGTTATTTGGAGACGAAACGAGTGATATTTCCAAGATTCTGCTTTATATCGGACCCAACTCTGCTGGAGATACTTGGACAAGCAGCGGACTGTCACACAATTCAAAATTATCTCGATGGCTTCTTCGATAACGTGGTGAAGGTAATGCGGTCGCCGGCGAAACCGGGGCGCCCAACGTCTGACCACATACCTGACCTATACTACTGGCAGGAGATTGAGCCTTTATATCCATTTTAACACTTGCAGCTGGACTTTGGCGAGAAAGAATATGACAAAATCGAAGCGATGTACTCGCGAGAGGATGAGAAAATCGTGCTGGAAAAACAAGTCATGTGTGCGGGTGGCGTGGAAAACTGGCTGAACACTTTGCTCGATGTGCATCGTTTATCGGTGGGGACTGTGATTGCGCAGGGATTGCAAAACCTCGCGTTGGCCGAGTTCGATCCTTTACAATTAATTGACAACTCCGTTTTACAAGTAAATCAAGTTCTATTTGCTTGTCATTGCGCGCTTCGATACATAGTGACAATCGATTTAGGTCGGCCTGTTGGCACTACAAGTGCTGTGGACCACGGACTCCGAGGTGGCACTCTCCACTGCCAAACGCGACAAGACGATCATGAAGAAAACCAATCAATGGTTCTTGGACTTGTTGAACAGTCTTATCGAAATGACAGTTAAGGATCTTTCAAAATACGCGAGAGCGAAATACGAGGCCCTCATAACAATACACGTGCACCAGAGGTTGTACTTCCTGAAGACTTGCTTGAAAACTGTCGAACAAGTGATGGATTATGAATGCATACTTCTTATAGGGACATATTCGACGATTTATTTCGAATGAAGATACGCAGCATCAATGACTTCGAGTGGCTGAAGCAGAGCAGATTCTATTACGATCGCGAAACCGAGGATATACCCATTAGAATAACGGACGTGAATTTTACTTATCAGAACGAGTTCCTCGGGTGTACAGACCGACTCGCAATTACCCCACTTACAGACAGATGTTACATTACTCTGGCTCAGGCTGTAGGTAGGTTTGCCGGGGGTACAGACGTATTAGCCGTCATTAAAACTCTTCACCCTCTTAACCTCCTAACGGTCATCCAGAAGGGTACAGGGATTTTTCTCGACTATTTAGGTATGAACTTCGGGGGCGCTCCGGCAGGGCCAGCCGGTACAGGGAAGACGGAAACCACGAAGGACATGGGGAAAGCTCTCGGGAAATACGTGGTCGTCTTTAACTGCTCCGACCAAATGGATTTCCGTGGCTTGGGCAGAATATTTAAGGGCCTCGCTCAGTCCGGGGCCTGGGGATGTTTTGACGAATTTAACCGGATCGATTTGCCAGTTTTATCCGTAGCCGCTCAGCAAATAGCCATTGTTCTGAATACCAGGAAGGAAAAGAAAACGAGTTTCCTATTCAGGTGGCTGATCCCGGCTGTCTAGCCCTTTTAATAAATGAAAGCACGTTTACCTTACGTCTCGATGAATTGATCTGTAGCGACGGCGAGACGTACTCAATCGATTACGAGTTCGGTATATTCATCACGATGAATCCCGGCTACGCTGGTCGCCAGGAACTACCGGAGAACTTGAAGATCCAATTTAGGAGTGTCGCGATGATGGTACCCGATCGACAGGTAATTGAACTTCGTTTTGGAAAAACACTTCTTCCCTTGAGGAGGACCGCGCTCACATATGCCACTGTGTGTATTCAGATAATTATACGAGTTAAGCTAGCTGCGTGCGGCTTTAAGGAGAACGTCGTGCTCTCGCGCAAGTTCTTCACGCTGTACAAACTCTGCGAGGAGCAGCTTAGTAAGCAAGTGCATTATGACTTCGGCTTGCGAAATATTTTATCGTGTCTGAGAACACTCGGTGCCCAGAAACGGGAACACCCGACGGATTCTGAGGAGACGACACTTATGAGGGTGTTAAGGTAACGCGATCCATTTCTCTCGAAAAACACCCAAGCGACTACTCTTCTCGATACTGGAAATCTCTATTTCACAGGGATATGAATCTATCAAAGCTAGTCGACGAAGACGAGCCGCTGTTCATGTCTCTCATAGAAGATATGTTCCCCGGTATCAAGTTAACGTTAAAGACGTATAAGGATTTACAAAAGGCTCTATCACATGCGACTACCACCATGGGAATAATGAACCACCCCGAGTGGAACTTGAAAGCGATCCAAGTCAGTTCTCTGAACACGAGTACTCTGAAGCTTTTTTGCGATGTGTTTTCTTATAGAGATTCATTGCTTCTTGGATTGATTTTTTACGAATGACTATCTATACAGTTGTACGAAACATCTCTTGTTCGGCATGGGTTAATGGTGCTTGGGCCAACTGGTTCGGGGAAGACCCAATGTATGTGGGCACTTATGAAAGCTCTGACCGAGTTAGGCACGCCCCATAAAGAAGTCCGAATGAATCCCAAAGTAAATTTGCTCATTGGCCGATATTTCTTCAAGGCAATTGATTCCCATGAAAATGGCCAATTAATTACAGGCGATCACAGCATCGCAAATGTTCGGGAAATTGGACGTGGCGACTAATGACTGGACCGATGGTATATTCTCCACCCTATGGAGGCGTTCCACGCAAACCAAGAAGACCGACCGTTTGTGGCTGGTATTGGATGGGCCAGTGGACGCGGTGTGGATCGAGAACTTGAACTCGGTATTGGACGACAATAAAACTCTGACATTAGCGAACGGCGATCGTATCATTATGGCGTGGAACACAAAACTGGTGTTCGAGCCCGATAACATTGATAATGCGTCGCCAGCGACAGTCTCCCGAATGGGCATGGTATTTGTCAGTGCCTCTGTCCTAAAATGGAAACCTATTCTCGAGGTAACGCAATGGTATTGTGCCCCAAAAAGCGGAATTAAATACATTCTCTCCCTCCCCTATTAATTTTATTTCAGGCTTGGTTGAAAAAGAGGCCGCCTGTCGAATCGGAGGTGCTACAAAAGCTCTTTAATGATATATACGGGGACGCCCACACCTTCCTGCAAACAAAGCTGCAGGCAAAAATGACTTTATTGGAAGCACTTTATATACGCCAATGCATTGATCTATTGGAGGGTTTAATCACCGAGCATGCCGAACCTGGGAGAATTCTACCCGATTATCATATCGCCCGATTATTCTTCTTCGCTTTGATGTGGAGCCTTGGCGCGGTTTTAGAGCTGGACGGGCGCAGAACGCTTCAGGAATTTCTCACGAGCCACCAGTCCAATTCTGACTGGCCGAAATGTGCCGTGAGTAATTGACGGGCGAGAATTAATCGCGACCTGGCAGAGCACCGATATTTTATTCACCGATTTCAGGAGGGCGATACCATTTTCGAATACCTCGTGGCGCACAATGGCAGTTGGATTCATTGGAACGAAATGGTGCTGCAATTCGAGTATCCCTCTGACTGCGTTTTGGAGTACTACAAAATTCTCGTCCCCAATGTGGATAATACGCGAACCCTGTACTTGATTGACACGATAGCTAAGCAGGATAAAGCCGTACTGCTTATTGGTGAGTATCAATATTGAATGGTACTCGAAACAGTATTGGACGAATCTACTCAAATAGGCGAACAAGGGACTGCCAAAACCGTGATGATAAAAAGTTACCTGGCGCAGTTTGATCCAGAACACCATCTCTACAAGGCGTTCAGCTTTTCATCCGCCTCTACGCCCAATATGGTTCAGGTATAAGTTTTTTCTTCTTGGCACTGATTTTGGAATTTAATTTAAATTGAATTGCTTTCCAAGCGCGTCTTTGAGAGTTACGTTGAGAAAAGAGTGGGCACCACTTACGGGCCACCGGGCGGTCGAAAAATGACGCTGTTCATCGATGACATAAACATGCCCGATATCAACGAATGGGGCGATCAAATCACAAATGAGATCGTTCGCCAATTAATGGAGTATAAAGGCTTCTACTCATTGGACAAGCCTGGCGATTTCTGTTACATACAAGACATTTTGCTCCTTGCTGCTATGATTCATCCCGGCGGTGGGAGAAATGACATACCACCAAGATTAAAAAGACAGTTCAATATCTTTAATTGTACTCTGCCCTCGAATAAGTCAATGGATAAGATTTTCCGTATGCACCCATGTCCTTTTTACTATTGGGACTTTATTATGAGGAAAATAAATCTGTTACGTCTGCCCGTAGGCTCTATTGGCGAAGGATACTTCTCCGAATCCAGGTTCGATGAAACTATTGTGAACTTCTTGCCAAAACTAGTCCCATTAACGAGAGTCCTATGGCAACGTACGAAAACTAAGATGTTGCCTACGCCGGCGAAATTCCACTACGTTTTTAATCTGAGAGATCTCTCGAGGATTTGGGAGGGGATCCTCAGGATTGAGAGGGATGAATGTCAGTCGATCACCACGCTGTTGAAATTATGGGATCACGAATGCACTCGCGTAATTGCTGACCGGTTTGTGATTCAGTTGGAAAATGGACTTTGAATTGCATGGACCTAGAAACTCCTATGAATATTCCTCACAGATTTACAAATGACGCGGATAAAGAGTGGTTCCAGAATACGCTGAGACGAACGGCAGATAAAATACTGGGGGCTGATTTTCATCACTATACAGCCATCGAGACCTATTTCGTTAATTTCCTGCGCGAACCCCCGGAACCAACTGGAGATGAGCCAGAAGATTTCGTGCTGGAAGCGCCGAAAATTTACGAAGAAATTCCGAAGTACGTTTATTCTTTCGCGGTGCTGGTGCGCTTGGCCCGGAGCGGTGGTGGGTTTATAGTGGCCCCCTTATTTCGCAGCTACGATGTCGTGATTGCGAAAGTTCGGCAAAATATGGAGCAATTTAATGAGTATATTCGTGGGATGAATTTGGACTTGGTGTTCTTCCACGACGCTCTCGTGCATTTGATACGTATATCAAGGATACTCGGTGTCCCAAGGAGCCATGCTATGCTGGTCGGCGTTGGCGGATCCGGCAAACAAAGTTTAACTCGACTAGCCTCCTTTATAGCTGGATTTAATTTCTTCCAGATTGCTTTGTCCAGGTATTCCATTGATAGTAATTTGGTGAAGTAGTGAGTCGATAATTGCAATCTGTTACTACAGGACTTACAACGTTGGAAGTTTGCTGGACGATCTGCGAAAGCTCTATCGACAGTCAGGCACTGGCAACAAGGGCATCACTTTCATTTTCACTGACAACGAAGTGAAGGACGAGGCGTTTTTAGAGTACATCAATAACATCCTGAGCGTGGGCGAGGTGGCGAATTTATTTGCCAAGGATGAACTCGACGAGATTCTAACAGCGGTCACACCCCTAATGAAGAAGGAAAACCCCAAGCGGCCGCCGACACAGGATAACTTAAATGAGTATTTTATATCGCGTGCACGAAACAACATGCATATGGTCCTATGCTTCTCGCCGGTAAGTTTCCCAAGTTAATATTATTTACTGGTGCGCACTCCCTAATGCAAATGTCGTAGGTGGGTGAAAGATTCAGATCTAGGGCACTGAAGTTCCCCGGTCTCATATCCGGGTGCACGATAAACTGGTTCTCACGGTGGCCGAGGGACGCATTGTACGAAGTCAGCGAGCATTTCATGGGAAATTTCAAAATAATCTCAACACCCGAGATAAAACAACAATTAATTCAAGTTATGGGTGACGTGCAAGACGATGTTAATGATATTTGTGCGGAATACTTCAATAGGTCTCGATAGTGTTTCGATCCCTTTCTCGCGTTCCTTAATAAACATTAATAATCAATGTCGTTCGTCCTTAGATTCCGAAGACATATCTACGTAACACCCAAGTCTTTCTTGACTTTCTTGAATGCCTACAAAGCGTTGTACAAGCAACGAGTGGATAACATTAATACGCTAGCCTTTCGTATGAGCAGTGGCTTGAGTAAATTAGTGGACGCCGCAGCGCAAGTGGACAATTTACGCAAAGTGCTCGAAATGAACCAGGAAGAAATCGCTGAGAAGAATGTTGAAGTGGAAGCTGTACGTTCTCAGGATTTCGGCTACAATCTGCTGGATAATGTATACCGAGTCATTGATTGGTTTTGCAGATTTTGGTGACAGTCAATCAGAAGAAACAGGAGGCTGAAACAGTGAAAGCCCAGGTCCAAGTATCCAAGGACGCGGCTGAGGCAATCTTAAAACTAATAGCCAAGGAAAAAGCTGTGGCGGAAGAAAAACTGAAAGTAGCAGAGCCGGCTCTCTTGGCGGCGGAGGCTGCTCTTCAAGTGGGGATTCCCTATTTTTTCTAGTAACAAGTAGTCCAGTAGATATACATTCTCCAAAACACGCATATTCGTTTAGACCATAAAACCAGCGGATATCTCTACGGTTCGCAAACTGGGTAAACCGCCCTATTTAATCACCCTGATAATGGATTGCGTACTGATTCTCTTCGGAAGGAAGTTGGACCCGGTCCGGACCGACTACGAGAAGCAATTCCTCGTGGCTTCATGGGGGGAGGCATTGAAGGTCTTAGCAATAATGGACGATCCATCAAGTCTTATCTATCTGCGACGTAACAATTTTACGATGTCGACAGGTGCTGGCCGATACTAGATTCCTTTACCACCTCCAAAACTTCCCGAAGGATACTATCAATGCCGAGACCGTGGAGCTCATGGCCCCCTATCTAAAGTTTCACATGTACACCTACGAAGCCGCAAAGCAGGCTTGCGGTAACGTCGCCGGCCTCCTGCAGTGGACCATTTCCATGGTTACTTTCTACGGAATAAATAAGGACGTTCTGCCTTTGAAGGTAACCTCCCGGCGAATAACGCCGCCGGATATAATCTATACACACCGTGCACACACGCGCGCATCCACAGGTGTGGGTATACACGGCTGATGGTTACTAGTTATCACGCGTAAGACTTTATGGTTTAGGCGAACCTGGCCGTACAGGGAAATAAGTACGAGAAGGCAAATCGAAACTTAATGGAAGCTGAGGCTGTGCTCAAGTCGAAGGACGACGCTTTAAAGGAAGTGAAGCACGAGTTCGATGGCGTAATGGCTGAGCGACAAGTATTATTCATGTGATAGTGGACGGAATGCGATTCTAGCAGTTCTACAGGAATATGACTTTGAGTGTAGAAAATAGTCGATCAAGCGACGGCCTGCCAGGCGAAGACTGACACAGCCACGGAAATGATAGACGGCCTCTCCGGCGAGAGAACCAGATGGACCGAGCAATTGGCCAAATTTAAGACAGAGACGGATCTTCTCGTCGGCGATATAGTAATTCTCGTGGGATTCCTTTCGTACTGCGGCCCATTTAATCAAGAATTCCGAAATCTTCTGCAGAGAAAGTGGTTTGACCTCGTGCAGGGCCGAAAGATTCCTATTTCTATCACCATCAATATCGTCACTACTCTAACTGATACCGCAACAGTACGTGACACACGGGGGCCCAATGGCTTCGAATATTGTGAGAAATCCTGCTTGGAGAATTTATTCCTTACACTGTCGAACTGTCGTAGATAGGAGAGTGGAGCTTGCAGGGATTACCCACTGACGAGCTATCCATACAGAATGGGATTATTGTTACCAAGGCGGCTAGATATCCACTTTTAATTGATCCTCAGTTGCAGGGAAAAGCGTGGATAAAAAGCAAAGAGGCCGAACTCAATCTCCAAGTACGAGTTTCGATACTCTCAGGTCATATCGCATATCAATTCCTTTAGATCGCTGGGATAAGTGTGCAATGTTTAATTTAAATAGGTCACATGCTTCGCGCACAAGTACTTTAGAAATCATTTGGAAGATTCCGTTTCTCTTGGCCGACCTTTACTTATAGAAGATGTAGCAGAGGAGTTGGATCCCGTGCTCGATAATTTATTGGAGAAGAATTTTATTAAGATTGGAACATCGTTGAAAGTAAGAGTGTTATAAACGGTGATAGAATTTCTGATTAATATATTGTAACTTTGAAAGGTCAAACTGGGAGATAAGGAGGTCGACATACATAACGATTTCCGACTTTACGTTACGACGAAACTCCCGAATCCCTCTTACACTCCTGAAGTGTTCGCTCGCGTCGCGATGATCGACTTTACAGTTACAATGAAAGGTAGAATGTGTACCCATAGATTTTCCAAGACATTTCGTATTCCTCCAAACTTTGTTCTCCGGCAGGTTTGGAGGACCAATTGCTAGGACGAGTTATCCTCACGGAGAAGAGGGAACTCGAGACCGAGAAGACCCAGTTAATCGCGGACGTAACGGCTAATAATAAAAAGATCAAAGAGTTGGAGAGCAATCTTCTGCAGAAATTAACAACCGTGCAAGTAATTATCCGCTCCGTTATGTGGAAGCTCAACTTGTTAGCCGAGTTACTAACTCTCATCCGACCGTATTCAGGGACCTTTAATCGAGGATATGGAATTAATGGCGGTACTAAACACGACCAAGCAAACTGCGGCAGAAGTCAATCAAAAGCTGAGCATATCCAAAGATACGGAATTAAAAATTGACACGGCCCGAGAGGAATTCCGACCAGTGGCTACTCGAGGGAGCGTTTTGTATTTCCTGATTTGTGACATGGCTCACGTAAATTGCATGTATCAGACATCCCTCGTACAATTTCTCGAGCGGTTCGATATTTCCATGGCAAGGTACTTTATATATTTCTCGAAAATCAGATGTCTAGTCTTCGGTCTATTGTTAACGCAGGGCTTCTACTGCAGATCGGAAAAGAGCCCAGTGAATCAAAAGAGGATCAACTATATCATCGAATATCTAACATACGAAATTTTCCGATACAAAGCACGCGGCCTCTACGAGATTCATAAGTACATGTTCATCTTACTAATGACGCTGAAGATTGACTTACAACGGGGCACCGTTGCCTACGAGGAATTCCAGTTCTTCATTAAAGGCGGTGCCGCTCTCGACTTGAATACTGTCACGCCAAAGCCCTGCAAATGGATAACCGATGTCACTTGGCTCAATCTCATTGCATTATCGGCGCTAAGACAGTTTCAATTTATTCCGTCACAAGTGCCGGCCGCCGAGAAAGCCTGGAAGTCATGGTTCGATAAAGAGACACCGGAAGAGGAAGTGATCCCGGATGGATATAATAACCTTGACACTTTCCGACGGTTGTTACTTATAAGGTTCGATTCTTTAAACATTAAGTTTTTGCCATTGTAAACTAATATAGTATCTGGAGTATGAAAGTATGCTTCCTTCCAGGGCATGGTGCACGGATCGAGCTCTCTCTCAGTCCAGAAAGTACATAGCCAATTCTTTAGGTGCGCGATATGCGGAACCAGTGATCACCCTATTAGATGGCATGCATGCTGAGTCAAGGCCTAACACCCCGATGATCTGCTTTTTGAGTATGGGGTCGGACCCTACGCCGAGCATTGAGCAATTCGCCAAGAAAATGGAAATCGTATGCAGAAGTATCTCGATGGGACAGGGCCAGGAGATTCACGCACGGCGACTGCTTACCAGCGCAAAGAACGAAGTTTGTTCGCCAGAATCAACTAGGCAACGAAAGATCCGCTTCTACGGTGGGACGGCATTTCCCAGTATTTTCAAGTTTTGCAGGGTTTCTGGGCTCTCCTTCAAAACTGCCACTTGGGCCTCGAGTACATGATGGAGTTGGTGAATTTTCTCGTGGAAATGGACTCGCCGCATCCCGATTTTCGCATCTGGATTACCACCGAGCCGCACATGGATTTCCCCATTTCCTTATTACAGATGTCGATTAAGTTCACGAACGAGCCCCCACATGGTACGAGGAACTAATCAACTACGCGCTCTGCAAGCTACAGAATGATTTTTGGTGCAGGAGTCAGGGCGGGCTTACTCGCCACTTACAGTGGGATGAATCAAGAGATGTTAGATCAATGTGATACCGCGCAATATATTCCTCTAATCTACGCGGTTTCCTTCCTACACACAATCTTGCAAGAGCGCAGAAAATTTGGTCCTCTGGGCTGGAACATCCCTTACGAATTTAACTCGGCCGACTGGCTGGCCTCGTGCATGTTCATGAACAATCACCTAAATGATTACGACCCCAAGCGAGGAATAAGCTGGTCCACTGTACGGTAAGATTTCGAAATCGACTTAATGCTAAGAATGAAAAGTACTCACCCGCAATCCGTGCTCTAGATATATGATTGGGGAAGTTCAGTACGGAGGGCGCGTGACCGATGACTACGACAAACGGTTGCTCAATACTTTTGCGAAGATGTGGTTCTCTGATGCGATCTTTTCGGAGGAATTCGTATTCCACAAGGGATACCCTCTGGTTGTGTTTAAACAAACCAGTGATTACTTGAAAGCCATAGATGCAATGACCGCAGTCGACCCGCCCCAAGTATATGGTCTCCATCGAAATGCGGATATCACGTGAGCAAAGGAATCCTAGTGACGATTATGCGCGGGACTGACTTCGTGAAATTCTGTTTTAGATATCAGAGTAGTACTACTCAAATTGTCCTCGACACAATAATATCGGTTCAACCGAAAGAAGCTGGAGTCGGAGGGGGCGAATCTCGTGAAGTGATAGTAGCCAGGCAGGCAAAGGAGATGCTGAAGAAATTGCCACCGTCTTACGATCCTTTTCAAGTCAAAGACAGGTAGATATTCTCGGAACCATGTTGTATTGAAATGCTTTGTATTAATATTTCGGGTCACGTAGATTGCAGATTTTGGGCATCACAACACCGATGACCATCTTTCTGAAGCAGGAGATAGACAGGATTCAGGCAGTGATAAAATTAGTTCGAATTATGCTAAAAGATCTTCTACTGGCTATTGAAGGGGTCATCATAATGAATGAGGTAGTAACTCCAATGCTCCCGCTTCGAAATGATCTGATAACTAAATCAGTAATATCCCATAGCAATTGAGGGATGCCCTCGATAACATATTCGACGCAAGAATACCGAAAGTTTGGAAAGACAAGTCGTGGGAGTCGTCCACCCTCGGTTTCTGGTTTACCGAATTACTCGACAGAAATAAGCAATTTTGCACTTGGCTGAATGCCGGGAGACCAGTGAAATTTTGGATGACCGGTTTCTTTAATCCGCAGGGTAAATTATCTACGAGCTGGCTATCCAGCGCTGCTACCATTCATCGTGATTTTTCACAGGTTTTCTCACTGCAATGAGGCAAGAAGTAACGAGGGCTCATAAAGGATGGGCGCTGGATAATGTAACGTTGCATAACGAGGTGCTGCGATTTATGCCGGAAGATGTCAAATCACCGCCACAGGTACGTTGTATTTCGTACTATTAACTGTAATCGTATTACGAAACATTTAATGTCGACCACTGAGACGAGCAATATATTCTAATATTAGGAAGGAGTATTCGTGTACGGGTTATATCTTGAAGGCGCAGGTTGGGACAAAAGGAATAACAGACTATGCGAATCCTTGAATAAAGTGTTATACGTTCTAATGCCTGTCATTCACATCTTCGCTCTCTACAATCTTCCCGATAAGAACCTCAAATTATATCACGTAAGGCATCCCATACAAACGAAGTCCATACAAACATAAGCCTTACTAACTTCGCAATTGTTTTACAGTGTCCGGTTTACAAAAAACCTAAGAGAACTTACGTGCTACTGATAACACCTCTCTGGCTGCAGACTGCAAAACCACCAGAATTTTGGATTATACGTGGAGTGGCATTATTATGTGACACAAAATAATAGGATTCAATGAACAATTATCTTTCCTAGTATGCAAACGGATTTCGTGTTAAAGTATGTTAATTGGGGAAAACACATTTTCCTATTGCCTCTTGTTCCCATTTTTCTAATAAGTTTCGTATGCCCCGACATTCGCCAACTTTTATCCTTATGGAAACTGCAGGCATTCACATTTCTTTCGGTTCATTCGCTTAAACGTATTTTTCGGAGGGTCAACACCCGCCCGGCTTTTTCAAGGCGCACCTAACAGCATTAGGCAAATGGAAAGCGCTAATTCGGGCTTTGCCTTTTTACTCCTCTTTCTCTCCCGCTCCCTCTCTTTCATTTTTGCGCCCTCCGCTTCTCGGGACCGCGCATCTGGACCGCGCGTTCTATAGTTTTCAGCGAGGAGCGCCGTGTTATCCGGCAGATATATCTCGTGTCTCTATCCAGGCCGGCGCCTCCGTTAATAGCAGGCAATTTCGTGTTCCCTCGGCTAACCCGTGTAATTGAGCCAATGTGTGTTAATCAGAGGGCGCCTCATTTGCCAGAGGGAATAGTCCAAATTGCTTTTGTTACCTGCGATATCTTGGTGCAATGTGACCAGTATATTGATTCTGAAATTCGCTGGCATTTCTACAGTCCATATACGAGAACGACTACTGAAAGTGTCTACTAATTTTTTAGCTGAAGCCAGTGTGTAGTACATGTTTAAAACGCGTTAACTAGCATTATTAATAATGCTATTCTTCCATTTGCTATGTCCTTGTACACTATTAGCAATGCCTAATGAGATACACGTGTTGGCGTAAGACAGCCTTGCCTTTGCATTAGCATGGCCGGAATTCAAAATTGAATTGCAACACGTTGGCAGGAGGACCGTGATAGTCTATGCAGATTATGCGCCGTCGTTGTATCTCGTTACATTGTCCTCGCGGCCGCAATTGATTGCAACTGTACAAGGGACCGGTTACCCCAGCACTGGAGCATACCTTTTTTCCTTACTCGCAGTAAATATCGCTGGGCCGTGTAACATAATCACCGGCTATTTACCAGGATTAATGGTAAATAGCTTGCTTGATTATCCGAGAATTTAGTGGATTCGTAATTACAACAAGTTTATATAAGGCGTGCTCACGGGAGGTCAGATTACAATTGCTAGTTCGGTTTTCCTACGAATTATCCTTATTCCATCTATAGTCTTACGAAGTATATCATAATCTGCTGCACGAGCAGCAATTGGCTTAACATTTCTTATCCCGGCGGCGGCGGCGGAAGTGTTCGAGGAAAGAAGTTAGTCCTCTCGTTTTCCATCGTCTTCGTCATCGCTTGGGCTCAGCTCCTCGAGGAGTTTCTTTCGGGCGAGCGAGCCGACTAACTTGCCGCATTTACTTCGAGTTGGCCGCGGCGAGGTCGCGGCAACTTTTCTCTAATATAACTAAATGACTGGTCGAAAAAGGAGGCGGGGAGCTAGATATAGATGTGGAGGGAGCGAAATGGAGAGGAGAGGTGCATGCTGTTGGCAAAAGTGGGCCCGGAGAGGTGGTATAGAGACTCCGACGAGGCCGTGGTCCTCCAGAATCTACCGCTCGAGTACCGCTGTTTACTGAGTGGTACTATCGCACCCGTCTGCCACGTAACCAGCCAGCATTGCACTTTTCAAACACCTTTTCCAAGGGAACCACTCTGTCCCTTTCCTCCCTTCCCATGCAACATCAGATCCCGTGCAACATCCCTGCTCGGGGATTAAATCACTTGACGGCCCCTCATGATTCTTTCTGCAGTAATAATTAAGCACCACTCGAGCGAACTATTTTTTTTTCGGTCTCTTATTAGCTCCGTGTATTCATTTGCCGACGTTTTAATGGGAAACTGTGCTAAACAGATTTTAAAGCTACCCTCCAGTGATTTTGCACGCCTCTACAGAAAGGGATGAAAACCGGAGGAAAACTGAATTTTGTAGCTGGAGTATCCAGCAATTACGAACATACAAAAAAATATACAAGACAAATCGAGAACCTCCTCCTTTTTCGAATTAATAATATGTAGAAACAAAAAGAAGAAGTGCTTGCTATTAAACGGCAATCGCACACTTATATCTCTTTCGGTCTTTCGCCTTGGCTAGTCTACGATTAGCCAGCAAGTGCTCGCGGGACAGCAATAGTCCGGGTGTTCCAGCAACCCCCGGGTGCCCTTTTACCTTGTGTGGCGTACCTCACCCCCCGACTCCTTAAAGTCGTGGGCATCGTAGTCTCCCGATCCTCGTTGAACCTTGCAATTTCTCCCAAGTAAACCGAGTAAATATTCCGAGGAATCCTTTTTTCCGCTCTCTCGCTGTCCACCCATTTCCCTGATCGGGCCATTTTATTGTTTCCCTCTGCTCTTACCATTGGCGAGATGCGGATTCCGTAACTCTTGCGTTGGCAAATGCCAGGGAAACCGATGGAGCTGGAGTTTGGCATGTGACTGGAGTCGTGTCGCGTAAGAATCTCCACTGCGTCCACTTTCATACTTTCCCTCGGTACATTGCATGCAGATCGCGTGTCGTCCGAGAGGGAACTTCCAGAAAGGGAGAAGTGGGACCACTTCGTGTGGCTAGTTCGGACTGTTGCGAGTTTGCGACTTTCCAGGCTGTGTGCTGGCTTTGCTCGGCAAAAGGGAGTGCGACTGGCTCCTCTTCTGATTGGTCCTGCATTAGGACATGCATACGTGTGTACACACTGAGCGGAAGGCGGAACACACGCCGACTCTGCGGCTGCTTTCCAGTTTTCGTGGTATGCATATACATACACCCTCCTTCTCTCTCCCTTTGATCAAACACCAGGCCATCTGCTCTCGCATGCACTCGCACGCTCCTGGTTCTCGCCGGCGCAGTAGCCATCTCTCGTCATCGCCGGGACAATAATCGTAGCGAGCGAGGGCCACGAATAAACATTCGCCATTGGCATATGTACACACGCGCGGTATACTCGTACAATGCGTTCATTCTACTCTGCGTAGTGCGGCGGGCAACACACACTTCGCCCAGACACAGTTGGCATGTCGAGTTGCCGCGTTCCCGCTCACGGCCAGGCATCCTCGCAGGGGCGGTACGTTGCCCCGACGTACGCTCCTGCTCCGGGTTTGTCAAAGCAAATCCCCGGATCTAAATAGTTAAGCTAGTGGCGCGTGCGCGCAATGGCTCCCCGCTTGTCCCGTGTCCGAGTCGGATTCTATGCAATCGGATCAAACTTCGAAATAGTTGGCGGCGAACGTAGTAAAGCGTTCAGGGATCGAACCGGAGATTATGTTCCACGGCCGGACACCAGTGGACTCGAGTAAATACAGCTGCTAGCTTGTACAGATTCCTGAAGATCAAGTCAACAGAAGTAGTAACTGTACATCTCACCGTTTCTCGCGTTTTACTTGGGTTTTGTAATAGCCCGTCACTTTTTGCGATAGTGTGAAAACTTGTGAATTCTGCTGATTGCTTGCTTTAATTGCTGAACGAAGATAAGTCGGCGGAGAGGGTGTTGTCGGGCTCTATCGAGGCGGAGAATACGCGGGC
This sequence comes from Crossocerus cetratus, assembly GCA_963675795.1. Lineage (NCBI taxonomy): Eukaryota > Metazoa > Arthropoda > Insecta > Hymenoptera > Crabronidae > Crossocerus > Crossocerus cetratus. Next base: position 13,324,838 of record OY776666.1, on the reverse strand, counting down.
GTTTGTCGATGGAGTTTGTTAAATTATGTAAACAGTGGACACACTCTGGAGGTGATGTAGCAACGTGTTAAGCACGCAAACGTTGATGAAGCAAACCCGACCAACTGGTTTGGCCTTGTACGAACGAATTATTCATCGCGCGGTCGGTGGGGCTTCCTGCTTAATCATAGCTAATTCAGGAAAATCAAGTGCACGCCGAACTCGAACTGTGATGTGTACTTAACGCTCGCTTAATTAGACATTTCGTTACCTACCGCTCGTTCACTGCGCTTGAGCTTATGCAATTGTAGCCGAGCAACCTGCGCTTTCTTTCCCCCGCCCCATCTTGTATTTTAAGCGCCCGCCCGCGCGTTTACCTAATAAACACACCACCCACGGCTAATAACCGCGTTGCTTTATCCAAGACCGCGGGCTGAATTTGCTGCCGCTTTACCACGAAAATGTGCAGGGCCGCCGTCCTCGCCAAAGAGTTGGGGTTCCATTCCTTTTGAGGCTGCAACGCGCATGGGCTTCACTGCAGGCAGTATGGCCACAGCGAGATTAACCGCTAGCATAATTCACCTATCCTCCGTTGAAATTCAGACTAGTTCATTTTATATTATAAACGAGTTAGACATGTTTTCCTCAAGTTAAACTTGAAGAAGTGTTTTAATTTTAGTCAAAGGGAAATAGATCGTAGTATTCGAAAATATCAGTTCAGATAATGATGGATCCAACACCTGCATCTCTGTTTGTGTCGGTGGAAGAGATTCTTGTAAATCCCAGGGGATATCGTCAAGATTTCTCCCTTGGATTAATACTTTCCTGAGTATGTCTCCAAACGGGACGGGCTCAGTAAAATTAAAAAAACATGTCATTTGACACGACATGTCAAATCGACAGAAGCATGTTTGATCCTTTAAAGGCTCGCTCGGGGACTAGGCTTGAAGGAAGATTCTCCAGCGGAAAAACATGATCCAACAGACACAAAGGAAGGAGGGAAAACATATCCAGACAGTATAACGCGCCCCCTCTGTTTATTGTGACGCTCACGCATTCATCGTGAAATTTAGCACGTTTGTCAAAGGGGAAACTGAGAACGTGTGACAACATTCCCAGAGACAATAGAACGCAGTGTCCAATATGCGGATCATTAACGGGATGCATTCGAGGGAGCTCCCCGCGCGTACCTGGCTTAGGAGAACTAGTCAACTGAGTACGGCTTACGTTTGAAAGGGTTTTCTCACGGGACACACCGCGACAGCCTCATATCGTATCCACTCGGCCGACAGCATCACGAAATTATCCAATGCACTTCACAGTATCGAGTGTTTGAATGCGTCTCGAGAACATGAAGGTGAAGTCTCCTCTTGATTCTCCAGGGATCTCTCTGCGAATACTCCTCTTTGATTTCCAGCGCGCTTTGTAATCGGTTCACGAAAGCGGGGTCTTTCTTTTGCCATTAGAGCTTTCACTTCTTTTTCAAAGTTCCCCGGAATTCAATTGGAAGCTCCGGTCGCGTTCCTTTTCCTAGCAACAGAAAATAAGAGTCACCTAGTACACATGAAACTGCGTTTCGGGCAGGGGATGACGAGCATTTAAGCACGTTTGACCAAGGTGTACAAATAGAAGTTCGCAGTTTCGTACAAATAGAAGTGCGGGTGCAGGACGTTTTATCACCCACTGCAATGTGGAGCTTCGTGAATTGCATTAGACTACCGGACTAGAGTAAGGGCTGGAATTGGAAGGGGGTGTTCATTCGAATTGATCGGGCGGAGAGGGTAACTGTTAGCTGATCTGATTAGATGCCGAGGTCTCGCGGGGACAACGAAAACGTCTAGTATCTCGTATCACCCTCATCCACAGGTGGCCAATTAATTTACAAGCACACACACTTTACGTGACATCGATTGATAACTCGAGCATGGGGACCAGCCCTTCGGTCAATGACACAGTGACACTGTGTAATCCATATATTCTCAATTCGCCTTTCTCATTTGTCAAACCTAAGGAGATTAGCCTTTACGGTATTCCTGCTATGTGTTCGTCGCAGTGATTCTAATCCGGCCAGTCTCTATCATTAAATTCTTGAAAAGGGAGCAAGCAAGGCGGGCTGCACAGGTCATGGATCGTAAGGGGTGGTAGGTGCCTTCTACAAGTACTCCATACGGCCTGCCCTCCCTTTTCTTTCGCTGCACACTTGTTGCACGGTTGCGCGGGTGAGAAATCGATTTGAACGGAGCCGATATCCGGAGGTAAGAGCGCGGCAGCAATTTTGCCGGACGCGCGTTATCCTTGGACTGTGTCGTGTTCGCGGCACGACTCCTTCCTCGTGAAATGGACTGCAACCTCGGACTTCCGAGCGGTGCAAGAGCGCTTCCGCTTTTTCGGATAATCTCGACGGAGTTAGGCAATCGCCGCACAGGAGGGCGCGTCCGCCAGGTCGACGGGAATCCGAGCGAAATTGCGTCCGCGAAGCCGGACAAGACAATAATCCCATCATGCTCTCAGGGGAATCGGGGGAAAAGCGAGTCAGGCTCCCCCTTCGCGAGAGATGGCTCTCATAAAAGCGGAGCAGCATGGATGACCGTGCAGACGACAGGCGAAGCGAGGTATCACGGTGACCATTCAGCTTTTCAAATCGAGTTATGACGGCGATCACCTGCCGCTCTACTACATATATGTAGATTGATTCTTTAGAGGATTAGCTTCGGCTTAAGTCGGCTTTTTCGGTGTAAGCTCCCGCCTGAAAAAAAAAGTGTCGAGCGCGATATGTGCACTAAAAAGGAAGATTATCCTCCGGCGTACATTGTTGCTCTCGGTCCTGACGTTCCACCAGCTATTTCATTTTCCCTGTGCAAAGAGCGCTCGGACACGCCCCCATTCGCGTTTCATAAAAGCATCGCGAGACCCGGAACGGTTCCAGCTCCTTTTTCGCGAAAAACATTGCCAAGGCTCCTTTCCTCTCGTTCTGTCTCAGTCTTTTTTTACGCGAAAAATCGTTTACGGTCGGCCGCCCGAAGAAAATTCGTTCTCATCGTACATTTACATAGAGAAGAATGTCGGTAGTAGAGGGCAGAGCTATATCCGGCGGCGGAGGTAAATGGAAAATAGAGCATTTGCGTGGCAGCCAATATGATCGTCAGTTATATGTGTCATTGAGAGGCACTCCCATGTAGCATTTCGATGCTTGAATGCTAACACGTGATATACCGGGGTTGAAACCGCAAATCACCGCAGGGTTACTCAAATTTCCCTGGTAGCGGAGTTCCATCAGTCGAGATCTCTTTATCGAGCGTTCCTCACCGCTGGCCCGAAAAGTTAAATGAAGTCCATCAGCGGGAAGGAATGCCGGGGGATAGGCCTAAGGTGGCTCCGAGGGGGATGCTGAGGCTGAGCCCGAGTGGGGAAGACGAACACCGCAATTACCATACAAGTCCAACCCACGGAATTTTAAGGGCGGACCGGGCCACCAAGCTCGAAACACACTCGAACTACCGACATACTTGCTGTGGCAGGGGGTGCGGGAGCGAGTGGGCGAGGAAGGGTGAGCGAGAGAAAAATGGTGGGGAGAGAGAAAGGGAGATCTCGAGAGTGGCTAGGGGTGTTGGAAGGGCATAAAGCCGAGTCGCAGCTAAGCGTGGACGGATAGGCGTGCTTGTAGTATAACGCGGAGTAGTAACGGGCTTTCAGGACGGCAGAGAGGGTGGCGGCGGCTAGATCGCGGCCTGCGAGAGCCGAGAAGAGCGAGGAGACGAGGAGAGTAACGGCGCAGGGTCGGGGCAGTCGGGGCAGTCGGGGCAGTCGGGTGCGCGCAGGTGCGACGGAGAGAGGGTGGCGCGAGCGGGAGACAGACGAGGGGGTTTCTGTCGGGAGCAGGGTGGCGAGCAGGGTGGGTGGGCTCAGGATGCGTCTGTGAAATTCAACCAAGCTGTTCCGCTGGTAATAATGGACGAGAGGCAAGCGTTGAAATGCAAATTAGAGAGCGGGTCGCGGACAGCTTGATACATGTGCGGGGATTGTGGTTTCGCGCGCGCGACGCGCACCGTCGCCTATATTCGCGGAATAAAGGAGTTTGTTTTGGAGTTTTGCGCGACGCGCTGGGCATTATATAATGTCACGCGAGCACGTTACGCTACCCTAACCCTCTCTTCCGTCTCCTCTCACCTATGTATGTCTCTACGTACGTGGTGGTGTCTCCGCGTGTGCATCTGTGAGCAAGCAGCGGCTGTTGGATATCGTCCCTAGCTGCTGCCCTATTACCTAGCTCGCCCTCTGCGGCTTTCTGGAAATGACCACCGATCGCCCAGTACGCCGCAAACCCTCCTTTCCTAACGGACCGCATTCCACCTGACAAAACGTCCAATTTCCATGACTGTTTCGCTGATAATATAGCGCAGCAGAACGCGGAAATGAAAGGTGGCTGAGGATGGAGTATGCGGCAGTTCTGCTTCCTTTGAGACGTGCATCGAATGCTCGCTTCTCTTTTATCCTGCCCGCCCGCTTTCTAGACTCAACTTGTTATTAGATCTCCCTGGGCCTGGATCTTTATGCCCCTTCCCATTAAGCAGGGACTGCTATTCAAGGATAGGCAATTCAAAAGGACGCATGGAATTCGTAATATAGAAGGGTTGGTACTGTTCTGCGGATTAATAATATCAGATTTGGACTTGGACGCGAATGGACCAGCACGCCTTTGGAGATTTATTTCTATGGTACTGCAAGCTGGAAACCAATTGCTGCAAACCTACCGCCCGGAATTTCCGATTTCCGCATAGAGCGGCTTTTATTTTCCCGCGAATTCTCACTGAATTTATTGCTTTCGCGCCTCTTGGTGGGGAAGCAAGTATAATCCAGCGTGGTGGGGGTTTCGCTTTGAATGAAGTGTCTCTAGTAAATATTATTAGTGGCTCTTGTACTATGAGTTCGTCTGCCAGTTCTCGACTACGACGGAAATTCCACGGTACTTCAGAGGCTCAGAGGCATGGAGTAAAGAACTGCCTAATTTGGCTACTTAATTGCCCCTTTCGCACATTGCATGTGGTTTAAACTGCTAGCTCCTGAACGACTTGCCCTGACGGGTTAAACCACGATCGAGTTAAAGTCGCGGGTACGCGTTTTCCGGGGCGAAATTCGCCTTTGTGTTTCTCGGCTCACCGCTGCCGGAACGCGAAGGAGGCACAAATTGCACCGGCTGAAATATGCGATACGCGCAAGAAATTCGGGTGGCGGCGTGCGCCGGTAAAACGAGTATCTTTTGCTTACGGACAATGAGCTATAAAGCTGTCGGCTCGACTCCCACGTTTTTGCATATTTATCACACGGGCGGCGCGTGTAGTGCTGACGAATAATCTGCACGCAGGCGTATCTCGGAATTCCAGCGACAGAGACCGATGCGAGCGGCCGATCTGGGTTTGGATGCGAAATGGAAGTAATAAAATCGTTGACGACACGCAAGATGGAGTACGGGATCCACGGACAATGCCTAGCCACGACTAAGCTTTTACAGCAACGGTTGTCCCCCGGTTTCCACCAGCTCTAGCTGTAACAAAGCCGGATACGTCCAACGGAAGTGTCGCGCTATTTCCCCCAGATGTTATTGTTTTAACGCTAATGGCCGTCAGTCTCGCGCGATTCAACCAAAAACCACGCAGCCGATCGTGGTAAAGAAAGGAAATTAATAGCGGAAGCATTTGGGATCAATGCTATCAACGCCGCTGAAAGCGACACACCTCCTCTCTCATTATTTTCATTCTCGGGCGTTCTCATCGGTTGCCACTGGAATTGATATCAAGTCGCGTTCACCGTAACGAGCCTTCGACTAAGTTCCGAGATTCGCTGCGAATAGAATAGGGAAGTTTTTATCGAGCTCGCCAGAGGCCGAAAGTCGAATGACTTTCTTTCCTGATTCATTTATGGCGATTAATTGGAATCGGGCGATAAAGATACTTTTCGGATTGAATTTCTGGTGATCGACGTGGTGGGGCTTGCTAATGAATGCTTGGTGAGAAGAAGTGAACGGGTCAAACCTCGAGACTGCGGCACCTTTACCGAGGGCTAATCGGATGCTGTGCTAATTAGTACAGAGCGCGAACCCAGGGGACCTCGAACGGCGAGTTATCTGCGCACGAGCGCATTATGTTCGTGTAATGCGTGCCGCCGGTGCTGCGAAGCTACGTGGCTGGCACGCGCTTTACTTGTTCGAAGATTAGCCTGCTTCTCCTGCTTCTTTCACATGTCTAATTTACATGGCAATGCGCCAGTAACTACAACGCCCATCGGCGCCGGCTCTTCCTTGAAATATGAAGTAATTCAACGCGCAGCTTGATTCTGGCTTCCAGCGAAAATTTGTGCCTCCACGATCATCCTCCCTTGCGAGCGGCAATCAAGCTCTGCTGTGGAATAAGATCATACGGTGTCACGCATTAGGAGGACTATCTAGAGCTCTTTAGTACATTTCGGTCTATCGTACAGAAGTCAGAAATAGCTGCAGTTCTTTCTGCGGCTAAAAATTGCAGCTCCACGAAGATTGAAGTCGCTTGTTCAGCGATTTGGCGCGTTGAGGTGATGGGACTTGCGGTTGGATCGCTCTTATCGGATGCCTTGGTTCACCAGGGTCTCTCCCTCTCGAACTTCACGTCTGGAGGGCTATCTCGAGTAGTGACACCCATCCGCTTTTAACTTTTGCCGGGTGCAGACGATTCCTTGTGCGGCTCTTTTCTCCGCCAGGCTTCTCCCAATCTCGGAATAGTGGCCGAGTGAGGCGATGCTTCGCGGTGGGGCTGCGGGCAACCGTTTATTACGAGCGACATATTTCACAACACATTAACATATTACGGCCGGGTGTCGCGCGTACGTCGCGACAAAAAGCGTGTTTGCTCTCGTCAGCTTTATCAGACGTTAAGACCGTCCCTCTTTGCGTGTCAACTTAATGCCACTTCAACCCTCCCTCCCCCAAAGAAAAGCCCTCGTCGTGCTTGCTGTACCACTCGAGGGTCTCCTTCTCCTCGGTACCAGACTCTTCCCTACTTCCACTCCTCGTGTTCTCCATCTCTTTTTCGTCCCGAGCCAGGTTTCTTCGGCATATACTCTACTCCGGCTCTCCTTGGATGGAGCGCAAGCTCTTTCTTCTTCCTTTCTTCCCCCCTCGTTTTTCCCTATCTATAACTTGGCTCGGTGCGTTCCATCCTGCCGCTCTAGGAGTTTTACAAGCGCCCGAAGCTCCGTACGCCGCAAGCTCCCATTGCCATTTTGGCTCCGGGATAATGACGGTGGTTTCGCATTAGCCGAATAAACGCGGTCGCACCATTTTTCCAGCAGCGTATTCGCCTGTTTCTACACCGAGAGACCAGTGTGCTATCGCTATGTGGGCGGCGTTGGAGTTAAATTTTCAAGGGCTTTCATCGCTTATGTTCAGAAAGCAGCGCTTAAGTAGTATAAGTCAAGCAGTGGTCGAGCTGGCGTCAGACCTGCGTTTCTCACTAGCGATTTAATCAAGTAGACGCCATTTTCAGAACAGCACTCTCTTCACGCAGCTCCAACATCCTACCGTCTGCCGTTTGCACGTTCAATATTAAGTAGTAAGAAGGCAAACATGCCCGCGCGTACCCTGCGTTAATTTACAGGCCTGGTCGAGTGGCTCGTACATTTCGAATGCATAGCATGCCGCCCGCCTGCTGGCTGACTGGTTTGTTAAGTAAACGGCGGGGAGCTTCATCGCCTCTCACACATATTCGATCAAGTACCCCTTCGCTTCGAAGTGCGGTAGCTCTGCCGAATGCGCGAGGCCGCGTCTCGAAAGTTTCCACACGTGCTCGCATGTGCACGCCTCCTTAAATGAAACGCCATTGCCTCATCTCGTCTGTACATACGAAGCGTAGAGAAATGCGGCTAGTAATACGTCTTGCTTTTTCCGAAAGAATGAAGAGCCCGCACTTGGAAATCAAGTGGGAGCCGAGTCTCGCATACATAGAGCAGAACTTGGAGCGATTTCGATTCCCTAGTTTCACTGGAGAATACGGGAAAATATTGGCGCAATGAACGGAGCGCGTGGTAACGCTAATATTTGTGTGTTTGCCCTAGTTCTATATTACCCTTTACACGTACGTGCGTCCGCTATAATAAGCTTGGCACGGCGAAAATCGGGGCAACTCGCGTCGCCGCAATTAATCACAATATATCGCCTGTTTATTGGCCCATAAAAAGGACCGGCGCAATTTTTTCTCCGGGAAGAAAGCTTTATCCGGCTTTGATTGATGTGCCACTTTTGACTAATCAGTGTTGCCACTCACCCCCACCAACACCCCGCGATTCGCTTCGCCTCTGCCGGAAGGCGATTTATCCTCGGGAAAGAAAGTACGGTCCGCGCCGGGGGTGAGACTTCTTTTGTGGAGAAGGTGCTTACACCACGCGAACCTTTGACTATAAAAGCGGATCCCTAAAAAGGTACGCTTCGTGTTAAGCGTTGAAGGACGATTCAAAAAGTAATGGGCCTCATCACGGATATCTATGGAGGGTGGTTTTGCTGGAGGCGTTTAATGCTTAATTTCTCTCTTGATAAATGTATATTTTTTCAAAGCTTTTCGTGTTTCAGTGAGGCTCGCATGATCAGATTGCGATCGGTTATCCGGAGTGGAATATGCCGACGGCAATGCGATTAACTAGGAGCTGGTTCTTCAACCAATAGCCTGATGGGCAAAACCAATTTTTTACGGGCGCTTGACGGGAAGGACTCGCGCGGACTCCCGCTACACGGGAGATAAATGGATTCAACGACATGAAAAATCTATGATGCAAACTTGTAGGGCGGCGTTCGGGAGCGGGAGGGAACGCAAGAGAGTGGATGGAGCAGAGATGGGGCAAGATACACAGTGAGACGTGGGACATTAGTAACCCCCAAGCAGCAGAAACCAGAAACCACGCTCGATGCCAAAAGTGGATCCCTGTTTCTTTGAGCCTGTAATTGTTTCGCCGGGGGGAAAGCGAAGGGCCCGCGACCCATCCACCTAGGATTGGGCATATTCTCCGGGAATTTGCACCTCAATTGCATACGCTCTTTTATTCATCGGCCGAAAACCAGTTGCCGCGGAATCTCGACACTATTGCCCCAGATTCACTCGGTACACTCTCGAGCCCTATGGCCCGCCGAGGATGAGATTAAACTGCGCCGATTACCATGGGCGTTCTATAGAAGGCAAAGTGACTCTTTGACTTGAGCGCGCACCCATGAATACCGCCTCCGACAGCAGCAGTACACTCTCGGGGCTGCAGTTCCGGACGAGCGAAATCCGCCGAGCCCGATTTTTCGAGCTATCATAAGCCTGGCGTATTTTGGGAATTTCGGGCTAGTGAGTTACTCGGACGTCTAGGTATACCTCCAGGATCACATGGCATAATATCGGATTATTCCTTTTTCGAGCGAATCAGACCGTTTACTCGGAGCACGCATATCGAAATTCGATTCTAGGGGGAAAGGGCTGGAGGGCTGGGTACAGATAGAGCTGCAACGCTGCGGATTCTGGATTTGCGTCCGCCGCAATATTTTCACTGGCCCTATAGGTACGGACGCAGAAAAGCACGTGCGCGGTGTGTGCGGCGATGAAGCGAGGAGGGGAAAGCGCGGTCGCTCCAATAGAAGTCAGCGGGACCTCTTATTTTCGCCGGGGGCCACTCCCCCGGGCGCTCGTATTTCTGAAATCGTAAAAAATTGAATATTACCGTGGCAAAGATTTCTCGTTCTCGCTTTCTCCTCCTCTTTCTAGGTCGAGCGATGTAAACATCGGGCTGCTTTGACGAGCCGTATTAAGGCCAGACCTTTACAGCCGCTCGTTTTTTCGTGTCGACGCACGCGACAGAGGACGACCTCGCGCTTGCTGTTAGGAGTGCTCGCCACTGCTTTTTACAGCCTAGTCGTTGACATTGAAAAGGTAATGTCGCCCAGTGGAGTCCGCGCGCGTTACAACTGCGGGAGTTACGCCGAATTTTCCGCGTCGCTGTGACCGAAATATTTCGTTGGAATCGTGACCGTACTACAAAAGCGCGAGCGGACACGATCCCAGTGTGCTCGGTGCTCAGTAAGTTCCCTCTCTGCATTTCGTTGTAATGCGAAAGCGATTTCAGGCACGTGTGTATGAAGTTCCTCGCGTTCCGTTGCCACTCGCAGTGGCGGCGGCAGCGGCGGCGGCAAAGCCCACCCCACTTTCGACCGCCGACGCATTAAAAACTTCTCCTCTACTCGTCGTGAACACTGAGTAAATTCGCGCGGCCGACATAATGCTATCTCGGGCCGCGGCTACCTTTCTAATACGATAAACCCATGACCACTGCCCGACGTGTCTGTGTCCGGTCAAGTCTGCACCGCACTTCTTCCGCGGGATAGGGCTGGCGTGGGGCGCACGTACCTCCTTTCTCCGGGCTAGTTCCACCCTTCCGTGTAATGCTTTCAAGCTGCTTCGGGTGGAGTACGTATGTGCGGCACAGCTTGCTCTCCGCGAGAATCGTAGCACACACTATCGCGGCTTTTATTCTGAGCCCGTCGCATTATGCATTCCATATTTTGTCCTTCATCCGAAATTCGATGGGTCCGCTCGCGCTTCGCCCATAAAACTTTAGGACCCACTTTTACGCCCCTTTTATCTCATGGAGTACACTGGCCTCTTCCTCTCCGGAGTACTTTCATCTGCCAGTGTAAGCGGGGGAGACGCGAGGGCGATTTCGCCGCGTGCTCAATCTTGCTAACAATAGTTTATCGGGCCGCGTATTCGCTGTGTTCTAAGATGCCGCCGGATTTTTTATGCACGCCCCTCAGCCTCTGGGGATTCAGAATCCGCGTCTAGAGCCAACCGGGGATACGATAGATGCTCGACGAGTTTTACGAGACACCGATGCGCCTTGGTTCTATGCTCGTCTCTTATTTCATGTTTAGCCTGCATTATTTCATCTGGATCGCCCGCGCCGCCGCCGTGATTCGAGACGGCGGTCGTGAACTTTTAACAGCAGGTTAATACGGAGTTCCGCTCTTATAAAGCGGGCGCTAACGGGCGGGTAAGGTCAGAGGATATCTTACGCTCTATGGATAAGCAGTCGGCCTATAACGCCTTTGGTGAATCACGCCTCCTTCTATGATCAACAGTAATCGAAAGAACAAACTAGCGGGTTTGTAGACCATCTTCACTGGCTACCTAAAGTATTACGTGATTTTATACGTGCGCATTCTTCTGCCGGTGAAAGCGGGCCTTTTACTGGCCGACAAACGCTTTGCACAGTGAATTTCGAGCGCGTCGATAAACTCCGTTTACTGCCTGCTTAAGACTTCCTTTTTCGCGTGCTTTCGTTCTCGTCTTCCTGCGCTTCTTCTAATACTTCAGCTTCCTGAAGCCTGCGCTGGACACAAGTGTGCACTGTCTCTTAATTAGCGCATTAAGTATAATGCGCTCGTGAATGCTGTCGACAGAATCGTCCGGAGACGCGCCATTTAAGATTTCTGTTTCGTAGTATAATTGCCGGATCGGGGCTGGAACGATTATGAATGCGAAATATGTATACGGAGAAGTACCATCAGGTAAATTCTTTCTTTAACTATTTCAGAATGTTGTATATTTCTGTCAAAAAATGGGACGTATACATCCCTAATTAAGCTGTTCTTATTATGTTGAATATAGTTGCACAGTTCTCGGGTCTCATTATTTTCCCTTCGTGGCGGCAGAGTTGCATCTGTTTTTCCTGTGTGCTTTTGTGTGTCGTGCACCCTTTGTCCGGGCTCGCAAACTCGGTAAACAGATAAATATTTGCGCGGGAATGAATTAAAAGGGAGTCGCGGTTCACTGGTAGAAGTAGGCAGCATCAATTAAAAGATCGAGCAGTCGCGAGATGTCTAATTGACGTTTCGCCATTTAAAGAGAAGCTCACCTTAAACGACGAGTGATTCAGTGATTTTAGCTGGCTGGCGTCAGCCCTGTCATGAAACTTTCATAATCGAATATTCAATCGAACTCGCAGAAACCCACCGCCCGTTCTCTCTCTTTACTGCGGTTTTCACGCCACTGTGCTCGCTCCGGTTCGCAACTTCGCAGAGCTATTATATTCCGCAGCCATCCGGAGCCTTCGGTTATTACTTCGAATGCTGCGACGCCCGCATCACCGTGCATCTCCATATTTCTAACTCTACTGGTTGCCGACGAGCAATTGAATTATTTAGCACTTTCGTCGGGTGTTTGTCGAGCTTTATTAAATATCAGTGGTGTAGCTACCGCTCCATCGGAGGTGCTTCGATTTTATTACACTGCCGAGTTTACTCGGCATGAGACCGACGCCACTTTGATAAATGAACTCTTCTCCCCCTTTGGTGTTGGAGCTCGTCCCCGTGACTCGCAGCAGTCCTGTAGGGTGTCGCAGAAACTATTACCTCTTTGATGCTATCAATCATATCGCGAACGCTAGTCGTTATGCAGATTTAACGGTGGTCGGTGCTCGTACGCTCTCTTGAGGGGCTGGCGGAACACAGGCAGAGCTTCCTCCCGTTTGAGAATCGGGAAGTCGAAAGCCGCTGGGTTTGCGGCTTCTTTGTCCAGCGACGTCGTCAGTGAGAGATAATTATTCTCGTATTTCACCGGAATCAATTGCCAGGTTAAATGTGGAACTGCCGTTTAAAAGGGGAGGGCAGTGGGTGGTACTTCTCCTGTTGGTTGTAATTCACGCTCGAATCAGTTGGCCAGGTTCAGAGAGGGATTCATGGTTTCAATAGACCCCCGCTATGTTTCCTGCCATTTTTGATTGCATGGACCAGCACGCGCGCACCGGACAATGCTGCCATTTCTTCCTTTTGTATATTTCGCCAATAGTCCCCAGGAAGTATGACATACTTCGTTCAATGGATTTTTAACCGCCGCTTGCATACCCTGGCGATCTGAAGCGCGAGAACTCTCTTTTGCCCTCTCTCTCTCTCTCTCTCTCTCTCCCCTGTATGCGCGATTGCATACGAATTGCACTGTTCGCGCAAATAGCTTTAATTGAGATATTCTTTTATAACTATCGAACAATACTCCACTCTCCATTTTTTATCAGCGCTCTGGCGATGATGGATACGTCATACGGGCAAGTGCTACCTCGCTGGGGTGAATGCTGGAAGGGAAAGCGTAAAGTGAATTAATTCTTGACGCATCAAATATGTAGATTTTATCAAAATAGTTGGAAAATCCTTAAGCACGTGCTGGACTTGAAAAATCTCCGCAGTAAAAATCGTTAGCTCCCTGTCAAATGTGACGAGGGACGGCGGGAATGGCTAGATCTTTCTGGATGTGTTGGGTGAAGTGAAAGTCGAGCGGCTGACTCGGTTGCGCGGTAATTTCCGGCAAGTCGAGAAGTTGGAGCGGGTTACGAGTTGGCAATATGTAGCAGTTTCGCGGTAACCATTCGAAATGCGACGCGCATACAACACACGCGACCAGTTATCCCCACACCTGTCAAGAGCATCACTTAACACACTTGGACGCTCGTTCTTCTGCGTCAGTAGATCCTCGACATACAGCGCGAGCCATGTCTCTATGGTATATGTATGCAGGGCGTTTCGTACGTTTGCTTCTCATTGTGTCTCGGTGCATTTGGGTCACTTGTATTACGTCGTTCCGAGTGAGCCTCTGCACTTGAAAGGATCGTAATTCACGCTGACCATCCTATATTAATACCATTATTCGTTCTTTGACAAATAACTCCACTGTGCAAACATTAGCCCGGTGTTTTCTCTCGACTTGTTGGCACAGGAGTATATATATCGCTCGGGATACTTTTCAGCAATGGATTACTGAATGCGCTTTATTAAAATGATTTCATTTAGCGCCAATATTTTATTGGCTGCCAATTCGCCGGGCGGCAATTGATTTTTCCTTGAATTTTCAGTATCGCCGCGTGTTTGGACAGGCGTGCACTGTGTAATACAGATATATTAGATTTCACTGGCCAGACAGCCTATGCAGAACAATCCGGGAGAGGGCAAAAATCGTATCCATTCGGAGTGGCGGATGCAGACGCTCGAAAAGCGCGGCCTTATCTTTAGAAATGTGCATCGAAATGATTATTGCTTTTCAGAAATTCTCCGCTGAACGGGTACGTGTCTGCGCTTGGTTGTTAAAAATAGGCACGAATGAAATGATCGCCGCTTGCACGGCCTGTGCGTCATGGATTTCTCGTTGCTCCTGGTGTACGTCCAGGTAATATGTGGGAGTATCGGCGATGGGTTCGGAAGCTGACGCTGTAACTCGCTGATCTCTGTTTCAATTAACATTTCACTCGTGTAAAATGTGGAGTCACACATACGCGACGCCCTCGCATTCAGATCACTCAGGGCCAGCCGCGCGGCCATTATGAAATTCTCGTCTCTCTTTCTCTCATTTGGAATGTAACTCTCGCTCCGAGGGCACTCGCGGCCGTACGCACGGCTGTCCTTTAAAGAGGATAATGATCCGACGTGACAGGGACATTTTTCGAGCTCGAGCGGTATTCTGACGGACAAGCGTCATACATCGGCCCTCATTCTCTCGCTAAATGCGCTCGCGTGCCCGACCTATTAAGTGTCCCAGCGCGCTGTATAAATTTGTTGCCGGCATTTTCCTAACAAATTCATCGCGCGTCATGTGACTGTGTTGCCAGGTGGACTTAGACGTCCTGTTAGCTTTGTTATTTTATCCATTCGACAGCGCTCAATCGCCCGCGTACGTTTCGGGGAAAAATTAAATCGCCGGGTCGCGACGCGTTCGTGTGAAATTGGGGGAAAAGAGTGGAGGTGCCACAAAGAGTTGTGCACTCTACATTCCTTGTGTTCTAACTCGCCAGCCATTTCGACGGGCTTCGACATCGGTTCACTGTTGATTTTCGAACTCGCTTGACATCCGATCAAATAGCGCCGATTGTTTGCCGTCAAAGCTTAAGTGCCACCAACGCGTCGGGTGCGTCCTCATTGCTGGTAAACAAGCGCGTGAAGCGCAATTGGCATGGCGTCCAACAGGGCGCAATCACGTGGAGAGGAGGGAGAAAGTTCGAGGGAGCGGGGGAGCACAGATGGATGAAGATTCCATTGGCAGTGCGCGCGCTAAAGCCTCCTCCGTTATTTCAAGTTATCACTTACCAGTTACCCATCACAATATTAAGTCGCGACTATTAAACTATTAAAGCCGTGTCCCGATTATCATTAATGCGAGGCCGACAGCGGCGTTGGCAGTAACAACAGCACCCAGGGGATATTTAGTTACAGCAACAGATAAGCAAGAGCTGCTGCGCTGGCAGAAGAGCATCGCTGGAGCAGCGCGGAGATAATTCTCGGCATGATGCTTCACTACAGTCCGAGTGAAAGAGGACACGGGAGAGAAGGAGAGAAAGGAGAGAGCTTAGTACGACGGGTTTAAAGACCACGAGAGTCTCGCTTTTGCAACGAGGGCGAGAGTCTTAACAAAAATGCGCTGTACGTGATAACGCGCTACCTAAATCGTCCGTCCACCGCAGAAATGCACAGCCTGCCACTATCTAATTTCAGCGGCACCACACCGGTATCCGATACTAATTTCCGTTTTAATTAATGCTTCATTGGTGCAATTAATTAATGTCACGATGTCACATTACCAGTGGCACTTCCGAAAGAGGCTGATCGTCGCGATGCTTCCGACTTGAAAGCCGGCGTCGTAGTACCGGTCGACTAATTAATCGTCGTCGTCGTCGGCGGCGGCGACGGCGGCGGCGCACGCATATTCACACGGATGAACACGAGACTGACTACCCGAGGATATATATACATATACGCGGGCACGCGCGCGCGCGAGAGGGGCAGAAGCATTTACATACTATCAATTAGAGAGCGAGAAGCACGTCCCGTGCAAATTCCACGGAGCCTCGATACTCTCGCTGCGTATTGTCGGCAATTAACGTAGTTTCACCGGCGCCGAAGTGCTGCGTGATTAATGCTCCCTCTCTCACTCGCTCCAGCTCTCGCGGCCTCTCGACCCTCATCACACGAGTGGCTTCTTTGCTCTCGAGTTTACCGCGCAATCCGCCGAGTAGTAGCTAGCTGGGGCTTCAGCTCGGTAGCGCCAGCTTCACACGAGTTCCGATTTCCCCGTTGCCGCAGATCCTGGACCGAACGCTAACTTTTGCTCTCTTGGCGATACGAAGCTTGCGTCGAAAGCCCCGGGAGCTTGAAATAGTAGCATAGTTACTTACTCGTATGATGTGGCCGTGAAACCGACACGACCAGAGCAGTAGTTCCTTTCAGGCTGGTGTGAATAAGGCTTGATTTAGTTCTTAAAGTAGTAATAGCTCGGGCTTCAATATTGGCAGGTCGAACTGTTCCATGGTAAATTCTAAGTGGCGCGATTCTCTGTTTCGGAAAGGACACGAGCAGAGTCACTGCGTGTGTACATTAGACAGTGCTCCGAGATTGCAGGACTTTGCGCCGCTCTCTGGAGTCAGGAGTAGCACGCGGATGCAGATATATATCCCAGCAAGTTATGCGAGGAATTAACTCACTACTTGTTATTTCAGCGGCGGATGCATCGTCGCCGGTGCTCTCGCGGCAGTGGCAAGCGAGTTTCCGAGAGTCGCACGTTGACAATCCGTAATGTTACTGATGCACCGAGAGAGCGCGCGTGGGATCCGAGACACGCGATGCGCCCCTGCGAGAGCGAGACGCTCACGTCGCTTCAGTGCTCGACCTATACTACTGAGAAGCTGGCGGGCGGGCGGCGCGCAAGGAGTGTAAGTCGTAAGCATGGAAAGTGAGAGACGCGGAGTTCGCCGTTGTTTCCAGTGGGATCGCGCGAGCTCTTGAAGTTTCGGTGTCTCTCAGATTAATGCCAGACAGCAGCGCTAAATAAAGTACACACGGCACTCGAGCATCAAACCCACGGCGCTTCGGAACCGGCAAAGAAGGCGCACAGCCTGCTTCGATACGCCGCGATGTAGCTCGCACTCACTCTGGTTACGTGTCGTATCTCAGGATCGTTCTCATCAGCTCAGCTAAACCTTGAATTTCTCAACTAGGTCTCGAATACCCTCGTATTACAATGTTAGTTTGGCACACTGTTCTTGGCAGTGCGGCTCATTCGAAACCGCTCGCCCGTTTCCTCGGCTTCAGTCTCTCTCTTTTCCATTAATTGTCCGCTTCTTGAACTGCATTGTCGTGTCCCAGACACAGTGGCCCTCCAGGATAAATGACTTTCGAGACAATAGGATTTGACGACTCCAAGCCTGACAATACTCTACGGGTGCGCTCACGCGCTTATCACAGCTAAATGCGAAGCAGCTTGCAAGAATTAAAATTCCACGGTCTCGAGCGCGCACACCTCTCCAGGGTGAAAGGGCACGCTCGAGAGACTTTCCGCCGGCAGCATAAATTCGCCCCTTCTTTTTGTCCTGTCGAAATGAACTTTCCGAAGAATTTTTTAGGAACACCTAATTCCTGAGGCGGCAAGAGCGAGGCCCGTTCCACGTGTCCGATCGCGTAAAAGTTCCTGCCGGCGCGCGCGCGGACGCCAGGAGCACAGCCTCCTGGGGGAGATCAGGGCGGTAGTTGAGCTTAAAGTTAAATGACTCGACCATAAAGAAGAGCCCACGTGCCGACGGCGGGAGTTAATTAATCGACAAATTACTCCCCGAGCCATTCTCCTTTAAACCGCGATATACCGATCGCAGAGTCGGGGGAAGAAGAGCAGTCATCGGATCTCTCGCGTACGGCTGCATTAGCGCGTTATATCTACCTCCCGGCCGCTCGTGAAGAGATTAAAGAGGAGCAACGGAGAGAGGAAACGCGAGAGTGAGGGAGCTCTCGCGGTGAGCATCCATAAAACCGCGGGAGATCGTTAAATGGCGCCGGAGCCCTATACTTTCTCCCACTATTTTCTCGTTACCTAAAAAATGCATTCACACTCTCGGGGCTCGACTTGGAAAAAGACTGGCTTCCGTCAGAGAGCGCATTATCGTAAACTCGGCGGCTAAAAAATATCGGTGCGCGCACGATGCGCTCTTCGAAAGATACGCAGAAGCAGTTTTTACACGGTTTCCACTTTTTGTCCAATTGATTGTAATGCCCGAAGCAAATGAAGTCAATATCGCAAAAGCGAGCGAGCGAGCGAGCGTGCCGTCAGAAGTAGCATAGTTTTCAGGGGGAAAATTCTTGGCCAGTTGTTCGGTTGGCGGAGAATTGGGGCGGTAATCGCGGGCTTGGGGCTCTCTCCGACCCCCGGGAGGAAGAAGGGATAAGTTTCGAGGGCTCGGCGGAGCTCGTCCTGGCGCGGCGCTACGAAAGGGTTTGGAAAATTTAGGAGGTTCACGTCTAGTCCCGAAGCTCCTCCGTATTATTAGCTGCTTCGGCGGCAGGGCAGAGATATTACTATGCAGTATACATACACACTCGCCCGCCCCGCTGGATGTCGGAAAGTTATGGAATGGCCCGCCCTGTAATTTACCTACTAAGTGTTTGCGTACCCGGCTCGGCGGTGTGTAAAGTTAACTAATTAAACACTTACGCGAACTTCCGAAGAACAAATTAAACGAATGCCCCGCCACTCCACCGGCGTCATTACACATTCCCGAAAGTTTTTATTGCACATCTCCTTCCTTTTTTCCCTGTCTCCCACTCCCCGTCATCCCTGCAATTGCCATTGACCTTCCCCTGGTCGGTGCTGTGCGAAGCACGTCTTTGAGATTCCACGTGAATTATTAGCATTGAACGCATGTCGTCCAGATGGCTCTATCCTCATCTCCTCCCCCGGTAAGCTAAAAAACAACTGCTTAAAAGACTATTGAGCAAAGTTTTCCCCGACTTCGGTAAAGTTGCTTGAAGGAGATTTAATCGCGTATCCGCGGCTTATATTATTTAGCTGGCATTTTAAAGAGGTATGCTCCTGCTCCGCCCACCCCCGCTCCATCAAGCTTCTCTTTCTTTCACTTCATCCTAGCTCGTGCCGCTGCTGCTGCGATCGCGAAATATTTACCCTCGCAAATTGTTCGCCCTTATTTTCCGCGTGCCTCGAAGCGGCTTTAAATAATGCGCTGATACCATTATTCGTTTACCTTAAGCGTGTTTACGAAGGGAAATTCGAGAGAGCGCATACACTAGACACGCATCCCACCGCCCCGCACATACACACATCCGTGGGATAGTAAAGACTGTCGCGGTTAATAGCAACTTGACATAAGCGTATGTCCCTGCAGTAAATTCATTGGAGCATTTTCACTGATAAATCGATTAGAGGCCTTTTAAATTTCCTCGCTAATCTGGGCTTAGCTCTAACATCATTATCGGTGCGTTACACTCGAAGCCTTCAATTCTGGGTTCTGGGAAGAGAGCGTGCGCAGGGTGGGAGGAGTGTCACGTTGTGTCATCGTCGAGGACGTGCCACTAAAGACACTGTCCATTATCGCGGCTTAAAATTAAAACGCGTCTACCCCTTGGCGCAGAACATTTTCAGTGATACAACACCACGAGCAGTAAGGTTCGTTGACCCGAGAGAGCCCGGTCGAGGTATTTAGAATCATCGCGGCTGCCCCTCCGCGCCCGCGGCATCAATATTCATTCGCACTCGAGCATTTAGCGCCCGAGCGCAATTAATGTGTATTTCGCCGGGACGCCTTCTTCCGGAGAGAGTTGTATTTGCCTAGGTGGCGGGGATGCAAGTGAGCGTGTAAACGATTTCCCGAAGCCCCGCCGGGAGATAATGACCCCATGCCAGCTAGTACGGCGGGCGACTTAATTGGCAGAGGTTTAAATTCAGTGTTCGCCCTGGCGAGATACTGACGGAGAAGAAGAGGGAAGGAAGGAGGTCGTCGCGCCTAGGTCAGCCACGGTAAATAAAAGGAATTATTCGTGATTCCGTTAAAAGGCGCTGAGGATAGGTTGCTGGTGGGGGGCAGCGCGCGAGCCCGGCTTTCGGGAACGCGAGCGTTTGGCGAGATCGTTTTCATTTGCAAGCTGTTACGAGTGTAGCATCTGCTGCTAAACGCTATAAACAGCTTTACTCGACTCGTAATGGCGGAAGGTGGAGTTTAACTTTGGAATGGGGCTCCGGCCGACTCACCCTGCATTCGCTGCGGGGTGGGCACTCGTGGTGCTGCCTTGAACGGAGCACCCCGCCAGGCTCGTGCCACTAGTCGCCTGGGTAATAGAATGTAAGTGCAATAATAGACTCCCTACTTACTATCTAGGGAAACTGCACTTCGTCTTTACCGTCTTATCCCTGCCTTCTTTTCCACTGACCCAAGTATTTCTTTATCCAGCCAGATCCATTTCATTGATAGGGGCCGCGACTACCCTGCAAACTGCTAATTCTTTTCTCGCCCCTTTGAGTGCTTCACATTTTTGCAGCATTACATGCATTCACTTTCAACCTGCCTCTCTCACGCTCTTTTTCCCGTTGCTCGGTAGCGGGAGGGGGTTGGGGGGGGGGGGGGGGCTTTTTAGTCTCTCTTGATAAACCGCTGTTCAAGTGTAACACGCTTTATCGCTCAGCTGGCGTTCGAGCACGTTGCTAACGATGGCGGGTTATCGTCGGGGTAATTCGAAGCAATTACCACGAATATTTAGCATCTGGTAGTGCGAATCGGCCTAATGGTTGCGCAGTATATCGCCTCGTACATCGGTATTAAAGCCCGAATATGCTATTGTTCGATCGCTCTCTCGATGGGCCACACGGTAAACCGGGACTTTATGCTGCCTGATAAAGCGCGCGGCTAATTCTCGCACCTCGAAGGACGCGCTCCGCAGTCGTTCGCTCCTCGGCGTCGTCATCGTTTGCAGTGCGGTCCCTTTAGCAACGTGATTCGCGCGCACGCTTTGCCAGCAGCACGCTCTTCATTAGTAGCTTTTCGACACGACTTGTGCCCTGTTTGTGCCGGTGAGTTTTTTTCCGCCTCCCACCTTCTCGCGATACAACACAGAGTCGAACGCGCGCGCGCCAACGCATGAACCATACGCATACGGTACAGACACAGGATAACAGAGGGACTGTCGTTAACGATGTCAAGCGGCGCAAAACGCCACTAACAAACCGCGATCGTTAGTCAAATAATCGTTACCAAGCCGCACATACACGCGGATACGTTTGTGTTCTCTCTCTCTCTCTCCCCCTCCCTCAGGCTTTCGTGCGCACGTTTCAATAGCCGCCCATGAGCTAAAGTTCACTTCCATTTGCCGGCGTCTCGGCAGCGTCTCTCACTCTCAAGTTTCTCTATTAAGAGGCTATTGTAGCCGCCAGCGCGCCTATAATCATGAGGCATTCAGTGGCAAAAGAAGCCCCGGAATAGAGAGTACAGTTTGTAGGTTTGTACGTCGTGGTTTTGAGCATTGCCCCCCACCCACCTATACGGGCTCGACTCTGCCGAGCGAGTCATCGGATGATCGCACACGTATGTTCGCGTTGTCGCGCCGGCATGATTTATCAGCGGCGAAATTGACAATTAGCCGGATTGGTCAGTAGGTTGGCTGCTTCGACAAGGAGTGCGCGTCGCTAATTTAATAGTACAGTGTACAGGCAGATTCATGCTGACAAGAGCTGCTCCGAAACTGGTTGTGGCATCTGCTCGAAAAAGCTGATGTGCGTATGTGTCTATATGTGGGTGTGTGCGAAAATCGCCGCTGGCTGGGAGGATAATTCGCCTGCTCGTTTTTCCCACTCCACTGACAATGTCGATTGGCCCGCGGTCATGCATGCATACGGCCGCCCACTCACGGACAAAAGGAGGAATTAGTAGACCCGATACAATTGCCAACTCGATCGGTTCTTCCTCTCGAACGGTGACGCGCCGCTTCCGCACTCATTCCCGTCGCTCTCTTTATGCGCGACTCGTTGTGATCCTCGAAAAAGCATTCGTCGCATATATACGTCAGCCGACGGGTCGTCGTTGTACGCTTTCCCTTTGTGGAAAGCGGAAGTTCGAGCCGAGAGTGCACGTGCAATTTCGTGCGTGAAGGCTTCGCTGAAATCTAATCCATTTGACGGATACCGGGAACAATATGCTGGACGCAAAGTACATTAGGCTTCCCCCCTCGTCGTCGAATGGGGTTACAGAATTGTTCGGGACAATGGTTTGTTTAACAACTGTGTGCTCAGGGTGGATCTGTGCCACCCACTCGCTTTTTGACACAACGCTTTCTGCATCAACTCACTTGACCTTTCGCCACGAGTGGCAGATAATGCTGCAGACAGCATTTCTGAGAATTACTGGCGGTATTCCGTCTTGATTTCTCCTAGTTAAACTTTTTCTTCGTGCTCGATTCCCAAGCTGCAACTCGTTTAATACTCTCCCGCACTGCCACCGCCCATTACATTTATTTGCACGGCATCTCTTGTATTTGTAAGTGTTAGCCGTTTTACGTAGCAACTTATTCGACCTTGAGAATATCTGTCCGTCCCAGAGGTATTCTCTGCCGTCGACGTTATTGACTTGTTCGTCCATTGTTAGGAGTATCGGCACTCCGACCCTGATAATGCCTCACTGACAATCAAACTGCGGCTCCGTAATCCGCAGCTCGACTTGCTCAGAGATACTGACGCAGAAAACTGGCCGAATTCGTCCGTTCTCTCGCTTATAATAATACAGGTTTCTTTTATTTTGGGTTCTGGAGTCCTCCGCTTGCTCTTGGAGAGGTTTCATCTTTTATTCTCAGATGACCGTTACCTTGTGCGCATTGTTACTGAGGACGAAGAGACAGATTGTCTTCTTTCTTTCGTTATTTCGTTCCTCCTTTTTCGGCTCCTCGGAAAATTGTCGGTAATTAGGGAGATGATACAATCTGCGGGTAAGGAACGAGCGGCACGAGTGGAAAATTATTTCCTTTCCTCGCATTTTTCTTATGTTTTCGATCTTCGCTCCCTCGGAATTCAGTATGGCTCGGCAGCTCATCATATTTAAGTTCCCTTGCTTAAGCGTTTGCGATTAGTCGAGGTATTAAAGCTCATGTCCGTACACAATAAATCATCCGGCGCAGTCCGACATGCGCGTGCCGGAGATTTTCCAGGTTGGGAAGTGAGAGTTATACTTTTATTTCCGTCCATGGAGAGTAGGGAAAAACTAGAATAATTAATATAGTCCACTTTAAATAACCTAGCACGTCTCGCGAACGTATGCCAGCAATTCGCGGCATTTCGCCGCGCGCACTGCTTCCGCGCGTACACCGTTTTCCTCCGCGTTGCCCGGCTGTTCTCTATATTTCACTAATTAATTCCAAAATCGCATTTCGAGCTACCCGCGGCCGCGGTCTCTCTCGCCGCGGTCTCGCGCTTGTCGGGGAGAAAAAAACTCGGGTCGGGCTTTCGTCACAAACGCCAGGGTATTTTTCACTGTGGCCACTTGTCCACTAAAATCCGAGGCATAATCGAGCTTGGGCACTTTGCCTTGTATAGAGTTCGCACGTGGCAGGAAGTTGTTCCGTCCGACGATGCACTATCCTGCCTGTGAAGAGTAAAACGCTTTGAAAATATGTCCCACGCTTGCTCTTGGTTAATTTTATTGGAAAAATTGTTATGAGTAGTGAACTAGTTACCCTGGCAAAATACTGCGTTTCTGAATGCACATACATATATGTGTGTTAGGGAGAAAAGTCGAGTGCGCCGGTGCATTGGGGTCTCGGGAAAGCCGATATTGTCGGGG
Source organism: Crossocerus cetratus (assembly GCA_963675795.1). Lineage (NCBI taxonomy): Eukaryota > Metazoa > Arthropoda > Insecta > Hymenoptera > Crabronidae > Crossocerus > Crossocerus cetratus. Next base: position 13,301,231 of record OY776666.1, on the reverse strand, counting down.
TTGTTTAGGTCCCCGACACCGCGTGTCCCCGAGACCAATGCCTCCGAGTACCACTGGCAATATTTCACCGGCGTTTGGTAAACATCCCCAGCCGCGGTGTCGCACGTGTATTAGAGTGTACAGGCGAGATGTACACGATGCTTCTTCTTCCTCCGACATAGTTCTTACTTCTTGACGTGGTACCGCCTTGAGTACTTGCTCGCGATCGCAGACGGGAAAGTTGAATGGGCAGCGGGCGACGCAGGAGATACGAGGAAAGGTCGGGGATGGAACAATCTCTTTCTTTAATCTGGCCGACTGGCCGTAGTCGATAACGTTAAACCCGATCTAATCAGCTTGATACATCGGCCACATCGGTTGCTGGCGAAATTATGCGGTGTTTGGTGTAATCGAGACTCCATGAATACGGGGCCTTTCGGTATACTCGGACTCTTCCGCTTATTAAAGGGCTGGCTGGAGTGCGGCGATATTCCATTGATTCCCCGGCTATCACGTTGTCTGGGTGGTATCTCTTTACGCCAAGCGTGTAATTCATATGGGAACGCGCTGGCCAATATTCCCGACGGCCGCGCAAATTTCTCCACGCACCGTTGCCGGGCCGAGCGTGCTTTCGTTATTAGTTCCCAGTTTGATCATCCTGCTTGCCGGCATATTTTTTCTACGCTGCGCAAGGCGGGATGAGCCGGTCTATCGATTCTAGATATTCGGAATTCCGTTGGCAGGCTCGTAGGAGCTCGCGAAAGTCTCTGATTAAATTCTCCGGGTGGCTTCTGCCATATGCGCTAGCTATCCGTCTATCCAGGGCTCTATCTATCCAACTATCTAGCCGGCTATGCATCGGCCCCGCTCGCTTTCTCGCTCGCTGCACTTCCAACGATAGAATAGCTAAAACCTGCTCGGGGAAAGCGGGCCGGCTGATTTTCGCTTTCCCGGCCACCTTTGCTCGCCCGTGAGCTCTTCACCGCCGGACGCCCGTTGCGCTTTCGCCTACACACTTACACAGTTTCGGTTTCATCAATGCCGCAATCCCGGCCTTCGCCTAAGATCCATTAGTGATGACTTGATACGCCAACTCGATTACTTCTATTCCACCAGCGACTTTTCCAGCTCGACCGTAATAATCCTACGAGCAATAAAATCCTGTGTCGAGTGGAAATGAGGCGGGAAAGAGTTGCAGATCGAATAGTAAAACATATGGTTGGAAAGAATCGCGCGAGATGGAAAGGCATCGCAAATATTTATGATCGGGCGCTCGGATCCTTTGGTCCAACTTCTTATCGAGAGCTTGGCCGGTTTAATTTTCGCCAGAGTTATACGCTTCTCTCCAAGTTCATTAACTATCTATCCGGCACTCATTGCGCCGAGTTGCTCGCTCGGGGATAGTTCTTTAATGTCAAGCGCAATCAGATCTTCTCTGCGGAGCTTTGAAGTTTGAAATGATCGAGCCCGAGAGAGGAAAGTGAAGTTTTATAAGCGACCGTTTTATCCTCGCACCGTTTGCATCTCACCTTGTACATACATTTGGGACTGGCTTCATTCGGCGGGCGAGCACATAGGTCTGCCTCCCGTGGATTTCAGTGGGTCGCCCTGACTTTCGGACACGAATAAACAGTGAGGTGTGTAAAGAGGAGCCGCGGCGTGGCGGGATGAAAGGTGGCTGCCAGTTGGTGGAGCGAGAGAGGGTAATAAAGAGGGGCGAAAGCGCGAAAGTTCGACTGATACAAATGAGCAGCTGGTTATTAAGACACATCCACGGATGGACTTACGAATTCTCGCTGCGCTCCATTTATATGCGTTAAGACAACCGCCGCTTTCTTACGGCAAGTTCTAACGAGGCCGGACAGCTAGATAGTTCGGTCGGCCTCGGGCAGACCCGCGCCGAAAGTTTTAATCTTGGCGGACTAGCTGTTGTAGCAGCAAGTCGGTGCTTTTTTCCCCTCGCAGTGCTTTACGAGCCGCACCTGAGAAGTCGCCTCGAGAGTCTCATTTTGCGTTGGGACAAGGCAGGCGCAATGCGCGCGAGTGGATTCGCTGGATCAATCGCGGGTGTATATATACATTGGGCTATTAGCAGTTGGCGCTGGACGCGATATCGGGAAATCCTTTTTCTCTGGGCACCGCGTCGACCCGTGCAATTTACGAAGCCGGCCGCGAGAGCTTCGAACCATTCGTAACACGCCAGGTGCGAGGGGGCGATCGTAACTTCCGGCCGCGTGCCGTTTGTGACCTGGATTATTGATCCATTCGGGTACAAAGCAGTCGATCGAACCTAACTAGGGCCCGAGGCTCAGCCACCTTTACTCCCCGACACCAGGCCGTCTCGAATCCCATCGTAAACATTATGGTACAGTGGCTGCATCGTCGCCGATAGAGCCCCGCCAAGAACTTTACGCCAGTATACACGCAGACACGTGTTTACGACCTCGCGTTCGCCCGGCACGATCAATTTGTCAAGAGATTACACGCAACTGTTTACTGGCAATCTCCTCCATTTTTCGACTTGCCTCGCGCAGATTCAGTTCGGCCTGGTCGGATCCGATTACGTTTACAGTCGCGTGTACTTCCGGGCGCGAGTTCCCTTTCGGTAACTATTGTGCGCAGTTTCGAGTGACAGTCAAGAAAAAGGGGGAAAGAGAAAAGTTACCGAGACTGCGGAGCGACTACAAATATTTGGCTCTCCGGAACGCTTGAGGAGAGGGACGACATGTCTGGTCGGATTACGGTAATGCCGGGTACACGAGGCTCCATCTTGTCAGGAGAATAGCACTCTTTCCAGCCGCGCGTTTCTACTGCGGAAGCTTATTTGCAAGTACGATTAAATGCTGCGGCCATTCGTTGCGCGTGCGGCCTGTTCCTCGAGGAAGGAAGGCTGGGAAAAGTCGGTGTCGCCGACGGCAGGTATATTAAATCGCACGTACTCAGCTGCAAACGTTGCAAATGCTACGTTTACTGAGTTCTGACGCGGCGACGCCGAGGACGCCGAGGAGTGCGAAAGCGGAAGCGCCATTTCTGCGGGTGTTAGTCGCTTAAATTACCGACGAATTTCATCTCGACGTATATGTATATGCTCCCCTAATAACTTGTCTCCGAGTAACCCCGTGCATTTCGTGTACTCCTTTGGCCCCCCGATGACTTTCGAAAGCCAATTTGAAGTAACTCCTCCAGTGTCGAGAGATAGCATATGGGTTCACTTGCCACTACGCTACATGGTACACAAAGAGTAATTCTTTCTCGGCGATTAACGTGCGCGTATCCTCTATCCCCGCTGGTGAAGCGGCGTGTCTCGCGGTATTTCGCGCAGAGAAACAGGTTTAGGAAAGTGTAATCGTGCACGCCGAGCTCGTGGATGTGATACTGACGTGATATCGTTTTTCACCGAGGCAGCTGGGAACGCTGGACTCGCACCTCCGCAAGCTGTCATAAAAGTGGCTGTTCTCTGAGCAAAGCCGTCCGCTCGTTCCTCATCTGCCGCAGTTGTGTGCAGTTAAGATGCAAGATAATTATTGTTTGTGTGATTCGTAAAGTTGGTGACTCACGCGCCCAGTTGATTCTACTGGAGGGTTGGGAGAAATGCAAATGTTGCTGGTGTATGCAAGAAATGGAGGGGAAAATAGTGTTTAATTGATTTCGGGGATCCTGGTGTAGGAAGGAGGGACAGGGGCAGAAGGCTTTCATGGTGGTGTGCACCTTCGATCAGCTTCTCCTTTGTTTCTCGAACGCTTCGTTCCGAGCGGGAATAAAACGAGACTCTCGGTGAAATGAAGCGGGATTAATTTCACTGACGGCATCCGAGCTCATCAGGAGAATCAGGCTGTCCAGTGTTCCACTCGAATGGGGCTGTATCTACTCACTCATCGTTGCACTCGATTCGAAAAGACACTGCTGATCGATGAGACTGTTTGATTTCGAAAATCCTCGCTGTAATTTGTCCATTGAGTCTTTCTAATTTTCACGCAGGAATTGCGCGTACACACAATGGAAACTAAAGCGGTATTTCAGGCTACGTGACAAATTCATTCTCGGAGGAATCTGTTTCGTTGCCGCGCGCATCGTCGACACCTCGTAGGCGATCGAACCAGCCCGAGGAGACGTGGTTTGCATGGTAATTCGATTCTATCTCGCTCGACAGGACCGCCTAGTTCCTCTATTTGTACTCGGCTCTCTATCAAAAGCCCATAACTCAGCGCGCTCTCACCTTAACTACTTCGCGCGCACCGGAACACATTATATTCATGAAATATTTCCGGCCAACTATATCCACACTCGTCCTGGAAGATTAGGAATGTCCGAACCGGCTTGGAATCCGTCATCGGGGAAAGCTGAGCTTCCTTTCTCCCGTAAGTCAGGAGGACGATCAATCGCGGGAGCGGACCACTCTGTGAAATTGAACGCATAAGTTTCCCGGGGCACGCACGCCCACTCGTTCGCTTGCTCTCGGCGACGCATCCCGCGGGAGCATGTCGATAAAGCCCGAGAAAAGTATCGCGCTTTTGCAGTTCGGCAAAGATACTTCTCTTATTTACGGGGGCAAACAACGGGCGGCGGGATATATATTGGTAATCGGGTCGAACCTTCGCTCACTTCGCTGTTCGCCCGTGCTATCTTGGCTGACCTGGGGAGGGGGGCTCTGATATCGCTCACCCTTCCAACTTCTAAACTACTTTCCATTCCTATCCTTCCTCATCCGAGAATTGACAGGAGGCGAACGGTTCATCGGAATCTTTCCCCATCGATGTTTGTCGGTTACAGCAAGAACGCATTACATAATTGTTGGGGAAAGACCCGGTGGGGGGGAGTTTGGGAATTCGCCGTTAATGGAGCATTCTTTCAGTCGATATATCGAGGGCCGATCACTTCTTTTCCCGCTTAATCCACTACTCCTGCAGTTTCGCGATTACATCCCTGCACAGAGCCAGGGGGAGATTACACTTCTGCATAGAACTCGCTCGAGCGTCGAGAGTGTTTTCTTAAGTAAGTACTTAGTCGCATAACTAAATCCGAAATCGTACTGGCGCGGCTCATTGCGAATTCTGGCGGAGAGCGGCTCGTCCTTAAAGGGAAGAGACGTGTCGAAAGGCAGAAAGGGTGGATCGATCCTCGGGACCCCTGCGAGGAGCAGCCGATACTTCAGAAAATAGAGAAGCCCCTGGGATTTACCAGACTTTTCACCTCATACTCACCCGGAGTCTCAAGAATTCCTCGAAAGTTCTCGAGCCAGAAACCAACAGGCGCCTTCCAGATATTCGAATCGGCATGTCGAAGCAAAGCTGTGCGCGTTGAGCACTGTTTCATACTGGAAACATGAATCGTCGTAGTTATAATGTAAGGAGACGGAGATGGCAGTTGTGTCCAAGATGCAAGTGATGAGTGAGATCGTGCGAGGTGATTGAACTTTCTCCTCCGGATACTTTTGCCGAGTGAAAAATGACTGTTTGCGTTTTTGGCGGTAGATACGAATCTGTTTCGAAGGCTCCTCTTGTGAATCGCGAGCTGCTGCCATTATTCTTTTGGGGTATGCGCGCGAGACGTTTTGGGAAGGATTTATGTTTCATCGATAAGAAGGGGGCAGTAACGAAAGTGCAGATTCGTCGGGCGGTGAGATCGTGTCGCCAGAGATATACGGCATTTGACTTTCCAGACCGACTGGCAATGAACGTCGCTCTCTCCTCAATGTTCCTGCTGTCCCGCATTATTGGGAAATGTTTGTCGATTAAAGCCCCCTTCCAACTTGTACACAAGGAAACTTGTTACGAGCTGCCAGTGTAACAGTCTTAATCACGTTGATTAAGAAAAGTCGTTTAATTTCTATCAGCCATTATCACAGCTGTCTGGGTCTCGCACGTGCTGTTCTATTACTAAATTGACCCCAATCGCTAGGAAGAAATTCAGCCTGGCTGGCGAGGGGCCGCGTTTTTGCCAGAGTCGGAGTAATCTTCCAAATTTGATCGGGGAGCCTCGAAATCGTTCTATGGAAATCGGGAGCAAGATATCACTCGTGGGTCAAGGTGGTGAACCATGAAAAAGTGGGTTAAGCTGGAGAAAAATAGGGGAGTGGAAAAAGCAGAAGTGGTACTGGAGATAAATAAGGGCATAATTTATTAGATCCCGGGTTCGGCCAACCCTCGAGTGTTTAACATTCGAACTCATACAGAAACACGAATTAAGTTAAGGATCTCGCCATTGAATAAATACTGCAGGAGATGTTGCGCTCAGTGGGGAAGTAAGAAGGAGTATTGAACACGAGTAGTCAGACAAATCCATTCTGGAGTCTCGAGTCTCGATAGAAAGTGTTTCGGTTGCTTCGTGCCTGGATAGCGTCAGCGTGAATTGATGTTTGCCTCCATTCGAGCGAGGCGCTTCTCCCTTCGTTTTTATACCATTAGGGGAACGCCCCGTGGATCCGTTATGTTCGGGAACTGGCTGGGGCGTCTGCCCTTCTTCCCCTCATCGCAGGGTGGTTGACGAAAATCTAACGTCTAAGGGAAAACCCAGTGTGATCGCTGGAAACCATCTAAAACCACTTTAGTTTAGCCCCTCCGAAAGTGTAGGACTCAAAGGCAACCCCTTGCTGAACTCACTCGGAACCACCAGCGTTCTCCGCTGTTCCGAACATTCCTGCGCAATTTCATGCCACTGATAGTTGGTAAGGCGCTTCACGAGTTTTTGGGAAGATTTAATCTGACGTCGGTCACCAGGACAGTTCAAAGAATTGTGCGTGAATGCTGTTTACCTTGCGCGGATATCTCGTTAGCGCGAGATTGTCCGGACTTTGCGCTTTCAAACGAGTTTGCCTAAGCCCCCGACTCCTCCGGCACTAAACTCTAAGGTCGTCTGCCGCGTGTCTTCGTCAGTGCAGTGATAGTTCGGTGTCACTTTGCTCCCGCTTGAACCCGAGCTCATTTCAGTCACTCTGCGCGCATCGCTTATTTACGCTTTCCCCGGCTCAGCTCGCACTCCTCTAATTTCCGACTCATACCACAATCCCTCCGCGCTCTTTTTCCGCCCAACGCTTGCCGCCTACTTTTCTCCGCTTGCTCTTGAGCCGTCTAGCTTCTCGGATAATTGGGAGCTCGTCGGATATCAGCGGGACGAGGGGGTAATTAGACTACTCAAAGCAGTGTTAAGCATTTTCACCCGTCATTTGGAGCAGCGAGCACTTCGCTAGGGGGACGAGGAGTTAAAGTGGAAGCCGGCAAATGAACAGAAATGCTGTGACAGCGTGGAGCAGACGGCGGGATGTGAATCGGTTGTTCGGCTTGTAGCAAGCAATACGAGCCTGTTGTCAAGGGTGACTGAGTGCTTCGATCGAAAGTTTGACACGATTTTTCGAGGCTATAAGACGTCTCCCTATCGTACTTCGATGTCCATATCAAGTACAGTGTACCATTCAAACGATGTCGCCTATCGATGGGGGGCGAAAAGGATCGGCCTGTAAGGGGCGGCTCCGACTTGCTATGCTCCGTTTCAACCGCCGTGGATCACAAGGACGAGATAAATTGGAGGGGTTCTATCTCTTTATTTCAATTTCTCTATCTCCCCTAATTCGGCCTCTTCGTGCTTCAATTCCGCCTGAATTTCGACGAGCTGAATGGCGACGGGAGGTACTCTAATTCGAAGAATTCCTCGGCAATGTCTTCGCTTCCTTGTTCGCCTCTTATAAGATCGGATTCGAATCTCTTCTCGCGTACAATCTAATCCATATGGGACAATCATAAATCGGGTCCAGACTATCGTTTATGAGATCCCGCGGGTCTTCTCGCTGCGCGATCGGCAAATCAAGCGAATGCATTGGAAAATAATTTGCTTGGCGTGTTGCGTTAAATCGAGTGCCAAGATCGAAAGCTGCGAAAGTACTTTGCACCGAGGGGGGGATAATCGTGAGTGGGAGAAGAGATATGTGGGCCAGTCAGTTGAAGGGACTAAAGGGCATTTCTTCACAAAATAAATTCCTTTCCCTCCGAACCAGCGTGAGAGCAGGAGGCGAAGTGTTTGCCGATTTCTTCAGTTTACATATACACCTACTTTCTTTAATACACTACATCGAGCAGTCAAGATTCCTTCGCTGTGCATTCTACTTTCTTGCACACCCGAACACTCGAAAGCCTGTAGGTTCCAGCATGACACTCCATCAGATTTATTCTCGACACTCTGCACGATTATCCAGGTGGTGGCAATATTATGAGAGTTTGCAGATTTCCAGAATGCCTACACTGGCATATATAATTCATCGGTGTTAAAGAGCTTTTCATATATGTGCTAGTAGCCGCGAGGGAGCCCGGTTATGACCGAATTATCACGTATCCACATTTCACATTGTATACCCTAGTGTGGGGACCAACAGTAATCTTTTAGAACAAATTGGATGCAGTTTGAGTGCTTAATCCGATCACACAAATGTGTACTGCGTAATATTAGGTTAAGCTAGTACTTTGAACGGAGCTTTTCGTTGATCACGTAGCATCGTGGCACGTCCAAAAGAACAAATGCAGGGAGAGAGAATGCCTGGCCTTTGATCGAAATTGATTAACAATAGTGCATTACTGGCATTTTGGATTTTCGTGTTGACGTAGTTATTGAATAGATCCTGTACGGGGATGGTTTCGTGGGGACAACTGTGGTCTCGAACCTGGCAAGAGAGGTTGCGGCATTCGCCCGCTGTTGTTTTAACGCAATTTTAAAGTGTCGCTGGTGTTTCCCGGGGCCGCTTTCGCTCGGTCACTGGGTGCTATGATTTTCACGAAAATCATGAAAATGTATTCAGCAGCGGGGAAATTCCTGCGGGGTCGTCGGGAGGATTGGAGTCCCTAGGCGGGACACAGCGTGGTAAAGTATTTACATTCCACCAGAAATGAGGCAGTAACCTTTAGTTCATGCAACAATCATCAGCCGCGCCATCATTGTTTCCGTCCGCTAAACGTTTCAAGTCCAGTCAAAACTATGTCGGTTGCTGAGCGAGCGTAATTGAATTTTAATTAGATTCGACTGATTGTTCGCGCGTGAATTCAGATACAGGATGGAAATTCAAAAATTGCATGAGCTTCCAAATTAGTAATTTCTTTATGGCTACTGCGCATAAAATATTTTCCACCGCGTTCGGTTGTGGCTTTTAATGTTTGAATAAATTCGACCGGGATAGAAGCAATCACCAATCCGGGTGTTGTGCAAAGAGGGTTGCTATTCCGGCGGTAATAAAGCGTCTAGCTTAAAGCACCTTGACTCCTGTAAAGTATGCGGATTGTTATTAGATGGCTGGTGCATGCCAACAAAAGTGGAGATTTTCGTACGAAAACAGAACGCTTGGCAGTTGTTAGGAAAGAGTGCTGCAGGGTAGTGACAAAGTAAGGCAGGAGAGGGGTTTCTGGGCGGTGAGAGAGTGGGTGGATCTTCCTAGGAAATTGAATTTACAATTTCACCCCCCGTAAATGCCCTCTTTTGTCGGATAAAAGCTGCCAGGCCATAATAGGTCGGCATGTCAACAGCTCGCTCACTCGCTCGGCGAGCTTTTCCATGGAAGCTCGGTCACACAATGTGCCTCGTCTCTGACATCGACCTTCATCAACGGCGCCGTGCGAACTCTGAGCCCCGTACTCGCTACCCTTCGTCACAGCAACACCCCCCCAACAACTCCTCACTCTAGTTGCACCCTTCCAACGCCATCCGCCGACCTCGCGTTCACTGATTCCCGAAAATTCGGGAGAGATTAATTCTTTCCAGCCTCCTCTTCCAAACCCCCGGGAGCACCGCCCTTCGACCGTTATTGTTGACGGTCGAATGCTCGCGCCCCTAACCGCAACGCTCATCGTCGAATTATTATTCAAAAGGTCCCCTTTGTCTCTTTTTTTCGAGCGCGATCACCACCCAGCGCCGATCTTCGCTCGTTCACCCTCAATATGCCTGACAAATGACGCTGTAGGTGGGTTGGTGTTCTTTCATCAATATTTGCTTGATAGTAAGGTATTCCGAGACGGTGCGCACTTTTTTAGGTAGTTTTTGCCTGCTATTAGGGACACGTGAGGGTAGTGGATTGTAATAATGAAATTCAAATGTTTTGATCGCCCTTGCGATATCTATTCGGTAAGATTGCCCTTTAATTAGAGATACACTGCGGTATTTTCGGTACCATTTGCCTCAGGGTGGGACTCGTCTGTTATATCGGAAGAAAGGTTTGAAGGGGAATGAATGGGCAGTCAATCGTGTTACCTATGAAACAAACGCCGCATCGAGTAAATATATTTTCCAAAAATAAAGTAGATAGTTATAGATAGCTATGTAGATAGTAGATAGCTATGGATAACAGGTATATTTCGGGATAATATAGCCTCGGCTGTCGCGCTCCGTGTACTGTCATGTACATATGGGGAGGGGACTACTACTTGGTGCGAGACTTTACCGAGTCTCCTGATGCAGGCTTATGAATCACTCTATTGTGTTGCAGAAAGTGACATGCCCAATGCCTCGTGTATGTGTGATTTAGGCAAAGTTTTCCCCTAACTCTGATTCCCGCTTGATATCCCCAAGGTCTTTTCATTCCTCTCCCCGCTGTCGTTACGCGCCAGACCAGATGACGACAGTTTGCCGGCAAAAACAACTCTCGCGGTGGCGCGCTATCGAAATTACTGTATCCCGGCCTCCCTCTTTCAGACACAGCAAACGCGATACGCGGATAAGAGCCACACCCGACCGACCAGACGGCACCGACGGTATGAAATAGTTCCTTCCTATTCAGACTTTCCCTTTCAAAGGCATCCGGGGAACTTCCTGAAATAATCCCGACGGCTCGTTGACACGACGCGACCTGCCATTCTCGTTACGTGCGATCAACACTTGGAACGAGTCTCATGTAATTCAGGGCGGCAGTTGTGCCCTTTGAACGGGAATGGTAGTTGCTGCGTAGATTGTTTATTTCAGGAATGACTCAAAATTTGGACAGCATACTTAACAAATCATAAAACAGCATACTTAACAATACCAAAAAAAAACACATGATTATTCTCTGTTCCTTTTAAAAGATATGCACTCTCAAAGCATGACACTTGGTTCGGTTAGGTGCTTCGAGCACAGCGTTGCCACGATCGACAAACGAGTGAATATCCACGCGAGCGCATCGTATGTGTGCACATGTGTGCGCAGTAGATTGTACGCAAGGAAAAGTTTTCCCATCGATCGAGTAATTTATTTCGATCTCATCCGCATGCAGTCGGTCTCGACTTTTGGTTTTTTGGATGGTACTGTCGGCTGTCGCACGACAACTACCTTAAGTGGAACAGGGTTCGTTGCGATGGCACACCCAGACAGTGGCGTACAAAAATGCGCTCGCCGATCGGACGGCAATGTGTAAGCTGCAGCTTTCATTAAACGCGAGCTTCAGCACGTGTCGTGCATTAAATAACTCGGCGCGAGGTACAGGGACAGGGAGGGAGGTAGGGCAAGAGGGAAAGAAAGAGAGGGGCAATAGAGAGATAGATAGATATATCAGGCCTCGCCTAGGATGATGTATTCCCGGGACGACAAAGCGGCAGGGGCGCAATTTCAATGGAGGTCGGCCGGTAGTGTAGCACTAGTCTGCTCCCTTCAGCTAAGCACTAGCTGGAGAGTGCGAGCGAGCCAGTTTTTAATGGGCGCCGAAAGTGGGTGACGCCTTTCGCATTCAGGTCGCGTGGTGCGTGCCGAGGCGTCTGGTCTCGTCTCGTCGCGACAAAGTCGCGCGAGCAGGCCAACTCCGGCTCCTTCCAGCGAATAAATCTTTGCGCCGCATCGTCGCCGTGGGAGCTTAATTTTATCGCCGTCATGGAGCAGGCTTTCGGCCGGCAGCCAGGCAGCTACGCCGGGTGGAACGTGCTCTCGAAAAGAAGCGGGCTAAATTAAAAGAAAAGATCTGAATGAGACCACCTTCGCTGAAAAGGATCACTTTATCTGTAGCCGCCACTCGAGCCCGGCTCGCTAATCTCTCGCCCAGTTTTCAAGCGGGCACCGCCGCCAGCCTCCCTTCATCCTTCCTCCCTTTTCCAGGACCTCATTTCCATACTCAGCCGTTTCGAGTGGTCCTCAGAATTGCGTACGAACCTTCGGCGGCCACGAAAATTAGAGCACAATCAGTGCCAAGGCTTCTCCGATATAATCCCTTTCTTGTCGACTGGAAATACGAGCAAGGTTCGCGCCGCTATTCCCTCCAGCACATATTCCCCGACATTCCCAGTGTAATTTATTTTTCGCGACTGGTATTGTCGGCCGATGCTCCTCGACCGAGTTTCCGAATTGCGAGCATTGCGTCGATGATTGTCCGAGATTAAGTTACGTCGACAGGCGTGAGTTACGATTCTGGAAGGGTTCCCGCGCCGAAAGAATGTGCGCGATGCCTCTCAATCACTTGCATCCGGGTCGAGCTGCCTTTTCATTCAGCACGGCCGATATCTGCGTCTTTAATTTGCGCGCGTTTCCGCTTGGCATGGAGAGGCCGGCCAGGACGATAAATCCGGCCGGAGGCGTCCGATTATTGGTAGAGAGCCGTTGCCATTCGCGAGACACAATGCGAGATGATTCCGAGCGGTCGCGAGCGGCCGGCTTGGCAGGCGGCAGTGTTCCTTTCCGAGGATTTATGAAGCAATACTAAGTCTGGCAATGACCCAACCAGCCAACAAGTCCCAGGGTGCTCGACGCGCCGGATAAACAAATGCAGGAGGAGTGTGCGCGCTGCTGAATTCGTTTCTCGGCGCGTCGAAACGAGTAATTTCGGCCTGGGGCTCGCCGCCCTCCAAGAAATCTACGCTTCCGCCTCCACGTCTGACGTGCACTTTGGCAGCCTCCTCCTTCTCCTTAAGATGCATCCACCTCTTCGCCAGGAATGCTTTTATATAATCAAATGGGCGATTTCAAACTTGCCGAGCACGTTCACTTCGGGTGCCATTCGAAGTACACTGCGATACTAAAGAGTTCCTCGACGGAGTAGAATGTATGCGCCCGTGGTCAGACATTCGACGTGAACAGTTTAGCCAGGGATCGTTGCATTGACAAGGATTCCCTTATCATGACTCAGTATTCGTAACGTGAAGAAGAGTGGGTGGTCGCATACACTTGTCAAGCTGTATCTCCGGGGGCGTGCGGAACTTTCGAATTCGGGCTGCGCGTTAATCTTTACGGGTCAAACGCATCAACTTGCCGCTCCTCTTGTTGCGCGCCCCGTGACACGTGTATTGCTTTTCGCCGTGGTTCCCCGAATGCCGACGGGAATACTGATGCGCAAATGAACTCCGTGCACTAACAGCCATGCCATGACCATGCAATGCGCTCGAGGGGCCTGCTGAAAAACTTTGGGCGTTGAATGGATTTCGCCGCCGGCAATCGCAACGAACAATAATGTTCACTTGCCGCCTATTCATATTTCACGCACGCTTTGTCGATTAATTAATCTGCACACCCAGGATGGAGCCGCCACCGCCGGGCGAAAATGCAGTATTGCTTTGATGGGATTTCCCTCGACCTTTTTGTTCGGCGTGTGTTTGCCAGGCGTGCAGAAAAAGAGCGATCGAATAGAAGCGTTCAATAAAGGCGGGAGGGATGGTTGCTGAATCGTTGGAACTTTTTACGCAATTCCATTTGGTCGTCATTGGGGTAGCGTATTATATTTGCGCAGTAACGCGGATTTGCCGCGCAACAGTTTGATTTCGAAATACATATCTTTCGTTCAATATTCCAGACGATCTTTCTTTATTTTTGCAGCTACGTTCTGCTTAAACAAGACCTCGCTTTGTCCACAGGCGAAATATACAGCGAGAAAGAAAGTTATATTGGGAATTTCGGTTTGTCGGGAGAGTTAGCGGTGCGAAGGTAATAGAGGATATTGGCGACTTATTAATTGTAAATAGGACCAGTAGCAATGGAGCGGGCGCCTGTGCATGTGGGTGTCACAGTGGGCAAGCTTCCTCGAGGTATTGCATCGATCTTCCACTACGGATTCAATTATGCTAGTTTGCCGTACATGAGAATACCACTTAGGGGTGGTGAGTTATCCTTCTATGGCCGCGTGTATGTCTGCGCACGTTTCTGCCTATGTGTGCGTCAGTGTGTATTGACGTGCGGTTAATCAAAGCGACCGGGTACTATTGTGCCGGGCGACCAACACACTGCCGGGATTACCCCGCGTTTCGATAATTGGTGTCTCAGGTTAAACTGCTACTAATTATTCTAATGTAGCTGACGGCGAATCGGCAAGGCCCCTCGAGCTGACAGTTGGTTCTTGGCTCTCTTCGTTAAGACACCTATTCACTAGCTTAAAGTAATGAACTAGCTTCCTCAGCTCGCTCTCGGGACGCATAAGGTAGCATCCGCGACTTGATCTTGCGATGCTGTTAACTCGATCCAAAAGTTCGTCTTGCGTAATTCTCCTGCCGCGATAATCTGTCATATTCAGGATTAGATGTAAGGCTTGTAGATCTTAATTTTCTGTGCGGGCAACAAAGTTTGCAACGAAGGAGCAGTCAGGTGGGCCGACGCGCGCTCCAGGAAAACCATGCTTTCTTCCTTTGTCTCTTGAGAGGAAAGGAAAGAATGGTTGGACACTTCAAATGGTTCACGAGGCATTGCCAGGGCTAGGATTTGTCTGCAGGATTTTTCTTTCCTCCTCTCCGGCGCAAGTCCGGCCGCTTGAATAATGGATGTCACGGGAGAACAAAGTCGCCGATTCACTGGATTATGCCGCGTTCGATTATACTTTAATGCGCTGTTTGAATCTCAGTTAAACTCGCGCTCTTAATCTCCTTCTTTCTGACTATTAAGTATTGCAATTGCAACTAAAACTATATTGGGGAATGTCATTTCGCAATCGGACCTTTTTACAAGCAAACTTCGAATTTAGTAGTGCAATTTATGTTAGGAAATACGCTTCCTTGATACAAAATGGGTTAAGGGACATACATTTTGCCTAAGTAGTATAAATAATCGTGTAGACTTCAGTTGTAAGCGGGTTGAATGCGGCGTGTTCTAAGAAACAGGAAATTACGGCGAGCTTCCCTCTGCGCTGCCGTGGCACTTTTCATTAAGTATGCCATCGGACTCCTTCCCGCGTGTATAATTCTATAAAAGAGGTGTTTCTCGACCATCAGGTGAATGCCTTTGCAGTAATTAAACACGATTGGCTCGTAGGATCGATTTCAACCGACTAGTGTGTTGTTGGAGTACCTAGCGCCAGTCAAAGAGGCGTTGCAACACACTGATGAGTGCGATTGTTAATTGATCTTAAACGGAAATGCTTTTGAGCTTGCTGGGCCGATTGGAGTGTGGGGCTGATTTGAATGTCAGCTAGTCGCGGTATCCAGCGTGGGCGATGCCACCGTTATTGCATTACTGGAAGCGGGCATTCCTCGACTTGCAGTCTATCTTCTCCACTATAAGCAGAATACTGACATTCTCCTAACCGCGCGGGTGTCGGGTGGTTTTGTTGCTTGATATGTGGTTTAATGCGACGCGGCTCGCTTCGCCAAAGTTCTCCCCCTCTTAATTAACAGAGATTTAGTTCGCTCGATGTGTCAAATCTAATGGAATCGCGCATGGAATTGTATTATACCGACCACCAGATGAATAACGAAGGAACATCACAAAAGTGAACCTCCGTCCTACTGAAGACCCGCCTTCTTTTCCAATTACACTTTCCTTAAAGAACCAGTCTTTGACGGCGCTTCGATTAATCGTAATTGGCCTGGGCCACGTTGTGCGCCGAGCGGGTAATGAACGTCAATAAAGATCGCAAATAACTTCACCAATGTCTTTGATTAGTCGGAAAATGAGAGACAGAGTCGCCTGGCAGTGGTAGGAAAATAGCAACGGGAATGGGTGTCAGTTAACTGAATCGTAAAAGGTGACCCGACGCAATCAGACAGTGCACTCAAATTGCGAAATGAGCGCGCACTCCACACAGTCCACACACAATGCCGACGCTCGACCGAGTTGCAAATTAGCACAGGCGTGAACGGAATAGATTAGAATCAAACTGATGTTGAGCAAATTAATAAATAAGCTACCGAAGCGACCGAGCCTCGAGAAACAGTAAGATAAAAACCTGCGATAACGAGAGGCCGAGCGAGAGTATAATGTACACACGACTCGGAGGAAAAAGGAGCTCAGACAGGATCGTGGGGGTGTTCTGCGCGGGTCACAAAGTGCGTAGATGTATTTTTCCCTGGCCTTTATTCCTTCTACGATCGGGTATCGATAGAACGGCGATGAAAGGTAGTCGGTCGATCCGCGGTAAATCTTATGGCCACTTTAATGGGCTCTGCGGAGGAGATAGTGGTTCGAATACGTAGCATGGGTCTCCGGGCAGCTCGTAGTCGGGGCAGGAAAACAAGCGGATAGATGGAAGGATAAATAGGAATACAGCTCGTGAGGAGGATACTGATAGGGTGGGCAACGGGAGAGAACAGAGAGATAGGAGGCCGGCGATCGTAAGGGTTGGAGAAGTAGTAGATGTCCGGGCTGACCAGCACTGGGAGGAGAGGAGAAGTCGACAGCGGCGTGACCGCCGGCGGAAAAGTGGAACGAGGAGACGTGCGAGTAAACGATAGCAGAAGGAAGAGCAAAGCCGGGCAGAGGCCGACTGGCCCAGCCAGTCTGAGCAAGAGTGGAGAAGGATGAGAAGCAGAAGAAACGAAGAAAGTGGCGCAGAGCAGAAAAAGGACGCAGACCGGTGGGAAGCAGCAGTAGTAGCAGGCATGCAACGCGAGACCAGGTTTCGACCTGTATACTACGGATTACGAAGGAGCTACGTACATACGTAGTCGGGTTTGTGTAACCATGGATAACGAGCTTCCTCTCTTGCTCGGCT
This sequence comes from Crossocerus cetratus, assembly GCA_963675795.1. Taxonomy (NCBI): domain Eukaryota; kingdom Metazoa; phylum Arthropoda; class Insecta; order Hymenoptera; family Crabronidae; genus Crossocerus; species Crossocerus cetratus. The sequence goes on along the minus strand of OY776666.1, from coordinate 13,284,415 downwards.
GCCTGTTACCGCTAATGAGCTCCCGTTCTGTTTTCTGCTCCTTCGCGTATAAAGGCCTCGCAGCCCCTGCCTATCGCCAGGAATGCGAAAGCACCCCCGCGACTCGCTCGCCTTTATATCGGTTCTTATTCACTAGCGAATACACTGACTCGGCACGACGCGACGCCGCCGAACCCCATCCTGCCGAGGCCCGAGATCGTTCCCTCTGATCTCAGACAGTGATCTCAGGCGCCTACGGTGTCAGACAGCTCACGCCTTCCGTTGATAGACGCCGGAGCATCAGCTCTCATCGTTAACCCCATCGATCTCACTCGCACACTTCACTCGCACTCTCGCCCTGCTACCTATTTCGACCAATTTTTCGTACACTCCTACTTGACAGCCTCGATTTACTGCCAATGTTTCATGCGACTTTCTTAGAGGTTCTTGGCTCGAATCCAATCTTCTTAAGAGCGCACCAGCCAGTGCATTGGTATTATTATTAATAAGTTATTACTAGGAAGAATCGTACTCTGCTGTATTTGATAATATTATTTGCCTGGTTTTCTGCGCAGGATTGAGAATGCATCTCGTCACGGTCCTGCACGTGCCGCCGATACGTTTACCCATTTGTCTAGAGTCTGGAAGGTGGGCTGATCCCAAATGAATAAGCGGGTATTGGCTGCATTCACTTCGCAGTAAAAGCAATATTTACTCGGAGAGTCTGCTCATCAGGACTGACCGGAACGCTTTCGGGGAAAGCTACATTCGGTTCGTTTCTAAGTTTGCCCCGGTTGCAATGTCCGATCGGGATCTGCGGAGTCATAAGTGATCCCTGTTCGGGAATCAGATCGAGCGTTTTCCCGCCAATTGGCGAGCTCGGCGATTCAATTACCCGGGCTTTTCGTCGATCGAGGCTGGCGCTGGCCGGTTTATTACCCGGCATGGACTTTATCCCGGCTAGAGCTGCGCACGAAAGATTGGGGATAGAGAGATCGCGACAAAGGTGAAGGTATTTCACTGACGAGCGAGATAAATTCGTGGGGCTCGGGCGGGCGGCAACGTTACAATTTGCCGGACGTGTCTCGGAATTCGTCCGAGTTACTGCTGACACAAAGCCAGAGCGACGTACTGGCTGGTGGTGGACCTCCTGCAGCGAGCGTGCTGTGCGCTGCGTCGATATGCCATTGCCGGTTTTAAATTCCTCTCTGTTGGGATAACGAGGCATTATCCGCCAACAGAGCGGCGAATTGCGCGCTTCTACACTTGGCCGAAAAGCGAGCGCCAACGAGAATTGAAGATTCTTTTGTGCCGGCGGGAGCGGGAGTGATGCTCCCTCGCTCTCTGGTATTCTTTCTCGAGTGACACTCCTGGCATTCCTGCATGCGGGGCAACTACACTTATATCTATCACTGCACCGATTTGGCGCTTAAGCTTAATTCGCTTCGTCAGCGTGTGCTCTCCGACAAATGCCGGTAGCCATCGGTCTTTGTTTTTTCGAGAATTTGGCGAAGCGATTGGAAAATTGAAACGGTGGATTTACACAGCTGGCTATTTGGTGAATAAGCGTTGCAGCTTTTTTATCGGTTTGCCGGGCGGCTTTCACGGCGTGTTTAATAGTAAACACTTTAGGAGCTCGTAAAGCCCGCCCGACCAACGGGTGTAAGCCGTGCTTTACGACGTAGGTGCGTGTGCACACAGGATACCAGGGGAGTTGGCACGCCGCTAGGAGCTTTATTATTAACCGCAGCGAAGACGCTTAAACCCGTTCTCCCGAATTAAGGGGACATAGCTAATCCTGCGGCGATACCTTAACGCAAGGTCGTCTCACTCGTAAAAGCACCCGCTCGCTGCCGCTAGTCAACTCCAGCATTCCCGCTCGCTCCCCGCTCTACCTTTTACTTCTCTCCCAGAGTCTTTCTGGGCCAAGGTATTTTCCTTGCCGAAGAATTCATAAGCGTAACTTTTGATCGTCTTGAGTAACTAGCCAATTAAAGTTGATTGAAGACAGAGGGTAACGAGCGGAAGTTTATTGACCCAGCGGCGGCGAATAAATACCGGCGGAACTTTTAATTAGTCTCGCAGGCCGCAGGGACACGGCCCACGCGAAACGATGCAATTAATTGCAGCCGCTGGCCCGCACTCGCTGTATCGCAAATAGCGACGGGAGAGCCCTCGCACCATAACTACCATCGAACTTGCACACATCTTACCGCCAAGTCGAACCGGTGTATTTCCAATGCTACCATGGGAAACTGGCAAACTGGGAAAGGGAACCCCATTGGGACTGGCAGGGATCTGTTGTTTTCCTCTTGATGTATACTCGACCGCGGGAGCGAGGGGCGAGTTACAACCGTTTATAAATAGTTTCTCGCTACGAAAGTTGGCCGGCGAAACGCGATTATGCGGCGCACTCGACTTTGGAGCTCGTTAATGGCCGCCGTGGAAATCTCGTTATAAATTTGCTTACGACAGACTCGATAACGTCAAGCTGTGCCGGGGCCTTCCATTTGACGGAAACTTGGTAAGATCCCGACGCTCAGTGTATCCGGCCTTTTTCATCCCCTTTGCACTGCCTCCCTCTTTAAGAGGCCGGGCCGCCAGTTCTATCGCATTAATCGCTTTCTATGCGTGACTGGAACAGACCGCCGCGCCGCTCACTCGCGCCCCCTATTTCCTTACCCGTGCTTTACATTACTTACTGCTTCGTCACGATTAAAACAGCGAGAGCCTACGCTCATCGTCCCGACGTCCCCCGACACAGCTCGGCGTGTCACTCTCTTTCATTGAAAGCTTTCCTCTTGCGGCTACTCGAAGCTTTCGCACTCGGATTACCCATTCTGTACGAATCAATTATGCAGCCGGTCTCACTCGATCCTACCTATTTCGGGACTCTTCCAGTTCGATGCAATTCTTCTAATTGATCGATGTGTTCTCGTTCCTAGTAATAATCAACGAATTTGCCAGGCTGATTGCATGAGTACCGGTAATTTCGGTGTAATCGTATAAATTGCGTTGTATCATCGAATAATGGAAACATATCCCCAGTGTATGTACAACATGCGCGTTTCAGCCGGGACCCGTAAGCAAATTAGCCGGCGTGAGACTATCCGTCACGGGTGATTATTCCAAGTATTTGCACAGCGTTGGACACTACGCGTGAGATTTCTTTTTTTCAGTTACATATTTGCCAATGGAAAAAGTGATTAAAGGAGGCAGCAGGAGGATATACATTTGAAAAGTTCAGAGCAAGCATTTGAGAGGATAGTTGGTGCTGGTGTCGCGCCGCCCCAAGTGTAGCCTTATAACTCTACTAATTATACAAGCTACCATTCCGTCTGGGCAGATGAAGGGAAAAAGTGCTGGCGGGACAAAAATGTAATTATACCGACCTTGTTTAGCACACCGGCAGCGCAATGCTGTCGCTGGCGACAAAAAGGAACGAGAGGGTGGATGCCCAGCACGCCATGAATCGAGTTGTAAATTGAAGCGCCGGTCTCCCCGAATTCGTAACTTTCTATTCTGTCACTCGACTTGGTACGGAATTGCGCAATGACATTTCGCGCACGATGGTAATTGTCTCATTTTCACGCCCGCTTCATCCACTCGGGGAGCTTGCGACCTGTTCGTCTTCCGAGGCTCGAGGGGCGGGTCAAACTCGATTCGTTTCAGAATCTTTTATTCAGGTACTTCTGGAAGTTTTCTAGGCAAACTCTCTTTTAGAAATAGGTTATTGAAATGTATGCGCGAAACTGCACCTATGCACCCAGTCGACAAACCTACATACGTATATCCTGATGCCGGCGGGACCGATCGTTGAATGTGCTTAGACACTCCTGCCGGCGCAAATAAATACACATGCACCTGTGAATCCACATCTAAAACCATTCTATTTCACGCTCCAAAACTCGCAAGACTCGGCCGGGCCAAGTCGTGCAGAAATTTTGTCTTGGGAAATTTACATGGCTTTCGGCGTGCGCTTACACGAGCAGGCGCGCGAGAGAGAGATAGAGAGACATAGAGAGAGAAGGATAGATACGGAGCCTTTCAGTGGTAAAGGCGGAACGGCGCAGAGCTGTTACCAGCCAGTCTTTCAGCTCCATTTAAAAAGCGGACTCATTCGTGCGAGATACATTTTGCAAGCAGTGGAGGGAGAGCCTGATGACTATTAGCCCGAATGCCGGTACCAATTCGCTGCACATCAAGTACGAACATCATTGTACCGGAGCCTAAAAATATACGGACCGGTTCTATACACGCATACACACGATACACGCGATACACCGGTAGCCCCGTTGCAAGGAACACTCGGAGCGATCTAAAAGCGTGAACTTCTCTATCGGAGAGATGTTCCGCAGCCTCCGTATCCGCGCACACTCGCGCAAATGCACACCCATTTCCATACTCCCCCGTCGCTTTTCCCGATGGCGGAGTTCGCACAAGCAGACACACACGTGGGCACACATGGCCCCGCTTCTTTGATCTTTCGGTAAATTTCCAGCAGCCCGAGATGAAGAAACCAATGGGAAGGAATTGGGGAGAGTGAGTGGGGGAGTCGGAGCCTGTTGAAATTTTTCCCGGTTGAATGATTCCGAGCGGCTAGCTGCCTTTCGCTAGCTCTATAGCGATTTATCCACAGGATTATGTGGCCGCCAATCGTGCTTTTTGGCTTGATTTGTCTGGTCTAGTGCGGTGGAACTCAAGTTGGGAATAAAATAATTCCACCAGCCATAAACCACACAAATTACCGAGGCATACCAGGGAAACTGAAGGAGACATCGATAATTACAGCAAACGGCGTTGGAACCATTTCGAGCAACACTTGAGAATGTATATGTGTACGTGTGGAGAGTTAGCCTTCTACGGGAGTACTTTAAGCTTTAAGGTAAGGTTTACGGGCGGTCCGCAAGCCGCTCATTTACGATAACCCCAATTGGGCGTCGATGCTTAATCATGCTCCAATTATCCGCGTAACCAACTATGTTTTCCACTGCGCCGAATAATTTGCCAGGCAAAATGCTTTGCCGTCATCGCACTGACCTTGTTCTGATACTGCAGTAAGAATACACGTGTACATATGCGTACAGGGCTGGTAAATTCAGGCAAATTATTCGAGGGCCAGCAGAGGGTGGTAGCTCGGGGCGCGGTGGAGAAAAATGTCAGGGCTTTCCTCGCGAACATCATTTATCCCGAGCGGATACGCGGGAAATGCATTACACTAAATCGATCGGCATGCGATACCCCGTAACTCGCTAATCCTGCTGCCAGATGTATCCGCGATATTGAAATCCAACACACTCGTTATAATGGAATTTAAATTGCGTGCCGGTGGCTGCGATTCAACGGGAATATCTAGGAGCGTGCGTGTGCGGGAGTAGAATGGGCCGCGTTCCCCCTTTCTCGCTTGCGCTGGCCAACAGACGGATCAACAAGTCAGAACGGGGGGTCCGGCTTCGATTATTAATCGGCCAAATTGAATTTACAACGGCACCCGGCGTAGTACGATATTCAATTAAATTAATCACTTATTACGCGGCGGTGCGTGAGCCGCTTTATTGTACGATGCGCCATGAGCGATCGGGCGATTCGTCAAAATGTTCGCGGCAATCCATCACTCTCCGCGCGAAATTCACTTTTCGGCGCATCATTCGTTCGAGCGGCACTCGGCGAAACTCGGTACACGAGTCCGCACTCGATGTCAATTCCTCGAATTAACGCTGCCGCGGTTTCCAGATTGTCAGCTTGCCCGATAGAGCCAACACTCCGCCGACTTGATCGCAGGCTTGGTAGGAACTGGCGGAGCGACTGGCGTTGAACGTGAAATCGTCCTGCGACAATGAGACCACGTGAAGAAGCAGAGAGGAAAGGTGTCGTGGAAAGCGGCCGCATGAGAAAGGTGACGACGACGAGAGGGAGAGAATGATCTGCTTTCGAAGATTGCCAGTGCAGGTCTCGGCGTGGACCGAGGAGAGGACGGAGTTTTCAGGCTGTCGTTGGGCGCGTGAGTCGCTCGTTAAAGCAGAAGGTATTGCATTTTACGCGCAGCGTCCCGCAACGAGACCCGCCTCGCCCGCCAGGAAACTTGTTACGCCTGGATATCCAGGATCCCGGAGTTACTCAGGTCGTTAATTACCTGCCGACAGGAGTGACACTCTGATAGCTGACAAAGAGAGGAGACTTGGCTGACGAGCCCCGTGAAAAAGAGTATATCGTCCCAGATCTATCTCAATGTCGCCGGCTTTTCTACGGACTAGAGCGCATACGCACGTACTGCTCTGCTGTAGAAAACTGGGTAAGAAGATAAGTGATAACGCCCCGCGCGCAAGCAGCTGGCCAAAGTTTTAAATAAGCCGCTTCTCATAATAGTCTTACTTTCCATCAGAGTTCGCCGGAACTCCGTGCGCGCTTAATTTCAATTAACAACGCTGAATCGGTGAAGAGCGGGAAAAAGTCGAGGGACTCTCAACATCTTCCACCTTTTTAAACAGATAGTTTTTCTTAAGTTTATGTACACCCGGGGAGCACTCTGCTACCTAGAGAACGACGGGACTACTCAGTGTTGAGTGTTGAGTCAAAGGAGCCAGGTTAGATTCGCCGCTGGATACGAAGGCTACGACTCGAGAATACGTGTACGAGTATATGTAGATCATGAAATGCTGTTTCTAACTTAAATTTGTTTAATTTAGAATTTGTTTAATCGCATTTGTTTAATTTAAAATGTGTATAGAAAAGTAAGTCCCAATACATTGTGTCCAGCATCGGTCCTGTCACTTTTGAAAATTGACTACCTGGTAATGATAGAGTTTGCAATCTTTCTACTGTAGGTATAACACGCGGAAGGTGAGTCTGGATACCGGCCTGACCGAATGGGACACACTCAAGAGACTCCGAATACAAATTCAGGCTTGGTGTCAGTCAGTCTGCATGGGATAGATGGTGGACGAGCGAGAAGTGGTCCACTTTTCCCGAGTAAGCTTAATAAACCGCGGGCGAAAACATTTTCATTTCCTTGTAAACGAGAGAGGCTCGCCGCGAGCGAGGAAAAAAATGATTCTAACATGATTTACAAAAAAGAAGCGAGTACGAGCGGCTAGTGGTAGCCAGAAAAGGGCCGAGCAGGGGGTGAAAAAGAAAAATTCGTCTACGAAAATTCATTAATTCGCTGGTCACGCGCGACTTTAATTCGGACGCGGTTTCTGGCGAGCGTGGAATTTTCTCTTGAGGGGGGCACGCGCGCTCCCGGCCAGATGAGATGAAATGAAATAAAATCGTTGCTGGCGCAGCAGCAAAGTGTGGAGGGAACGAGAGTCCGTATGGGAAGTCGGTAGGTGGGATGTAACATGGAGGAACGTCGACAGCCCTAATTGCGGTACGTGCCGTGACCGTAGCCTTCGAGTCGTTTTCAATCGAACCCCGTTCACTACAGAGCTTATTTTTTACATTACAACCAGAGTTAGACTCGATGAATTTCAGATCGAAGTACGTTTAAAGCCGGTAAATATACATATTTCATTATATATTTGTGGTAACTACGTTTGACCGACAAGATCTAGTTTCACCAGTTTTTCCGCCCAGTTCCGCGGTGCGTGCTGGTACACAGGGAAATATCGATTCTCGGCGAGAAGGAACATACATATAAACCGGCCTCGACAAATCGAGTCGGCGGGCACAATTTGGCAAGTAAATCGGATTTCCAATAACGGCGCGACGCGTATTATCATGCGCTTGCCGCTCACCTTGCGAGGACGGTCCTCCGGGTGGCACAAGGGAGGACAGAGCAAACGCGGAAGGAGGCCGAGGGAAGACAGTGAAATGAACATCCGAGAAGCGCGGGAAGATTGCCGTCCTTGTGGATTCCCTATGAAAATCCATAAAATATATATCCCGAGGAGACTGCTTTCCCGGCGTTATTACCTCATTATTATCGAACGACTCAAATCGGGTCTCGGGCATCACTTTAGATTCGCGTCGATACGCCTCTTTATCGGAACCCGCCATCTCCAACGGTGGACCCGTACTCCGAAAGCTTTCCAGCGCGAGAAATCCGCGGAAAAAATAGCTCGGAAAATCTGCAGGGTACGATCTGGCTAACCCGAATTATTGGAGAGTGTATGTCGGCCAGCTTTTGCAAGTGGAAATTTATAACAGCCGGCGGAGGAATGCGATTGCTCAGTAAACGAGCTTAAAGCCCGCCGTCAGGCGAGGAGCCAATCTGCATCGAAAGCGGCCCGAGAACAAAGGGGATCGCGATTCTGCCTCGCTCTTTTAGGATCAAGCCTGGACGCATAATGCGCCAATTATATTTTCACCCTTGGCGCCCGCCGATCCGTACGACGGCTATTATATGCCGTCGTGTAAGAGTAATGTAGTTGAAATAGGCTAATACCGCGGTGTGTTAATAGTATAATTAAGTCCGCTTTACGGGACTTTATTACCAATATATGTTGCTTGCCCTCTGCGTCGGCCGAGCCACTCAATTCGAACACAATGCGGAGAGCAGTTTTGCTCTCCGCAATGTTTTCATTCCCGGCAATCTCGGTATTGCCAATACCATGCTGGAACTTCCACATCCTCGATATTGCCGCACGTAGACACGTGCTGGCAGCAACGACTTGGCCCATTTCTGCGAAAAAAATTCATCGACATTCACATCTGAAATATCGGTAAGCGACTATACTTTCGCTGTATAGTGTACCGGCGCCGCCGTGATGTAAGTCGATGACTGGTCAAACGCCCGATCTTGCTTCGAGTAATCCATCGTTTCTATACTAGTTGCCTTAATCATGGAATCGATATACTATGTGAAACTATCAAAGAGTGATGAAACTATCTCTAATATTTCACGGTATTCGATTAACGGCTCATTTAGCCTTCATTTACGCTTGACTCCGAGATCGAGCGGAGCCTTCCGGCATCGTGGAGCTGTTAACAACGGATTTAGTCGAGAGGGTGAATCCGCCGGGAGACCTAAGGGACATATATTCAGGAGGGAGGCGACGGGAACCCTCACGACGACGAAGTTTCGCCGGAAGCCTGATCGATCCGCCAAGCTAGATAAAACTTGGCTACACGTTTCGACAGTGAGGTAAGGTGAGCGAGAAAGAGTGAGAGAGATAGAGAGAGAGAGGCACAAGTTCTACGCGGAGGAGCATCTGACAAGCGAGTGAAAGATCGATTTTTAAGAATGACATACGGAAATATTGGCTCTGCCGGGGCGTCCCGTTTCCTCGTGTTTACGACTCGACAGTCAAGGGTTAAGTCGCGGCGAGAGACGAGCCTTCGTCGTTTGAATCGTTACACCGAAAGAGGAAAGGAGGATCCCGTGGAAAGCATACGAGGAACCTGCACGCGGACTCCGACCGAGGAAACCAGCGAATTCAGGCTGCCTTTTTGCTCGGGCACCAGAACGCAGAATATTTTATTCATGGTACTTTGCATACATAGATCCATGCGCCGGAGTCGTGAGGCATTACTCTATCGCCCTTTCGCGATCGAATAGGCATTGCCGTCTCGCCAGAAACTTCGAGCTTTCGAAATAGATAATATTCCGCTGGTTGTACTTGCACGAAAATTACTCAGTCATTTTACTCCGAGGGGGTGGATAAATAAAGTCTGTTACACGCTTCCCTGGGATTCTCGCATTTTAGAATTACTCGTCGCCTTAGAAAAACGAATAGTCGATCATGTCACGCATGTGCGACTGAAGGATTGCGGGCCAAAACGAACTAACCAGATCGCAATAGTACAGCAGCTGTTGGTAAAACTCGGAACGCATAGTCGGTGAAGGCGAAAACCGAGAAAAGTCGAGGGTGAAAAGCAGGGCACGCGATTCAGGCGAAAGGGCTCGGGCATCAGGGCGCTTTCGGATTGTTCACCGTGCAAAGCGCGTTGGAAGTTTACTGCGCGGCGCGGCAGCGTGACGCGGTCATAAATAACGCCGAAATAGCGTGTCCAACGTCCAACCAATAAATCTAGATATAACCCCCGGAGGATAAAATAAAGTTATGGGCCCCGCTTCATGCACTGATACAGACCGATAGTTTAGCCGCCCGCGCCGACTGCTACAAGTAGTCACTTCGCTCAGCGTCATCAGCCTCCCTCTTGCATCTGCAGTCGTGCGTAGCCCAACACCCTTGTAACCTAGTCCGTTCTACCCTACCTCGGTGTCATCCCCCTGCCGCCAGATTACCGCAAGTCACGTGTCGAACTAGCCGCTGGTACGAGCCGTAAACAATTCAGCGACGATATCTAGAATTAATTAGTTCTGCCAGGAAATGCAATTCATCCTAGCCCAAAGTAGGATAGTTTGAGCTCTGATCGCTTTGGAAGACCGTCTGACTCATAGAGCGGCTCAGGACTTTAGGCGGTTCAACAACTTGGAGATCCCGACTACGACTGATCCGTGTACATTACTACTCTTAATTCCCGTCGACTGTGCCCCTTCTTCGGAGCAGAGCCACCCCCTCTGCTATGCGAGAATGTAGTATGTATTACCTTGACACGTACACAAACTCGATTCGCCCGAAAACCCAGGCGCATAACTTCGTGATACATAACCCGCGGCGCTCCGCGCGCAGGGTACATATGTAACCGGACTGGAACGGGATGCTGTGTGCGCTCGAATGTATTCCGTGTATCCGCGAATACTGTGAGGGTTCGCTCTATCCGAGCGAGCCTCCTAAGTCAGTTGGAGATGCTGGGTTAAGCTTGAGTCGCGGCCCACGATGCAGACAGTGATACCCGATAAGAAAATCATTCACACTCACTGAGATATTATGAATTTACGAGGGCGGTTCCATACTTTGTTTTCTATTCTTCATTGGTTTCTTCATATTCGAATAGCTGAGTTTCATAGTCTAGTTGTAAATATTCATATGCGTTACTCTTGAGTATTATACGACTGTTCTCTTTTACATGCACGGATACGTGTATCCGATAGGGTTGGGATGTATTTTGCTTTTAAAAATATTTTACTCTCAACGTGTTTGGCGAAGAATATAGTGTTCCCGCACCCATTTTCCCCAGGTTTTTCTGCGCCTGGCAAAACTGTGTCGTTGTGCGGGGCATTGCGGTTTTCGAAGGGAGACACACGGCGGTGGCTGTGCGCGAAATACTTTCTTTATTAATGAGCCAGACTCTCGCGCAGCTGTCCTGAATGTGGTACGCGAATAACGAATGCGCCATACGAGCGACAACGAGAGCTGTCGAAAGCAGGCCGGATTATTTATGGGATTTTTATTTTATCCACTGCCAGCACACTGCCGCCGTTCGCGTCCTCCTCTCGCTACACCGGCACTCCCCAGCACTCCACTGGGGAAGAAATATTTCTCCGAGACTTTTTCCGCCGCCACTTAACGCCGACGGCTTGATTAAGCCTTGCGTTCGCACGTTCCCCGAGAAATACCAATTTCGGGAGCAGCATTTCCGACCTCCGTGCCACCGACCACCAATTATAAACTTTATTTAAACATTAAATCGCGTCATACAGAATATTTTTCTTGTCGCCTTTTAACTCGAGTTGTTGACCAAGAAACTGATGGAATCATTAGCAAAACTCGCAGGTTCTCGATGACGCATTCGGTTGCGTTCGGATGAAATTACGCAGCCGTGCTCGGCGACCTTACGTACTTGGGAAAATCACGATGATAGATAGCAATCGGCGTTATTTTACGCGCAAGCACGAGCACGAGGTGAAGCCCGGTGTTTCATAAATTGGCACAATTTGACTGCGCGTTTCCTCGTCATTAAATCAAGCATTATCATCGCCGGCCGTACTACGTCCCGAATCTGTCGATGCTTTATTAACGGCCGGATAATGGGGACGATCAATGTGTGGGGTGCTCTTCGATAAGTGGCCGGCTAAATGTAATAATAACTACAATAATGTTAACCATTCCCTTAATGATTCCTCGTTACCGCAGCCGGCCGGCTGTCAGATGAGAGCGGCGGCAGGGCTAGAGGACTCCTATCGATCGTGTCTCCACATAATCGCCGGCAGCGGCTCTGGCCAGGCTTTTCCGCGGCGAGCATTCGCACACGGGAGCTGCGACACTGGCGGGCGTCGCCGTCACAGGCGAACACCTAGCTAAATAGCACTCCGACGTAATTACTTATCGCGAAAGTGTCGTACGCAGCTCGGTTAATCGTGCTTTAACCTGTGCCTCAGGTCCACCGACTACACCGATAACCCACGACCACTGCGCCCCACCTACAAAGGCGAGTACGCCCCGGCAGCTTAATCTGCGTAATGCGCTAAAACGACCGCTTCTCCCTACATGTATCTTCCACTTCACACCCACACACTCCCGTCGCACCCTCTCATCTAACTGGGCAGGTGTTCTTCATGAAAACAATTGGGGGTCGTTACTTGTTCCTGCGGTTTGCTCCAGCGAAAGAGAGTTCGTGCATCTGCTATCAATTAGTCGCACTATCAGCCAAGCAGCGTCTGCTTTCACTTGTGGTCAATTTAGCGTTAACGCTCCTGCTGGCTGGCGGAACCAGCGCACAAGGGGAATCCGTAATTTGGGGTGTTAATGAGCTTGGCACGATAGAGCGGAGTATCTCTGAGAGAGGGAGAGTGGGGGAAATCCCTCCTTAGTCGATAATACGCTGCCGCTTTCGTTGCTTAAGCAATGAAGCAGTTCGATGCGGAGCCAGTCATATTGGACCTCTCGTCTAGTTTCCACCGTTTCATCCCTAGTATACTCTTGCATCGAGCCCAAGTCTCCTTTCGCGCCGCGCTTAATGAATAACCCCTATATTTTATTTCGCTGCAGTGTGTTTAGTCTTTACAATTCTGATCCAATTAACTCACTCATAATGGGGATATTTCCAAAAGAAATATATTGGCTCAACGATACGTTTCGCGTAAGAGGTACGCTGCGATGGGTGGATGAACTTTGACTCGAGTGACCACAGGCTCCTGGATGGTACTCGATAATTTATGCAAGCCATCTCATTAATTCTCATTTCCTGGATATAACGCGACGAATTGGAGGTCTTTGACCTTTGGCTGGAGATTAACATCTTTCGCGCTTAAATAATCAAGATGGAATCATGGCGTGACATTCCTGACGGCACGGGTATCACAGGATCATCCTCTGTTCAACGACTGGCGGAATACATACACATTCAAAGGGAAAGAGAGGAAGGGAGGGAGAGAGAGAGAGAAAGAGAGAGACAGCAGTGTATGCTCTGGCCGAACGATGGAATTTCAACTCTGTCAAGGGTGTCGTCCCGGCTGACATTAAGCTCGCGGATGCCAGATTAATTCGAGATTACAATTTTAATCCAGCCATGTACGGAGCGCAGGACCGCACCATACATATACATACGCGGCGGTCCCGTGGCGTTCCTCCGTGCCATTTTAAATCAGACCTCGCTTCCTCGCAGCCCGACATCCTGAATTCGAAATTAATTAACTCGCCGCCGATATCGGCTACGGTTAGGCACCTGTGCTATAGGTTTGCCGCATCGTGTGGATCAGGATTCGATTATTAATGCCGGCAGTGTCATAAATAAATGCCTCATTGGGATGGCAGTGGAGAGGGCGCCGATGGCAGAGGTGCGCTCTCGATGTTTGCTACACCGAGAATCGAGGGACACCGGATTTACGGGGGTGTAGTTGGGCCAGTATGCTCCGGCTTTAATCGCGTCGAAGGGAGAGACATCTTTATCCGGCGTCACGCCTCTAACGAGACGGGTTAAGAAGGATGGACGTGTTAGACTAGGCAGACGCCTTTCCCGAAGGAAGGAGCAGGAGGCAGAACACTCACTCAAGGGTTTTCGGGGACGAGCGTGAAGGAGCGTTTACGAGGATGGCCCATTATCAGGGCCAATATCCAGGATGCTCGACAAGCCCCTAACTACCACGGCGCGCTAACCTTCCTGTACATATCTCTTTTTCCTGTCCCCTTTGTTCCCACACACTCTTCGCTCTACAACCTACACACAAACTCCCTCTCTCTCTCTCTCCGTGTACAGCCATTATGAGATACAAGCTTCCGCCAATTTTCCATTAGGCGCGGCAGAACTTGGCGAATTCTCCAAGTCAAATTTCCTCCGGTAAAATTGAGTTTACGAGATTGCGTGCATCGCAACTCTCGAAAGTTCAGGAATAAACTGGCGTTAATTATAAGCGCCATGACCCGACTTAACTCGCTCTCTATCCTTCTCTCTGGCCCATCTTTCTTTCTCTCCGGGTGCTCGAGACCTACCTAGTAACCCTTCCATTGTCTTTCCCAACGCTGGTTTTCTTCGCGCGGGCTTTTTGTAGGTTCTTCTCCTGGACCTACATTTGCTATTTCCGTGCTTTGTTATTTGATCTCTTTCCGGGGTATCTGAGCCACTTGGCCAGGCAACGGAAATAGCAAGGGTCCCAAGCTTCAAGCCACTATAAAAAGGGCATGTTATTGTTGAAAAATCCATTAATTTCTGCGGTTTATTTCCACAGCTGAGCGTGCGGCAATTTGAGAAATTGGGCCAACTACGACTCATCGTTACATTGCGAGCAAATTAGTCATTTAGTTAGTGTGATTAGCGCAATACTACGTTGTACTGCATTACTGCGGCCAGCTGGGTAGGGTCGAGCGGAGCAGGCAAAAAGTTTGTGTGTTTTGCTTGGCGAGCGCGATTGCGCTCAATTGCCGCCGGCCTCTGAATCGATGGCCGTAATTGTATCCCAACACTTCATTAGGACTTGACTAACGCCCTGGTGGTATAATACACTTTGGCGATGATTATTCTATTACTAGTGCTCCCGTGGCCGTTTGTCATTTCACGCATATACAGCCAGTCTGAATCGGTACATCCGATACTAGTACATTTTCCCTCTACGTAATAAGAAATGCTCTTTATGAAGTATTGCTCACCGCGCAAGAGGGAAAGAGCCCCTCTTAATTGCACGGCTCGGCGCGCTGTATCTATTTCAGGCGGCGAAATAGATGTAGTATTAATTATAACATTTAATTACTCCGATATAAACGACGGAGACTGCTGGGGCAAGGTTTTTTTCCGTGGCGTGAGCCCTCGTGCGACGGAATTTCCCTCGGCTTCTTGGTCGCATAATTGAGGCAGCGTTTTTACGTAAGAGCGGACAGCCTTTCACCGAAATATCCGGTATCCGGCGGACGAGGGAGGGATCGCACAGAGAATACGCTCGGTTATACCATGCGGTTCAGGGTAATCCGAATTCTTTGTCGGCCGGAATCCGCCGCATTCATTTGCGGGGACCGAGCCATCGGCGAGCCGCGGAGACAGATGAAGTCGAGCTTTTGATAGAGGCAGAACGAGTGTGGCAAAGAGACGAGGAGAACGGGGGACTCCGGGCGGATGTGGGTGGGCCGGGGGCAAAGGTGTACGTGTGTGTCGCGGTGGAGTCGAGCGTGAGCGGGTAAAAAGGTAGTAACGATCCTTCTCGGGAGCAGTAATCGATTTGGTGGGTGCGTGTCGCCATCGGGATCCCCTCGAAGGGTATTTGTTATGCCGAACGATCAGGGGGGTCTGGCGGGTTCCTTAATAACGCGACGGTAGGCCCTCTTCATTGAATTCGCCTTGATACCTTTATCCCACGAAATCCGTGTCGGCACGGCCACATAGAATAAATTTCTTTTTCTTGCCCGCCGCATATTCCATTCGACTGGAGAGCCGCTCGCTGACAGTACTACGTCTTCCGAGCCAGATCGCCGAGGACGGACGGAGATGGAGAAATGGAGGAACGTAGCGTAAGATCTGAGGACCCCGGAGCTCTTCTATCTCAATGTATATCCACTCGATCCTTGATCTGAAATTGATGCCGGCCCGGGGAAATTAAGGCGACGGGAAACCTTTCTATTAGGGATCGTGGGATTATCAGCGGGTCGTGGAATCGGGATAAAATAAATTCGCAAATGCGATGCGGTCGCGGCGTCTAGGCCAAGAGCGGTGGTAGGTGGCTGCGCCGTCGACGATGCTCGTATTACCATGTATTCTTCGGAAACACGTCGTATATAACCGAGATAACAATGGCCCGCGGGCCAGATAGTCGTGAAATAATGGAAAAAAATGTGCATTCATCGTCCACACATCGGCGAGCCATCGAGATTTGTGGCCGATCAGCTGGCGAAAGAGGAGGAGGGAGAGGAGGGAGTGGAATTGAAAAATCAACGCGCACCGCCGGCGATTGTTCCCCGGGAATTTGTAAAGCCGGCGGCCGATCGACCGGATGTGATAGCCACACTCGAATAGCCCACTGAATAGCGTACTAACATACTTCCCGGTGATCGCACTGGAAACGCGCTTACCGTCTGTATGAATTCGTAATTAACTCGTTGTATCATTCACGGCATTGTGCTCTGTCGCAAACTTTTTAATCGCTGTCATCCTAGCAGTCTGCTGATCGTCTTTATGGCCACACGGTGCCCTCGTAACTCTGCTCGTACCGGGCCTCGCGTGTCATCGATTTATGTCTGGACTCGCGGTAAATCCGCGGAAACCGTCACCATAAAGTTCCACCAGGGTCTGCTTCTGCCGGGCAAATCCGGCTGGCTTCCTCGGCATTTCCCTTTTTATCCGTCGTCGTCGTCGTCTCCGCCAGTCGGCCGATAAATCGGAGCGTACGTCACCGAGCGTGCTGATTGTCCCGACACGCGGGCTCGATCTCTCCCCTGGGTTCCTGACACGCGCCCCCTTTTCGCATCGAGGCCTTTGAATTGAAGAGAGGACTCGATCACACTGCCTTCCGCTACTGTTACACTGTCAAGCGGTGCGCTCGTCGTTAAATGCCTGAAGAGTACCCGCGATCGACTGCAGTGTCGGCCTGTTTCTCTAATTCCAATTTCCCAGTGGGCGATATAGTTCTGCTCGCAGCATCCATACATCAGAGTGCACACATAGTAGGCGCGGCCGGGGGGAGGATGGGAGGAGGTCTGTATTAATATCCACGCAAACACGTGTGCTGCCTGCTGGATCGATTGCGGCAGGCGGTGTCTGTTTGTTTAGGTGCCGACATAGGGCTACCCAAAATTCGTAGATATCAGTGATAGTGATAATACACATTGTACTGGCACGTTGTACGAGCCGGACTCTGCGGTGAGCCGACTTCTGTTGAACACTCCAGTTCGCCGCGGTATCCGCCTACCCTATGACGAAGGTAGAAGCCCGTTAGATTAAACGTAATTCGACCTATTTCTCCCTCGCAAAAACTCCTGCCAAGCTTCGACGGAATCGCAAATGCAGGCAGCCTCGTCCTAGGCCGTTGATGCCGAGAAATTTCCGCTCGCGTCTAATTTGGTCGGGTGATCGGACGATTTATATTTCAGTGAAATTCATTGCCGCTAGGAAAAAGCCAATAGCCCGGGACACGCGGTTATTCCGGCTGATGTGTTATTATCGGCTGTACAAGTGTGTCCAGTGCGCAACCCCCGATATTTGCGATTTCCGTGAACGCACGAGCTTCTTCTCCGGGGATTTGCTTGTATTTTTACCCGGATGCTTTTTTCCCTATTTCGTTCTACCCCCCCCCCCCCCCTCCTCCCCCCTCTTGAAGCGGGCGCAGCGAGTACCACGGCACATCCTCGTGCTGCAGCCACCCTCTTTGTTCGCGGTCCACTCTCGACACCGAGTTTCGCAAAATAATCGTTTCCAACAATGGCCGCGTGTGCGAGCGCGCGCCGCGCACTGCCCGGTCCGCTCGGCCCACAATGGTCTGAGCCTCGCGGTATCACTTCACTGCAGCGCAAGTTCCGCTTTCTTTGTTTCTGCTCTTCACCATACTCTCTGCTCCCTGGCCCGTCCTCTGACGCGCGATCCATCCCCGCACGGCCCGCACACGTGTTGTGTCTTCCTTTCCTGTTTTCCCGCGTCAGCCGGATAATCCGCGGTTGCGGGATCGACGCGACGGCCCCTCACGGCAGATCGCCAGTAGGTATGCATCTTGGCGTGACCCGCGGCCTTGCAATCCGTCATCGGCAAGGTATGTCATCAGTAGCAGTGTCGGTGGTGGCAGCAGGGTGGCAGTGGGCGCAGGCCATTTCTACGGGGCGCGCATTTCCATAGGAGACTGCCTGCGCGACAAACAGCCCTTTGAACGATCGCACCGATTTGCCGTAGCCGTATCCGTCGGATCGGAGTCCCTCTCTTTTGTCCGCGGCAGCAAAGCGCCCCCGTGTATATTGAACGCTGCTATCCCCCTTATTCCTTTTACCAGAGTACGGCGATATGAAAATATAATAGTGTATTCCCGGTACACTCGCTATCCACTGCGGCCCGATATTGCTCTCGTAACTTCACCGCCAACGAGCAGCGCGCCCCCCACCCCCCTCCCGGCCATCCTTTCTCTCCGTCGAATTCTCATAGGATCCCGCGACAGATCCGAGAGAAATCGACGATTTCTGATACCTTCAATTAACCGGTCTTCAAGAATCGAATAACTCGGAGGACTGAATGGGCGGCTCTCAGTCTCGGGCCATCAAGAATTCCCTGAGCCGGAGCTTGCCAACAGAATCCCCCCCACCATTTCTCCCTCTCTCTCTCTCTCGCTCGAGCCGTAACCACCAGTCAATGGGAGGATTTGAATTCGTGGCTAGTATGGAGTAGGCGAATATCGGGATATCCCAGACATGGTATTGGAGTGAGTAGCAGCGCCGCACTCGAGAATTCTGGGAGCCCGAAACCGGACGAGCTTTGGGTACGCGGACTTTGCGACGCGCGTGAAGTCTCTCGATAATCCGTCCAGTGGGAAGGAGAGAGGGAGAGTGAGTAGGAGTAAGCTCTCTGCATCGAAGTGGTTGACGTCTGTCGCTAGCCAGCCGCGCACTACCCACGGAGCATCCCTTTAATATCTTATTGCAGTCGCTCCTGGAAGTGACGCGATTCCTCTCGCTTTTGACCGCGAGCGTAGACCGGCAGACGAGTCATCCCAGTCGTCCGACGCGAGTGCAGCCGCAGATATATTGTGCGGCAAACGTAATGCGACAAGGCTGAGAAGCGTCAGGCATTCCCCTGAGTATCGAGCACTTTAAATAATTAATGATCCAGCTCGCCATTCGGCCACCGGAGATCCGGCTTTACGTTGAATCGTTGAAATCTCTATATGCAGTATATGCACATGACGGTACGTGGTCACTTTGGAGTTCGGCATGCGTAGGATTGGCTTCATTTTTTGCTGGAATTTCATAAGCTTTAGTGGTAAATTTTGCATAGCTTTCGACTAATGAGTTGCCTTGCATTGTCGTTAGAATTAATCAGCGAATATTCAGCGTTTACGAAATCCGGGAACACGCGCCTTGAAAAAATTCGACACGGATTACTCCATCCGCTGGCAGCGCCAGTACGTGCGCGTCACACTGTTGAAATTGTGATTTGGCTGAGTGAAGAGCTTAATTTCACTGTTAACTTATGCGGCGGCTCTGCAGTATTTTCGATGAAATACCTAATGCCGAGCGCGACCGGGCGGGATTAAATTTTGTGCCCAATTAAAGGAGATCCTGCGCGAAAGCTCGCCAAATATTTACTGTCAGACATCTCGTATATCGAATTACAATATTTCATCCCTTTATTAATGCACTCATTGCAACTCTCCAGGCTGTATTATTTTATAAACCGGTTATTTTTTTTTGGGTAGGAATCTGCTACATGCTACTTCATATAACGAGTTAAATTGCCATTTCAATTTTTGGTAAACCAATTGGTGGCTCCGATACAAAAGGGATGGTCCGATCTCGCTGAAGGCATGAAAACCGGTTACCTCGTAAGGGTAACAACATGTTTACCGATTCGATGCCTCCGCCTGTACCGCGGCGCATACTTCGATCGTAATTCTTGTCAAACGGCTAAAAGAGAGAATTTCACGGTGGAAGAGGCGACATCGGATGAAAGCCATAAAATTCTATCGTCGGCAGTCTGTCTCTCACAGGCACCACTTCAACTTTTCTCACGGCCGCGGTGAAGATCAAGTGTCGCTGGAAGTCCCTGCTTCGCACATTCCAAAGCGAGCGAGAGAGAAATGAGAAGCAGGACTGGGAGGAAGGTGGCCGAAGTCGCGCCGCCTTGAGAAAAAAGTGAGGATCTTCCTGCGGGGCGAAAATCAGGCCTCGCGATATTAACGAGCCACGATAGATTTTGACGGGAAACGCCGAAGAGCCGTTATCAATGACGTTGATGTAACCCAATTCATTCTCGCGTGTGCGCCCTGGGAGCAGCCGGTAACTACGTTCGGCCTGGCAAGAGTCTGCGGTCTCTGCGTGCGCTCGCTCCGCTCCTGCTGCTCCTCGCGATCGAATGAGATTTACCGCCCGCCACAGCGGGCTAACCGGATAATTCGAGATGATGGCCGAACGATTCGCCCGCCTCCTTCCCGCTCGAGAAGAGATCGTGATGCAATTTCGGGCGGCTGCGCTCGTAATTATCCCGAGAGTGCATGCTTTCGGAAAAAGGCAGCCGTCGTGGCTTCCATATGCGCCGTCACCACACGTAGCGCGACGGTGATCCTTCTTTCTCCCCATTCAGCTCGTCGAATCACTGCGGGGCTCCAACTCACGTTTTAACGATATGTAACAGAGCGCACGGGGAATTTATGCTCGCAGGACAGGAACCATAGGGCGGGTATCAGACTCCGACACGCAGGAGTCTTTTTATTAAAGGGCGTGTGGGGACGATTTGCATTTATACAGCGAGGACACTCGTCGTCGCGGCGGCAACCCTTTCACCAGTCCCGCAAAAAAATGTTGTCTCAGCGGGGCGCCCTATTAATTAAGCCGTTAAATAATATAATAGAATGCTGCGGGAGGTCGCGCGCGCTACTGCGAGTTGGGGGGTGTGAGTGGGCCCCCGACGGATTAAAGGGGATTCCAGTGAGCTTGAAAGGGAGAATTCCCGCGAAGGAGATTCTGCTTCTAGCATTTTTCTCCGGTTTGCCCCGTGAAACTGAATTATTTCGTTCAGGCTGATTCGAAGCGCTGGAACCCTCGGCACTGAGTGCTGGCCTTAAAGAGGCCTCCCCTTTTTTACTTGGCAAATTGCATTGCGAGAATTCGCGCTTATTATCCACCCCGGCTGCGGAAAATCGTGGCGAATCTTTCGCTATATTTGATAAACAAATGTTATCATCGCCAACTTCGACACAATGCCGGCACTAGTTTTATTAAATGCAAAACCGGCTCGAACTTGCAATTTATTTGACGATGCCGTTTTCGTTGAAACGCGAGGAATGGAATTTAGTAGGCGGCACTGGTGCACACACCAACTCAGGGAAATACGCATGCCAGAAGAAGCGGCCTAAGCGAATTAGAAATGGGAAATCCCTGGAAATGGGTTATACCCCATCCCCGATAGAATCCGGATTGGTATTGAATAGGTTTGTATCGCGCTCGAATCCGATGTTTCCGGGAATACCATTCTACAATCATGGATGAGACATTGAATCCGATGTTCCTGACTGATCCTTTACCTTGCCATTCTTCGTGCGCCATGCAAAAAATTATTTTTTCCTCGCGCTAAATCGGATTGGCTGCGATAGGGGAGTGGCCGAGAAGCAGGTGGCGAGGACGAAGACTCGAGCATTCCGTGGGATGATTCGGGAAAGGAAATTTAAAAGCAAGGGTTTCCCAGTGGGAACGTGCAAAGGGGCTGACGGCAAGAGAGGTTGCAGTGTGTACGAAAGAGTTTGTGTCAAGGAGGTGAGGGAGGCTGCGAGAAAGGGGGTGTGTGGGTGGCCGAGAGGAGCGAACGAGGCCAAGTGAGAAAAGCAGATATATAGTTTAAAGTGGGGACTAAGAAGAGAAGTAGAATGGGGAGAGTGAGTGAGAGAAGTGAGGCTGGCGAGGGTGGCGAGGAAATCGACAGGAGAGTTGGAGAGTTTTGAAGGACCCACTCGTAGGTAGTTTAGCTGGGGTAGCGGGGTATCTACCGGGTTCGCACGTGCCTCCACGAACACACGTATCTATGATCAACTATCGCAGAGGAGAGCCCGAGAACCTGTTTGGTGGGGGTGCTGGTAGGACTGCGTACGAAAGCGTGCATGCATACTATATCGGGAAATCCGGCACGCGGCACACACCTGGTACATCCGCGTAGAATGCGAATTTAATCTGCGAGCATCAAACTTCCATTCGCCTTGGGATGACCGAGGGAGTTCTCGGGGTAGGAATGTTGCTATCGTGACAGGATGGCTCCCGAGTCACTCTGTCTACGAAATGCAAACGCCAAATGCGAATTTTTAGCTGCCTTCGCATACCGCCGCTTTCTTTCGACCTCCACCCCCCCTGCTGATACATATTTACCGATCCGTATCCGTGCGCTGCTTTTTGATATCTCCATATTCCCAACAGACAGCAGAGCCTCTCTACTCCTTTCCAAGGTGTTTTTCCAAGGTTCGTTCGAGATTACCGTTTAATGCGAGTGTTGTCGCGTCTCCTACGCCCTGTACTCAACTACTTTCATTCAACGACCTGCGCTTTGAGATGCAAAATGGTTTACACGAGTTCTTGAATGCCTGAGGTAGCATTCATGAACTCCTTCTCTACGGTTGCACGTCAACTGTCAAAAGAGTCATTAATCAACAAAACGTCAGGTGCGAATTTTCTCAATTTAAAATAATCAGACGTAAGCATACTAACTGAAATATTCCCAGCGAGCTTTCTCGTAAAATTGGCACGTACCCCTCGACCAGGAGGGGGCGGGGGCACGCTGAGTTTCCGCGAAAAAGTGAATAATAAATTCCGCCGCTGTCACGTGTGCGACACTGTAAACGAAAAAGTGCATACGTATGTGAGGGAAAGGAGTACACGGCGGTGAGTGGAGCCAGCGCGGAGAGAAGTTGTTTGTCTTCTTCTCCGCTGGTGGCGATTCGCCCCCCCCCCCCCCCCCGCCGAAATAAGGTGGCGGCATTTCATCGGGAAATATTGTTGGATGGCAGCCACCGTCGCCGCCACCTTTGGCGACGTACAAGCCCTCACTTCAAACTCCTCCACCCCGTTGGGCGTGTACAGTTCGCGCGCTTTCTTATTTGTTTATTTAGCTCCAAGTCGTCCTCGTTCCCACGGCAAACAGCGCGCGTCCCCGAATACATACTGTGTGGCGCGCGTATTTGCACGATTAACGCGTGCCAAGAAAATTATTCGCGAATCCCGGAGACATAGATTCGAGACACGCCACACGACAATCTGGTACGTGCTCCACCCGATGCTCGGCCATCCCTTATTTATACATGTCGCGGGGCCCTGGTAAACATTCGCGATAAACATGGCCAACCGTGTCGGAGCAATTCGAATGAGATTTCGTCTCGATTTCGGCTCGAAGTTTTTAGTTTTTACTGCATTGGGGCGCCGATACTCTATGCAAGTGGGGATGGAATTCCGACTCGAATCCCAACGACGTCAATTCGCCGCAGTTTGCACATTAATCATTAATCTTTGTGCACCGGTTGAAAAATGTGCGCGGTCGGTAGAACGAAAAACTTTGTTCACCCTTTTCACACCAAGCTGACGATAGATTGTATCTTCATTCGGACTAGTCGCTGACATTCTCTCTACACAGATACATTTCGAGGGCACTGTTATACGAGAATATAGAATGCGATGGCTCTCTTGCGACAATGCCTAGCCTGCTACGCTCTAATTAAAGAGAACGCGCAATTGCAGCGGTAGGATTAATTAACAGCACTGTTAATTGTCGTCGGACCGATCTGCGCTTGCATGCCCCACCTCACCTTACTAGTTCCCCTTGCATCCATTGATCAGGATCGCTTTTTCACGGAAAAACGAGTCTTACAAGGGAATAACCTGCTAGTGTGAGAGTCGCAACGCGAGTGTAAAGCGATGAATATTCCAAGTTCAATTACTTTATTACAGAATAAAGCGTCGGCCCGTGTGAAGTAGGGGGCCCAGAGGATAATCAATAATCCAATACACCTAAAGTATTCGACACAAAGCTCTCGCCTGCAGCTCGCTAAGTCCCTAGGGGACTCGGAATCTCGCATCTCTGAGGGAAAGTCCTGACTGCTTTAATTTCTATTCCTGTCAGTCGCACTCGGCGGCCGGCCTACGCGGCGGAAGGATGCCGACGGGGAGTCCCTGGGAGATTTAGGATTTGGCGAAACTAGAAATTCGGCGGTCGTGGCGATATAGTAATCGCGCATCCACGTAATTGCTCATAAGCTGCGCGGCAAAGTGCGCTTGAGAATTAAAACGTTTAATCGCCGTGTATGCAGGATGTCAGGCATATCTGGGTTAATCGCATTTCAGCGAAAATTGCTACAACGACCACTCATAATGGCTGAAATACGCTCGTATATATGTATATATAGTATAGTATGCCCGCTCGCTCCGGCGCGCCCAATAGAAATATAATTTCGCACTGAAGGTGCACACGGACGGGCCAGAATGAAAAAAATACGCTGGAACGATGAAATACCTCACCGCGTTTTTCATTCTCCACTACCTCCACCCCCTCGCGCCCCCTTCTACTTTGTAATTATTTAATGGTACACTCGAATATACTCCCCGTTTCGGTTTCTCTTTTTCACCCGCCTACACTTTGTTCCTCTCCCTCCTAAGTGCGCTTTCTCCCCGTCTGTCTCACTCTTTCCCTCGCAACCCCCATTTTTCTGGTTTTGACCCCGCGCATTTGTTCTCCACTCTAGCTCGAAATGGCGCGAGATTATTCCATTGTCCCCCTTAGCCCCCGCTCTTAACTATTTCTCTCGGTATAAATTTCGAGGACCTACACATCCACCAGGCATCGATGGCGTTGACTGCGCTCGCGTGCTTACTCGCTCGGAAATGAATATTCCCGGGCCATCAGATAAATTCTGGGCCGGTTTTGTTAGTGCCGCGTTTGCAAGCTTTTGAAACGATTTTTTCCCAGAAACTGATTAGTGCATTTAATCGCTTTCGTCGGTCATTAGCCATTAACGCTGCGGTAACGAGGTTTCGCGGCACTGCATTTACAAGCGTGTCGACCGTGGCGGTGGCACAGGTCGATTCGAGCGAAGTGATATTTATTTTTGTTTAAACCGATTGCGCAGTTGTGTGTTTGTCGGAACTGGACTTGCGAGATCGGCCAGTTGCTTTATTGCTTTGCCGGATGCTGAGTATATTTGCGACCGCGGCTGCGATAAACACGGGAAAACTGCTTATTAATAATTCCCGGTGTGCTGATGGGTCGAATGCATCAGCTGCGATGTCACGGGGTCAGGAAATCCGCATTTAATTAGTGGAAATAATGATATTCAAACAGGGCTAGATAGTGTGCGGGCAAATAGCGCGATGCAAGCAAATCGGGCCGGAGAATACTGCCAACTCAGATACGTAGAATCGTGAGAGAAACGGCGAAGCGTAGGAGAATGACGAGTCTATCCATCCACGTGGCAGACTATCTAGAATAGGGCATAGGTTGCGAGGGCAGTAGGTAGAGTTCACGTTTTCGTTGCATTAGCAGAGAGCGGGACAGGCCGAGCGTCGACTGGAGATTTACACGTCCGGACGGATCGGACGCTGCTTTGTTGGTAGGATCGCAGGGTGCGACCAGTTCACTCGGATTGCTGTTTACTCCATCGCACAATTGGCCACTCCATTTACGTATCAATCGGCGCATTACTGTTGCACCATTGCCAATTAACGTATGTGCCCGGTTGCTCGCACCGGATAATACATCTGTCGCGGCGGCACGGCACAATACGCATCTCTTCACTTCCCTCTGCGACGCGGATATGTACACATATGTATGTCACCGCTCTGCCATTGCCACGTACGCGGTGTTTCGTAATTGAGCCTTGAAGCGAACCACCGCGCGCTCCCGTCGGCGTGTCGGCGAGCGGAGGAGGACAGCGCCGAACGCTTCCACAAACTCTGGAAAGTGGAAGCATTAGCGAGAATTTCGGACTTTACTTTCCCCCGAAAGTGCGCGCTCCTAACTGCACCGTGTTCGCTTTCCCCAAATTCAATCGAGAACTCTTTTCCGGCGGTCCACGTGTGGGCTTCGGATGTTTGATTAATGGAGTTTGTTTCACGGCTAGATGCGACGGCTCTCGGACTCGGACTCGGACTCGTTGCTGGGAATGGTCGAATTGCAAGGGCGCTTGATCTTTTCAATCACCGGGTAGATTGGGCGGCGGCTGGCAGGACAATTTCGGTAAAGGGTTCGATCAAGTGTCAACCCAGTGGCTCGTCACTCTGATAAGTTCGATGGCTGGTATCCCCGATTTGAATACTCCGGCCGCATACAGTATTCGCCGAAATTGCTCCGTGCGAACCAGTACACCGTGAGAAATGCTCGAGTATACTTAACCCGGCTTGTATACACTCCCGAACGGCATATTATGCGACGGCTCACAATTTCGCTAATAGTAAACACTAGTCTCGGCGGGCAAGCTCGGCACGAGTAAATTTTAATTGTCAGGGCTTGCAGTGACACTGCACGCAGTAACCACGTACGAACGGGTGCAGTAAAGCCGATCGTGCCAATGTGCAGGGAGCAGGTGAAAGAGGGATATGGATATAGAGGAGAGACAGAGTTTGAGGGAGAGAGCAGACGGAGGAAGAGACACACAGTTCGTGGCAGGAGGCTGCATGGAATGATAATGATAATGGTTATTGCCGGTCTCGTTAGCCTGAGTAAGATACCCGTCTTGTTTGGTGTCTGGCATTAAATGTCTCCGAGGGCCGATCGGACCGAACGAGTTCTCCTCGTTTCCACACCTATATCTATGTATGTAGCTGGCCTAGGGAAAAGCGAGATGACGGTGCCAGATCCGCGAACCCCTCGAATTTAGATTATGCCGCTCTCACGTATCGCGCTGAGTGTACGTGTATCCGCTACCTGACGAATTTCGTACTCGACCAGGCCCACCGCATACGTGACGGTATTCCTTAAGAAATGCGATTATTATATAGAGCAACTGGGCTTCCCACCAGATCCCAAGTCTCAAGTTAATTCGATTACAGCCTGGTGAACTAGATCTCAAGCACTCCCCGCACTGCGAGATATCCCTTCACACGTTTTCTGCAAGCAATGCCCGGAATTACTATTTCGTAGAGACGCGATGAAAGTCTTAAACGACATCAAAGTCCTTTAGATCCACCTAGTTGGGTTTCTATTGCGAACCTAATACTACAAAATCTCCAAAATACTTTCACGTTTCGGCAGCATCTAAAACTGAATATCTGCTAAATTCAGCACATCTCATAATCCCTGATGTACTGGATCGCATATTACGGAAGGAAGTAATTACGTGGAAGTAATCGGTTAATGATTTCCACGTATATTAATTAGCCAAGAATATCCCGCGGAGCTATTTATACGGAGAGTGGTTTGAATCAGTGCAGAAGATTTACGGTACTCCACGATATTGGAAAATAATGAACAGTTTGGGGCGGGGAATCGTGTAATTAAATCGGGTTTGCTGTGGGAAGGTATTAAGGCTTCGTCGATCGTAGCGAATGGAATGTACATATAAGCCAGCTAATACGTATGTAACCAGCCGCAGCCAGTCTGGATATTAGCTGGCTTTGTTGCTGAAGAATTCAATGTGACACAACATATCTACACGATTATATGAATAGTACTGCAATCAAGCAAGTAGCATGCCAAGAATAGCATGGAACATTCTGGAAAAAGAACTCACCGCATCTAACACCAGCATCTTGTCAACTGTATCCAGTTGTTCCTTGCCAGCCCTTTCCGGATACTCCAGCACACTCGTCCACTACTCAATTAGATCCCGATTTTCTTTCAAGAAACAGGAACCTGGCATAGAACGCATCATCACAAGCACAACACGTCACACTTCTATACTGGCACCGCGGCCATGTTGGATTTTGGGGATTCGGTAGCAGTCGATAAATTGCAATGTATCGATTGCAAAATATTCATTCTTAACACGTAGTTTATTTGTAATTTGTGTTTTCTAATTGCGCAAGAAGAGCTATGTAACTACTTAGTGGAGCCGGTTGAAAGGCGTGCAATTCTGTTTCTAGTAATTTTTTATTTTCCATGCGATAAATATCGATAATGTCGGCGTTGTCGGCCGGTACTGCAGGACAGCTGCGCAGCTCACAAAGAACCCGGGCCTGTCGCCCTGTCATGTGTTGCATCTTTTCGCTCCCGCAACATTCTTGGATTCCGATACGGAAAAGTGTGAAATTTACAATAAAAATGTATCAAAGTCTAAGGAGATGTGCGGCGAGTAATTGTCGATGAGTATTTCGACTGGCACAAGTCAGATTCGCGAGTGTCAGTTCGATAACACTGAATGCATACAAGAAAGAGAAAAAGTGTCTTGAAGGATTTTCAAAAGGATTGAATTTGGTTGGCAAAGCATCCGATTAATATTCCACCCTAAAGATTCTCGCTAGACTTGGAGGGTGTGCATGAGATTTCATTGTGCAGGTAGGATTTATGTTGGATTCGTTTGTTTGTTATTGTCTTACTCTTTACATCTGACAAGCACTTTTTACAAGCACATCTGAAATGAAAATGATATGACAGAGATAATTTAGTTGATGTTGGGTTAGGTTGTTTATGCACTACATATCTTTATACACACATCCTTAAGAATCAATATGTTTTTCACTCACAAGAGTGTGTGCTTGTGTCATAATATCTGCAGTTTATATGTATAGAGTCATGGAGGGCACAATTGTGCTTTCTTATAATAATGGGTCCTTGAACATGGAGTAAATATACATGTGTTTGATGTACCCGCATGTGATATTTATAATCCTGTTTCCATGTGTATAATGTATTGATTGATACCCCCTTTGTGAAATTGGCAAAAGATGTGACTTATTGTTGAAGTATTGTGGAATTGCTACATTATACGTATAATCAAATTAACTCAGCAATCAAAGCAGTAATTTCAATTAGTTATAAGAATCTAACACACATGTGTATCTTGAGAATAAGGAAATGTTTGATAGGTTTCGCATACAATTAGATTGATTAGAATGATTTTGAATCACGGAGATGTATGCAGGAGTATTAGTTAAATCTTGCCTCCATTAGTCCATTACTATACAATAATTGGTAGGATAACAAGTTTGTGGCAAATAGATTGACAGTAATATTACCTCAAAACCTGCCTAAATCAATATGTTTCAACAACCTTTAAAGTACAAGTGGAAAACAATGTCCTTCAATCAATTTTTTATAGTTAAGTAGCTGTTCCACCTAGCTACACCCACTCAATTTATAATAATGTGTGGCCCATGTAGAAATAAGTTCCCAAGCAGTAAAAAACAGTAAAAATCTTACTTACTTTTAGACACCCCCCCCCCCCCCCCCCCCACATTTAAACCTTGTATACAGCATTAGCATAGGTAATCTCCCGGTACGTCCGTGCTGATGACATACATATATCAGGCCAGATATTGATACATCCATGATAAACGTTGACAAGTCGCAGGACGGTGCATCGGGGCACGAGGCCGCAGAGTTTCTGCAGGCAGCCATCGGCATTTTCGGTATTGATGCCAGCGTTGATTCATGCACGGCTCGTCATCGCTTGCTCTCTCACTTGTGTCCGTCCATTCGCATTAGTAACCGCAAGCTTTGATCACGATCGATTGCATAGCCTCGCCGGTGAGCAGATTCCGCAGCCCGTCACATCCTTCTTCGCCTTCACAGTTACTAATAATTAGTGTGCTCTTACACCGAACTATCGTGCCGATTATATGCTCCCCTCTGGCCTTCCCCGAACCCGTCTTCTCTAATTAACTTCAAGCTGTAGCAAACAATTCGCCGGAGCAATTTATTTCCGGCGCAGCTTCGCAAGCTCTCATACTGGCGTACCTGCTGCTCCCTACAGATTGACGGACAATTACGATAAGTTTATTGATCTTCGCGTATCAACTATGGGGGAAATTCCAATAGATACTTTCGATACTGCGCTTGAGTGGTCTGGCGGATTACGCGATTTTTGGTAAACCGAAGTCTTTTACACCCTTTGACGAGCGTTGCTAATGACTTTTTACTTTGTGTTTTTAGGTTGCTCGAAACGTTGCACTCTTTCAATTCTACCCGTCAGTAATCAGTGCCGAATCCTTTGTACGCTTCTAGTACACCTGCACGTGATGGTTGCATGCTACCCTCCTGCCTGTAACAACTCGCGGGATTTGTCAAAGTCGCTTTCGAGAGCCTGTCAGATTGTTTTTTCGCGAATCAAGAGGCTCGATATATCAATTTATTGAATTATCATGTTCGGTCACGCTCTATTCTCTCTCTCTCCCTCCCTATTGATAAGGACCGCGCAGGGTTGTTGTTCGGCACGACTCAATAAAAATTACAGGGAACTGCAATATTCGTCGGATACATATACGTGTGATGGCTGGTGTCAACAGTAATTCGTTATTTCGCGGGTCTAGCCGAGGCTGGCAGGGTGATCGATAAATTTTCAATACTACCGCTGTTCTTTCATCGGTTTATCCTGGTTCGGTCCTCGCGTTACGGCTCTCCCTTTTTATCTCCATCGCACTTTCTCTCAGGCTCTCCCGCCTCGTGGTTCGTTAGTGCAAAGCCCCTGCTCGCACACTCGCTCACTCACTCGTGAGGAAATCGAGGTCGCCTTTGACGCGGAAGTACAATTGGAGAGCGTGGAAATTAACTGTGTTTTAATTCGTAACATTCGTCGCCCGCCAACCAAACGGGCGAGCGCGTCGAGCCCTCGTGAGCTTTCGCTTCCAGCCGTGAGTGCTTACTTTAATTGTATTTGATTAACCTGCAAGAGGAGAGATTCCCGACGGAGTTAGCCCGTGCACGTGTCGCAGTATCGGGATCGTGGCGAAACAAATAGAATTAGAGCGTGTGATAATGTTAGCCTAATGAGAACTGAAGTGATTAATTCTATTAGAGATGTTGACTGGGAAGTTGGGACAGGCAGGAAGGCAAAGGAGTCGTTGCGATGGAGGTCGACAGGAAAGATCGTCTAGCAGCCACTCGAATCGAGATTATCTTTACGGTGACCAACGAATGGGGCGGATTTTTTACTTGTGCGTTGTGGGGAGCGCGCTTGCATAGGCAGCGAAGTGTTCCTTTTTGAAAAATTAGTTTCGCAGAAATTTGAGCCACTCCAGTGTCGTCGACTGGAACGATGGCGATGGCGACGGCGGCGGCAGTGGCGGTGCCAATTAATTACGCCTGCTCTGTCGCGATGTTTAATTAAAAGTGCAAACGAGCGCGGTACCACCGAGGCCCATCCTCGAGTTTGTCGCACTTTTGTAACGCGAATTGCATTTTCGCCGGGCAGTTTTCTCTCTCCTCCCCCCCCCTCCCCCCTCTGTCTCCCTCCCTCCAGCCCAATCTATCCTGCTTTCTCGCTCGCGTAATTAATTAATGGATTTCGAATCCCAACTAACCGGTGCTGGACCGGAAGACAAAAACTCGTGTCTAATTGGGACAATTTGGGAGCTGTGCGTTTTTGCCAACTAGTGACTCAGGCGAGCCAGGCAAGCCCGGCAAGCCCGGCGCGCGCTCTAGCCGACGAGAGCGAGGTGCCTACGATTGCGGAGTGTGGAGCGACCGGGATTCGCAGGCGCGGCGCTGCAAATGACCGAAAAGGCGATTAATTTGTCGGCCCCGAAAAAACACGGAGCCATGAAACGAAAATGTGGATATATCCAGGCACAGGGGCCACTCGCGAAGGAGGAACGGAGAGAAACAGTATTAACGAGCCCTTTTTGTTCGGCCACTTTTTTCGCCGGCGTGCACCGGCTTATCGACGATCGCGAATCGCAGGCGTTTGCATTTTAACTGCCTCGTTGCCGATCGTACCTGGCGTTCACCAATGAATCCCGACCTCTTTTCTCACGCCTCTATCCCTGCATCGTCTCGCCCTGTGTCGTGCGAGAGCGAACGCGAACATTCCCGTAACGGGGCTGAGTGATCGCTTCAGCACGAGCCTTTAAAAATCCAGCATAACATACGACAAATCGAATCAGCGTTCAGAAATGATTTAACCAATTTCCGTATTCTTCTCCGCTTTCTACGAGACTACAAGATTGTTAGTACCTTTCGGCGGAAAGTCGAAACAATTTACTTGACAATTGAAGTGGAAGGGATTGCTGGATCTCGGGGAGGCGCCAGAGGAATCGACGATGAGAAATGGAGAGTCGAACGAACTACCCAGCGGAACTGGGGAAAAAAGCGAGAAGACAAATATTTGTCGTAGCTCCTCGCGGTTTATGGAAAGCTGTGGCTCGCCAGGCGGCCACGAGTTATCAGCCCGTAACTTCAGCAAGTTCCTCCTTCCATCCTTCGAACTTTCCTCCTTTCTTGCCTGCACCCACTTTTTGCCGAGGAAAGGGTGCGAGTTTTTCTTGCGGTGGATCGAGCGACCAGTGCCTATCTGATGGGAAATTTCCATACTCGGTCGCAGGCGATGGCCCTGTTAATGCAATTGCTATTTATTTACCTAGGCATACTCACGATGGACTTCAAGGATTTTCACATATGTTATAGAGGATGCTTTCCCGAGTATTTTCATATGTATATATATACATATATGGGTGGAGGAAACTTATAGGAAAAAAGTTATACAGATTAAAAATTTATTATGGTGGAAAAAATGATGCTGGAATGTCGAAGAAATCCATCGTGAGTATGTCTTTGTAAATAATTACCGCCTTTTCGCCACCTCTTCTTCGAGGAGGAGCTTTCCCACCTTCTATCTCTAATATCGCACACCCTTCCCTGTTCGGAACTTCACTAACCAGACGCCGCGCCGCCGTGCGGGAAAACACCTCTACAACCAGCAGCTCCCTTTATAGCTCACTACGATCTTCTATTTTCGGTAAGCTATGGCAAAGCGTCGAATGTTGACTTCTTAAAAGGTTTCTCGCGCCGGTTGATGATCATGGTAAATTTGGTTGACAGGGAGGATGAGTTTCCCGGAGCGTTGTACACATCTCCTAATTTTCCGCGGAATTCCTGAGCTGCCGACAGAGACGATGTGCGCGAGGGAAAACATAGCTTCGCTGCCACTCGTTCTCCCACTGTTTGTACTCGCTCAGGAACCGCTGCTTTCCTTGTTTTTACCCTGCGATTTTTTATCGTGCCGGTGCGTCTTTCTCGAGCGCCTCCCTTGTTTTTCTTGCTACTCGTCTTTTGTTGATATCGTCTCGCCCGGTCCTCTTCCTCGAGGTTAGTGTGTGCTCACCTTCCTAGGCGAGTTTGTTCGACGCGCAAGATCTCCAATTACTTCGTACTATAGCGTCGCGGCTCGATATTAATCAGGAAAGTAAAGATTTTTTTAGAATCCCTCGGGTAATGATAGTGGAACGAGGCTGCCACGACGGAGCAGATACTTTGATAAGGAAGATAGGAAAGAAGCCTTTAATAAAACGAAATTGTTCGAAAATCGTCACCCATGTTATGAATAGATATAAGAATCTTCGTCTATTTTCGAGTGCGGGGCCTGACTCCTGCCGATCCTCGAATAGTAAAAGCGTCTCCGCATTCGGTGCTTTTAAGAATAATTCATCGCTCTAGTTGAACAGGAACTTCCACGACGGGATAAAATGTCCGGGATCGGGATTGGCGATAAGTCCAGTTTTGAAGTGCAATCGCTTCTGCCTTAATACCCTGGGAGAGATATTAATTCGACAATTATCGGGCTAGCGCAGTCCGCCCGGTAATAAACTCCCTGTTCCGATTATCGATGCAGATTAGGCGTAAGTGGTCTTGGGAGAAGATATTGAGGGAGTGATAGGACGCGCGGCCCATGGAAATCAATTCTGCATGAAGATTCGGGTGTCCCTGAGATACCGCGTCGGCGAGTATCCGCGAATCCATTATTCATTGCACTGACAATAAAGTCGCGCATATCTTCGCGATCGATCTATCTTCGCTTCGTTTGCCAGGAGGCCGGGCGAGGGAAAGCCCCTCGAATAAGTGTGCATCCATCATGAGCGTCTTCTCACACTGACGTTTATTAAAGCTAGCCAACACAGCAATCGAATTAGTCTACTTGGCATATAGCACGTGCGTACACTGGGTCAGTCATTCTGCCGAGCTGGGCTGAAAGGGTTGATCACACTCGAAAGCGTGGCACTACGTAACAACTTCGAGCGTAAATTCCGAGCATGCATTGGGGGCGTTCTAGAGGGGCAGAGAGAAGGGTAGCGCACACGTTCATGTTAAAACAACATGTCCGTTTCGGTAACCAAAACATGAGATGTTTACTGCCAATGTATTAGGGCTTCCCCACGCGCATTAAAACAGAAAGTTAGCAGGGAATATCGAAACAGTTTCAGCAGCGGGTGCCAAAGTACTGCGAGCGTGTGTTTGCCCCTAATTCGAATTTCCGCTATCCTCTTTGCGGGGTGGACAATGTAACGTCATCCGATAAAATAGAACCGGAAATATAAGACTTTTTGTGGATGGCCAAATAATGAGTTTAATACTTATTGAATGAAAGAAAATGTCGCGTTCGAAAGTAGCACGATCCGCAACTGATCAAACAGCACGGGTTTAAATCGTTTAATTTTTCCAATGACTTCCGATCGTTCTCGTGCTTAATAGGAGCCCATTAGCGATGATACACTCAATAGCTGGAGGGAGAGAAGGTCTTGGAAAATTAAAAGATCGCCGGGAATCGGAAGGTAAGGGACATTCGGCTTCTCCCTCGATCGCTCAATGAGTGTATTATCTTGAGGGTTTCTGCCAGTCCCCTTGAGCCGGGTCCAATTAGTGCAGGTCTTGAAATCGGTACGGGTGCACCTGTCGCCGCGCGAGCGTTCAAGTGCACTCCAGTGACCGATTCGGAATGACGAAATATATTTCCGGGCACATGAATTGTGCGATAATGGTTCCTCGACTATATTTTCCTGCCATAATAATTGCGGTCAAACGGATCGCCCGGCAAAGTTTCCGTGGGACTATTATTGGAGCGTTAAATCGAATTATCGAATTTATCGTTTAATTTATTACCATCTCATTCCGCGGGAATAATTCGTGCTCGGAGGGGTGGGCCGCTTGAATTCGCTGGCGGGCCGCATCAAATTCGGCATGTATGTATTATACATTAACACATGGATTTAATTACACCTACCTGATACTCGCAGACTCTCCTGACACTTTCAACATTGGTGGAGTGTCGATGTCAAGGGGGACAATGAATGGACTACTGTTCCGTTATAGTCATTATAGTTTAATTTATTACAATTTGTACAGATTACAAATCGGTACCTATAGTGTCTCCCGTTCCTCGTTCGACATCTTAAAAGGAGCGGATATTGAGCAGAATGATGTTCGTCACTGCGCGCTAACATTATCGTGTAATCAATTAATAGTAATTTCTTTTACCCCTGTATAATCTAGATTCGTAATGCTTGGTGAACACTCGCAGCCGCTAGAAAATCTTGCGCTCGCTTACGGCAGTAAGTGTGTGCTTAGTCGTGTATGTGTGTGTTTGTGTGTGTGTGTGAGCATATGTAAATTTTATCGCTTTAGGTATCCTGTTCCTTGTGTTTTTCTTTGTGTTACATACAGTAGAGTATTTATAATCGAGATCTATACTCATTCTCGTCGCCTGGGTTCCGTAGATTGCGGGCATCTCCCAATCACTGTATCAGGCCCGGTTTTCCAAGACCTTGTTTACCTGGTAGCCCCATGGGCAGCCTCCTCCCGACCTTCTGCTCGCCAGCCTCAGCCGTTTATCAACAATTTACATCAAAAGATAACATGTTCAAAAGTAATCTTGTATTTAGAGAAGCGCGCGCGCCCTCGTGTCCCTCGAGCGCAGCGGCGAGAAACCTTTCCGTCGTTGTCGTTGTTTCGCATTGAGATATCTCTGGGGAAGAAAGATAGCGCGTGCACTTGTACGTGGCCAGCCTCAATCGAATGGAAATCATTGTTATTCGACTATCTACTCCATACATAGTAACATACATAACTGGAAGCCCTAGACTACTAGGTTTTACATGGACGATGTAATCGGGTCAGACTGTGGCAGCGGTAACCGCGTGGACACCGCCGATGAGCTACCTATTCCCGGACGCAAACGCTGGCAAACTTGTCGGCGATACAGTCATTATCATTGTAGTCATTACCAGGCACATCATCGTCCCGAGAGCCGTTAGGAGACCTCCTTGAGTAGTCCAGGCTATCTGTGTATGCGGACACGCGCTGCTACCTGCGGACAGGGAAATTTACAATTTATCGTCAGACGGTTTCATGGCGAGTGTCGAAGATTTAATGGTTTTGCACACGAGGGAATCGCCGATGCATCTAGTTTTGCAGGCTAATCACCGTTATTGCTTGATAATTTGATCCTGGCTGGATAAATACATATTTGAGTGCGCTGGTCCTAATTTCGCTAACTGGTTCGCGACGAAATCAGCGCGCGTTTGCATCTGACAAACGCTCGGCAACAGATTCCGTTGTGGTAACGTTATTCCGCAGCGCGTAATTCCCCCCCTACTCTCGCTCGCCGCCGTTCGTTGAATCCCGCACAATTCGGGATTACACGAAAATGCTCTCCCAATTTCGGGAAAACGGCGGTTGCCCGGCGCGAAAGCGAGCCGCAACGCGTGCTAAATTTGAAGTTCAATTTGATCCGGAGAGCAGAGGGAGGGAGTCCGCCGGGTCGGTATTAATTTCAAAGGGGCCAGGGGCTCCGATCTTGGTGGACTCAAGCGAATCATATCGAAAATCCATTTATACTACAGTTTTTCGAGTGTTACTCGATACTAGTCGAGTTATGTCTCGGTTCAATAGAGCGCGAAATAAAGGTTACATTTTTTACTTGTAATCCCCGGTTATCCCGCTTGTCTCAGAGACACTCGGATAGCTATAACTCACTACCAGACTATTCTTCGATCGTTCTCCATTATAGTGTCGCATTCGTTCATTCGACTTTAGCCGGATTATGTGCCCTGTCCATACATTGCATGGGCAAAGCAATTATCGGCATTCTCTTGCGCCAATCAAGTTTCGTCGAACCTCCTCGGGTATCATAACTGAGCTCACCGGCCATCGAGACCCTTTTCCAGGAGTTATGAATGGCCTGCTTCAAAATTCGAGACTGAAATCTTGGCGGACTCTCTCGCGGCGCACAAAAGGAAATGTTCCACGAAGTCCCTGGGAAAGATTGGCTTTTGCTGGGCAGCGGGGCCGCGCGTTCTTGTTTCTGGCGATCATTCGCAATCGCGCTTGGGAGGAGAGAGGGTGGTGCGCGGGCGAGGTTTGGTTAAAGCGAGCTGCTAGCGCAAAAAGGAAGCGGGAGGTAAAGAATCGCATTAAAGGCGTCATCGCGGTGCCGGTGGACGCGATTAAATTTTCAAGTAAGAAGAAGGAGCGAGCCGTGAACGGCGAAGGAGCGGACGCCGGGAGCCAAGCGAACCAATGGAAAAAGCAAATTACCGGACGCGGCGGACTGCTCGCCGTCGAATAACGTCGGCCCGAAGACGCAAAGAACCCGGGAGAAAAGTGCCGGATTGTAATTTCTCTGGAATGAGGAAATAATTCGACCTGCTTGGGTTGGACCCCCCCTTTACGCGGGCATAATTCCTCCGTACGACTCCGTCTTTCCTACGCCATCTTCGCCAGTCGTTAATTCGTATTGTACGCTTTTACTCTTCTCTTGGAACTCTCGGAGTTTCGCCATCCCAGCGCAAGCCCCGGGTCGTCGTAATCCGCCTATATATACTATATATATACGAATAATTAATATCATTTCCGCGTTGCCTGCATCCGCTCTCGCCACTTCGAATATCGACTTCACCGGCCAGTTTTGGGTTCCGATGAATTGACGAATCTATTTTGCATTTACCGAGCACAGAATTGGAACGTGCCAGGCTGAATGGCAGTCGAATTTCCGTTTTTGGTAGCCCATGCCCATAACATCCATTGACCCAATGACCTATCCGGCCTAAACGAACCGCGCTATCCGGCTTTATGAAGCGACCACCTATTTTCACCCACCGAGAGGGAGAGAAAGCACATCTGCAGTCTCTATTAGCCGCGCTCTATGGCGCAAATAAACTCCAGTACGCGAAGGAAAAAATTCCCAACAAAAAAGGGGGCGGACGTTATTTTCCGCGCCCTTTGTGCCCCAGCCTCGGAAATGCGAAAGTCCGATTTAGAGAATAGGAGAGTGCCAGCAAGTGATTGATATGCTGAGCCCTTTAACTTCCCGCAGGCAAATAGATATTAAAACGAGCCACTCCTTCCGCTCAACCAAGTTAGAAATAGTAGTTTGTGATAAATGTGCGGAAAGTGGCCAATTTTCAGATGCGTCAAGTTTCTGCACGAGCCGAAACCGTAGTGGCATTCACAGGAGAACGAGTGTGGAAGTTGTCGCACGAGCCGAAAGTGAGTGCGATAATCACACGAGTCCTTCTGTGAATGCGGCGTACGCGAACGCGGATGATGGAAATTCGCGCGTCTGGAGGATGATCACTTTTTCTACTGGCATCACACACTATTTTATGTAACGCATGCTGCGAAAGTTTACTTTGAGAGAATTGACTGGT
This sequence comes from Crossocerus cetratus, assembly GCA_963675795.1. Lineage (NCBI taxonomy): Eukaryota > Metazoa > Arthropoda > Insecta > Hymenoptera > Crabronidae > Crossocerus > Crossocerus cetratus. Next base: position 13,245,995 of record OY776666.1, on the reverse strand, counting down.
TCGGCCGACAGATTGACACACGTCTATGAAGCGAGTGATACAATTTACTTTCCGCACTTGGGCAGTAACAGAGTGAATAAATGTAGATATAAAGCAACGCAATGTAGCCACGCATGCCTCGAAGACTCAACTTTCGCATTATGCGTTGCAAAAAATGGTTGTCAGTATGATTTCTAGCCGGGCATGTTTATTTAGTGCTAAAAAAGAAGAAAGAATGCTTTCGAGATGCTGGAAAAACATTATTGTATTTGTAATAATCGGTTGTTCCAATCATATTACAGTAAATGGATGGGAATTTGATGATTGTGACAATAAAATTGCCCTAAAAATTTAGTGTGAGAGTGCACGTCATTTATTGTCATTTTTACGTTACCGCGAATTAGTGTATATCGCGTTGGGAAATAATATTTTCAAGAGCTTTTCGGTTTGAACTAGGGCAGAGGGTGAGAGCGGAGGAGTGGAGGTTAGCGAATTTGATTTATTCAAATGGAATTAGCCGCGGATTCCGAGAGGCTGTGGGCTCTCTTTCTGTCCCCCTCTCTCTAGGGGATCCGCGTCCCGGAGGAACGAAGCGCTGGAGACAATGGGATAGATGAGCGATAATTCTTTGTAGCTCGGCCTCTATCTAGTTAGCGGCCAGAGCTACGAGTCGTTTATCGCTGGCGCGCATTCGTCTTCGTTCAGTTAGCGAAGCTGCCTGACCGGCCAGCTCGCCGGCGATAAATCCGCGAGGAATCTTTATCAACTTCATTTCTGCCACTCCTGCTCTATTGGATTAATAAAGTCCACCGTGGAGGAGGCGGAACCGGCGGCAGCCGGGGCGCGAACTGTGCGAGCCAGCTTGTGAAAAAGTGCGAACCTCCGCGAAATGGAATTTAATTGGGGCGCCGGCTACATTTTTTTCAATTGCTTGTATCGGGACTGTGAAACGTCCAAAACTCACTGCGTCGCTCTCACCGACCTCCCCTCGATTTCGGTGAGATTGATTTCGAGAACGAAGAGCGGCGCTGCCGGATTAAATCCACTCTTTGCTCCTCCAGTTTACGCTCACGGGATTGAGAACACTCGAGTCTCTTGTCCCAAGGCGTTTTGTCTGCACCTTGTGTGATAAATCGGCGTTTTTCCATGGAATACACCGGCGGAGGAGAGCTCGGCTTTTTCCTCCTTAGATCTTATAGTATGTAACGCGGGGTTGAGTCTCCTGGAGGTTCCGGGTAGCGGTGTCAGGTCTTTAAGGCTTAGATCGTATTGGCAGCTAGTTGGACGGCTGCCTGAACGGCTGACATCACCACGGCGAGTCGCCAGTTATTACATCGAACAACAAGGTCGTTTATGGAATCTCGTTAGAACATGCCGAGTTTTTCAAGCCCCTCTGCTGACGACGTCACAATCTGTCCTATTGCTCCCCAATCCTCTTACGTGGAATTTCGTTTTCCCGATAGCAGCCGCTTTTTGTTCCGCGACTTAGGATGACCAGCGGGATTTCGGAAAATGAAAGGCCCCGTGTTATCCTGGCAATCGCGATTTATTATGCCACAGTCCCGCCGTCCTGGTACGCTTCTTGCCGCCGAAATCGGCTTATTGACTTTTCCAGCGAGCGAAAGAAACTCCGGCATGGCTGCCGAAATAATATGGTGAAAGCAGCGGCGTTAGACTGTGACAAAGTGGAGCATAGTCGAAAATTTGAGTGCGTACCGAGCACTTGGAATTGATTCGTGGGGCTATGCTGTGCCATCGGATGATCGTTCGTGGTAGGTCCATGGATGAGAGGAGAATCGGGAAATCAGATTCGGCGATGCACTTAGAGGCTCGCTCGAAAATACTCCAAGTTTACGAGGCTCGCTTTACGACTTTCGCGTGGTTTCATGGCATTTTCCCGGCACACGTCATCGCCTATCAGAACCCCGACCGATGAACAGTGAACGTGTTAACGAGCCGGAAAACCAAGCTGGGATCGAAAACGATTTATCGGCGAATATCTGCAGACCCAGTATATACCACGCTTCATCTTTAATTTTTTGCTCGTAAGGTTGAACAGAGATGCTGGCTCCAGTTGGGTAAACTGCCCATCCGTTAGAAAAGAGTAACAATATGGCTATTTTGATTGGATCCCCGCACGGTTCGTATGTATAGAAAATAGAAGATGGATTTTTATACTACGATTATCCTGTTACAATGATATTAAACGCGAGCAAAGCGTCATACTAGGTGACAAATGCATATCAGCGCTGGGCTATAATTACAATGCCGAAAGCTCAAACCGTACTCGAGCCATTGTTACCCTAGCGAAATGAAGGAGCAGCGGGGGAGGGGTGTGGGGTGGAGTCAGTGTAATGGTCTGCGCAGGCAGGAAGGCTCAATTTTTAATTATGAGGATAAAGGCATTTCACATCAGTGGAAATTGTTTCGCCCGGGACAGTGCTTGTAACGGGAGAGCTGTACTTCGTACTCTCACTCCGGTTGCACTCGAGTCGAGGATAATGCTCGGCCCACTTCGCATTTACTCAGCCGAACGTGAATTTTCACCTTTCCGCGGTTCATCTTAAAAATAATACTCCAATCGCCGTTACCGATCTCCCCGGCCATTGTTAGGAATCGCTTTCCTCTCGGTCCAGTTAGCGCGAGCCGCTGTTGGTTTATTCTCGGTTTATCTTTGCTTATCGATCAAGCCTGTGCATGATTAATGGCAGGGAGTTCGAGCGATACGTGTCCGAATTTTAGTGAACTGTTGAACACGACGGATTTCAGGTCGCTGGCTCTCGCGTGTATTCCGAGCGAGAGGGTACCGCGGTGGGTTTGCGAGACAGAGAAAGAATGGGGGAGCGTTAGAGAGGACTATGTGACACTGACCGTTCGAGTTGTACATCGAGGGGGAGCATTATATCACGCGACACGCGACATTGTTGTGCCACTCCAATAAAAATTGTTCAGTTGCGCTAGGCGTCAAAGCGAATTACACGTCCATTGTTCACCGGCTGGTGACAGTATCTCGTATATATTCGAATTCCTTTCGCTAAATAAAGTCCGGCGAGTTTTTCAATTTTCCCCTCCGCATTTTTTCAAGCCAGCAATTTTTCCATCGGCGCGGCGTGCATATCGAGCGTACCCATGGGCGGTTTCTAATAACTATCTTTTAAATGGACGCTGCTAAAACCGAGTGAACGAGGATAATACGCGAGCAGACAAAAATCGGCGTCTGTCTGTCAGTCTTTCAGAATGAAGCATTCGGCGCACGCGTCAATTCAAAATAAGGGCTCGTGCGTAAAACTTGGCGAGTGGCCAATTTATTTGTCTGGCAGTATTGAGCCCGAAATCGTGATTCTCCCGCAGGCTATTCTCCAGGGAGTTCTCTTTCCGGATTCTCTTTACCTAATCTCGGTTTTAATTTGCTGAGGTCGCCAATTGCGGTTCCCCCTCACTTTGTCCCCACATCAAAGCACATTCCGCCGCCGTAATGGATCCCATTGATTATTAATCACTGCCGTTGTAGCTTCTAATTGTTCGAGAGGCATTAAAGGCGCACGGGCGCGCTATTGGCCGTTATCCTATTAAATTTCTGACCGTTTCACTTGATGGATTCGTTAGATGGAACCATTTTGCGCGGTCTTCGCATCTCAAACGTCATTTCACGTGAATTCGAACCCGCTGCGTTACTGACAAGGGCTAATATCCACGCTTGCTGCGTAGTGAGCCGCGCTTCACTCAGGGGGCTGTGTATACCTGAACAAGTGAATTATTTTCAAAAGCGGGCGAACTGCGCTTCTCCGTAAGTGACTGGCATGCTCGATTTACCATGTGACCCACATGGGTTTCGTTTTGATCGACAGGCTCAACCTGCTCCCAACCAACTAGACAGGCAGCTTTTACCACGCCCAATCGCACAGCTTTCGGCCTTCGAGGACCCGCACGTGGCCGGATTAGGATTGGTTCCATACATACAGGCCAGTAATTGTGAGCGCGTGCTATGATTAGTTGGAGGATGTCGACGCCAGGCAATTTGTGATCCACAGAATCAGGACGTCGCGAATTTGCAATTGAATTGACGTTAGAATAAGGCGGAGAACATCGAATATACCAAGTGATTGTCGCGTCGGTGACGCTATACCAGGGCGATTCTCTCTCTCCCTTTCTCCCTCCATGTTCGCTGACATGGAGATCGATCGATCCCAGGTGTGCAACGGTGGGCTGGCCTTGATTGCGCCCTATTATACGTGTGAGCCAGGCGATAATACTTCGAATCACGTTGTTTGCTCGATTCCATTGGCCTCTGTTTACCGAATTTAATAGAGCAAATTTGGGTTTTTTCACCCGAAGAATGGAAGGGCGGGAGTGCGCGCGCGTGATAGCATGAAAGCGGGATTGTTCGTCGACATATGCATCGCCTGATGCATACCTCTGGTGCTTCGTTATTATTACCAGGCTTTTCAATGGCAATGCGAGTATTCTAGGTTTATCAGCGCTTTGGCCAGTATTTGCAATAACAAACGATGCTTTTCAACACCCCGACGTTGTTTCGCTGTGTCGGCAGGCACATGCCGCCGGCGAGAAACGAGGTGGTAGTGCTTCACCATATGTGTTAATTGATCAAATCGAAATTTCCTCCTTGTTCATCCGCGGCCGCCTTCCCGCTCTTTTCGCTCGGGCGAATATGCATTATAAGTGGAATGGTTCGCCAAGGAAAATCCCTATTTATAATAAAAGGTGAATCTAGGGTAGAGCGCGCCAGCGAGAATCCAAGGGGATCGATCGACGTCGTAGGCGGAGAGGATAGTTGTTCCCACGGCGTGGCGCGGTGCTTGCCTCGCTGCACGACAACCTCTCGCTTATCATAATTTATCGTGGCGGAAAATTTCTGGGATGGATTTACGAGCGGGCCCGCGAAGTTTCCGTCGCGCGGCTGAATGAAAAGATTAAGGGTTGCACGAGGGAGAGAAGGGCGAGAGGGAGCAAAGGGGAGAGCCGAAAGTCCGTCTGGCCTGGTTAGAGCTTGTGCTGCGAGGAAGGACGATGCTGGGTCGAGGCAAGCCGTATTAGGCTGCACCTTGGTTCGCGAGGACGAGAATAAATTTCCATATTTGCATCTTACTCGAAGGCCTGCGCTTTTTCATGCAGGCCCCCAATCTTCGCCTTACCTCCTCGGCGTCTCGAGAGTTCCGCCTTCCTTCGTCGAGATTGAGATGTAATTCTCCGACGAAAGGAAAACAGCCTCGCCTCGCTTGCATCAGTGACTTACTAATCGGAGGCCCGCGAGTACTCCTTCCCGTTCTTCCTATCTTCTTCTACCTCAGATCTCCCCGTCCACGTTCCTCCCACTCGTTTTTTAGGTTGCCCCTCTTTACCCGAAGTTTTGAAGGGCTGCGCATTTCTCGGGCTGTGCTTTTAGTCGAGGTTTTGGTCCAACACTCTCGCGAGAAGACTAGCTGGCAGGCAGGCGGGCTTCTCTTTCATTCTCCTCTCGTTCGCTCACTTTGTCGGCTTCGCGTCCGCCACTCTCCTTGCTATTCCAGGATACCTTCGAAAGTGCGGCTGAGGACTCGCCTAGCATCGATAATGCCGCGGCAGTATCCTGTCAATGGACCCCGCGGGGGGAAGATAGGGCTGCGTGTGCACGATGTGAGCGGTCGAGAGAGAAAGAGTTCGAGGGTGGAAAGCCTTCCTTACTTCCCCCCTCGAACGGCTCGAACACGCCGGTCGAGCACTCGGCAAAGAAGCGAATCGAGGAGACCCCTTATGAAAGACGTATCGGCTACGATTCCACGGCGATTTCGCGAAGAGTTGGAACGTGTGCTGGATTCATGGCAGCCCGATGAAAATTGACGGGTTAGCCTGGAAGCTCCCCTTTGATTTACTCATGACGCATGTATACGTGGCAGGACCGTCAAGTCTCTGCTCTCCATTCGCACTCCATTCGCTGCGCTTTTCTTTGCTTTCTATCCAAATTAGTTGCTATACATATAGTATACATATGTAATTGTATTTCTTAATCGAAGAAACACAGTCCCACTTTTCTCAACCGAATTGCCACTTTTTCCGCATTCTCGTCTCTCGCCATATGGGATTCGCGCAGCACTGGAGAGAGACACACCGATTTCTAAAGGCGTGCGCATCAGTCTAACTTGCGAAGTTCAGCTGAAAGTCAGTGTCGCAGCGGATTATTGCCGGGGCTGATTTACTGGCGCGGCGCGTCGAGCGCCGCCACAGCCAAACATGCAAATCGGGAGGGAGCGCCCGAGGCGACGCGCCCCCGCTTCTCCAACGAAAATACAGAATCACCGTCGCTTTTTTCGGAAATCTAATTTAATAATAGCCTCACTCCGCAAGCAAACGCGGCATGCAAATGCTCCTCCTTCCTTACGCTCGAGCATAATGATGCATTGCAATCAGCAGGCGGAATTTCCATTCCCGCCCGCTCCTCCATTACAAGATCTCTCTTATTACAGACGCGACTTATTCCACTTGGACTATATAGGATATCTCGAGCGATTTGGTTTCAAGTACAAAGACAGTCGTCAAATAGATGGTGGCCCTAGTAAATTTGAGACAATTGGGGAGACTAGATTGGAGGGTGCAGATATATATGTGCCTGGCTCTGCTCTAGTCGGGAAAGCGGGGTGTGAAGGGGGTCAGAGCGTTTATAGTGCTGGGCAAGGGGAAGTAAGATGTCGACAGGGGACTAGAACGGGCGATAACGCAGCATGGGATAGGATTCGAGTGGGAGAGGGATCGATAGATCGGCGAGAGTACTGTGAAAGCAGAAAGGGGGAAGTAGAAGATAGTCCGTGGGACGTGCAGGAGTCCTTTAACGGTACGTTTACGCTCCTTTTACTGCGGAGTAATGGTATTGGCAATCGGGTAGGCACCAACGCCATTACGGAGTGCAATTCTCGATCTGGAAGAGAGCATATATGCGCTTCGCTGCTAGAGCCTAGCCCCTGGCGAACATCGGCCGTATCAGGGGCTCGCCCTGTAGAATGTTGGGTAATCGTAACGGCGGGAACGTAAATCATCCACTCCACGCGGGGACGAGCCACCCCCGAGAACCGGCAGAAGCATGCAGCAGCAGCACCGGCGGCGGCCTGCAGACTGTCTCCGAGAATGAATCAGCTCGTCGCTCGTAAACGAGTCACCCTCGTGCTCGTAGGCCGCTGCTACTGCTGCGCTGCCTCGGGGGTCGTTCTCCACTGTCAAGGCGAAGTCATCCTTGAGCATCACCCTTGCTCCCGCACCCTGCCCTACGTGCTAGTCTACTTGCTCTTCTTCCCTCCTTCCTCGCAAATGGAGCCATCGAATTGATTCGGGGTGATCAGAAACAGCAACGGAGGGGGGAGGGGAGAGTTAACTCTGCAGTCCCAGTGGCCACGTGATAATTGATTTCGCTCGGAATAACAGCTGGAGCAAGCGTGCGTTGGCCACAATTTTGAATATCCTCGAATTAGATCACGATCACTTGCCACTCGCAATCAGACAGATGGAGAGAGAGAGAGAGAGAGAGAGAGAGAGAGAGAGGTGGGAGCATGTACGTAGGTTTGGTCGGAAAAAATCGCCGGGAAAATCGGTGGCACACTATGGAAAGGTCGCGCGAGCGAGCGCTGGGGGAGGAAAAGCGTTGACAGTCTCGGTCTCGATGCAATTATCCTACCCTCTCTCTCTTTCTCCCTCTCTCCTTCTCACCCCTTCGCTCCGTCGGTCTCTCGGTCCGCCGTGAGCGAGCTCGATGGCGTAGATTAAAATGGAAAAGGGAGAGGATGCGGCAGCGTTGGGGCCGATGGCCCGGGCGATAGGCTGCTGGCGATCGAGGCTGCCGTGAAAAGAGAAAAAAGGCCGTCTGTGGAACGGGAAAAAGCGTGAAAATGTAAGCTCTATCGCACGGACGCGCGCGGCCGCGCTGCTGCGCTTGATAGCACAAGGTGGCGGCCGGAACGATAAAGATCAACCTCCATCCATACACCCAGCTGCCCCCATGTCCCATCTGCGCGTGACACGCTCTTACGTGTCTTGCACACGTGGATCATCCCCCAGCAATTACACAATTCGCCCGCGACCCATAAACCTGCAAAGTATCTTCGGTTAGAAACTGCCATTAATTAGTCTTCGATTTTTCGATATCTAAATATCTCGGGAGCCTCAATATAGAACAGTGCAGCAAGTTTTTTCTCTTGATTTTTCGGGCTTAGTATATTTGGTTTATTTATGTGCGCCGCAGGCAGAGTTAGTGGCTCGCTGAATATGATATATTTCAAGCAGACCCCATGAATAGGCGTGTACGTAGCCTCGGGCTCGTGGATGTTGGGGTGTGCCCGAAGGAGCTCGGTCGGGTTAGAGTGGCACGTTAATAAAACCAGCGCGTTAATTGCTGAATTCCCCATTGATTAATGACGCTCGAAGCCCAGCGCGAGGCAGCCGAACGAATTAAGTGAGCCGGCAGTTTCGCGAATAAGCGGAATTGCTCGCTTCTATGATGCAGGCCTTCGAATTGGAGAAAAATATTTTGCGTCCCATTTACCACTGCTCACGCTTGCACCGAGATATTTCTAATTTCGTCGACTTCCCTGACTGGAGCAAAGCCGCCAACTTAATTGAATCGTTCCGTGATACTCGGCACGGAAACTAAGTATACTTCTTCTTCGTTAAATTTCATGCGCGGAAGAAAAATTCTAAGTAAATTTGTCCCCCATTCCTTTACATCTTAGCTAGTGGCTCGCTATGCATTAGTGGGGAGTTGTAATTTCGCTGGGACGAAAATAAGTCAATTGGTTTTCGGGAGCATTCCGGTATACGCTTAGGGAAAATTGATCGTTTGATGTACAGGGTGATTCAGTTGCCTCTCAATTGCAAATGATGAATATATAGGTCGTTGAAATAATATCAGATTGTAATATCAAATGATGTGATTTATAATATCAAATTGTATCAATAATTGAAATAATTGGAACTCGAGTGTGAAGGGGATGATTAGAGGGCAGTGACCAGTGAGCCTGTACGCACGAGACACAATGGGATCAGAACTTGGGGCCGAAAGTTCCAATTCTCAGTCGCCTGTAAACCTTCTGACGCAATTTGATGGTGATCCCAGGTCCTAAAAAATGTCATAGTACGATTTTAATGAAAGGGCGATTCAATGAGGGACTTTCTTTTGCTCGACGTCGGCAAAGCTTCCTGTGGAAATGCAGCAAGTCCCAATCAAAAACGAATTTCCGTGTGGCCACTTTTCCACTTTGGCATGGAAATGCATCGGCGCGTAGGGGGAGTTCCATCGAGATCTCGTCGAGACAGCGAAGCCCGAGGACCTGCTAGGGCCTCCGCATCCTATTTTGCCAGGGTGGCTTCTCGCTACGTCGGTCAGCGGAATTCCGATATGATTTCGGCGTGGCCGCTCGTATTACCGAGGAAATATCTCGCGAGAAATATGCAAGGCGGAACTCGTGCTTACAAACGACTTCATTTACCTGCGCCTCCGACGGGACCTTTTTCATAGCGTTACGCATCCATAAAACATTTGTATCCACTGGCCTTATGGGGGACGGAGAGCAAGCGGGTGTGCTCGACGAAATTAATGAAAGAATCTCGCCCGGAATTCCTTATGCATAACGAGCCGCGACGGACTATAAGAAGAGAGTAATCGTCGGCGATCCCTGCCGCTTGGAATGAGACGTTTCTCGTAATTATGTGCTCCTCTTCCCTAAGTAGCGGCACTGGCTTCAGCAGTGAGCAGCCCAGCGCAATTTGAGTAAACGAAACCCTCAACGAAGACGGTTTGGCCGAGAGTGGGAAAGAAATAGAATAAAGTAGGATCGTTCGAAGGCAATCGTAATTGCAATGGCAGTGAGGTCATGGCATATAAAAAGTCATGGGGCGAGGGGAGACCGGCACTGACAGAAAGGGAGAAGGACACGAAGGATGATTCAGTTAGGGCCGCGATCCCATTTCCCGTAACAGGGTAACAACTCTGCTTTTCCAGCTGGAACAATCACGGTCCCCACGCTTCGCTGCCGTCGCCAGCTTGATACTGACGGCGCGCGAGCCACATAACTGTCAGGGTATCGTCTGATTCACATGAAAGATCGCACGTGACTCGATACCTCTTACTATCCGAGTAAGTAATGCACGCCCATAAATGTTATTGTAGCTGTTAGCCTTATTATGTCCCCCGAATCTCGCAGAATCGGACACGCGACTGCCCGACGTTCCTTTGTTGCAAATTACAAACGACAGCCGACAAATGGTCGGGACCATGACAGTAGCCAGAAAAGCCCCTCGAGACGTCGAAATGTGCCCGTTGAAAAGAAGTCACGCTATTGGCCAGTATTCCCTCGACGGATTAAAGTTCCATCGGCTTTGAACGCTTCTTCGTGTATTTGTCAGAAATCTCGAATGGTCTGTCCGGGTGTAAATTTTTACTGTAGCGATCTTTGCGAAGATATCGACCGATATCGAATTCAATGGGATGCAGTTCTTGAATTGGAGAAGCGTTCAAAATAGAAACTTGTCGGTGTTCAAGAAGCAATGAATTCTCTGGGTAGGGCGGGGCTGATTGTTAAATTAAGAGGAGTAGCCCGCCTGCAAATCCAAATTCCAAACTTTAAACCCTGTTCGGAGTGCTGATAAGTCGCTCCGTCGCGAGTCTCATTACAGAGCGTTCCACGTGGAAGGTTAGTACGATTACTTCAATTCCTGTTTTAAATTACACGCGAGGGTTGATCTACGATCTCGATAATATCGCGACCCGGCGTTCATATCGCCTGCAATTCCGTGTGCCCGTAAATTGCTCCGGAACAGTGAGTGATTGTAATAGGCGAAAGATTAATCGAAAGTCCGGATCATTGGGAGTTCGTATGACGCTAATGTGCAATGCGCCAGTTTCGCAGTGACTACACCGAGCGATATAGCAAGCTCAACGAGTATAGAAAAGTGCGGGGAAAAGAGATGGCAGGAATTGCCAGTGGTTTTTCCGGTCTCTCAGTGCCGACAGTGCGACAGTGCCGGTGAGCCGGAGGATGGTACTCATTGAGAAATCAGCGTCACTGAGTCGGAAGGAAGATAAAATTCCGCGGGTTCGGTGCGCCTCGTTTGATTAGAACGACGCAATTAACCATGGGATTCGCTCAATAACGCCCGATCCAGATCTTCGTTCAGTCGGATAGAAGGCACATGCGCGCTCTCAGTATTATCTCATTCAGCTCGAACGCTTGAATTCCCGGCTCGACTGTTCATTGTACATTACCACTTTGGTAGATATGAAACGCTCTCACTTCGACATCGAATACGCTAGCCCACTTCCGCAACTTCCAGCGGTTGATCTCCTGCCTGGCTTTGTTTTGGCCAAACTTTACTTAGCAGTCCTTGGAGAGATTTCTTTATTTTCCCGATGGCGAGACTAGATTTCTTACACGCCACCAGCTTCGCATATCGAAAGTTTATTTACCTCCTTTTTTGAAGGAGTTTCCATAGTTAGGTTCGCCCCACGCTGAGATGGATCAAGTGCTACTCGTGGTCCATAAAAGGTAAATGTACTAAAAGCAGCTAGACTTACGGTGACCATGGGGCGGCGATTCCCCCTTGATGGATGCGATGCGGGGTGCATCCTCAGTGATATCGATGTCGACTGACTTGCGGTATACATCGGCGATCGAAGCGATGCAGCGCAGGTGCAGCCGCCCGTTCCGAAACATATTGCTCGTCACCTTGAATGCAATAGTTGACAACGCTCTCTCCGAGCCATCTTCTTGCAGGATCACGTAATATCTTGTTTGAAACTGCATACTGTTGTTCGCGACCTGCAACAGAATCCGACAGAATTTGAACAACAACCTTCACCACTGCTCATTAAAGAATACTCGATGTGCGGGAAACACGATATTCCAATTAATGGAATCGATGATGATCGAGAGCAGAGAAACATGCTAGTTTCGGTTAAGAGGAACACGTGTCAAGTATAGTTCGCGGTAAGCCGCCATAACCCTATCAGTCGTGCTATTACGTTACAATACCCTCTGGCTGTCCCACCGCAATGTACTCCGACTATTTCTCACTCCCCTAGACATGTTCCCCCGAATTGAGAAAGACGAGCTTCCCGGCATGATTTCATTTGTCTCTCTCCCAAAACCGACTGACTCCCCCGCGGTCAAATGTCCTTAGGTTGAAAAACCGGGGGGAATCTGGGCTGAGGATACATATATATCCTCGCGGTTCCGTGACTCTTAACTCACGGGAACCAAGCGTATGAATGTGTGGGCGAATGTGTGTGTGTGTGCGCAGAATTGTGGGGCGAGGGAGAGCGATCGCGTCGTCTTACGTGCCACCGCTTCTTTCCCTTTTTCCTCTCGGTCGTATTACGAGGGGAGAAAGGAGGAATAAGGAGGTCGAGGACGAGAACCAGAACGACGAGGGAATACATGTACCTCGAAGCAAGAGTCAAAGAGAGGAGGAGCGCTTCGAAGCACCAGTCGGACGGTCACTCGCAGTTATTACTTCGGGGAACAAGCGGGGATATGCATTAAAGTCCGCGCTTTCTTCATAAAGCATGATGCAAGAGTGGGTTTGTGTATCGGCGTGCGGTGCCCCGCTTCTTTATGCCTTCTTTTCAGCTTACTTATCCTACCAACCGAATATCCACCCACCCCTTTGCGACTCGATACACGCCTGCACGAAGTCGTGGCTCCTGTCAAAACGGTTCGCCAGAGGTACTCGTAATCATTAATAAAAAGTTCGTGCATTTTCCATGACAAAGTGACATCGAATAAAACGCTGACGTTTAAAGACTTGTAGCCAAAGGCTGAGATTGTTTTTGTTGCTCGATATTACGCCCGGGAATAACTTATACGAAAAGAGGCAGAGGAAGCGGACGAATTTTTGCATCGTTATTTTTCGAGTACGCTTCGCTATTTAATATAGGGCGCGCGCGCCGTAGTGGGCTTAAGCGGCAGCCGGGAATAATGAGATACCCTAGTCGCGTTTATTAAATGAGGTATGGGGAAGGACCGGTTTAGCATCGCAAATTAGAGCACTCGTTTTTCGTGGTGCTGCTTAGCAGATTGAGGTAGAGGACGTATAATGTAATTGACGAGACTGCTGAGTGGATCATGGAGAATTTCTTTTTAAGATGATTTAGTCTGAATGTAGATTGCACCGCTTTCTCTCTCTCTCTCTCCCTCTCTGCCTCTTTCTTTTTGATGCAAAAGCGGACGGATGGGTGTACCTGTGCCGGTGCACGCGAATTACTTCAGCAAATCTCTACAAAAGTATGTAGTATTTCATACCCGCTTTGTCAGTTCTGGAAATTCGGTGACCTCAAGCAGCGAGTATCAAGCATACCGAAATCTGGCCTGGACAGGATTTATCCCGTGAGCATATATTCTGCATTCGTAGTTCGGCTCCAATTGTTCAAAATTCATTGTAACGTGGCGGCTCTGTTCCCGGGCATTTCTAGTTGCATAGAGAGGACTTCATCATTTATATGGACCTTTGTGAGAAGGTTCAGCGCGACGGACGCGTGTGCGAGTTTCCAGAACAGAAAAGTGCAGGGGAATAGCAGCAATAATGCCGGGAACAGGTGTCAGTATAACCCGAGCGTTCAAGGTGTCCCATTTTACGGCATATTTTCATCTCGGGATACATATTTCTCGGCGTGAAGTTGCGCACTCACCCTTCTCCCGGCCCATCCTTCAAAACCGTCTTTAGTGTTGGCCGTTGGGAGAGAGAAAAAGCAGTATCTACTTTTTGCCCTCGCTCGATGTTGCCAGATAGTCGGACAAATTCGGTCGGCCCGTAGTACTTACTTTCCTCACTGACAATCTACGGATTTCCCGGCAGAGAATAAGTCGGGCGAGCGGGTGGGTGAGTGGGTGGCGGCCGGGCAAAAAGTGGTGGCAATAGGAAAATGTCACGGAGGCAGCAGCGCGATCCTAAATTTACGAGGTTCCACGCACCGCGAACTTCCGCTCTCGGCGGGACCCGGCGGGGGTGTGAGAGCTGTTCACCGTACTCGTCGATAGTGGCTCTAGTAGAGGAAGGACGGGGAGGAATCCGGGAGGGGAAAGATAGAGCCAGCCGGAAAAAGCAGGGGAAGCAAGGCGGAAAAATTGGCGGCGAGAAAATATGAGCGAAAACTTGATTTCAGATAGGTGGAAGGCCAGATCGATCCCCCCTTGGCAGAGGATCAAGTGCCACCGCGGGCTCTGTGTGAGTCATTCCACCCTCTTACGTACACACGCGCGCGCAAACCTACACATCCACACATGCGCGTGTCAAAGTACATCGAGGCGGAAGTAGCGGTATGGGGCAACTGCTGGACAATCGATAGAAACGATTTTCTAACCCAGTGGCCGGCTGGTGCACTGAAAGGTAACCACCGGTTGATAAGCCTGGATTTTCTCATTGAACGGAACCCCCTTTCTTTCCAAGCTTCGTCGCCGCAAGGAAAACTCTCCCTTCTATCTCTTCTTCTAATCTGAGCGCGTCGAGCAACTCGATTCCATGCTAGGATTAATTTCCAGCCGGAGCGCTGACTTATTATTAGACGAGATCGAGCGTTATATCTCACACGATCTCCGGGGCACGAGCCTTCCTCCTGCGCACCAAGTCCGCGAGCACTCTATTACCTATTCATTGGAAGGTCGCACGATGCGACCTAACGCTATCGAAATGCCTCCCGGCGTTCTCTCTGTCTCCGCTCCGTGATGAGAGAGAATGAAGGCGGAATTGGTTCCATGTCGCGAGCACACTAATTGCCGCCCAAAACGTATTAATTGTCGGGCGAACGCTCGCGAAAGTGCAACACGAGCGAAATGGAACCGACAAACACTCGGGGCGCAGCCACTTTCGGGGGAGCGTGTCGATCACGTGAGAAGACTAATCGCTAATGACGCGGGTGCGAGGAGGGCGTAGAATGTGATCGGTCGGATAGTACGTTTAATACGATTCAGTTTTAGCAAACCGAGTCTCATTCATACCGCGACTTAGTTTGTAAAGGGGATAATCCCCCTTTCGTCCGAGTATTAACACAATCTATGCAAATGAGCAAACAGCGCGGTCGACGAACTCGGCCAATTTATAGATTATGGATTCGCCCTCTGCCCCTACCCTCATACATCCATTTCATGCTTAAGCACACCACCCACCAATCCAGAGACGGCCAGACTCATCGGCTTTCGATGCAATGAAACGCGCTTGCGAAGCATTGTAATGCAATCGGGGAAAGGGAAAACAGGGGAAAGAGGGGGAAAGAAAGGAGGAATCTCTTGGTCGAAGCGCGAGGATCGCAAGCAAACAATGCAGCGGAAGGCCGATCTCCAAGTCCGGAAAACTGTGCGTCGTGGTATAGTCGGGGACACGTTGAGAGAAAGTTGTCAACAATAGCCCCGAGAGCTTAGCGCTCTCCACGGAAAGTCAGGGAGCTGACACGCATCAGAGAGCGGGCGCTCGCGTGGCTAGAGCACGAAAATGGAAGAGTGAAATTGGGAGGGCGCCACCCGTGCAGTTTCGAACTTCCGCTTCGGCCAGCATTGTTGCTGGTGGATACCCGAAAATCTCGACGCCGTCTCAAACGAATCTCCGCCAACCTTTCCTTACGGGAGAAATCGCTAGCTTTCGGTTCCTTCCGGCGCCGAATGCTCTCATTACTTATGCTCGTCCGCATTTACAGTTTGTTGGTCGTTCGAAGCACGGGTGACCGGATACGCCCTATACTGTGGTTATTCGGTGCCTGTAAATTTTACAACAGCGCGCAGTAGGCTTATTTGTGCATCTCTCTTGGATTGAGTGATTCGCCATTGTAGCGTAGTAAGGCTGGGCCTGTTTCGGCGGGTGGTCTGTTTTTCAATCTGGTTGCGGCGCAGGGACGATCTAGTTATTCGGAATTTCCGTGACAGAGCTGATCGAGCTCGCGCTATACGCGGCGGTTGAGGGGTATTAAATTTATCTGTGCTCCATCGAAATATTGTTCCGGGCAATCGTGAGCGCGGCGCGCGGCGCGATGCTTCGTATGCAAATAAATCGTTATTCCGTGGTGTTTGTTAAATCAGCCAAATTATTCCGTTAAATTGTGGCAGAGTTTGGCGTCGCCGGCGGCGGCTGTGGCGAGGCGTGGCCGGCATCCGGCAACCCGGATGCGATTGCCAGCGGAGAGTTATCCATTTTTTATTAGCAAAAACCGGCCGAAAGATCACGGAAACTTTATTACTTCCCAAATATGAACCTTCCGTTCCTTCATCAGTTGCGTCTTTGTACACAATCGCTCTACAAACTACTCATTAACCATTCTCGATGGTTCTTCTTGGAATTTCCTTTGTAAATCATTTCTTCTCCCAGTTTCCATCTCTGGGTTACTGCGATTTCGAATCTAACTATCCAGACGATAAAGCCAAGAGTAACCAGCTGATTAATGGTATGCCAAACAATTACGGATTTCATCGAATCCCGCCGCTCCGCGTCAGTATTCACGAGCACATGTTGCCAGTCGCGAAGCCTATTAAAATCATTCTCATTGTCGGGCGAATTAATCGGCGGGGAGTGGAAATGCGATGCATTAAATCACCTTAATTTATTATTCGGTCAGAGTGAATGCGAATGTTTCCGCATTGATCCGACAATATTGATCCAAGTGCCCGATTATTTCGCCGACGAACAGTTATCCCATCTCGCTCCCTCCTCTGTCCCTCTCTCTCCTTCTCTCTCACCCAGCGGCGCACATGTGACATAATTACGGTCCTTGGCAGCGACGACCAGGAGGAGGCGGCAAAAACATTTCAGCTTCCAAGCGGCGCGCGCAAATTAGCCCCGCCGCCGCAGATTGGCCGCCGATTCAGCACGGACAACGGCGAGCACACTCGTAAACAATTATGACAACGCGATAATACGTATCTCTCTGTTGCAATTAAAATAAATTGTTACCTTCCCCTTTCGTGCGAGAGAAATATGCGAATCTGTCTTGTACTGTGCGCGCTTACGACACGAAATTCCCCGGCCGTCTTTCTACGGCAGAGGTGCTCGTGAAAAAGCACCGACACGTACACCCGAGACATGCACACACAATGCTGAGCGAGTAGCATCTATTTGTTTTACACTCAAAGTGATAATGCAGGACGAGTGGAATCGATTGAACGCGGAGCGAAAAGGAAGATAGTCAGGCGCGCAGTAGTATAGGCCTGTGACTGGTCAGCCGCGTACTATCTAGCCCCAGCGAAGGGGAATCTAAGTCTAAGCGCGTAATAAAACCGAGCCAAAGTGGCGCTTTAGTCTGGGTGGTACGGCGAAAGGAGGGGGTACAAGTGTAGCGGATGGGGATCGTGTCTCGTGGAGGTTTAATCACCCAGTAAGGTCACGTATCAACAGCTCGGCGTAAGAGAGATGTGTGTCTGGGAAGTGGTCGGTGAGGCTCCGCAGCAATACTTACGAGAATCTCGTTGAGCTTCCACGTAATTGTGGAGGCGGGCCTCGAGGTGCCGGTTGTGCAGTTAGCTTGTAATGTCTCATCCACGGTTATGCGCTCCTTCTCCGTGCCGATCGTCGGGTCCGTTTCTGGAGCGTCTAAAGCATAACAATTATGTCGTTTAGGACACGCGACTGCTGCCACGGCACTAACTCGACACCTGGCAGCGGGCCAGGATGGTCGAGCAAGAGAGCAAGGCCTTCTGAAAGGTCCGCTAGAAAACGTGAACCGGCTCACTCGGACTCGGCAAGGTCTCGAGTTTGGCCTGCCAGCCATTCCCGGAAACACCTGAACAAGCCGCTGGCGAGTGCTTCCACCGGTTTTCAGCAAAGGCTACCCTACATTTCGCCGGAGATTTATTAGGCTGTTGGGCAAATCTCGCGGTTTACCATTTGCTCTGCAAACCTTACGAACGAGATTGCAAAGCGGCGGGCGGTGCTAGGCGCGAGGGGAATAGTAATTGTGATGCTGTTGTAAGGTCGCAGAATGGATTGAGTAGACAGTGGTGGCTAGGAATGCCTTCCATTCCGACTGCGTCCGTGGCATAGTGAGACGAGCAGTTTCTCTCTCTCGAGGAGGCAAAGGGACACATTCGCAGGAAATCAGCGTCTCCGCTGATCCCCGTGGGACTTGCAGCAATACTTAAATCCGGCATGAAAATGGGGCGCACGTACGCGGTGCGCACGTGCGCGGCATTGCACTTTATGCAATTCGGGATGAGGGATTCGCGGCTCGGGCTGCTCGCGTGCTGCTGCGAGCGTCGGGGAAGTTTTAATTCTTGGACGATTCTCGCCGTCTCGTACACACTTACCTACAACTTCCATCCGGGCGCGCTTGATTAGTGTGTGGTAGGAGGGGCTGCCAGCTGACACCTCGCATTTGTATACCCCACTGAGCTTCCTGGACACGTTCATCAGCGTGACGTCGTGCATGTTTGACTTGGAGATCTGCAAGTGACAGGATTTCATATAGCCTCAATCAAGTTTTTCTTTTGTTTCGTGCTCGCCCCACTCTCGCCACCGAAATCACGAAGCTATTCGTCCGAATTCAAGTGTTACTGTTCGAGAGGTCACGCACGTGAAATATCGTCAACGAAAAATCACCCGCGGTGTTGTGGAAGCCGGGGACCAGGACGGAAGATGTTCTCGCGGGCGGAGCAGTCAGCTGAAATCTGGCAGTGCCAGACGCAGCTCCGAAAGTCGATCGAACTTTTCCGCTCGGCAATCGAGTCTGCTTTCGAACTACCGAAGATAAATGGCACACGAACAGTCAAGCCGCAAGCTAAATCGTACAGCAGCGGCACACCGATCTAATTAGGACATTCAGGAAGAGCGATGTACCGAAAACCCCGGGACCAAGAGTGCTTTTCTTCCGAACTCGCTTTCGTAATCTTCCGGAGTCAGTCGGCATTTTCGGAAGCTCACGGCTAGCGAGGCAGGTCAGGGTAGGGATTGAGAGCAGTATTATTTTTCACCAGTCTGTCTTTTTCCCCAGATTCACACGCGAGAGAGATAATGAAGGGCGGGTCCTCGCGTCGCACGGTTACTTTCCAGCCGAGTTCCTTGGAGCGCGCAGCGCGTCGAAATTACTTTGTATTCCGGAGCACTATCGACCTTCCATCTAGCCCTCCACCGCCGGTCTAAATCTCGATAGAACCCGCCAGTTCTTCCCCGCTCTCCTCGGCAATCCGCGTCCTTCTCTCCAGCTTCTCTCTTTTCTCCCTCAAACATTTATATGCATCGCGGCGGTTCCCTCCACCCGCTTTACAAACTACATCGGATGCGGGGACAAGTCCTTTTCACCGCTCCTTCCGTCCCTGATGGCAGGGAGCGGGCCGTGCGAGTCTCACCATGAAAAATATCGATGAACCTTCTCCCGGGGGTGCGGCTCGCGCTTGCACGCTACATTGAAAAGTAAATCGTGCACTTAGGCAGGTGCCGCCTGTATCGGCGAAGAATCGATCCCATTGCCCGGCCGAGGTTATTCCCGATACACGCTATGCGACAGGTCAACGACGTGATGAACCACGTCGATATTCAAAGAAAAAGCCCGCGCAACTTCCGACGACCACCACACCAATATAGACCGGTCGGCTGTGTTTTCACGCGTGGGTGACATTTTGGTTTCCTTCGCCAGTGAGTTGGCCGTTTTGTAGATGCTTGTGGTCTCCCATCGTTATTGTTAACGTTCGCAGGGTTTAGCTTCGTTACGTGTAAGTCGATAGGATATGCTCTATATGTACCTGCCGCCCCGCTTTGTCCAGACTCAATGCCGCGATAACGTGGAATGACCAATTCAGGGGAATACACTTAAGTGACGATAAAAAGCTAGGATTATCGGGGCAACTGGCTGCGAGACCTCGGATGCTATTGGTGCATTGGTTTGATACCATTTCAGTATAACCACACCGATATCACGAGAAGGTATTGCCATGATACTCTTATTCCACTGTTCTCCTCTCTCTATGCTAACTGTTCCCGATAAACAATGCATCGACCTTCTTGATATCTGCATTCGAATACGTGCATTCCTCCAGGAACAGCATGTGCTGTATGCTGCCAGCTGTCGAGGAGCGTGGAATTCCTTTAAGAATGGAATAGTCTGCGTCTCCCTTTCTCTCGTCGACTTCTCACCCAGGCCAGGGTGTGAATCTGCCCTACGTATTATCACGTCGACGATTCCACTAGGAGCGCGAGGAAAAGCCTTGCGCTCAATATTACGTATTTATCGGGGGAAAATTACTTTCTCCCACTTTTATTCAGGAAGCTGGGCGTACCGGGAGCACTAGTCGTAATTGGATGGCTCTGCGAGCCGCGAATTATGCAGTATCCAGACTTTATGTTGTTCAAAAAATGTCATTAATAAAGAATCACTCCCCCGATTTGATGAATATTCTCGCTCGTAGTAAAGTCACCTTGGCATAAGTATGTCCGATGGGAGAATACGTTTGGACGCGTTGCATTAGATAAAGCATTCGTTCCACTTCACCGACGTCATCAACTTCACTTGCTGTCTGTGCCTTTCATCTGTATCCGATGCTTTTTTCCCCGGGCTCCCGAAGTATTTTAAACCCGGGGGATTATTTCTCATTGTTCGGACGCCTCGGTGTCTTAGACTTTTCTCTCAGATTTCTACTGCAAGTTGCTTCTCTTCCTCCGTCTTGTTCCCCCTTCGATTCCTCTCGGCCTGCTTTCAGCTGTATTACTGCTTTTAGGTTAATCCGCCTGGGCTGGCACAACAGTAATTGAATAACTCTGCATTTGTACTACTAGTTTTTGTATGTTTTAAAATTATTAGTTCGAGGCTCCGATTTCATATTCTTTGGAAACTTGACTGACTAGTCTGCACACAACGCGCGACAAGGGGCAGCAGTTTTTGGAATAACCGTTATTGGAATAGTCTTTGGCACGTAATGTAACTTCATGGCCGTCGTGAGACATTCGATGCTCGCTCGATTCCCCATCATTATCAACAGTCCACCACTTCGATATTAGATCCAGGGGAATAGTTTCTGCCGAAGTGGCCACTTCCTCCAAAGACTTAAACAAAGGTAGAGGACGCAGGACATGATGTTCGTATACCGGGGGATCGGGACGCGTGTTGGAGACCCCTCCCCAGGAGGAGGAAGCGATCGTAAAACTTATTGGCGTCGGAGGACACGGCCAAGAACGCTGATACATATTTCATAAAGCTCCTCGGACAGTCGGATTCTACTGGCCGAAGTGTGCGAGAAAGCCGGGGGCGCGCACGTATGGGAACAGCAAGAAAAAAAGCACACACGAAACAGGCAGACTCGAGGAACAATTTCACGCTGACCCCCATTAATTTTCGAATTCCTTTTTTATGGGAGATTGTAATGAAGAAATGTGGTTTACGAGATCCATTCGATTTCGATTTAAATACAGTATCGTTCGTTTTCGGTTAAAAAAAGTGCTTTCGGCTGGGGCAATCGTTAAAGATCGCAGGTAAACTTGTTACACGCGGCATTTAGGTTTCGTTTCCGGGAAAATAGTACTATTTCGGGGCCAGCGTTTCAATTTCGGCGGCCGCGGTTACGTAGAGCCCTAGTAACTAGCCAGTTGGTCGAGCGCCGGCTATTGTGCCGCTCGAAAGGTTTTCGGCGGCGCGTGCCCACGCGAGGTTGGACGGTTTTAATTATATTTTGAAGAATTTGCTTACGCCGCAGCGGAACAACGCATACACACCCACCGCCAGCAGCAACACCAGCAGCAGCGGCGTCGCTCTATTAATCACAGTCCTCGAAACAGCCACTGCCGATATTTCTACGTTCAGCTATAATTTACACCGCCGGCTTTCCGCGCCTGGTCAGCGATATTCGCGCGCCATTATTGTCCGGCCCTTTCGCCCACTACATCCTAGTATCTCGCCGGCGTGTTTTTTTCCATCCGGCGATCACGCTATTTTTTTCGCGCCACACAACTGCGGAAGCAATCGGTAACACTTGCAATGTAAGTCACGCGCGTACCGAGAGTCGTTGCGGCGCTGTTCGTTGCGAGAGTGATCGGGAATATTTAATAAAAAGCAGCTACCTGCCGCGCTTGCACGAAAACTGTCCGCCTCGACCGCGATGCAAGGGAATCCGGAACGACGTCTATTTCATCACGTAGTGGCGGCGCTTCGGTGTCTGTCTGCGGGAGCAACTTTGTACCGATGGAAAATCGAGCCGGGTAAAACACAGAGCGCCGATGGCCGCTTGACCCAGGTTCAAATCGACTCGGAGAAAATTCCGAGGAGAGGTCATGTCGTCCTGGTACCACGCACCATAAATCAGTGCGGTCGATTTCTTTGCAATGCCGGGACGCTTGGCGCGTTTGACCCGGTCGAAGGGAAAGCCGGCTCTCAGCCATTGCAATCACGAGAAAAAGCCTTGGGAGTCAAGCGGGTACACAGGATCAAGGAGCGCTGCCATGCCTTTATCGAGGCACTCGCGCGACCAGGACATCTTCCACGAAATATATTATAGCGTGGCCGGCAAAAAGCTCCGGAAAAATCTGAACGGTTCTCTCCCTTTCTCCCGTTCCGAGTCTTATCTTGACTCAGCTTCGAAACAGAAGCCCTCACTGATAAATGGCCGTGTCCCTTCGCTAGCCCGGCATCGGATTGCGCGGAGGCTGGAAGCGATGCGAAAGAAAGCCGTCCAGCTCTCGCACTCCCTCTCTCCCTTTCGGATACAGCGCTTCCCGGATAAACTGAATTGCCCTGGCGGAGAAATTTTTCATGGTAGCTTATTAAAAAGGATTGCTGTCGCCCTCGCGGGAATAGGTACTCCGTGTACTATGGAGCGCGCGCCAATGCCGCTGTTTCATTATCCGTAAGTTGCTCGCTTTCGTCCGTCGGTCACGCAGATTTGGTCCAATTACGAGCCTTTTTAATCTTGCGTTTAATCCGTTTCAAGTCGAGAGGCTTACTGGGTGTTGGTCCCTGCGTACATCCCCCTCAAGGAACATCTTACGGGCTTAATGAGATTTACTTCATAAACTTTTATTGAAGTGCTCATTAAAGCAGGCGCAGTTTAATTGCCGGGGCCGTTGCTTGGGCACGCGCGCTGTCGTAGGATTCCAACAATTTTCGGATAATTGGCGAGATACAATTTTTACGTGACCAACTCTGCTTCAGCGCAATTAGTTCCCCGGCACAAGTTTCGAGAGCTCTCAATGCTGGAGTGGGTATGGATACATACGTTTACGTGCATTCCATCGACGATGAAAGTGGTGTACGAGGGGCTGCGTTCTGGTACGACTCGGTAGAATTCGGTGTCCTCGAAGGACCATTGTATTGTGTACAGGGACGATCCCTCGAGGTCGTAATGGCAGGAGAGAGTGACTGTGTCGCCCGATCTGACTATAGCCGGCGCATTGATTGTCAGATCCGACAGGCCAGTGGCTCCTGCAACAAGAAACAAATCATTGCGATTAAACAATACATGAAACCATGATAATTTGTATCGGACAAAATGTTTAAAAGCTCTCTTTCGTGCACCTTTACCGTTCGAGAAATTTTAACTTTCCCACTTGCCAAGTACTTCGTCTTATTATTTTTCTTCATTAATTTCAAAGTTTTACATCATTATCGCGAACCGGTATCAATATCATTGCTTCATCTTTCTCTCTCCTTTCTTTCTCCCGCGTGCTCGAGAGACGAGATCCAATTACTGCGAGAATGGGAAAATGCTCAATAGGAATTTCTAACAAAGTCTCCGTGATTGAACCTCCCGCTCGCTACCTTTGTACTCTAGTTTCGCCATGCGATGGAAAATCCGAGCAGAGAGAGGTTTCTTGAACCCTTTCACGGAAAGACAGGGAAAGAACGAGGGAAAGAGGGAATGGCTGTGAGAAGCGTAGAGCGAGTGCCGGGCTCATAAATTATTATTCTTCCGATCTGCGCAACTCGACACGAATCGAGGGATTATTTAATGCTTAATGAGACTTTGCCTAACCCGAACTCGAGGCACGCGAATGGCGTGTGCTCTGCTGCGGTATCCATCGGAACAGTAATTACGCTCCGCCCGAATTCTCATAGGTTTCTTATAACGGAATGAATAACGAAAAATTCCCCCGAGGTCTGCACTCGGCGCGGATTTGCATTTGAAACGGTAATACTAGCAGGGCTTTATTATTAATCAGGCGGAAAGTCCGGATCCGCCCGATGCGGAATTCTCGACTCGTTCACTCAGGGAAAAAGAGTGCAGAACAGTCCAGCGTTCCGAGCAAACTCATTCGCGCAGAGTAGAGGCACATTTTTCGCAAATGTCCGAGTGATAGAAATATGGATCAGCGCGAGATGCGCGCATAAATCCGCTAGGCAACTTATCCGGTTAGAAGGGGGAGCGAGTGAAATTCATTCGTAGTCGAAGTAAGCGAACGTTTTTCCCCGCGATTAGCGTGATTGCCGTCTCGAGAGAGGCAGTAGTTGCACGTGGGGATCGGATAGCAGTAGAATGCTGGCGCTCTCTGTTAACTAGGCGGCCGATCAATGTAATTCCTATTGTTCGATCGCCCTGTAATCCGTAGAGGAGATAAGTTCGAAGACTTTAAAATATTCCTGGTATCGGCCTAGCCAGACAGCACGTTATTGTAGATGGAAGAATTGAACGGGTAGATGAAACGATAATTTCCTTCCCCGGGAACGTAATCGCCGGATATCGACAATTGATCCGTTCGGCCCGTTCCCGCCCAATCTGCTCGATAACCCCCCTTCCCCCGCTCCGAGCTAATTATCGCAGTCCGTAGCGCTGCGAAATAATGTCTTTCCTGTCGGCTTGCTTGTACCACTTATCAAGTTTGCACGCCGCAGTAGGAGAGAGTTCTCAAGATATAACGCTTCCCGCGTTTCTCTTTGATTTCCAGTTCACCTGGCTGGAGTACCAATTCAGACTTACACTCGGCCTGTTAGCACGCCGGCGTTCGCTCGCCTGCCTCCTCTCACGCTTGTTAATTAAGTCGGTAGGGTTGCCTGAAGAAGTGAGAGCACACTGCCAGAACCACAGAAAGCCTTCCTTCCTCTCGCATGCCTTTCGGGGTCAGATAAAACGACCCTACCGTGTCGTGTATAAGACTGCCTTTCAATAAGGCCACATCACATATACAAGCGCGCACTCCTGTTTCCCCGAGTGCGACGTCGCTTTCCCATTAAGATAACGCGTTAGAAATTTCCGTCTTAGAGTCGCCGCGCTCCGTGGGAGGAAAGCAGATACCTCCACTCGTAAATGCGAGTACTTGCGCGAAGGTAGATTGCGCTAAAGGTCGCAGGGAATTATGATGGTGCGGAGGGCTTAATTATTGTAGAATTCGTTTGACGCACCCGGGACCCTTGCCTAATACGAGGGGGAGATAGTGAGCGGTAGTTTCGTGTATTAAGCGCGTTTTGCCGTGAAGCGGCCTACGCGAGTCTAGAACAAATTGGCGCGCCCTCGAGATAGGAGGAGACGCTAACAGTCATTTGGCTGGCGATAACCACTCGCTTTGCAGGTGGCCTCCCTCTTGTCCTGTTAGAGGGCCGGTCGTGGTATGATTGGAATTCATCCACATAGGAACAGATTGAGGGTGGTAGGAGGCATAGAGCCGGCAAGGGCGGCGTGGGATAGTGGCGGGTCGGCTAGATCGCTGTTGCAGGGCGGCGGTAGCAAACATCGCGCTAATTAAAGCGATAAATAGGCCGCGCGAGCGCCGGAAGATCCTGTGAAACCTTAACCAGCTCTGCGCACTCGGGCCCGGTACATTTCGCGTAAAAGCGGCTTCCCCCCTTAGAGAACAGTGAAGCCGATTGTCGGGCGAACAATGCGCGAGCATTTGCTCGGGAGAGGAGGAAATCGGGTTGCAGCACGCAGTGCTAGGATGATATCCTGCTGCCGGCCGAATGAATCTTTCATAAATGGATCCGTCGTGCGCGCGGCACACACGCGAACTGCTCCGCCGAAGGCAGGAACGGCCTCTCGAAAGTGAAGCCCCGTATACCCGCCGAGAAAGAGAAACTTGGCGCATAAATCATGCCGCGAAAGAGTGAATCCGACATTCCTCGAATGCAGACGCCTATCTGGATTGGGATATCTCGCCAGTCCTCTCTATGATCGCGTCTGAATATTTCTTGGAATCGCTGATGGGAAGCTGCCGATTCTTGCGCGGGATTTTCCCGGCTTCGCTCCCCGGATGCTAATCAAAATCGACGCAAACGGAGAAGGAAATCGGCTCTTCCGGTCGAGGAGCTTTCCACTCGTAATACTCTCCATGCAGCCAACTATCACTATACCCATACGCAAGTGGTACGTAGAGGGCGGGTCTCGGGTCTCGGGTCTCGGGTCCTCCCGAAATTTCGGGGCTTAGCTCATACGTCATTTGGTCGGTGGGACATCGATAAATTGGATATCTTGAATGCGCCGTCTGCTGCATATCCATGAGTGTCGGTCTAATATTACTGTGCGTCCCCGACACGCCGTAGCCGTATTGCTTATTGATTTACGCGCCGGTTGTCGTCAGTATACCTAATACACATAAGCCGGGGAAACTCAATTGACTGGGGAAATAATCTCCTCGACATCGCGCTAGCTATACCGATTCAATTATAGAGCTTGAAACGTTTCCATGTCAATTAGAATCTTCTCTATTATACAACAACTACCCGACTATTTCTTCGGGTACTTGTTGGCGGTGGTACACACTTGGGTGCTGTGTATCCCGGTGTTTTCTCCTGTTCGGCTGGGACTTCTTTGCCGGTATCCATGGCCCAGGCTTTTCCTGGGGAAAAGGGACGCTTGTGCCCCAGTCACGTACACCTGTCGATCCTGGCTCGCACGTATGTCTGTCGGGATTGGTACCGCCACGTATGCAGTCCGACAGTGACCGCCCCCGTTGTATAAGTTTATTTTTCGCTTCTCCAAGCTTCACTCCGTGTACGATCCTCGACGTGGAACGACACGGGAGAGGACGCCCGGCTGTGCTTAAGTCCCGAAGTCACGAAGCGCTGTCAAACCCTCCGCTCGTTCAAATACTTAGTGCGCGTCCTCGCAAAGAGCAGCCCGAAGGATTTCTCCCGTTGCCAGCGGACCCAACCAGGTGTTCCACGCTGGACGGCTTTTCAGATAAAGTTCGACGTGGCGCGCGCGCACTTAAATTATTAATCGGACGCGTTTACCCCGACAGTCGGCCGTAGGTCGATAGTTGGGCAGGTTCGAGACGTTACAAAGGAAACAACGGCCGCTTTATTCGGAAAGCGGCGTGCTGATTGTAAAATAACCCGGTTTATTGACCATTATTCCGATTGTAGTCGGCTGGAGTGGGGAGTGGGCTGGTTCAACGTTCAACCTGTCTGCCGCCTGTGCTCTCGGGATAAACACGCACCCGAAATTCGTATCCACTGAAATACGGATGAAGCGTCGTGTTTCAGCATGCCACGATGGTCGATACAACATTACAATGTTCGCTTTAAACGATTCGAATCAGAGGGGGAGGGCCGGTGGTCTGGCTCGGTTTAACATCGTTCTCGAATCTCATCGGGTGCGATCTCGTAACGCGCGCCCCCTGATCGCCGGGTGATTGGCTCTCTTTTATCAGTTATTATTACGCCGACAGTCCCTATCGAAATGCCATTTTTTAATCCGCCGCTACACACTCTCTATCCCGTCCCCGGTAGATCCGCGGAGCGATATTAAATAAAAAAGCGGGATAGTCGTAAATAAATGAAAGCTCGGCTCTGTCAATGGACCACTCGCAGGCATCATCGGGGAGTCGGGCACATCACACGGGCAGGCATCCCAACGTTTCCCAGATAAGCTCGACGCAGCTCGCTATATGCGAGGATATCCAGTGTTTGCGATAAAGAACTGAAGATAGCTCGCGGTGGAGATTGAAAAATGTAAAATCCGTGATTTGCGAGTTTGCACTGCTGATCCTCTATCGGTTACCATGACACCCCACGAGTACGGTAAGGACGAGAGAGGGACACTGAAAATTGAAGGTGCACAGAGTTTCGAGTGGAACGCCATACATGAAGTGCCTTTATACGGCTCGATTCTGGCCCGGGCTGCGTCAGAAGGAAGTAAAACTTCTCAACTGCATCGATTATTATTCCATCGAAAATACATGCGCTGTCCCGGTGATAACTCATTCCGAGAGCGCCTCCAGGCCGCTCGGAACGGCCCTCGAAATGCGCGAAGCTCGATCTTTTATCGGTTATTATTTTATCGGGAGTATTGAAAAGCAATTTCGCCAGGGATTCGGTGCCCCCTGGAACACCCCGCCACTTGATACACATTGAGAATAATGGCGATATTTCTACGGCAAGTATCGCCCTTTCATTCTCCTTTCTGACCAGAGTTTCCGGCTTGAATGAGCGTACGAAATAACAGAGAGGCTCTTGTACTACTGCGGGGATATGCCGTGCAATTTCGAAATAGTTTCCGAGGGTGTAAATGGTACTGCGGGCAAACTCGGAGTAGTTTTGCTTTCGACGACACACGGGCAAGATTAATGCATGGGACTTTCGCGAGACGCAAAGAGAGAAATAGAGCTCTAGTGGGACTTGATTTTCTGCGGGTGAGGCCAGTGAATAGTTAATATGGGCATTTAAAGCTAGGGGTTCCTAGTGACCTAGGCGAATCCCTGTTTGCCACGGGGGGGGGGGGGGGGGGGGGTTGCCTCCTAATTACGCGGATAATTATCGGGAGCTGATTGGTAGCCGAGTGCAATGGCAGCCGGGGCTACTAATGAATATGGATAAATCGTAAGTGGCCCGTTATTGGTTTCCGGCTCGGCCTCGGCCGCAGCTCCGCGCTGTAATATCGCTGATTTATGCGATATCGCAGTACGCAAAAGTACGCCGCCGTCGGTCGGCTTCATCCTGTGAGCGCGAACGAACACCCACTCACACGTATACGCGTCCAAGGCACGAGCCGCGAAGCGATTTTCGAAACACAAAAGTATGATTTACTTACGAGCGCGGGGACAAAATTGAGCTGAGCTCTCTCCGTAACTGAAGAGCAATATTTATCGCTCGTCGAGGACCTATCGGCTCGCCTATACTGACGGCCGTCCTGTAATATACGAGTATTGCAGGACGCGCGCCCGCGCGCGCCAGCTCCAGAGGAAGGAGAAAAAAATGTTCCACCTGAGTATGATACTCCTTTCTGACATGATATAGCCGGGTGACCGAACTACGATCGAGGGACGCACCGGGACAAAATATTACCTCGTTTACGTAAAGAATATTTATGTGCTTATTGCGATTGGAGATTCGTTTTGCTCGCGCCAGTGGCTGCCGCGCGATGACAAGTGTAACATGTGAGCAACGCGCATTTCTCGCCACCTTTCTCCAATGCTCAATCAGCAAATTCACTGGTCCACATATGATTATATTCGTATTCGAGTGCCGATTTCGCGTGCGCCTCTCTCGTTAATACGTAATCAGTAGCGTATAATTGGCCAACTGCAAATTTTGTCGGCGATAATCGGCGCTCCCACCGCACCCCACTCCCAGGGGATGCGAATCAATGGGAAGTCGCGCTGGCGGTTGAATGGAATAATAAATACCGACAGGTAACCACGGAGCCCGAATTCGGTGAACCACTTGCTACATAGCAGCAACTTAATTCGGGAGAGTTGGTTGTCGAGCGGGCTTGAGGGTGTATCGGGTTTACACTTAAAATACTGCAGGCACATACGGGCCAAAGCGCATTCCAACTAATGCCGGCGATGTAATAAGGAGGAGCTTCTAAACTATAAAGTTATATCAAGCCAAGCGTGGAACAGCTTGGATAGTCAATATTAGAACAAACATTGTGTCGCAACCAGCAGCGTGGTGGCGGCCAGTCTTATGTTCAAATTCTCCAGCATCGACATTTCGCCCGGGAATTCGGTGGCATTAGGCTAAACGGGAAGACGTGCAAGTATCGCAGATGCAGACTACTAGCATTTACTGCGTTACGAGCGGAAAGTCACGGGTATAGTGCCACGAAAGCAATCGCAAGACACTTTGTTTCGGGGATTCTGTTGGTCCAGTGGATCGCCTGGTACCAGGCTAGTTTTCCCCTTTATCGTTATAACTGGCGCTACCGGGGAAAGGGATATACGACAGCGCAGGAAAAATGTTCTTCCACAGCGCGGGTGGCTTCCACCCACTTATCACCGGTGATGGGGTGATTTAGAAGTTACTCGAGCTCCACCTAGCAAAAGGGCTACGTGAGGAACGCTCGCTCTCGAAGATATTCCATTTTATAAAAAGTCCACAACGCAGCCGACCCTGTCTCGTCTTTCCTCGGGCGGGCGCGTTCAGTTCTTTCGTGATGGAGCCGGTCCGTTTTAATAAAATTCCTCTCGGTGATTTGTCACGGTAATAAGGCGAATTGAGGCCTTGCTCTCGGCTCTTCTATCGAATTAGACCGGGGACAGAGAAAGGATTGACAAAAAGGTGTAGGCCTGGCCGGCGGCTGAAGGGTTGGGCGGCGAGGGGAAGCGTTACTTATCGCCGGCTGGAAATTTAATTGAATCCGAGAAAGTATTCGATCCTTTTCGGCGGCCGACCAGCCGAGCAAGCGCGCCGCAAGGCTACCCAAAGAGAAATGTCTTCCTCTAACAAGGGCCGCGTCGCTTCTCATCGTTATGGACGGGGAATTCGATATCTATTGGATTCTTTATCTTGCAAGATGCGAAGGAAAGTTCCGCCTGGCGTGCACAAAAAATATCCCTTGTTCTTAAGGTGGCCGCGCGTGCGAGAGGTTTCTCTTTGTGGGCAAGTCGCTTTGAAATTCATTAAACTCTTCTGCCGCTTTTCTATCGGGTTAGGAAGTGTGGGCTCCGCTCCGTCAGGCGAAAATACTTTCTTTCAAGAGAAGTTGACGCGTCGACTTATTATCGCGCTTTCTCCCCCTCATTCATTTGAAATTCATGCAGTTCTGCCCTAACGGCGAGTGGAGCGAGCAGTCCTTTGAAAGGCCGCCTTGCACGCCCTCGAACCTGCCGGATCTTCTCCCCCTTTCCACTTGAAGCCAAGACTTTCATTTGCCCGTTATTATCTTGTATGAGACATTTCCCTTTATTCTCCACCTTGTATCCGCCTGATACATTTTATTGGCTGGGACATAAAAGCGATGAAAAAATGTGCGACGAGCTAGTGTTTCAAGGCTGATTACCCTTTTTTATCAGGAGAAACCTAATTCCCGTAGGGACCGGGAGAGCGTTCGTAAAAGTGCATTGCCAGCCTCACTTCAGCCTGGATACTTGCAATCCTGACTTTTCCTCTCGGCGTTTTGAATTTCTTATCGTCCAAGGATACCCGTGCCCGTAGAGACGCAGCAGCGATAATCGCTGTCTTTATAGGATTTCTCAAAGCGCCTTGCACCCCGTTCTCACTGTGTGATTTGCGAGCAGTAGTATCTCGGAAGAATAACATATAGTCCGTAGTTAGGGCAGCTTCAATATTGATTGACGCTGTCTCGGTGGGATGCTACAAGGTTTGAGACAAAGAGACTGATTGCTCTTAAGACCGAGTTACCCGCGGTGACAATAAGACGTTCTGATGACAATCCCCGTTCCAGAGAAACGTGTCTGAAATCAGTATACTCTACACGTAATCGTTGATCCTCGTTGCTCGCGTTATTTCTATTCTACTCGCGCCCTCCTTATCGCCAAAGCACCGGGACACTCCTGAAGAAACAATAAACATAATCGTCCTTTTTACGATATTCGCACGGCACGTCGCGCTCCTTTATTGGCCCGTCCTACTTGCGCTCTCGCCCTCGTTTTCATACCACCCTGGAATTTATTTGCGTCCGAGCAAGCAGATATCGAGCTCAGCTTTGTTGAGATAGTCAAGAGTACTCTTGTGATAAAAATTGTATGCCTGGGCGCGATTATTACCAATGAAAAAGACTCTTCTTTGCAGGCAAGCGATCTTGGACAAGGTCTTAAAGATTTATAAAAACGTGCGCACGGAGCTGCGCTCGAGAAACACGAGTTCTTCGGGTTGTCATAGAGTTTCCAGTTCTGCAGTCGCGTCGCATGCATATTCGAGTTGGGATAGTTGTATTTCTTCGAAGCGGAAAGGCGCAGTAGGTAAACTGGGTAAAAAGAAGCCTGGTGTAAAAATGCCACACGACACGCCAAGTAATGCACCCTTGCCAGAACTTTTGATCTCTATTTACCTCGTTCTCCATCGCATGCCTGATAAATTTCAAGTGGTGCCAAGAAAGACCACAGGGGAAGGTTGCGACGATTTTCCTGGGGGATGATTAGATCCCCTCGCACTATACATACAAGCGCACACCTCTCAGCTTGGATTACACCGAATCTTCACTCTCACCCCGAGGCCGTTTCTTGCCGGCGCGCCAGGTTTCTCGCAGGATAGGACAAAAATAATCGTCGCCTTCGCAATATAGCCAGAGGACAATGCATCTCCCCTTTTTCGCTACGGCCACCGCCCGCCGCCGGGATTTGCATTGTGTCGCTATTATTCTCCGAGGCGGACTTTAAAGTTGCAACCCTTCTGGAATGCCCGCCACGCTCCGGGGAAGATCTCCGCACGGAGTAAATGCCGGCTCTCACAGTGACCAACGCGTTAACAGACCACACACACTACGGCGCAGCAGACCCCTCGGGTGTTCTTATTATTCCGCTGCGGCACTCCATTCCAACTTGCGCATTCTTTATCCTGATCCCCCGTTTACTCCGAGCGCCGCCGCCGCCGCCGCAGCGAATTTTTAATTACTGCAAAAAAGTCAGTGGCATACACGCCGCCGAGGCTAATATGGATCTCTCCGGGCGACATTGAGGAGTGAATTGGTTCTCTTGCGGGCTCGACCTCCCGAGTGACTCTGCTAAAAGAAGTGGCAACGAAATCCGGGAGATGGGGTAAAGGCCGAGAGTGCGGTAAAGTTGACTGAAGGGGAGTGGGAGGCGAGTGAACGGGCGGAAGCAGGATGAAAAATTTCGGACTCAGCGGGGCGGCTTTAAGCGACGCTCCCCAGGGGTGGTGCAGTGACAAGTACTTAACGAAGTAGCTCGGGTCGAGCTCCTTTGAGGCACACATTTTAGCATCACCAGCACCCCTACGTGCGCCCCGAATCGGCTGCAGGGAAGCAGACTCGTTGAAACAAACACGACATAAAGGCAGCGGAGTGTTCTGATACCAGCCAAGAGACGCGCTCTCCTTTTTACGAACGGCAAGACCAACCTCGCCTGCTTCTTCTGTATGCCTAACTTCATATCCCAGCCCCTCTCACTCTGACAGGGACGACGGAGCCCTGAGCGAATAGGAAATTCAATTTGCCGCTCATCTTTTTTATTAGAAAGCGGGCAAACACAATGCTGCCGCTTTTACCACGCCCTTGCTACGGTGCGCTTAGCACACCGTCATCCGTTCTCCCGCACATTTTTCGAAATCACACCGAGAGCCCGGATTGAATGGAGCCCGGCTTCTCGCTGCCGGAAACGAATTCGCCAAGTAAAAACGGATCAACTCGGGGCTTGGATATCGGAAGTCCTCTCGGATTCAAACTATAATTCTGCCGAATGCTGTCACGGTAGCTTAATCTTTCTTACTCGTAGAGGGAACAGTGGCCGCGAAATCAAAGGAATCATATTTCCCGGTGGAACTGACTTCCTGTTCTTGATTTCAATTGCGGCTCCAAGTGAAATCGGGAGGTCTGTACTTTCGCTAACTTTCGCCCAGCGAAACTTGCTTTGCACTTCAGCGAGTCGTTCCTGTTCCGAATCGGCCTCTGCCAGCGGCATGTAGCTTCGTGCACGCTCCATTACATCGTGTTCAATTTGATTGCGGACCAGCGATTAAATCCAATATAGCGGCGATGCGCGTAGTATAAACACTCCACGCTCGCCGACATTCGGTCGTCCCATTTCAGTATGCGTGGGCGTTTTGCCGACGCAGTTTCGCCTTATCCGCCTTTAAAATCCAGCCTAGTTCATCGACAGGAAAAAGGCAGCGCGAGTGGGGAAGGGAACATTTCAGAGGATTCGAACTCGGAAACTCGTCTTCCTCGGCCGATAAATCAACTCGCAGTCGCCATTCCATCGAGCGGCAGTTGGTCTAACGAAATAAGATTAACGATGTTTCCGCGCTGCCCTACCCGCTAGCCGCAAAGTCAACAGAACCATTTCGCTGACAGTTCCCATCGAGAGTCCCTGGGATCTTCTGGCGAAACTTGCTCGCCCGTGCCAACTATGGATCCATCCCTGTTTGGCCAAACTTCCACTGCATTTTGCTTTCCCACTGTCTGCTAGTTCTGATTTCGCCAGCGTAGTAATGCACACACCCGCGCGCACCAACAAACCCACACAACTGGCCGCACCAGAGCCTTCTACGATCGAATTCATTCTGAGCTTGAACCTTCTGCCAGCGCCTACTGTGGAAAGTAGGGAACTGGGCGAAAGAAAATTGGAAATATGATTTACCGTACAAAGTGGCATTATATCGATGGAGTATGTGCTACAAGTGTGTCGTAGTAGCTACTCCTACTTGGAAACATCCGTTGAATAGGTCAGTCTCCTTGGCCTGTCCACCTATGTAGCTACACGCCCCGTGTACTCAGCCTCCGTTCGTTCTCTCGTTAACTAGCCTCTATCTCCTCGCCGATACATGTTCCGCCCTCCTTCATTTGTAGCGACAATAAACGTCGTTTAATCAGGTTAAGAGGAGACCCTGGAAGCCTGCCAGGTGTGCTAGTGTAGCGAACACGAGAAAAGCGAGCGTCTTCGGGCCAACTATATGTACACTTCACTTCTACCAGTGGAGCAATTCCAGCGAGATATTAACGAAGTAAATCTTAGGTCTGCTTATAAAGGGGCTACAGAGGGGTAATAGGAATCCCGCTAGAATGCGATGTGCCGATAACCCTTTCTACTCATCCTCCGTCCACTCCTTCCAGACCTCCTTGCGAGCTTCCCCGGTCAGATTTGCCCCTTTATAATCAATATTGCGTCTGCCATCGATCGGGAAAGATGCAACGCTTCATGTACCTGCTATTGGCAGGTGCTTGCGCGGCTCGCGGACATGCGCTAGAACTTCGCCCCTCGCAAACGGAGCCGGTCAGGATTCTTAGCGTAGCTCGGCATTCGTCGCTTGTCCCGCGTACTTTCATATCTCCCCGTGGATTATTGATACGCGCGCTCCACTTCTCCTACTTTCCGCCACCAGCCTCTCTATTTAAATTCCATCCGCTTCCTTCTCCGCGTTTGTCTCCCGCGACTCGGCCGAATCGTGGGCGGTTGGAGGTGATTTCCGGAATTAGTCGAGCGGAAATCGGATTGAGAGAACAGCAAGCACCTAGATTGATGCAAGTGGAGAGAGTAGGTATTCGGTCGCAGCCGGATGCAACTCTGTGTTGTTCCACCCGGGGCAAATTGCATTCTTGGTATTTCGAGTGTTAAAGCGGGGAAACGCGCCCGTTATTGGTACGGGTCTCGGGCCTGTTCGCCGACGGTAACAACGGGATGCGCTTTTATTGCGCTGCACTCGGCCAGCCGCACGCTAGAACGACCTAGTGGTCCAGCCACGGAGGATGTCAGTCGAACTTATATTCACTGCGGACATCGGCGTGGCCGTGTTCTTGCACTCGAGTTTCGAGTGTCGGAATAATAGGCGACCCTAGGGATAGAGAGGGCCGAGCGAGATTCGTTCGGAGCGCTGGAAGTACGGTCGTACGTGAAAAAGGAGCTAATCAGTCGAGGCCGGTTCGGGAGAGCCCAGGCCGAACTCGAGACGTGATCTTCTTCGTGACATAGTCGAGGAAGCTCTCCCGAAGTAAAAAGTAACCCTCCATCGAACAGAGATCCTTCGTAAACGACAGGAACGCGTGTCTAGGTGCGGACCGCCTAGCAGAGTCATCCGGATCGCGGCCTGCTGCGTCGACGAAGTTCCAATTGGAGCTTCTTTATCTCCAACTGCTCTTCAACCGACCACCATCGCCCTCTCCTTCTCCCTTCCAGGCGTTTGACTTTTGAAACTACTCCATCCTGGGCTGCTCCCAGTATCCATCCTGTCAAAAACGAGACATGTCAACTCGGATGATAAACCCTCACGGGTGCAGCATATCCCAGTGAACTCGTAGATCCATCCTTCGGCAGTCTATACTAGACAGAGACACGGCGATCGCAGTGCGCCAGGGTGCAATTTGGAGTTTCGAGAAGTCTGCGAGCGACAGACAGCTCGTGCTCGGTTTGCCTTGACTTTTCCTACCTCATTGAAGAGCTCGAGATAATCGAGATGAGAATCTGGCGGGTAACGATTTCGCAATAAATCGTACGAGAAAACGAGGAACATAAAGGGCCAAGCATTGTTTAACACAGATTCAAAACTTTTTCATAACTAAATGCACTAGAAGGTGCAGCATCCGGGCGTAGGCTTCGACAAACGTGGGCTGCGAACTACGCAGGCAAAGTACTCTAGATTTAATCGGACCGAACTCTGGGCCGACGTACCTCGGAAAATAACGGAAACGGAAGCCGCGAAAGAAACTTTTCTCGTTAAAGATACTGTCTGTCTCTCTCGTTAAAGTCCCTTCCTCTGAAAGCGTCTCGGGCCGTCCAGAGGAGCTTTTCGCACAAGTGGGGCTCCGATTATCCTCCTTTAAATACACGGCCATGGCGAGCGATTCGGAAAAATGGTCTCGGCTCCGATGCAAACTACACATCGAATTGAAACGAGGACAGCTATAAGGATCGTTCCGACGAGCTAGAATTCTTTAGGATCAGGCGAGATACTTTGCCGGTTCTTTGGAGCGCGGGTTAACGTAGCATAACTGACTCAACCACTGTTAGCATGGAAGAGTCGTTACTTGAGGGGATCGAGTTATGCTGTGAAGTATTTGGGAAGCCAGTCGGGCTGCTAGAGTGTAATTCGCGTCCCAGTACAGGCATTACTCCGAGCATTCTGGGTCATGCAGCAAGGCAGGGAAGCCCGCGCGCGTACCAGCCCTCACACAGGACTAAGTTTGTTTCCGTAACTATTGTACTTGCGTTATTGTTAATACCCTTAGGGGAGCTCTGTACCGAAACAGACAGAGGTCCAAGCCTGCCTTAGCCACGAGATCCCGAGCCAGCAATCGGAGAACACTAGAGTTGTCTCCGGGTTCTCCGGAACCTTCATCGTTTAAACTTCACACTCGACTCCTACCACTTCCCACGGATTTAATCCTTTTTTCCCCTCCGCCTCTCTTGATGATGCCGAAGAGGTCATGAAAGCTGTGTCGGCGATTTCCGGAGAAGCTGTTCAGAGCGTGCGAGCATCTTCCCGTCTAGCTAATATATTCCACGTAGCAAGAAGATGGAAGCTGCTTCCGCGGTGCTGGCACTCTCTACGTGACCAACAATTTTGCCGAATGTAATCTACGAGCTTCAGAGGCGTCGACGTCTTCGAGGTATTCGGGATTCCGTGGCAGCCGGGGCGGCACGATTGTTTCGTTGCCGGGTAATCTTGACGTATTGCCTGCACTCAGCCATACCCGCCAGAAACCCGCTCTTTCCTCTAATATTTCCACCGACGATAATGTCGACGATAGTGCGCCGGCACCAACGCGCGAGGTGTAGCGAAATTTCCCTTGCCGTATACGCCGAACCTCTGCCGCATCCAGTAATCGCATGACAGCTTTTCCTTTAATGGTATCCGTGAACGAGCTCGCGGGAATTGGCAGACGCGAGTGCGCGGCAAGCTAGAGGATCGGGACAGCAAACGCGGCCAATCGCAATTCCCGGATTTATCTCCTAAATATTAAATTACTCTCGGCACGGGATTAAATGGAGACGCTGATATCGGCCACCTTTCGATACCTGATGCCGTAAAGGGGAAGAAGTAATTCCACGCCAAGAAATTAAAATAGTTTCCGGAAGAAATTGCATTCGTGGCAGCGCGCGGCAGGTCGTGGCAGGGCCTGCTGCTTGAAAGGGGGAAAAAGGTGTTTTCCGACAGCTGAAGGGACACTTCGAGTGTTTCCTGGAGCATTCAATGTATCCGCAGACCCCTCGCCCCGTGTACCGGGCTTCCTTTATCCCGGGAAATCTCTTGCTACGAAGAATACTCTCCCCCCCCCTCCCCCCCCCCCCCCCCTTCACCTTCCTTCTTTCTCCGGCCTCGCAAGCTCGCCGCAACAGAGCCCAGCTACTCTGGAGATCTCAAACATTATAATACTGGTGTTCTCAATGGAAATTTGCTCCGCTGAAGCGGCTGATGGTGGAAAAAGTATTTTCCGCTGTCCATTATTCCACTCCCATCCCCCACCCCCCCTCTCCCTTTCTCCACTTTAAGACTCCTAGTATCCTCCGGATTGTAGCGGAAAAATACAGAGTGCCAAAGCTACACGTGGTAAGTGGCAGTAGGGCGGTGGCGCATTTGCATGTACATTCGGGAATAATCCCTGGCGAATTTCGGCCCTCCCTTGGATACGTCTGGAGCATCCGAGTCCGCTAATGAATTCAAGTCACGAGTAACTGAAAATCTAGGCCACTGAGATGCTCCCAATCACGGCCTTTCCTCTCCCTCCCTCGGCTGCCTTTCTCTCTGGCTCCGGGTACATTCATTTCCAGGGTCTAAACATCGATTTCCGTGGGGTCCTGCGATACCTGATTAAGCCGTCGATTTGGAGCGTGTCAGGGGTTATACATATCCCACTCCCTCAGATAGGTATCAACCTACGCTACTGGTAACACAGCTAACGTCGTCGATTCATCCTCCATTATGTAGGATCAAGAGGGCGACAAGGCACTGCCGAAAATCGGAGGCTCCGCTTTCAAATGCTACCACGGAAATCATGGTAAATCGAGTGAAGGTCACGGGGACGCGTGCAATTGAGCAAAACCCTTGGAAGTAGGAATGCTCTCTCGGTGAGCAATTATTGTCAGTGTCAGTAGGAAGGGTAGAAAGGATGGGCAGGTCACATGGGGAGCACATGCTCAGTAAATTAGCTGGTACGTGCGTCGTTTTCGCCAGTATAAATGTCAACCACCGTGTCGTTCGCGTAACGTAGAAGTAAGGTCGTGCGGCTTGAACGTTATAATTACCGTAAAGGAGGGTGAGGCCAGGTTTTCAAGGGTCGTCCGCCTCACTGTCGAGGGAGTGAGTTTCCTACTGCTCGGAATGGAGTTGGGCTTGGGACAAAAGGGGTGGCGCGCGCTATTCTATTACCGGCAGCAACGATTGTCACGAGCAGTGGGCGGCTCGTTTTATGGAAATCGGGGCGAAAAGCGCGGCCCCAAAGCGATCGAATTGCTCCGGTTTAAATGCGAACGTGCGGCCTCAACGACTCCCCCTTCAACCCCCTAGCCCCTCGATAGTTGGCAACTGCGATCGCTTCTTCATTATCGGCCAGCACACTACTCCCGGACGTTTTCCTCGCGATTTCACGCGCCGCTCCCCCATTCTAATGTATTAGGCAGGCACTTGAAAAGCGACAGCAGTGTTTGACAGTGAATCCCAATGATTACGACCGGATTTCTCGCGCTCGATTGCCCGATAATGCGATCATCCCGACCTTACTCCAATATTAATCTTCCAGTATATAATTGGGGCTCACTTATTGTTTGATCACGGGAGAGCATCATTCTCAGCAGATTATTTCATCTTTCAATCGGGACTCTTGACGCGATAAAGTGTATCAATAGAAAAAGTAGTGTCTGGGGTAGCGGTCGAGGGCGAACTGGCAACTGCTCGAGATTGTCTTCAGGAGATAACGCCGCGTTGATTATCGATAAGCCGGTGATAAGAAGTAGGCCGGATAATACGGAACAGCGGATAATCCGGAAGCTACCCTCGACACAAGGGCGTACGCCCACCCTCTAGCAGCGACTATGAGTAGCTGCCCTCTTAAAGTTTCACGTTTAATCCCAAGGGCCCATAACGAATTCATGGATAATTGAGTGCTTCCTACGGCTTTAAGTTCCACTATGTCCGTGTCCCTTCCCCTCTGACGCCGAGAGCATCGAACGTGCGCACGTTAATGATAATCGTCTGGCTAATTTCAACGGGGTCATTCGTCCTCAAATACAAGCCGAGTGAACCTCGACTATATATTATTTGGTGCCGGCTAATGATCCGCGCGAGAATAACTCGTTGAACGTAACACGAACCAATTAATTTGCGGCAAGAGGTAGAGCGCGCGGTTTCTTCTTTCCCGGAGTCCTTGTTCATTTCTCACATTTAACTGGACATTTCTCCTGGCAGTGCACGGAAGTAACTGCACGTGCACTACCGCGCGTGGGATTATTAAAAAAGTGCCGGCCATTAATCACCGACGTATCCCGAGATCTGTCCGTTTATGCCGGGATATACTTTGTTGCTGGGTTAAACTGCGTTTTCATTACAGCGAGATCACGCCTCTGCACGAACGGCTTAATGTACAATCGATAAAATCGAAGGGAACTCTGGATGGAAGGAGGCAGGACTAAAGCTACGAACAAATGCCCGGCTTCGAGTCTCGATATATTTTGCAGCGCATTTCCAGGGAAAGGGACCGGGCATTCGCGAAATACTCGCGTCCAAATAGCGCTCTTTCATACAGTGCTGCGAAAAATACGTGATATCGGAGTTTCTCCGACGTTATGCATGTATGTTCCGTCGGGTCTCGTATTTCCGGCATCATCGAAATGCATCGATTCTTATCGGGCTATGGAATCGCACGGTGTGTGTTGTCGAATTACACGGTAGAGATGCGGGTGTCATCAAACTGCAATTGCCTTAAGCTTACCGGGGACTTTTCATCAGGGAAATTGTGCGGCGCACCGGAAATATATCGGCAAATTGGCACGACTGGCCATTTAGTAGCTGGTTTTTATTGGAAATCGACTGGAGGTGCTGTTTCCGCGAATTGAAAATTGCCGGGAGAGACAGGCGTGTGACAGGGCGCGACTGAAATCGTCCAGCAAAGTTTCGTGTATGCACGACTGCCACCGGCAACATTTCCACCGCTTAATTAAACGCAACATTGCTAATTGCATTGTACTCCAGCCACTGGAACGTGCTGTTTACACAATCCCGTTTTACACGGAGTGCACGACGGCCGGGCGATCAGAACATCAGAAGTGCTGCAGCTATTAAAGCAGTAACGACCAAATTGCAGAGTGGTCCGGCTAAGGTGCGTTCAGCCGACTCATGCCGGAACGTAGTCTGATCTATTAATTTTGCACGTACAGCCTCGGCGTTATAGCTCCATGCAAAAACTATATGCAGCTGCAGGAAGCGAGACTATCTCAACGCGGGCGCCGCTTTACCCCTCGCCCACTAATTATAAGATCGGGTCACAGCCACTCTCTAGCCACGAGGCGGTATCCTAAAGTTCGACTTGCCGCTACTGCCGGCTGAATCGAGGCCGGGCGTCGAAGGAATTTCAATTGAAATTCCATTTAAATTGGATTACGCGTCGGCCAAAAACCACGTGCCCTCAAAATTGGAAATCGAAGCGACATCACCGCCGCGTACCCGATATTCCACGGGAAAAAAAGTATGCTCAATGTAAGGCAGCCGGCGGGCTAGCTTGTCGAAATCACTGTTTCCATTTCGCTTTATTATTCGCTTTCCGCGCGCCAATAGACTACCCATTGTCTCTTTCATCGGCGATCATTCAAAGCGGATCTCTCTCGCCACGCAGTTAGAAACACCCGGCGGTCTTTATCTCTTTAAGTCGATTTGCCATAATACAGCGGGCACGCGCTCTTTAATGCTTCGCGAGTGTTTCGACGCGCGTATGTATCCTACGCTAGAGAACAAGAAGTGCCTGTCGAACTTCATTTCTCTTGCTGCATACACTCGCGCCCCAGCAAGAAGCAACGGGAAGTCGAGCGAGCCCTTTCGGGTGTGTTAATTTTTTCGGCGCCCGCCGACTCGAGTTGCTATCTGGAGCGGAATGAGGGTGGACCGTGGCTGCGAAACACTGGTGGAGATCGGGGCCTGAAAGAGGGTGGCAGTTTTGAAGCGGCCCGCAGGGAAAATGCAGTTATCGCGAGCAGACCGGACCCGACGCGTCTCGTCATTCATTCAAGCCGGCCTCGCTAAAACGCGACTCGGTGATAATAGCTTTAGGATTCGGTGGCTCCACGGGCGCCTTCTCCTCCTGGCAACTGCGGAGACCAGGAAGCCCCAAGTTTCACTGTCTCTCTTTCTCCCCGCCTCATCCCGTATCCGGAAATCCCGCCCTTGCGAAATTGGATTAGCCGGCCCGTCAGTCCGGCGCTGATACTCATTATTTCTTGGCGCAACTAGTTCATTAAATTTACAACTGACACTGTAGTAGCCTGATGGCATCGTGTATCGCGAAGAAACTTGGCTGACTCGATGCACCGGGAAAGTTGTGCTTGGGGTGGCTCTCGGTTTACTGACGCCCGCCATGGCACATACACCATGAGTCGGGCTTATGAGGTCCCGGTGCAAGTTTAACAAATCTACTTGTTTGTGAGCGTGTGTGTGTGTGTATGTGTGCGTGCGTGTGGCGCTGCTTGCCGAGACATCATTTAGAAAATAGGGAAAGTGGCTTTCGTAATATCCCGCGGGAGAACGTACCTCTGACGGTATACCCGTCGAGATAAACGCTACCGGCGCCTACAAAAGAGATTTCCTTGGACAAGCAGCGAGTACAGACACGGTGACGTGCGCGTGTCGACGTTAATTAATGCTGTAATATGTATAATACACAGCTCAAGACGAAACAGCATTGGGTAAATAAACGACGGAACCCAAATATACCTAGCTGCTTACTAACGGAATCAACAGCGTTATCAAACTTCCACTCAAAACACGTTCCACGTATTCAGCTGGAATGATGCGACGACCAATCAAAAACTTTCCGTAATTATAAATTGCCTTCTCCCTCTCCCCCTCGGCCGCCGTATAACACAGAGCGAGTGCGATGAATGAGAAATTCATTATTCGGATAGAGAATATAGCATTATTTGGTAAATCCTGTTAATTACATTTTTCCGGTGTCATAATCCCCCACACAACTTTGTATTCGACCGTGAATGCAGCGCAAACTAGTGGAGAGGCGGTCGAAGGAAAGGACGGGAATAAAACTTTGTTTTCAATACTCGAAGCGCGAACCGCGCACGGTGCTTTTATCAGCTTTTCTACTTGCAACGTTTACCTTTCGCTCCCATCCACCCGGCGGCGTTCCCCTTGCCACTCCTTCAAACATCCCCTTCCCGCTTTTAAATATCGAGCCGTGGCTGGCGAAGCGAGAATACAGCTAGCGTGCAAAAAGCCGGCCAGTTCCGTGATAGAAAAGAAACATCGAGACACAACTACGCGGTACACTGATTCCGGGCCGATGTTTGCTCCCGCTGATCCAGACGTATCAGTGCGCCGGGAGAAAATGGGAAATATTCGCTCTCTCTCTGCCTTCGAAGGTTTACAAGGCGAAGAAATCCTGGGAATTTGTCGTGAGACCTCATGTAAATTAGTATCGCACTGCAGGTTCAGTGATTGAAATGCCCGGCGGAGCAGAGCCTATCTTACATTCTGCTCGAAGCCTATAAGGATGAAAGGCTTGATGTATACTCAAAGCTGTTCCGATACTTCCCTCGGCTGCTCTCATTGTCCTCGTCGCAACGGAGAATTTGCATACTGGTGGATCGAGAGCATCTAATAAATTGTTCTGCGTGGCATGAACTGGTGGGAATGAGAAGTGGAGATGGTGCGAGCGAGAGAAAGGCAGGCTGCCTTCCTTTTAAGCCGCATGACGAAGCGGCGGTTGATAATGCAAGTGGATAAATGTCTTTTATTGGCGGCACTCTGGGGCTCGATTCGAGTGGTGCTACGTCAATCGCCACTCAGTAAGGACTCGATGAAAGCCGCGTTGGCCGCTTTGATTTCATTGCTCGGATAATTTCTCGTGCTGCCGCGAAAAAGCGAGCCGGCCTTTGACAGAGGCAGCCATATCGCCACCATCTACCGATTGTGGAATCGTGTTCGCCCGTTGGCTCCGCACGTTGGCTCCATACGTTGGCCCACGGTCACAGAAGCGAGCGCTCCGGGACAGAGTAATTAGACCCTAAAGTGAACGTGTCCTGAGAGAGAGATCAAGCGTCGCGTGAGAAATCGCTCTGTGACGGAGGATATCCCGCTGGCGATCCCGTCCCGACCCTCCTGTCCCGGCACGCACCGATAGAAACATTTATGAGCGCCATAAAAGGCGGGGGCGATCGGATCGTAGACGAATTGCTCTATAGTCAGTGCAGTGCACGCATATATATGTATCTACCTCTGCGGAAGACACAGAACTCGCCCGGACACTCAGTTTTCCTCCGACTTCGCCCTATAAAGATCAATGAGACGATGAGAGTGGGATGAATATTAAATTAAGGTCCATAAATAATGGCTGCCGAGACGATGAAGGTGCCAGAATATTCGTAGGTCTTTTATCAAGCAGTCGGCGTAAAGCATCGTCGTGCTTAAAAATCGCCAGAATTCTCTTCCTACATATTCTTAAATCGAGCACTATCGCATTATATCTCATCGGGACGTTCTCGCCTTCTCGTGCGAGCCTTCGAAACGAGGGCAAGAGATAAACGAGGTGCAAGTGAAGCGGCTGGTACAGAACTCGCCATAAAATTCTTGGACGATCCAGGCGAGAATGTCGTTGAGTGTTACGAAGGGGTGAATTCCCTCGCGAGGGCTACCTTTATAAAAACAAACTCCTTTCAATGAGTAGAACCAAAGGATGCAGAAAGGGTATGTACCAATAAGCCATGCGATACGCGCGATTATAAAGCGCCGTTGGGCCGTTCCAAGCTGTGTTAGTGGCTCACTTACACGCGTCTCTTGAATAATGCAGCTAGACGCTGGTATCCGGGAACAACCAGCACGGTAATTACCGTCGTTCCATTGAAAAGAACTTGGCTTAATCATAATTTCGCCATTAACCCACGGAGGCGCGGGGGGTGTGGGGCCGAGTGGTGCAGGGTGGGGTGATTCAAGGCGAGA
The DNA here is from genome assembly GCA_963675795.1 of Crossocerus cetratus. Taxonomy (NCBI): domain Eukaryota; kingdom Metazoa; phylum Arthropoda; class Insecta; order Hymenoptera; family Crabronidae; genus Crossocerus; species Crossocerus cetratus. The sequence goes on along the minus strand of OY776666.1, from coordinate 13,201,147 downwards.
GTTGAAAAGAAGAGCAAGAAAGAGAGACAGTTAGGAATCGCTCGAAGAAATGGTCCTGGACAGCCTGGAAGCGCGGGGGCGAGGGGAACCGTAAAGTAATTCGCACGGGTACCGCCTGCAGATATTGCATTTTTATAAGCCGCTCTTCCCTCCTTACTTCTTCTTTCCTCCCTTTGTTTCTTCGAGAGCGAAGAGGCACCTCTGCCGCTTAAACTCACCCTAGGGCCTAGACGCCAGTGCGCTAATGACTCCTTTATCCCCAGAAATGAAGCGAGGCTGAATACCCAGCCGAAAAAACACCGGGCGAGATTGAATTCGTGCATAGTTTCACACTCGTTGGTAAATAGTTTGTTGGCTGGAAATAGGAGTAGAGCTTTCCCCACGCGATTCTCACACGCATTATAAGGGTGGTAGGATTTCTGTGGAGACACTTCCTCTCTTGCACGTCGACCCTTACTTAAGACCCTCACTTAATTAAAGAGTGCGCGCCGTTACATCTATTTATCTCGGCAGCTCTTTAGTCTTTCTCGCGCGAGGGTGTGAGTAGCCAGGTGGATGCGGCGAGTGAATCTCATTCGTCTGACATCGTACCCATGAGACCGTTCTCGACGACCTTACAACCTTTGTTAAAGCGTTGCACGGCGTCCTAGCGAATGTCCACCTTTGGCGCCGGGGGGATTTATTTGATCCCGGGTTTAACCTCTGAGCTGACCATCTTCGAGAGTAGAGATTTTAGTGGAGCAAGCGAAACTATTGGAAGTACGGTGTTTCGAGGGTAGAGATAACTTTTACCCGACACCGGCTAACAGCTCGTGGTCTGCCCGATCTTGGATCGGCGAATTTAATGGGATCGATATCGGATAATGTTTTGTAATTCCCCGGTGGTGTATTAGGTAGATCAGCAGGCCAATATCCGCGTAAACAGTTGTAACCGACTGTGGGTCGGGCATAATTCGCTTAGCGGAGAGAGGTGGTGGGCGGGGAGTGGGTGGGACTTGCGACTTAACTAAACTCTGACAAATGGGAACAATGCCAGCTAAGTTGCGCCCGGCCGCCAAGTTAGGACAGCGGCTGCCGGGTATATTTCGAGGAGCGGCCCGGAGGGCCTCCTTCACTCCGTCCGAAGTAGACTCGATCGCCTATGGATGCCACTCGAATGACCACCAAGAGCTTGCGAAACAAATTGCTGGGATGAGCGGGATTGAAACTAGTCGCGCCCGATTGCTTACCGGCAAGTTTCATCCCCGATCGATTGCATCCGCTGCTGCTCGGCTATTGGGCCGACCGGTGCCTCTCCCACTCGAATCCAGATCTTCGGCTCTCGCCAACCGAATGTAATCACCACTCAGACGCTAAATGTTCAATTAGCAATTTTCCCCCGCCGTGAATGTCAGTATATCCTCCCGAAGTATTTACGGAGGAATCGCACCAGCTGGCGAGTACCCACCGCCTACTCCGAATCGCAAGAATGGCATCTGTGTTTTCTAGTTGGCCATTGAAAGAACACTCGCAGCGAGCTCATTAATATTAACGCAATCCGCAGTGCTAGCATTGAACGGGCAGGCCATGAAAGAGTCGGCCAGGGTTTCGAATGCAGAAGAATCAGTATGCGAGTAGTTAAAATGCGCAGCGATGCCGAGTAGATCGAGGCTCGGAGGGCTGCGCCCCAGTTTCGTCAGTTTCACCGTGGCCGGATCTGTGTTTGCACGTCGTTAGGACTCATCCGCAAGCTGGAGGCGACTGTTGCTGCACCACGACGGCGAGGCCGCTCGGGTCGGACAAGGCAAGGTAATGCAAGGCACAGGAAAGCACGGCAGGAGCGGCGCGGCAACGGCAAGTGGGGGCTCAAGCCGAACATTAAGGCAAGTTCCCTTAATTCCAAGTCTCCCAACCTCGTCCTCCTCGAGCGTCAAGTCCCTTTGCACCCTGCGCCCCGTGTGCGAATGTCGAGGAAAACGAAGCGAAAACGAAGCTTCTTCCGCGTCCGCGACTCCAATTACGACTCATTCGCGTCTCTCTTTCCAACCGTCTTCCAACTCTCCGCTCTTACCTCGTACTAGTACTCCTCCCCCTCCGCTCTAGCTCGCTCGCTCTATCCGTTCACACATCTCCCGGCTTCTCTCTATTTCCTCGTTCTTCTACTACGCTTGGCCTCGGCCTCCGCTCCTGATCCCCTGCGTCTTCCTCTTCCTCTCTCTCTCTCTCTCCATCTATCACTCCATGAGGAAGATAGACATAATTAGCTGCTCGTATTTTGATTAAGCCCTCCATCGAGATACGCCAACAGGGCGATGACGGTGAGGCTGGCGTTTCTCTGTCGCTTTCTCTTGCTCAAATAGCAAAGAGAAGACGGAAGGTGCCACTTGAATAGCTGTGACATAAGATCACGTTGGCAAGCTGAATTTTAGCCTTCATTATCGTGCACGCGGTAATTAAGGGCCTCCCGTGCCTTTGGAAACAGGATTAGTGGATTCTTTTGTATTAATGTTTAACATATATGTTTAAAGCATTAATAGTTGAGGAACTCAAGTCTTCTTTCGGAATCTCTAGTCTCTACGAACAGGGACAACTAATATTAACGAAGCGAGATGGGAATTCAGATGATGGGAAGGCTAATGAAATAAAAGGCTCCTTGGAAAGTTGCACGCTAGTTTAGACGTTTAGAGCCATGCGAGTAGCCTAACCAACAGAAATCGACGACGCAAAGTCATGAACCCGGCCGTAGTGAGCCGATTGCGAAAAATATGTAGCAAGTCAAGCGGATAAACCGCTTACGCACGGCGGTGTTCGCTGCAAAATGTTGCTACAAACTTTTAATGAATGCGCGAGGACCGGCAACACTTTCTCAATGGTTTCCATACTAATTGAATTAATCCGCGGATAAACGAAATTCAGGGCGCTCCGAAATACCAAAGTGCTTCGGACTTGCGTTACACGACAACACGACATATTCGATACGCGATGCGAAGTATTCGATATTTAGTGTGCAGTGCGATGTCCTTGCATTAACCTGCGTTAACTTAAACATTGTTGGTGTTGAAAAATTTCGCCTTCGCGTGCGGAAAGTGTAAGAGAAAAGTTGTTCTCTGCGGCAGAAGTTTCAATCCCGATATGTGCCAATGAACACCATTGCTAAATGGAATCCAGTTCTCCTCAACGCGGAAAGGGCTTGGAGCTGTATCCAGGCCATCTTACGATCGCAGTCCGCCGACCATTAATTAATCTAGTTGGAGGAGAGCGCCCGTCGAAGAACTAATTCTGGTAGCAAGTGTTCGGGCCGCCGCGACGCGGCGACGTCCCGCGGAGGTGGATTAAAGTGTCGACAACGAGCGGGAATCCGACTCGGAATCGAAACAAAAAGTGAGAATTAAAATGGGAAGCTGCGGGCTTCGGATAACGAGTCGGTAACGGGGTGCGGCTGGCGACGCTCGGGGGGCCATCCTTCCACCTCGTTATCCTTCCTTCGAAGAACCCAGTAGTCACCTTGGAGACGCGCGCGAAGATCTCGATTTATTTCTTCGTTCCTTATCTCTTCCTCGCATTGGATTCCGAATTCACTGAGAAAAGGGATTATCACGGAGGGGCTCCTCGCCGAGTTTGCCGAACGTGCTGCCGCGGGATTCATACTCTAATCCACTTATTTTTACCAGCGGCGCACTGGCTGAAACTCAAGTGAATCACTGCCAACTTAGGAGAATGGTTCATTGTCGCCGACAGAAGTCATTGACTCCATATCGACGAAATTGCCTGCCACTGTATCGGGCGAGAGAAAGGCAGAAAAGTTGAAACGCCGCCTGGAAGTCGGGACTTGGGCAGCGACATATTTTCGTTGGTTCACGTTCATCTTGGAAATACACACAGGAGGCAAAGCCCATAAATTTGACGCGGCAGTTCTGCTGTTGACGCGAAGACTAGCGTGACCTATTCGCCCCGAGCAAGATTCACTCACGCCCTTGCCGTACCAGGGCTGCAGCAGCCCTTTCGAACCTCGTGGAACTGCGCCCCGAAATTACGGACGTCAACATTTTTAGTGGCGAACGGCTCTCACGGCGGAACAAGCTGGCGCAAATATTTGCAGTGCGCGCTAGTACTTCCAGCAGTGGATACGTGGTGTTTCGGGATACGAACTTACGAAGGCGGCCGGGAAGGGTGTGGCTCTCCAGGTTGGTCGAGAGTTTTGTTTCAAAGTCGAGGTAGCCGGCGTTATCGGGTCATTCGTTGGCGACAAGCGAGTCGGCCTCTTTTATGCGTTCCCTTCTATCGGCCAAGCCGTACACGTACAACGCCGGGGAATGGCAGTTTAGCCCAAGTTTCCTTGCCCCCCGGTGACGAGGAGATTTTTCACCCTGCGAGGGTGCGGAGAACCTTATCGCAGCTGTCGTTGTCGTGCGCCTGGGCACCTTAGCCATTTACTCCTACCTAATGGGTTCAGTATATCCTCCTACGCGAATGTGATTGCCTTCGAGATAATCGTGTACATACATGTAATTCACCGACTGATGGACCAGATGTGCTCGACTACTTTTTTCCCTTTTCAATCAACCACTGGCGGCAATGTTGTTTCGATTTTTTAGGGACAACGTTCGATTTCCTGGGGGGGTAGAGAGTCAGGCGGAGGTATTATTGGGGAAACTGTCCTCTGTTCCAGGGGGTACCGAGGACCATTAAAACGGTACCGAGTATTATCGGTGCTTGTACAGAGCCGCGAGCGGCACTCGGATATCGATAACACGTGCACAATCCGGGAACAGTCCCCAGTGTTGAATCTCTGTTAATTCTACCACCGAGCTTGCACTCGCTCTTCCACAGCCGAACGCACGCCCTCTCGCTTTTTCCATCTCCAGGTGAGTGGTAAATTCAGCTGGATGGTACCGCAGACGCGGGTTAAAATCGTTTCCGATGTACAAAAAAGCAACGGGAGTTACGTTGTTCTCCTATTACAAGTCGACGTTCTGTTTCTGTGGACGTTTTTTCGCGATCGCACCACCGGCGCCAGCAGCGCCCGCACTTTTGCCCGGAAACCGATTGTAGTGCTCTTCTTATCTTTCGTTATGCGTTACTGGTTTCGGAGGTCGAGCAACAATACACGTGCGGCTTGGTCTGGCCCAGTCTCGGGCGCGCAGCGTTTCCATAAAAATGGAACGCTGGAATCACGGCCAATTTCGCAACATGCACACCGGCACTTTTCCCGAAGTGGTTCTCGTTCTCCGCGGGGAAAACGGCCAAAAGATCGCAGTGTCGGCTCCCGCGGGATGTTCATCGGCAGAATCCACCCCCCTCCGACCTAAGCTATTCCACCCCTGTGGTGAGGCTACGACCACCTTCACTTCCTGTTCTCAAGATACATGTACTGAACGTTGACAATTTCCAATGACGCGCCACAAGTCCTTATTTCAACACAAGCTCAGAACTTCGATACTGAAAATCTAGGTGAAATCGAGACAAAAATTATGATAGAATGAAAAGCTAGAACGGAGAAATGGGCTTGTGGGGAATTGTTGAGCCAGACTGGCGAGAAGTGCCGGACACACCAATTGAGTTCCAAAAGGCTACTCTCGCCGTCGTCCAATGACGAGCGAGGATATTTCCATTCCGGCGCTACCTTCCCGGTAGGATTTTGTTTTCCCGAATCCTTCGCAGTCCCTGCGCTCCGCTCCCGCGGGAAATCGCGCAGAAAATCGCCGCACTCCCACGGAAGTTAAGCGCCTTTGCCTCTCCGTCGCGACCCGCCGACCGGGATGGAATTGGAAGTGGGTATTTTTTCGTACCGCGAATAATTACTCGGCCCCGGACCGCCCGGATCGCCGGGGCCCCCGTGGACGTGCGCGGAAAAATGTATGCCATCGGCGCGAGCTGGCCCCCTGCCCAATTTATCGCCGTTTATCGTGAGCGATTGGCCTCTTTAACTTTCAGGCGTCGCGCAATTTTTCAACGGTCGATTATCAGCGTGCCTCGAGGAATCAGCTTTATCCCGAAGTCTTTCTCCCTTTCACCATCAGCTTCTTTCCCTTCTGTTTCTCTCTGGCGGCTGAAAGACTTCATAAAGCCTCACGTGTGAACAGTACCACGAGACATCTAAGGAATTCTTTCACTTGGGGAGATGCTAATCGGTCATTCTTAAGGAGGCATTCTGTCGGCGGGACCCGACAATTTTTCTCATTGTAACGAAGTCCGTCTAGGTGGTTAACCACCAGTTTCCAGTGGACCCACTGTGTAGAAAGAAATGTGAATCCGTGAAAAAGGTCTCAGTTCGCAAGTCGTTCAGTTCAGACACAGACAGATCGACCCTGTTCTTAACACACAAGTGACCAGCAAACTCTCGCTGCTGCGCAGCGTCGGTAAGTCTGACTAGTGGCCGACCTCGACTACTTCCCGAATCTTACGTGGAAGCGATGATATGTAATACGATCGAATGTGCCCTGCGGGAAATAAACGGGGTACTTCAGGTTCGTTGGCGGGTCTTTCTACGATTCTGAGCTGCTTCCACGCAATTCGATGTATGTACGCGGCTGCATAAATTTCGATGGCACCGGTTTCCGAACGATTACGAATATTTTCGTAGGCTGGGCTGTGCTTTCCCGGGGCTCGCTTACGCTGCTGTGCTGCGGACGCTTTTAATTCCACAGTGACCCGTAAATCTAGATCGCTTGCTGTCCGTTCCCCCTTCGCCCGTCGCGTATTACGAATACCAGTCGGCGATAATGCGAGTGTATTGCAGCAGATAAATACCACACGAGTGGCTGAAAGCATTTTCGTTTCTTTGCTAGCTTTCCCTCTCGGTTTCTTGTTTGTCTTTCTTGAGGCAGAAGAGGGTGTTCAGCACTATCGTAGGCTCCGCTCGAGCGCAGCGACTTGTACATTTCTTCTGGATGCTCGGCACTGCCGGAGAAAAATCACGAGACGTCGAGACCTCCGCTAGATCCGCTTCGGACGGCCGAAGGTTAAAGATTGAAGGATGGCCGGAGCTCGGGAATTGAAGGATGGTCCGAAAGGAGCTGGCAGGGATAAGGCTGTGATGCCTGCGGAGTTCCAGACAGGCCCGAGCTCGCATCTCACCCTGAAATCCCCATGTTTTTCCCTCCTGGAGTGTCGTCGGCGAGAGACCGCCGACGATGTCCGTCAGCCCCCGCATTTCCCTAAGAGACTCTCACTCCCATGGAAATATTTTTATCGGCTCGACACGATGCCCGCGACATTTCCCAGCCCGTGGCAGCATCCTTATTTATTCACCGGGCGTCGAGGTCTCGGGCGGGAAATCCGCCGATCCTAATGAAGATAAGACAGTGGACTCGCCAAGAGCGTCGAAAGTTTTCCCGGCGAGAGAGTTGGTCGTCGCGCGCCGAGAATCGCCGGTGACGAGGGCGGCTATCTACCAGGGCGCTTCGGGATCAGGGAGCACCGGAAGATAAACGAGGGGGTACACGTAGAGATAGGTGCGGTAGGATGAGAAGGAGACCTGTCACTGGCTTCGAGTCTATTAAGATATAGGTAGCCTCATTAGTGGAAACTGTCTGATGCACTATTGAGTTACACACCCGTATACACATGTATCCGTGTGCCTAAGAGCGTGGGGTGCTGATGAAACAGCAGAACCACTCTATGAGCTAAGTCACGCTGATGAGGCTCTTGCTCTTCGGCCCCCGACCCCGACTGCTGTCAGCGATGCGAGAGGCCGACTGCTAGTGCGATTCCCTGTGCGCTCGCCCGCCTCACGTACCATCCACGAATCACTCCAAGGTTTCTCTTTAATTCCGGGCCAATAGCCATCGCGTTCCCACGCGGTAGTTATCCTTTGACAGCAGAGAGATTTGACGGAAACTCCGGGCAGAGCGGTAATTTCCTTCATAAGGACAGCTGCGATCCCCAGGCCGTGAAGCCAAATTAAATACCAAACACGTCGGCGAAACAATCGTAGCAAAGTCTCTGTCTAGCGAAAGATGGCAGAGTGATTGCAGTTTTCTGTGGGGCGCGATCCGTTTCTCCTGCTGGCTCCAGCGTGTGCCATTGCCCTTTGTCGGGGCTGATCGTCAAACGGAGCAATGGGCTTTGGTATCGATGAGATATACTTGCTCCCGAGACAAGCACGAAGGATCGTGACTCCGAGAGACGAGGGCGAACACAGGAAAGGACTTTTCTGCTGCTCGCTTTCTCTTTGAACCTTCTTCAAGGTGTATGGCCGGTGCACTGTGCCTCATAAGTATTTCTCCGCCTCTAGCGACGCTGGGTCGATAAGATACTTATACCTGCTACCTCGCATGTAGCAACGATACTGCCACTTGCTTTAAGGTATCATTCGTTAATTACAGCACTTTATTCGAGGACATTTCCAAACAAGTTCCAGCGAGTACGAGCTATTTGCATCTGTATGCAGCTATATGTATAAAAGAGAAACGGCAGGATGAAAGATCGGAGCCAAGGGAGTATCGCTGACAGTTCACTTCGAATCGCAGAAGGACCAATAGCCGATGTCGAAATGAGCAAATACTTATGGGCGGCTGTGTACTCGCGGGGGGATATATGTAGGTACACACACGGTTTGGCACGTTCGCACAAAGCAGCAGGACAAACGACAGACAAAGGGTGTGCCGAGTGTTCAGGCATAGAGGGACAGACGAAAACGTTTGTCGGAGCACGTACGCTCCCATTCACCGCCAGATGAAAAACCGATAACAACGCGTTTCGCCCGCAGCGGAAACCCGGACGGCACGGCGGTGTGCGCGGCAGCCAGGACGAGAGGATCGCGCTCTCTCCCTCTCGCTCGCCCAGTTCCTGGCGTGGTAGAAGGACCAAGAGAAATTGAAGCAGCCGAAGGAAGACCGGTGAGTGGACCGGCCGGAAAATAGCAGACGTGCCAAAATGCGCACGTGGCCCTTTATTAATTTTCTCCAAGGGACCGATACAGCCAGAGCCGAACAAGCCGCTCTTGCCCGGGGAACTAAAGGCCAATTCATCCGCGAATTTAAGGGAACATGCTTTGAGGGAGTGCGTAGCAACTGAAATCCGACAACGGGAAGTTTCGCTTTGTCCGAGATGGTACTTGGGGAAAACTTCGATAACTGTACGGACCAAAAGGTAGACTCTCTCCCGAAAGTATCGCTCTCTTTCATCCAAAAGTCCCGTAGTATTTCGGAGCCCGGGAAAAAGCATCTTCCACGCGCGGCTGAGAGAAAATAGAGAGCGGCTGATTCGTGTGTAGCAATGGATCGGCAAGATGAAAAGCCGGACGCTCGTCGACGGACTTATAAGACTTCCAGGCGACTGAAAAGAACGCGGGAAGCCAATAGACATAATGCGTATCGATCTCCCTCACTTTTTTGACACAACGAATCTGTCAATATCTGGATACACGTTCATCCGTCCAATTGTCCCTTTTCCGTCGTCCAAGTATTATCGAAGTTCGTTACTCCAAAGGCTGAAATCTGGGCGACGATCGCTTCAGCATCATACACGTGATAGTTGCTGGCAAGTCTTCTTCGTAAAGAAAAAGGGCGAGCAAAACCGATCGAAAGGCGAGCAGGTATAGCGCTAAGTGGTCGCAAAAGTTTAACTGCTCAGAGGTCGGACATAAGCTGTGTGTTCTCGGGGCTTGGATAAAGTTTGCAGACAACGAGTTACGCGAGATAAAGAGCACCGCTATAAAAGGGGATTCCGCGTGGCACATTAATATGGGAAACACAATTATAGCAGTCTTCTTAGTCAAAGGTTAAGATAGACGGAATTGCAACTACGCCGCTCTTTCATGCTTCGCTTACCGCATAGGAAATTCAGTATAATATAAAAAAATACAGGAGGAAGAGAAGCGTATGGGAGCAATGGGTGTGCCAAAAAGACAGTACATACAGAAAGGAATCTCGCTGAACTCAACGGACCGTGTAAACAGAGAAATCAGCCCCCCGAAAGCGAAATGAAAGCAAACTACAGTCAGAATGAGAGACAGAGGGAAATTCGAGCAACACAGTCGTTGGTGAATGCCCTGATGGATTTCGTTCACTCGGCGAAAATCAAACACGGTCGAACAATCGTGAGAATCGAAGAGGATGAGATGAGGCGAAGCGTAAAAGGGGTGAAGAGACAAAGCGATACAGCGAATGATCGCTACTATCGAAGTCGTCGTGTTTTCGAGCAATTAAAAAAATTAAGAAACCAGCAAAGTGGAGGATATGGAAACGCCGAAACGTAGGCAAGTACGAAGAGCTCGCGAAAGTTTTGCCGATAAAGTCAATAGAGGGGGAGAGAACGAACGATAACCAACTACGGTCAGCGGAAAACAGAGCGGTGCTTATCCCGGAAATTATTGGAAAAGTGAGGAGCTGGCCGGGCTAGCATGTCTACGAAGGAAGCAGAAACGCGCGGATACAGCGGCCAACGTGACCAGAGAAGTGTTTCTCCCCCTGCAATTCACCTTGAAGCGGCTCGAGTTGAGGTCGAGCCAGTAAAGTTTGCCTCCATCGGCGATGACCACTTAGCCATCTCTACATGATCATGAGGTCAGTGCCTCGCTCGAGTATAATAAATAATCCACCACCCCGTCTACTATACGGTATAGGGTAGTCCTTTAATTAATTCGGTTAGCCTATTAAGGAGTATGTCGACATTGGCGGTGTGATCCGATTAGACCCAGAATCGCAGAGTTTTGGGGCCCCGAAGTAACAAAGTTATGGGTGGGTTGAATTATATGTATAGGCGAAAAGGGGCGCCCTGGGTAACTACATCTGCCTAAAAAGGTACTAAAGAGCCCCGGCGCGTAGTGGAACCTTGAACCCTTCGGCTTCGGAACGAGTGAGGCCCCACACGACGGGTTACTTTATCATATAACGTTTATATGGAAATGCCGAGTGTACCTCGAGGGAGATAAGGGCCGTGTATACGCGAGAGCCCAATGCGCGCGAATATTAAATCGCCGTCAGTGGACGGCCATATTCAAGGATACGCATTATGTATTCCGTTACATTGCGCAACGACGCTCAAGCCGCAGGAGATGCGGGAAACGTAAGAGTGTTATCGCGCAAGCACCCACTGAAAATAAGCGACTTCGGTGTCGGCTGCCATTTAGTATAATGGATGGCATTACGCATGTCGTCGAGTTCCGGAATAATATTAGCGGAGCGCGGACGTGAAATATTTCCCGGGTTATAATGACCAGTCGTTAATTTGGATTCAATGCCAGAGTCACATTGGTTGTTGGGGGTTTGGTGGTATGAGGCGGGCCGATCGAGAGGATGGTTTGTCATCGATTAATAAATAAGGGTATTGATACGAGCGCGAGGTTATATCGCCTCGAAGGCTCTATTACCGCTAATAGCCCCGATTGCATCCGCTTCTCTAGCTCGACCCTGTTTCAGAGATTCCTCGAACACGACCGCTTGACCTTACCACTAATGCGACGGACTACATTGCCGATATCGGTTTCCGGCTTCGAGCCAGCCGCAGACATTTAGTCAAACACACTTCGATACGATAGCCACACACACTCGAGAGTAACTGCCGCCCCAAGTGTACCTGATGTATACCTACTCGACCGGGATGACAGGAGTCGTGTGTCGTACATCTTCTTCTTATCGGGAAATGTATAGGCTCGGAACTTTTGCGGGACTCGCCTCCTCCTTCGCTCTTAAGTGTCAGCAATAACCATATACTTGTTTATACCGATCGAGCGAGAAGCGAAAGAAAGCAGAGAAGCAGAGTAGGCTAGTGTCGGTCAATATGTTCGCCATACGCCCCAAGTTTCCCCTAGTCTTCACCCTGGCAAACGCGGCTCCGATCCACCGCTGTGCGCCGTGCTAGCGATCTCGCTAGCGAAAAGAAAAATCGCAAGCCGCCCTTTCGTCGTGCGTGTCTCAGCGGGGAGCCCTATAAAGCGGCCCGATCAATCCAATCGGGGTAATCGAATATATGGAGGCATAGTCCCGGCTCTCCGGCCAATCTCTTACTTCACTCGTCGATCGACCCCAAGCAGGGTGCGCGTGCCCACTCAATTGGATCACCGGCGATGGGATAATCAGTCGAAACCCCAAGGCAGATTTTCCTCGTCACTTCAAAAGACACATTCGGTAGGAACCCCGGTGTGATATTGGTATGTGAAGCAAGCATGCTTCATGTACCGGGGAAAGTACTTATCCCGCAAGAAAGTGGTTTACTTCGGCAGAGAGGTTGGAAAGAAAGTCGAGGCCGATGGAGAGTTACACTCGCTGGCTTGCTCCCGGAATTCCGAAACACTGCATGTTCAGCTGCAGCTATCCGTCCGATCGATTGGATCTTTCGGTGGCCGTGAGAGTCGTCTTCTTCCTCTAGCACTCTCTGCGTCGACTAAACGAGCGATATCCTCGCCGTTCCGGGCAACCCTCTACGTCCCACCCACTAAATCCTGTTATCGCCGTGTCACGGCGCGTTATCGAGGCGATTGTGCAGGCCGAAACCCCCTTTCGCGATAGATTACTATAGCTTGTCCGTGCCTTCCCTCACCTTCCCTCTCTCCCACACACACCCTCCAGCGGAGTTACCCAACTTCCGGCGGCGCTACGATAAATCACGGCTTATGCTACGGTGGAACCAATTTCCAAAGCATCGCGCAACGAGTGCTCGGCCTATAGAAATAATGACAGTGACGATCATCGTGAATTGCACTCGCTCCCGATAACGTCGCCATTGATTACTATCGCCGATGCGAATACTCCGCCGCGTACGAGGCAAAGGGAGTCGGTTGGTCGAGAAAGGCGAGGGTGGCGACAACCTCCACGAATTAGTCGCGCTTTCACGCCGGTCATCGATGACTCGTGATGTTGCGTCTGATTCCTACCAGATACTTTCAGTTCTGTCGTTTTACTTTAAGGGTAAATATAGCATTTATAATAACCGTGGGGAATATTCATGGCACGGCGCGGTCCCGTTTGATGACGCTTTGACGCAGGGGGAACTTTGGCCTCGGCATTGAAATGACAGGTCGGGACAGGGCAGGGCGGAATGGTGCAAGAGGGGACGAGCGAGTCGGGGTCGAAGGGAGAGGGCGGCTGATTCCGCGGGATATTTCGACGAATTAATTATTCGACGTGAACGCGGTTATCTTGCCGTTCCTTCTCAATCAGCGGCTGACGTACGGTCGACTTGTTTCGCCATTAAATTACATCCGCATCGGGCGCCGCTATCCGGGATTAGATTGTCAGCCGAGAATTATTGTCCTCGGCGTGCGCGCTCGCTCGCACGCTGTCGCGACATGACTGACGTATTGTAACGATTTACGATAATCGACTGTAACGGGCAGACACGCGCGCCCCGGGAATCCCACCTGATAAACCAATAATAGATCAGGATATTTCGTGGCCTATACCTAACATCCTATCTAACTGGACTCACGCCGACAATGAAACCTCCTGGCCGCCACCGCTTCCCTATAATTCCTGGCCGCGTTATCGCCCGGCAATTCGTCGGCTTTATCCTAGAAAGCCAGCCAAACGCGCTCGTGCGAGTGCACAAACAGACACACACACGCACGCGGAAGCGAAATAATTTTCGCAGTTATTGTAAAGCACGTCGTGGCTGGCAGCTTAGGCAAACAAAAGTTACTGGAATGACCATGGGAGCTTGCGAGGGACTAGGACACTCTCAGCTTTATTATCATCCGGGAGTAAAGTTGGGAAACGAGGACAGTTCCCTCTTACTCCCTGCCACCCTCCGCCTCTGTCTCTTTCTCTGAATTAAAATTCATCCACCTTTCATAACCGCGTTATAACTTCCATCTAATACGCAGTCTAACGGAGCAATTGAAATTCAGGAATACACGTTCGAAAAGTTTGAGAGGGTGGCGGCTGCTGGGGTAAACGGTCGCGGCGACCTAACTCACGTTCACCCCTATTTCATTCGGCGCACCAACTATCCAAACACGTATTCACAACTTTTCCCCGAAGCTTGCTCGCTCGCTCGCGCCACTGCTATCCTCCCAACTCTGAATCTTTTCTCCGCTCCGGGTACATACCCCCGTTCAGAGGACACACACACACACACACATACACACGTTCCATCCCTCTTTTCTCTGTTTCACTAACCGTAGCGCCAGTTGTTGGCGGGGGCGTGTGTGCGTCAGTCCGTGTGCCTTTACTCGCACAGTTCCTCTATTAACGCGACCTAACGTCAATCCGTGTGGTGACTGTTAGCGTGAGCTCGTTAGGTCCGCCGGAAATGGAGAAATTCAAAGAATCTGCGCTCACGCGGCTCCACACTTGCACAGTCGTGCAAATGAAATCTCGCGCGACACGACTTCCCGCCCGCCGCTCCTCTCCCTCGAGCGCAAGCAGGCGGCCGTCGAGTGAAGGAGTAAGAGGAAACGGAATGAAGGCCGGCGAGGAAGGAGTACTTCCAGTTCCAGCGCGGGGTAAACGTGGAGATGGCTGGAGTGATGGGAGCGTGGAAAGAAAGCATAAAGAAGTATTATACCAAGGACGCGCAACAGGGATGCAAGTATGCAAGATCGAGAGGGAAAGAGCGAGAGGGGGTGAGAGGGGGAGTCGCCGGGAAACACGCAGTGTCTACGGGAAAGCGGCTGCCTCGAAAATCTCGAAGGCGGTGACTGCCGTCGCTCCACCGTGAAACTTTTCAACGAGTTTCGCCGCTCTCGAAGAGCAGCGACGCCAGTTTTACCCGTGGAAAAGCGCGTGCACGGCAGAGACACCCTGGTTAAACTGCTACCCCCGTGCCACGCTCTCGGCCCAGCTCGCACGAGCTCACCTAAGAATCGTCCGTCGCGTCAAAGTAATCTTTCTCGAGTCACTGAGTAATTTTCCGAACGCAGTTCCGAAAGTTCCGCGGGCGGCGAAGTTACGGCTATTACCGGGCATCAGAAATTTCGAGCCCAAGTATCGAGGGGATGAGGTTTGCCGGTTGCCGCTCCTTCGCCGTCTGGCATCCATCGGACCCGCTGGGAGTCTACGACACTCCTCTCAATTCGCATATTTATTTCACCGAAACTCTCGTCCCCCGGGGACTCCCCCGCACTACTTCTCAATGGAATTTCCGCAGGCGAATTTCACGCTGCCGGTATTAGTCGCGGTGTTAAGTCGCATTGTGCCGGGAGGGCACTGATAAACTGAACGGAATATCCAGGCGGGAGGAGTGCGATTCAGGAAGTAGGAAGCCTTTGTTGCTAATCTGCTATCGATTTCGGAGATTACCACGGGTCTACGTATGCAGAGCGGAGGGCGGGCAGCCTCTACATAAACGAGTCCCTTCCATAGACTGGACGCTTGGACTCGCATGTAGTCCACTGCTTATATTGGATTACATCAAGATTCCCCGATAGCAGTGATCGATCGCCGATAAACCTCACGTGCAGCCCTATTACGATAGTTTTGGGCTCTGTTGCACTGGTTCACCCTGTCTCTTTCATCATCTCGAAAGTTGAAAAGTTTGTCGAGTACTTGCTCTACAGACCTTTCGCAATTATAAACGACTTTTCTCGCGCGTTATCCATAGCTTTGTCAAAGCGACGCGGGCTCGGGTTACAGTATTTTCCACGTTACAAATTCCGCGTGGCGCGCAGTGCCGGTTGATGGGGCGGGCGCGAGGGTGGTGGACACTCGAAAAACCGTTTGCGAGAAACACTGGTCCTCATTGGTGAGCGCAGTAGTGGGCGCGCTTAGCAGAAATCTCGGAACGAGTTTTCTTCATTAAAACTAGGAAAAAGCCGGCGGCAATGCAATTAGCGAAACGAGAGCAATTGAGAAATAGAATTTATTTATTTACTGCGTCTGCCGGCGGTCTGGGCGGGAGGGAAATCCGAGAGTGGATTCTACTTGGATGTAACGAGAATCAAACGATGCTTCGTTTCTACCGCGACGGCGAAGCTACTGTTTGTTCTTCCGAATAGACGGCATTTTCATTCGCGATTCGACTCCGGCTCCACCGAGGCCGGCTCCATCAACAACTTGAAACGCGTCCCCCGACTCGTAAATTTCTGCTCACTGCTTTCTCTCCCTCTCTCTCTCCGCTACATCTATAAGAACATAGTAAACCGTAACAGCAATGGACCCGCCTTTCAATTCAAACAGTGTTTGCGGAATCCGAATTCCACGTTGGGCTCCCCACCTGCCTGGCACTTTACTTTTCGGCGACGGAGAACCTCTTTACCGATTTTTCTACCCTTTGAGACCTCGCGCAATTTAGCGGCGCGGAAAAGGGATTAAAACATCGACAGCGGCCGAATCGACGGAAATACAGGCGTGTGCTCGTTCGGCTCCTGTAACCGGTGCCTATAACTGACGGACAAACGAACAAAACGAGAGCATCAGGTGTAAATTGACAGGTTCGTTAGCAAGATGCACTAGAGAGGCGCAGATATAGAAAAGGGGGTTGGGTGGGGGCGCAGCACCGTGATACGTTCGGGCAGGTAAATTGTCGAGTGCACTCTCGAGAGTGGCTTGATAACGAGTATGCAAAAACGAGCGCTAGTTCCACGCATTCTTAGGGGCATTCGCAGCTTTAATTTAAACCATGTTGCATACATCGATTCCCCCATCCTAGCCAAGTTATACCGTCGGTTACCCACCTGGTAATGAATTTCGCACGGCATATTGTCTGAGTGTGTTGGCGCACAACTAGAATACACGTGTACGTAGCTGTCTAGGATGGGTCGCGCCACGGATACAGAGAATTGCATTTCTCTCGTTGACTGCTTCCAATTACCTTCAATAACCGCGACGAAGCACGAGTTTCGCCGGAGCAGACAGGGAAACATGAGGTGCGCGGTGGTGGGAGTGAAAGGCTCGACACGACGGGGGTGGTAACATTGAGTAATCTTCTCACGTTTCGCCGGGCCTCTTCCGATGCCGGAAATAAATGACTGCGCGACACCGTGTTACCGCGCCCATTGTTTCCGCCGGCAGCTCGGCGAGCGGTAGCAGACAGTACGGCGCCGCCGCGCGCCCGCTAGGAAGGATGAATCTGTGGCCTCCCGACAGACAGAGAGGACGATCGTCTCTCGCCCCGTCGGGGGAAGACAGGGCGCCGGGTGATAGATAGACGGATAGATAGCTGGTCCCAGCGAGAGATGGATAAGCACCGCCTCATCGGTGCTGCGCGCTTAAACGCTATGGTACTTAACCCGACACATTGCGTTCGATTCATTGCCCCCCAATGGCGCCAACAACACGCGGTACATGCTTTAGTTAGTGCGGTGTAAACGAAGCACACACGATTCGCGTAAGATCCCGGAGAAAGAACAAAGACCGAGGTACCGGGCGACGAACAACCGCAGACCCCGTTCGTTCTCGTGAGAGTAAGAAAGTTTTAAAAAGCGGGGGCTAACGACGCCCGATAACCCGAAAGGTGTCGACCAGTGCAAACTGCAAACTGCAAAGATGCAAAGGGAACGTAAGTAAGGCGCTGGCAGATGTCGCGCGTTTCCATTCGGACGTAGTGAGTCCATCCAAGCCCGTGAGACTCTGTGCCGGCAGGGATTTCAAAGGCCAGCTGACACAATACCGCGAGTGCAACGATGCTCAAGGGGGAGAACCGCGATACAAGAATGAGGATAGGCGCAGAAATCCAGTTGGGGGTGGCGAGACGCGAGATACACAGGAGCAAGGAGAAAGAGTCTCGCGCGTAGTGCGGCTAGCGAGCAGGAGTGAAAAGAGGGAGGAAAGTGAGTAAGGGAAGAAAGGCTACGGCCGGAAGAAAGAACGACTTGGCATCGTCAAAGCATGGGCCGCTTCAATGGAGGGCTAAAAGGGGAACGGTTACAAATCGAGAGAAGCCGCATCGCGGCACATCGCGAAAACGCTTTTGCTTTCTTTCGACGTGTTCCTCGATGTCACACCCCTCATTCGCAAGATTTCTAAGGGACGCCGCGTCGCCCTCTGCTGAGGACTGGATTCTGTCGCATGTGGGTATGCTGGTTGCAGGACCCTTTGTCTTCTCGTCGGTAATTGAATGCACGATCATCCTGCCCCTCCTCCCCCACTCTCACCCAGACTCAGCTGATAGAGCACAGCGAGACGTGTTGTCAGAAGGATTCTCCGGTTTCGAATTCAAAGGTGCTTCTGGCTACATCCGACCGGGAGAGCCTTTATCTCCGCGTCCACCCAAGTCATCATCAACGCTAAATCCAGCTGGCCGACGCCCTTTTTAAATATACGTGAAACGGCGAACGCGCGAGCACGAGCCCATAGAAATGGGAGTTTTGATATGGTTGATCCGCAGCTCTGGGCCGCTTGGAATTAATAGCTTTGATGACAACCCTCCCGGCTTAGATGCGGGCCAGTTCTGTGCGTAAAATCTCGGGAAGATAAAGTATAATGGCAGGGCTTTGGCGAACATCATTTTTATACCGGGTTCGAAAGGCTGCCCGGCACATATCGAGTCAAATGGGTCTCGCAGGAGGCTGTGATTCACGTCGATGAAGAATGATCCCGGCAGCGGATCGGCATTGAGAGTAGAGAGCTGCCATTGGTTAGATCGAATAATGAGAGCCACGAACTTTTCACTTCTCTTGCAAATAATGGAGGTTATTCATGCTTGTCCAGACTGTCGGAAACAATCTAAAGCTGGTGGCGCGCGGTCAGTAGGGAAACTAATAGAACGGCTCCATCAGGAACACAATGTGTCATCCTTTCTGGCAGGTGCATGGCGGAAAAATATGTGAGTTAACATCGATAATTGACGTTCGTCGGGGGCTAGACAGTTTAATCTACGGACCCTAATGCCGCTGGATGTAGCCAATGGATGGTGGTAATCTCCTATATGAATTTTCACACTGACCTGTTTACAGGATTGGTGCTCGCGCGCTAGAGCCAGGGAGAGAGGGAGAGAGAGCGAACGAGAGGGACGACGGGATGAGGTAGGTTTAGTGCGCGCGCGCCTCGATCGACGAGCAGAAAATTGTGTGCATCGCTTTGCGAGATTACCGTTAATTTGCCCATCCAAGAGCGATCGAACGACGCTCAGGAAAAAGCTGACTGTAAAATCGTTATCCCACGGGCCCAAAGAGCCAATCGAATCTTGAGCTTACCAGTCGCGTTTCCCCGATAATTCTCCATTCCGCTTAATTTTTTCCGCGATTTAGTGCCTGCGTCAAGAACCTGTTTCACGCTACTACCGAGATCTTGTCTCATGTCTGGTTGCATGCCACCACGCTGTAATAGGGTTCAGCCTTCAACCGTCAGCATCGACTGATACATGCTCGAGAATTATTCCAACTGGACGAGCCTATTAGCGACCGACTTCTCGATTCGATGAACAGGAATTACATTTGCCACATATATGTAGGTCTTTCACAAACACGCTCCTTCAAACTCGTGCTTTCTAATGAATGAGCTTAACTTTATTCTCTCGGATGGAAGGTGGATTATGGCGCGCTATCGCTTCTAATAAAATCGCCCCTGGCTAAGGGTTACTCGGGAATCCTCTATTAATCACTTCTTTTTCGAGAGTCGGCAGTACGCGAGCCGGCCGAAAGGCAAACCAGTTTCCGCGTCAGTACGCAGTCGGAATTCAATCGAAAGTTCGGCCATAAAGTCGGGGAAAGAGGCCGACTCCTTTATCCGCTTCCGCCAGTAAATTTCTTTTCTCATAGCCGTAGCTCCGCTTTTCGTGAGCAGGTGCATGCGGGAAGAAGAGAGAGGGAGCACCTGCGAGAGTGAGCACCGTGTCCGAAGCTGCAGGAACGATTCGGGCGTGGTTATTGAGCCGCTAGTGCCACTTTACGTGACGGTTCCTTCTCCCACTGGTTCATCCAGCTACAAAGTCTGTCGCAAGATAATCGACGATTGAACCAAGCCGAGAGCACCAACAGTAGGTGCGAGCATTGCTCTCCTCGTCGAGTTCCCTTATCGATTGTCCCAGCCGGGAATGAGGGAGGGCGTGAAATAATTCTAAAGGGTGGACGCAGATTTCCCCGATTTAACGGCACCACCTCATTTCCCCTGGCTCCTTGTTCGCCGATCGGGCCGTAAATGTACATCCGGATGTTAGGCTGCCCCTCCCCGGCTTCCATACTGCACAGTACCCCCCTTGCATGGGCGCACAAGAAGCGTAACAGGGGAAAGTGCGCTGACAGCAGTGTCCGCAGTGCACCGCATTACTCGATCGTCGGATTCGATTGGCCGGGAACTGATTGAATCGCAACGAATGTAGCCCTCCCCGTGAGAATCCCCCCTGAGAAGGTACACTCCGGGACGAGGTGCGGCAACTCCTCCATGGCGTCAAATAAAATATAACGAGCCCCGGGACACGAGTGCTCTTACGAGAGAGGACGGCCTCGAGGACTCGTCTCCAGTTGGAAAACCGGGCTGGGAGATGTCTTTTGCGGTGCTGGACTGTCGAGTCAAGCAACAACTTCAGCCTCTTCTTCCTCGTGGATGATAAGTGTTTTTATACTAGTTTCTCTGACGCTCACCCTCTCACACCGACCCCTAGATTTCGCTACTTCATCTGGCGCTCGCCTCTCCACGTGTAAAGAACAAACAGCCTAGTCCGGTATACGTATTTTCCTTGGTCTGCCGAGACCCAGTTGCCAACTCATTAATGGTACTGAAGAATCCTTTTCTTCGTGGCACTCCAGAATGCGAAGGCACGCTCTTTCGATCCTTCGATCGGTTGGCGGGAGTGCGAAGGCTTCTGGAGAGGAGCCATTGCATCTTCCCCGGGCTTAATCCGGATTTCGGGCGGCGGGTTTATCCCGCAAATTTATACACAACGACGCCGCGAGCTGGCGCATAATTTCGGGGAGCGCCCGTGTGCGGCCGAACGAGCGGCGTTGTAACTTAATTAAATTGATTTAAGGCGTACCGGATAATTTAGCGGAGCCTCGTGGATTATTGTAAGATAGCTCACGTCACGCACGCGTTGCCTCGCGGGTGTGGTACGGCTCAGCATTCAGCAATACCACGTTCATTTAAACGGGGCTTGAAGTATGGCAGAACTACGCCGGAGTGTTTCCAAGTAAAACTTGTAAACATTAAGCAAGGTAGAAGATCGGAAAGGTAAGACTCGAAAAGAGGTACGACGACCCATATTTCGAGAAGGAACTTTAAGCGAGCCAGTGCCTTGTTCAATTAAGGCCGCTTAATGTAACTTCCACGGATCGTTAACTCGAGTTTAATAAACTCGATGAAAGGAACTTCGTTGCCCTTGTTCCCCAGCTTTATTGTCCTTGGCGAAAAAGTTGCCGTGAAATATGATTTTAGCACGAAGCGGTTGATTGCGGTGGGAAGCCTCTCATCGATTCCCTTTCAAAGGAGAGTGGAAAGTGGAATTAAATAGCTATGTCAATTTTTCCTCCCACCCGTGATACATTAACCAATCAAAATTCGTAGCACATGCTGCGATAAAGTTACAATTACCAGTATCCACGAAACTCGCCAAGCTTATTGATTGTTAACACCGCAATGCATTGAAGCTTCTCGAGGCCCCTGAAATCCGACGGGCATCTCGTTAAAAGGACCGAGAGGAAGAACCACCTGTTTCGCCGTGAGAATGTGCACATAAAGAGATAGCACTCGGGTGAGTGGGCTTTTCCGAAGTGGAGCAATCGGGTTAGTCCAGCCAGAAACCGCGACTCATACGAGCGTAGACCGAGAAGGAGAGGCGGATAGAGAAACTGGAAACTCGTGTAGGAAAGCTTCTTCAAAAATGTATACCCAGCCACAGCTTATCAAGCCAATCTCGGAATGCTCCGTTACACTGCAAATCTGCTAGTACAGGATCAACGTTTTTATTCTACTCTGCTGCTACTGCCCCGCCTTCACAGAAACTCGGGATTCTCCTCCCCTGTGTTCCCGACGCGAGCTCCGACGATAGTAACAAACAAACGAGCTTCGTAATAGTAGTAAACAGCTCAGCATATTACACTGTGCCGCCGGTAGAATTTACCCAACGAAGTAGCATTTCACGAACGCCACGAACATTTCCTTCCAATAGTACCTCTTGTAATAAATTGTAATAAACTGTACTTCTAATTGAAATTATCACTTGGAAGCATCGCCCGCTTCTCTTCAACGAAAGAAACGAAAGCGATGTGACGATTATGTTTTTCGATTTCTTCCGGGAAAGACTCTCTCGTCTCTCTCGCTTGCCCCTCGAAGCCCGTACTTAGGAGGCTCGGGGGAGCAACGAGCAATCGAAGTGCAACGGGGGAGTCGATTGAGCGAGGCGACAAAAGCTCGCCGATTAATTAGAACCAACCGCCGACAAGGGAGGGCGTGTAGAGTGAATCCAAGGTGATCCACCAGTGAGGGCCAGAAAAAGGGGTAGATGAAATCAGGCGCGCAATAAGAAGTGATGGGGAAAAAAGCGGTGGGTTCAAATGGGCTAAGATGTGCAGGGTGGGCAGGAGAGTTCACGGGAAAGTAACCACCAGCGACGATAATTAATTCACTCGGGGGGCAGAGACTACGACTTTACTTGGCGTGGCTCGCACGCTGCGCCCTCGTAAAATTGGACCGAGACCTGTCCGCGAGATTGGCTCGCAAGCTCACGCCCCTGAACACCGGAGGTAATTCACAGCCGAAATTCCGGCACTCGCGAGCCCATTCTGTTTTCTGTCGCGCCACCAATGGCCCATCCCTTTTTATCTGCCTTCGACGTGTTACCCTGCGATTACAAGTTCAGGCTAATTAACTTACGGCTCGCGATTAACGCTCGCTCGTATCATTACTTAGAGTTAGTTCGGCGTTAGCCCCACTGCCGAAACTCCCATTCCAGCCAACGGAGAATGCGTCCAACAGCAACTACTGGCTCTAAAGAGAGCCAGTTTTCGTTGAGGACTAGCAATTGAAATTTTCGCGTTGAAACAGTAGCTGAGTGTAGTAACTTATTATTCTAATTAATAATAAATTAGGTTACTCGGCAAAGTAGCAGCAATTAATTTCGTGTCACATTTAAGATGGAAAGTGGTGAGTCTAACAGTGGTACCATTTGAGGCTTTATTGGAATACCTTTACGTGTACTTCAACTATAGGTTGCCCGTTTTGGTAGACGTGATGGTAGACGTGTGCCATGCGGAGTTGCCGAGCGTAACCTTCATCACCAGGCTCACATAGTTTGGCTGGTTAATTTTGAAACTTTCCCCGAATTCACAGGGAAAACTTTCGTGTCAATGCGGCGGGCCGGACCTCCAGGGGCGATAGGCAATTGGACGTGAATAATCAAGTGGCTTGACCAGTCATTGTGTTGCCATCACTGCATAAAGTCAGTGTTTGTCAAAGCATTAATGCCCGCCCGTATTATTGTAAAACCTTGTTGTAAAGAAAAATAAAGTTGGCATGCTCCAGAGGTATTTCTGTTTTATTTGTTGTCGAGTATTCTATGTTTCTCGGACGGAAATCCCAAGCCTAAGTTCGTGGGTATTATTGAAATATGACAATCAAATGGCCTGCGCACTACGGACTGCAAAGAGCCCAATAATTCCAGTGCAACTCGGGGGCTTGCGAAAAACTTAATTAGTAGTGGGGCATCAATCCGGCTTCAACGCTAATTAATCCGAGGGCAACAAAAGCCATGGCCTCGTGCTCTTCTCCAGCAACCAGGATTTCCGCGCGCGCGCCATGTTGCTTCTTCCTGCCTCTTCGAAGATTTCCCTGGCTAACAAATAGAAGCAGCAGTCCTTTCGCCTTCCCCTCCCACCCGGCAGTTTCTTCCCTTGGATTTATCCAGCAGCTTGATGAGATGCAGAAGCGAGTCGCAGTGGGACGGGCTTGGTTCAAATCGATTCTAGAGTCCGCCGAAAGTCCTCTTCCGCGAGGGGAATAGAAGAAGGGCTGCCGAGGAGAGAAAGAAATCGTCGGGTTAACGAATTCAAATGAAAGATAAGGGTCTGCCTTGGCTTTGGCACTGGGTGCACGCGTAAGGGGGTTCGGTTTCCGAAAACAAAAAGATCGCGACCTCGCGCTCCCCTCGCCGGGAACGCGAAAATCCTTTATTAAAAGTGGGCCCGGCGCGAGAAAGCGTAATGCGCCAAGGGAAACGGAGAAACAGAGAGAGAGAGAGGGAGAGCGAAAGAGTCCTGGTTAGGAAGGGCGAGTGAGGAGAAGTAGCAGCGTGGGCGGCCAGGGGTAGAAACGACCGCATAAATTATGCTTATGAGGCACTTCGTGTGTTCTGCGCCGCCATTTTAAAATTATACTTTTAAATGTAGCCACATTGCTGCTGGGTTTCGTTGGAGGGTGGTCGTCCAGCTCTCTCCAATGGGCGAGCCCTCTCTCTTTCTCTGTCGCTGGCTCCGTGTTCCACGTTGAGTCCTTGCTCGCGCGCTACGTATCATCCCGCAGAGAGCACCGGCTGAGAATTTGTTACCGGCCTAAGAGCATTATTTTGTTAAGAGTTCTGGATCCTACTGCGCGAATACATCCCCGGCCCTGCACTCCCGAACGGAGTTCGAGGAATCACCCTATTTATCGTCGGGGCTGGAAGCGGTTCTTTCCCCTGCAGCTGCATCCTGCTCCAAAGCGCCTCGACGGCGGCCGTGTCGCGTATTACGCCCAATAACATTTATTATCTTGGAATGCAACGCCCTATCTCGCTTTCATTCAGGCATTTCCTTCGCCTCCCATTATTTCTTACCCAGCTCCGCTCCTCCCCCTTCCCTCCACCTCTATAATGCATTTCCCCCATCTCGGCTGCGCTCGAAAGTTATTTCAGCGAAAAATGAGTGCAACCTCCCCAGTTGGAGATAGATGAATTTCGCCAGAATTCTCGAGATAACCGTGTACTATAGACGACAGAGTCGAACCGTGAAGTAGCCCGGTCTAATTTAGACGGGCGAAAGCAAATAAGGAGGGCGGGAGCTTTAATAAGACGCCGTGTAATAGTTACCCCGACCGAGATCCCTGGTAATCGCCGATCAAATCCCGCAGGCTATCCTATATTATAACATATTCTAGGAACGCAAATATCCCTCCGACACAAAGACCACCCCCTCGTAACACCGCCCGCCCCAGCCATCGGCATTACGTTCGACCAACGAAATATATTAGCCCGTTATGCTTCTGTTAAGCGCGCGTACCAGCCCACGGCTACAAGTATGGAACTTTCCTGGAAAGCAAACCTCGGCGCACCAGCGCAGTGTACACCTCGGTAAAATGATCGCTAACCTTCTCAATTGCAAGGCCTCTGTCAGATTAAGCTGAGAGTGGTGTTAGCCCCTTTGGCCCGTCCCTCGCGCGCCACACGAGTCACGTGAGGAACGAGCCACTTCGTCTAATCAGTTTCAAAGCGGAGAATAGATTTTTTAAGTCCCACGAGTTGGCGTGTAAAGTTTCGCCGGACCACGTGACAGCCGTGTTCTCCTTCGAGAGTTCCCACTGCCAGCCGAACTACTGGTGGGATTCCGGGCGGTAGATAGAAGTACCGCGCCGCCAGGAGCAGTAGCAGCAGCAGCAGCAGCAGCGAAAGAAGTATGTGATCCACGGTAATGGCTGGCGCCTTGCTGCACTTTTCTCAAAAACTTTCGACTCGGGGAAAGGTGAGTCACTCTCTCCTCCTTCCTGCTGTTGCCCTGCTGAAGATATCGCTCCCTCTTTACACTTTAGTTCCTTTCTCACTGCTGCCTTTGCCATTCGTCTCTCTTTCCCTGGATAGAGGGAGAGAAAGGGCTGTCTCCAGAAGTCCGATCTATATGGGAGTAGTCGGTCTAGCAGGACCTTTTGCTCGACTTGTTTCCCTTTTCCTCGAAGACTTAACGGCTCCTTTATCGGCGAACTTTGGCCCTCGTGCGAGGTGCAATCCTCACTCGAACGGCCACTCACGCTCTAGTTGGACCAACGGGCGACGAAACCACCGCTAACGATCACCTCTTGATCCTCGTTACCGTGAATTTCGGATGGCCCCGATTCCATGATCCCACTTTGCTTCGCTTCCTTCCTGTCCCTATACTTGCTTCAACCATGAAATTATTGGTAAAATTCTCGTATCCTTCACCATCTCAATTAGAAAGTAACACCGCGCGTGCCCTGGTAGTACGGCAAAGTGGCTTTTAGCCGTTCTCATAATGGAGTTGTTAAGCCCAGCCTCGTTTATTCGATAAGGAACGACTGTGTTCGGGGCGCTCTCTCGCGCTACTAGAATTATCTCTGTTTTTACTAGCCGCGTGCGCGTTTTTTCTCGCGCTTTATTTTCAGGATCGGCTGGACTGAAGTACCGCGTGCTAGCGTACTATCTCACTCACATTCTCTCCCTCCCTCGCACCGTTGTACTCGCACTCTCCCTTTTTCCAACTCCTTCTCTGTCCCTCAATCTTCTTTACTGTCCACTGGCTCTTTTCTCCCATTGTTTTTCTTTCTCTCGAAGACTTAACGGTCCTTTTATCGCCGGCCTTTCTTCGCGGCGCCCGCTGCAATCGTTATAAAAGCACGGCCGCGATCTAAGAAACGCGCCAGCGAGCTAGTCCGAATTTTACGCTCCCTACTTCCCTCTCTCTCTCTCGTTCTTTCTTTCTTTCTTGTTCCTTTCTCTAGGAGAATGACCGCCGAACGAGTCATCCCACGATCTTCATCCGCAGATCCCCTATTGCCATGGATGCCGACGGGTTTGTCGAGCGGCGATTGGTGAGAAACACTATCACGTTTATTATCGCAACACTTTGCCGCCATGCTGCAGAATAGCGCGCGAGAATATTTATCTCCAATGTTGAAGTAGATAATTTTCCAACAAACGCTCACAGTTCAGCTAATTTTCATTATAGTGCTATATTTTATAATGATTGGTATACGAAACGATTTCATTTGATTTACTGATTAAAGCCCATACCATGTATGTATGCGTGTCTATAAGAAAGGGGGGTATAATCAGGCACCTGAAGCGGAGCAAGGAAATTATACCTGCATACGGCCGGTGGTCAGTCGGTAGTTGCAGGGAAAGAAGAGGAGCGTGCACACCATGGCCATTTTCTGGCTCTCTGAACCGCAAAAAAAGTCAGCAACGGCGCGCAAAGGGATGACCGCAGAACCGCACGCTTGGTTCCTGGAGACTCGTCCTGGACATCGCGGAGGAAACGCGTTCCCAGGGATGTGTGCTGCTGCGGTGTCCACGCTCGGTTGAGCGGAACTGAAACCGGAACCTATTTCCAGAATTACATCCGGAAAGGCTTCCCACCCGCCGTACCTCTCACCCTTTCGCTTATTTATATCCTCGACTTCCAAACGTTTCGCGGGACACATCGGGAACTTTGATCCTTACTTTACCACTCGTTCACGTGATTTTGAAAGACATATTATTTCGGACCCTTTTATCATGTAACTCTTTCTATCGAAAAGAAATCATTCAAGCTATACACTGTTTTCTTCTCATTTACGATGGAAACAGACACCGGCGACGTCGGCGCCGAGCCGAGGAAGAAGCGAATCTTTATATCGAGTTAATTGTTTTATAATGTCATTACTTCACCGCAAACTTCGTTCGGGCAACTTTTTTTGTTACAGGCGCACGCTGCACCAGCTTGGGAGGAGTCGTTTGAGGATCTTCCTCCTAGGGCGGCGACGTCGACCGAGAATAGCTCCTCTGTGTAAAATAATAACGTAAGACGTGCTATAACTCCCCAAGCATAATGTTTTTTCAGAATATAATTCGCTGGCGGAACTTTCGCTTTCGTTCGAGATAACTCAATTTAACTCTCACTCCGCTCTGTACGTCCTTTCCTTAATCGAGCGGGGGCTGAAGATGAGAGTAAGTGGAGGGCTCGCTTTGCTTGGAGGACCAGGGTATTTTTCGCTACGGGATAAGTGATAGTGGAACGGGAGAATAGTCGTGGAATTACGTTCGGAAGCACTTGGGGCCGTTCTCCTTGACTGTTCCACCCAAGATGTTTCGATTCTCGAGCGAGGCACCCTATCTGCCAGCTCGACCGCCTACCTCGCTCCCTATGCTTTTCGTTCCTTGACAGACATCCCGCGCCAATAAAATTTGCATGTGCTATCCTCGGCCGTTTGATCCTTCCCCGTTGTGTCGTTTCCAACATTCCTCCACGG
The DNA here is from genome assembly GCA_963675795.1 of Crossocerus cetratus. Taxonomy (NCBI): domain Eukaryota; kingdom Metazoa; phylum Arthropoda; class Insecta; order Hymenoptera; family Crabronidae; genus Crossocerus; species Crossocerus cetratus. Next base: position 13,173,203 of record OY776666.1, on the reverse strand, counting down.
ATAACGCTTTCGCTCTCGATCGAACCAACGAGCGAACGAGCGACGACGTGCGATCGCCTCCAGACCCCGCCATTTTTTTACCGAACGATCCACTTATGGGCCCGTTATGGGAATACCTTTGCGATGCCATCAAAGTTTGACTGGTATCACGTGTTCGATTGAAGTACCTATCGTTCTGTACGGTTGGGAAGCATGCTTCGATGTTGTGAAGCTGGAATCTTTAAAGTCCCATTAAATATGCCGAAATATCCCAGGTCGTCTAGAAAACGCGAAATTAAGTTCCCCCGCTCGCCGAGTTTTCGACGTGGCATCAAACGCGATGGTTGTATCAAACTTTCCGAGTTAAGGATATCGCGTAATCCTTTAATATCAAGAATCGCGAAGCGCCCGCCCGACTATCTTCACTGAACATACTTTCTCTTTATTTCCGGAAGAGTGAGCCGAGGCCGCTGGGACAAAGGAATTTTAATAAAAATTGAGAACACGTGAGTTAACGCATAAGGGTATCTCCGCTCGGGCATCTGGCGGGCAGAGACTTCGCGTTGATCCCGCAAAAAGACCGAGGCTGGGCCAGCAGTTGCAAAGGAAAATTTCCGTACAAGAGTGCTCTAAACTCCCCAGAGTGCTGCAGGGCGAGCGGGAAGTTTTGTAGTTGTACTTCACGCGCAAGGATGCCACGTAGGAGAGGGACATTGTTACGAACTTCGGAACAACTGTGCGCGCAATGAGTCCGCGCGCTCCAGAAAAATACCACCGGACCGCAAAGCAATTCACATGGATTGAGTCAAAGAAATTTATTCCTGGTACATTTCCCCAGCAGATTCCATGCAGAAATAACTTTCCAACTTAAGTACTTAAACGTGCCGCACACTCTGCCCTTCAACCAAGCTTCAAAACCGCCTGCGGTACTCGCTCGGTTATTTTTTCCACACGGGCGCCGATAGCCTTTTTTCCCTATACATTTTTTGTGTCCGTAAGCAATTGTCACGCCGAACGCGCTCAATTGATATTCCATCGGGATTTTCGGAATTCCGCGCGAGGCGGTCTGCATTTGGGTCAGGCGAGCGAGAGAGCCCGACGAATATTCCGGTGTCCTGGGCTTTGTCGTGGCGGTGATATCGCCCGACGGGCAAAGTGCAAATTCGGGTCAAAGCCAATGCACCCAACCGACGGCTCATCGATAATCGACAATGCATAATTTTTCAATCGGCCGCCTGCCACTCGAAAAATCGGCTGCAATTGAAAATGGAGAATTATCCGCGCTGCTGCTCGCCACCACTTTTCCATTTAGGCACGATACACCACGTGTAACTTTTATCCCTTGCGGAAAATAAGAGCATCTGATAATATTTAGTGACAATGTGATAATACCTGCCATGCAGCTGCACCACTGATTTCGATTGTAGTGGCTTCGAATGGCTTGCAGCATAATAAGAATCAATTATTCAGGCGTGTAATATTGTGTTTTATCAAAACGCTCTCGCGGTATTAGGTAATAAATTGTCATTAATTATTGAACAGCAGCCACGCATGATTGATAGTGATAGGCCACATTGATCGCAGATTGGTGGATGCGTGCATGCATAATCGATGCTGGCTTTATCGAAAGTTAGGTCGAGAACACACGCGCGTAACAAGATTTCCTCGATTTCTATATCCGTCGCTGTATAAAGATCAGAATGTTTTAAATGAAGAACTATGAATGAGCGAATCTCCCGCCGAGATGGGGCGCCGGTAAATGAATGAATAATTTATCTAATTAGCGCTTATAACCGCCGCGCGCTTACAGCAGGTCAGGAATCAATTATTTATTAATCAGCGTTCCATCAGTAAGGCGCATACCATAATTAATAACAGTTCTGACTGCGGAAAAGGAGGAGAATCGCGTACTGAATATTCATCATCGACAATTTGTGAAGATAAATTCCCATAATCATAATTTCCAATCACTTCATTACATGAAACAAAATTATGCTTAACAGCTTAGGCATTTTTAATTAGATCATATCATCCCAAGTATTAAGACGAGCGACACAAACTTCGACAAATTATGGGCAGAGGTCTGTGGAGACGACGGATACACACTTGGTATTTCCTAAGGGGGTGGAAGGTGAGACGAAGTAGTCGTATGTGGCTGCGTGTGTGCAGACCCGAGTTGATCTCACGTGCGGTCGCCTTAACGTGTGTAGAGTGGTTACGCAGGATCGGCATAGGGCGGCATACATGAGTTTGCGGCAACAAATCAAGATCAGGTGGCAAGGGTGCCGGAGGCACGAGGCTGGCCGGGCCAGGGTGGGGCGCATGGAGTAGAGTAGGGAGTAGAGCGGAGCAGAACGAGCTATCTGGCGAAATCGGGTACATGGTGCGAGAGCGGGCGCGAGCAGGCGATCGAGCAGCTATAATAAATAAGACTTAAGGGGGAAGAGCGGACCATATCGGAGGGTTTGCTTCTCGGTATAACCCTCCAGCAGGCCTCAGCCGTGCTCGGTTTACCATTTCCAAAATATACACTCACCGTGGAAGGCAGGATCCGAGATTTTACGAGCAAGTAAGAAGAGAGGACGTCGCTACGTACATGGCGTCCCGATACGGTGCGTGGACGATAGCCGAATTCATATTGAGCCGAGGCACCTCCTAAAGACGCCGATATTTCAGCGAATTTATTCCGCGCCCTCGTTCCTCCTGGATTATTAATTTCTCGCCGTTCGCGACCGTCTTAAGCTTCATGATTGATTCGCAGCTCTTCAGCCCGCTATATCGTCGGCCTCCGATACCGTAGGATTTCCTTAAACACGACCAGCTAGACTGCTCCTTACTTTTCCCTTTCTCTCTTTTTTCCTGTCGATCCTGGAAAGAGCAGATCCCTGTGAGGTAACGCGCACCGCTGCCAGCTGAAGGACGAAAGAATGCGGATCGCACGCGCTCGTGAGAAGGATGCTTGGGAAGAGTAGAGGGAGTCTAGTGAGAGTTGAATGACTTTATACTGGATAGAGGATCCTCCTATCGATTCCTTTTTAGCCGGGGCTGCCAGTGTTGCACATACACACTCCTCAACGATAATCACCGGCGCGCTAATGCGAACCTTTTCTCAGCCCGAGGCTAGCAGTAAGAAAGGCAGGCTAGTGCTTATTCTCCCCGGTGGTCATTGCTTCTTCTTGCTTTTAATCTATTAGGAATGACCGTGTGATCAATTACTACTAGAAATTCGTTTCAATTTCTCCCAGTGTCTATCTACGCCGCATTTTCAATATTTGATTATCCATTGTTGGAAGGCAGGTAGTGGCATTTTTTACTTGCATTTCTAAAGTATTTTTAATGTCTCTGAATGTGCAATGAGAGAGACAGGAAGACAGAGTAAACAGCAATTCAATGGTGTTTACGCAGTTCGAGTCGTTGACAGTAAAAGGGGTCGAGTAACCGCGCAAGTAGTATGAGTCAGCCAAAGGTCGACCCGTCGACCGCGCTGTATCTCCTTCGGTAATTGGGCTCTAAGGCGGCTCGAATGAAATCAGGGGCGGAGTGTAACAAATTAATTAGGCCTCCCCGCAATCTGTTAGATTTTTTCCCAGGGAAGATAAGAGCGCGGGAGGCTGGAGAGAAGGAGGAGAGACTTAATGGGATGGGTAAGGGTAACAATTTGCGAGCGATGAATAAAGAAATGAGCGCGGATTTGCCCGTTTCGCCTTCCATTAGGAGGAATAGCCTCCAAGGCCTCGGGGTTCCGTAACGAAGCCCGATTCCGGGATGGGAACGTGGTGGAGGAAATACTAGGGGATTCCCAACGACGATATTCGTGCCTTCTCCCTCTTTTTCATCCACGGTCTATCTCTTTTTGGCCGTGGCTTTCCCAATTTTATGCCGTGAGCCTCCTTTGGCATCCGTTGGGCCCCATATTTAGTTATGACGCGTCGCTGTTTTTCCGGACGACTTGCCACCCCAAGGGGGCAAAATTAAAAACTGCACAAATTCAATATTCACTGGAGAAAAATCCGCGGCCTGACGCGCAACCTTTAAGAAAACAGCGGCATATATCTCCGAAATCGATGCTTTCAAAACGCGATGCTTGCCGGGAGCTTCGCTTTAATTAAAGTGCACTGGTGGAGAGCCGGAAGGAATACAAATTCTTTCTTTGACCAACGAGAAAAGCGACGTGTCGGAAATGGCTGGACGCGCTACCTCCTTTGCGGCGCTGCGAACGTGCAGAGGATGCTTCTCCGAGGGGGTGGAAAATCACTCTGAAGTTTGGCTCTCTTATCCCCACCCCTCTCTCTCACTCTCTCTCTCTCCAAGATTCGTTGCCGCCAACGTGGCAGGTTAGAGTACATGTTCGGCGCCCGGCGGCCAGAGTGTACGCTGCATATTCCATGCGACAATAACGTATCTCAGGTATTTAGCGCTCGTTCGCCTTTATCGGCGCTCTAATATCGCACGACGCTCCACGGGCCGCGGCATTCTCAATGCTTTCGCGCGGCACGTACGATCGATAAAGAATCACAATGGGTCCCGATCCGCGCGTACGCCGCTGCTCCTGGCACACGACGCCACGGTGAAAGAGCAGTTGGTACTTTGCGCGCGGCGCAGCGCCGCCATTGGGATCGGTCGCCGACTCAAGATACGACACGTAGAACTTTAAAAGCGCGCGACAAGCGACGCGGGACGACCTTCCGCGTCGTTGGTTGCCCGCCGTCGTCGGAGACATTCGACGAAAAATTAGCTCGCTAGCGGCGAGCATCGCTTCCCGACACGACTTGGACACCACCGAGAGAACTAGACTCCCTTTCGGGAACGATTCGCTTCTTCCGCGACATCGAGCGCCAATTGAAAGGACGCGATGAATGAAAAGCGCTTACACCCACGGGAGCCGGATCGACTGCGTCCCCCCAAGAGAGTAACGAAGCGTGCTGGCCCTCCGGGAGACGATATTTGTCCCCGGCATAATTCTTTTTCGGATCTAATCGCTCGCTTGCCCACCAGACAAATGTCGGAGGAAACTTCTCAAGCCGATTTCAACCACTCGCGCTCGCTCGTCTTTCTCTCAATTTAATCGGATTAATAATCCAACTGGCGTGGAAGTAGGCCTCGCGTTCGATCGACCTATCTTCCGAAAAATGTAATCGGCGTATCTTTGGAAATCGATCGATGCAACGATATCGGCAGAACGAGAGCACCAGCAGCAATCTCTCTGGGTTATTATGTTTGCGTACTATGGCCTGAAAGGACCCAATCTCCTTATATGTGGGCGAACCCAGGGGCGCGATTCAGTAATAAGCGCCAACTCTAGCGACAGCCGCTACTTAGCGCAGGGGATCGTTCGTGAGCGGCGGCTGTAGTAAATGCGCCTGTATGTCAACCAGCTAATGACACCTTCAGACTGTACATATAAGCCGGCTGCCAATTTTGGATTATCGAACATGAGGGGGTGAAACTTCGGGTCGGCACCGGCTGAAAAAGAATCTGACTGGCAAAGAATCGATTTCTATTTCGAATACCACGCATGGTGGTTATCAGGGATGTTTCGGATAACCTATGGACAGCACGCAGGTTGTTCACAGGTTGGCGCCCGGCCTGTTCCGACTAGCTAGCGCCAAGCTCGCAAGCTCGGAATCTTGAGTGCTATAGGAGAGCCAGGCGCGTTCGTTCATTCTTACGCTCTCGCTATGGGGAATCTATCACAGTGGAAGGATGAATGCAACGGGAGCAGCTAGCGAACTGGAGGAGGATAGAGAGAGAGAGAGAGCAAGAGCAGCAGCTCTCTAGTCACCCTGGCAGGCTATTTTCCGAGGCATCCAAGTAGCGGGAAAGTGGTTCCCGCGTCAGCGGAAGCCGAGCGATTAAACGATCGCAGCGCTTGTTAGTTTCTTATCCGGCTCGATTTGTTTGTTAGATCATTTGGAACTCTGAGCCATCGGGTCACTTATACATGAGTATCTCGGCCTCCTGCCGCCGCTCGGGAAACAAATGAAAAAGTTTCGGGAGTCGATAACAAGGTCGTCTGGAAATCCACGATAAGAAGGGAAAATGAGAGGACACGATGGTATCGCGCCCCGGGCGAACTCACTTCGGTTCGAATCTTTTTTTTCTCGGCACCAAGGGGGAGAAGCGGCTATCCGGCGCGGTTTCGAAGGGACAGATTAACTGCGTCGCATCTGTCCTATCTAGTCGAGAAACGTATTAGCCTGGTCATCCACTCCGCCTTTACCTCAGGACTTTCGACTTTCAAGTCGCCGACTTTTGCGTTTGCGACTATCTACCTTCTGCTCTTCCGCCAACATAAATAAGAAAGATTAAACCGAACGTAAGGGAAAGACACATTCTGTAAAAAAAAAAGCTCTAGAATCTCTCCAGCTACGTTCGAACGCAAAGTCCGAGCCTGCTCGGACCTTAAGTTTGCAATTTCGTACGGCTGGAATCAAGTTGTGAGAAGAATAGAGAAAGATAATGAGACTCGGCTAACATTAGAACACCCATAGACATTTTCAGTACTTTGAAGATATCGCCGAGGGAAAGGGCCGGCGATTCTCTCAATAAGTTCGGCCATGAGGAAGTCAAGTTCCCGACACAATGAAAGTTATCACACGCCACGGGAAGATGTGTCTCGGGGAATGAGGTGTGCGCGTTACCCTTCGAGGGAATTCCGAGCACGTACATGGGGAAAGATAGCATCGAGAGGTTACAAAACGATTCGAAGATGAAGGAATCGTTAGCGCAGGACATCCCCCGGGGACTACGACATGGCTGAGAAGAAAATAAAAGCAGCAGTGCGAGCAGCAGTGGCAGAACAGTGATGGCTAGAAAAAGATCGAATGTCCAGGGCGACATGCCTCAAGAAATCCTTTCCTGCCGGTCTACCCACTCCTCCGACTCCCTCCCTTCTCACTCGGGCTCTCTCGCAATGAGAGTACGACAAGGGCGGCGAAGAACAAAGAGAAAGAAGATGACGAGCCATTGCCGAGAAACAGAACAATCGAGGCGAACGCGATGAGTTCCCCGAGGAAATGCACGCTCCCTCGGATCTTTGTTTCTGCATCCTTCGTCCAGTTCAAAGGGACAAGGAAGAACGCATTGACGAAGGAGTTGCATCCTGAATACCTCCGGCTCGAGGGACTCTTCCGACTGGCCTACTCTTGTCAGCAGTACCTCGTCATTTGACCCAGCAGCCGAAGAATAGGCCTGTCCAATGGGCACGGAATCCTCTCGGGGGGAGGATGATACTCCAGTCGGAAGATCATCATCAGGGATTCCTCGAGGAGCGTCTGATTGCTTATATTGCACTGGGATAACCATTTGGACGTCTGGATTCTCTGGAGAGCCAGCGGGGCGCATAGCGGGCCACTGTGGGTTAAGGATGGATTCGGCACGTTTCCCAAAGTCTACTTGGCTCGCTGCTGGTCAACGGGTATTTCTTGCACCAGCGTCGCAGTCGTCGCAGTCGTCGTACTCGGCGTCGCCGTTAAATGGAATAACTGGCGGCCGGGTAATTTGATAAAGCAATTCAGAATAATTGGGTGCCAGTGGTGCGCGGTGAGTTTATTAGTTCGTTGCTACTGGCTTTCTAGGTGGTTGCCGACGAATGCAATAATAAGAAAGCCAGACGCCCCTTGCCTGGGGAAGCAGCGAGCGACCTGGATGCAATTAGTATATCGCTATCGACGAACTCACAAAGGGGGAGCGCATTAGATTAAGGAATTTCATTTTCAAGAGGCTGCTGCGCCGTAATAAGTTTAGCACGAGCGAGGAAGCTGTCGTCATTGTCATCTGGTCTTTTCAAAAGCTAATCTATGAGACAACGTAGAAGAACGAGGAAGAAAATGCGGCTCACGCGGCTGCGATTTCACGCCAGTACTGGCAAAGCTCGAGAGATTTGTATTAATAGGATCAGATAACTGAAATCGGATTCGCCCAGAAAGACAGGGAAGTCGAACAATCGATACTGCATTTCTCAAATTCTCTACAAACACGATGCGAAAGTGAATTAGTACGGGTTCATCGTGACTACTTATTAGAGCGCCTGCGAGAGCGGTTGGAAAATCGTCGACGTGAACACGGAAAAGGTGTTTCGTACACAAGTGCAATCTGGTGTAGGTACGCCTCTGTAGCATTCTTTTGCGCTTGTCCCTGCCCAAAGATCCTGACAGCATGAATAATAGAGCGGGCCGGAGAAAGGCGTGCGACGTAGCCGCAATTACGAGATTAAAATCAGGGACTTTTTACGCGCAACCAACAGCACCGACGCACATCTCTCCCTCTGCTCGTCAGTGTATCGGATAGATCAAGGCGCGAAGCTCGCGTCAATATTGCACCGCCGCCGTCTTCCTTGCAAGGGAAGAATGTTGCCTTTGAAAACATCTCCGGAGGAGACAGAGCCAGGCGGAATCCACGGCATGCTCGCCCATTTTTCTTTATCCCGTCACACTTTATCCGGGGGCTTTTACGCCTTCACGCCCTTCGCTACGCCCTCCTCAAAATCACAGGGTGCTAAAGCAGATCGTAAGCGTGCGAGCAATTAGTCTGATTAAAAACAAAGCGTTTTTCGGGAGGTTCAGCATGAAGCTCTGTTTGCAACAGCGTTGGCTCCCTCGGGTATTGAGAGACAGCCTTCAGCTTCAAAGTCCGTATTACGATATTACATTTTGCGAAAATTCCATTCGCCTCAGGTTAGCTTGGAAGCACGACCGGCAGAGATTGTTTGCGAACTGTCGCCCTCTCAAAGGAGCGCTGAAAATGAAGTAGCGTGTGTGTTCCGGGCTGCACAACCGACGATTTGTCACTCTTTTCCGCCTCGTCGTGCAGCCGCTTCTTCCGGCGGCTGTCTCCTCGCGCCATCCTCTGAAGCCGTCTGCGAAAGGACGCGAGGCCTTTCGCCTCGTTCCTGAGGCGTCGAGTCAGCCGTGCAGGAAAGCAGTAAATTGCAAAAAGCGAGGATGTGACTGGAGAAGTATAGCAGGCCGACGTGGAGTGCCGGCTCGATTTGAGAGAGCGAGGGACGAGGGTCAATGAGGTGTAGATCACGAGAAACGGGAGTGAGAGGCTCGCAGGGTTCGTTAAGTGGAATCCGATAGAACATTCGACAGCGTCTTCTTCGAGTGACTTTAAGGAGACGTCGAAGCAACCGAGTAGAACGCGAACAGTGGAGGACTCGACGGCGCGAGATGATCGCAATTCAAGACAAGAAAAATGCCGAGGGTATCTCACTATTGCAAAAACCGCCCGAAATATAGTGCAGGTAATCCAGAAAGCGAAACGAAAAATTGGAATGTAGCGGGCGATATGAACGCGCGCGGGGAAGCCAAGTTTTGCTAGGAGGGTCGACGATTGCAGTCGGGCGAGTCTCCTAGAATCGCAATCCAAATAGGATCTAATAGGAAGGGACAAAAGTCAGGATAACGGCGCAATTCCCGGTAGCTATGGAATCGCGTTAAACGACCCCCATTTTAGGAGAGTGCAGGTAATCCGGAGCGTTGTCCGCATCAGCAGATATCCCCAAAGTTCCTGGTAGGTCGAATCGCGCGGCGGTCGGCGGGGTCGCTCGGGAGAGCAGCAACTTGCAGGATCCCGTGGAGCCGTCTCCTCGCTCCCTCAGGCTCCAAATGAGAAGTTCGCAGACTTACGATCCTACTTGGAGCGAAATTGGCCGCGTTGCAGTCCATTCCCGCAATACGATATGTCGGGAACTTTTAACTCCCGTGGCGAACTTTCCGGGCCGGCCGGTCGCCGCCACCGCCGCCGTACCGGTCGGTCGCCTTGGGATCGCGCGAGAACTCTCCGGTCTCGCCGTTAAATGTCGCTTTCGCGCCGAACAGGACGATGTCACTGAATCGATCCATCGATACGACGATCACCGTCTGACAAAACTTACCGCCCACTAACAGCAGCAGGTGGAAGAAAGCACATCGCACTTTCGCGCACTGGCGTCGCACGTCGTTATCCATCCTGGCGACGACGCCGAAAGCTGGTCCACTCGATCAGCCTAGATCCTCTCGACCCCTTCGAGGGAGGTCCCCTTTCTCACCAGCAAAACACGTTGTATCGTCAAGCGACGCAAGACGCGCCACAGTTTCTCATTAGGATGACAAACCCCAGTGCCCGTAGTGTCGATTTCCAACGATAAGTTGGCTGGTCACTGTCAGAAATCTCGGATAATCGGCCTTCACCCTCCGCTAGTGGTACCGGCAAGCGCTCGAGCGTACGCGGATTCGGGCGCCACGCGGACGCGAGAGTTCCTGACTTGCAACTGACGAGAGATGCTGCACGAAGAGTTTGCGCCAGCTTCGCGCCCGCGCACAGAATCCGCGTTTCCCTTCGCGTCTGCCACCCTCGGTCAGTTAGTCACCCTCTTCGTTCCTCGGCCCCTCTCCCTTTCGCCCCGCGCTCCATACGGTTCTCTCTTCCTCTTTATCCGGGCACCGTTCGCACTACCCCCCCCCCCCCCCCCCCCCCCCGCGAATCTCGTCGTCTTATCCTAGCCCCTTCCTGTCATCCTTCCATCTTCCTTTCTCTGCCTAGATATCAACGCCCCTTTGGACCCCCGCGCGGAAAACCCCCCGCGTTGGAGCCGTTCAACCCCCGTAACCCTTTCTGCTCCCTGCTACCTACGCTCTTTCGTAGTTCGCTTCCCAGTCTCTCACCAGTACACTTTTCCCGCCTCCCTTTCCCATACCACCGTCGCCCGCTTGGTATCTCTGTGTTTCGCCGGGATGCTCCTGCTATATGGTTTCCAGTTTCTCTTCTTCAGCTTTGCCTTTCTGTTCCTCGGGGTTATACCGTGCGTGCACACATAGCATCTCCGCGTCTTCCTTCTTGAGGCCACCGCTTTTCCCACCCCCACCCCCCCCCCACACACACATATATGTATTTCGGCAACTCACATACTGTATCCCCCTTGCCTGTATCTATCTCATACACTAAAGAGTTCCTTAGGAAATTGAATTGAATTTTAGTCCGCTTTCGCTACCAGCCTTTGGTATTATTCCGCCACGCATCCTTATGCTACTTTTCTCTCTCCACATAGAATAATACAGCTTCCAGTGGATCATATTTTTTCTTCGTCTCTTCGCGGAGAGCTATTCCCTGTTTTTCCTGCGTCTCTTTCGCTTTCTCCTTCTCTTTTTATGCGCTCCGTATTTTACTTGTGCTCGAGTGAAACTTGGTCGGCCTTCCGCTTGAATCCGCTTTTAACGTCTCAGTCCTTGGATTGTCGCGCAGTTGCTCCTCGACACCCTCTCCTTTTCGAAACGCGTATCCTTCGTCTCCTTGCGCCTCGCCGCGAAACTGATTGTCTCGCCGTTAAGCGGCAATTTATATGTTAACAGGGCCGAATCGGTCGAGAGTCATGCATACGTTTAAGAAAGGGGACCCTTGGCTTGGAGGGTGCTCTTCGCGACTAGGCGAAGAGCAGCGGCGAGAAGGCTTGCACGAAGTAGAGGAAAGGCCGTACATACATAGGACAGGTAGGCGCCAGGGTTCGCGTGATGCCGGACAGTTGAGCCGATACTTTACTCGTTAAGTCAGTACTAACGATCGAGCACCCTCGCGATCCCGATCTCTCGACCACCCGGAGTTCCCGCCTCTCTAAATTCGCACCCCTTAAGCACGGATACTGGTGAAATCGCTCCTCGTTCCCGCCTTTATCTCGGGGCTATCTACTGTGGAAAAGTTTATTTCGGGAATGAGCCTGACAGACATTTCCTCGCTCTCGGTGAGCAAGATTTACTTAATGCGGGGGCAGATTTCACTGAGGCGAGCAATGAAAACTGCCCGAGGGACCGCGCCACGTGATCAATTGGCGAGGGCCGGATAGGAAGTTTCTCGTGGTTTAGTTTAAAAATAATCGAGCCACGTACCGCCGGCACCGCTGTCCATATCGACGGTTCGCCGAGTGGTATTAAATTACTCGCGGAGCGGCCGGCCGCCGAAGAAGACGGCGATCGCCTTTGGCGACGAGGAAGTTTCAGCGGCCAGGGCGGAAGTGGCGTCGAAACAAAATGATCGCGAGCACCCCGAGGAAAGGCGGACGTGACCGTGAATCTAATTTTCACGGGTATCGCCGGCTGGGCTGAGACTCGCAAAGTGGCGCACGCGAGCACTCCAAGCCGGAAGGCAGGCCCCACGTAGATAGAGACACACGAAAGTTAAATTACTCTCGCGCGAGATGCCGCACGCCATGTGTAACTCGCACACGCGAGAGCCGAACTCGATTCACGCATCAACGGCGCCTCCTATCGCATCGATAGGTAAACGCCAAACAGAAGCGCGATGGCACGTGCAATTAGTATATAGATCTGAAGCTGAGTCTGTCAGCAGGGAGATACCCAGCCGCCACCCCTTGAAAGCTCACGCCTTTACGGATGGTAGCTAATATTGAACTACACCCTGCCGATGGATATCGATTGAGCCCTTATGATACGCCCAACGGCATCACCGGCAATTTCGACGCAACGTGTACCCCCTTCCTCTTGTTTAAATTTATAGTTGGCAGTTGTCGAGCTCATCAAAGTTCCATCGGCAATCATTCTAGCTGAGTGAAAAGCAGCGGGCCCATGAGATCCCAAAGAACTTGAGCTAAGTATATCTCGCACTGTAATACAGAATTCAATTCTTGAGAATGCCAGCCCCGCTGACGAAACGGCACGCGACCTCGTAGAGTTAGAAAGTTAAATTACTCCCGGGTGCGGGTACTGGAATGTGTAACGCGGATGACATGCACATACGAAGCCGGGGTGTAGATAGCAAGCAGGTAAAGTACTTGCTAGGTCGGAGGTATTCGTAGGAAAGGAAATACGGAAGGGAAAGAGAATGGCAAGCGCGCCGAAAGTTAAGAGGGTGGTGGTTCAAATTGTATTTGCACGCGCGAGCTCGAATTGATCCTTTAAAGATTAACTAGATCTAGTCCTGTGATCTCGGCGATCTAGTAAGGTCCCGGTACTTTTAACAGCTCGGCTGCGCTCCTCCTCGTTATTTTCGGCCGAGATCCTCCCTTCCTTCTTCCTGCTAGCGCACTTCATACCCACCCTAGCTTGCAGCCGAGTGAAAATGCCTGCTCCGTGGTTAACGCCGGTCCAATTCGTACCCGGCGCCCTGGCGAAACTTCCGGCAGGAAATCCTATTTTTTTGCTCCCGCTCCGCTGAATTAAAATCCACCTCTCCCTCGCACGTTCACTCGCTCACCCGCTCGCCGATGTATCTCTTTCTTGTGATTTTTTCGTGAGACCTCCCACTCCACCCACGCGACAAGTCCATTTGGTCTCTGTATAATACGAAAGCGTGATACTTGTGGCCTAGATTCTCTAGTACTTCATTATATCGCCTCTGGTCTCATCGCAAGATTATGGCAGCATAGAAATTCCCATGTGAAATGGATTAACTTAAAAGTCTAGAAAAGCAGGGGTATACGTATGAGACGACCCATTAATTGAAATAGTGAATTTACAAGTAATTTAACGATTCATTAATTGAGCTGGAAAGGTGTAAAATCGATGTGGCAGGTAGAATCCTACTTAATTCAGAATTACCTCGACGAGTGGCCACGTAGTCGGCAGAATTAGTAATAGCAGAATGAAGCACGCGCAAGCTGCACAGTGTATAAATGCTGCGACCACGTTTATATCATCAGTCCGGGGCTAGCGCACATGCAGAGCGGAGCGGAACGTGAGGCGGCAACGCCAGCGGAGAAAGAGCCACTCAACCGGTAGAGGCTAACAACTTTAAAAGTTCCAACTAAACGAGAAATTGCATTAAAATACGTTTCAGTCAGGCCGCCAAGCCTTTTCAAGCACTAGGAGAGAGATCATGCTCACTATATCTGCCGCTTAATGCGCTTCACTATTGCGCTATGGTCCTCGAATCATGCGCCCCTCATCGGCACCCTATACACACCAATTTTGCCCTGTGCCTATCCATTTCCGCATTCTGTCGCGTTACATTTGACCTGCGTTCCCCCTATACTCTACTTCCCACCGCGCCGACTCCTCTGTAAGCTTTAATTTGAGCTTGGCAAAACGCACCCGGGAGAACTTTCAACCGCATTTCTCCGGGACCCTTTTGCGAGACTTACGCCGTGGCGACGGCGGGGACCTTGTCGGTTATGGGATATTAAAGCGAATGCAGAGCACATTGAAAACTCAAAGGAGGAGGGAGTGACAGTCGAGCAGTAGGATCGAAATAGCAAATGTCTTCTAGGTCGTAGGTATTCACAAATTACCCTAATCCCTATCTCTACTTCGGAGCCTGAGATACGAGCGACTATAATATCGGAAATGACAGGAATAATGTTCCTCTTCCTGTGCTATCACAGCATCAAGGGCTGGTTTAACGTCTACCCTTTATTATTCCACTTTAACGAAGAAAATAATTCATTAAGACACTTTCCCTAAAGGTACTGACAATATCTGCAAGACTACATAATGGTGCTTTATTGTTGTTCATCGAGTATTCAGTTCCAACAGAGTTCCCCTCGCGTACATGTAATGAGCTCTGAATTCACCTGGGGCGATCCACCCCAGGCGCACTTGACTCCCGGCGGGATGAACTGTAATCCGTGGCCGTAATCCCGGAAGTTGCAGCTAACGAAGTAAAATTCTTGGCTGTGTCCGGCGAAATTCCGGCGTGTAAATACCGTTGTTCGCCGCGGTATTAGGGAGCAGTAACACACGCAAGAGCGTAGCCCGGCCGAAGTAGAGGCGGGCTAAGTGACCAAGGCTTACATTAATCCTCTTGATTTCGTAAATTAACTCGGCAATAAAAGTAAGAACGTAGAGAAGCGACCTGTGGTTCCTAATTTAGGGCAATGTCCCAGAATCCGAGACCTTCGTGGGATGGCAGCTAACTACTGCGAGGATCTGCAATTACAGTAAAACATTCTTTGCTGGAATGTTTCTCGCCATTAATAAATTGTTTACTTCTCACCATGAAGGCAAGTGTTTACATAACGCCGACGCAATCGGCCGACCGGTTGCAACGCGTCAGGTTGAAAACGAGCACGAAAGGGGATGGAGTTCGACTTCAATTAGAGACGGCTGTGTTTGTGTGCGTGTGCTCTTGGCTACTTGCGCCCCTCTCGGCTCCGACAGCACGACACAACGACCCAGTTGGAAACCACGGGCTAGCTTTATACACCGTTATACGGCGGCGTTCCGCGACGCTACTTGCAAGTAAATTGAAACGACCCCGTTATTCCTTGCCCACGTGGTTAACGGAGAGAGAACCTTAGAACATCGATCCCCAGGGAGATATCCCGAAGAGTTCTCGCCCTGTCTTTCACTATCCTTCCACTACCCACCCCCGGACTCTCCCTCTCTCTCTCTCTCTTTTTTTTTCTCGCTCTCACCCCTACTCGGCAGTATTCCCGTTCTTTTACTATTGCGATTTAAATGTACATTTCTGATATCCCTCTTTTCCGAGTCTCTTTCCGGATTCGCTCCGTAAGGCTGCGCCTTTGGATAAAACGCACGCGTAGCAGCTCTTCTTGAGTGTTTACTGTCGTCGCGAAAGCTCGTGAATCCAATAACTGGTGTCGAGTGCGGACCACTTTGTGTGCCTGTTTTTTCCCCCGTAGATTCTTGTATACGTGCCGGGGCGTCGTTGTTTTATTCCATTAGAGGAGTCCGAAGTTCGGGCTCATTGTTCGGGCGATATTCTTGGCTGGCGGTCTGGCAGTCCGATATTATCGCGTCATGTACATACCCCGTCGCGTTCGCCATTGTACCCGCTAATTATCCTAATTATCTCGCTTACTCGAAATTCCAGTCGGTTACTTTTTTTTCTAGCCTGACTCCTGTGACGAGATAATAGTGGTCCTGTGATGGTAATTATCATTTCATCTTAACGGGGTTAGCACTTTATTCATGAGAGACCAATTCTACTTTTCGCCCATCCGATGGGGTTGAGCTGGGAAATGTCCACATGGTTCACCGGTTTCACCTGGACGCAAGGGGCGGCTGACTTCTATTTTATGCAGAGTTTCATTATGCCCGAAATGCGATTTAACACTGGGGAACCAGTGGAATTTCGAAAAGAGGTAGCTGCGTTCTATTTGAGCAAAGCGAATAGCATTACTCGACGCCTCTTTGCCTTTACCCCCGAAAAGTCAATTATAGCCATATGCAATAACGTTAATGATCAACGTCGAAGTACGTATCACATTCCAGCTAGCCGATCGAGAATTTGTAATGGCCCGCGCTGTGGTTTTCGGCAATTAGTGGGATTCTGCAAATACGGCAGAGCGCTTATTAATTCGCGATTTATTCGTGACTGTCGGCGAAGTAGAAAATGCTTGAGTGAAGGGCAAGTGGCAGATCAGAGCGTTGTACACAAAGAGGTGACACGCTTTTTTGTGCTGAGTGGCGGAACATTCCTTTAACCGGCAGGGTGGCGGTCGCGTGACACGGCCGAGTGAATTTTTAAAAACGCCCATACCCACCCGGATTTCCAGGGGTTCGCCAAACGTGAGAGCTTTCACCGGTGCCCTCGGAGGGGTGGAGGCGATGGGACGGCATTCACCATTGCTGATACTCGTTATACGCCTAGACTAACGAATTCAATGAAAAGTCCCGGAAACAGTATGTCGCTCTCGCCCTGTAGTCACATTTTCCCTCCGCAGTTCTTCGCAACCTCCATATTTCGCCTGTTCAATCATTGCCTTATAATTTTTCAAGGCAAAAGAAATCGATAATGCAATCCTCACTTAATGATGGGGGTGACCTTCGACGCCGTAAGTGCAACTACAAATGCAATTAACTGCGGAATGATGTTTTTCGAAGCGTCGAGCCGAATTCGAGATTCGATTCGTATTCAGCTGACATAGAGAGAGTGAGATAGTGAGTGAAAGAGAGAGACAGAGAGAGAGAGAGGATATGCATGCATATTCCTCACGTTTCGCTCGTTCCGTGTATCAATCGGTTTCACACAGCGGGCTCGACTTATTGATTATACGATGCTATGTCTGTCCCAGTTTCCGTTAATTCGTCGTTATAAATGCAGGCCGATCTCCACGTAGTGCGGAGTTAATTTTGAAAAAAGGTAAATTGCCCGATGCGATTGGAAATGTAAACGTTACCGCCTCGCCCGTGTACCCCGCCGCATCCCCCGAATCCCCGACGATGAAATTCAGCATGGAAAGTGACAGGGCATAACGAACGGTATCGATAAAGCGCGCATCGAAAAATTGTCGGCGCGCTTTGTGGCCAAAGCCGCAGTATGAACGTAATCGCGGCATTATAATCGAGTTCAGTCGCCATCCCCAATAACGTCGAATTCGAGTTTCGTTATTACTTATTCCAGCAATGCAGAGAATGTTCCTTGGTACTTTCATCGCTTTGTGCAGGTAACGTGAGTTATCGTGTCAAGCAACCGGAAATGCGACAAGTATTCGATTGATAGACACATATCTTGGCATAGATTTGGGGCGGACGCTGTCCAATTTATCTTCGTGGGACTCGGGTAACGAAGCATGCCGCGATTACTAGCGTACGGGAATCAGGAAGAATCGGTAGACAGGCGAGGATGCTTGATTCAGAGTGAAGTGGGTCCTTCGGACGCTTGATCCTGCCGAATTTACGTGCGGGCGCCTGCTGAGATTACATCTGACTTCCACTCAGCCGGATACTCGAATTCCTTTGGCCTCGCAATCTCTTTCTCTCTCCCTGTCTCCCTCTCGCTTCGTCTCTCTGGAAAGCTATTATGCGGGCTGTATACTCCGCCGCACATACTCGATTATCGTGGCAAAAGCACCGCACTGCATTCGAGGGCGAACTCTGAAAAATTGCTTGGACATTGGGACGGTCGTGGATACATTGGGCTCCAGTATCTCCTCGGTCGTCGTTCGCTTCCTCGCATAGCTACGTACGCATATACGTAAAAGAAAGAGAGCAGAAGAGCGAGAAAATGCAGCTTTAAATTATTCTATTCTGGCGAACGTCTGCGTGAAACACCGAGCGATCCACGCGATTTACGAGCCGACCCATTTCGCAACTCCCGTCTACTGCCAAATGCATCCTAAGCTCGCCAATCGGTTAAATGGTTTCGGCTTTTCACCACCCTTAATGAACTTACGACTTGTTTTGAACTATCCGCGAAACCCTTTCACCCACCACCCATGAACCAAGTCTGGAGATTTCCACGTTTTTTAGGTTTCATTTAGTAGAGGCACGGGCCGCTCTTAATTGAGCCTGTAACTGATATCTATTAAGCATCCAACAAGCGAAGAGCTCAAATTATTTCGGCATATCGGTGTAATAGGAGTAAGAAGAGGGAATAAAGGAGCCAAGAGAAATATCCGGTGGGCGAAATTAAAGTCGTTGGTATTAAAAGAGGAGCGTCGCAAAGCGATTGCCGGAGTCCATAACAATCGGGGGCTCGAAGCGCTTTGGTGTTCTAGGTACTTAGGGACGTCGTTGCCAACGGAAAGTTCAACGAGCGGTCACTCTCGTTCTGCGTCAGTTCGTCGCTCCCCATTTCGCGCTGCCGTCTCTCCTCCCGTTTTCCCGAGATTCTTCTCGCTCGGCCATAATTCCCTGGGCAGCGGTGCGATGTAATATTTTAAAGAACGCGTTATCGCCGACGCGATGCGTCATAAGCGCTATCGCGGCGCCTTGGCCCCAACAACGAGAGCGACGGCCAGCGCATAACGCACCACGACGACGACGACGACGAGCACACCCGCACAACCCTCGCAATTGTCTCGGGAGAAGTAAGCCGCGGGCTTCCTCCTATCGGTCGAAACCTCCCACTTCCCCCTCTCTCGCTCTCTTCCTCACCCTCAATCTCTCTCCGTTCCCCGGTATAAATTTCACTTTATTTTCAGGGATAATGACACTTTTTTTTGCTCGCGTGGCAGCCACAACAAGCAGCCGAGCCGGACAGTAGCAGGCGCCATAAGTCCCGCAATATTCCCTCAGGCGGGAGCCGCAGTAAGAAGAAGATGCAAATTTAACGCCGCGGCTAGAGTGTCGCGCAGCGTACCGGTAAAAAGTGACAGATTTAATGAAGTACCGCCTCATGGAAATGCGATTCCGCGCTCACCGCAAACAGGAAATTGTTCGTGTGCTTCAATTACTCGTGGCATCGGGCGCACTCTCTCTCTATCTCCCTCTCCCCCTCAAGATAGCCCATTAGCGCCGATAAGGTTCTAATCATTTTTCGGCGCTGGCTTTGTCATCGTAGCGAGAACTGTGGGGTGATGGGGTGGGAAATATCCCTCACAGATATAAACGGTGAGTCATTGTCGTTCGACTGGTAGTATCCGGCCGCAAAAGAATTTCGGCGTGGCGAATTATCGGGAAAGTGCAATCCCGGGTGGCCGCTTGCCAAAATAATCCGTGAAAACTCGCTGGTTTCTCGGACGAGTCAACGGGAAATATAAAAGGGCTGTTGCCACGAAACACACGAGCGCTTGGTGTGTGCGGCGGCGAAAGAGCAACGGGTTCGGAGAATCCAGTCGCAGATAGAGGTCGATATTCTGATGGGACAAGCGGGGCAAACGAGATCGTGCACCATCAGCGCCAGCTCAGAAACAAAATGCACCCCTCGAAATATTCCCCGGGAACTTGCCATGCGAAATATCCTCAGTTGCCGTGGCCGCAGTGTCCGTCAGTTCCTCAGCGACGGGATCAATAAGCAAAAAGGGTGGCTCTGTGTTTCCCAGCAGAATTCGTCGCAGCCCGGCTGACATTGGTGATTCCGGTATTTGTATCGCGCGAATTTTGGCACGTGTAAAAGTATTCCGTATACCAGCACCGTTATGCAAGGTGACTTTGCAAGTGTAATTTCAGCTTGGGCACCGAGCGCCCGCTTTCCCCGACAGTCTGTTTATCTTCGTCCGCGCGAAACCGTTTACCGTAAGATAGCTGAATAATTTTACAAGGTGCACGGCCACAGCGCCACCACCAGGCGAATCGGGCTTTCCATGCCGGAATAGCGAACGGAGAGAGTCCGCCCCGAGGAGCTACCGCTGTGTTCTACGGCGGGATTCCTAAACAAGCGGCGCGAGCCCGGGCTTGAAAAAGACCAGAGGTGACTGCGAGCCCGCGATAACTATTATCACAACAGAACGTGTTTCTTTCGTGCTTCGGCTAACATTCGCTTTAACCTCCGCCCGGGCGCTGCTTTACCTCTGATCTGGATTTATCAGCCTGCTCCCCGGGAGTTCCGACACCGGCGGCAGAAATGGGAAACAAATTCCAACTCACAGCGTTTCGAGCTTGAGAAGAGAGGCAGCGTGCTAATTAACGCGCTAGTTTATGGGCCTAAAACAAGTTCGCACATGAAAATTATAACTTTTAAAGTTTCACATCGCTATGATTATAAAGAGGTAGCAATGCATCGTTTATTAAGTTGCCGTCAAAGTTGGACGGAAAAAGAAGTTGAACTTGGCTAAATTCTTGAATGGCTCTATTTCCCGATTCCATTCACGATCTCAGCGAGTGCACACCTGAGAATTTTGTGAAAGTTTTAAGAGCGCCGCTGCACAATTCTTTGGCCGACGAGGTCAGAGTGCACAATAGAAGAGAAAGACTCAGTTTCCCCGATTATCAAGGGGTCGCGTGCGAGTGAGTACACGAAGCGGCGTGAGTGCCTTTAACGCGCAAGTGATTTTTCGCCTGCGATTTCCGGACTTTCGACACGAACGGTCCTAAAGTGACTTAAGCAATCCCGGCACTTGCTCCGCTGCAAGCGACAGGACGATTTTGCACTCGCTCCGCCGCACCGGCGGCACGCGCGTTTTCTATGCATGCGAGGGAACCTTCACGATCAAAATCGCGCATAGCTGCCCACGCAGCCAGATTACTAACACACATGTATCCACACACTCACGCGCGAATGCATATACTTATGCATACGTGGATACCGCGCATCATACAGTAGAAGCGGCATAATAATTATGACCCACATAATAATGGCGGCTGGGGCATTTATGCAAATCCACACCTAATAATAGCGCGCGCTGCGCACACTCATCGAAATATTATTAGATTTAATGGACGAGCGGGCGCGCGCGCCCTCTCGGTTAAGTGTGGGAGCATGAATCGCGAGAGAAATCACCGCGCGAGTCACTACTTTCCCATCTCGGGTGGCTGCATGTGCAGACGTGTAGACGATGCGAGTGGTTGTGCGGTGGACTGGCGCGAGAGTGCGGCGATATATATCCGAGAGGGACAACCGCGAGCGCTGCCGCGAGAGAGAAAAAGGGGTTGGAGGGCGAAAGGGCGAGGAAGGGTCCAGGAGTCGGGTGGCGAGGGCAAGCGGCTGGTTGCCGGGCTAGACAGAGGAAGAGTACCAGCAGTATACGTATAACCGCACTAGCGACGAGATTCAACGGGAATGACAATGCACACTCCGCTGCACTTGCTGCTTAATGTCATCCTCAAGCCGTGCCTAGTACCATTAGTACACGCGTACATGCTACCGCTCCACCAGTACACGCGTCATTGTCGTGCCCGCCACCCTCTGCCCCACTCCTGTCCAGCCGCGGCCGCTCTCCTTCGCCCTATGTCTCCATCTCTCTGTGTTCGCGTCGGTTTGCGGGATAAGGGTTGCTTTCCATTCGTGGGACAATGCCGATGTAGCGGCTACAATCCTCCCCCGGAGTCCTCGCACGCTCCAAAAGGGGCCTTCCTTGGCAGCGATGGTTCTGCTGGACACCATCCATTCAGCACTGCCACAGCTCACAGATTACGTATCCCTTACCAATGCCTGGACAAGGAAAAATAGAGGACAGACGGAATAATGGCCGACAGAATTACTTTACGTCGGAGCTAGCTGTCCCGTGTGTAGCGGGGGCGGAAGTAGCATCCCGCTAAAGTGTGCCTCGGGATAAGCTGGATAAATAGAATTTCTGCATGGAAGGTTGTACACGGTGTCTGGCCGCGTTAGTAGCGCTGATTCGATCTAGACAACGTGGCTCTCTCAGCTTGCTCTTGTATCTCTGAGGGCAGCATCGAGCGAGTGAAACAGCCTCACTGCAGTGGCCGGAAACTCCTGACGCATTCGAAGTATTAAAATGAATCATTCATTTTGCCATGTTCTGTTGATCAAAGGATCGATGGAGCGGTTCGAAACACCGAGGGCCGAGAACTCGGAGGGACAGAGAATACTGAGAGTTTCTGGGTGACGAGTGAATCGGATAAGCAAGTGGAGCGGGCTGGCAGGGAGTGCTCGCACTGCCGGTGGTAAACGACCGGCGCCGGATGTTATTCAATTTCGCATTCATTACGGGAAAGGCAACGCGCTACTGTTCCGCGATCGCTCGGGGCTCCTCTGCTTCGTTAAAGCGCTCTCTCTTGCTACAACCACGTTCGCAAGGCGGCCCTCACAGCGTATACCGGGAGACGCCATCGAACATACGCTTGCCCAAGCTCACTTTGACCTGCGAACAAAGATTCTCCTCTGGGCAATACAAGGGGAAAGATGGCACGGACCAAATCTCCTTAGTTCCCTAGGTGACGTAGATTCCTTATCAAGTAATTATCAATCTTTCCTTTCAAAAACACCCCGAAAGGAAGCAGCCATCTTTTTCCCGGTGGTCCAATTTTGTCCTCTACTTCGAGACGTATAATGTTGGGGCCACAAAGTGGCTTGATTGATAGTGCGCTGGTTTCGAATGTGGACCACCCCATAGATTACGCCCTGATATATTCTCTTGCAAGAGCAAACCATACGCATATCGCGGTGTGTCCGGAATACGCGTGAACACACAAGACACGAGGCATCCATTTGGAATGCTGGCGACGCGAGCATCACACTGTCCATGCGAAGGCAAACGGGTCATAGATAGGCCCCTGCAGAAACCTGAGCGAATGCGATGCCTCTTCCGCAATCGGGGTGGCTGCCGCCGATATAATCAAACACATATATTTCACGGGAGATACACTTCACCCCGTGCCAGTTATCTGTCGATTTCAAAATTCAAACTCACCAGGAGCAACGATAAGTTATTTAAGAAAGGAGGGTGTGTTGCACTACATGGGACGCGTCCTCAAATTCAAGTCTAGCAATCCCCCGGGTAATCAATTTTCTACGAGCGTTATTGCGGCTTTTGAACTTGTAGTTGCCGCTATATGTAGTTTCTCGCTAAGTAAATATTGCTGGCGGTGCGCGTAAGAGACCGATAGAGTTATTGTTATTCGATACGTAAGCTTAGGGCTCATTCGTTTTTGCATGCAACCTCTGTCAAACCGAAAGCTGGAGTGTGTGGTCGGAGTGAATGCATTGGGAGGTCGTCCGCAACAGTTCGCGGTGAAAATACATACAGGAAAAGGTGCGTTTGAAAGCTTCGAGGACACGCTGCGCGTGATCCGGCCGACATGGAAGACACACAGAGGGATTTATTGCAAATTGTATTCGCGATTTAGTGAAGGATTTCAGCACCTCTTTTTCCGCTATCACACTACTGCTGAGTGCAGGTATGCGCGTTTCGAGATACAAAGATACCTGACGGCTGATTTATATCTATTATTGTATTAGAATATGCTATGGGCGGCGGTTTAAAAATGTAAACACGATAACTCACGCGGAGTTATCACCTTATCTCTCTCTTTCCTCTTCTTTTCCCCCCTCGCTCTCACTATCTAACTGGCGGTACTTTCCATTCAGTGTGGAATCGAAGATAGGTAAATTGGCGTCATTAATAGCCTCGGGCATGCTAGCGACCTGGTGATTCCCGTAACACGATAGCCAATCTGAAACAGTAGATATTAACCAACCGATATCCACGGTGTTTCGCAGCGCAATGCGAGCCCTGTGCTCTGGTTAGCTCGGAAACAAATACAACACTAGGCAGCAAACTCTCCCGATATTTACCCGCGCTTTAACGTTTTTTCGACACGCTCTATGGCCACGCGAGTCGGGTTTCGCTTCTCGCTAGCTCTTAATGAATCAAGGAAGTTTTTAAATGTATTTGCTTGTTTTAGTAATAGCTCAGCTTCGCTCCACCCCATTTCCGGCCCCATTTCATTCCACATACACGCACGCCCGAACTCCTTTCTACATTTCTGATAACTCCGAGAAATATTTGCCGCAGTCCTTTTTTTTTGCGCTCGGCCGAGCTGCAGTACCATTAATTACTTGGCTCCATTAGTTAGCTAGTTGAATGCGCTGTTCCTATACGCTACCCTTTAATAATTTCCAGTCTGAACGCCACCTTATTTTACTGTCTCACCAACTTTCACCGGGAGTTTGTTTCAAAAATTCATTCCTCCCGGCGACCGCCACGGCCGCATTCACGGTGTCGAAAAGTTCTAGTCGTTAGACAGTCTCAACGAGCGCGCGGAAAAAGAACTAGCCAACACACACAGACACGCAATGCTTTAGCAAGTAGATCCGCGGCCTGCTTCATCCGGTGATTCTGCATTTTTCGGGTTTCGGGTATCGAATACTTAATCAGCATGTTTGCCGTGCATTTACCTCGTAAATATAGCAATAAACAGTTTTCCTCTGCACGATATATTTTCCTGTGCAGTGCCGTTGTTCTTGGAGGATTATTTATGATCGACGATGTGTTTGATTTTGCACAGGCGCACTAATGACCTAGTGAGAATACTGTGAGGATCCCCGGTACTTTTAGAAAATTTTATATTTAATATTACCGAACATTGTCCTCATTAACGAGACAATGGCGCATTATTATCGCGTGCGAGTGCGATATTGCCGTACCCGCCGAACACCCCGGGGAGTGCCAGGGGTGGTGGCGATGAGAACGAAAGATCGGAGGAGAGACAATCATCGGGTCCCACGGGTACCATTCGCTGAACGCACTTCTTTCAGCCGCGTTATCCTCGAGGAAGATGGTTTCACAGCACGTGCTCGCCTGGCAAAATATTCCGCTTGGTGCTTGGACAAATAACCCGGCAGCGAGGGGGGTGCGCGCCCGATAGGAAAGTGCGTCTATTTTTCTTCTTCCCCGGGCACAGACTAGCGGATGTGTACGCCAGTGGCTGCGACGGCGCTTGGTATTCCTAGAGTGAGCGAGCCCCCAGTTACGTACATGTCCCAAGTGATGTGTAAATGCAGAGAAAAGCCAAACTCAGCACGGGCGCGGCCCCTTGGAGGCCGATACCGGAAGCGAAGCAACGATGCGACGAGTAGCTAGGAAGGTAGGTGGCTTCCACCGGGTTAGGAAGTCTTGAGTAGCATCTCCCCCGAGCAGCTACGGGTCACAGCTACCCGGCAGCTATCGTTGTAATTTACTAGCAAGCATCGCCAAAGAACCACCTCTCCCGCCTTTGTACACGCCGACTCGTTACTGAGGCGCTGTGATTGTTTCGGGAAGCAGCTGGACCGCCGGAAATCCTTCCGATCGAGGACTCACGAAATCGAGGAGTTCGGTATCGAGTTACCGCCCGCTCTAACTCCCATCGATTGATACGACTCTGTACTCACAGAGCCCGGTGGTTTCGGACACACGGTAATTCTCTGTAGCTGCGGTAATAGAAATCGCCGCTGACGCGTTAGGAGTCTCTCTCGAGTGACCGATGTACTGTGAGATTACTTGCGAGGCTAAATAACAGCTTGTTTGAGGTTTGGGAATCGTGAATATTGAAACGGCGGCAAGAGAAGTAGCTCGCAGATGGAACGGTCACGATCGCAAGTACTAAAGAGTGGCGTGCCGCAATCTTAGACACCAGAAAACTTTCCCTCTCGTTACTCCTAGCCGCCGCTCGCTTTCTCTGCCTCGGCGTCATCGTCTTGGTCTGGCCCTCTTCCTTCCTCGCACTTTCTCATTGCTTTATCTCTTTGTTCCCGTTAAGTCGCTCGATAAACCGGCCCGGCCCTCGCGGTTCTCACCTCGAACCCCAATACCTTTTTCTCTCTCTCTCTCTCTCCCTTTCTCACCACCGACATCCTCTGCTTCTCGCCCGTAAGCCCGCGCGCGTGAAGTCTCACTCTATGAGTCACTTAAGCTCCAACCTCGCTCCACAAGAGCACCTTTCCTCCTTCGGGTTATTCTTTACCATTCGCTTAATTTCTTCAAGATCCTCCTTTACTTCTGCTCGACGCCTTTGTTGCTCTACGACCGCACAACGAACGCCATGGGACTGTGAGGGATGTAGAGAGCGAGAGAGAGATAGAGGGGGAGGGATTGTGTGTGTAGCTCTACGAGTTAAAAGCTTAGAGCCGCACAACGATGCTGCACTTCAGGTCGACGACTTCCAGTATGTTACGTTTCAGACGTTCAGCTGCACGCATTTAATTAAAATTTATTACACACGCTTGCTAGTTCCGAATCGCTCTCGCTCACTCTCCATCCCCTTTCTCTCGCGAACCCACGCGCTTTTTAATAAGAGAGCGCCGCTTTTAATTACACGGGAGCTCGCGAGGTTTCGCGTGCCCCGTCACAACGGGCAGGGGTGCGGGGGAACTTTATAATGCGCTTGGCAAATAATTGCGGGATAAAAAATCGGCCGACTGGCGCACGGGTGCGTGCGGGTAACTCGCGGTGCGTGATGCCAGTAGGAGGAAACTAGCTGCCAGCAGTGGAGCGCCAGCCAGGCATGGTCCGATGCGGTTGACGCGATTACGAAGCACGCACTGAAGAGCTGTCTCCCGTTCTCTTAGTGTTGCGCTTTATCGAGTGGAGCGCCGGCAAGAGGGCCGAGTGCGAGAAATTCACCGGGATCAAGTATTATTTTTCCGCCGCGGAACATGAATAATTCCCAGGCGCAAGGGAGCGTAGCCGGCGGCTCCTTTTAATCGCGCGCCGGTTATTCCAAGCGCGACTAGCTCGCTCGCGACTCTATTCCGAAGCTGCCAGGAGCCAGCCGGTAAGTGGGGGGCGAGAGAGTGCAGGTGGCTGAAGTGGCAACCAGAGGGAGGGAGGTCTGGTAACCGGTGTAAGTTGAAATTTTAACGAACACGCAGCCACTTCCCTCTCTGAATTTAGCGAGCGAGGAAGTACACGGTTGGACCAGCAGGTTTTTCCTCCTTTTGCCTATCTTTTTTCTCCGGCGACCGGCGCCGCCGTCGCGTCGCAGATGACCCACCCGACGCTCCTACTACTACTGGCCAGGCCGTCCTCCGGGCCTCTTCTCTCCTACTATCCTCCCGCAACTAGTACCCTGCGGAAGCGGGATATCGTCGCACACCTCACGCCCACGGCGAATCCAGACTGCTGGGAGGGTACGGGCCACGGGGACGTGCCGGGAATTCGCGCATCGGATTCATTTACGATCTGTCGAGTGATAAGAATTTAATGGAGTATTAACATAAGCCTGCAGCTGCATCCCTGAAATCCACTGGTCCAAGAGTGATCACTGCGGCAATGCGGACTGGGCTTGTGCTATACAGTTTTTGGCGTCCTCGTGTATATCACAGGGTCACTTGTTCATTATCCACTCAGTGAACCGACGTACGTACTCGACTGAATGATGTGCAAATCTATCAAGTGGCATTGCCGATATCCTATTTTAATTACAGCGGTATAATCCATTTTCATCGTTAATTAATTTACCCTTTTGCGGAGTCAAACTATGGAAATTGTTTATTGATATGTTCAACTAATAGTCCATGAGATAACCGAGTGGCAGCGTCACTCACTCGAAACACTGCGGCTAATAGATTCGCATATTATTTCACGCTATTCGTAACACTCGCAGATTTTATCGAGCCGCATAGCTTGGGGGCTTCTCTATCTGTCTGATTCCCGGCGCACCCAGACCCCTTAGGAAAGCCGGCTACACTCCGTCTGCCAAGAGACAGAAAGACAAAGTATGCTGCTCAGCTTATCTTGGTTCGTGTTTGTCGCTACAATTAGTAAATAAGAAAGTCGCCCGATGCACTGCGACCTCCATCCACGGACCCTGGCAATGTATCATTAACTAATAAATTACTTGCCCGCGCGCTCTCGGCGAGTCTAGCATTCGACTGAATGATTAATGATCGCTGGCCGAAAGTCAATACGGTCTTCTTGGTAATCAAAGCGCCAATCTTCAATAGTTCTCGAATTAAAGACAGCTGAGCCCAGTGAATATCAGCAAGATCTTTTTGCGCGGCGTCTTTTGAAAGTGAACGAGACTCGGGGGAGCATAAGGTGAGGCGACGCAAGGCGAGAAACCAGCTGGGTGCGTTAAGGAGCATACTTAAGAAAATCCATCGAGCCCCGGCGACTAATAGCTCGAGAACTGTAACACCGGCTCGGCCAGACGCCGCCGCTCGATTAATTACCTCAGTCATTATTCTTGTCACTCGCTCGGCATGTTGATACTCGTGCAGATTAAAAGCGAGACAAAGAGCTCTCCGATGGCAAAAAAGGGGCGATGACGTACCCTCGTCGGCGACGCAGACAAGATGGGCGGAGGATCCGATATGTATAGTCGGGCATGAAAATTTAATGATTACTTAATAATGAATGGTTAGAGGAAGCTCAAGAAATTCCTTGTGTTTCTCGTGCTGCACCGTCGCGACGCGGATAAGGAACCGCTGTTGCTCGTTATCTGTCTGTATTACTCTTACCCCGCCCCCCCCCCTCCTGTTGTGCAAAATGAAATCAGGAAAACGCACATCTGCGCTGCCTTATTTTTCTTCGGGCAAGGCAGAATACTGGCAACGGAATTCTAAATTCTAGGAGATCAACTCTGATAAAAACTGTCTTGGCAAAAGGGGAAATAAAGCAATTAAATTACTAAGATTGTCGCAAGTACTAGACAAATGTAGGCGAAGAGTGTGACGAATACAAATGGATGGATTCGAGGTGGAAGGGGGTAAGCCACAATACTTTCACCAGACCTTGACTGAACATTATTATTCTTCTTTCAGGGGATTAGGTGAAAGAACTGCCCTCCAACCCCACGTCTGCAGACAAGCAGACAAGACCGACTTCTATGTATAGCCCAATTAAAGATTATTCAATATTTTCTGTGGAAAATTGCAGTATAATGCTAAAATTTAAATATTATACTCTATACACATTTATTGAAAACCCTCACCAATTTTCAGACTGGGCAAGAGTTCGAACTCGGAAGATATTTTAGGAAGATTGTTTTAGATTTTTAAGGATAACCCTGTATAGATGAACGAGTCCTTTCTCTACAGCCAGTCCCGCATCATCTGCGCCGGAAAGCGAAAGGGGTGGTCTTTTAAGTGCAGCATACCATGCCCGGCGAAATGAGTTGCTTGACCATGACAGGAATAATGGAGTGGGCTGCGTTCCGCGATATTTCAGGCGGTGTGTAGCTTTACCTTACTAGTTACGAGGGATAAGCAAGACTGATGAGATCCCGAACCCCCCTTTCAACCTTTCTCTGTTCGCCGCTCTTTCCCCCACCCCCAGTCTCTTTTTCGACTTCGACTTCTCCAAGCCTGGCTCTCCTGTCACCGATCACTTTGCTTTCGCAGACTCTTTCAGTCTGAGCCTGCGAGACGTACGAGTTAATCGGCGGAAATCGACGAGCGCGACTCCTTTCTTCCTTCGGAATTTTTTTCGCTCAGCGACGATTGTCAGCCGAATAACTCATTCAGTTCCAACACGATAACCGCTAAAGTGATTGCATGTATTCCGGTTGACGCTGGAATTTCGTTCATGCAACTATCCAAACTCTTGCGGAAATGCCCGAAGCTGAGCTTTCCCCGATGATCGACAGAATGTTGGTAGCGGGAAAGGAGGGTGGGTTAAGTGTTGAGAGTCTGAGCTGGAATCCGAATCATCTGAGCTGAGAGCAGTACTCCAAGCTTCGATCGCCGCGATGACGCAGACGTCCCGCCAGCGAAAGTATCGTCGATTCACCGCGTTCACAATGCGTATGTCTTCCAGCAGCTTTTTTCATAAATTGCGGCTGGGGAACTTGCCGATCATTACCAGTCCATTTATCTTGCCGCCCAGCGCTTTAAAATTCCTCTAATATACGAGTACAATTTATCAGTCAGACTTTTTTACTTCCCGTTAAATGTGGCCTGACCGTGGAACAGAGTGAGTGAGAAGGGAAGAAAAGCCGCAGCACAAGGCAGACATCACTTTAGCTGAACAAAGCCTGTTGTCGTCGACGACTGTGGCGCCTTATACAGTAGGCAAATTAGGCAATTGTCGAGGACTCCTACTTAGAGCGGCAGGAGGGAGGGGTTGCAATACTCTTTATCTAAAAAATGAAATGCTAACGAATTTCGTGCGACCGAAGAATTTTAGAATTGAAGCTCCAAGAAAGTGATTACATTTTTATAATTTAAAATGAGGGCCCCAATTTTGCCTAGAACCCCCAATTATCGTTAGATGCCACTGGGCGGCGAATTAATCCTGTTGTTGGTAGAGTATTCGTGCAGGAGCAAAATTGCGCACCACTCAAATTTCACACGGGCGGCCTTATTAACACATAAAAAACGAACTAACTCGTTGAAGCTCGCTGAAATTCAATAGATCTGCACTCAATGACGCTGAATCAAATCGCTTTGAGCCGCACTGTTTTAAAGTTCAAGGGAACACGTTTATTCTTAGAAGCAGGGATCCCGCGCCCTATAGATCGAAAGCCGGTAGGACGCCGGAGAACGCAACAGGGTTATATTTTATGTATTCCGTGGAGACTCCCTGCGCATGTTTCGCCTTTCGCCTGATGTACGTAGAGGATCAGCGAAAGGTGGGAAGTGCGATTACCTTCCTGGAAGAACTCATCCGCTACGTATACATACATATGTATATGCAGCGGATGAGTACATACGAAACATGAGAATGCTGTTTATCCGCGGTGGTCCTGCACGGCCAGCATTCGCGGTAAGAGAGGCATTAATAACAATGTTTCGCCAATTATAAAGTTCTCGGAGCACTGGATTCATAAGTCGCAAATGACGGCGATGCAGAGGACAAGCGGCGAACGGACGGACGTTCTCCCACCCTAGGGTGTTTTTATTTCATGGTGGGTCCCGATTACGCTGTGAACTAAGGGCTCGCTCAAGGGCACGTCTTATTCGCGGATGCCTGCGATATTAATTAACATCAGAAGCCACGAATTGAATCGCGGCATGGCGTAGGGCAAAGCTTGGGTCCATTCTCTCTCCTTCTCCCTCCCGCTCTCGTCGTCTCCCTTTCTACAACATTTGAATCGCCAGCCTGGCGGCGGACGCCGTGGAAAGCCGTAATTCCAAGTCCCTTGGCTCCACTCGCAATTATTCGCCGCTTTTGTTCCTTCCAGTTCGCTTTGTGCGACCGGGCACTAATAAACCCGGCTCTCCCATCCCCATCCGCCGCCAAGGAGGAAGAAAAAGAGAGGCGGAAATATCGAGGAAGCTCTCGTGCGCGCGGATAGGTTCGCGATATAAATATAAATCCGAACCACTCGGCAAAAAGAGTGGCTCGCTTCTTCGGCAAGCGTTCTCGCCGGCAGTGTACCGCGCGCATATCCAACTATGAATTCGTGGGCTGCACTGACATAGAAATCAGACGGTGTAGTTATACACGCGCGCGCTCTCGGTGTGCAAAGGGACCAACCTGCATGGAGAAGAGCAGGTGGATTATGAAAAGGGCAAAAGTACTTTTCGGCAAGAGATGTATCCGCGAGGCAGGGGTTGGGATGGTAAACATGGCGAAGAGGAATTCGCCAGTAGCCGAACGGGATTGCTTAAATAAGACCGTAATGAGCAAGTCTTCTTTTTCAGCCTCTTCCGCGCTCCCTCCTTGCCGCCCGACACTTACAAAATAAAAGATTAGACGGAGCTCCTCTTTCGAGCTCGCTCGCATTGCACCAGCCGTGAAAAGCTAACGAAGGCTTGTCAAAGGACAATTCGCTCGACAGGCGAATATCCGCATCCTCTCCATCTTTCGTTTCATCGCGCTTGGCAATCGGATACTGAGGACCTCCTATCTTCTCTTACTCACGAATAATAACTGATAGGTTTTTTATTAGTCAAAGGTACGGCTGCACTATTGGGAGGTGGGAGAGCATCTTCGGATAGGCAGGCGCGATTCAATAAAGAAGGAATGCGTCTAGCACTCGCGCGCCACATCTAACATCTATATATATTAGATCCTTCGAAGAATTAGCTGGTCCAACGAGCGCCCTTTTTCCCCCCTGAGATAAAAGCGCGCGAGGAGTCGGCCACCATAGGGCGAGGTGCGTCCCGTAAAGCAATACTCCGTGTATTTCCAGAACCGGCTTTCCAGCCGGTCGGTGCGGAGACTGCGCCGTTGGAAAAACAAGTGTTTCGCGTGAGTGGCTACTTAGATCTCATGTAATTTAGAGGGCTGGAGTGCGGGCCGAGGACCCGGCGCGGCGCGGCAAGATTAAAAGAGCACAGGCTTTTTCGCGATAACATCTCTGTACTTTCGAGTATAGGATACTTTGCGAGAAGAATCCTAGTAAATTAAAGTGGCACTAGCCCGGCCCTTAAGCCGAACTTCATCCCGTGGTGTAGCCCCCACGCTACCGAAGAATCATCAGTCACTGCGCTGCTGCTGCTGGAAGCGTGCTCGGTTAAACGAGGAGAACGGCCTTTACGATTGAACCGGAAAGCAGCTAGATCGATTTCCCCCTTAAAGTAGTAAAAGTTCTACGTGTCGGGGGTAATTTCTAGGAACACGATTCCCGTTTAATCACGTTTCGTGCGGGACTAATCGAACGGGAGAAAAATAGTGCCGCCTCCTGGCGCGGATGACGGGCCGAAGTAGTAGAGGTCCGTCTGCTGGCCGGCCGCCGCAGTGATAGAAGTCGACGCCGAACGACCGAGTGACAGGAGTAAACCACTCAACGTTGAAATCGTTGAAAGTTGAACGGCAAACAAGGGCTTCCCGAGAATTCTAGGGTTCCCGAAGTTTTAGGAATTTCGAGCTTGGGAAATGGTCGGGAGGTCGTAAAATTCTGAACTTCTCGCCGTAAGCCCACGTCTGAGCGTTACTCAGACATTAAGAATACAAGGCGGGCAAATGTCATGCTATCCTTCTATCATAGCCGATACCAGATTTTACTTTCGCAAGGGAAAACATCGACGAGAAGGAGAAACACGCGGATGAGTGCTATCCACAACTGGAGGATAGAATATCCACGTGCAAGAGAAATCGAGAGCAAAATAGGGTGAGGAGGTAAAAGGGCGGAACGAGCTGTTGGTGAGAATTTCTTGTTCCTATCTGGCGAGAGGGGAAGCGAGCGAATTCTTCCATCTCTCCTAGGCATGAAGCCTCATTCTCTCCCTCTCTCTCTCCATTCCTCTCGCTTCCCGTGCTCGCTCACGGGCACTCCTCAAGTTAATGGAACTTCGGAGAACTCTCTTCCATCTTCGTTCGTGCGAGTTAGTTCGACGTGGAAGAGGAAGAGAGCGCACCGTGCGCGCCGACAACGAGGACAACGTCGACTCGTCAGTGGGACGACGAATTCGTTGCATACTGTTGAGACCCTCCCGGAAATTGAGGCTCCGATTTTTCGCCACCCGCACCGAGGATGAGTGGACACGAATTAGGAGAGCGGCGAATACGTATCGCATGGTCTATTTGAATTTCAATGAGGCCTGAATCATTATACATATTAACTGCGGGCGAGGGTGGGACTGGACCCTGCTCTTTAATGAAATAGAGCGATCTGGGTTATTAGGTAAGAAGCGTTGAGATCGGTTGCTTATACCGGCCCTAGACCCTAAAGTAGTTTCAAGTTGGTCACGTCGTGTTACCCACGCTCTCGTCTAAAAGTACTCGATGCCTCGGCTTTGTTTTCTCAACGAACCTTGACCCACAAGGTTCCTCTAGTGCCTCTGGTAAAGTGTCATCCCAGGGGTTACTAACGAGTAGGTCGAGATAACACAGGTTAGTGGAGGCTGCAACTCATGCCTGGTAAACAGTAAGACAGACTTCGATGCTGAAACGTCGTTTTACTAGTGGAAAGTACATGCACTCCGAGCGGATAGAGATCGGACTGCGGTATGAGTCGAAGGTTAATACAATTGGGGGCTGAGTGGTCGTCTGAGTGGTCGTATATGCGCCCGCCGCCATATCTTCCCAGTGCTCTCCTCGATCCTGGGAGCCCCCAGTAGTGGAGTTCGATGACTCCCGGGGAAGCTCAGCTTTATATCACAGAAGCCGAATAAATCGAGCAGCCTGCGGATCCTCTTCCACCACCCCGGCGACCTTATCACGCTTACGGCTCCGGCTTATCGGCTCCTGTTTGTCTTGCAACGCGGCGCGCTCGAGCCCCGCCGGCGGCCCCGGGATTCTCGAGAACTCGAATTTCCCCCTCGTCGGAAACTATCATCGATGTGCTTTTGATAAGCGCCTGCGTTTCGCCGGAAAGTAGACGAATGCGTCAATAATAAAACTTCACCTTCCCGGACGTATCTGTATGTTGAGACGTAGGTAGAAATAGAATTTGGTCGCCTAATCGGGTAGTAAAGCGAGGATAATGCAAACAGCGCTGATGAATTTCGAGCACTAAGAGCAGAGAATCGAACAGCAGATCACCAGTAGCGTAGATTCGAATTAGCGCCGCCGTCTGATGGATGTGTCGTTGGCCCGACTGCCGTAGAATTCATTGATCAACGGATCGTGACAGTGACTGACCTGCGCTGTCGGATACGCCAGATGGCAGGGGCCAATTACGCAAAGGGTTTCGCAGCGAATAGAGAGCAGAAGCAGACCAGGCCGAATAAGCTAGCAATAGCTTGGCCGCACTGCAATCACCAGATCAGAATGGCGCATTTCTCAAATGCACGAACCGCTTTCGACGAAATCGAACCGGTACAGTCATCCCGCCTATCTACGAACACACGTGCACTCAAAGTCTCCCTCTCCGGCATATGGCGCTGGATGGCCGAGATATCGCCGGCGAGTGAGCTATTATGCCTCCTTCCTTTCTGACAACTAATTTTCCAAAGACCCTGCACTGGGGTAGGAAGACTGTCCCTTTTGATTTTCCCGAGAGCGAGTCCGTACATAACGCGGAATGTTATCACTTCTCTCTTATACACTGCCGGTAATATCCGGGGGGTCAAAAGGAAGCAGCACATATGCGGGAGTCAAGGTGCTGACGGTGAGTGCACCAAGAAGCAGAACGAGCTGGTGAGGGAGGGAGAAAGTATTCTCGCCGTTTGGAAGTTACAGTTCTCGAGAGCGAGGCACTCGAGGGCTGTCAGGCTCCTAAGGAGCAGGAAGAAGCTCCTTGAAGCAGAAGGCGAGTATTATTTCCGCGAAATTGATAGGAGAGAAAAAGAAAAGATGCGCCGGGAAAAGAAGGGAAGGGGGAGCGAGGAGGCAGAAGGACACGCCGGAGTAAAACCGTGCGCGGCAGCGACGCATGTCCTTCGTTTTCCAAGGGGCAGAAATATCCCAGCATGCGTCCCCAGAGCGTCGTACTCGCCTGCCGAGCCAGTGCAGCATCGCGATGTTTTACGAGGTGGCGAAGCCGTGCCAACTGTGTCTCGTTATATTAGATTTTACTAGGGGCTCCAGGCGCCGCATAAATTCGTTAACCAATAAAATCCTCATCGCGTGGCGTAATAATCGGCAGAGGGGCCGCCGTAATCGGCCGCTGCCTCGTATCGAGCGACCAAGAGCTTCCCCTTTCGCCGGATATTTAAAAGCTCCGGCCTATTCGAAGGAGCTCACTAGAGACGCCTCAATATCCAGCCACCACTTTCCCACGCGGAAGATATTGGGCCGCCAGTTCTTTCAGAGGGCGGATTGACGCGGCGGCCTGATCCATAAGCCTTGGAATTTATTTTGCCGATTCCGATCAGCCAGGATGTTCAATGTCCCCGGCGGCAAAGAGGATCTCGAACACGCGGGCTGCATTGACGGTGCCAGGGCAAACGTACCGGGACTCTGGCCAGATTCTGTCCTTCGAGCCCGGAAGGAGCGACGGTCAACTTCAAAGGGCAGTCCCGCGGCTGGCAATGTACCACCTGCTGAATTTGTCCACCGGTGCCGTGGGATCCCTTTGTCCACGCGCGCAAGTTGACATGCCTTATATCGCTTCGATTTCGCTGAGCTTCACTGCTATTGAAACCGTGGTGAAATCACGTGCGAGAAGGAGGGTTAAAGTAAAACACGGCGAATCAACCTCCTTGACATGCAGCAGACTTCGATGAATATTATGGGAAGAGGAATACAAAGGGGAAGCGAGTGCAAGAATATATAGCTGGGATTGATAAGAGACAGCGATACGAGCAGCCATTTAGTCTTTCTGAACGGCGGCGCTCGTAAGAGATAGTAATAAGGCCCCACTTACGACTACGAGGCACTTTCCTTAAAAATTTCACTCTTACGTGGCCACGCTCGGTGACATGAAGGATGATCCACTTTCTACCAATTTTTTCACCGCAATCCCGCGCCCGTAAAAATGTTTTATACAGCCCTTTTTTCCACGTGAGTAATCCTCCCTCTGGTCGAGCTACAAATACGCGGGCTAATAATTAAAAAATCCAGCCCGCCCCTCGCGAGCCACCCCCCACGCTCGTCCGCATTCCCATGAATAATTCAGAAGAGCGGTCAATCCCGAAAATTCATAGTGCCCCATCCGCCTTTTTACATCTGGCAATAGTACACCGGCGATCCGGGCAATTTATTCCTCAAGGATTCTGTGTTTAAGGTCGCAGTGCAATGCGCGGCCAGCAAGTATTTATAATCCGTTTACGGGGCGTTACTTACAGGCGAGCGTGCAAAAAGCCCAGCGCGCATTTAGATGTATACGTCGCGAAGAGCGGGTGCCCTTTTTCGCGATAATTCCATCACGCCGGCCGGCGTCAGCGAGATTTTTCCCAGCGGCTGGAGAGTGAAAAGATAGGACGACGCGGCGCGTGCGCGTCCGAATGCCTGTAAATCCGTGAAAGTGTTGCGGGACCTCGGTGCCACGCGGTTAACGACCGTGGAGAATGAAAAAACAGGGAAGTCAGCCCTCGTAATATTCAAGTGCCGTCGTCATCTGGAGGCGCTGTCCATGAAGAATTGGTGGATTGGTGGAGGCCGATGCAATCGGATCGACAACGTTCCTTCGGCGAAATATAACTAGCCCCGATACCCCTGCGGAATCGAACTGGCAAATAACTCACTGCCCCGCCGAACTTCCCTTGTTCGTTCAAGATTCCGGTCAGTCGTTAAAATTTTCCAGACCATTTGTTTCGCTCTCGCGTGCCCACTCTCATTTTAATGCCGCGCGAAAGTTCGGTCCCGCTCGCTCTGTTTCGCCGCTTTACGCGCCTGCCGGATTTGCAAGCCGAAAGGGTCGTAGAGCCGTACTTCATCCTGTACTATTCGCACTATATTACCGTTCCGCAAAGTCGGACTACGAGGGACTAACCCACTTAGAGGGAGCGGGTCACAATAGTTATTCCGGGGAAAGTAATATCTAGCGAGCGCCGGAGCAAATAGAATTTATCTCGAGGGGGACACGCACACTCAGTTACGCGTTGATCACTTCATCAGAAACTTGCCGGAATTATCCGGCCATCATAGTTTCTCATTGGCCGCTAGTTTGGCAGAAGTAAGGTCGACAGAACCATTTACCAAAAATCACTCCTCCTAAAACCTGGCTTTCGCTAAATCCTCACCGCGCGCTACAAAGTGGGGTGCGAAGAGGACGCGTTTGACCGCGATGCTTCGGCCAAACTTTGCGCATCCTCGCTCTCGAGTGCCGGGCTTCCGAGCGTGTATCACTGGATAGGAGAGTGTCTGTCTCTCATGCGGAGGAACAAACGTACTGGGTGAAAAGCGGAAGGTAGGCGAGGAAGGCTAGGGAGGCTTTTGAGAAAAGAAAAGGCGCGCGCGTGCGGATGAGAAGGAGAGCTCCCCAGAAGACGTAAGTGTAGCGTGGCGCATCGATCTCACGCTGTGGGCGGCCGGCACGGCGCGGCGGTGACGGGAACGTGACAGTCTTTTCGCCGGAGCGCTAAGAAATCAAGCTGTACATCACTCCACCCTTTTTTCTCGTCCCTCGCCTTGGCAGTTACGGGCCGCATGTCGGCTGGTGCATGTCTGCGTGTGCATACGCGAATGTACAATGTACATAGGTGCCTCGGGGCTGAGTGCATCGCGGGGTCGTCAGCATTGTTGTATCCCCCAGACAGCGGCGGCACTGGGAGAGCTGGGTCGCATACTCGATATTACGAATCGCGTACTCTCCTTCGCACGATTGTCCAGGAGATCGCAAAGACCATCGGTGAAATCGATCCAACCAATTGGAAGGCACACGTTCGATCGTCGCGTCGGCCTCGCTCGGCTCCTCACGATAGACCGATAGAGAGAAATAGCAGTTGAACTATGTATCAGTCGAGCGTGAGTGATCGCTGCATTGGTTCTCAAAAGATTCAAGTGAGCAGAACTTATTGTAAGAGTTTCGAAGTTAAAACCGCGAATCCTATCCAACTCGATTAACAGCTAGTGTATCGATAGAGAAAAACGCTCGGGCGATTCTCAATAGGTTTTGGAGAGCTTCCGCCGAAGAAGCGAATTGTCCATCTCGTTCAGCGGGCGACGCAGGAAAACGATGACTACACAAGCTACTTATCAATCGATGAAGATTAGGCTGTGCAAAGTGATTCATTAGCAAAGGGCATGCAAGTGTCACGGTATCCCAAGAGGAATGAAAGCCGGCAGGGGGTATAGGGAGTAGGGAGTAGGCGCAGTTGCACGGGATAAGAACGGTGTCTCTCGCAGCGATAACCACAGAACACTCTCATAAATCAGGTCCTCTTGCATAAACGGATTACCAAGTGGTAGAATTTACTGCGAGCCACGCACACCGCGTCCCCCATACTAGGCTAAGGAGGTAAAACGGTAGTAAAAGAAGAGGGAGCGCTTCCGCCTGCCGAAGCGAAAAAAGTAAATCATGATTACGCGCCGGAACACAAAGAAGCTTGGCAAAAGTTTGGTAAATCATATTTCCAGGATAACTCGAATAAATCAATGGGAAACGACGCGCCTTCACTTCGCTCGGTGCATCATATGGTTTGCGATGATATCGAAGTCGACACGGGATTACGGGTCAGACTGATTAAATTGCATTCCGTGGCTCGAGGACTCCGACACGCCGGGGATAATTTCTGCGGATGTTTCACACGGAGCTCTCGAATAGCGACGGAGTTAGAAGCGGGCCAGCTTCCCGATAAATTGGCGGCGCCCCCGTAAATAATTCATCGACTCTTCTCGGGGGGTTTTACGAATTCGTAATTGCCGGAATGATAAACTTTCGCGCGGCGGGCAATCAATTGGGGGAGGACTGCTGGACGCCCGGTAGAGCACCCGTGCACCGTGCATCCCCGTTACGGTCGCGCGTCCGATTTTATTTCGCTTTTAATTTATATTCTAATGTAGCTTGGCTGGCCGGCCCAATAAAGTATCACTCGAAGCCCGGCGATTCTATCTCTAATTTAAATTTCCATTACACCGAGTCGACCCACCTTGAAATATTCGTCGAGCGGGACATCAATCACAGCCGCTCCTTTCGCATATGTATACTGTTTTCAGTGCGTACTACAAACTTGTTCTGCAAGCTATGCCTTAATTAAAGAAACGTAATTGATTCTGCTGCCGTTACCTCTCTGTTTCTTTCTCTGTCGCATTCGCCACGCCACAGACGGAGGAGTTTGGTTTAGGTCTGGGTTAGCGAAGCTACCACGCGCCGAAACGCCATTCCACCAAGCGTATGAACGAGCCTGGGGACGAATGCCGAACAGAAAAATGCTACTTGCAGGAAGCTCGCTTTCCAGCCGCGGTTTCGCACATTCTCGACTCTCGAATGGCATGCTGTCGAAATTGCGGTGCGCGCGAGGAACAGATGACGGCCGGTGAATCGAATGCCCAGGATGGCAGCAGATGCGTTTTTTCCCCCTTCGTACCCGAAAAACAATGTTGTACAGACAACAGATTCTTTCCTGCGTTGCCATCATCCAATGCGAATAGGTAGACTGTAGTTTACACTTCCAGCCGAATTCCCCTCGCTCTGGTTCGCATTGATGCAACAAAGCGTTAGCCCACTAATTCGACACAGGTAGTAACAGATGAATAGACTCTTCTAGGCCCGCGTTTGTGCAATACTGCCATTTAATTGGCAATAGTCCCCAAGTGAAGACGAACAGGTCACAAAATGAGAAAGGCGAGCGGCGCGGACAGCCGAGTAAATTAAATTCCACAGTGCTTCTGGTTCGCTGGAAAAACGTGAAATTTATGGAAGCGGAAGTGCCGGCTTCAAAATTCACGAAACTTTTCGAAGTTCGTGTGGAGTGTGGGCGGGCCGGGCAGGCGTGGTGTGCTGGATGGCGGATGGTGGCACACTCAGTTGCCGAGGGCAGCCCCGTTCCCGGCGAAACAATCCGTATAAAAGCTCGACGATTCCGTGCGAGCACGCGAAAGAATTATCCTGGCGAGTATTTGGCCCCGGCGAGATTGAATGCGTCGGACGCAAACAAGTAAAGCAGGGCCCCGAGCGACATCATCGCGCGACATTAGTGACGCAGTGTCTCCGAAGGAACAGTTTTGCTCTTGTTAAGGAGAGGACTGGGAGGGAATGGAAGCTGGAGCGATGCCGAGACACAATATGTTAGAAGGAACAAGGCGAAGCAGGCCGGCCGGCCAGAACAAAACAATCGGCGGTAAAGGCAGCGGGCAGTCAGTAATGGCTAGAGGAATATCCATGCGGCTTTCACAGGCGGCTGTCGTCCAACTACGCTCATATTTTCTCCACACGTCTCTTCATGTGGAAACATAACGAGAAAGCGAGCAGGGATCGCAGGAACAAGAGCCGGTCGCACGGCCGCTAGCAGCAATGGGACGTGGAAAGAAAGAGGCGTCGGCGGCTGCCGCAGGAAGAAAAGTTCCTTCGGAGGAACGAAGTAATTTAAAAAGTTTGCGCTCCGTGACATCGTGCCCGCTCGCTCGCCCGCGATAACAAATTATCCCTGGCCCATTATCCACAAATGCGATTATGATAAGAAAGAAGCCGGGGCTAAACTTTAATGCAGTGAGTTCCAGTTAGCGGCGGCCCGCGAGCAATCGTTGTCCGTGGATACAGGAAGCTTTGCGTAGCCGCAATTCATTGAGACAGCCGGCAACAACATCGCCCCTGGGCTACCCGTTCCAGACTCCCCTTTACAACGTACAATCTTTTCATCCCCCGATACCGCCGCCACTTTAGGTTCTTAACACTCCGCTGACCGCATTCTCTTTGATTTACTCATTTTTATTCAATTATAGAAGCAACCGAGGCGGTTAGTTTTTACATTAAACCGGCGGGCAACAATATGTTAAAATTGCGCCCTCTTAAATTCGACCCTTTGCGGTTCCATTAAAGTTTCAGAGCCGTGAGTTAGGCACGTGGAACACTCGGTTCTACGACTTCTACGGTCACCATACTTCCCAGCATGCTTCTCGTATATATTTCTCATATATGAGCAATGCTTTGTACAGCATACCATGGCAAATGCGACACGCCTAGACATTTGTTTATGCGCCACGTTAAACTGGCCCGCTGCCAACAAAGGAATCTTTGGGCCTCTGGTGGCGAGGCAGGGCAAATTCTGGAGATGCTCGTGGCAAGGAAAATTAAAAAATAGTACGGTAAGCCGCACGCCGCTTTTTGCTGCTTAATACGAAATAACTCGGGAGACGCGGTTTGCCGGGACTGGCTTGGGGAGGACTGGGGAAACAACTTGTTTAGAATTGTTCCCGAGCTGTGTAGGAGGTACGCTTGGGAGACACGTGTACCGCTGCGGGAATAAAGAGACCGAAGCCCACCAGACCTCGCGAATATTTATGTCGGGTTATTATTTGAACTTGATTGCATGCGCTAACTGGAGAATCTCCTCCTCTCTGTCTCTCGCATATTTAGCCGTATCCGTGTGCGCACATACTTTACCTCGGCGAACAGAAAAATTGGAGTTTCCCTTATGACGCGGCTAAAGTGGAGCGATTTGATGATACTTGGCAAACTGTTTCGGGGAAGTTCGGAAGCCTGGCTTTGGGATTCACAGGCGAGCGCGTTCGGAGCTGCCTAGATCACGTATTTAATTTTGCACGATCATCTCTGACACACGCAAAATGACCGAGGGGATTGCATATTAACCAGTCGGATTGAATTTAGTATAAATCAATTGTGACCAGCGCCAATCTGGGCGCAAGTTCTCTTAAACGGGGGATTTAATCTGCCGGGGCAATACACACACGCCTGTACTCGGAAATACACGGGGGGTAGCATGCGTTACAAATGCCTATGTCTGCGTGCGCTGATTGCAGGTTGATCTTGTTTGCATCACGTTCGGCCCACATGCGCGCGCCCGCGCGCCGCGTTATATCGCCGGCTTTAAACACAGCGAGTGCCGATCTTACGGGGCATTAAGCCCGCATTACTCGCGGCATCGCTTTGCTTCCGGACATTGTCAGCCGCCTAAATGCGCCCCGATATATACGCGTGCCGGCATATCCCTGCCATTAAAAGCTAAAGATACAATAATCTAAACGCAAATGGGTGTGAGCGTATTTCAATTTAGAGCGCGGTGCTACAAAATAAACGAAGAGTAAAGTTCTACCCATTTAAAGAGCCGATCGCGTGGACGGCGATGCAATTAATTCGAGACGAATTGACAAAAACACCGTCGCGCAAACAGATTAACGGACATTGTAAATTTACTCGGTGCGGAGGACGCGCGCGTGACCGTGGCGTATTTGTCGCGTGAGTGCGAGCCGATAAATCAGGATAGGTGTATTTCTCCGGCGCGGCTAATCATCGTCAATCGAACAATAAATTCCGCGCCGCTGTAAGCGGCCGGGCAAACACGTAACACATTCCGAGTTCCTACTCCACCCTGCTTCACATCGCGTTGTATCAACGTCACTTTCATAAAGCCCGCAAAAAGTTAAACAAGCTCTTGCCACCTGTTTTACCGAAATTATGAAACCCTCGGTGTGCCCTTGGTGCGCACTCTTATAATAAAAATCGTTTCCAGCAGAGGCCACGTTTTTTCCCGCGCCAACCCATTAAACTGCCCTCTAATGTTACGGTAGAGATGAGGCCGTATAATCCAACGATTTCTATTTGAACCTTGCGCGCTCGTAGATCAGAGAGGAGAGAGCTCGAATTGCGACGAGGGGACCATCCGCAGCGCCCCATACCAGCGCAATATAAAACTGCCTATGATACTGCTGGCTCTCCCGCAGCCGACAGAGAGACACACGGAGGCAGTGCGTTATTCGCGGAAATAGAGACCTTCCATGCAGCCCGATATCGGCCCGCACTCGGCCCCCCTTCTATCTCGCCGCCATCTTCTCGCCGGCGTAAACACTCCGTCGATGAGTTACACTCGCACGTCGGCCGCCGTCGCGACCACACACCCTGGGAGCCGAGGGGGAAGGAAGAAGTGGAGCTTTCTGGAATGGAACATCAAGTACGAGGCAGCGCCGCGGCAGTGTGTCTTGGAATGCGGCGTTCGCTAATTTATGTCGATGGCACGTTGGAGTGGATAGGTCGTGCACGGCGAGGCCGTGGAACAAAGTTGAGAATAATCGAAGTTCGCCGGGAGGATGTGGCGAACCAGTGGCAACCACCGAGACTGATACCAATGGAAACTTTACCATCAGCGTATTCGAAGCCTAACGGACTAACATGCAAGCGCGTGAGCTTTCCAAGCCAAGTCGCGGCAAACCAAGCTGAACTCACCTCGCGCCGGTAAATACTGCGTGGTAAAAGCTCGCAGCCAAGATCCCAATGGCCTGACAGGACTTATAATGGTGCGCTAAACACATCGTACGTCTCGCAACCAGAATAAACAGCGAGAGTTGGCCTCATCACGCATCCCTGTAATTATAAGGAACGATTTTGCCGTTTTTACGGGAAGGTAAAGTCTCGGAATACGAAAGATTCCACATGAAACTAGATTTGACTAGAGCTCGTGCTCGCAAGTTGTGCAAACATGAGTGGGAGAGGAGCGGCCCCCATCCCTTTTACAGCCGCGGGGGATCCTTCCTTCCATTCTCTTGGCCATCCCTTCGACGAGGCTCCTGCGTCCTC
The DNA here is from genome assembly GCA_963675795.1 of Crossocerus cetratus. Classification (NCBI taxonomy): domain Eukaryota; kingdom Metazoa; phylum Arthropoda; class Insecta; order Hymenoptera; family Crabronidae; genus Crossocerus; species Crossocerus cetratus. Next base: position 13,129,323 of record OY776666.1, on the reverse strand, counting down.
CTCCCGATTTACCCTCCGCGCCTTTTTCATCTGCTCATCTCCTCCCAGAAACCATTATATCGCGAGACGGCAGAGGATGGGGGGAAGTAGAGAGCGAAGGGGGCGCAAGGGACGAAAAATTATTTCTCTGTCCTGTAAGTCGACGCGAGTTTCCAGCCGATCTCATCATCGGATGGATCTTGTCGCGATGGAAAGGTTCGAGAGACAGAGGGCGGCGGCGCCGACTGACAGCAAGGAAAGGGGAAGAAAGCATCTCATGTGCTCAGGGAGAATCGCAAGTGGAAAGTTGCATGTGCAGCGAAACGTAATCCCCTCCGATATTTCAAAATTCAAATGATTCAGTCGCTCCCTCTCGGGTAGCGCTTGGTGCCTTAGGGCTGACGGGGGGAAGCAGTTCTGCCATGAAGAATCAAGTTTTCAGGGATGGTCAAGCACTCCGGCCATCTCCCTACTAGGGAGTCTTGGGATTGGCGAATGATGCTGCGTTTCGTCATAATATCCCCCTATCAATTTCCTCGCGTCACGTAAGATCGATTAATTCTTCGTTCTCGCGTTACTTGAATCGGAAGCATATGGCCCGGCTCAATCCCCGGTAGGCCTCCGGCTGCTAAAGATCAATCACCCTTTAATATTTCCATTTCGACGGGAAGTGTCGTGGGGCATCGGTGGAGCATCGTTAGCCGATAAATCAAGCCAGCACACAGCGATAAAGCATTGAATCCGATGTGGCAAGTGTTTACCATTTATGACCGGGTCTTTATTTATTATCAAAACAGAACGGCGCGCTCGCGTGTTTGCCGAAAATACAGCGGGACGCGCGGAGTAGTTAAAATATCAATAACATCCGATATTCATGAGAGGATATGCGTGAGGGTCCTCGAAAGGGATGCCTTCCAATCGAGCGGTACAAATCGCACGCGCAACGCGCATAATTCATGGAGGCTGCAGTGCTGTTGTGCGACGAACTGCGCGTGTTCCCAGCGAAAGCTGTGCATCTCTATCAAATCGACAGCACTGGAATCATTCACAGGGAGTGATTCCCGGGGACTCGAAAGGAAAGTCCAATCGCCGAGTGGAGCAAACTAAACAAGCCACTTTGTAAAAGGGAAAAGGAGCTCGACGGAAAGCCTGCCTTCGACTATCGAATTTTAGGATCCAGTACAAATATCATACGAAACTAGCGCCTTCCTTCCAGCACACGTACTTCTCAAGCGACGGCGCACGACGGCTCGCCGACAAGCTCGCCCGGAATTATACGCGGAAACGTGAGAACGCCTGACGAACATAATCGCATTAGAGCGGCAACAAATTTCGCCGGATGCTCTGCCCGGATGCATATAGCAAGGATGCCGCGCAACTCGCGGGAGAATTGCGCGCAGCTTTGGCCTGGCATGAGGGTATAGTGGGTGGCGGGCGTAGCCCGATCGGAACGTCTCGACATTTCAATGAGATTCGCGAGATTCCGCGGCCTGGCGGGCTTGGAGTTCATTATGCCATTGCGGTCTGTTTGCCTACCTGCCTACCTATCACGAGGGTTTACGTATGTGCATCAAGTGTGCGCTTGGGCGCACGCACCATCAAGCGCGTATACGTTCCCACTGGCGCTCCCCTGATTAATCCGTGAATCGAGGGGAAATCGGCAGCGAAGATCTTCTCCTGTCACGCGATCACTACAGCAAGGGTCGAGAGTTTCGAGGTTTACCGAAACGATCGCGACAACATAAGAGCGAACGGCAGGGGTGGTTAGGACAAGCAGAGGCGAGCGTTATACGAGCGCGACACGAACGTGGAAGCGAGAGAGATCGAGTGAGGATATCGTAGCGTTCGATGCCATTCTGTTGACCTATGGATCTGTGCTTCAATTAGCACCTGTGTTAACGCCGATCACATCACTGCTGCCTAGCCTCATTAGGATAGGTTTTAATCTAATTGCCTGTCAAACACGCGACCACCTTTCTGTACATTCCTGCCATTTTTTCTCCTGGTATGCCCCCCTGGGAGCGTCAGACCTCGGTCAGCTCTGTTTGGCCGACATGAAACCACCGACATATATTGAATTGCACGCGCAAACATAGAAGCGCGACGGCCCCGATGGCAGTATCCCAGTTTACCCAATGTTACATGGTGCAGGCAAATAATTGATGGAGTCAGCAAGAATGTTGCCGCGGAATGAAAAACATTCATATGCCGAGTGGTTGGTTGGCGGAGGGGAGGGCGGAGCAATTTGCGGCCGGTCTTCACTATCGCTTGTCCAGAGTTAGTTATTCATCCTGCTTGCCAAGGGCGTCCACCGAGAGTCGAGCTAAAATACCTAATAGTCGTTTTTCCAGTGGAACATGCACGCCCTCATTCGTGTCTATTAACTCACAATTGTGAATAATGTCCGAGCATCACAGGTGGCCGTAAACCACGAGGAAATCAGCCATTCATCACCGTGAGCGTAAGAGATTGCGTGCTGGGCTTCTGGTTCACCTGCATCTTATGCAATTCCGCGATCTAATAGCTACGGGCGGTCTTGCCGCGATGGATGCGGGCCTTCCAGCATCCCGAATCATAAAGCGACAGATTCTCTTACGTGGCACCTCCCGCTTCGCTCGTTTCTCTCGCTTGTAAGGAAATGGAGCGCCTCAAAGAAAGGAACACACGGACCTCCCTCGCAGACCTCGGTGAATAGGAGTGGGCGCCGGCGAAACTGGTGGTTCGAGCATCCTGCTCAGCATCTCGTGTGTGCATCCTCTCCCGGACGGAGCGAGCAGATCGCAATTACAGGCGGCGAGCAAGAGAAAATATTTGACGGGAAATGGCGAATCCCCCGACGGAAACAGGCAAGCGAGTCCGACCGGAAAAACAAGCCCGGGAATCGAAGGTACACCAACCTAACGTTTCACCAGGCACGAAAATCAAATTCCTTTGTGCTGGAGTCTCTACCGCCCGTGGATTACGCGAGTGTGTCAGCCAGCCTTTATTCTTTTCGCGCATCGGAACCGCTTTTCCAATCATTTTCCGCCCTGCTCGAATTCCCAAGCCCACCCGCCCGAATCAGCCAGCGCCGCTTTCAATTGACTGACCCCCCTTTCTCCTAAGAATCAACATCCGCGAGTACTCCATTAATCTACTCGCGAGGAGTGCATTGGTATTCCGTTGTCAGCATTAGAGTCCGAAAATGTTCGCAGGTCGGGTCGACCCGACAAAGTGGCTAATGGTGAACCAATTAAGCTAATAGGTCGTTCGGAACGCGCGTTAAGCAAGACGTACCGAGTGTTGGACGAACGTGCCCGACCGATTCTATGCCCCGTACGTGCACCCAGTCACGGGAGCTTCCAAGTATCAACGAAATCTGTTGTAAAGGCATCGCTGACAGGGCAATGATTTCCTGTTGATTTCCACCGATACCTGTATGCAACACTAGCAACTGTTTTGCTGTCGAAATACAATTTCAGGGGAATCAGCTATTACTTTTTTCCTAATCTCAGAGTATCAAAGAAACTATATAGTAGACGCTTTCGGACTATGGTTAGAGATTCCAAAACTGGCACGGTGTTACTAATTGTTGGGATACCACCGTGCAGACAATTAGAGATGCGCTTGTATATGTAGAGGCGACTCGGAGATACCTCGGAAATGTCTTCCTAAAGACAGTCTCCATCGTGAGAATGAGGAAATTCCAGATCCTTAGATAGTAAGCGAGTGAGCGCTCAGGGTGCACGATAGAACGCTGAACGATTCAGACGTTCCTCGGTAAACAGCATTCCTAATGTGATTCACGTTAAACACAACTTTGCCTGACCGTTTTCTTCTCATAAGTCTTGCATTAATTAATCAGGCCCCGGTGAGCTTTCGGCAGTCGAGGACGCTAAATTCCCGTTGGGGCGTGGCTTGGTTTGCTAATTAATGTTTCCCTACGTAAAAATCGCGAGTAGTATGTTAGCCGATTAATTATAAAACGCGGTTTACAAAAGCACAGCCAGCATTGAGGCGTAATATGCTTATTTCGCCGTTTTCCCTGAAAGTTCATTATACTTTTTCGCTCGAAGAGCAGCCCAGCGCGCAATGGCAATCTCTGTGAAAAACATGGATATTACCTCGAACCTCAATTAACGCCACGGAAATATCTAGTTTCCAACGGTGCGGCTTTCCCACAGTACATGGGTGGCATATGTTCTCCCAGATATGGGATAGGTACCTTACAATTTTATGCCAGCTTTTATTCTTGCTCCCAGAACGAAAACGCGCTCATGAAGCTTACATCCAAGCGAGCCGAAAATTAAGCTCAGCCTTTGAATTTTTCCAGTGAAATGTGACGCACGCCTTCAGCCTGGGCTTGTCCAAGTTCGCGAAACAGCTCCTGGTGTTTGATTCGTCCACGATGATACCATCTTGAGACTAATGCAACTTTCGCAGATCTCTGACCCCACTGTAAATGGCCCAGAATAAATTGGGTATAACTCGAGTAACTATCAACGCGAAATTCGGACCCTAGGCATATTTGCTTGATTACAATAAAACGGGTGAAATATAGCAGGCGGGGAGAGTTTGCGCATACCCTGAAAGCCACAGATTACATCAAGCTACCTGTGCCGACCTACCAATGCCGTCGATAAAAGTTCATAAAAGTTAATACATTTTTACATGAAAATGGTCCGGGCTTGGGTGCCGCGCTTACCGCGAAATTCGCAATCGAGTGCAAGTGCGTGAGAGCGCGCTCGGTCCGATCGTAAACACACGTTTTGCCATTTAACGCGATTCACTCTACTTGAACGGCGATTATAGCCATTAAAAACGGTTTCCACCGAGGCAATAACGATTTCGCAGGATTGGCTGGATTTTGGATTAAAACTGAAAAAGGGGGCCGAACAAAAGCGAGGGGCGAGGGCGCGCATTGGTTTGCCGGGTGCGCGCTGCGCGTTGGAGGCCGTTTCAGCGGCTTGTGAAACTAAATAACGTTGAAGACAGGGAGCGAGCATCATAGGAATATTCGGGATACGTCACGAGCATGCGAGCAGCCCCCGCGGCCGGTGTCTACCACAATACAAGGCACGGATTGCGAATCAGAACGGGACGCACGGGATTCATATGCCGACGATTTACGTTTCCGGGCGGAACGAGTTAATATTGGTAAGGGGCCGCGCGTGTCAGGAGCACCAGCACACCAAACCTACCCAAGTGCAGTCGCTCGACAGAGCCGTGAAAAATATTGCGACCTGCTCGGCCCCGCGGCCTCTGCGCGCCGGCTTCAAAGCGGCTACGATGAATATTGCCATAGTTCGCCGGGCGCACGCCGTGCCGCGAATCCCAAAGAATTCTCTAACGCGATTGATTGACCGCTCAAAATCGAATTACCGCGAGGAGCGGCACAACGAACTAGACAACGAGCGCAGGAGTGACTGGGTAAAAAGCGCTAGAGGGATACAGAGCGAGGAAAGCGGGCGAGAAACGGCCAGTGGAATGGGATGCGACTAACGCTGCCACGAAAGCCTGTATCGCGTTTCTCTTAATTTGGACGAGTGAACGCCAGGATGAGCCCGATTGGTAGTACGTTGCCGAGGGGCCGATCGATTTGTCAGAATTTTCAAGTAATTCCGAAACCACCGCCCCGCACCACCGATACCCCGCGTCAGCGGCGGTTCATTTGTTTTAATTAGCCGGCCTCGTTAACGTGCCTTTGCGGTTTAGCACAGAGCCCGAGATTTCCACTCAATCGACGGGCCCGATACATATCGACCGCGCCAACAAAAGGATATTTTCATGGAATTGTCTCATTTGTTATAGTGAAATCGCGCTGCATTATTCGCCATTAGAGCAGCCACGTTTTCTACCGCCCAATCATTGGAGATATCCCAGCACGGCTTTTCCGCGGCTTATCGTAAGTGAGGTGAATGATAATTCGCGGATCGTCTCAATGGCAAGAGGACGGTGAGGGTCCTGTAACAAAATAGTATCTCGGCATAATATGCAATGCAACTCGGTGGTGAAATCGATGTGTGCACCGGCTCCTGGAAATTACTGATGGAAATCTCGTTTGGTACTACTTAATGAGTAGCTACGGCATCCCCTGACTCTCGAGGACACTCGAAATCTTTCACTATGATGAAAGCAACAGTTCATTCTGCCAACCAGTACCGTCCCATTTTCCATAGTCGCGCGAAAACGAGGAGAGTCCTGGGTTCCTCAATGTAATTGCATTTTCAATTATACCTCGAGTACTAGCGTGAAAACCTGCGACCAACTTCCCGGTTAAGACTAGTAGCAACGGCGAACTTAAATGTCCAGGAGCTTTTATGAGACTAGGGAAGCGCGCGCACGTTTTAATTATGAGAAGAGATTCCCTTTCACTCCTCGGCGAAAAACCACAAGAAGGCCACATTACTTTCTCCTCAAACCAAGTCGAAAGTTTAGTGCGAGTCTGGAATTAGCTGATGTTTCCGGACGCTTTTCGGCAACTAAGCGATTAGTAGGTCGAATAAGTGCGATCTCAAAAACGAACTTGGCAGTAGTCATTGAAACGTGGGGGGTCCTCCGTTGCCATCCTCGAGTTTCTTTGGAAATTCGCCGTTCCGCTTTTCAGGCGTTCGTTCGAAGTGGCTTTCCCAAAAAGGGGGAAAGGGGCAGGCTGGGATAGGATTTAAAGCGGGCAAGGCTCTTTCGAGCGCAAAGTGCTCGCTCTCCCTGGGCTGGATAATTTCCACGCGGTGGTTGCTTCAGGCTAGCCTGAACTCAGCCCGCGCGTGGATAGTCCTGTAACTTAGGTACTTAGCTTCCAAGGCGCGCTTCGCTTTTACCATGGGCATTGGGCGAGCGCCCGCCGCGTGAAACGCCCACCACAACGAGTGTTTCCCATTTCCCTCGACTCTCCGCGCGTTCGAGAAAAATTGCGATCCTAGCTATATGTATAGCCCTCGTCCGATACACCTTTCGATCGTTCCTCCCTGGCGCACAGCGGGTCATGCTAACCCCGCTAGGAACGCCGACGCGTCGATGAGCTTGCTTCTCGGCTCAAGAAAAGTCTACACTCGAACGAGCCAGAGTACTTTCCCGAAAGATCGTAATAAAGTTACGAGGGAATATCGGCGAAATTACTTTACGTAATAAAGGGTAGTTTGAAACAATTATAAGCCGGAGAAAAGTATACCAAACCCACGCGGCTGTAATCTTATCCAACTAAATATTCCAATAAATTGGGGGTGAATCCAGATAAGTCCATCCACAAATGTCAACCCTTCCAAATTCATTTTAAGGATGCACTAATTTCAATTTATAAATTTCGCACATCCTGAATTACGGTGTCGGGTGCTACTGGGCACTTGAGAGCCCTCCCGAACCTGATCTTGAATGATGGTCCTGAAGTTCCAGGCGCCGGAAACTTCATAGGGGCTGAATCACCGAGCGCTCGGGCCGCTTTCGCCGGAACTTTGAGTCGCCATGAGGGATCGATTGACCGAGTGATCGATCAGGACGAATGTTTAATTAGCCGGGTGCAAACTCTCGAGGTATCAAGGACGCGCGGCCAGGCTTAGGTGCACCACGGTACATGTACGGTCAGCGGCGCTTTCCACTTGGAAAGTTCGCAGCGGGACGCGTCAGCCAGCAGGACATCGGACAGGAACACGCGGAGCTACAGAGCTCGCAGCCCATTCGGGACTTCGCCGACGTGTTCGCGGACAAGTTCAAATTAGCAAGTTCACCAAGTTCCGGAATGCCGATTGGTGGTCGGCTGCCACAGGAACTGGCGTAGCCCGCGACGGCAAGCCTGTATTTCCAGAGCGCGCACTCTCCAGTTGAAAGTGAACATCGCTCGGACTTGCATTCCTCGCGCTACTTGCTTTCCAATTCCCGTTAGAAAATTTTTGGGGAACGGGGACTAGCGACAGCGTACCAGGCTTCCCTAGATACAATCAATCGAGATTGAACTTTCCAGTTGCAATTAGTCCGAAACACCGCGTCGAGTGACGATAAAGCTAAATGGTACTGAGGTTTTATTAGAGATTAATGAAGGAGATCGGACAGGCCGATAATGGCATAAGGGTCTCGGTATTGACTATAAAAGGGTAGAATAGGTCTCCGAGCAAGACGTGGACATAATTGTCTCGAGAGGAGGTGGGCGGCACCGCCATAAATGCAGGAACCCAAGGCCGTACGGTCTGATGAAGCCGACAGTCGTGTCCCCGAGTTGTTGTCGGAGAGACGTAAAGGACCACCACTGATATCGGGAACCCCTTCACCTGCCAGATCCTGAAACCGAGTCTATTTAGGTAAAGGCTGAATACGCGGATATCAATATAGGGGTTTCCTCGTTGCTATGGGGTCCGTCGTGAACGGGACACTCAAGTCCCCAGCCCTGATCGCGATTCTCTTTGCTCTTCATCTACGACGTTAACAAAGCTTCCCCGGAGGCCGATGCTGGTCAGCTGGAAACCCTCGCCCGATTGTGCTCGGTGCTCAATGGCATTAGCTCCAAACAAAAATTCAATGCCGTTGTAAAGCAACGTCACATACATCTCGAATTCAATTAGAAGGAAATATGTAAATTTGCGTTCACCAGGATATTCGTATTGAAGGGAGATATATATAAACGGGGAGGGAGAGGGTGGAGAGAAAGAACGAATGCGGCCTGGGGTGGCTATCAATTACCGGGGTCATTATTCTTCCGGTGCGATGGCGGCGGCGAGTGGCGCGCGGCAATCAATATAGAGAAATTTAGTCGCTTATTTCCAGCTGATCAAATTCTATTTCACCGAGCCCCCGTCCCGCCGACGCCACCGCAGCCCGGTAAATGGCGGGGTGCGGTAAAAATTGCGCGGCTGAATTATGCAACGGCACCATCGCCGCTGGATGGATCCGCGCGAATACGAGCGGCTGGCAGATAAGAAGTAACGGCCGCAATATAAAACCCCCGTGGCCGCTCGCGTGCTCGAACCTCGTTCCGCTCCTCTCCAATTTAATTCCGTTTTCCAGGGTTCTTTGGCCGAGCACCGGCCTTGATATCATTAACCCGGCGAACAGTCGCGGTTAATTAAGCGCGCCCCGTTCCTCTCGAGTACAAACCTTTCCCTCAGCCCCTTCCCATCGCCGGCGATATATTAATCGATCGCCCTCTCAGCCCTTTAGCGCTTTGCCGGCGCGTGATCCTCATTAATAACCACCAACAATGCGTAAACACCGACTGACACGAGTTCACAACACGGAGTAATGTTGCGGGCCCATTCTCCGAGGACGGAAAGCCGGGGGAAAAGTCGCTTATGCAGGGAAAAAACGAGTTGCAAGGCCGCAAGGCAATGTAGAGGGGAATGTGATCGCGGTGTGGTAAAGGGCGGCCGGACCCTGCTCCCACTGGATTCCAATCATCGAGACAGTATTACTCTACGTGCCTTTTGAAAATTCCCGACAGACAGTGCGGGCTACACCGACTGCTGAGCAAAGTGTTACAAGGGAACGAGATTATCGAAGCTGTCATTCCAACCTGGAAAAGCGAACTGGTCGAATTCCAGCTCGTTTCTTGGAGTGTGTGCACACAGGGAGAAGGATTGTCCGCACGTACATGTAGTGATTAACCCCTGCATGGCTCTCTCTCTCGCGCTCCCTCTCAGTCTATCCGGCTGTCCCTATCGGTCTCCTCGACACGCCAATGCTGCTCTCGAGAGAAGGGGCAGCACCGGAACGAGGCCGACTTCCGGAGGCCAGAACTCGGTACGTAGTGAGGCGTGGCGTCACGTATAAAGTAGCGATAAAACGTCCAGGAACGAACATTGCAGCTCATCGTGACACGCCGCCACCGCTCTGCCGAGAGTACGTACCTTTGGACTTTACTAGCACGAGAAAGACTCCGCCGGGAATCTGAGAGGCGCGTCCACCCATTGACTTCTCCGCTGTCCGTGTCACCGGCGCCGCTCTGATTTCGGGACACCGTTGCCGATCAAATCCCCGCTGAATCGATCTCCCTGCAATCGACCACGAATCGAATTAATCATGCATAAATTACTAGGCAATAGACCGGTGACCACCTGGCGACTGATGCTATCAAAGGTAGAATGTTAATGTACATTTAGTGAATACGACACTGTCCCACTTGGCGCAGAATATCCTGCTCGCCTTTTTATCGTGTGGAATCTCGCACACCAATGCTATGTTGGATAAACGAAAATCCGACAGAAAAAAAACCGAACACGATATTTCTATTTTGATTCGAAGTTCGATACTGTTGTCGTTCCTATGGGTAATGTAATCTCCGACTATCCCGTTCGGTTTCGCCTACCATTATAGAGAGTGCAGCTCGCCGGCAAGCTCATGCTTGTCCCGGCAGCAGCCCGTTGAAGCGGCCTTTTTTCCGCCGCGTGCTTTTTTCGCTAGCGAAAGGTACAATGGGCATGCGTTGATCCGATGACGGCCGTTTGTTTGTGGCAGTTACGTGGAGGGATCGAGTGAGTGGTAGAGCGTTGGCACCCGTGATTGACTGGGGCGAGAAGACCTTTCAATTCATCTATGAATTGGTAAGGAACTGGAACGATATTATCCCCGGGGCGAACGCTTTTCCCCGATTGAATGAAGATCCGCGAGTATATTACGCCTCGCAGACGAACCCGGAGACTCGGTTCATTGCCGGCTTTTACCAAAATTAAAAATAATCGGGGAGGGACTTAATGAAGTACCACGAATATAGTATACTTGGACTTATTCCATTCGGTTAAGATTAATCGATGAGTCCTCGAGATACACAGCTCGAGTGAGTACCTTACCCCTAAGAGTGAAGTCGAGGAACAAACAAGCTTCTCTCCAAGATTCGCCCCCCCCCCCCCCCCAGTCGTGATAAGATAAGGTCCTCGAATTCCTTTGCGGATGTCTGCCGTTCTCCGTCCGTGAGATCCGATGATAGCTTTCACTATGATTACTAGAATCGGTTAATCGAGTCGCGGCAGTAAATCGCTCGTTTTCTTTCGCCGCTCCCTCGCTCGAATCGCCGAGTCGATCGATCGTCGATCCAGTGTCTGGGACAGGGGGCGAAAGCGTAAAAAGAGGAAAGGGGGGATGGAATGAAAGTGGAGAGTACAGAAGAATCAAAGATCTCGGGGCACCGCCAATGCTCGGCTTCGAATTCCTTGTTCCAGCGCGTTGGATCCGATGTCCATCGACAATTCCTCGTTAATACGACAGCATTATACTGCGGAGCCCATTCGTTCGCTTCGTGGTCTTGCTGGTGTAACCGTGTTCTTTATTTACTACTATTCAAACAATGGACTTTCCACATACGTACGTATGCATAATGTAAAATAATAGCTACGCTTGTTACATGTTGTAAATGACTACAGATATTTGAAAGAAAGCTCGTGTAAAGTGGAGTAAAACCCCGGCAAATTATTGTTTGCTCTTTAATTGTTGAGATCAAAAGCAAGGGAGTAGAGGTGAAAAGAGAAAAGGGGCCCCGTGAACAATTTTGCTCCTAAAGTCCCCATTTAAGCATTCTCTCAGAAAAGCACTCGGCTTTTTTGATCAGCCACTCGAGCAAGAACTCCCAAGGATCATCTACGACGAAGATGAAGAGCGTGCAGGTTGTATCAATTATATTTCCCCGATCCGGGAGTATTGCGACATATAAGGCAGCTGGAGAAAGAGGGGGAAATAAAATGTAGGAGAAATCCAGTGGAAAAAGCGCTCACGTTGGAAAAACAGTGTTTGTGTCCTTTGCGATGGTGGACTAGCTCGTCCTGATGACACAGACTCAATTTAAACTGTCACGTATACCGGCAAGTATGGCCGGGCAACGAAGAGAAAAGATATCGCGTGGATCTCATGGGGATTTGCACTGGCCAGCTTGGCTTCAACTCCAGCGCATCCGTGTTACAGCCTGTCTAGGGCTCAGCTCATCCTTCTGCCTGCCCTTTGTCGCCCCTTTGTCCTCTTCTCGCCGTCCTGCCATCAAGTGACTGGTTTTTCCAAGTCGAATGGGGATCCCGAACTCTGAACGAACTTCCGAAGAACGAATCTTCCTGATACCCGGCGCATCGTTTGTCACGCTATAGATCAACATTAATCCTTGGACGAACTAGATCTGACTGCTGGTTCAACTAATTTTTTAAAACGAACCTACCGCAGCGTGGTCAACATCAAACATCAATGGAGGGCCAGCGTGTAACGAGAGCTATAATGACATGATTTATGTAGATGCGGGGTGCGACGAGCGCAGAGCGCTAAATTCTCAAGTATAAATCTCGCCGACTGGACAGAGGCGAAATGAACATATCGTCCTATCCAGGGCAGTCCCGGCCAGTCCTACACAGCAGGGAGGTATATGCATGCGGACGAAAAACCTTCCTATACTATCCTCCACGCCGAACTCTTACGCGAGCGCATCGCGGCGAAGCTCACCAATGACGCGGAACCGAAATGGATGGAGGAAAAATCAGGCCGAACGTGGCAGGGGAGAAGCCGGGAAAATGTTTGTAAACAGGCGAGGCACGAAGGGAGTACAAGACGGCTCGAATCTCGACGGTGGGATTCAGCGTCAAGCAAACGGAATAAATGAAATGAGATCGACTGGGAAGGCAATGGCTGCAAAAAGTAAAAGCCTTTGGTCTGTGAGTGAGGCTGTCGACCAAGTCCTTGGGAAAAAGCGCTCGCACGAACACGCTCGGCAAATAGATAATATAGAGAAAGCGAGAGCCGCACCGCGCCTATCCGGATGTATCACAATACACATACACCCCCAGCGCCACTACAAACACGAGTGTAAAATCAATTACTCTCGGCGAGCGGAGGGAAAATGTTGGCGGGCGTCACAGGTTCCCCGGGAAGTGGAATAAAAAACTGACAAAAATGTCAACGCCGCGCTATATCTGCGCGGAGTGACGTCCTCCGTTTTTATCGACTTCTTTTCGACCGAAACATCCGTGGAAGGATTTCCGGCCCTCTTGGCACGAAGAGCAATAATAATAGGCGAAATACCTTGGCGTGTTTAGTCTGTGGTAACGATTCACAGGGGAGGTTCGAGGGGAGTCGTCTGACGGGGTGAATTGCAGCAATTAATCGAGTATAAATCGAGCGACCGCAAGCCATTGTTTCCGTTCGATTAGATCACATGCTGCCGAGGGAAAAAGCTGTTAGTCCTATATCTGGCGAGGCGATTCGAGAGGGCGACCTGCATGAGACAGTGGAGGCACTCGAGGAAATCCCTCTCTCACCCGGCCAGCAATCGATTGGTGAAGAAAAGCGTTTCCAGGAACGGTTGGTCGTGGACAAACGACCGCGGACCTACGGAGTTCCGCGTCTCCTCGTACACGGGCGCGCTCTGCTACTGCCCACACTTTCACAGAAACTCGCCAAATTGAAATTCGATTCTAACTCAAGAGCGCGGTGCACCCTCGAGCAAACGTTATAGCTCGCCCCGCAGAATATAGAATGCTCCTCGCTCCCCCCTTGGACATCGTAGAACCAGTGGGAGTGTGTTTACTACAAAATGCCACCTCTCCCTTCCGACCATGCATCGGCAGCTACCCAGCAAGAGTCCTATCAACTGTTTATTTATTCACACTCTGGAATAACGCAAGTATACAGTGACAGTTGAGATATGTAAAATCGTTAAACTTACTGCATGTCCGTGCGCTGTTTAGCGAATCAGTGCATTTCTCTAAACTTCAATCGAGACGAAAGGAACTGGGAAGCTCCATCTTTCCGAGATATAAAAGATCCGAAGATGTTCGCGTGCGGCGAGGAAAACCCATTAAAGCTGTTTTCACATTGTCATTCGCGAAGGATCTCTGGGGCCAGTACTTGCCATGGTAATCAAGTAGAAACCGCTGCCAGGGTCCATTCCAGATTGGCCCTCGTTCAATTAGCATACATACGAGTGCACGGCTACCTTCACTTCGACCCAGTTTCCCCGGAAATAGAAATGATAGCAGCGGGATAATTAATTCGATGGACAGCGTTTCATCCCCTACTCTCTTTCGGCGGACTATCATTCGGGATATAGAGAGGGATGTACCACTTCCCCAATATGGCACGTACGTGCCAATTGTTGCAGTGCGATCCCTGCGGGGTTGCTCCCACTTGAAAGCTCGCTCGAGTAAATTAGAGCAAGTAGATTAAGCTATTCATGGTCAGCCAGAGGGAGCGGCAAGACCTCCAAGTCTTTTCTCAATTGCCGGGCCCTACCGTTGCTCATCACGTCTCTATCCTTACACCAGGACACACCTCTTTCCTTGCCCCCCCCCCCCCCCCCCTGGTGTCTGGGCATCTGAGTATACATGTATGTATTACCAGTTCATCGTCGAAAGTGCTTTCACAGTCTAACCCGAGAGAGTTCGGTGGCAATAGAGGCGCATATCTCACGGTCTTATTTTCCGGCGTTGCACTGGAGATCGCATTAAATGGTAAGCGGAAGTCAATAATTCGTCGCCCGCATTGTGGTGTTGGTACGCCGCAACGGGGGAAACTTCGTGGAAGCCGTCGTGTCGAACGAGTGCTCCATTATAAACCTGGCCACCGAACTAACCGGGGCGGGAGGTCTAGACTGCGCGCACATGTATCTGCTTTAGCCGATTAAGTTTCACGTAAATTCCGCGCGCCCCTTCCGCCGTATTTCATAACTCGTTCGCGGCCGGTCGAGTTGCTGGGCACCCCGCCTGTTCGCAGTTTCGCTCCGTGTTCCGCCTCAATTTCCGCTTTCCTGTCTAGCGGCGCTCGGAAATATTTTCGGGCCCGGCCCCGCGGCCACTCCTCCCGCGAAATCGCTCGACAACAATCGCCATCGCGCTCGGATAAAGGCAAAGCGAAATCGCTCTGATCCTCCGCGAAACTTATTGGTGTTCCGATGACAATGGTCCCTCTGGCATACAGCGGCACCAATGCAGCGCGCGACGGCATGAGCCTTTTTCCAAACAGTTTTTGTGGCCGTATTGACGAAGCGTACACCGAAAGACATACCACCGCTCGGGCATGCATGAATCTTAATGCGGTTTATAGTATTTTCCCGGGGAAAATACAGGCCACGAACTCTTTCCCCTTGCGGCTACAACCGTTGCGCCCGGTGCGGCGGAGGAGACGGAAACGCTCGGTGGAATTAAAGGCCGCGCGAACGGGAAATATTTAGCGGGGGCAACCGCACCGGGTGATAAGTCCCCTTGTGCGTGGCAGTCAGTGCGAAAGAATGTCGCATAATTGCACCGCGCAGCAACAGGTAAACATTGGCCTAAAAAAAAAACAATAATAAAAACGCAATTACGCAAGTGGCAGTAGCGTCCGGCTACACACGTACTCGCACATACGGGAACGCGACAGGAATGCGAGTCTCTCACCCCGCGAAATGTACCGACGGAATTATACCGCGATTACCTGTGATTTACTGGGCGTCGCGAGTAAAAAAGCGTCCTCGTACGCGTGGGATTAAAAGGTAAAAATCCATCGTCCATCTCTTATACCCGGCCGCGGAAACTGCCCGATCGGGCTGGCCTTAGTTTTTAACGAGATACCTCTCCGAGAAAGACGGACGATGATAGATGGCCCATTGAGAACTAATACCCCCTCGATACAATTTTGTTACTATGATAGATAAGACAGTAGCACCCCAGAACAAGACGTAAAATCCTCCCAAACTTCCCCACCTACTCCCCCATCTTATCCTGTTAAGCGTCGTTCAAAAACTCTAGATTATTTCCGCTGACATTCAGATTAGTATCAGGACACCGGAATCCCGGCAACTGTGGGAGAGAAAGAAGAGGACTGTGCAGAGTAAGCGCCGAGGGTCAGCGGGAAGCGTCGACGAATTTCATAAAAGGTGTCGACAGATGTCGACAACTGCAGCATTCTGTCGGTAGCCGTCAGGAGATGAAGGAGCGACGGAAAAGGAAGAGGGGTGGACACGAGACTAGACCCAGGTTTCCTGATCGGTCAATAACGCTTTCCCGAGAATATAAATGTCTCCGCAAGCAATGCTACGAGCGGGTCGAGTTGAGCCGTGTCTGGCATTGCCTTTTAATCCTGTAGCTTTGCCTCTTTTAATCTCGCACCATCGAACCTCATGCCCCACCCACTTCCATCCTCTCCTTCTCCGTTGGAATTTCTTGTTTCACTGGACCACTCATTCGCTCCATAACTTTTGGCCCACGTGAACCTGGCACTCTGTTTCATTCAGTTAGTCCGGCTAGAGAGAAATACTCACAACCATCGGCTATAATATTTTACTCGCCCGCAACTACTCTTCGATAGAGCCTTTAAAAAAGCTGCCTCCGACTTTCCAGCTGCACGAAGAATCCATTTCCAAGCACATCGAGCAAACTTTATTTCTTCCAGCTCGGTAAGAGGAAGACGACGGCGCAGATCACATGGTCGTTAGCCCCTCTAGCATGTCCTGTCGCCTGTGCTCGCAAAAACGAGCCTCGGACTTAACGTCAACAAAAGAAATTTACGTCGGCAGCTCGCGTAGATAAAGTTCGAGGACGATTTAAGCGCGCGCGTCCCCGATAAACGAATCCGGGGATCAGGCTGGACGCGGACACGTAACTCTCGCTCGATTTGCGCGAAACGAATCCGCCCTCTTTTTTTTCAACCTCGTCCGCTTTCCTCTCCTTCGTGCGTGCCCACTGCACCCAGATTGCCGATTCCTAGGGACACGGGCGAGCCTTTTCCGCCGGTAATCATTTCTCCACGAGCGTCCGGGCGCCTGGCACCGGGGCGGAAGTACAATCGGCCCAGGAAAATCGAAATTGACGAGCGGAAACGAATTTGTTTGCTGAAAACCATGCACCCGACACGCGAAGCCGCGCCGAATCGCCGCGTCCAATTAACCGCGCTTCCTGCAGTGCGTAGAGGATTTGAAATGATTATGCGGCTTGATATCTAGCCTTGGAAAGGCGCGACGCTTTGTGACCTCGTCAAAGGGGAAGGATTCCACAGTGATTGAAATACGTGTGGGGACCCGATAATGTCGATACGCTCCCTTTTCCGTCGTTACCCTCTGCCCCTGCTCGTTGCGCTTTTTCATAGGATCGTGAATGATTGTCGCAAGTATACAATGCGAAATGAAAAACACAAAATTCAAGGGACGACCGGGGGAATTCCCTGGATTAGTACTCGAAGTGCAAGCTCGAATCTGTCGTCTCAGTACATGTCAAAGAAGCACCGCAATATGTTGAAGCAAGATGTTCATAGTGTTGCGCAATTCTATCGCTCTTTATGACTGGCAAGCTGCGTCCCCATATTTACAGCGCATAAGAGGGCGGCATCAATCTCGCATCAAGCTTCAATAGCCATTCGGGTTGCTGGCAAATCCACGTCGTTTAGCTCGCCGCTGCATTAAACGGGATTTATTCTCCCGCGAATGGAGCTTGATCCCGCGGAATCGATCTACATTGTCAAGTAAGATGAGTGTAACTTTACATTTTATCCGCCGGCGGTATATAGTAATCCATCGTAAAAGTGGAAATGGGTCAACCGTGCGATTTTAGTTTTACGGCCCCGCCAGTGCACTCCTCTTTACTACTGCCGCCCAGAGAACTGTGATCTGAGAGTCTCTCACAGACGCGCCGCAATCGAACGACTCGTTCCGCGATGGCACTATAATTAAAATATCCGCGCGAGCTGCCAACTTCAGCGGAAGGTGTCAAGTTCAAGGCTTTAATTGGAAGTCAGCAGCGTTGCAAGAGAGAATTGCGAGACAGAAGAAATCTGACAGGAGCAATTTCAGTCGGTGTACTCGACTAGTGTGTGTCTACGGAGTCTCGAGCAGCGGACTTAAAGGGTTCGAAGGAAATGATAGTAAGAGTCGACCGAGTCCTAGCATAAATCAGCCGCACGGTGTTCTCGAGTGAGCGAAGTGTCGAGCCCGGCAGGCCGAGCCGTCAATAAAATGCAAAGACGGAAAGATAAAGTTAAAGATAAGCCGCCACCGGATCCGCACCGAGAGTACTTGGACGCTGAGTTCAGCGACGAGGAGCAGCGTAGTAAGATTTACGAGAAAAATATTAAAGGCTTTTCCCTTCGCCCACCTCCGCCCCTAACCCCATCTGCCTCCTTGTCTCCTCTCATCCCATCCCCGCGCCTTTTCTTTTCCTCGCTGACTTCCGCGAGTCTATGCCAACTCCTCGAGTTCCTTCATCTTTCTCCTTGCCAACGAGCTGCGCTACTTCCTACGATGAATTATCCAGCCCTCTCCGCTGAGTCTGTCTCGAGCCTGCGCCGCTCTTGGATTTAGGTGTCCTGATCGTACCATGGTGCTCCGGCTCGCAGCAGTATAATGTGTCATCGATACTGTGACACATCATTGGCCAAACTGGCTAAATATTCCCTCAAGGCCTCGAGCCATCTAGTTGCGCTCGTAATATGACAGAAATGGTGATGACCGATTCGCTTCTTCAAGCGTACAGTCCGTCACTATTTCGGATCAAAGGGGCCGTTTAGCTCGCATTCGTTGGGGCATCGAAAACTACTTGGGCCGATCGAAATCGTCAAAGCGAAATTGAGGCCGGCCTGTCGCGAAGCAAAGCTGCCCACCCACGATTAATCGGCCCGCTCGACACAGCACACGGCTGTCGAGCGTCTAATTTGTCTCTTGGATTATGGTAATTTGGCCCTCTGTCCGCTTAGAACCAGTTAGCAGGGCTCGCAGCTCGTATCCGTGTAGAATGAGTCCAATCTCTGGCAGCGCCGTCGACCCTCCAAGCACGACCTAGGCGAATTGGGCGGACTGGTAACCTACATGTGTCTGATTACTGAAGCACTAAGTACTCTGCCTGCAGAGAGGTCAGATACTCTTTCAATTCGCCCAAGCGGGCACGTACTATTTTTTTAATTACACCACCCGGGGCCGACCAAGTATAATATGATTGTAACAAACTAGCCAGAATGCAGAGAAAGATTTATTTACCGCTGTGGGATTGCCCGGGAAGTTTCAGCGATTTCCAAACTTTTCACTGCTAGTGCAAAACGCGGATTGGGGGTGGAGCAAAGAGGCGCTATTATCTCAAATCTACTGAAGGCTGCCGGAACAGGGCTACGTAGGGGATGGGAAATAGAGACGGAGGTGAATCGGCAGCGAACGGGAGAAGGAGACGCTCGAAACTACCCGGCGAACAATTAATGTCACACGTTACGTATGGATAATTGAGGATGGTAATTTCGTGAGGGGGAGTGCTGCACGGTCCTGTAAAGTCCGATCGAAGCGAGGCCCCTATTAATTTGTGGAAATTCTCCTGGTGATGACTTTTTCGCTGCGTGGCGGAAATTCGATTAATATCCACGGCGGCAATGGTTCTCGGCAATTGCACAGAGAATTACACTGGCAAATGCCTGCCAGGGAGTTTAAAGGGTTGGAGTTTGTGTTGTCCTCATCACACGTGTTCATAGCTTTGTCCCTACAATTGTGTAAAGTTCGTCGCCTATGTTAGTGCTATTGATTCGTTCTGTCGCCAATAATGGATAAAAACCAAAAAATCTCTAACAAAATTATCGCCTTGTTCACTGACAGTTCAAATGTGAAGTCGCTTGCAGGGTTTGCCACCGACAGTTTGTAGCGTCGGCATTTACCAGTAACGAAATGGCAGCCCGTTTCAGAGTGTCAATCAAGTGTGCGAAAATTCTAAAAGCTTTGTGAAAATATCATGTAATGAAATATCATGACGATAAATCCTGATAGAGACATCCTCTGTTACATGATCTCCAGCTTTCCCGCTCGTTACTTCAGTGAGCCAAAACATTAAATTAACAATCTTGCAATCCAAAATTCCCTTCTCTAATCCAGGCTATCGCATGTTGCGTGAATATAATTCTCTATAAAGCATTGAAGTGTAAAAGGTGCCGGTGAGGGATTTATCAACTGGTCGTATTCAATCACAATATATGCGCAAGTAACCATAGTAGGGCATGATGTCTCTTCGGAATAGTGTCCTTTTCCAGTCTATTACCTGGACAATGATCAACTAATGATCCGAATGAAATTGGAACATGTTCAGTCAGGGCGTGCCAACTAAATTGAAACCGCAGCATACAATTCGGCAGGGCGGAAACGTGCGGGCTTTATCACGAAGAAGATGTGTGTTCCCATCTACATAATTTTCGGTATATCGCGGTGTAATAAATTAACGGCACGTATCCGCGCGCGACACCTCGATCAGCCGAGTTGTTTCCTCCTCCGGCGATTTAGAGCAGGAGGTCGGGATTTATCGTTCCTATTAGATTGCCGAGAGAGGAAAGCCGTGGCTGGCTGCCCGCTGTCCCGAGCGCAACTCGGCCGTGGCGCGTGGCGAGGCGAGCGGGAAGTAAAGAAGACGATATCGAGACAAACGGGAAAGATCTCTGGGACGAATGTCTTCGATTTAACTCGCTCCTCGGGATTTAGGTGGATCCGGCCGAGCGAGTGCCATTCCAATCGACGGCTAACGAACGAGCCCCGGCTTCTGCAAAATTTGTTTCCCTCTTCCGCTACTCCCCTCCGTCTACCCTCCCTCTGAGGAACTCATCTTCGCAAACTCGCCTATCGAGCTTTCTCTCGAAGCTCTTCCTCTCCGGAAACTCTCTAATTCGTTTCTATTGCTCTACAGGGCTGGAAGAGGTGCAGGAAGAGGTGGTGGTGGAATTCAAGGTGGAATACAATGCCAATGAACTATACGAGTTGGTGAGGGACGGCGCAGCACTAATGGGCCTCGCATTATTCATAATGCAGCTGAAACATTATACTTTCCAATTCGGCTCTTTATTCGAGAGTTCCCGGATCTCTGCATTTCCAGGTTAATAGCGTCAAGGAAATGACCACCCTGGGCGGACTGGCGGACGACAATTGGTCGGATCATTGCGAGATGATAATCCGAGACTTCTTCTACAAGCCGGCCATACCGGTGCTCTGCATATATTTCGCAAATGACACGCTCACCGCTCGATTGTCATTTCCAACGATGCCGGTACAGGAGCTCTGTTACTTTGCCCGCGAGCCTAACGAGGTCTTACGCGCGGCGGACTTCCGCGACAAGATACTATTCGGAACTGTCAACGACAAGGTCGAGAGTTACAGTCTGAACGTTACTCAAGCCCTCCTGATGCCGCTTTTCCTCAGGATGGACGCCTGGCCGGACAGTATCCTCTTTCGCCGCCCTGACTTTCCTTAATTCCGATTTAATTAGCGAACCCGGTATAACTGGCTTGGGAACTTTCCCGTGGGAAACGGAACCTCGCGGGGAGACTCACGGTCTCTTCTGTATAACGACGGTCCACCGATAAACAGACAGGCGGACATTCAGGCTCGAGGAGTGAGAAAGTAGAAAGAGCGAGAAAAGTTCCCCGATCGTTTTTCTCCACCTTTTTGCAAACAACATATATACGTGTGCACAGTGCAGAGTGCGCAAGTTTAATTAGGTAGGAAAGTGCCCTGCATCCTACTTAGAGTCCGTTTTTCCATCAAAGCCGGTAAAGTCCCGATTCGTGGGCGAGGACAGAACGTTTGGGAGAGCGAGAAAACTGCGATCCAATTGGGAATTTATGAAACTTTTAGTTTCATACACAAGGTAGTCTAACGAACCAACCACCTTAAACGCTGGGACTACCAACTATTTTTAAAAACCCACCGCGGTGCCGAGTTACATAAAAATACTTGGTTCTTTCTTTTTAATTGCCGTGCATTGAGGCGTTAAGTAGTACGACGCATCAGAAAGTCCATAATATTACATAATATTAGAGCCCAAATCACCAAGGGTCCAGTCATTCCCTCTTAAGATCATAACAATCTAAAGTGATGACATTACCAAGTGAATCAGTAACTTCAACTCCCTGGGCGCTCGCTGGCACGACGCATGGGCGCAAAGTTGCCGCAGTGTGTCCACAACGGACGTCGACTGCACGCGCGGTAGAACGTGCTGGTGAACGTACCACCCACCCCCAAAAGGAAGGGAGAGAGCGAGGACGCCACAAAGTTATTATCACCATAATTTTCTGCTAAATGCACTGCACAACTCGTCGCCTGGTGAATTCCGCTCCGCTGGTGTTTGCTTACCCTGGAAGGAACACACGAAAAGACTGCGCGTATAGAACTGCAGTCGTTTCAGAATTTCTAACGAATTGGTTACACTAATTGAGTTCGGAAGACGTGTCATTTTTTGAGACATCTTCCAGACATCATCCAGAAACATTAGTTGCGTCCGCCCTTTTTAATCGTTGTTAATGAACTGCGTCTTCGGACCCGCATGTCTCGCACTCGAGTAAAGGTTGAATCAGATTGTGTAACCTTCTTCGATCGAAAATACAAGATAGAAACGATTTCCTTTCCCGTCTCGGAAAGATGGTGATTTATAAATTTATGAAAGCGTAGGATGTGTAATCCCGCCTGGTCAATTAGTCTTCCTTGACTCGCACCTACGATACACATGCGTGAAGGCGGGCTACTACGAGGCGCTGGACACCTTCCTCTGTAACTTAACGGACCTCACGTACAAAATGCTGGGCTTAACGGTGATATATGTACCACCGGAGGCCGGCGACCGGAAGATCGAAGAGGCCAGTACCGATAAGGAGTTGATCAAGAGGCTGGAGGGTGTGGTGGGCTACTGGACCACCCAAATCAGACTGACCCTCTCCGACCAAGATCAAGCAACAACACACGAGCTATTGTGCTTCCAGGACGAGTACGACTTCTGGTCTTATCGCTGTTAGTCACCTTTCCCACCTTTCACTCTGCACCCTCTGATCGCGGCTAATCCGGAAAATACAGCTTGCCGGCCATAACGCATCGCTATCGAGCCACTTTAATTTTACAGTACGTTAAACTTTTTGACGAAACAATGGCTCGTTATTTGTGATCGGCTCGTCTGATATCGGGCTTTATTGTCCGTGAAGTATTTTTCTACCCGATTAGCTCTTTGGGCCTGCGTACGAAATTAAGTAAAATTCGAATTATAGTGGGTTGGTAGATACATTAATGGAGACTTATTCCTTCGCAGATGACAATCTCTGCGGCTTGAATTATCAACTGCAAGATTACAGAGTAAAACGGATCACTGATATTCTGACGAGCGCGCAGTCCGTGTATATACGACAATTCCTTACCCTAAGGGACGAAATAGAGCACGGCACGAGGGAGGCAAAGTCGAATATTCAGTACTTGCGGGTTCTGAAAGAGCCCTGCGCGGATTTGTACCTATGTGCGGGACCACATGAGGTCGGCAGGCACATACCAAAAATTATACATCTCTGCCGAGTGATCTGGCTGAACTCGCCGTTCTATAACAGCCAGCAAAGAATCGAGAATCTGTTCAAAGCACTGAGTAATCAACTAATCATTGTCTGCCGGGACTTCATGGACCTAAAAGAAATCCTGCACGGCCGCACGAGGGGCGGCATTAGCCTGCTGACAGAATGCATCCAGGCATGCGAAAACTACAGGAGCATTTACGACTTGGTAGGCGAAGTTTCCAACGAGGCTAATCTGATTTCATAGGGCGTCTCGCAAAAATGCCAAAGTGGCCGGACTCGCTCTCTCTCTCTCTCTCTCACTCTCCCTTACCCCCTTATTAGCATGATATATGAATTCACTTCTCGGGTTAGTACTTTAAAGGGCCATTAAACGACGTGCGCGTAGTCACTCCAGCTACTTAGAGAAGAGCCGTTAAGCAAAGTGGCAAGGAGTTACCGCCGTAAAGCGGAACTCACGACAATTGCACCCTCGCCTTGCTGGGACGACTGTTACAAAGATTGTCACGCAGATACGAATTTAGCCATGCCAGCACGCGACGCCATTCTCGTGCCGGGCCGCATTACCTAAACAATTACCGTTATCATTGGCGAATAAAGCGCCCGCCGGTGCAACCCTCCTCGATCGGAGCAACAGCTTCCCTTAAGTCCGAAATAACGAGAGAATCCCGAGGTGCATTTGCCAGATCCAAACATTTTGTTCCGAAGCGAAGCGACCAGGGGATTACCGTTTTATCCGTCCACCGTGTAGACAGTAAGTTGGAGAAATTGGGGCCAAGAAGGGCGAAGTCGTAGGACTGGGCATTAGGAAACAGGGTCAAGTTTTCGCGTTAAGCAGAAGTTACAATAAGAGCGACTTAGGCTTTCCCCACGTGGCTAGATAAACGCGCGAGAATGTACCTTGGATTTGTCAGGGAACGTGTTGAGATTCTTCCCTTCAGAATACATTGCACATGCGGCAGTGCGTGAGTCACCAAATTCCATCTGCGCAGAAAGCCCCAGTGCCCTAACACGGCACATTCGCTGAAGGGGCAAACAAAGGCTTCACAGAACACGAGAAGTATCTTCGTTTCCGCCTAACGAATATTTATTAAGCTGCTCTAGCCAAGGGTCGGGGGCAGTTAGCGATCGGCACGCATTGATTCTCATCGCGTGAGGGTGAACTTACGATATTAGGGCGGTGTCAGGGGTGAGATAGATAAAGGCACTTTGCGGCGTCTCGTAACTAGTCGTACGAGTGCCTCTTAAGAGGGGTGAGGCGAGTGCCTCGTTGCTTGGAGATGACAACGTGACTCAGGCATGCGTTGGGAAACTTAATAACAACCCTTGATCCTCGCATCAATTAGTGTGGCGCTTTAAAGCAAATTAGCAAAGCATTTACCAAGCAAAGAAAAGCATTTTGGAAATGAACTAGGTAAACGGAGCGCAATACACCATCCAGTGGAGATTGCGGGGAACTTCAAGACTCTTGAGAGACCGCCGATAATACAGCGTAGAGGAGAATGCCCCCGTGATCGTTCGATATTATTTCTCTAGCGACATACCTTTTTAATATTACTGTGATTTGTTGTCGTCCCTTTCGCCCTGATTGTAACATTGGAATTTGAAAATCACTGTTTTCCCACCTTGATTTTCCAGCACGCATCTGCCCACAATAATCTCACGGAACGAGAGTGGGATCTGGAGAGGGGCAGCATATTCTGTCATATTGATGTATTCATCGGCAGGTGCCGGGATATGATTGAGATCTGTCAGGCCATGATCGATTTCGCGAGGTAAGAGTAGTATCGAGTATCAATCACGTCTCCAGCGTCGTCGCGGGCGTCCCGGTGGCCGACGAGCATGCACCGCGAAAACGAAAAACTCGTCATCACGTGCAATTAAAACGGTTCGTCGACGTCGAGGGTAGAATGGACGAGACGAGGGCGATCTCGCCACCGAAATTCGGCGGCACCAAGGGCGAGGAGTACGAGCGAGTGTGTCAGAAGATCGAGAGATTATTTCACGAGGCGCTGCTCGAAATCGAGCGGAATTCCGCCATGATTTTCGACGTTCAGCAAGGCACTTGGCACGACGTCATGTTCGCTTTTCGTGCCGAAATGAAGGACCTCGAAGTCATCCTGGAGAATCTCGTCGAATCCGTTTTCATGGAAATGAGCAGTGCCGAGGAGGGCGTGCAAAATCTCTGGGCCTTCCAGAACTACGCGAACCGTGAGAAGCTAAAGCCGCTCTTCGACAATAAGACCACCGATGTGAGTAAACGCTCGCGCCGCCTTCCCTCTCTCTCTCTCTCTCGCTCTCTCGTCCTTCATTCCTCCATCACGCATTCGAACCTACGCTCGATTTATTGCTATATGGAGATTCCATTCGCGACATGCATTCGCGTGTACCGTTTCCACCAGAAATCATATATGTGTATTTACTCGACGGTAGCTCTTGAATGCTTTATTACGGAATGCGAATGTCAGGGGAAGAAAAACGCCATAAAGGTGCCGATCGATTTCTAGATATGGACCATGTTCGCCGACGACATCCAGAGGACGAAGCAGGAGATACTGGACGAGCGGAACTGGTACAACGCGATGACAACCTACTATGCCGGGAGGGCGTTGAACCTGCGCCTGAAAGGATCCCGCTTGCAATCCGTCTGCAAGGTCCTCCAGGACGCTCTGTGGATGCCCTACTGCAGCTTGAGCACAGAGGCCTATAACCAGCACGATCTCCTGATTAAATCGATCGAAGACCTCGTGGGCGAGATTTTTCTCCAGTGGGTCCACGATGTCGGCGAGAACCCGCGCGCCCGCCTCGACCGCTGTCTCATGAGACGGAACTACGGGGAACGCGAGGGCTCGCTCCAATGCAACATCGACCCTGCTATTCTAAGCCTCTGCCAGGAGTCTGCTTACTGGATCGGCCTCAAGTTCAACGCGCCCGTGCACATTCAGATCGTCTACGAGAAGTGGGACTCGGTGCAGTTCGTCTACAAGACCGTGAACGCGGTGGTCAAGGCATATAACGAGATCATCAATGGTTCGTGGAGAAAGGGAGATACTATTCCGCTCGATAACGACATCCCCCGCCAACTTAGAATACCATCTTCCAGTCACACGCGACTTGATTTCTTTGGGCAAATATTTTGAAATTCCGAGCCTCGTAGGTTCTCCTCGCGACACGGACCAACTTTGCGCTTTCACATCGGCAACGCGAGATTACGAAATAGTTGCACAAGTACACTTCATCGGGAATTCCTGGCATATCTTCTTCTTACCCCGTCGCTTCGTGCACGCTTACCAGCGGATGATCGATGGTGCATGTGCACATGTATAAAATTTGGTCTACGTAGTAATAAGTCGGACCGTTAAGTAATCGGGGGGAAATTATAGTCGAGCCCTGGCCGAATGCATGTAATAGCCGTTCTAATTCGAGCAAGGAATTTGTCATTTATTTCGCATTTCACAGGACTCTCGATGACCGAACGTGCCTTATTCCGAGAATTAATCCGGGGACTCGACAGGGAGATCAATCCTGGCTTAAGTAAGCTGACATGGAACTCGGAACACGCGGGCGCATACATCGAGGATTGCTTTAACCAAACGGCAAATGTACGCTTCGTTCTCTCACTCGGCCGCGTTGACCAACATACCTATATGTATAGTCCCTGTGTAGCCGGGGCAAATTTATGCAACGAGCTTCGCTATCCCTAGTAAAACTTAATTTTGATCCGGCCAAGCGAAATCCCTCTAGTTCCCGGCGCTGTTTGTCTAATCAACCAAAGAGTACCGCCGAATCAGAATAATACTAACCAATCGATCAACTAGCTACCGAAACACCGATCGCCGATCCAAACGCGTTTCAGCTCCGGGAATTCATGTACACCTACAAGGAACTTAATGGCGAAATCGTCAATGTGTGCACGGATATTTGCAACACGCCGATCATCAGGATACGCCCGAATTACACGTACACGCTTACTGAGCTAGCCGAAGAAATGGAGCATACGAGGTATGCATTGCAGTGAGACACTCTCTATGAAAATTCGTATTTAACTTAATGTTCCCCCAGAGAAACGGTCTTCGCGACAGTGCAGCAGAAGCACCGTACAATAATGGAACGCATCATGGTGATCTACGAGGGCTTCCATGAAGTGATGGAAGAGGTACGTATGTTTTACTGGACTTGGTTCTCAAACCTGATACTTCCGTGACTCGATACTTCTCACGTACAGTCCTTTCCAATTTCTCGAAATCGTAGAAAGTAGTCGCCGTTATAAGTCCAATAGAAGTCGTAAACACATGTCGGCGAACCAGTCGCAATAGAAGTGTCGTCCACTAACATGACTTCGGATCCAAGCACGTACTCGTTTGCCCAAAAACTGTAAAAGACTTGCCGTCCTGATATGATAGTCTCCCTCATATAGGAGGGTGTATTCATACCGCCAATAGCGTATCAGGCTTCCCGATCTATTCGCCCTAATTGGCAATGTTCTATACGGTAGCCAGCATCGTCTTAATTTTTAAGCGATCTACTAAGAGGCCGTTGGGCGCACTACGTACGTCCACAGACTCGCCTCGAGTGGAATGAGTATCTGCGAAGAATCGACATCATGATCCAGGAAGCTGTTCGACTATGCTTGAAAGGTTCCTTGGAAAATATGTTCACCACTCTCCACGGTGATGACACCACCCCACCATCCCCCGTCATTTTGATCGAGGCCGATCTCATCGATAATAAGGTGCGCGCGTTCCCCAAGTAAATGCTTCTGCCCACAACTGGTGGCTAGACACAGACTTCCTTCTCGATCCTGGGCAGATTACTTTTCAACCGGCTCTAATGGACGTCGCGGAAATGATCTCGCAAGTGTTCGAGAATTTGCTGCTGCCAGCGAAAGATATCAGCCGGCTGGTCGATATATTCAGACTGGTCGATCACGATCTCTCGCCGTTCTGGAAAATCTACGCGACGGACGACGAACTGCTGGAGCTCCAACAAAAACTCAATAAAGGTAACACTAGTGCCATCTTATTTCGCGGCCTGGTGAATCACACCAGTGGATT
Organism: Crossocerus cetratus; assembly: GCA_963675795.1. Lineage (NCBI taxonomy): Eukaryota > Metazoa > Arthropoda > Insecta > Hymenoptera > Crabronidae > Crossocerus > Crossocerus cetratus. The sequence goes on along the minus strand of OY776666.1, from coordinate 13,101,112 downwards.
TCTTGAGATTTTCCTCTCGTACTGCCTTCCGTGCTTCTCCCTCCACACCGACCGAAAACCTCTTGCTTGAGGACGCACCGAATTTCAGAGGTGAACGTCTCCTTCGCTCAAGTGCAGACCTACTTGAAAACGTGGGAGCCCTTCAGAGACATATGGGAGGTCAACAAGGAGCTATTTATTCACAGGTAATTCTCGTATCGACTCCGCTCATTTCAACCCGTCGCTGCACCCACCCACGAGAGCAAAGAGTAACTATCTAGGTGGAGCTTTTTCGATTCGATATGCATTGTGTTCGTGTGTCCGTTAGGTACGAGCGGCTGAAACCCACGGCGGCGTCCTTCGACTCTGATATTGGCAGATACGCCGAAGTGGCGACCAACGCTCAGTCCCAGGAGACAATGACCACCGTTCACTTTCTCGACGTGAACGCCGATCGATTAAAGACCGCCATCATCGAGCAGTGTTTCGTCTGGCAACAGAATCTCATAAATCTTCTGCTGCGGACCACCGAGAACATGATCGGTCACGTTTACTACTACATTGACGATAATTCGAAGAAGTTAGTGTTGCATTTTAACGTTGTGATATCAAATAATAGTTTAGCTTGGATTTCGGGGAGATTGCAGAAGTAAATCACGATCACCAGGGAAACAAATTTAATCCATAAACTCCCGGTGAAATTCCAGCCGGATCATTTTCATTTCATCGTCCTAGTGCAATAATAGCAGATCGGAATTTGGTATTCGCTTTCATCACGTGATCAATGCTATCTATGTAAATTCGGTGGCTACCTTCTCCCTTTTTCCTTAGTCTGTCTCTTTCCCTCCTGATAGGGAGATTTCTCTGCGAACGACTTGTGTCCCATAAATTCCCAGGCGCGGCTTCTTTTAAATTTCCCGGTGAATGGCACGTAAATTCATTCGTTTACAGAATAACGAAGGAGCCGACGGATCTCGTCAGTATGCAATTCGCGTTACACTTGTTCGAGAGGCTCACCGCCGAGATTCCAAAAGAAGAGGCGGAATTCCCGAAGATCCTGGATATGTACCAGACTTTGGGTAAACCTTTAAACACCTCTCCTTCCCTTTTTGTAGAAATGAAAAGAATCGATAACCCATGAAATCAGTCGGGATATCACCTGCGGCAAGAGACTATTCTATTCCTCTCTCGCCCACTATCTCTGTGATTCTCTCTCGGTCTACACAGCATCCTCCTAGACCCCTCTAATCAAAGCCTCACGAAGCTGCTTAGCCTTCCGATCAACTTGCGGTTACTGCAGTGTACTCTAACCAATCGAGCATCGTGATACCCCCGGAACACCAGATTACCGCATAATGCGATCCCAATCCCCGTAAGAAAATCCGCCGACAATCAGAGCAATCCTTCTCAACACCTCCACGAGAAACTGTTAAGCCCGCACACTAGACAAATACTTCGCGCCTTCCACGACATTTTCTAGCAAACCAAACAAACTAGATATTCGCTGTTGCCCGATTCAGGGTAAACTGGTTCTTTGAGTAAATCTTTAAGCAAAAGCTACATTCAATGTAAATCGTCTCGCCTTACTGATGGCAGCCGCTGAAAGGTTATTTACGTCAGTGAATTTGATAGTAAGTTTCACGAACGATGTAGACGACCGCGTTCCTATTTCCATGAAAAGTCAGAAAGGGTTGGCCGCGGAGAAAACAAGCAGTTGACTGGCGGTAATCTACTTTCATCGGCGGGGTAATGAAAGGGATTTCATGGGGCGGTTTGAATGGGGCCACTTTGCCGTGCGGGAAATTGGCCTCAATGCACTCGTGAAATCATGTCGCCCCTTGAAGGTTCATTATTTTTAGTAAAGTACGAGGTGCCCGTTACGTTTGAGTTCAGGCGGAAACTCAAAGACATCGAGCGCTCGTGGGCTGTCTATTTAGAACTGCTTGCCTCGTGCGAAGTCACTTTGCAAGAAAAGAAGGTAAGCCATTATCCAGAGCTCCCCTGATTCGCTTGAAAGAGTACACGCCTCACTCTTAAAACGAAACCCTCTCACCCCATCTTTCCATCTTTCGTTCTCTTTCTCTGTTCACTACCCTCTCCTCCCGCGCGTTTTCCCCTCGCCCGTTTCAGGAGGAGTTCAAGAATAGGCTACTGCAAGACACGATCTCGTTTAGAGACGAGACCACGAGCTTGCTGCACAAATTCAACGACACCGGTCCATTTACATCCGAATGGGACACCAAGGGTGGGTAATGTAATATCAGTGCTAACTGTCGCGGTAGTATAAGCACCGACGACTTCCGCTGTATTCAACTGGATCGACGAGTTCCTCGTGTGTCCCAAATGCAATTATTACTGTTTAGAGGCTTTAGCGTGGATCGTCGCTTTCCGAAAGGTGTTAGATAGCATGCGGGAGCGGGAGAATTTGCTGAAATCGAGTTTAGCTATCTTCAGCATTAGTCAAATGGACTCGCTTGATCTGATGCAACTGGAAAAAGTATGCTCTAGCAGCATTCCACTGCAAATTTAGATTTCTGTATTTATTTGGAAAATGTGGCGAATTATTGGTGTTTCATCGATACTCTATAGGATTTGGCAGCAATTGAACTTATATGGCATATTACGGACGAATGGAACGAGGCCTGGGAAAATTACAAGACCGGGTACTTCTGGACCATCGAAACAGACGACATGGAAATTACAGCGAGTCTTCTATACCGAAAGCTGACTAGGCTGTGCAAGGAGTTGAGAGACAAAAAATGGGAAATTGTCGAGAACTCGCGGTACGAAAATATTCGGGGGAAAAATTGATATGAAATAGGCGAAGAATTTTTCACTGGCTACATTTAGACAATAATTATCGCTGTCGCAATTGTAAATGGAAAGTTCCCCCGCTAGGCTTTCGGCTTCGCCCGGGGAGCATTCATTTTCAGAGTTGCTGAAACGTCCCGGAGCTACGTAATTGACATTAATTGGGAATAGTTTAAGCACGTGTTACAAAGTGCTCTGGAAATCTGACGTGCCATTCGTTAAATTAATACTTGACTATTCTCGCGAATTCAAGACGTTTCGTTTTCCGCAAAAAATTAATTAATAAAATCATTGGGAACGCGTATTGCTTATTTTAGCATACGTGTTGACAAGTTTCGACGAACACTCCCGCTGATCAATGACTTGAAGAATCCCGCGTTGAGGCCACGTCACTGGCAGAAGGTGAAGGAACTTCTTGATCGGGACTTCGACGAGATGTCCGAGGAATTCAATCTCAGTGCGATCGCCGAAATGCAGATGCACAACTTCGCCGAACAGATCGGCGAGATTTCTAATTCCGCCACAATGGAATTGGCCATAGAAAACGCAAGTATCCATCCCGCTTCATTGATGGGATCGTTAATAACAGACCTATTGTCAGACGAGCCAAATTAAAGAGGAATAAATTTCTATCCGAATTTGCAGACACTGAAAAACATCAAGGAAGTGTGGGACACGATGATAATAGAAATGGTACCGTATAAGAAGAAGGGGATCTATAAATTGCAAAATATAGATACCGTAACACAGGTCTTGGACGATAACCAAACACAATTATCAAGCATGAAAACCTCCAGGTATTGTCGTTATTGAATTCGCCTCTCTACAAGCTCAAGGATATATGTATAAGAGTGCATTGACAGATATGTCGAGCCATTTGTCGAAGAAGTCGATCACTGGGAGTGCACTTTGTCGGTGGTGGGTGAAGTTCTGGAGACTGTACTGGTGGTGCAACGCAGCTACATGTACATGGATAACATTTTCACCACGGAGGACATTAGAAAGCAGCTTCCTAAAGAGACCGACGACTACGATAAACTGACGTTGGCCTGGATGGAAATCACTTCGCGAATGGTTCATCTGGGCTACGCTCTGCCAGCAACGCACAATCCACGTACGCGCCAATATATGCTTAATTCAACAAAGATCTGCACCGCCGCATTCGAATAATTCAGGGAAATATATTCGAGAACGGTTTAATCGGTGCGCGAAGTATATGCTGGTTGAACAACTTTGTTAAACCGTAGCATAGACAAATTATATCTCGTCCACCCCCGCCTTCCCTAACTCTTTCCCTTGAATTCTGCCATTTAGCGGGGCTTCTCGAGATTCTCAATAAACTCAATGAAAAGTTAGAAGAACTGCAGCGGGCGCTCGAACAGTACTTGGAGACGAAGAGGCACATCTTTCCGCGATTTTACTTCATTTCGAACGAAGATCTCTTGGAGATCCTCGGCAATTCCAGACGGCCGGATCTCGTGCAACCGCACATCAAGAAACTCTTCGAGAACATCAGGAGCCTGAAACTCACCCGGGTACACATTATCCTAATTCCATTCGCAGCGAAGCTGCTGCGCAACGTGATTTTCAGGGAATGACGAATAGTCTTCCAACAATTTCAGTCGCTCGCCGGAAAATACCTGGCTGAGGGAATGCTATCCGCGGAAGGGGAGTACGTCACTTTCAACGAGCCCCTCGTACTGGAGGGACAAGTGGAGTCGTATCTCTGTGCAGTCGGCAAGTAACAACCCCTCTCGCTCCCTGGACAATTACACTTTATTCTGTTAACCCAGATTCGCTCTGATGACACTCAGACAGCAGGCGGTTCGGTTTACGCCGCTTGAAAAAAGTGATGGCCACTTTTGGCACGCAGTGCTGCGGGCGGCCGCCGCGCCGGGCGATTGTGCGAGCCAGGCGAAAAGCGTGTACGTGTCGGTCTAGATTGACGAAAGAGTTGAGCGTAGACCGCGGTTAATCCGGGCGCACTTTTAGCCCCCGAAAAAGCGCCAAAAGCGCCCCATCGGCCCGACAGGCAGCGGCCCGAATTTCCAAAAGAGAGGGAGGGTTACAGTTACAGGCGCACCAACGAAAAGTGGGTCGCCTGGGTGTAAAATGGAAATAAAAAAGCCGAACACCTACACCCACACTTTAGGCCCACACCTACGCACACTCACACGTATGCCGAGAAAAAAGAAAAATGGCTCGCAATTGCAGAAACGGCAATGAGAGAGGCCCTGCGCGAAGTGCTGAAGCAATGCAGAGTGGCGCTGCGAAAAATGCTGGCGGTACGCGACAGGTGGGTGAAAGAGTGGCCGAGCCAGTCAGGAATTACGTCCACTCAAATCCAGTGGACCGCCGGCTGCACCCGCACCCTCCTACGCTGCAAGTGAGAAGCACTCTGTGTACGCAAAATTTAGCGACATTAGTTACAGGACATCCAGGACTGGGGGGTGGATCCGCTAGGAAACTTGGGGGTCGGGATGAATGGGACAGGCAAAAATTAATGTACCTAGTCGGTTGACTCCAGTCGCCCAACCACTGTCCCAGAGACAGGCCAGGACTATAGGTCGACAGCGAGTAGTTTGGGATCAAAACGTAGGGTGAAGGGTGAACGGGTACATGGAAGGATACACTTATAGTAGAGAAAGTGAGAATCGGCAAGGGTAGGGGTGAACCGCGCACACAGGATACAGCGGGACACGGTAACTCTAATAAGCGGAATTTTGCATATTCTACCTCTCGTCCTACGATCCAGCACCACCGTCACCCTGGGCTCTGTACCCTTCCTTGGTCGTTTGCATATACTAGCCGTACCGCGAATAATTTAACCCACCCCCTTCCCCGCAAGAGCGGGTATAGCCCTACCGAGCGTATAAAATCCCACCGTCCCGAGACCACGATCTAACGTTCACCCAGCCGGGTATCCCGTGTAATTTGTAACGAATGAAAGAAGACCTAAATATCCCGCCGGGACACCAAGAATTTTTAGTTTGCTCCACTCACGCGTTACAGTTTAGCCTAGCCACAAGTAGAGTTCCGCAATCGACGCGTGTAGAGTAGGAACGTGCCGGCATTGAGCCTGGAATATTAATGAATAGATTTATCGCTTGCGAATGTATTAAAGATTGATAGACTCGAAGAGGCCTCTGAAGAAGCTCAGACGGAAACAGAACCAAGCACTGAATAAATACTCCGAGGCAGTGAGGAGTAATCTCAGCAGCTTGGAGCGGCTGAAGCTGAAAGCCATCGTCGTGATCGAGATCCACGCGCGAGACGTTATCGAGCGGCTGTATAAAACGAGTGAGTTTCCCCACCGATTCATCTCGGTCGGCCCGACCATCTCGAGCTTTCGGATTTGCATTTTCATCGGTGGAACAGACACGCGAGCGTTAGCAACAAATTACTCGGGCTTTATGGGATTTCGCTGCAGGCATCCGCCCGCGCGCGCCTGTTATGACGTTACTGGGACACGACGCTAGCTTTTCGCGCGTCCTGGCACACGGCTAGGCGGCGAGGGGCGTGTACCCTCATAAATTCATCTTCCTCTATTGGCCCGCAAAATAGATAAATGGCGAGATAGACGGAATGCAGCCAGCGCTCGCCTCGTCTGGAAACAATTTGCTAAGAGCCTCGTATAGAGTGTAAGGTGCTGTATGCCTGTTAAACGGATCTCAGATAGTCCCGGGCACGCGACGAAATGCACGCGCACCAAATTTGGAAGCCGATTTTAATCCCATGTTATAAACATGCGACACGCGCCCTAGGCGGCGAACCGACGGGCTGTAACTCAGTTCTTTCAATCTCTAGATTGCAAGGACGTATCGGCGTTTGAATGGCTGTCCCAATTAAGGTTCTACTGGGACAAGGACATTGACGATTGCATCGTATGGCAGACGAATACGTACTTCGTGTATGGATATGAATACCTCGGCAATACTGGCCGCCTTGTTATAACGCCCCTCACTGATCGGTAAGTCCGTGCCTGAACAGGCTGAGTATCGTCACATGCCATTTTCCTGCTCGATACGTCGAGCAGCTCTTTGCAGTTCTTTTCGAGTTCCGTAAGCGTATGTGCCGGAAACTGTTTTTTCCGTGCTGGGGGACGGAGGAGAGAAGGGGCGGGTTAAATGCGCAATGCCAAAGAACTGTACACAGAGAGCGAGGTGGAAGTGCACGAGAAGCGAACGAGCGGCAAAGCGTCTCTTTGGAAAATTGCATCATAAATTCGAGGCGGGTTGCCTTAAGTCGTTCGTTACACTTGGCAACTGAAATCGAGGTCACGCGTACACCCGATTCCCATTAGAAACGCGCGCACGGCCCCGGCGCTCACTGTGTTTGCCAGTGCATTACATACAGATCGATAATGCAATATAGGGTAATTAGGGCAAGGGGCGACGATTACCACGCAGCAACATGGTATCCGTGCAATCATAGCACTTGCAAGCCAAAAGCCACCGCGCGGTCTCCTCACTTCGCTGCTAACACGAATCAATCACGGCCGATCGAATCGATGAACAATACGCCTAATAGAATCCGCTGCACGTACCGTGCAAGAGAATATCACGCGTCAGTTACGTATGTTTATGCACGGCTTCAAATGTGCTAATTGACCAGTGATACCACGTTTGACCGGAGGTCAAGGGTTTCCGCTCATAGCGCAACAACTTTCCCTACCTAGATGGAAAGTCAGCCAGGCTCGATGGAGCGTAAGTTAGTCGAAGGCATAGCATGAACACGCTCATAAGTACATTGCGGACTGACGTGTGTATGCACGTTGCAGTATGCTGCAGCTAGGACAGGCCACAATCTCCCAGTAGCTCTCGAGGCCGACGTAATTTGCGCGCCGGAACATCAAAGCCCGGAAGAGAGCGGCCGGGACTAAGAGCGGGAGAATGAGAGATAGAGGGTGGGAGACGCGCAGGATATTGGCGGTATCCAAGAGCGATACTTAACATGGTATCGATTTAATCGCGATAAAAGGGTTCCACCCGAGTCCGTCTAATTTATGGACGTAGTCGGAACTAGACAGTCGGCTATCTCGATACTTTTGTTCGCCTCGGTGGCTACAAGAATTCGTCTCGTGAACTCGAGACGCCTCTTTCGGTCATGCCAGCAGCCCCTAGAAATCTTCATTCCCCACAAAACGGAATGTCTATCTTTCGTGGTTGTACGTAGGTCGATGGCTCCAAGACTCCGAACTAGAGAAATTAAATGGCAACCGATGTCGGAGTATATTCGCGAGAACTTCAGATAGCATTTCTATTGCTCCGGATTTTACAGATGTTACATTACCCTGACGACTGCTATACACTTGTACCGCGGAGGAAGTCCAAAGGGCCCAGCTGGCACCGGGAAGACCGAGACTGTGAAGGACTTGGGGAAAGCTTTGGGCTTCAATGTCATTGTGCAGAATTGTTCGGATGGACTGGACTATAAGAGTATGGGGAAGTTGTTCTCGGGACTGGCCCAGACTGGCGCCTGGGGATGCTTCGATGAGTTCAATCGGTATTGATAGATCGCTCAAGGGGATTGACCCCCCTTTACAGCTGGCTTGCGAAAGATCAAAGCGTTAATGGCTTTACACATGGTAGAATCAACATAGAGGTCCTGTCAGTGGTAGCGCAACAGATCCTGTCGATCCTCACCGCCCTCGCTCAGAAGCTTACAAGATTCATCTTCGAGGGCACCGAGATATCGTTGGTGCACACCTGCGGCATCTTCATCACTATGAATCCTGGGTACGCGGGGCGCACGGAACTCCCCGATAATCTGAAATCCATGTTCCGTCCAATTTCGATGATGGTACCGGACAGCAGCATGATCGCCGAAATCAATCTGTTCGGCGAGGGATTCCAGAACACCCGGGCACTCGCCCGAAAGGTTATTGTCTTTTCTTGGCGCATGTGTGCCGATCTCACCCCGCCATCGCGCCCCACAATGATTAATTTACGGTGATTAATTGCCGTGAAAGTGAGGAGAGAAAACTCTTGTTGCACAGGTATTCACACTGTACACCCTGGCGCAGCAACAGCTCAGCAAGCAGTATCACTATGACTTCGGATTACGGGGAATCGTGACGCTAACGAGATACGCTGGCAACAAGAAAAGATTATACCCTGACCTGCCCGATGAGGAGGTAATTTTAATACCCGTTTCGGCGTGTTAAAACTCCCGACATTCTCTTGTAAAAACAATTCACGAGATTTAGATAAGGCATCTGAACTATGAAACTAGCAAAGTTGTTCCTCTGCGACACAGGTGATCATCCTCGCGATGAAAGATATGAATATGGCTAAACTCACATCGGACGACTTGCCGCTGTTCCTCGGTATCACCAAGGATCTCTTCCCTGACGCGGATGTACCGACAGTAGATTACGAGGAACTTATTAGTTATATAACCCAAGCGGCCATCAAGCTAAAGCTCCAGGTAATCGTTGTGGAAAGATGGGTCACGTAGATCGAATGGATCGCCGCGGTGACATAGGAAGCGATGTGCTGATTTTTTGGTCGCATGCTTCATCGGCTCAGTAGAGTGAGCGGGCGAAACGGAGGGATAGGAAGTAGTATCGGATAGTCCAGAAATTATTCCGCCGCCCGACGCACATAAATTTCAGCCGGTTCATATTGAATATCGATAGGGTATATTTTGCACCGGTATCGCCGGCTGGAATTCAATTCGGGGGTTCCTTTGTCGAGTGCACATCTGTTGATTATTTCTCCGGAGCGTATCTTCCGCCTCAGTAATTTGTTGATATTGGATTTACTGTTGCCGGCAGCCGATTCCTTTGATACTGACGAAGGTCATCGAACTCTACGAGACCAAGAGCTCGCGGCACTCGACCATGCTGGTCGGCGAGTCCAGCACGGCGAAAACGGTCACGTGGAAAATCCTGCAGAGCACCATGAGCGACATGAGGCGCGACAAAAAAGCCGGCTTCAACATTGTCCACGTATATCCCATTAATCCTAAAGCATTGAATCTCGGCGAGCTCTACGGCGAGTACAATCTCGCCACCGGCGAGTGGCATGACGGCGTTATCTCCTCCATTATGCGAAAAACATGTTCTGGTAACGCGCTTCTCTTACTCCCGCCAACTTTTTCCCTGCGAAATTTGGCGTCCCGTTAGACTAGTGGATTTAAGGGATCCCCGGGCACGCAGTGGGAAAAAGCGAGGCAGCCGTTTTAAAAGCAGGCGCATTCTTTTGACAGAGGATACCCCTGACGAGAAGTGGATCCTTTTTGACGGGCCGGTCGACGCCGAATGGATAGAGAACATGAACAGCGTCATGGACGACAACAAGGTATTCTCTTCCTCCGACTCTCCCGTTCTAGACCTCTCTTTGGTAACCTGAGTTATACCTGGGGCGAAATGAAAATGTTGCGCAAACGAATTTCAAGTCACAGCAAAGGACTGACTTGCTTTTGTAGCTGCTAACGTTGATTAATAACGAACGGATCTCGATGCCCGAGCAAGTGTCATTATTGTTCGAAGTGCAAGACCTGGCGGTGGCTTCTCCCGCCACTGTGTCGAGAGCAGGAATGGTCTACAATGATTATAAGGACCTAGGCTGGCGACCGCTCATTAATTCCTGGCTTCAGAAGAATTCGGGAAAGCCTGAGTTCGTGGAAGAAGTATGAACCCCGAACTTTCGGAGGAGACTTTTCAATCTCCAAATCGGTATCATATTCTCCACACAACCGATCCATTTTTAGATGCACCAGTTATTCGAGAGCTATGTCGATGTTACCCTGGACTTCAAACGGCACAAGTGCGAGGAGACTATTCGAGTGCCGGTACTGAATTCCATTCAATCGCTGTGTAAACTGCTCGATATATTTGCCACGGCGGAGAACGGCGTGGAACTCGGCTCGGATCGTGACGCATTTTCCTTGATTTGCAGAGTCTGGTTTTTCTTCTGGTACTTGTCGCAAGTTTCTCTGCATTTCGCCGAATAAAAACGCGGTGGGGATATTTTGCAATTCTTCACGTGTACCTTGCATATGTTTGCAGCATGATATGGTCACTGTGCGCTTCCGTTAACGAAGAGGGTCGCTTTAAAGTAGACAGTTTCATAAGGGAAATTGAGGGCTCTTTCCCTCTGCGGGACACGGTCTACGAATATTACGTGGACGTACGACAACGCGGCTTCGCTCCCTGGGAAGAAAAATTGCCTCCGACATGGAAATATTCGGGCGGGTGGGATACAAGAATTTCCATTTATTCTTGCCAGTGTTACCTCGCGACGTCCTCTCTACCACGAGTCCGTGTAACCGTCACTTTATCCATAGTGCATCGTTCTACAAAATAACTGTGCCGACCATCGATACCGTACGATACGATTACATCGTGAGTGGCCTACTCTCCCACGAGTTTCCGGTCCTTCTTTTGGGTCCTGTAGGCACGGGCAAGACATCGGTAGCCCAGGCAGTGTTGGACGCCTTCGACCATATGAAGTACGGCTACTTCCTGATAAACATGTCCGGACAAACAACCTCGTGGAATGTGCAAGTATGTGAAAGCGCCGACTCGCGAGAAAGAGTTAGAGCGTATAAATGTCCGTCGAATGGGTCCCTGTAGTCAGTGTCTTTTAGGACGCAATCGAAAGCAGACTCGAGAAACGAACGAAAGAAGTCTTTATTCCCGTCGGGGGAAAGACTATGATCGCTTTTATGGATGATTTTAATATGCCAATGAAGGATATCTACGGCGCCCAGCCACCCCTCGAATTGATCCGACAGTGGATCGACTATGGGTTCTGGTAATGGCAGAACTCTCTGTCGCATCGTTCGATATTACTCTTCTTTTCATATATTTATGCGCGTGTTTGCTATATAGGTACGATCGAGGGAAACAGTCGCGAAAATACGTGCAGAAAGTGCTGTTAATGGCAGCTATGGGACCACCGGGAGGCGGGCGGAACTTAATCACGAATAGGCTGCTAACTAGGTTCAATGTTATCAACATGACCTTCCCCGTCGAGAAGCAAATCGTCAGGATTTACGGGACAATGCTGAGTCAACATTTGTCCGAGTTCCACGCGGAGGTGCAGGGAATTTGTAAGTGAAATCAAGTGGCGGCCGAAAACTCGCCGGCGTTACGAATAATTGCTAAATCAAGCCTCGTCCAATTAGCGAACGAAGTGACCCAGGCCTCCATTGACCTGTACAATAACGTGGTGATGAAGATGCTACCCACACCCGCGAAGATGCACTACTTGTTCAATCTGCGAGACATATCAAAGGTATAGAATCATCGCCCCTACTATTTCGAGAAGTGTCACTAATTATTGTCTCATTAGGTATTCCAAGGACTATTAAGGAGCCACAAGGATTACCAGTACTCAAGAAACACATTCTTACGTTTGTGGATCCACGAAGTCCACCGCGTGTTTTGTGATCGGCTCATCGACGAAAAGTAATTACTCGAGAGAATTTGCAAAATCATGCAACACATCAATCTAATGGCATTTCCTCAGAGATCGGGAGTGGTTCGTGGCAGAAATCGGCGAGCAGCTTGCCAAGCATTTCGACCTCACTTTCAATAGTGTTTGTCCCGAGAAGAGATGCCCTACTTTCGGTAACCGCCTACCTTTTATCCCTGATAAGAAAGCACCGGAGATTTTTATGCGACAAGACACACCCGGTACTCGCAGGTTGTTTCATGAATACCTGGAGTATATACGAGGACCTCACGGACATCGGAGCGGTGAGACGTCATATAGAAGGACAAATGGACGCGTACAACTCGAGCGGGGGTGTGGTCCGTCTCGATCTCATTCTTTTCCGGGACGCGGTGGAGCACATCTGTCGCATTGTTCGCGTGATATCTCAGGTCAGCTCTCCTATACGAGTATCCCGCAAGATGTTACTTCCTCGCACTCGCAATCTCGTTGCTCTCTATGTGCAACTAGCAGTACTCTTTCACAACAACCGCGCACACTTAAAAGCTCTGTGAAATTAGTAGTGGGACCGTTTTCATCAACAGCCCCGTGGGAATATGTTGCTGGTTGGCATCGGTGGCAGTGGAAGGCTGTCCCTGTCGAGAGTAGCGAATTACATGTGTGAGCTGAGTGTCTACCAGGTCACGGTCACCAAGCACTACAAGCTCGCCGAATTTCGGGAGGACTTGAAACCTCTGTACAATAGGACGGGTGTGGAGAACAAGTCAGTCAGTTTCATCTTCAGCGACACTCAGGTGGTGGAGGAACAGTTCGTCGAGATCATCAACAACATGCTCAGCACCGGCGAGGTAGCCAATCTCTACAAGAGCGACGAGTTGGAGGAGGCAAGTTATGAATTCGGAATCCTCCGCAAAACTTTCGCCGAGTAGCTCGGCGAACTTTTGAGCGCAGCAACGATCGCGCTTCCGAAATTCAACGCTATAGCCGAAGATCGGACCTGCCATGTATCATCATCCGACCAAGGATATTTTGAGCCGGGTATTAATTCTCACGCGACTGCGGGGAGTAGACTTGGGTGGAAGGTCGAGAGGGTGTTGCGGTTCGAGGGGGTTCCTTCGGCAACAGATTTCGAGTGGTGCCAATGCTATTTGTACGTCTTGTTGAGCAGATTAAAGGGAAGCTGGCGAAGGAAGCGGCGCGGTCTGGACGGCTACCAACAACGGAAGCGATCTATGCGCTGCTGATCGAGCGGGCGCGTGCCAATATGCATTTGATCCTGTGCATGAGTCCGATCGGGGACGCCTTCAGGAAGAGATTACGGCAGTACCCGTCCCTGATCAATTGCACAACCATCGATTGGTTCCTGGAATGGCCGAGGGAAGCTCTCCTCGAAGTTGGCAACAAGTTCCTCATGAATCTCAATCTGACGCTCACTATCACCGGCGAAAATAAAGTGGTGGGTCTCTGCGACTTGCACTCTCTCCCTCTCTCTCTCTCTCTCTTTCCCTCGCCCGGCGCTGCCACCCCGTTCCGCGCGATCGAATCCATTCGATTCGATTCCCACGATCGCTTCGTCCTCGCCTTCCAACATACCTCCTCGGTTCCACTCTCGAGGAATCAGATTATTTTCCCGCTCGCGGTTGTCCGCCTCCTTTCGTTCCTCCGTACGACCACCGCGCGCAGGATACGCCACGTCGGGTCATTTCTTTCCGCCCTTGCTCCCGCTGGAGACTCGCTTTAATATTTTAAATTTTCCTCCATGCCTGATGCACGAACTTATTCCGCGGAAACAGGAGCGGGCGAGCGCTCTACGAAACATAACTCGGTACCAGTCACACAAATAGCGCGGACCACCAGCCGCTCTCCGGCTCGTATTTTTACTCCCGATTGCCGTTGCGACTCGGCATTTGCGGTCGCTCTCGATGCACCCCCGAACTGCCGCGGCTACATTTTTCAGCCCGCGTACAAAGTCCGCTTTTCAGATAATACCGCGTGTTTCCCGCTTCGCAACGGACGGGGCTCATAAGTACATGTGAGCGCGCTCCTAAGCATCAGCCGTCTACGGGAATGGGCAACATGTTTTGCCGAGCATGCTCCGTCGATGACTGCTCCACTTTTTTTCTACGCCCGAACGAGCAGCGCCGCGACACTCTGCGTCGTTTCTTCAATTCCCGAATTTGGAGAGCTTGAAATATGAGTTGCCTGCAAAACTCGATTTCTTCTTTACGCTGCCTTTTCTATGTAGGAGCAAAGACAGTCGGCGACCGCACTACCGCAAGCACCATTGCAAGAGCGCTTGCGGGACGGAATAGCGTGCACCTTCTCCTTGATCCACGACACGGTATCGCAGTTCTCCCGGCGGATGGCTGCCGAGATGAAACGTCACAATTACGTGACACCCATGAATTTCCTGGAGCTGGTGGCGGGCTACAAATTGTGCGTCCACGCCACACAATTATTTAGAAGTCCCTTTAATCCGTTCAGTACCACGGACGGTCAAGCTACCTATGTTTATACGTCGAAATTTCTACCGCCAGTAGCCGAGGGCGACAGCGTATCGCACCCCTTTGCGCATGTAATCGGCCGAGGGCCGGCCCTCAAATAGTTTGTTCCGCCAAAGGGCATAATTGATCCCACTTTGTCCCATGTTTAATTGCTTTCGCTACGCGACGATCCGGATGTATGAGTTCCAATTTTGGCTATGTCGCCACGGTGCCTTCCGGAGGCGGCACAGCGAAAAGCCCCACGGGGCTAAAGCCATCCGTGGGTACACACCACTCTCTAGTCCGCCAGCTGAAGTTCTACGTTGAGTTGAACATCCCCTGCGATCATCGCTTTCAGAATGCTAGCCGAGAAGAGACAGAACCTAGCAGATCAAGCGAATAAACTTCGCCGTGGCCTCTCCAAGATCGACGACACCCGGCTTAAAGTCAACGAAATGGCAGCGGAGCTCGAAGTTACTCAGGAGCAGGTTCAGAGTTCTACGAGAGAATGCGAAGAGTACCTTGTAACGATAGGTACTGAAATTGTGACAGTGACGTACTATGATCCCATCCACTCTATTAAGCCAACTGAGCGACTTTAACTCCAGCGAACATTCGACTGGCGGTTTCACCTTCCATTAATTCAAACTCACCCTTCGCCTTTCCATGGGAATACCTTTTTACACTTGGCTTCTAAAAGAGCTGCTTCTCACGCTCGCCGAAAGTCTCTTGGAACTGCTGCAACGCGATTTCTCACAGTGAACCAGCGGCGCGATGCCGACGAGACGCAGAAAACTGTTACCGCAAGATCGCTCCGTATCGTCGAGGAGCAGAAAGAGTGTAAGAAACTGGAGGAGCTGGCGCGGGCTGACCTAGAAACGGTAGAACCAGCCCTAAACGAAGCCATGAAGGTAGTGGTTTGTTCCTTTTTCCCCCGAATGCAGCGGGCCCCCGCGCCCATTCGTTTCTTTTTCTCCCGCGAGCCTTTAATTCGGTGTGCGATACTCCGGCGAGCGAACTTTCGAGCAGGCGCTGGATGCCCTGAATAAGAAGGACCTCGCGGAGATCAAATCATTCGCGCGACCCCCGCCGAAAGTCGAGATGGTAATGGAGGCGGTGATGATCCTGAAGAATTCGGAACCAAGCTGGGCGGAGTCGAAGCGTCAGCTCGGCGACGTGAATTTTATCAACACGGTACGTGAAGTGCAAACCCCCCATAGATCGGGCGCCGTCCAAGTTTTACGGCTAAAGACTTCTTTTTCGGGCGCTGCTGTTTCAGCTTCGGGACTTCGATAAAGATCACATATCCGACAGAACTCTGAAAACCATCGTCAAGTACACCTCCAATCCTGATTTCGAGCCGGCGAAAGTAGGTATAGTGTCGACGGCCGCCAGGTCCCTTTGCCTCTGGGTCATAGCGATGGAACAATACGGCAAGCTGTTCAGGTGGGTAACCAGCCGAATCAAACTAAAGTCTCAGCATGCATTCTAATTACGCGCTGATTACGTGCAAAATTAGAGTCGTAGGGCCAAAGCGCGAGCGTTTGCACGCAGCCCTAACGTCGCTGAAGCAAAAGGAGGTTGCCTTGGAGGATGCAATGCAACAACTACAGAAGTTGCAGGAGAGGCTGGAAAGCCTGCAACAGATGTACGACGCGAAGATTAAAGAAAAGGAGGATTTAATTAAACTGGCAAGTATTCCTGCACAGTGGAAAGAGAGAGTGGTTGACGATGTAGACACCGAGAGCAGAGGAAGTTCCGGGTGAGTCGGAAGCGAATGAATGGGGGATGTAGCGAGCAGCAGAACCAAGTATACACGGAAGGACGAAAGTCAAAGGGAGGAAAGAGATCGCGTGGTAGACCACCTCGGCGCACCACCGCGATAGTAACATCCTGTTATATTTACATAAACTTGTGCTTTGGTAACTGCTCGAGCTCTCGCTGCTTATAAGCGGGATATCACTTCAGCGGAGGCACGCTGCTCGCATTTACATGTATACACCCACCACCCGCCTACCCACCCCCCTCGCCCTCTCGCTCAATTCAATCCTCCCAAATCAGCGTACCGTACTTTTTCGCCCGGGAGACTCTCCGCCACGCTAAAACGCGCACCGTCCCGCTCCGTTTGTTTGTAACGCGATAGATTTACATCTCAAATTTGTCGTGCCAGGCGCACGTCATTCAAGGCCGCGCCAACAGCAGTGACAGGATTTTGCTAACTTCATTAAAACACAGCCGTCCATCCATTCAGCACAAGCGAATTCAGCGGCGGGGTTGGCGAAACCCGTTTAAAAATAATATCTCGCCACTGATGGCCTGGGCCTTTGTACTCCGCGAGGAACACGCATTAATATCGTCTGCAAAGGCATGAATTTCGACAGTAGTCGGCAAGTGAAGTTTTAGGAGTCATATTTCCACATGCCGGGAGCCAGTTACTTGTGCCGAGTGCCACGTACCGCGTACAATAGAGCGTGCCACTGACTTGGGCGAATATACTCGGCCAATTTTACTCATGATGCATGGCGTGTACATCCGCGTGTGTCTGCAGGCGGAATTATTGAAATTAAAACTGGAACGCGCGGGAATGCTGATTGACGGGCTCGCAGACGAGCGGGTTCGCTGGCTGAACACTGTCCGCTCGTTGGCCGAGTTCTACGACCGACTGCCCGGCGATTGTCTAATCTCCACGGCCTTTGTTTCCTACCTCGGACCCTTCGTCTCCAATTACAGGGAGGAACTCGTGAACCTCTGGCTCAAGCAGGTACCACCCTCCGGACCAATTATTTTGCACTTCGCCTCTTCCTATCGCGATGTACACTACCCCTTCCCTCGTAATTTGAGTGCATCTAATTAAAAGTGTCTGAAACTTTTTGTTTCTCGTCCGAAGACCAGAGAGAGCGAAATTCCGACTTCCACGAACTTCGACGTGAAAGAATTCCTGGCGGATCCGGCGGTAATTAGGGAATGGAACATGCAAGGATTACCCTCAGACGACTTCAGCACCGAAAACGGTATTATCGTGACGAGGGGCACCCGGTGGCCGCTTGTCATCGACCCGCAGTGCCAGGCGGTCAAGTGGATCAAAAATATGGAGACGAGAAATGTAAATATCGGTGACGCGGCCACCGCAGGCTATGCAATGTACAGTGATGGAAAAGTTTCATTTTCCACTGCTAAACCCACGCGAGTTCTCGTCCCTACTCTCGATTCTACTCTTTCGCCTTTCGCTTTCACATAACAATGGCTATTCCAGTCGTTGAAGGTAATTGATTTCGGGCAAGCGGATTTCACGAGAGTCCTGCAGCAAGCGATGCAGCTCGGCCGGCCGGTTTTATTGGAAAACATTGGAGAGACTCTGGATCCGGTTTTGAACCCAATTCTTCAAAAAGCTTTCCTCAAATCAGGTATTACGACACTCAGCAAACTGCGGGAGATATATCGGGCGCGGATTAAACCGCGCCGAGAGATTCCGCCGAGCACACTTTCAACTCCCTCCGAGTAGGATGGCTGCGGTACAGTTCAAGACCGCAGGCATACATTATCGAAGTTGACAATGAGCGTTTTCACCGTCTGCTCAGGTGACCAGAAGATGATCAGATTCAACGAGAAGATGATCACCTACAACGACAAATTCCGACTGTTCATCACGACGAAACTCCCGAACCCCCATTACGCTCCCGAGATATCCACTAAAACGACGTTATGCAACTTCGCCATTAAGGAACAGGGTAACTAATTGTCTTACCCTATATTAGAGGGAGGAATAGTTGGCTGACCAGGGAGTAGAGTGAAAGAGAGACGGAGGAGAAAGTTACTGCGATCGTGTTATTCTGGCCGCAGGACTGGAAGCGCAGCTCCTGGGAATAGTGGTCAGGAAGGAGAGGCCGCAGCTTGAGGAGCAGAAGGACAATCTCGTCCTGACGATCTCCAACGGGAAACGAACTCTCAAAGAGCTCGAGGACAGGATTCTCTAGTAGGATCGTAAAACCACATGCACGCGCTCCATTACGAATGCGCTCCGAAAATTTCAGAGGACTCCTTTAACCGAGCATTTTTCAGTTTGCTCAGTGCAACCAGCGGCTCCCTTCTCGACGACCTCGATCTCCTCACGACTCTGCAAACATCGAAAGCGACTGCCACGTCGGTTGAGGAATCATTAGTCATCTCCGAGGAGAACGAGACGGAAATTGACCTCGCGAGAGAGGGTTACCGTGGCTGTTCGAAGCGTGCTTCCATTTTATTCTTCGTCCTGAACGACATGTGCCTCATCGACCCGATGTACCAGTTCTCCTTGGATGCGTACATCGCCTTGTTTATGCTGTCGATCGACAAGAGTCAGAAGAGCGTAAAACTTCTCGAGAGAATCGAGAACTTAAACGAATACCATACCTACGCGGTGTACAGGTATGCGAGGCCTGGGATCACTAAGAGGTCGAATCGATAGCAGTTGTCCGACGACTTAACACAGATATATCATCTACTAATCCAGATCTATGATCGATTCTGTACTGATGTAAACCCCACCCCTACTAGGAACACTTGCCGTGGTCTCTTCGAGCGGCACAAGCTACTTTTCTCTTTTCACATGTGCATCAAGATAATGGATTCCCAGGGGAAAATTATGCCGATGGAGTATGCCTTCCTACTACGCGGTGGAATCGTCCTCGATCGGGAAAGTCAACCTGACAAGCCTGTGAAGTGGTTGCCCGATGAAACTTGGGACCATATCACCGAACTGGACAAGCTACCAGGATTTCACGGAATAGTCACTTCCTTCGAACAGTTCTCGCGGGACTGGCAGAATTGGTTCGATCAAATTCCACGAGGACTTCAGTAATAATGAAAATCCATATGCCAATTTTATTGTTAATCACAAATAGGTATATAAGTACGGAGCCGGAGAATAACCGGCTGGTAGCCGAATGGGAAGAAGGATGTAATGTCTTCCAAAAAATGCTATTGATACGCAGCTGCCGCCCCGACCGAATCTCATTTTGCGCCACGAGCTTCATCGTGCGCAATCTCGGTCAGAGATTCGTCG
The DNA here is from genome assembly GCA_963675795.1 of Crossocerus cetratus. Classification (NCBI taxonomy): domain Eukaryota; kingdom Metazoa; phylum Arthropoda; class Insecta; order Hymenoptera; family Crabronidae; genus Crossocerus; species Crossocerus cetratus. Next base: position 13,081,394 of record OY776666.1, on the reverse strand, counting down.
AGCCGCCTGTCCTTGATTTGAAGGCGGTATTGGACGATTCCCTAGCACAAACTCCACTTATCTTCGTCCTTTCGCCAGGAGTAGATCCGACGAGCTCCCTCTTACAATTAGCGGATAGTCAGGAGATGACTGACCGCTTCATGAACCTGTCCTTGGGTCAGGGACAAGCACCCATCGCCACTCAGTCAGTTATCCGTTCTGTTGACTATGTAACAAGGGAAGCTTTGAATGCTTAAAATTATTGCAATCGTTTCCTCGCATTACCATATGATAGGATGATCCAAGTGGGCGCGAACGAAGGGGCTTGGGTGTTCCTCGCAAACTGCCATCTCTCTCTCAGCTGGATGCCAAAGTTAGACAAAATTGTCGAGACCCTTGGGTCAAGCAAAACTTTACACCCGCAGTTCAGGTGCCGTAATAAACTTAGGATATTATTGGAGGGGTGTTCCCGCAGCGATGTTCCCCAGTGGATCAATAATCACGGCTTTTCATTAATCATAGACTGTGGCTTAGCTCGAATCCGACTCCGCAGTTCCCCATATCGATCCTCCAGGCGGGGATAAAGATGACCACTGAGCCGCCGAAGGGATTAAAGGCCAACATGAAACGCCTTTATAGTTTAATAACCGAGACCCAGTTCGAGCAATGCCTAGCCAAGTCCAAGTATAAGAAGCTCCTGTTCACCCTCGTCTTCTTCCATGCAATCCTCCTCGAGCGGAAAAAGTTCCAGCAATTGGGCTGGAATATCATTTACAGTTTCAATGACTCCGACTTCGAGGTAACTTGAAAGGGTGGCACAGTCTGCCGTCGCCACTAGGAACAGTGCAATCTTCATTTTACAAATCAGCTAGCATCTCTCCTCCCCTTTTCCATATTGAAAACTTCAGTTTATTTTATTAAACTTGCGCGAAGTTTGCCCACCATTGATTGACTCGGCAGCGAATCTTAACGAGTTCTACAAATGGACACAGGTTTCGGAAAATCTGCTGCAAGTTTACTTGGACGAGTATCCTGCCACCCCCTGGGAATCCTTGAAATATCTCATAGCAGGTGTTTGCTATGGTGGCCACGTGACCGACGACTGGGATCGCCGGTTGCTGATGACATACGTCCAACAATATTTCACCGATGAGGTCCTGACCGTACCCCATTATCGTTTGTCATCACTGGCCACCTATTACGTGCCCCGCGATGGATCCTTAGAGAGCTACCGGGATTTCGTTGGTATGCTGCCGAATGTCGACAAACCCGAAGGCTTCGGTCAGCATCCCAATGCAGACATCACATGTCAGATCATGGAGGCAAGGCATATGTTCGAGACCCTCATGAGCCTTCAGGTTCAGACAGTCAGTACCCAAGGGGACAGCAATAAGGAGGAGAAAGTATGTTCAATGTTAGAACCTGCTGGAAAAGCAGAATCCGCCGTAATTCTGATGGGCTTCAATACGTTCATTAGGTGATCCAATTGACTGATGATATTCTGTCGAAGATACCAGCGGATATAGACTACGAGATGGCGGAGAAGCTAATAGGACCGAAAAAGAATCCTTTGGATGTAGTGCTTCTTCAAGAAATAGACCGTTACAATGGACTGTTAGATAAGACTCGCACCAGTTTAATCGAGTTGCAACGAGCTATCAAAGGGCTGGTACTTATGTCCTCCGAGCTCGAAGAAGTCTTCACGTGCGTTTACAAAGGAAGAGTACCTCGCAGCTGGTTGTCGGCATATCCGTCGCTGAAGCTGCTGGGTGCCTGGACCAGAGACCTGATCAGTCGTGTCGAACACTTCGACAATTGGGCGCGGACCACTCATCCACCGCTGCTCTTCTGGCTGGCTGCCTACACCTTCCCCACTGGCTTTCTCACCGCGGTCTTGCAAACTTCCGCCAGACTTTGGAACATCTCCATTGACTCGCTAACCTGGGAATTTACTGTCATGTCGCAGGAAGAGTCCGCTATCATAGAGCCGCCGATGGTAAAAACCGACACACCCTCTCGATTTACTCCTCAAAGGGCCATTACTTTCTACATCGAGTGCACAAAAGGTTCCAATTTTTTTGTCCAATTCTTTATTTCCTCCAATTTACATGGCACACGGTATTCACTCAGAAGTCAATTCCTGTGCAGCCTTTCGTGTTCATTGTTCGGGCGCGCAGCGTACATTTGCGTGTGCATGAGTGTGGGTACGATAATGGCGACGAGAGGATAGATGTCGATGAAACATTCAGCGGGCCGCTCTCGCCTCGGCATGTAGCGCGTACGAGTAGCTTGACATGCGTGCGGATGCTTATGCAGTTTGTTTGCATTTCATTACACAGGACGGCGTGTACATACGCTCGATCTTTCTGGAAGGCGCCGGCTGGGACAAGCGGAGTAGCGTCCTTGTTGAGCCAGCGCCCATGCAGCTTGTTTGCGATATGCCAGTCATTTACTTTCGGCCCACCGAGCAGCTCAAACGACGCACGAAGGGTAAGGCAGTAGAGAAGTTTCTGCTGATGCGCAACCTCCTATCGCACCGATTTTCTCTTTCTCTTTTCCAGGACTCTACAACTGTCCGTGCTACTACTACCCTAAACGGTGCGGCGATATGGGACGACCGTCTTTCGTTGTAACCGTTGACCTTAATAGTGGTCCCGAGGGCGCGGACTTCTGGGTGAAACGGGGCACGGCGCTTCTCCTAAGTCTTGCCACTTAACTTAGTTACGTGTTCATTAAGTAATAAGTACACAACAAAGATTTGTTACGAGTACGGGCGGCCCCGTGCGAGTCGCACGAGCGACTCTAACGATCTTTAAGTGTTCGCCGTTAGCTTGACTTTCGCAGTACCTTCTTATCCGTTGTTAGTAGTGGGGAATTTTTTATATAAATAGTATAATACATAATCAACAAAATACAGTTATCGTAAATTGAATCCGACGCTAAGGAGAATTCAGCACCCCGCCGGAACCTTTAGTTTTGATGTTGGCAAATGTATGTTACAGTAAGTTACCGTGAACGGCATGATAACCCAGAAGAAAGAGGCGGATGGTATTGTGGAGGATGAAACTTGGGGTTCGCCTGATTTTATCATTGCAGTTGAAGATTTGAGATTGCTCACGGTGTTAAGTGAATCGGTAATGGTCTTGTTAATGGTGGCAATGAACTGTGTCCAGTCGATGGGCTGCTGCAAGTCGCTCGGGTACGATTCCGGCGGATCGAGGGCGGCCACTTTATCCTTAGTTTGGAACAGTATCTTCATTACCTCGCTAATTGTCGTCTTGCTCTCATTCTTCAAACCACCCAAAAGGTCATTTATTGTCGAATTAAGATTCGTCCGGAAACTCGCCCATTCGCCTGCCTGGTCTTTCCAATAATCGGACGGGCCAACAACAGTCCTACTTTTATCATCCGCCGAATTCATCTGTTTTAAGATGGTATCCTTCAAGGATGCTATTTCGTCCTTCAATTCTGCAAAGGATTCATCAAATTCGGTCTGAATTACTGCCATATCGATCTCCTTCGCACTCTTCGCGTTATTTATTATGCTCATCAAGGTATCGTTTATTTGCTTCTTAAAGTCCGCCCACTCGCTCCCAGGTATAAACGGATCGAAGGACTTATCGAAATTGTTAAGTCCACCAGCTTTAACCAGGGTTCGGGGCGTCGTGCCTGTTACATTGGCGAGCTTCGCAACCCATTCGCCCTTGATTCTATTAATGTCATTCTTAAATTGGGCGAAATCATTTTTCGTACTCTCGTTGAAGGCTGCCCAGCCTAAAGGATCGAGGGTCGTGGGCTTGTTGATTTTAATCTCAGCAATGATATGTGTCAAAGAGTTATTTAATTTATCACGAAATTCCAACCAATCCGCAGTGAAATTCGTGATTTCCTTGCTCGTATCTTCAGCAGCCATGAGACCAGCTATATTATAGTTCCCGAAAGGCGTTTTTTCCATTGGATGTTTAGCCCCCCATTGAGAAGGCGGAACATTTCGATTTGGAGCGAGCTCAGTGGGCGGAGTAGATCGATCCATATTAATTTTGTCATGAAGTTCGGCAAATCGATCCTTGATGTCCGCTTCAAAGGATGCCCAGGCCGGATCGCCCGGTGCAGGCATATTTCCACCGATATCCAAAATCGCGTTATCTAGGGATCGAAGAGTATCATCCTTGAAATTCTTCCAGTCGAAGACCGCAGCCGCTGGTACACCAGACTCCATGACAGGCTGCAGTCGCGGCACAAAGTTATTCTGATTCATCTGAGCTTGTTCCTGCTTATACCGTTCCATTAAAAGTTTCGGCGCGAGCTCGGCGTTCATCGCGCTGATCTGTTTCCTCAAATCTGCGATTTGATTGATAATATTTTGTTTAAAAGCAATCCACTTCGCAGGATCGGCAGGATCCGAAGCCATCGAGCCTATCGAGTTCTCTAGTGACTTTATAAGATCGATCTTGAAGTTTATCCAATCCTCGGCGATGCTTGGTGGGACGGCCGCTCTCAGAATAAAGCTATCTTGATCCATCGACATTTTTTCGGAAGGTGCCAAACTCCCACTAGGTTTCGGTGGATGCAGTACATTCAGTTGATCCCTCAAGTCATTGAACGAGCTATTAATATAATTACTAAACGCTAACCAGTCAGGAGTCGCTGGCGATACCGAAGCTATTGTGCCGTTAATGTAAGTAATAATGTCCTTGACAGTTTCATTTATATTAGTTTTCAAGGCCGTCCAATCAAAAGCCGCGAGTGCTGGACCTGGATTTGGTTGATTCATTGTTGTATCCTCCTTCCAAGCCTCGAAGGAGATTGGTGGAATATCCTCGCAAGATATCATCGGATTGTTGGGTCCTCTAGATCGCATTACGTGCGCTTGAACCTGCTTCACCCCGTCCGAGCAATCGCAGATGATCCTTGCCAAAGAAGTCTTACGCAATTCGTTGAGCTGGCCTAGAATTAAAATCGAGGAATGTCTTACAAACAAGATGAAAAGGCTGGGTCAATAACGCAGCAGACAACAATAACGAGGGGAGTAGTAATATATGCATGAGGTATCAAGGTTTTACTCACTTTCCGTAAAGGAGTGCGGTTGATTGGGTACTTCGTACCAGAATCGATCTCCTCTCTGTAGCCGAGTAAATTGGTCGGCTATTAGGCAAGTGAAGGTGGGACCGACAATCGAGCCGCTCTTGGGTATTTCCGCCAAGGCGCCGCTGTACAAGTCGACATCGTGGACGGACTCGTACAACATAGATATCTGTTGAAGGACCTGTGGGTCCAAGTGGCCTTCAAGATCCGCGAAGGAAGCCGGCTTCCCGAGGCCGCAGTACTCCCGCCAGCTGGTGTAGCCGGGAAGCCCGTGATCCCTGCCCCGTTGAATATTCAACGAGACCAAATCCAATCCGCAGGGCACCGTGTTGTTGCCGATCGGGTCCTCGAAAAGATGGGCCGTCAATTGCGAGGTGACGTGAGTCGAGGTCATTTGAATAACGTTGCTCGTCGCGGAGGTGACGGAGCTCTCGACGCCACCCTGGGCGTACAGGCTGTACGGATTGAATAGCATTCGATGCAGCTCGACGTAGGAGGATGTGCCCTTTTGAGCATCAGTCACCATCATCAGTCCAGGCAGCAAAGTATGTGCGAAGCGGAAAGCGGACGCTGCGAAGCTGTTCGCGATCGAAGGATTATTATTCAATTGGTCCGGGTCTTCGGCCCAGTTCCTAAAACCAGACTTCAACGGCTTAAGGTCCCGCACATTAGACTCTTCCTCGCCGATAATGATCGGCACAAACTCCTCATAAGTGATGTGCTGCATTTGCGCGCCTAGTATACGGCGACTCTCCTGATAGAGAGTCTCGTCGCTCCAAGTTGGATTGACCCTGCTAAGTTCATCGGCCACTTTGTTGTGCTGGCGCGCCCAAAGCAGATGCATCGTCGTTAAGTGCAAATTCTCGTTGGCCCTGGCATCCCCTGCAGCGAAGCAATATCGGCCGCGGATTCTCTCGGCCTCTCTGTTGCAGCCGTCGTTCGGATTCGTACTCGCAGGCAGTAGGGTTCGATTATCCGGCGTCAGCTGCATTCGCAAACGTCCGCCCGCAAGCTCGCGCAGTCCGTGCGCGGTTTCAGCCTCCGAACCATAAATAGTCGAGCCGTCAATGAATGACGAGACCTGTAAAACGTCACCGTCAATCATAAATGTTCTTTACAAAAGAATTCCCTCTTTACATCTTCCCAATTTACACAGCAATGTAAAGCACATACCTGATTAAGCTGCTGTCTAGGGCCAAGTCTACACTGTGGCGCTGGAGCGGATCGAACGAAGTTCATGCAAGATCTGCCAGTGAGGTCAAAGACTGGGTCACCGGCAGCGACTCTTACGGGGAAACACTCGGGATGGTTGTAAGCCGGTGGGCAACAAGACAGGGAAGTTCCGTTGATTCCTTGGCTGATCGCAGTAGCGGTGATATCGTGATCAAGGAATTGACCGTAGACGGCTAGCATTACGGTGAAGGAGGGATTGGTACTCGGCGCGGGTTTATGAACCTTCAGACTAAGCTCTCTGGCAGAAGGAAGCTCTCTTCCAGATACTGCCCGGCGCGGTTCTTGGAGGCCGTCCGCGTAATTCGGTGGAAGGGATCTTCTGTACGGTGTCATAGAGGCGCCCCACTGCATCGGTCTATTACAGGTACCGTCAAAGGTCCTGTACTTGCTGGCCGAGCAATTGAAGACCTCCAGCTCCTTGCAGATGCCTTTCGGCAGCCAGCTCCCGTCAAAGAAGCTCCCCATCGCGCTCGGCTCGCCCAATATCGCGCGCGAGAGCTCGATTTTTTTGGTGGCCGCAAGCTCGCCCACCGCCGCTAAAGCCAGAGCCCGGACACAGGCACACGTGCTCACGGCATACCGGTGCCTGGATTCCGGCGAGGGCGAGGGTAAAGGCGACGCTAGGGCGATAGCATCCGCCGACAAACGATTGTCGATCGCCAAGCGACCCGCCTGCAAGCCCTCTCTGATCTCCTCCTCGCTCAAGCTCATCGCCGACGAGTTCATGCCCGTCGCGCTCACCCGGAATGACTTCGAGCTCGGTGCACTTGCTATGTTGTTGAAGAGCGTGTACGAGCCCCCTCCCTGGGCTGCGCCCAGCTTTAGGGGGCTGGTCAAGTTACCCCCCGGTCCAATCGCCTTTGCAGGAAGATTCGGTGCGGTGTCCATGGTGTCGTGGCTCACGGAGTAGCTCACCGTGACGATCAGTGCCATCGTGAACACCGCTCTGAAACAATGATCGAACCACATGCATTCGTGCCAAGATAAATCCAGGCCCCGCTCACACCGTCCCGGGGCCTCCTGGGACCTTACGAGATGAAATTGCAAACGCTAATGCAGACATCGAGTTCTCCTTCCCCTATTGTGATTCTGCCACCTATCTCGGCATATGTCTGCGATATTGCCGTAGGTTTGAGCAAACCTATCGCTACGCGGTACATCGTACGTTCACGTATCCTACGTGTAATCAAGGTCGCCGTCACGTAACGCAGAGCAGTCTACGCGCTCTTGAGAATGCCACAGTCTCGATGCCGCTCGTACTTGGTAAATGCATTAGATTGCCACAAGCCGGGCTTGTTTCAGCAAATACAATAAAGTTATTATGTATTGTTGACCCCGTGGTAAATACCTATGGACGGGTAAGACTAGCATGCATGCACCAGCCAAGGGGGTGGGAAACTTTCGAGGTCGGCTCGGAGAATCGTATGTCCCAAACGACCCAGACGGACAAACTACGACTTCCGTCTAGAAATCTTCTCTTGTCCGACTACAGAGAAAAACAAGGTTTCGAGAAACGTATACTTCGGTTAGGCCTGTAGCGCATGTGTACATGCGTGCCACACACCAAGGCGAGAACCGCAAGTGGAAACGGTCATATACTGTTACACGTGAGTCCGCAACAATGGTATCACCCTAACTTCGCTATCAGCTTACTTTCTTCGAAAATAATGGAAAACGGCAATGAAGTATTATCGATTTCAGCACTTCACGCGGCTCTTGGAAGGTTTGGTGGTTGCGCGTGGTATACTTGATGAAAGATGTCATAGTCAAGATTTAAATATAAGACACTCGTCGGGAAGCCAACTACTCACATTGTCACTACGTAAATGAAGCATCGCAGCTGCAATTGTTCCCTCCTCTGGCGCGAATAAAACTGATGGGTATCCTGCACGTAATACACCCTCGCCGGCTTGTCGTCGGTCAACGGGAGAGTTTCAGTGGAAGTCATCTTCCTACCGAGCGTTCGCGACTCGCCGGTTGCACTGAACGTACCTCTAGACCGGTGGGTGATCGAGGTGAACGACGAATTTACGTAAGCCCCTTACTTACGGTGGGGAAATGAATAACCAGTGGTCTTTACCGTCGGATCGAGATGAAGAGAAACATCGTAATGCCTTGATAAAGACGAATCGGGAATAGATCTCACAATACTCCCGTTGTTCCACACGAATCCACTTCTCGAGGAAGATACGAAACTTATCCTCCCCAAATTTATCACAAACATTTTATTCCTATTTGGTCGAAACAATCGACTTACTTCTCGAGTACTCATCGACACTCATTAGAATACAGAAACTTGAAATGCAAGTAATACATTTTGGGGGTCCAACAGGTTGCTGTAGTTCCCAAGCACACTCGTAAAGTACAGAACAATCTCCTTCACGCGCGCGTGACCTCAGTATAAACTGTACGCTACTGTTATCTCAAATATCAGCAGGGTGTCAGTAGACTCACATGAAGGCCGCACAGATGCAGCATTGGAATTGCCTAACCCGCGATCTGCGGGTCCGTAGGAGGCCAGAGAACTCCACGTAATCCGGCGAATCGGTTGCTCTGGTGAGCGGAGTCCTCTCGGTCACAGGCATCTTCTTCAGAGAATTTCCTAGTCGGTTGTCGACAAAAAGTCTCTCGAAATCTTCTTGCACTCGAATGTAGGATTCGCGATCAAGCACTGTCTTTCTCGACAACGGCGCCGTCGACACCGACACTCGCGCAAGTAGTTACGTTCTACTTGGGAGCCGTTCGACCATGCGAAAGCACCACCGTGTACCTTCAAGAAACGCACCTAGTTGGAAGCCTCGTCTCGGCCAACAGACTCGGTCGGCCGAGCCCTCGCCGTTCGAGATTCCAGTTCCAAGACTGGTCCGGCCAAGCCGAGGATTCGCAATTGCGACTTTCCTGAGTGTGCAGCAAGTGGATGCACCATTCGGAAATGGCATTAAGACCTACAATAGAAAGGATAGAGGGGAAGGATTACACCAAGGATCTGGAGGTCGCACATTTTATTTTGAAAAGTCTTCGAATGCAACCATTAGCGAACATCGTTCAGAAGACAGAGAAATTAATTTGTATTAGCAAAAATGGACGTTGGACTGAGAGAAGAGCTTGTTAATCGAAGCACTGGCAGGGAAATTGAAAAGTGGGAGTAATAAAGTCGAGAATGTTATATCAAACGCCCTCGATAAAAATAGTGACGCGCTTTTCAATCTCTTCAATCACTATATTGGAATTAGGCTCGACTCGCAATACGTGTCTTACGTACAAGCGCGCGCAAACACAGTCGCGCGGACTGGTTGTGTTATATAAGACGAATCGAGAATCGACGGCCGAGAATGAAACAGGAGACGGCCCAGCGCATTTTTATTCTGCGGTAGCGCGCAAGGATAGCTCTCCAGGAGTAACAGGCTACTCAGCTTGTAGTAAAGGAGCATGGACGTTTCATAAACTGACACGCAAACCCGGCGATATCAGGTCGACTACGTCCACTGTTCTTTTACAGGGGTTGCCGGTGGATCGTCGGGTGTGATTGGAAAAAAGCGATGAAAGGTTTTATTAAATTGTACCGATATATTGCGTTGCGTCGAGTCCAATTTCAAAAAAGGGCTTCCAGTAGTCAATCAAGATCACCAGTAGACAACTACAGCTGTTAATGAACTATTGCCGGGAATTACAGGGAACCTTTCGCATGCCCAGCCGTCACGTGCTGATATATATTAGCAGCATTGGTATCACATGTGGTTCCGACGGTCCGAGGCGATTATCACGTGCTACCACGAGACAATCGGAGCTTTCAGAGCTGACGTATATCGCGTGGACTTTGCGAACACTCCCGTCGGCGAAATTGTCGTTCACTGGTCAGTGACTGGTTGCTTTAGAGAAGGCACGCGCTACAGGTACGGGCTTGGACACCTAACTACTGAAAACAAGGGCCGTTGGTCAGCGAGCAGGCTCACGGGGTTCCATGATCTCATAATGCACGCACGTAACGTAATACATTGCAAGATCGACAAAGGGCTTCCTCGCCTTGTCCGGCTTCCGCGCAGCATAAATCGCGGGCACTTGAAATGGTCTGCAAAACAGCCACCGACCCATTAAACAATTTCTATATTGCGGAAATTGTACGCACGCGCCGCAGTTGGTCTCAGCTCGAGCGAAAACCGCTGGCTTTCGACGGAAATGCCACCAACTCTCTTGGGAGATGTCTTGGAGTATCTCTATTCATTCGGCAGTCTACTCGGTGCAGCAGAAACTGTATCGTTTCGGCGCCCGAAGCTCGAGCCATTGCTCTTGATTTGGGACGTACATTTCGGCAGGCATACGCTCCAACCCCGGCGACTCTGGCGAACCACGCTCGTTCGTTCTCTGCACTGAAATATAGAGGAAGTTTACCCTCCGTGGGCTGTTTTAAACTGTTCAAACCGAAAGATTGGCATTCATACTTAATCGTTTGTGCATCGCGATTGCTTCGCCAGGGTGCCTCAGTAGAAGGCGGCCGACACCCTCGCATCTGCGCAAGACCTCGTTTTTTAATAAATGACTTCGCACGTCCGGCGTCACTATCGAGCAACTCGTTACCCAGATTGAGACGTGAGCAAAGTCCGTCAGTAATTGCAGTGCGCCGAATTCGCTGGAAATTCAGGAACATTCGAAGGAGAATCAGGGTTTAACCCGCGCGTATACTCATTTGTATGCTTCGTTCTATGTAGTGTATACCTGAACTTTATGCGATGAAGGTAGATGTAATCTAGCCAAGCTTCGCACATAATTCGCAGAATCATATTAGACGTCTCGTGATCCTCTATGACTTCGAGCACCGGCAGTAGCACCTTCTCTAGAACGCAGAGTCGCCCTCAACAAGCTGAACGCATTTCACGACGAAACAAAAATAGACGCGAACGTGCTTGCTTACGAAAGTAATGCTCTTACCAAAGTATGTCTCGACGTAAAGACTCGCAGCAACTGGAGCGGTACTGCCGCCCTTCCGCCAATAACTCGCTCGTGGGAAGCACATGTGCAAATTCGCAAGGCTGACTACGCGGCAGATTTTCGCCAGGATGTCGATGCACTTTATCGAGCATTTCTGCAAAGAGTATTTCGTGCAATCTAACATATCGTGAGGAAAGCGCGTCATACGTCCTGACAGAGACAAATCTACCTGCAATAGTTCTACATTCACATTGACTTCAGATACAATTTTCGCCCTCATTTTAGCGCAGACGTAGACATTTACACTGACGGAGTCGGTGGTCAGTGCGCTGGAGTGATCGGCCAACTGAAAGTCGGCGATGGTTGTTTTAGTAAAGTGAAATGGTGGGAACATGATGCCTAGACACGATGTCCACTTTCCTAAGAAAGGATAGATGGTGGATGTACCTTGCGATAGGAAAGTTCCTCAAGGCAGTTTACTATATCGCCTTTGACTAAGAGAAAGAAAACATCGAGCTCCCAAGTGTGAGCTATGCTCTTGGCCTCCTGAGCAATCCAGAGCCGAGCGGTGTGCACCGAGTGATCCAGCCGGTGGAGGACGATGATCTGCTCGGAAAGAGGCAGCTCCATTAGGGGTGCGCCGATTACCCACTCACCCCCGACCTCGCACTCGTTACTGAGCCCAACCAGTAATTGAAATAACTCGGCGAACATCTGGCCCGTGTCAGTTCCCTGCGAATTGAACGGCGTTACGTGCTCGTCGGATTCTGGAGGACCGGCCTTACGTATCGCCGAGGACTTTTCCTGACCTCAGTGCCAGACGGCTTTGAGTGGTACTCGAAGGCGGACGTGTAAGCTAATCTAAAAAGTCGATCCCACTCTGTGACGGTCGCGTGGCACAAGAGAGCGTCGCACAAATTCTGGAGAGCCGGCCTTACAGTCGATGGCACTGAAATTGAAAGATGTCCAATCAGAAGGAACAGATACAGCGCTCGGCAAGAACACCGGGATATCAGGCATGGAGTTTCACATCATTTTTCGAGTATCCTCGATATACAATACTTCTCGTAATAGGGTTCCGGCCGAAATAAATTTCATCTCGGGTTACCATGATTTCTTTGAATAAATTGCCTGAGCCAGTCCTTGAGGTGCTGCGCTCCGTGACTATGATGAGTGGCAAGTGCTTCCGGGGACCACCAAAGGACGACATGATCCAGAATGCCCGATAATGCGCCCCAGGCAACTTCCTGGTAGTAATTCTTCACCTTCTTTATCGCGTTCCCTCTCAATCTCCTTTCACCTGATACAAGCAGAGATATCCCCGTCGGGTTTCGTCCCTCGAACACTGCATTCGGTGTACTTGTGGGGAAAATTAAGCTACCTATTCTTTTTAGTGTGAAACAGTTAAATACCCTGCCTAAAAAAACAACTCATCGATCCTCGTTTGTTCTGAGGTTTTAAGCTGACCCCATCCAAAGTCACTTTTACAAAACTATGAAGGGTGTAATGAATGGTTTTTAAACTGTTCCTAATTTTTCGACCTGAGTGTTTCCAATCTACTTTCGCGGTTCAGGAGTAGCACTGGTATAATACCTCTGCTGGTTGTTAGTGCGTCGGCACCGAGCAATTGAGGTGACACTTTTTGCACGGCATTCAACAAGCGTAGCACTTGTTCGTTTTGAGTGTTGACTAAAGCCTGGATACTTTCGATATTCGACACTTCGGGCTCGGATGTTGACGCGGTGCTCGTGATCGGTGGTGTCAAGTGTCTCGTAAGCGCACTACAAATATAGTTAAGTGTCCTCTGTAGATTCAGCGTGGCCTCTCGCAAAGGACAATTTTTGACAAACATTTTTCGCAATATTTCGTTCAATATAGAACTGACCGATAAATCTCGAGGCTCGAATTCTCGGAGTGGTCTACGTCTGCGGTGGCCGATTCCGTTGGATCAATTTTCTCGCGGGGCTCGTAATTCGCAAGGAGGCACGTGATGAGCTCGTGGCAAGACTCTTCCGCCCTGTTCCTCGCCAGCATCTAAAAAGACCGCTCTTACTTTCGACAGCAACCCTCGCAGCCGGGCAAAATTGTTCTTACCTGTAATATACGTGTGACGGATATCCTTTTTAGCGGCTCCAGTATACTCGGTGTATCATTGTAGTAGAGATTTACCGATGGACTCGAAACGTCGAGGCTCATGTCTAGCATGTCATTATACACGTTTACGAATCTGCGGTTTGTACATTCGGCGATAAATGCACGCGACAATTGGCCCTGCTCTTGCCAGTTACACAATTAATTAACGCTCGGCCGTTACCTGAAAATGACAGACAACAGCGTGTCGCTTCTACAATCCACGATTTCATAGATCAAGTTGCGCGAGAACTTGGCGAGAACGTTTAGGTGCCTTTTCAGCATTATCGCGAAACGGTCCATTTTGTACTTGTAAATCGAATGCGTATTCGTCGTGCCGGCATTTCTAATGGATTTGTAGCTTGTTAAAACTTCCCCCAGGTCGGTTATAATATCGTCGTACACCTAAAATTGGAAGGACATTTTACGCGGCCGCAAATTTCCTCATTTCCTAAATCATTCGGCGCCGGGTGACAATTGGGCGGAACTGAACTATACGTGCAGAAAGGGCTTTTGTTGAATAGTACAGTTGTTAAAAGTTAACTCAGTACCTCGAGATCACAAGTCACCGTGCCTGCAACATCCTGCGTGATTAAAGCCAGGCATTCTACGAGCTTGCCCATTCTCTCATTGAGCTGTAAGGACTCTCTGAACAATTCCTCGAGAGCACTGCTAGGAAGTGGCAGCCACTTTGCAATATTCGCTCTGTAATTAGTATCCATGTGTTGGCCGTTTAAACGACGCTGTCCTGACCCTTCCGAACTAAACTTGTTGTCAATAAAGCCACTGCGAGGTATAGCCGACGACTTCTAAACCCATTTTCGAACAGATTACATCCCCATCGCTTATTATCACTGATTGTTCAAGATATCTGGCTATTGTTCGACAAAAAAGACACACTTCCTACAGAGTGCATGACGGAGAAACACTTTAGCAACCCTCAACTGTAACTGTTACCAAGGATACTCTAACACACGGCATTCCAGAAATGAGTTGCGTGGAGGTAAGCACGGTTCTGATCAAAGTTAACAAGGAGTTTCTACGAATATTTTGTATTTGTCGATATACATCGTACTGGTACAATAGAAAAATATCTGATGAAGGATTTATCTTCCTTATTCCTGGAGAAAACGCATCTTCCTGAATTTCGCAGTGTTACTCTTCTGCAGTTGTTGACTTATTATTCAAAGTCACGACACACATAACATTGGCAGTGGTTTTACAGAAATTGCTTATTTTGGTAACTCTGCCAGATTACAAATGGCCAGCAAAACAGAGTTCGAGCGGAATATTCTTAAGGAAACCCAGGGGTGCCACGAGCGCATCGGCTATTGGAGGAATAAAGTATAGTCCGTCGTGAAGGAATGCCAAAAATGTATTTGTACAACAGTAAATAAATTCACATTATCATATCGATACAGAACGCCATTATATTGGTCCCTAAATTAAATTAACCTCAACTATGGTGAATCGAAAACAAATGGCACTACTATTACTTTCACAACTGCATACTAAACGTGTACTATACATTTCTCTTCAATGTAGCGATAAACTTTATGAAACGTACAACTAAGAATGCGAGCGTTCGCTTTCAACATGTCAATTCTTAATACAATATAATTCTCGCTGTTTCCAGAATGTAAACTACCTAATCCGTTTTTAATTATGCTTCCTATCCCGAAGGCAACATTTAAATGCCGAGAAATCGATTAACAAATTAAATAAATAAAGCACTAATCTCTTTGGCATGAGACTCGAGTGATAACTGTATAGATGATATTTTAAATAAATTTAGCAGCGTTTTCTTTTTACCAGTGCGTCTATTAGATAAAAGGACGACCAGGTCTTGCAAAGGCGGTAACACTTCCTTACGATACTTTCAGTTTCCGTAAAAATTATGATTTTACATCGGCCTTTATAACTGAACGCGATAAACACATTGCAGTGTTACAAAAAAAATAAATACTAGATTTTGTATCAAAAGATTTTTGTACATAACAAGTTATTATACTACGCATAGAAATAATGTAAAATCATAATTTCTGTCATAAGCCACAGATTATACAACATTCACAAGATCATGTGAATCCTGTTGACAACTGTTATATAAAACTTACATAAACTCTTAATGATATCCTAATGAATCACAATAAAAATGGTAAGGCGTAAGTAGTAATTATACATTAATAATACATGTACTGCAAAAGTAGAGCCACGATATAAAAAGAACGTGGAAATACTATGAAGTCAAACATTTTGCAAAATACATATTGCCATATTCGTGCGAGAGTATTCTCACTGATATAAAAAGTAGTATATTATATTAGCAGTAACAATGGTAAATTTTCAAAAATGTTTCCACTAGAAAAAAGTCGTCTAAATATTCAATATAAAAACTTGCAAAAATACGCAGGTCGATTTGCAGTATCTCCACCTAATTGGCATATCTTATATCCGTATACAAATTCGTGTAAAAAATTTCTTCTCACTGTGCGATAAACTTCAATGTTGATGGGGATATTTTGTAACTTGATTATTAATGTAAAATATAAATAACTACTGCGTGTTTTCTGAATTCTCCCCGTCCGCGTTGCAAATTTTTACATGGCATATGTTAAGTGCGCATGGCTCTGCATGGTGTTAGGACTTTGTATATCATTTTGTTAAACATTGTCTTGCATGGATGGAATCGCGAAAAGCATTCATAAATTCAGTATGGCTAATATTTAAAATTCCCCGCATTAGTTAATTATTAATACAAACGGCTGTCATGGCAATTCTAGGCATATTAAAGTAATATACAGCTTTAATATATTAATTAATATTGTCTATTATAAATGAAAAATTGACTCTGCAAACCGTGAGACTAATAAGAAATGGTAACTTTAACCTTCTACTCGTCGAAGCTTTGGAACATATTTCACAGATATATTACATGCTACTAAAACACAATGGCAAGTCTACCAACGTAGTAATGGCATGTCACGTAGCAGGCGGATCTTGGCCAAGATTTTCAATATTAGTATTAGAAACCAATAGTTTGCTTAAGGCATGCGGTGGTCTTTTGGGTTTCGGTGGAGGAGTTGGTGGTTTCGTTGGACTTTCAAGCTCGTCCGTAGGAGTAGGAATCTTATTTTTCGTCCACTGGCCCATTGGCTTGTTCAGATTGTTTAAATTACCTGGCATGTATGAGTGTGTGGATACCTCATCAGGAAGATTGCAATAATCCGCTTCTCGCATTTTTATAGGTAGTGGTGGAGGGGGATCATCTTCGGAAGCTGTACTATCAGTCGTCCCCACACTATCGCGGTTTCCCTTGCCCAAACTACTCGAGTCAAGCCCGTTATTTGGATTCCTCAAGTAATTCTGTGACTGTCCTGACCAGCGGTTACTGATACGGCGCTCCTTCTCCACCTCCGATCGCAACGGCCGCTTCGGCGTTAACTGCGAACAGAACTGTTTTAATCTTAATTTGTTGTTTTCCCATGTGCTTTTTTCATTACCTCTTGCCGTAATTCGAATATCGGTGTTGTCGGAAGGTTGGACATCGATGTTATAGTCGTTGACACACTATTTTGAGGACTCTCTGGTGTCGTATACCACTGGCTTGTCGGCTGATCGATCTTCGTCACTGCAGCAGAGTCACTCTTCCGCGAGCTTCTCCGTTTGGAGTCCTTCTTTTTATTAGTACCTGGGCTTGGATTTCCCAGTGCTTTTTGCAACGATGCTGATGACAATATGTGCGACCGCATTGAACTATTCCTGTTGAAAAATAGTATTCATCAAACTACTTGACGTCGAGACTCTATCGAGCCTCCTGATTCAAATACCACAAAACCATACAATATTAATTGAAAATCATAAATCAGGCCAGATAGTAACAAAATAGTTCTTTTCATCTAATCATTCTTTCAAGTAACATTATTTTCAGTTTCCCTATTTACCTATAACAGTGTATTGGTGATTTATGAAGTTTCAGTAGCTTAGCCAGTTGCTACCGAAGATCTTTTAATCCACAGTGAGTACAAGGAGAGACGAATAATTAACAAATCATGCACTTAAAAAATACGAATTAAGAAGAAAGAGAATGATGTTAGGGCGTGGAAAACCGTTTTTGAATAGAATATACTTTAAAATAGAAGTACATTAAAAAAAGTGAAATTAATCAAAGTAGGTAAACTGTACTAGGTGCTAGGTGTACAAAGTGTTAGGTACGAAGGAAGGATAGGATATTGTGTTTATCAGGCCCAACAGCGATACTCCTGAAATCATATCGCATGTTGGTCTTCTATGAATTTGATAGGCTAATAAGTGCTCTTGCAGAAGATACGCAAACGTGAGAAATCAGAATAACGGCATCATATAGTTTAAAAAAGACAAGCAATTATTAGTGATGGAAGCGTTTAGTTCGTAAGTCATCGAGGTTTTACCTTGATAGACTGATGCTTTGTGTACCAGAAGGAGATGTGCTGTTGTTAAAATTGAATGATGCGAGCGACTTGAGCGTTGCAACTTGAGATCTTGTAAGGGAAGATACCCTCGAGTGAGTTCCACAGCTGAACGGGATAAGTACATAGTAGCCAAATAACTTTATGATACATAGTATTATTTTCTTAATTGCAGATTACCATAAAGTTTTCCGAGGGCTACCATCGCTTATGTACTAGCATGGTATACTAATGGTACTGATGTTAGTGCGACTTGTTACGAACATGGGATTAATTTGCAGAATGCAAAACATGTACATATAGACACAAAATAATAAAAGCCACATATCTCAAATAAAACTTACTCAGTGCTGATTGTATTCGTCTCGGACAACCGATGGTTATCACTTCTAGCAATTTGTGGTCTCCTCATAGTTACGATTTGGGCGGACATATCGATTTGCAGATCACATGTCTACATAGATGGTGACACTTAGGATTAGATTGCACAGTTTGCGGTAAGAAATAAATCTGATAGCCAGCTTTGATAATTACCCTCTTGCCGTATTTAGCTTCTACTTGATTTCGCATGGATATAAAGCACTGTTCCAATCGTTGGTGAAACGGTGCTAATTCGGCCGGCGCCCTCGCTTTATGCAGCTGTACCCCAACACTCAAAAGTGGAATCTGTTCTGCTATCAGCCCTTCTAGTTTCAAAAGATCTGAACATTCTTCTGGACGGGATTCTCTATATTCTGAGTTGAGGAACGCTTTTTCGTAATTATCAATCCCACCCATTACTGCTGGGTCTAAGACTCCGTTCAATTTCATACTCAATGGATTCAACGGGAGACTGTGATCAGCTTTGTATGCAACAATTAAATCTCTCAGTGATGCATTTGTAGCTTCCATTGTTTCAATTGCATTACGGAGTGGGCTAACTAAGTATGTTTCACTGGATATAACAGGGAAGCATCGGAGAATCCCAGGCAAAGGATGACTTGTAACAAGTACAGTCCTTTCAAGCCATAACGACGCAAACTCGTTATTCCCAGAGATTATTTCCTTCTCTTTATCACTATTATTAGAGGAAATGGAGATTACATCCTTTCTTGGGGCCGGTCTCGAAAATCGGAAGCGTTGTACGTCATTTACTCGATGATATCTTAAAACTGCTTCTGCGGTTATGGGCTTTCCGCTTAGACGTTGGCGCCTTTCATCCATCAGAGGATCTACTTTATTAATTTGAACATACTGAAAATTAGATTCCAGTATTTCTGTACTGGGGGGAGATAACTTATTCATCTGTTCGGCATTTGGTAACTGATTTAAGGTACGAGTACAGAAATCGCTAAGTCGTTCGTATTCCTTTCCACGATATATGAATACCTACGGATATGTAAGCATAATTATTCAAACGGTCTACCATATTTTTAAACTACAAATTTACCTTGTTTTGTAAGAATGCAGGGTGGCCTCTACCATAATAGGCTACTCTGAAGTATTCGGGTTCAGGTCGTAGTTGTTTTACAATTGAGTCATAAAATTTTGCCATACGTCTTAATAACACAGAAAGTTGTGAATAATCAAAGGTTTCTTCCTCGTATTGCGCAACTAACTCTTTGCATACTCCGAGTGCACACTCCCACATCTTTCCTTTATCAAAATATTCTATCATATCATTGTAGAGGGCTTCTTTAAGCTCGCGATGTGTTTGACAGGAAACATATCTAGATATAGAAATAGAAGGATGTAGTCCCCCAACTAGGGCAGTGATAAAAGCTGGTTACATCATGCCTATTTACAATCATTTAATTACCTGTGCGACCTCAATAGGGGTGGCAAAGATTGATCACTCCATGCTAATAATTGACTGTGAAGCTTAAGAGAATAGGCAGCTTCCGTGTAATTGTCACATTCTAAATGTAGTTCGCACAGCTTATTGACATATCTAAAACATGAAAGTATAGTTTATTGTAACTTCGTACCTATTCGCACCTATTAATGTATTGTTTTGTACATACCTGATATACATTTCCTTCCTATTGATCTCGGAATAGAATTCTAAAAGATTTACGATGCACAACATGCGATGTTCTTGGGATTCGGCATGAATAACGTCACGGTATTGCAACAAACGCTCCATAAGTTTGCCTACTGTATCAACAAAACGCAGCCCTTGATCCCGCATAGTCGAATGCTTCTCACAAAGATTTCCCATTACTTGAACCCAAAGACCACGGAATTGTTCATCGCCTCTTCCGCCCTCCACCTATTGTAACAAAGTACCAATATTAGTTTATTATGGAAGAGAATGTAATGAAATAGTAAATTGTGGTATCAAATAACATAAACCATCTTACCAAGATATCTAATTTCGCAATCATTTCATTCTCATACTCGGCAAAGTTTGCTTTTATGTGCGCGGGATCTCGTTTAGTATCGCCGTACCCTTCGACAATTCGAGAGCTGTAAAACTCACATTGCATCATATCAAAAAAAATCGGTATCGTAGCCTTTCTTAACTCGCTTTCTGGTATTAATGCCATTTCTAATATTGCCCCGACTAGGGCAGGAACAAATAGTATCTTATTTTGACCAAGATTGAACCACATCGATCTGATCTCAAACGCAGTTTCCCTGCACGAAAAAAATGCGAAGTGAAACTATTGCTTTAGTTGAATACTTCATGTTTACAAGAAGTCGGAAATACCTGCGCATATCATTGTAACGTGCTACAATTCGGTTTCTTTTGGCTGGAGTGAATGCCTCTAATTGTAAAGCAGGTTGCGTTAAAAAGGCAATTGCGCAATGGAAGAAATTTGACCATGCCTGTTGTTCAAATTCATTAATGAAGCAGTCTCGTATTGTACCCGAGAAATAACGCAGCGATTTCAATATAACGCTGTTCTGAAGCATTATCATTTCACACCAATCTCCTGGGAATACGCTTCTTGAAACTAAATCTTTGAAAACTAATAGTATTTCCATGAGATAATCGAGTAAATCAAACTTTGTGCCGAAGTGATTAATGTAGACTTCGTAATGGTGTGGAGTCATTTGCCTGTGACAATATAAAACGTGCCGTTAAAGTCCTTCTATGTCATATCCACTTGAATCATAATATGTACCTGAATATTGCGAGCATTACGGAAACTAAATTTCCTACTAATGGATTTTCCCTGTGCATCGATATTACGGTCTGTATAATGGTACGTAGTGCTGTGAGCATTATTTCTTTAACATCCTGAACGGTACTTCCTACATCTTTTCTGAATGTGAGCTCCAATATATCGGACAAAATTTTCACACACAACTCCACCTGTTTTGGTATTCAGGGAGGCTCATATATAGCAGTATTCAAAATATTCCAAACATAAGAGAAGCATAGGATAAACTGTTTCGGAAACAGCACAAGTAATTTAGTAGCAGAGAAACTTTTTGTTCCTAGAGTTACGACATAGAATAAAATGCATTATATCTCTTTGTGCTGTGAAAATATGGTACTTGGAATACGACCCATCTGAAGATACAGTGGAAGATGTTCGGAAACTCCCCACATATATTTAATAAATTACCTCTTCCGAATAGCCGCGATGTTGGTTGAGTCGATGTTCTTTTTCGCCGAGCAGCCTGGCTACCTTTGCCACGCTTTTTCCAGGCGTACTTGACAGCCCCTTTATAGGCCAACAACCAAAACCAAACCGAACACAAAAATGAAATAACCCTATGTTAGTTTATTACGCAAATCTCGGCATTGTAAAAGTTATTGTACGCCGATAAGATATCCTCCACCAGAAGTAGTAGCACAATCCATGCAAATTGAGATGCAACAGGGCTCTTGAAACGTGGTAATATACTATCTAGTTCATATGACTCACTAAGATTTTAATGAAATACTTAGAAGATAGCATTAGTCCTTTCAATTAATTCTTGGAAACTTAGTTAAAAGGAAAATGCCTTATTAACAATATTAACTAACCCGACAAACACATGCTATATGCAGTATGAATTTTGTATTCGATTCACATGCTTGGTGAAGTTTAGGAAATTAAAGGATGCCTTTAAATAGAATACATAGCCATAGTTCAGTCTTATAGAATCACATGATAAACAAGATTAGAATACTAGTCGATTCTAAATCAAATCCACAGCTACTCGACTTTTAATAGATTAATAATACAATGAAATCATATATTAGTTGAGTACATCTCACAAAGGTAAAGACATCCTACTTCAAGAAAGATAGACAAGTAAGACTTGTTGATAGATGCGTGGCGGAAGGAGACAGGCTGCACGGAAAGCACGTATAATGACACTATACTATGTCATGTAGAAAAGTTAAATGGAGGCTGAAAGCTCCGCTCACAGTACAACGGTGATAATGAACATAATGGTGGTGA
This sequence comes from Crossocerus cetratus, assembly GCA_963675795.1. Lineage (NCBI taxonomy): Eukaryota > Metazoa > Arthropoda > Insecta > Hymenoptera > Crabronidae > Crossocerus > Crossocerus cetratus. Next base: position 13,059,211 of record OY776666.1, on the reverse strand, counting down.
CGAATGATTGCGGTGCTTTGATCAATATGCATTCGCCAAGTTCAGAATGCTATGAGATATAACAAAATAACAGAAGAACTGTAAAATTCTACATATACAGTATCACAGTTTCTTCAGTTGTATAATAAATACTTGACTAAAATACTTGAACGTCCAAGTAATTTGGGAAATTTAGAGTTCAAACGTTTAATGCAATATCTTACCTCGTCTTTAGCTTCCAATAAATCGCGGACTAATATAGTAATCCTTGGTAGTAAAATTCCTCGACATTCGACATTCAAAAATAAAGGACTATGGACAATGTCGTTTACGGTCATCATTTTTTGCTTGGTCAATCGCCCGATCGGGAGAGTAACTAATAGATCAGTCAAAATTGTACTAAGTTGTTTTCCACTATACACACGCAGCAAATGTGGTATGGTTGTTGGCAAGTATTTCAAGCACGCTCCTTGTACCAACAGCGTACTATCGGTTTCGTGCCTCATTAATTCAACGATAGATTTCAATAACTCGGTTAAAGTCTGCGAGAATTCTTCTTCATCTTGATTCAATCTATCGTAGTAATGTTTCACAAATTAATTTCTTATGATGTCGATAATGTAGTAGAAAATACAATAATCGGTTGAAACGTACTCTGTGAATAATAAGCGTGACTCCACTACAAATCTCATACAGTACTGAAGACTTTTCATTGTTTTGAGAAGTATATCACGTTCCTGGCCATCATTGTTTGTCGCGCTATCTATACGCTTCCGTAATACTGCAATTAGTTTTTTGTATGCAAGAGTCGCCGAAAAACTTTCAGATATGTACAAATCCAATACTGGTTGAAAATGCTGATACTTTCTATCAGACACTAGGCCGATAATGTAAAGAAGACATTCAAATACTATATCGTCGTAATCATCACTGTCGGAATTACTCATTAGTATATTAAACAGTGCGTCCAAAACGTCCTAAAGAAATGGTGTCTTTAGATTACTGCATTTTTCCAATGGTGCGTACTATAAGATAAGGGCTTACCTGCAAAAATTTAACTATTTCCTCCCCATCTACTTTCATTAAGGCAGCTAAAGAGTCTTTCAAGTCTGCATCATGTGAGGCCCAATTTAAAAGGCCTAACAAATCAACATTTTGGGTCAATTTCGTGGAGCAAACATTAGTCGCAATTAATAAACTGTCCTTAGAACTTAACACCAATGATCCAGAAGTAGGTTTCTTATCGACATTAAGCTCAGCCTAAAAACATCGAAGAGATCAATATAAACTTATTGTAGGATTGCGGTAGCTACATGAAGAGCAATATGTAAACCTTACTAGTTCGCCTCGCGTTGATGGAAGTTTCAAGTACGACGTATCATTCTCTTCATACTTCTTTTGATCCAATTTGTATACCAACAGTTCATGCTGAATATCTTGAAGCGTTGTTCCATTGCGTTGCATTAATCTTACATAACTTAAGGCGAATGGTTTTTCAGACTTGTCTTTTGCTTCATTTGAACTACGATGCTTAAATGTAAACTTTAAGTGGGCTTGCTTAAACTCCTCTATTGGAACAGCAATTTTAAATGTCTCGCACCATCTTGGCTTGTCTTCATGATAATATATAACACTATGATATTCGTCAATAGGCGCTGCTCCACCCCCCAAAGTCATAACACCTGGGATTGGGATTCCTTGTTCATTGCACACCTTCACCTTTACAACCAGCAATGTTTATTACTATAACTGTTTCATAAAGAAAATATTGTGCAGAAATCATCTAACTTACCGTAACTTCAACATTTTTATCAGTTGATTTTGAGCCTTTACTAAACTCACCACTTATCAATGTAAGGTACAAATCATTTCTTACATCACCTGGCAATATTACTTCTGGAAATCCCATTTTTCGTCCAATGGCTACATTTCCCAGTACTAAATGTGGATTTTCATCCCTCACCTCAACAAAAAAAGGGATATAGATTGTGCACTTCTCCTTTCAACCTTTTTTGATTTGTTATCAATTGTTTTAACTTACTTGCTTAGCATCACCTCGGAGTAATTTCAAACTTGTCCATAATCCTTGTCCTCCATTAAGATTTCCAGTATTGCCATTACTATTTTTTTGGACATTTGCTTCCTTCTGAGCTAGGATTCTTCTCAAGGTCCCATCCAAACTTTCCTTCTCACAACATCTGGGAAAAAAGGGCAACCAACAAAACGGATCTCTTCTTAAGCATACCGAAATTGTTTTATAAAACAAACAATTCGATATAGATATAAAGCTAATAAGTTATTTACTGCACAAATGGGATAAAGTGGTGGTGGTCAACATCCCCTTCGAGTTTGCCAGTGATATATAACGTGATATCCATCGCTGCTACACCAAATGGTCTCCTCATATTCTCAGTGCGTTTAGTTTTTTGATGACCCTGTGCTACACTTGATCGACGATGATCTATTTCCCTTGCTTCCATTGCTCCCACTCTAATTACATAGCACACTAAATAGACCTTATCTCGATTTAAATCGCGCGATCCCAAATCCGTGAATAAAACCCTTAAATTATGGAGTTGGTCAATATCACGCGCAAGACCCTCTTTACTCCAAAATACAACATAATTTTCAGTGATTGCTCTCATTTCTCTGCCATCGTACAGTGTTAATAGTAATTCGACATCCTCTACCATCTTGCACACAAAGTTCCTTACACTGACAAAAAAGATATGTGAATAAACTGGTGCTAGTGGCTTAGATGGCTTTTTCTTAGTTTCATTAGCTGCTTTTCTTATTCTTTCCGCAGCTGTTTCATGATGGTAATATAATTGTAGTGTACTAGTTTCCTCTGGGTTCAGAACATTTCCATGGTCATCACGAACTACCATATCCAGTCCCAACAATTGGTTGCCACTATCAATTCTAGCAGTGGCTAGTCTTTTCATATCCTTCAACTCATCTACTGTTAATGTTCTACTTAAAATCTTGCTCCTGTATCCTATCAGTTCTAGGATTTGCTGTTGCATTATCTTGAAATGGCTTGAGTGCAACTAATAACAAAATATCATTATTTAAATTTCCATAATTTGCTTTTAAAATGCCAGCAAAGTCAATACAAACCACATATAAATGCTTCCAGTGATGCCCCCATTCTCGTAAAACGTTTGTAATCTCATGCGTTAAACAATCCATAGTACCAGCTTCATCAGGAATATGTATATAAGATTTTGGGAAGATGCCACTGGTACCCATCTGTTTATTTCTGCCATAGTACCACTCTTCACATTCTTCAGAAATATATACCACATCTCCAACAGTCAATCTCAAAGCATGAGGTGTGCCATAAAGGAAATTGTCAATGACTAAAAATGAACATGATTTGAAAAAGGTATATTACACATGGAAATAAGTCATAAACATAAACCAAGAATTTAAGGTCCAAGGTGTGACAGAAATAATAATTTTCAGATCTTTAATAAACACATATATCTTTACTTTAATCCAAACTATTAAATCCTAAAGCATTCTGGTGCTACGAATCAATTGAATACTATGCAAATGACAGCATCGTACGCGTTGTGCACCATTAAAATGATGCCCGCAAATTAATTAATCGTGTCCGTACGATATACATATATCAAGTAAGCTCAGTGACAAACGTAGCAGCAGCAATGCGTGTGTGCATCAACTTTATTTCCGGGAAGGCGATTGTCCGCCCTTAAAATTATACCGCAACTTTATCTGCTCGGGGCACCTCCCAGGATGTTGCATTTCGCGCTGTAGAAATTCGTCAGTTTCCATAAATTGTTCCTTACCTACACCTAGGTGTTCTTTAACTCGCTTCCATGCCATTATTATTTTCATTGAGCACTTAGTATAACAGTGTGTGTGTATATATAGATATGTACATTAATTACATTTCGATTCGCACTTCGTGGGTGCGAACAAAATACGACTCTTTTATCTTGACATCTAACACAGCTATAATGCAAAACAGGATGCTTCACTATTAGAGATCACAGCAGATCACAGTGCTAATGGTGCTAAGTGTAAATACATCATGTTACAGACACGAGTAAAGCCAATATGCACCACGAAGCATATTCTCAGTATAGAATGGACTGGACAGTGGACACTGGTGGACACGACCCGCAGGCTAGACAATCTACAATCTACTATCTACTCTATAGTGCTCTGCTCTACAGCACTCTACAATGCTCTACAGTACTCTACAGTACTCGAAAATCCTCTACACTTTCGTCAGGTTATTCATTTGGAGGGGGAAGTCAAGCATGCGCAGATTTTAACAATGACAGTTTGTTGAACTAAATCACATAATTTAACTACGATAAATCGTGGCGGGGTAAGTTTCTACAGTTAAATTAATAATTCTACACATACATGTACAAAATGTATATTTTTCGTATTATATAATATATATATAATATACGCAGACAGCTATAGGATGTCTTTCTAAAAAATATATTTCGTTATGCCTGAAAATTCATACATCAAGATAGTATTAGTTAGTAAAGTATTAAAAATTACAAAATCTTATCTAAAGTATTTTCACATATCGGGCATCCGGATATTTGGATACTTGGATCTCGGATGCCGCTGGGTGCAATACAAGCCTGATATATATGTCTACATCCGGGTGTTCGAAAGTGACGCACATCTAATTTGGATCTGAATACTGTGATTTGAAACGAGTGCCTTTCCACGGGCATCTTTCTTCTACTTCCAAACGCTGTAATTTAATCTGTTGTATCCACATGTACGCGCATTCATAGATACAAGAGGTATGTATGCACGCGAAATACGCATTTTAACAAATCAGTACGAAATCTAACTGCTCGTAAAATCCTGATACGTATCGCCGGCACGGTTCATTTTTTGCATTTACTTTTTGCCGGTAGTCAGGCAAGCTCTTTTATGACATGTTTGTTGTACTGACGGTTTTTCTTCTACATGTAGTGGTCTTTGAGTGACTGAAGATGTAAAGTGTAGAGTGTAGAGTGTAAGCAGTGTAGATGTAGATAAGCCATTCATTGGATGCGCGGCGCTGTGTAATACGAGGCATCAATTACAGTACGACACATTCACAGATCTTTGTCGGGACCGGGGTCGTGGTGCTAACCAGTGCGAAATGCGAACTGATTCTTTGTGTTCTTTGTTCTCAAAGAAGGACGAGCCGTAGATAGACTGTATAGGCACGCAGCGCAGAGCTGTCTTGTACTTCTCCGACGAAACTTACTGAATAATTTATCCCGTTTCTGCATCGGAATATCGTAATGATGGCCAACGCAACTACAATAAACAGGTACAAAAATATTTATTATTTCATTGGAAGCCGGGTAAGATGCTCGCCGGTGTCTTACCGCATGCTCTGCCTTCCGACATAATTGAGTTATTATGAAGAAGATAATGAACTTTCACTGAAATAATATTACATTTTCTCGGATTAACATAGGAATTACACGCTTTACGTCAGTAACATACCGGATGAATTAAACGAGGTAAATAGAACAAGATAATGTACTTATCAGTAGTATATCAAGAATGAATTCATTTTTACATCCTGTATAAAGTGCATGTAATTACTATATGAGATTTGTTTTGAAGGTGGGGGTTAGAGCAATCTTTGATCATTATGGAGATATCACTGGATTGTTTTACCGGTCGGGTACAAACTGGGCATATATCACTTACAAATCTTATTCGGAGGCGGAGAATGCCATGAAAGATTTGAACAATGTTCCTCCTCTGGGGTTAAAGCTTTCTCTAGCAAAGGAAAGAACTGGTACCATTCAAAATGATGTGAAAAATAATTCCTCTTCGGTAAATAATAAGTAAGTTACATTAATGAATAATTTCTTGTTTCATCAGTTGTTCTTTCATTAACTTATGAGACAATATATCATATTAGTAGTTCCAGAAGAGACACAGATAGTTCAGCATTTATTCAGCGCACTAAATTTACTGCCGGAGACAATGGACATACTATTAAAAATGATTTGGGCCAACCACTTGTGGAATCTGCTATATATGACGCATATGACCAAGGTGTAGCAAATGCGAGTGCAAATGCATTATGGGCAAGGTAAATACACAAGTTTTACAAGAAATTAGAGGAAGAACGATCAAAGTATTAATGTAACATTTAGAGGTCAACTAACTACGACATCTGATGCCAAAAGACATGTATCGCTTGGTAGAGGCTACACATCATATGAAATTCCAAATCCTCACCTGCAAGTTGAACATCAAATTGAAAGAGTGTGTGAAAAGAGGCATCCTGTAAGTATTGAGCAATTTGTAGTGTATTGGTATATCTGGTATAAATTCATAAGTACATGTCTATATTTGTTGCAGGGATTGTATCAGTATGGCAGTGACATTTTACATAGTAAAATTGGTAACTGTGTAAACTGTTCAAATATTGCAAGACACAAGTGTCAAATATGTCATGAGTTCTATTGTAGCCAAGAGTGTCAAATTGCTGACTGGCCAAAGCATAAAACCATATGTTTCCCTCTTCCGTTAGTATCAATATCTATATAAGTTTTGGGTTACCAATTGAAGAATGTGTCAACTATAATTCTGTGCCGTGTTTGTATTCATTTCTACTTGATTTCGTTCCATTACGAACAGAGCATTGGTAGCTGCGGCAGATACTCTACCTCTGGAGCCTACAAAGATAGAGGGGAAAATGCCTGCTCGTAGAAGTTCCAGTGTGTTGATGCCGCTTCGACCACCAAAACAGCTTATGCAGGTTTTACATTTGATATCATTATATATATAAATAAGTCTTAGGATTGTGACTAATATAATTGCAATTGGTTTTCGCAGCAAAATGAATACACTTCTAAGGCTGAACCAGAACAGAATGAAATTAGATCACCAGAAATAGTAAGACCAGGTTTGCAAAACTTGAACAAGCAGGACATTCCTGCAGTACAGCAAAGAATAAGTCAACAACATATTCCAACGCCTAATGTGACACGGAATCAACCTGTACAAAAAAAGGAAGATAATTATAATATAAGTATTGAGAATCCTAACAAAATCGATGAGACAATCGGTTTTCAAATGACAGAGTTTCTGTCTAGAGCAAAATATGCCAACGTGAAAATTGTTACAAAAGTAAATGACAGAGAATATTGGGTACAGAAAATAGATGAAGAAGAGGCTCTAATAGATCTAGTCGTTAAAATGCAATCCGAAGTAGAGACATCGCCAAAAGTTTTGCAGAAAGTAATAGGAAACATATATGCTGCTAAATATTCCGATCTTTGGTTTAGGTGCTTAGTAACTTCACTAAAGCCTTTAAAAGTTCTCTATGTGGATTACGGCAATGATGCCACAATAAGTGAAGATGATGTTCGTGAATGTAAGTCATTCAAAAGCATTCCATACTTTGCTGGTAAAATTCGCTTACCATCGAATGTGAGCGAAAAGTATAAAAATCTAAGCGAAGATGACGTATTGTGTGTAAGAACACAGTCCATTGATAAGGACATGGTAATAAATGTAGCAATAGCAGGTGAAAGTGAAAAAGCACTTAGTCCTAATAACACTATCACCGCTGTGTGTTCAACAACCAAAGTTTCACCTGAAGTCAAGACTCCGGAAAAATCGAGTTCCTCATCGTTTGCAGATGAATACTCAAAGTTACCTAAATTGATAACTTCTTTGAAGGAAGGATACCAGGGAATATTGGAAATAAATGACAAATTGGGTACAAATGAGTATGGAGTGACTATATTACCATATTATACGTTATCAGACTTTAAAAGACAAATTGATCAAATGCAAAAAGACTGTACCCAAATCAAATCGAAGCACGTTGGGGACTCCTGTAATGGATTAATTTGTGGGCAAAAGAATGGTGAATGGTTTAGAGGATTCGTAGTATCATCTTCACCTCCTTATAAAATAGCTGCTATTGATAAAGGAGTCATAATGGAAGTGGATTGTTTAATTTCTTGTCCTGAACCACATGTGCAAATACCTGTGGCAGGTGCTGTATGTAAACCACATACAAGTTTGGGAGATACGTCTGCTTCTACCAACTTAATTGTAAGATTTATTTCAATGTCTGTATACGTCAATATAATAATAAGTGAATTTTAAACAATGCATAATTATATGATCAGGGGCTACAACCACATTTCAATGTGACTGACTGCAAGGGTCACAATCTGGGCACAGGCTATGAAATAGAATTTACACAACAAACTGGAAAAATGAAAGCGAGTTTAGAAATTTGGAATTCATTCTCAGATATACCAACTAAAGGAGTACAATTTGCTACCATTAAAAACAACACAAGGGTATGGAAATAATTTGATATATGCATAATCCTTGTTTTGTACATGAAAATCACGATAATCAAACTTTTGCAGGTTTACATACGGTCCTATCAGAACCAAAATTTGATATTTGTTTCGTCAATGGATCTTAACAGCATCGAACAAAATCTTGAGATGGATCAGAAAATTGCTAAGATTGCTCAAACTGGTACTTTATTTAAAAATGTTAACAATATTATAAATGTTACATTGAATACTTTTTTTCACGCTTACATTTTTTAGCACCAAAGTTGGAGGGGCTACCGACAGTTGGGCAAATTGTAATTGCCCCATTCAAGGACGGAAATTCCTATCGTGCTATTGTGCGAAGTCTGTTAAAAGATAAAGTGTTGGTTTCATACATAGATTACGGAAATTCAGATTACGTTAACGCCGCAACACTGAAGATACTACCACCTGATTTACAGAAAGTCAGTAACTTCATGAATTACTAATAATTCCTTATTTGGTTACACTAATGATTATTTCACTGTTCTACAGCTTCCCTGCTCCGTTGCAAAGGTGGTGTTAACAAATGTATCACGTACTGTTCCTATGACGATGGATGTTGATAATTATTTAAGCAAACTAGTAGAGGAGAAGACGATTTTAATGTACAGTACGGACAACGGAATAGAGCTTAAAGACGCTACAGGTCAAACCATTAATACCAAAATAAATGAACTTTTAATTCCTAATTGGATGAAGAATAAAGGACGGGGTAAATAAGCTTTGTATGCCTTACGTGCACAAATGAAACATGAAAGACCTTTTATGCGTATGTGAAAATGTATTGTTTTAGAAGATACCACATGTTACATGCTACAAGATTTAAAAGTCATCCCTTTGGGCAACACGGGTGAAACCGTAACCGCGTATGTTTTACAGAACCTCGATAGCAGCCAGGTTATGCTTTGCACATATAAAAAGGACGTAATATCGTTCATACGCAATTCGCTCTCAAAAACGGTAAACGTGAGATAGCTACCATAATCTTATGCTTGCAATTCCTTACTAAGAAGTACCAAACATTTTAGATTGCAAACTACTGCGAAGTTCATGAGTACTACATTCCGAGAGAAGAAGAACTTTGTCTGGTGCGTTACGAGAAACAATGGCACAGAGCTGCTTGCGTAGGTCGCGATACAACCCCCACTACTTCCAACTTCTTCATGGTTGACAGCGGAACTCTCGTGGAAATTGAACACAAGGATATTCGGGCTATGACAAACGATTTTATGTCACCCGATGCTCTTGCCTGCGTCTGCACTGTGCATAGTATGTAACTTTTGAACTTTCGAACGGTTCATTCTCAATTGTTACTTACTGACGTCCGTTATCTATAATGTTATAGATTTAGCACCGACGGACGAGAATGGCGAGTACAGTGCTGCCGTACAAAGCCGACTTTCAGAGCTCGTAGTAAAGGGTTCATGTCTCAAAGTGAAGATACTGAGTACTTCAGACGTGGGTGCTTATGAAATAGAACTTCCGGACATTCACCAATCATTGGTACAGGAAAAACTGATCGGGGGTGCTTAGGATATAGAATTTACGAGCATTCACCATTTATTGCCACAGGAAATTTGATTCAGGACTGAACCGCCTTTTTTATTATTTTATTTATTTCGAGAGAAATATACTGTGTTTTCTACATTTTATTTTTTATGCCAATAAGGTAAAACAATGTCTTATGTTTTTTAAGTTTATTTTAGATTTATGTTTAGGATTTTGTTTATCTGATTATATTAATCAAACGCAAAAACAATACGTGCTTATTGCGGAAACACTATATGATCTAAATATATGTTACATATTTAAAAAACGCTAAATGTATGTACGAAATTTTTGACCATACGTACAACCGCTTTAATGTCAATAATAAAGAATATGTTGAGTAAGAAAATAAGAAATATATCGTGTGTATTGTACCTGCAATACAAACATTTCTGACTAAAAATGAACATTTATATATCGGTATACTAGTCTCTACAAGTTTGAGTAATTTTTCGCAAATTTACGTACAACATACGTATACTACATCATACCTATCTACATATATATTTGTTACATATACATAGAGAGATACCCAACTGCGCGTCTCCATACCTAACTGCACCTAACCCTCTGATGTGTCAGATGACGGATTGTCTTACAAAAAGGAGTAGATTTCAAATACCAAAAATCTTCGAAATATCAAATACAATAAATGATGAACGCCCAAATAAGACACCCTTACGAGGGCTTACTTCACAAGTACACGAATGCCATGAAGGGCTGGCAGTACCGTTGGTTCATTTTAAGTCCGGAGACTGGAGAATTGCACTATTTTTTGAGTGAATCCGAGAAGAATCAAAGACCACGATGTTCCATTTATTTAGCAGGTGCAGTGATAGCACCTAGTGATGAGGATTCCAATACTTTTACTGTCAATTCAGCCACAGGTATGCCAAATGTAATTCTTGGACAGGTCCCAAGAAATAAATGTCAATAGAGTGGATCAGCCTTTCAGGGGAGTTCCATGGTTTTTGTTTGTTAATTAGGTGATATGATCAAGTTAAGAGCGACAGACGCTCGCGCAAGGCAAGAATGGGTGGACAAATTAAGGGCAGTTACAGAAATGTATACCAGGGCAATAGCTAGCAGTCACCCACCATTGCCTCCGAGAGAACACTCAGCCAACTCTAACAGAAACCCAGTTGCAAAATTAGAAGTTCTGGATGCTTTTGCCAATTGTCAGGAACAGCTGAACAAAGTTGAAAAGCACAATCTTGCTTTAGCACAATCAATTGAAAACTCAACCATGAATCTCGATCCTGACTTACTACTTCTTAAAGCAACAGCACATACTACGTTACACACATTGACCCAATGTCTGAACATATTGTATCAATAGTAATTACCTCATATTGTTATGTCCTAAACTAAGGAACTGTGAATATTCCCTTTTCTACTCATGATTACCTAATTCTACTGACTCTATTTTAATTCCGGGGTGTAGAACAAACTCTGAGACGTTTATTATACATAGAGACTCTAGACATGTACATATCTGATCTTCCAATTTCCCCACTGACAAACAATGCGTCCTCCCATTGTTAGAAATTGCGATAAGATAATTATTGGAAGAAAGAAAATACTCTGCTCCATTCACTCACACTAGTATCAGTATGTATATTGCATTATTGTTCAATGAATAAAGAAGAATTTCTACTAGTTCTTTACTGTATTCGGTTACGGAGAGGTGATGAATACCTGCCAATGTTTGTACATTCGACAATAATCAACACTATCGTAAATGTGATGTAGTTGAGAAGCAATGCCAAGGTCGAAGATTCAGGTGAAGGTAAGCGGAAGATTGACTTTTACTTGCTTAGAGAGGAAACACGAGCAGTTGGATTGCGGTACAGACGTTGAAAAGATCAGATCGCTAAAATAACTCGGAAATCTTTGCAATCGAGAAAAATGCCGGGGACAACTAATTCCGATACCTCGAGCGCAGAATTAATAACGGAAGCTGCGGGTGTTAAAATATTTATGACACCGTTTGCCCAAGATGACCAGCATCCACTTGTAAAAGATACGTGTTCGGAAAGAAAAATTCATATTGGTATAGGAAGATCGAATTGTGCATCGGGATCGTCTTGTGGATTTCATCTTTCGAAATCCAAATGGGATCCTTATCCATGGATAAGCAACGTGGAGTCGGGGAGTGTTGCTTACGCTGCTGGTTTGAGGTAAGACATCAACGATTAAATTAGGAAGAAAGAAAAAGTGAAGTGACCAAGTTTTAAATAACTATCCAAGAATTTCTTCCTTCGAAGGACTGGCGATTGCCTAACGAACATTGACGAAGTAGACGTAATAGGATTGAGGATAAAAGAAGTTGGGCAACTAATTCGACGCGACGATCGACAAGGTGACATGAAATTGTCCGTGTGGCGATCATCTACTCGTATCGTAAATGAAGAGGCAAATGTATTGGCGTTATCAGGGCCTATCACAGAAGTCGCAAAAAAGCTTGCGGATGCTGCTTCAGGGGTAGTATGTGATTTAAATTCAAGAAATTATACACCCGGCACTCTTATAGACTTCTTAATGCATCATGTAAGGTTTCCTTCAGGTGCGTGCGATAGAATGCCCCGTATGCTTGGAGAGTTCAATGCCTCCGGTATCACAATGTGTGAATGGACATATCATATGTGTTGGATGCAGGCCAAGGGCAACGCGTTGTCCAGTCTGCAGAGTTAGACTCGGTCAAGGCCGTTGCTTACTGGCCGATAATTTGCACAAAGTATTCCGTGATTCCTTTGACTTAAATAAAGAAGCAGAGAACAAAGGCCAGTCGATGAACGATCACAATATATTTGACCGTTTATTCGGGAAGAATAGGAGGAAGAAAGAATCATCGGTTGCTACAAAAAATTCACGGTTCCTTTCAAAACCGTGTCAACTCTTACTGACGAAATTGTTTTTGGGTGGATTGGAGAAGGCTGCATCTGCAGATAATCTAACTACTACTTCAGACAAGAATACGCAACAAAGTCTCTCCACCGGCATTACGAGAGAATTTCAATTTCAAACGAAGCAAACTCAAGCTTTGAGTCAGAAGTTGACGCTGCACGATCGAACGAAATCGGCAAGTACAGGGGAATTAAGCAGAGAAAGCAATTTAATTTCCATAGAAAACAATTCTGCACAGAGCGTCAATTCAAGCTCGACAAGTTTAGCGTCTAATGCGCCTAACACGCCGCAATGGGGAGGCTCGACGGACTCTGTCTTCTCTCGACACGTAGTGTGTCCACTATTAAAACAGGTTCAATGCAAAGAAATTCTCACGCCCAATATACTGTTAGAACACCTGAGCCGAGTGCATGAAGCACCGCAAGTTCATTTTTACGCTACAAGTGTAAATCTACCCATGCCACTTCCGCTCGCGCCGGATGCGGTGTACATTTTACACTCCAAGGAAGACATCTTTTTCTTCCAGGTACTACAAATTCGTCATGTTACATCAGAATATCTCAAAATTCTGCAACATTTATGTAAACATTATCACTTCACAGTGTGAGGGGGAACGTTTTTGGATGACGAGTGCTACACGGGGAAATCACACGTGCGAATGGGCGCTGCACGGCTCTGGTCAGAATGGGACGGAAATAAAATTACGTAGGGTAGTTGTACCCCTCGAGGAGCCGTTTATCTTATTACCTGAGCATATAGCACTTCTTCCAAGTGTCTTGCAACTACATACCTTAAATGTCAAGTTAGTGGGATACAAGGCTAACAATGGATTGTCGATTTAAACTTTTTTCGTTTTGGCTTTTATTCTAAAAGTTCAACAATTGTTCAGTAGACGATAATTATACTACAAAAATAATTCCCATTTTATCACAGGACAGTTAAAATATCTTAATACATTACAGGTATATGCATTACGACTGCATATATTGTTTTTAAAATGCACATGCATATGAATGAATATAAAATACAATTATATACTTATGGGGTATTGAGCACAACTGCATAATGCACATCTTAAAATATGTAAGATGAATTGTATCAGCTTAAATAAAATAAGTTGTCTTTGATATGATTTCTAAGGCACATTAGAAACCTTTACAATATAACAATAACATATTCGATTATTTATATAGGTAACATGAATAGACACCTTATGGTGTCTTACGCAATATGTCATCCATATATGGTTTGAAGAACTCAAATTGGCCTGTTTTTGCTGCTTGGCCAGCCATAATGTCATATGCATATTTCATTACAGCTAAATAGTTTTCCTTCCCTACTATATTTAATTGAACATTAAACACATGTGTATCACACGAAGACAGCATCTTTTTGGGAGTTGGTTGTGCATCATTATTAAGCTTTCTCTTTTTTACAGAGGGTGCAGCTTCCATATTTTCTGTCTCCTCCTTTTCTTTGTCTCTTTTAGGACAGCTACACACTCTGACCAAGAGCCTCCTTCTACCCAAGACCTTTTTCATACAATTTTCGAGGGTAAAGATCAACTCTGTTGGTCTACGGTTCATACCCGAAGTACAACTATTTTTGCATAAGAATTGAAAGGACTTGGACACATATTGTGAGCCAGGTTGCGGGGTATGAAGTGGTGTCAATATAGAAAGATGTTCATTGAATTCTTCATACATACTTGACCTATCCTGGCACCTGACTACATGCTTTATTATTCTGGGATCAATGAGTTGATTACTTTTAATGGTTGATACCATATGATTATGACATCTTTTAACCGGGTCGCTTCTATATTGCTCAAGGCTAAAGACCATTGTTGTCCTTAGAAATAGGCCATCCAATGCTGGTTCCCATTTAAATCTCAAAGGTAGTGTCGCTTCCATATTGATAAAGACTTTCTTCAGTGCTTGTGAATACTGGCCAAAAGACATGGATATATTATATAGATATCACAACAAAATCTGTAATGATACAAAGTGCTTTCAATAGTTACCACATAATTCTTAGCGCCTTGATTAACCAGTGAAAACTGGAAGTTCAAGTCTCCTGGGAATTCTTCATTAATGGGAACAGGAATGGGAGCTTCCATCTCTTGGAAAAATGGATCTCTTAGTTCATGATGGCCATGGCCATGGCCATCTCTAATTCTCCCCTCGTGCTCGTATGTCTGTGTCAAAGTGTCGCTGTACTTGGCCTCGCAAGATTCTTCAATGATATCTTCTGTTATGAGCGGCAAGTTGTTGTACCCACTGTTTAAACAGAACACAAATTAGTTAATCGCGATCACCACCGAAGTCGGTTATCCAACACCATTTTTTGACTAAAGCCACGACACGAAAGCTACCAGAAAATCTAACTACACGAATCTTTAACTACAGCAAAACAAAGGACGTCGGCAAACACGCCGAACCATTTCTGACAGAAAGCTTCTCACATTTCTCTAACAAGCTCATGGTATTCTTCGTCACACAACAGTGCTGACTCTTGTGAGTCAGAAAATCCATTCGTATTTGTCATACTAAAAAGAGTTTACATCAATCCCGGTTTATTTATATCCACCGTCACGCACAACACGCTGCAAGCTTTGTGTCAAAACGACGCCATGTATCCTAATGTATTATCCTTCGCGCGAAAACCTTTGTTTCCTATATAAAGGCGCGTTTCCATTGAAAGAACCTTCTAAGTTTGGCGACTTGCACAAATGCTCAAAAGTACTCAAAAACCAGTATGTGCGGTATTAACAATTTTATTAGTTGCTTTCGGCGAAATAAAATGAGTGACTTTACTAGAATACAAATGAGTCTACTTTTCGTTGAAAATTGTAGAAGGTAGGCTTAACATGCAAGAGGAGTACGTGTGGTCTCCACTTTATGAATCTTTATGGCGGGAATAACATGTGGCGCACTAGAGAGGTCCCACGGTAAACACAAAAAGCAAACGACTCCAATATGGCGAATGTGAGGGACAGTGATACGTCGTTGTGGCTTCATAACAAGCTTGGAACGTCAAATGATAGCTGGACAGGCAGCTCAATTTGTTCACAACTTAATGCCGAAGTATTGCGGAATATCAAAGACTGTTTTCCAGACCTTCAGACGCAGGTCAAACTCAAATTACTACTTTCGTTCTTCCACATACCAAGGCGCAATGTTGAAGAAGTAAGTGTGTTTTGTTTGTTCTCACTACATAATTTTACTGCAACTTTGCATTTGCTGGCTTAATGTTTATTCTAATCGACCGGCTTGATCGTTTCTCATTTGTAATCTATCTGATATTACAGTCATTTTAATGTTATTGCAGGCATGTCACTTATTCAATTTTATTTAGAAAGACAATGTTTTTGGATCGTGCAAGACTAGTATATTTTGTGCTTGTTGATTTAATATATAAATAACATTTTCAGTGGCGTGTGGAACTTGAAGAAATCATTGAGGTTGCATCATTGGACAGCGAACTATGGGTATCGATGTTATCCGAAGCGATGAAGACCTTTCCTTCAACTGGATCTTTAAATACAGATATCACAGACCTAGATGAACACAGGCCTATCTTTGGGGAACTTGTGAATGATCTTAGGAAGCTCCTGAAAAAGCAAAATGATCCTGCCATGCTTCCATTAGAATGTCATTACCTTAATAAGACTGCATTAACTTCCGTGGTCGGGCAGCAACCGACACCAGTGAAACATTTTACTTTAAAGAGGAAACCGAAGAGTGCAGCGCTTAGAGCAGAGCTGCTGCAAAAGAGTACAGATGCAGCTAGTAACTTGAAAAAGAGTACCGCGCCGACTGTGCCTGTGAGAAGTAGAGGGATGCCAAGAAAAATGACAGACACAAGTAATATGCCAGTAACATTTAAGATGCTCAAAGATTACTGTACAAACATGAAATTCTATCAGGTATATTTGTTTCTAGCTCCACTAAAAGGTATTCCCAGCCGGGTTCCTGCAAGTGGATTTCGATCCCCGTCTCTCACAACTTCAGCATTGGCGAACCGAACGCCTATTGCTAATAGGATTCGTAAGGACGGTGGTATTAAACTGTTAGATATCAATGAGCAGCCAATTGGTTACGCACAAGCCAAAAAGCGGAAACGAATGCAAGAGTTGGAAGAACAGCAAAAGAAAGTTGCAGAAGCACAGGCTGCAGCTGCAGCAGCAGCAGCAACACCTACAACAACTACAGAAACACCAACAACACCAGAATATGCTCAGGGATTGGCTGCTATTAATCCACCTGCTACGCCTATCCAACCAGTTTCTACGGTTCAGCCATTTACTGCACCGGGAACGCCAAGTACACCAACGTCGACAACTACACCACAAACGCGTAAGTTTATTAGCAGATGTTTAGAATATAAAATTGTTCTAATTAAGACAATAATGATTATTGATGTTTTAGCTACCACACCAACTACCCCTACGACTACGAGTTCGCCAACGACGACCCCCACACCGACAACCAGCGCGACTACAGAGACCACACCAGTTGGAGTGCAAACAGTTAGACCGGCACAATCTGTTACACAGATACGAATACAAACTACCGCTCAACCATCAAATGCGGCGGCGAATACCCGAAAAGGCTTGTCTCTTACGGTACGTACTGTTGATTTTGTACACAAAGAAAGGTATGTTGATTTCCGTACTTGCAATAATTCTGTTAATGAATATTCTAGCGTGAACAAATGTTGGAGGCACAAGAAATGTTCAGGACCGCCAATAAAGTAACGCGTCCAGAGAAGGCGCTTATTTTAGGTTTCATGGCTGGATCTAGAGGTGACATACATTCCGCTTTCGTAAAATAGTCGGATAGATAATAGCACGTCATAGTGATGATTTTGTTGTATATTTCCAGATAATCCGTGTCCAAAGCTGGGTAACATTGTCACAGTCATGCTCTCAGAAAATATTGAGGAAGTTACTCAATCAGATGGTGCAACTGTACCTATGTTGGTTGAAACCCACTTCCAAATGAACTATACAAATGGGGAATGGAAGAGGATAAAGAAGAATCGAGGAATCGTTACAGACGAATCGACATCAAAAGCAACGCCTGCACCCGTCGCTACCGCTACTGCTACGGCTTCCAATTGAATGCACAAATCTGCTTTAGAATTGAAATTACGTAGGTTCGTTTGTCATGGCTACAACGATATGCGAATGAGAGTGGTTGGTGACTGATTGTGGACTCATATGCGGCATTTCTCGACCTACGTGTTTCAACGAGAACGCGCGAACTTGTAATATGTTTCTGTAGTAAAAAGTTTTTGATTATACAATTGTTAAAGTAAGACAAGATTAAATTTATGTTATCCCAAATACTACGTGGTACTTCGTCCCACTGGAAGTTAAACTGTGACAAAGAGATGGCATTGTATATTTGATCCAAAATGTGTTTGTCTTGTGGGGACAATCGCCGAATGGACAAGTTTTCATTATTATTGAACACGGCTATACTTCCTTCCTTACCTTAATAGCATTACACTTATCTATGTTAAGCAGAATTGGAATATAACGAGGACGCCAGATTGCATCTCGCATATGTATATTGTATGTTCTCATATTTAAGCAAAGATTAACACCAGACTCTTATAATATTGTTATTTGAATAAAATAAGATTATATTGATTATCCGATCAGCCAGTCGAATCCTCATGCATCCAATATACGTTATTAAAATGTTCCATAACTAGAATAATATATATATATATATTTTATTTGACTGCCATTCCGCGCGGTAGGATCCGTCAGGTCCCGCCATCTGCATTGATCTGCATCCGCTCTTATGAAAAGAGGGAACTGTTAATCTGAGAGATCAGCTGAAGGAGTTTTTTTACCTATTTTCAATTTAATATTCAATCCACGCATACTTGTACCACGCTCGGGTGATTCGTTACTTTGCCTTGTGGTGTTTCGCACTAATCTCGGCTTTCGTACTATGTCTGTGTGAAAAGTGTGTTATATAACCTATCTACAAGCCGGATAAAGCGTTTTTGGCCGATTTTGAAGTCTCACCTAAGTCGCACTATTGCGTTATTCAACTGATTAACATACTCGTTCGATAGAATTGTGTACGTTTTTTATTTTACAATGTTCCGAGCGCTCGCTTCTTTACGCCCACTGGCTAGCAAAGTGGTAAGTCAATCCACATTACAAGAATAGTATAAAGAAATTAGGCGATTTGGACTCAAATGGATCTGATTACAGTATGATAAACATGCATAAGATAACAGGGCTGTACAATCTCTCAATGCAGATTGTTAATTGTAACTGCACTGCGCACTGAACAGTTGAATATATTTTAGGCTTCTACAGCTAGTGTCTCTCTGAGTCAAGCTAGCAAGACACTACTCGTGAAAAATGTGCGTGCGTTTTCAATCACTTCCCGTTTATTGGGTTACTGGCCACAAATACAAAAGCCAGCACCAGAATTCTCTGGGACAGCTGTGGTCAACGGTGATTTCAAGGATATCAAACTGAGTGACTATAGGGGCAGATATGTTGTACTCTTTTTTTATCCGCTAGATTTGTAAGTTATTCTTCTTAGAGATAATTCATATCAAAGTGCTTTTATCTTATTCTTCCATTTAATTTTATTAATCTTCGTAGTACATTTGTCTGCCCAACTGAATTAATAGCCTTCAGTGAGAAGGTTAATGAATTCAAAGCACTGAATACCCAGGTAATTGGAGTCTCTACTGATTCCCACTTTAGCCATTTGGCTTGGATAAATACCCCAAGGAAGCAGGGTGGCCTAGGTGGGGATTTGGGATACCCCCTTCTCAGTGACTTTAACAAGGAGATTTCAGCTAAATACAATGTCCTTGTTGAAGATATGGGAGTTGCTTTGAGAGGCCTCTTTATCATTGATAAAGAAGGTATTCTCAAACAGTTGACTGTTAATGATCTACCTGTAGGAAGGAGTGTAGAGGAAACATTGAGACTTGTAAGAGCTTTCCAATTTGTTGAGGAACACGGCGAAGTGTGTCCAGCAAATTGGCAACCAAACTCAAAGACAATCAAGCCCAATCCAAAAGACAGCAAGGAGTTCTTTGAGTCGCAAAACTAAGCACTTCTTTGTAAGGCATAAATGGTAACCAGGAATGCAGTGAGAGATACCACTAATTTATATGTATGTATAAGCGGATTAATGTACAATAAGTGTTTAAATATAGATGATAAACATGGAATTTCTAATGATTTATTTTTAATATACCTTGAATCATATTATCTTCCCTTACATTGTACCATTATCATATATATATTTTTTTTAAATTGGGCCTAAAATAGCATGCACAGCTGCAATCGCGGTACTTGGATTTTGTCAAAGACTAAAGGGACCAAGCTTGATTTCATAGAAGATCGAATCAATCTGAGTCAAAGGTTACAGCGCTCGTGGAACTTGAATGGATCGTAAGAGGGGAAGAAAAGGTGCGTGAACGCCCTTGCGAACCCCCAAGTAGGGCTGCGGTAGATACGGAAGAGCAATCTTTTGCTAGGTAATTTGATTCTTGTGGTCGTAAAAGCAATACTCATCGGTTGAATCCGCGAAAACCTATTCACCATTATCCGCTTTTCCGCTCTGTTGTTATAGACTTACGAGATGTCCCTCCGCTACACTTACCCGCACGATTTCATAATTTTCTGCTACGCAAGAAAGAAGAGCTCACTTTTTATAACAGATTCTAAAAAAATTTAATGTTTTTGAACTGATAAACACAACTGGGATGATACTCTCCACGATCAACTAACGTAAGTCATTGGATCTGGATAAATCATGCTCTGAAAGTAGTTACACAAAATTTGTGAAAGGGAGCTTATTATATTGCGAGGAATATAAATAAGGCTGAGAAGAAGTGAAAACCGGGGAAAAAGGCGTCTTATGATTTGGGGGGGGGGGGGGGGAGCTGAAAAGCGACGCCGGAGATAAACGGCTCATCCTCTCTTCCCACTCACTCCGTCAAATCCAATCCTGTCCCCTGTGAATCGAAATCTCAAGATTAATCATATCCGGGGGACACTCGAATATCAGAGGCATCTGTCGGCCATTAGAAGTTAAATGGCACTTCGTACATATTCAGCCTTTCATCCTGCCACTAGTGAGCTCGCAATTGGTCGCAATCACTCCCGGAAAATTCAGCGGGGACGAACTTCCGCGACGGAAAATATACAAACCCAATCGGGTTTCAGGCAGCCTATCACCGCCGCGCCGGTTTGTTCCTCTTGCGTTCCACGATTGTCGGGGGTGCAGCCGTAAGGCTTCGCATTCTAATTGCTCCTCTTGTTGCCAGTAACTGACACTTTCAAGCGACCTTAACATTCTCCTCCCCCGTGTCTTGCACTTACCCGTGGAAATCCGGAATCGATCAGTCACCGCGCTGTAACTAACTGCATTAAACCTCTTGCCGCCTGGTAGCATTCGTGCCCTCCTCACTATTCAGTGGTTGAAGGTGGAAGGGGCGATGAGGAGCTCGAAATAAAGTCGGTGGCATTATTGTTACCCGCACGATCGAAGTGGCCGCGCGTCAAAGGCGGGAGTGTGGGTGGCTCTATCGCTTCTCGTGAAATATATGAGTCGCGTCGTTTGAAAGTCTTTGGTACCTGCCTTCTTTTGCTGGCTGCAAGAGGTCTAATAATCTGGCGGCAGCTCCCCGGGACTCTGCTCACGAAAGGAATATTTTCTTAAAGGAGCATTCAGAGCGCGGCTTGATAGGTGGATATTATGGTAGCTGGGGGATGACTCTGTGCTGTGGCGCGGTTCGGTGTGTTCGGGTGAGGGGAAGATGAGTAAAGGAGGAACGGGCTGGCTGCTGCTGGCGCGGGCACCAGTCGAAGAGACAGCAGTGCGGCGCTCGGGGTGGGGGTGTGCATCCATCCATATCCATCCCGGGGGTGGCTACTAGGGCTTTGATTACTTGTTTTAATCTTCCGACTGCCGACTGGGCGAGCATCTGTCACTCAAAATCCGTAATTGCGCGCGGAACCACCCCTTCGCTTCTGAGGGCCTTGCTGTTGCTTCACTCGTCTCTCGCTCGTCGCTATTACTTTCTTATTGCTCGCTTAGCGCTCTCTCACCGAGGCCCTCCTCCTACCGATCGTCAACCCATGAGAATATTCCGGGACAATCGGCCGATCGGCTTACAAACTCTCCGGGTTTTCGCCACCGCCAATGAGTCCGCGACTAACTGCGCTTCATGGGACGATCAGCTAATTTTTATTCACCGGTTATATCGTCGGCGCAGCGACACACTGCGGCTTCCGTGGAGCCATGTCTGCATACATATACGTATGCAGACCCACGGCTAGTGCCCCCGCAGCATTCTGCCCGGGGCAATTAACGAATGGACTGTAATTGAAGCGAGGCCGCGCGAGACGCCGGCCCGGAATGAAAAGAAATTTCGATTACCCGCCCGTCGATAGAATTGCGCGATGCGGCGATGCGTGCTTGGCAGTTGAAAAAAAAATGGTATTAAATGGACGAGGCCCCCCTGGACGCGGCGAGGTACACCGGCTCCACCCCACCCTGGATCCACTTACCGCGCGCATGGACGAGGCGGTCATCAGATCGATGAAAAGAGATTCGCGACACGCCATCGCGAGCACCGAGCCTCTCTCTAACTGTACGAGTTGTGTCTACAACGAAGCCAATCGGACCTGACCAGACCCGATTAAAGTAAAGCGTAGCGTGATCCTATAGGGCGCTCGCTCGCCCGCCCGCCCGCCCGCCCGGTCCAACTGGATCAAACAATGCGGAATAGCCTCGCACGTTGCATTTAGCTAAATGTGTCCTTTGTGCGGATCACCGGGCCCCGTCGTCGACGAATCGCACGACAAAGCCACTACTTGTTCCCACCCCGCTATCGCTTTAATCATCCGCTCCACGTTACGTCCCTATATCTAATTTCCCGCGCACATTTTTAATTAAAATATCTCCATTGTCACAGCGCGTCCCTTTTCCAGCGCTTCACTGTTTGCCGGCCGCGTAATCACCGCCAGGACTTTTCTATCCGCGCGCGTGTATTCGGCGGTGGTGAATAGGCCGGAGATGCATATATATTCCTTGCGCTCTTAAACGCGATTAATATGCTGGCGGGTCCAGGGTACGTCTGCTGCGACGCGGCGCGGCGGTGGTCCGGGAGGTTCCTTTCATGCGGACGTTTCAGAAGCGCGTAATCGTTCCTTCCTGCGATTTAATCTCGGCCGATTCAGACGGTACTCGCGACTGCCAGCTCTCCCAACTCTCCCTGCAACCCCCGTCGTCCTCGCCGGGTTGGCTCACCCCTCGCGCGCGCACGCGGGACGCAATCTCGGCTCGACTATGAATAGTATGAGCAAGAAAAGAAGAAGCACCGCGCGCACACGCAAGCATTTTAGTAGGATTTCTGCTGCTCCTCTAATTGTCGGAGTCATTCGTTCCTTTCAAAAGGAACAGATGCACCAGCCCGTACTATGTAGTACCGGAGAGACAGAGAGAATCAGGGATTCGGCGCTCGCCGGCTCGCTAGTGGAAGGACCCTCTCAGCCCCGCTCGTCTCTTGGGGTTATTTTCAGTCGATTATCCGCAGAAGGTGGGGTCAACGGGGGTAGTTTAGCCCCGCAGCCGGGGAGAGTAGACGAGTCTATTAACGCGCAGTGAAAGGACCGGCTGTACCCAGCCGATTCATGTCTTTAGCCGCATCGATGCCTCGCTGATGTTGCCCGACCAAACGCCGGGAGATCAGCATCGGCCGGTGGCTTATTCCCCGCGGTATCGATGCGATTGTTTCCAAGAGGCGTTGTCACTGCTCGTAGCGTCCTGACAAATTGACGCGGAGTCACGTGCGGCCGCTTTGACCACCGCTCCGCCCAAACTAGCGCTTGCCGAATGAACTTTTTGTCACCGGGTGCATGCACCGTACTTTGTTGTTGGTCGTTGCGCACAGTAGAATGCGTTGCGCGGCGAGCGCAATTGCTGCGCCCCCGGCAAACTTGAGGCGTGATTTGGATCTAATGGACTCGATAATAAAGTGATTGGTGCGCGGCCACGAGCATCGAGGGGGATGAAATGAATTTACAGGAGCACTGGATAAGCCGGTTGTTTTTAATTAAGTGTGCACTCTACGTGGCCCGTGTAGGTGGAAGGGAATCGCGCGGTGGCTCGGTGCGCGTAGCTAGCGTTGCTGGTGTAAAGGTGGAGAGAACGGTTGTATCTTATCTCTCGTTTAATCAACATTGCCGACCCCAACTCTGACGCTCCTAAGCTCCAGTAATTACTTAGATGGACGTTTCGGAACCTTTGCCACCGGCGCCGCAGTATTCAAAAACAAATATGCGTGTAATCTGCGCGAGAGACGTCACTTCGCGCGCGCACGGCAGCAGCAGCGAGTGCGCGCGCGCGCTTGGATTTCCTCTCATTCTTTTTCCCTGTGTTTTTTTTTTGTTTCTCCATTTTTCACACGCTTTGCGTTGCGCGATGCTATGCGATACCTCGCGCGAGTAATACCCACCTGTGCACTCTCGAATGAGGCAAACCTCCCCTGCGGAGATATGCTGAATATGCCGACATGTGTATGCTTTAAAGTGATGAAGGCTGATCGATCTCGTTGCCGGAGAAGTGGGATGCGCTCATCTAAATATATGTACATACGTACCGCGCCAATGGAGATCACGTGCAGCTCGGACTCGGCGAAGGCTTCGAGAGATCTGGCGAGAGCAAAAAATTCTTCGGCGTCGAAAAGTTTGGGGATATTGGATCGGCAGGTTCGACGTCGGGGTTGGCTGCGATTCGTTCGATTAGCTGGCGATTGGTGCGGTGGAAACTATCAATGGCTGATTGAGTAGCAGTCTGATGGCTAAGTAGATAGGGGTACCTGTCTATTAGCCCTGTAGCCTGATATCGAAGTTGTTCATCCTTTTCTGAACCCCAGGCGAGCGCTTCGTTAATTAATCTGGCGGCGACGGACTCGGCGGGCTCAAAGGCACCCTTTTTCGCTCAGGTTTATCCATCCATCCACCGCTGTAGACCACCTCTGCACGGGATCTTTTTCCCTCTCGCGCTTTCAGATTTCTCGAAAACGAGACAATCGCTCTGGCGGAATCGAATTTTCCCTACGTACCATATCTATAGAGACGTGCATCTATGTGGCACACATAGTGTGGCTTCCTTTTTCCCCGTATATATCCTAACGCGACATATGTATTACGATTGATTCCCTTATTGTCCGAGAGCGATTGTCTGAATTGCATTTGATGGAAGTCTGTTGAAGCCGCAAAACTGCCAATTGGTATTCCGCGCAAAGGGTTGATTAGTGCCGTTTTTTGCATTAGCCCCGACTATACATATATCGCACTGGGAATGTAATATGATCGCGGCATTGTGCGCGTTCTGAATGTGCTCGCGCAAGAGGATCCAACCGACACGCATCGGGACATTATACGTGTATAAGCCATGCTTTGTAGCGGACAGCTAAGTAAAAACGGAATAATACGCTTTACAGCGCCCATGGAGAGCGCTCTAAGAGGACTAGAAGAATGCCCTCCCCGCACGATTAGCTCCTATGGTTTCAGTAATTATCATGAGGAAATCCGATTTCCAACTTGATAAAAAAGGAGCAGGCCTACTGCGGCCAACTATCCTTGGTGGATTACACGATCAGACAGTGGTACGTTCAAAGAGATCATCGAGTCTCTGCCAAAGCAGCAACCAGTGTAATCAAGGATATCAGCTCCGCGAAGAAGTAACCATCGGCGATTACAGTATCCTTTTAAGAGGAACCAATCGACCGAGCCAGTTCTCCTTCAAAGTTCCCGGCATCCTACCTCCAAAGCAAATCCGCAGAAAAAGATAGAGGCGTGGGCGAGTCTGACAATGAGATGCGAAAGAGGCTACAGGGAGGGTGTGTGCTTAGAGCGAGCTGCCGGATCGAATTGCTTTTTACAGCGGCTGGTCGTGAAATATCGAACATCGAACACGCGTATTGCTGTATGTATTGCCAGTCGGTGGCTGCTTCGAATTGACGTGTGTGTGTGTGTTTGTGTGTGTGTTGCATGTATCTGCATGTAAGTATGTAAGTGCGGGACGTTGGGCGAGGAAGCACATGATGCGTGTGGGGCGCGGCGCACGGGCATAAAAGAGCAAGCGAAAAAGGGAGCCTCTTTTTAATCTAGCGACGATTCGCAAGCCCCGGCTCCTTTTATAGTTACGTGCTTAGTGCTTATACCCATTGACTCTCTCTTCTCTCCGTCCCTCATTCTCTCACCCTCTTTGTCGCCGTGTCAGGGCCGGTCTTCTATAACCGAGGGCCCGGTCGAGTCCTCGAAAAGCACTGCCTATGGACCTTTCCCCACTCGCCCGTGCACTTTCTCTCCCCTTTTCGCTTTCTGTCTTTCCCTTTCCTCGTCCGAGCCCCGGAAATCGCAGCGCTTATTTCAATTTTACCAGAGAACTTTTACCCTGGCTTGGCCTGCTCCGCTTCAGCGGCCTCTGTACTTCAAACGCCTGGGTACAGACAGGTAGTATCCTACTATCTACACTCGTTAGGGAAGAGCGTTTAGTCGTCTGTTTGAAGGGTACACACGTATATGTACTTGTGCTGGCGGGGAGTAACAGTAGCGCTCGCGACGTCGAGGGTGCACTCGTAGAAGGTATCGCGTGAACTGCTGATGGAGAATGGTTTAGCGTGTAATTTAAGTGGTAAACCGGTGAGAGAGGTCTATTGGTTTCATAAGGCACGCGCTGGAATCCTCTGTTAACGAGCTCTAGATTGCGAGGATTGTTGGTAGGGTGCGGCTTCTGGCGGTGGCTGGGTAGTACGTGGCCCGGCAGGAGTGTCGTGCCGCTCGGCGCGCACCCTCGGGCATCAGCGATAGATTTTCCAAAAAATTATTCCATTAGAGTAATTATCCGAGCGGGTAATAATGGTCACGGAACGATCGCCGGCCGCGATAATGACCGGCATAAATTGGGTGGACTGCGGGAGACGTCATCTGCTCCCAGTGACCACTCGGCTTTCTCTCCTACAGCTGTCGCGAAGTCCTCCGCGCTCCGTTGACGTCGTCCTGCTTTATCAGGCTGGTAATTAACTCGATTAGCTGGACGATGAAGCTTCAAACAAATGGGCTGGCCTGCGCGGCAACAGCAATTAGGGCCCCCTTTCGATAGGGTTTCATCGCGAATCTCGTGAATTACGAAATACACTCGCGTGAGTGCTTGACACGGTGCGACGCCCACCATCTTTTAACTACACATCGATGTGGTCACGCGATTTCGTTTCACGTAATTGTACTTGGAAGATCGACGATCTCCCTTCAATTAGTGACACACGAGCCAGGGGCATTCTAGCCCTGCCAGACGAGTAGTCGACGATCGAGATTACCAGTAAACTCCTGATGCCGCGGTGCTTTTTCTTGCCGAGTTTCCGGGTGAAGTTTGCCCGGCAGGAGATTCACAAAGGAGGAGTGCCAGCGAGAATCAATCGATCGAAGGAGGGCTGAATAAGTGCGCGAAGGATCTCCTAAAGATTCAACGCGGTAACACGATCGTCACTTACGGCATCCCGAAGGACACGGAGGCTTCGAGAGGACGTAGTCGAGTTCATCGCGGTCCCCCTACGTGTTGAATTACTTCGGGGCCGGCGCGGTAGGTTGGCAGAGGTGTGCGTGTATAGAAAGAGGGCGGGGTGAGATGCGAGAGGAGTGCAACTCGACTCCAGATTGCAGGCGACAATGAGCCGGTGAACTTTCGATCCCCCGGCAAACACGATTCTAACACGCTTCTTCAAATCCCAGAAACCTCTTTTCAAAGGATCAAAGGTGGGTCGAGCTAATTGACGAGCGGCCCCGGGGTTTTCCAGGGCGGACAGCTTGGGATAATACATATATACACGGTCGCCCGCCGTGCGATAATTCGATCTCGCAAAGGGGTGAAACTGAAAAAGCGGAGATGCCGTCGGAGATAGTGGTTGATTCAGAGAGACATCGGCGTAAATTATTATCTCCGCTGTCTGTGCCGCAGAGAAATGGGGTCAAAGGGAGTAAGCTGGAATAATTGCTCGATGCGTCAAGCGGCCGGGCATGTTGGAGGAACAAGCCTTTTAATTTATCTAATACGCGGTGGGCGGACGAACATGCGCAATGGTGTGTGTTATCCCGTCGAGTGTCTGGGGTGGAACAAAAATGACGAGGATCGCCCGCTTCGAGGTGCAACCACGCCGAAGATATTAGCGGTTCCTGCGCGCCGATCGCTGCACTGTGGATTAAACGCCGCTCGATCGATTAAACACAATTCGCACCGGCGTTAACGGCCAATAGCGCTGAATATTTAAAGCGACTCATTAACTCCGCAATCGGAGTGAAACGATGTAGCCCGCGAGCTACATTAATCGATCGATTTGAATTTCAAACACTCTTTCTCCAACGGTGCACGCATTTCCAATACACCGCGTCCTGTTGTCGACGTCGTCGTCACCGCCGCCGCAATCGGGAACGGTGACATTTTCCATTACTGCTCCGCTAATAAATTAATGTTATTATTCCGATGTAGATTACCGACGTCATCCCCGTCGGTCCCCAGTAAATAAAATATCTCTGTTCCGATATTCGCCCGCTAAATGCATGCCGTGAATTCGATGTGGGTTGCACACCAGCCGGCAAAAAGGTACCTCCCCATCCAGCAAGATTCCGATTTGCCTCGTGTGGTTAGCGAGAGGAGGGTGGTTCGGGGGAGAAAGGGGATGGAGGCGAAGTGCGGTCGCGCCGCGCGTTTAAAGGCGCTCTCAGAGGCCGATGCTTAGGAACAAGGAGGAAGAGCTGTGAAATGTGCAAGGACGCGATGATAGTCGGCGGCGGAGAGTGTGTGGGAGCGAGAGGGAAAGCCCGGCGAAATGGGCGCGAGCGGAGGGGCATGCAGCAGGATAGGAGGAGACATAAACGCGCGCGCGCCACGGATGAAAGGCTCGCAGAAAGAGAGAGATCAGAAGCGAGAAGAGAGGCGAAGGTGCGATGGCGCGCGACGGGGTGTGAGAACGATGATTGAAGTGCACGTACTTACGTGCGCGTACTTACTCGGATGTGCTCGGCATAGAGATGTGGAGCGTGGCTGTGCAGCTGTGGCATTGTCGTCCGTTCTCCCTCGTGGTCGCCCGTCAGGGACGAGTTCGCCTCCGCTCGCCTCCGCTCGCCTCGTCTCGCCTCGCTCGTCGTTTTGACGAAAGCGACGCGATGCGCGCTTGGATCATCGGCACTTTTGCACGCAAGTAGTATCGCGGCCGACCGACAGCCCGCTGGAATTGTAAGTATCTACAGGCCGCATTCATCGGCGCCTCTATGCTGCAGTGCAGCCCCTTCGCAGGCAAACGCGCCCACCCGCTGCCCTTCCCTTTCCCCTCATCGCCAAGAATCGTCGCGGCCATCGGAGTTCTACTTTGCGATCACGCAACACCCCAACTCATGCCTTTTTCTGCAAGGCCACAGCCAGATGGAAAATGGTAATAATGCCAGCGGTGTACTCGGGATAATCGATGGCCGCGACCGGCGTCAGCAAGCGGTTTTAATCTCCGACGATTCGATGACATTGCTGCTCTACCGGGAAATCATCACTTTGTCGGGAGGCAACAGACCTTCCTCGGTATTTATCGTACTCCAACCCTCTACATACAACCCTCTACCCATCCTCGTACCAGTATCGCTGGCGATGTTTTGTTGCCGGGGACGATGTAAAATGCCAGCCGGAAGATATTTCCCTCCCGAATAATCTCGTCGATACCCGGACATG
The DNA here is from genome assembly GCA_963675795.1 of Crossocerus cetratus. NCBI lineage: Eukaryota > Metazoa > Arthropoda > Insecta > Hymenoptera > Crabronidae > Crossocerus > Crossocerus cetratus. Next base: position 13,029,633 of record OY776666.1, on the reverse strand, counting down.
TCAGGGGCCGCAAATCCCGGCGAGCCTTTTCCAGAATTAGGTTGTTCCCGTTGGGACGCTCGGTGGAAACCGAGTGACATCGGTGCCGTTGGCTCCGCTAAGTAAAAGAGGTGAGCATAAACTACTTGCTACGGTCTAAGAAGAAAGGAGGATATCATTCTGAACGAGACACGTGGCTTGTATGGTTCAACGATCATTATTAGCGATTACGAAACGATCGGCTGTACAATAATTCGAGATCTCGCATCACAAATCGTCCGTATAAAACACGGCGTGACGAGCTTCGCTTAATTGACGTCTATAGATAGGTGATATACAATGCAAGAGCCGGTATCTCGTAACTCTACCGTTCCTTTAATAAAATTAATCGTTTAGATACTTATCACAACAGGTAGAATATGTCATAGGAACCCTGCCTGTGTCTTACGGTGTGTACCTAACGTTAGTTACAATCTCAGCGAATCGCGATTACATTTATAGAGCTTCCTCCAACTAGATCTGTGACTAATTCCCGCTTCCCTCGTAGAGAATGAAACCGATTGAGACCGATCTCGGGGCACTCCAATGCAAAACAAATACGTGCCTCTCTCTCTCACTCTCTCTCTCTCTCTCTCTCTCTCTCTCTCGCGCGCGCGCACCCTCACTCCAGTGATTTAGAAAAGTCTCTTCAATACCGCGCTCTTCACTCGACTGCAAAATATTAATCGTCCAACACGAACGATTCCCTTATCAACGAACAATAGACTAGATGCATTTATATTACAATCGTTCTCGCTTTCTCTCACTCTTCTTGTCGATTTGCCGGAAGCCGTCGATTTCCGTCGCGTCGACAGCACATGCACACTCACATCCAGACACATATATTGCGTAGTCGTCGACGGGATCAAATCCCGAGACACGCACATCGCCCTCGCGACCGGCGAATCCGTCCTTCCAACTCCACGGAGAATCAAGCACGACGCCGAAAATGATTGCAACTGATGACACTTAGTACGGGACTGGATTACGGATTCTCACTGTTTACCCCTGGCAGCTCCGATAGCCAGGAGAAGAGAGTTGTTGAATTTAGCGAGGAAGAAGCAATGAGAAGCAGCGAGTCCAGTGAATGGAAACGATGACTAATCGATGTGAACCAAACGAACGATGCGATCGAGGCTGGTCGCGAGGGAGGTGGTTTTGTTGTCGAAGGCCCGTCGCGGCGGCGGCCCGGCGGTTTGGCGAGCCGGACGGTGTTATTGCGAGGACGATTGGGGTGGTTGGCCGTTGGGCGGCGGCGGCGGTGGTGGCGGCGGTTGAGGGTGGACCTGGTGGGGCAGGAGGCTGTGGGGTTGCACGTGGGCCGGATGATGATGGTGATGCTGATGGTGATGCGAGTAGAAGATGGGCTGCCCGCCCGCCTGCGGACAGGAAGTGCCGACCCCGACACCCACGCCGACGGAGTGCGAGAGTGCCGAACTGGTGACGGAGACCGGCACCGACGAGGGTACGGCTCCAGCCACCGATACCGAGACACCACCGGAACTCCCGTTACCCGCGGACGCTTCGTGATAAAGGATGGGCACCCTCACCAATCTTTGGGCGGCGTGCGCCATATTCGCCGCCTCCAGTTCCGCCGCCAACTGCCTCTTCCACTTGTTCCGACGGTTCTGGAACCAGATCTTCACCTGGGTCTCGGTCAACCTGAGCGAGGCCGCCAGACCCGCACGCTCCGAGGAGGAGAGGTACCGCTTCATGTCGAAGGTACTCTCCAGCTGGAAAACCTGCGAGCGGGAGAACACCGTCCTCGTCTTCTTCTTCCGCTTTATGCTGCTCGAATCTCGACCGTCCACGCCGACCTGTACACTGTTCTGGTTCCCGTTCCCGCTGCTGCCGTTTCCGTTGCCCGATCCGCCGTGGATACCCGTGGAATTCGTCGACTCGCCTTCGCCCTCGACTTCCGCACAGTCGTCGCCGTCGCCGAGATCGTCGTGGCCCTCGTCACCGCTCGAAGGACTCCGCGTGCGATGCAACCGCTCCTCCCCGTTCTCGTCGTCCAGATCGTCTGCACAGAAATGTATCGCGCTCGATTAATGCGATGGCGGGTGATATTAGACAGATATGCACAAGATAAAGATGCCAATCCGATCCACTAAGCGAGTGATAATGCATTTTGCTTTCCTGGCGATCGCAGCCTGCCTGAGCGCAGGTCCAGCTCATCGATATCGATTACAGCTTTAACTTGCCGGCGGACTCGGCTGTAAGCGTGTGCCGAGCGACGGCTAATGAAAATCTATGCTTCGAATTCTAGCGATGATTGGTACGTTATTGTCATCATGGCAAATGCGCGGCTAAATGGATACTATCGCGCGGCCTCCACAAAATCCCGACGCATTTGGACTGCGCCACTCTGAAACAACCTCGATCCACTAGACTCTGGTTCGGCGCCTGCCCTTTGCTCCACTGCACTCGTTGGCGCACTCGACTCACTGCTCCAAAGTACTCTTGAATAAGCGAGCTGCGTTTAACATTACAATCCGTCCATAAGTCCGGTTTGTTTGTTTGTATGGGTGTATCTGTATTGCAGCAAATTGCGCGGGGAAATAGCCATGTGTCAATTACCAGGTTGTCCAAAGCCTGTCTATTGGATACCAATAGAATCAATGTGATCAGTTTTAGCATAACTGGTCGGACAAATTCTCTGAGAGCGGGGATCATGGGACATTTGTGCGGCTCCATTTAATATTTAGTCAGACTATAGTTGTCTATTTAATATATTCTATTTACCCGTAGCAGTAGATTGAGTATCAGCACTCGACGCGGTGGCAAATGTGTTTCATTGTCCGATACAATATTGTCTCATTCGCCGCATCGGATTCTCCCGGTCGGCCGCCGACGGCATTATTGAGTGTCGCGGACACTGAATAATGCTGCCATTCACACTTACTAGTCAATTTCACTTTTTCCGCTGCGGAAGGCGAAGTAAATGACGGAAGACGTATAAGTCAGAAGCAGTTGCGGGTTATTTTATCGCGGGTACTCTCCGTCCAGCTAAATTTGCTTCTTAGCGTAGTCTCATTTACGCGTTTGCCCATCAGACAGCCAACTTGTCGGCCATGCCGCTCAAAGTAAACACGGATAATAAGTTGCAAAGTACAAGACGCTCGTTCTGGAAATCGAGCTTCGGCTTTTGCCGTGCCCCCCGGAGGGAGGGCACGGTTAATGTGCGCAGCGTCCTGTTTCCGGGCCAGATCACAGGCCATTCGCGAAATAATCGGGCGGTTCTGATCGCGTCGATAACGACAAGTTTGCCAGCGTGGTTGTGTCGAGTCACGGACGTGCATGTTGTTGGTGTATACGCGCGCGTGTGTGTGTGCTTGGCGAGTCCATAGTCGGCTGTAGCCGGTAGCTAGTAGACACCTAAGTACTTTGCCGAGGTGGCAGGAGTAAAACGATCGGCGGGTAAGGCGATCGACGTTGGTTTGTCGTGGTGGAAGCCGTGGAAGCCGTACTCGTCGTCGTCCATGTTCACGTTTATACTGGCACATCCACTCGCAATACACCCGAACAGCTACAGAGACATTCGCCTTGCCCCTTCCTATCCTGGTCGCACCGCACCTTGTGCGCCACCTTCTCCATCTTTCACACCAATATTGCCCTCAAGAATTAACTTCTCTTTTCGATGGACGCGCTCGAACCCCCTGACATTCGGAAACCTTTTTCCTGTCGAGGCTGTTTTCGGGAAACTCCACGATAATCTGCCGGTTTGCGATTAATACTGCAAGTGCGTGAAATTATAGAATGCCAATTAATCAGGACTGGTCTGTTAAATCCTCATTGAGAAAGTACCAATTATACAAACTGATTTATCGCGCTAATCACCCGCTGCGCGGCTGCCGCAATTGATCGAGCGTAGGCGAGTAAATGGCAACTTTATCTATCGAACGCTCAGCGCTATTTACAAGCGGTGGCGTAATCCCAATGTATTTAAGCATCGGAATGATACTGAGCGCGGATAACAACAGATGTAGTCTATTGTAATTTAATATGCTTTCGCGGTTATACGCGCATCGGCAAATATCACTTGAGTGCTCCAATTAATCGCAGTGGATTGCAGCGTTGGAGAAGTTCAGCAGAGTCCGCCTAACCAAGGAGAATCTAGTGCGAACCCTTCAAGTGCCACTCTAAGGGCTGACCACAATCCTAAGTCGGGGCCCTTTACAAATGAGTGACAGGTCAGGCCAACTACCTGCTTACCTCTTCAAACCATCAGTTATCTGTATTATTCTACAACCAATCGGCGTGCCAGTGATCCGGGGCGTGAAAGGCGACAACAGGATCAAAAGCAAACTAAGGCACCGAACGAGCTTGATTTCACTGATAATTGAGATAAGTCGGGGCGCTCTCGAGACTCTTTGCTAGCTAGCGACAGACTGTTAATTAAGCAGTAGAGGGAGTGGAGGTGGGGTCGAGGAGGGCTTATCCCGTTTTATCCGGCCACCGGCGGTATCGGCGTGCAATAAGACTCACCCCTCTGAGGGTAGGACGCGGACGCCGGGCTGACCCGGCTGAGGGTGCCGACGACGTCGCTCGGCGGCGGATGCTCGAGCGTCTGCAGGCCGTGCGTCGGCCTCCATGGAAACGGCCAACCGGCGCCGCCGGGTAAAACGCCGCGGATTCCGTCGGCCTCGACGATGTCCGATTGGTCGCCCACTTGGACCGCGTTGCTCAGCGCCGACGAGGCCGCCGCCAACCGCGAGTGATGCTGTTGCTGCTGCTGTTGGTGCAGGTGTTGCAGCGTCGATGGGAAAAACACGCCGCCGACGCCTATCCCGACCGGATATCGGCCGGCGATTAGCGAGGACATGAAACCCAATCTGTAACAGAGAGAAATCTTGCATCTTCGATTGCTCGCAACGAGAGATAGAAGAGAAATAAACCGGGCAATAGCAAGCGAGTTGTATGCGCTAGCAAACCAATAGTGTTTTTAATGCCAACGCTTATTCTGGCCAGTGAATTGCGGCTTTCCCTTGTTTTCCAAGCACCGGTGGATTTATAGGAAGTAAGCCGGCGAATCCCGATTGTAGAGGCGGAACCACCACAGGGCAAAGTGTTTCTACATACCTTCGCCCGCTCGGGCAGCGGCGAGCTCGCAAATTCAAGGTGGCTTAAATGCGGCAAGAGGCCAAGAACGAGAGAGAGAACGAGGAGCAGCAACACCACAAACGAAAAATCTGCCAGTGAATACTTTGGGCAATTGCGAGCGAGCGCGCGCGTCCATTCGTCGGACTAAAGGTCCAGGAGGGTGGTCCGGCCCCAGCGAACTACTCTATTTTTCGCGTTTAAAGGAATCTCTGGTTATGGCTATTAGGAGCGCGGCAGAGTGGCGATGGTCGCCGGATAATAATGGCCGAGGCGTGCCTAAACGACCGGCCAGTTATTAAGAACAAAAATCCGCTTATAGCTCGAAGCTCCAGGAGGATCGTCTGGTCTCGTCGGCTCGAGTGCATACCTGCGCCTCGGAGAGCGGCTGCACAACACATTGTCCGGGCGTTAGTCGGCGCGCGCTGCGTATCGGCTAGTGCTTCTCTAACGAGGCGAGTGGCTAGGGTCTACGATCGTTACTTCTGATCAGAGGGGCTAAGTGTGATGCAGCTGCGTGAGAGAGCACTTAGCGTGCGCGCAAGTTGGCTCGAGCGAGCAGGAGAGTGCCGATTTGCGGAGCGACGATTTAGTTGGACGCTCTGGAAATGTAGGTAGGTAGGTAGCCGGGTAGGTAGGTAGGCAGCCAGCGGGCAGCGAGTGATACTCGAACGAAGGTGGTAGATATAGGGGGGCTGAGGCTTCCGAAGCCGTACTACTTCCCCCGTGTTCCTGCTTCGCTCACTCGCCTCCCTTCTCAGTCCGTCTGCAACGGGCGATCTCATCTTGCCTCGATGCACTTTTCCTCTTGTTTATGCTCGCAGAGTCCGGCCTACCGCGGACCTATGCCCGCTCTCTACCTTGGCCGTCCCTCACCTTTACAGCCCCGGCGACGCTTCGGCCGCCGTCGCCGAGTGCTTACACCGCCCGCTACATACGTAACGACATCCCCGCGACTCGCCGCGCCGATTATATCCCTAATGAGATGAACAAATAAACCCGCTCTCCAATACTGCTTCGACGAGAGCTTGTGTTCTCGGCGCGGCGAACGCGCTCGCGCTCGCGCGCGCCCGCGTAGCTTGCATCTACCTTCGCCGGCCACACGATTTAGAGCGGCTTGATCGTCTTTGCATCGCCGCGCGAGTAATCTAATTTGTCGCCGGTGAAGCGTTTCTATGCTTTATACCCCGAAGGTTTTACTAGCCACCAGCGACTATCAAACGACAGCTGAGTATGAGAACGCTGAGTGCAATCATTTAGTCCGAACCACTCATGCTTTTTAGCACTGGCTAGTTGTGCAGGGCGACGAGTAGTATAAGCCGGTGTTTTATTACCCGTTGACTGGACCGTTGGAGATGCGAGAAATGCAGGGTTTTCTGCCTGACTGTTCGCACTTTGGCACACGATTCCAGTTGGAGGGTATGCCCGGGTCGGTTTCTCCGGGAATATCGAGGAGGAAAAGTGAGAGGCTTCACCAGAGTGGCGAAGACGGGGATCGGGCCAGAAGAGGAGTAGCGCCAGAGGCATCAGCCACACAGATGCCCCGAGAAAGATAAAAGAAATCTGACAACCGCCTGTTTGTAAGCATTGAGGGACAGCTTCTAAGGAGAGCAGGTATAAACACCAAACACTCAGCTTCGAAGGAGCGTGCTCTACCTTTTTCTGCCTAATTCTTGCGCGGCGGCTTACGTCTTAGGATCGGCTAAGATGAATAGCCGCCGGAAGCTTTTCTCCACTCGATCGATTTGCGGGGCCCTCGACTCCGCCCGATTCAAGGATTCCTCGCGAGTTTCTCTCCTTTTTTCAATGTCCCCTCCCCTGGCTGCGCTACCACGCCGGCTAATCGACTTCCTTGGCACGCTTCTACCATGGCGAAAGAGAGAAGAGCTGCCTTCATTGGATCGCGCTCGGCTTTCACGTAATTGGATGTAAACGATTTCGTGGTCAGCGTATTGCTGTTGCACGGCACTGCTACTGCTGGATTCCCGCGCGACTCTCCGATCGCCTTCCAATCCTTGGCTGCGCTCTCTGGCCAATTTGTCCGTTGGATCTTGCCTCGCCCGCGGTGCCTACTCAATGCCATATTATACCTCGTTTCTCTATTGATTATTATACTGCCTCCGCTTGCGCCCGGTGAGTAAGTGCCATTCTCAAATATAAACTCTTTATGCCGTGGTTAACGATCGCTGGTAACACGATACGTTCCGTCGTGTAACGTTACACAGGGGGTAGATGTGAGCGCACCAAGGACGGCCAAGTCGATTACGTCTGCCCCAAACTGCACCGAGGGCAATTGTCACAGATTGCAGCGATCTCGGCGCGACAAAAAGTCTGCGCAAAGGTACGCGCGCGCCGCCCAATGCGCGTTTTCAAAATCAGCGTGAATAAAAAATGCGAGCGCTGCCGGCGTTTCCAGAGCGATTACGATAAAGGGATTTGATGCTGGTAATCGACGCAAAGTACTTTAATAGAGAAGTTCCGCCGTTATCGATTGGCGTAACTCTCACAGTTACGTACTGACTTATAAAGTGTCATTACGATGACCCAACAATGAGTTATTGGCTTTCAAAGTAATCGGCTAAATCCTCTAGCAGGCTTCGTTGCGCTGGCTGTCTGTTACAGGCCAAGTGGAGGATTTATGCTCGTGCCTACATAAAAGACGACTCCATTCCGCGCGCGGTCTCAAGGCAAACAACTTAATGACTTTATTTTTGCCAGCCATGATGACATCGTTTACGCGCATATCTTCGTATTTGCGCAGATATGCGCAAATATGTTAACACAAGCACGTGTTAACAATGTGGATATTATCCTTCGAAAAAATATGTTCTGTCAATATTTACACCGGCTATTAATTGATTCATTATCAGGGATCTTGGTCATCAGGATAGCGGGTGAGATTTCACGGGGATAAAATAATTATCATTGCATAGGGTGATATCAACATATGCAATTGGCCTCGCATACAATCGGCATCAGTCTGTAGAAATGGAGACATAGCTGGATAAACAGACAGAGGTAGGCAGACTTTTTGACTGGACTGTAAGCTGCCAGGGCGAATTGGGAACGGGGCGTTCATATTCGGGATGATTTCTCGCGACTGCGATTCCGGCTAGCGAAAAAGCGGCGGTACGCACGACAGCGTTATTTCCGGGACGCGGGCCCCGATCAAAAGCGCACAATCGCCGGGAGTCAACGGACGCGCGCGGAGAGAGAAAACTCGGCGTTTTTCTCATTTTTGGTAATTACCGCGCCCTAATCATGTTTTCGATCTCACGGGGCAGGCACACCGACGCACACCGGCAAAGCGGAGCGTCATCGCCGTCAGCGAATAAAAAAATTGAGAAAAGGAGCGAGAGAGCGAGAGTGCCGCGCCATAGCATGCCATGCCGTGGCACGATTCGCTGGGCGAATAAAGAAACGAGGGAAAGGGGTATCTCGCTGGTTGAAAGACGGGGTTAGCGAGAGAGAGAGAGAGAGAAAGCGAAAACGAGCGAGCGAGGCTTGCAAGAGGGATGAAGCGAGAAAGAGAGTGAGAGAAGTCTGTGTTTCGATACGATTATTATTCGTGGTCTATTACCAGTACCGTTCATTCCACATTTGTTTCCGACGTTGAACATCCATATCGCCCTCGAACGGGCGATCATACACAATAGGCTTTATCGTACCTTCCTTTGAAACTTGGAGCGCGATCCCACGCTAATTAACGGATCATTCATCGGCGCTGTAATTAACGAGGCCGACTCTGTCGCGGATTATCAGGCGGATTCTTTGCGCCGCATAGACGTCATGTGCCCGCGGTGCCGCTGACTGAATATTGTTGCCGTTGTAAAGACGCACGACTTTGCGAGGGGAAAAAAAATTCTTACCGTGCTTCCTGCCGATGCGGCTGCTGGTATCTGCTGATGGTGGCGACGTCGATGCGCGAGAGAGCTCTTTCAATGCGGTCTACGCGAGACATTTTTAATGGAGCCAAGCCGGGCGTACATTCGACGGGCGTCCGGTACGAGCTCTTGATAATTAGGTTCTCTCTTAAAATATAAGAGTGCTCGGTACACCTTTCGCGCGAGTGCCGCGATTCTCATGAAAAATTCACCGATTGCACTGGATAGGCCAGACTGCCGAGACATGTATCCTCCAGTAGCTGGCCGTGTTCCACGGTTCCGTAGGATCCTTGACTTATTAAACGGCCAAGGTATTCGCTCTCGGATCTTCGTTGTTCGTGCGCGTGTAGGAGAGAAGCCAGAAGAGGGGAGGGGAGATAGAGAAAGAACACACTCTGAGAATTCACAGAGCGCATAATCCACCGTCTGATATATTCCGCGCGCAGAAATACGTGCCGGGGAGTTTGAGCTTCCCTGGAGAAAATATTATTATCGTATCAGTTTAGTAGGATGTTAACCAACGGGATTTTCTCAAGGAGGAGAGCTCGCCTCTTGCGCGCGTGCTCGCTGGGGATCGGCGCGCGAGCAAGACTGGCCGAGTTAATAATAAATCAAACCGAGAATTTGCTCGCTTCCTCCTGACGGAAGACGTAAGGGCCGGGCGGGATTGGTGCCCATTTCTCGGGGGAACTTTAGGCTCCTTAACTTTGAGGGTGTTTCATCCGCTAATCTATTATGCACTGGGCGCCTAATTGATTTTTTCGACGCTCCGTCCTTCAGCCTCCCCTGATATTCGATCCCGGAGTTTCTGTTACGCTCGCCCCGAGCCGCGCCACCACTTTCCTTGGCACCGTTCAATCACGAGAAAGGAATCACGTCGTCGCTCGGCTCTCGCGGCAGAAAGTGTCCTTCGGAGAATTTTCGCCAAAGGTTCTTACACTGAATCCTCAGTAGGAGTTGGTGGAGGGCGGCAATGGCATATCCAAGCGGCCGGTTTAATCCTCTTTGCGAACTGCACTCCCGTTTAAATTGCTCGAGTACGCTCGCTCATCGCATTACCGGGAGAGAGAGTGAGTGCTCGATTTTTCCGTCTGCTTCGTGGCTCGTAGTGACACGCGTAAATCAAGCTCAGCAGAAGGGTGCGAGGGGGCGAGAGCAACGGGGGGAAAGAGAGGGCGAGAGAACGGCAGGGCACCACGGCATGGCACAGCGGCGCAGTTCGCTGTTCTTGTTGAGTGAAGTGTGCCCTAACGCTGCGCATACGAGTGGAACTTAATCAAATGGTAAACGGGTGGAAAACAAGCAATTGGAACCATCGGCCTACTAGCACCGAGGGTATCGGGGTAGTAGGGATCCGTCAATCGGGAGGGGGTGTAAATCTGATAAAATCATCTCGAACCCTCGAGTCTTCCCCTTGTGGCATAGTGCTCCTCTCGCTGCTCGGGTTCCTCGGGCGCAGATATATCCGATATATACCCCGACTGCTCCTAAGTAACGTAAGTAATGTAAGGAGGGTGGTTGTTGCTACGCTTGTTATTAAATGAGACAGCCTAATAGGCCCATTACGGACCCCTCGGTCCATTCCCACATAATATAATCCTCGCCGCACGCTCTCGCTCTTCGTTCTCTACTATTTCACCACCCCCTTGCGCACACTGCGCGTCCTCGTGCCACCGTGTATCTTGATCTAAGCGCACTCACGCCCACGAGAATTTCGTCCGCGGTTACCCAAACTACCTCTTACTCGGCCTCTCACCGTCTATCAATTTCCTGTCGCATAACAAGGTCCCCAATAGTAGTTACTGTCCTCGCACATCTTCCCCCAACCTTCTGCACGCCTAGCGTGAAGCAGAGGTCTGCTCTCTCATGGAAAAAAGTTTGATGGTCAATCAACGACTAATTAGGGGGATAGTGTTCGTATCATGTATGTTTGCGAACACATATGGCGTTTAATTGTTGTTTAATGGCACCGCTGAATATTCCGGCGGTGCGGGTTTGTTGGGCTAATATTCCTAATAGTTGCACTGCGAAACACCGAATACAGATGCCCATTGGATAGCAATACAGGGTACCAGTAAATTTACTCGAAATTACTGGCCGGATTATCGGCAACTGGTCGCTTTCACATTGATAATGATTAGTCCCGATTTCGTTTATCCATTGCGGCGGGCGTGTGCTCTATTGAACGATAGCGGCTTGCGTAACAAACGTTTGTTAGTAATATTATGTGTGACGTGCATTTTAATCACGGCCAAACTGAAGAGGTTCGGCGCGACCTTTGTTCGCCATTATTGACATTGCTTAAGCGCTTGAAATACTACTGCACCGCTTGACGATTAATTGCTAATCAGGAGGGCCACGCGTTCCCAATTCCCGATAGGTATTTCCGGCCGCTTTATTCACGTGGTTGAAACCGAGTGTCGTGCTATTGGGGCTCAGAATCTCTACCCGTTCAGTTTTCAACCGATGTTTTTCACGAACGTGAAAAAAAATATTCCACCATTAGGGGATAAACGCGGTTCCAGTGGAACGCGACGGGTGTATATCGTTATTGGCTGGAATATCGTCCATTCTGCAACAACATCCACTTTCACTGCGATCAAAGTGCAAAGCTATGCTGTTGGTATACTTGTTTCCGGCTAGTGACCAAACCAGGCTGTGCAAGATTTAGTATTATAAATCACACACTTGGCGTCTGCACCACAGGTCTTTCCTCTCGATCCTTTTGAAGTTCATTCAGGGATTAGGGCAATAGTCATAAGAATACCAAACATGAGACCTTACACCTTAAAATCAGGTATGAAATAATGAAAAATCCAAGTTTCAATTCACCTCGATAACATAGCGAGGTCCGCCGACGCCTGGTGGCCCAAGAGTGGATTCGTGGCAGCGTCGTTCGGTGGCGAGAACGTGGTCGCCGGGCTGGTAGCACTGGTAGCACACCCGATACTGATATTGCTCACATTGTTCCTTGCGTCTAATCCATGACTGGTGGTCGATGTGCCCCTTTGAGCAGCAGAATATCTCAGGGCTGTGGGCGACGGCAGACCTCCCCTTCCGGGGCTGTCGCAGGTCGTGCCGATGATTCTCTGGGAGTTTTGCGTGCTAGCCGGCGGCAGCGGCGAGGTCCTATCCACGTCGGATGACTGTCTCTCACCCGATACCGTCGAGGTAGCGTCGATTGGCGGCGATTCCGGGCGACCAAGGATGCTGGAGATACTAAACGACGTGTACTGAGGATTGCAGGCAGGTCTGAGCGCCGGCTTTCCCACGTCGATGCTGTACGGGTGGTGGTTGTTGAGTCCACATCCGTTCTTTCCGCTCTTCTCCTGCAGGATCAGCTCCGCCGGGGTGGAACTGCTCCTGGAGCCCTCGAGTTCCAGGTCCTCCTCTGAGACGACGGACACCTCGATCTCCGTCTCGCCCGACATCCTGGGCAGCTGGTGCGCGACGGTCGACGGAATCCTTATGGTTCCGAGATCTCGCGTGGTTTCGATAAGGTCGCGATCGGGCACGCGTTGGTCGACGCGTTCCCCTGGGATGGTGCTGGACGGTGTGTCCACGTCGCGCGATCTTGCTTGCAGATTTCACGTCCAGCGGTCAAAGTTGTGCGGAGTGTTGCGGCGGCGAGCCGACTCTGGTGCGAATTTTAGCCGACATACGGTGTGAGCTTGTCCTCTCGCATTGCATATCAGGCCGAGTTAGTCGGTCCTGCTATCTTGGACAAGAAAGCTGGCCCGACGTCGCGACGGCACCGTCGGCAGAGCGCCCCTTGTCGTGGCGGTTGGCGTCGTGGATCGGAGACGGATCGCTCGATCGCGCGACATTCGTAAGCGATATCCCGGACGACAGGATGATAGGAGAGACAAGACACTTGCAGGGTCCACCCTTTCAGGCACCCTCTCTCCTCCTCCTCCTCCTCGCCCTTCGGCCGCCGACAGCCTCCGTGCCCCCTGGTCTCCCTCTCTGCCGGCGCCTCCTCCTACTGGCACCTACCACCCTGACACGTTCACCTTCTCCTCTCTGGCTCCGACAGGCGATCCCTTCCTCTTGGCCCCCGTTGCCACCTTCTGTCCTTCCTCTTCCTTCCTTCCTTCCGTCCTTCCTTCCTTCCTTCCTTCCTTCCTACTTTCCTTCCTTCCTTCCTTCCTTCCTTCCTTCCTTCCTTCCGTCCTTCCGTCCTTCCTTCCTTCCTTCCTTCCTTCCTTCCTTCCGTCCTTCCTTCCTTTCTTCCTTTTCGCTCTATTCGCCTACTCGCGAAACGCAACCGGCAGCGTGCGTGTAAAACCGCGAGAAGTAACACCGTCACTCTCCGGAGTCCCTTTTGTCGCCCACTGATCGTTAATCACACTCCATAACAGTCAACGAATCCCTGTGCGTCGCGATGATCCTTTGCAGTTGGGAACGCAGCATTATTTACGAAGCAATCCACTGAACATGCCCAAATAGTCACTGGCCCCAGGAACCTCCTGCGAATGATTTCTCCCTCGGCTGACGGTAAGTGTCGACTGTCGAAATATTTGTCCGCTCGGCGAGGGGCAGGTGGTCGTCCTGATGCGGCGTGCCGATTGGCGCGAGCGTGCCGGCGATTCGCACTGCGAGTCACCGCGGCGGTGGATATGCGCTTGGTGGCAAGTGACGGACTGCGGATGGGCACTGTACTCGCACTAAGGGTAGGAATCGCCGGAGAAACCACAGGTCACACGAACGAGGAAGAACCTTACTCGAACATTCGCGCGCGCATCCCTAGCGCGAAAGAGACACTAGCCGAGGCGAGGGAGCGCGTGCAAGGGCGCAAGGGAGAGAGGAAGGGAGATCGGCTGGGAGAGGGTGAGATGGAGGTAGACGAATGAGGAGCATGGCTGGATCGCCGAGAAGGACGGAGAGTGGTGTCACGCTTCGAGAGTCACGGGGTGGTAGTTGCGCGCCGGGTGGATGGAAGCCGACGAGTGCGAGGGAGATCGCTCGGCAGAACGGAACGAGAGCAAGTACGCGATCCCTCGGGCGGAGTGAGAGGATCGAGGGCTGCGAGGGGGATGGAGCAAGCGGGATTGGGCGAGAGAGATGGCGAGCAGAGGGTTGGAACAGCTGTAGCCAGGGGTAGTAGAAATGGTAGTAGCGGAGGAGGGCTAAGCTGAAAGTAGTTGGAAGGGGTGCCGCGCCGGGCAGGGATAGTAGGGGCAGAGGGCGGGGCATCGGCTTGTTCAGGGGGTGAATCTCGCGATTCCTCATAGGGTGGAGGCGCGATCAATGACTCGTGGCAGAGCGCAGAACGTGTAGGGGTAGCTTTAGCCGCGAGCCAATGGCGAGAGCCGCAGCGTCCTTACCTCGAAAGATACTCAGCCTCAGCGATCCTGCGGATCGCGAAATGGGGGTGGCTGCGGTGGTTTAGCGAGGCCACGTCGAAGGGATGGGGAAACGGGCTTTGGACCTTAAGGTGGGGATAACACACAACTCGGTGGTGGTGCCCGTGCCTCGCCGTGTTACTTATCCATTATAACACTCCAAGATCTTGATTTAAGCCTGCAGCCAGCGGTGAGCTTTTAACCAATTAGCCTTTATAGCCTACCCCCCGCAACCCCGCGGACCCCCCCGCGCGCTTCCCACCCCATTTTAGCTTGCCTCGTCGACTCTTCCTACCCTGCCGCCGTGCGATGCTAGTTGCTCTACCTATATCTATATTCTATACGAACGTCCTCGTCCACGCCGCTCGCTCGGTACCCGCCTAATCTACCGGTTCTCCCTGCCACCTTCTCGTACTCTCGTTACTCTCTCCCTCTGCTACGCTTTCTCTCTCTCTCTTTCTCTCTCTCTCTCGCTCGCTCTCTGCCTCGTCCCCTCCCCCTTTTTGTTGCCCTCTCCTCCTCTATCCCGGACGATGTGCTGTCTCAACCCTCTCGCCTATTACACCCTGCATGCATTATGCGCGTCGGGCTATCAGCGACGCGTATTCGCGCGTGCAAATATCCCGAGCACGTAGCTGCACCCACTACCAGCCCAAGTACCTACGCGCGCAACTACCAGCGTCGGAACATGGAGAGAGCCACGGTGTTCTCTCTCTCTCTCTCGTACATATACACTCCGGCTTACCCTCACCATCGCCGCTGATAGGTCGAGCGAGCACTTGCGCTGCCTTAAGTGCACCCTGCTGCATCGCGCACCACCGAAATTAAGAGTGGACCGCGCGCGATCGCCTGCCTGCCTGCCTGCCTCTCCGCCCGCTACCACCGCCAGGCGCGCACCACACTCGCTCGTCTGACCACCGCCTTCCCCATTCTACTTGCTGTCCGCTGTTCCGCTCCGCTCGCTTTCTCTCGCTGGCGCTCTATCGATTCGAGTATACACGCTTCCTCGACATCCAACTAGACGCCCGATCGCCGAATGATCGCGCTAATCACCCTCTCGGGTAAGCGAGGGCTCTCGCTCGACCTGCCGTCCCGATTGTGCTGCCGTTTCGCTCGACTACGTAAATATTTCCCAAGCCTGCTTGCTTTGCTATCTCGCCGCGACGTACTATCCCCGCCGCTTTGCTTCTATCAGTAGCATCGCCGGTACAATGCTCCCGTTTCTTTTATTGGCCATTCCATTATCCTGAGCACGCCTCGAAGCACCAATCCCTACCGCGCCAGACAGGACTCTCATTCTTTTAAGATGGATTTCGACTATCAAGTGAGCCATCCTATCATCCTATCTTGTCTGTTTCTCCCGCAATCATTGCCTGCTAATGAATGCTCGCTGATTCCACAGAATTCCACGAGAGCCAGTCTTTGGATGCTATGTTGACGAAAGTTTAAAGCACGTTTGGCATTACGAACCACTTCGTTTCGACGACCGCGCGGGAAACCGCACGAGCAATTCGAGCATCCGTTCCACCGGGAACCGGCGGAAAGCTGGTGCTCTAACTCGAATAGCCTGGCTCGGAGCTCGTGAAAGTAGAGCGAACGTAGAAAAAAGATTATAAAGCACGCGCGGGAGAGTAGGCACGAGTGGTGGCGACGTCAGGTAGGAAGACAGAGCGCGGAAGAGGAAGACGAGGAGGCGAGTGTAAAGGGTCAAACGCATACAGTAGCTGCGCGATGGTGCCGGCAAGGGTGTTACAAAACGGGATAAAATGCGACAATGCGAACCACGGCTTTTGTGTGTATACGCGTGCTCGCGCAGCCCGTCTTTCTCCGTCAGCCGGTCGCTTGAAAGGTAATGAGAAACCGTTGACCAACCCTACGGAAAGTACCGGATAAAGAGAGTGAGCGAGCGGAGACTGCTCGAGAGAGCGGGGGAAAGAGACAGAGAGAGAAAGAGAGAGAGAGAGGGAAATGGAGCGACAAGCCTACTTCTTCGAGCACCTCTAACAAGGTTATAGCGAGACCTCTCGATGGAGAGGCCTTGTGTGATCGGTAAGGGGTGATGCTCCTAGGTAAACTGGCCTCCCGGTGATTCCTCGAGCAGGCTGATCGTAGATTCGGGTCAAATCGCTAGCCGCTTAAGAGATTGCGCCGCAAGGGTGCTCGAGTACCGCCGACAGTGCGGCCGGGCAATGCGCGTTCAAATTTCCGGATCCTACCGATTGCATCGATGCTTGTGGTTCTCCTACTACCATCGTCCTTCTTCGGCTTCCTCGTCTCTCGTGCTCTCTCTTTCTCTCTTTCCCGAGTTCTCAGCCTTTTTTCCTCGTTTGAGTCGGTGCCCACGCGTAATACGAGGGACGGTCCTACTATAGGCCGAGTGCGCCGCTTGCGTTGTCCGTATTTTACTTTGTGCCCGGTGCGTAAGAGGATTATGTCCTCCGTATAGAAGAAGCGGCGGAGCGCAAGTGAGTCGAGCGAGCGTGTGAGTGAGGGAGCGAGAGTGCGAGGGTAGTCCGGGAGAAAAAGAACGGGAGAGTGCGAGCAGCCGGAGCTGGGCTGCAAGAGAGAGAGAGAGAGAGAGAGAGAGGAGAGCTGGGCAAGGAGAGATACAGTGGCGAGTAGGAGTGAGAGCACAGGGATTCCGGAGGGTGCAGGAGAGATAGTAAGTGGTAGGTATGCTTCACTTTTCACGGGGCGCCATTGTTCCCTATTATCCGACGTGATTAGTCGATGATGCAGGTAAGCTACCGCGGGGGGTCCCTATTATACTGCCGAGCGAACTACTCACTCATCCGCAAACTGCGCGAGTTTCGGCGGAATATTGCGATCTTCCTCTTGCTGCATCGAGTGTTTTCGTATCCTTCTCCATCCTCTCGCTCCTCTCTCTATCGCCGCTTCTCTCCTCGTTAATGTTTTCCGCTCGGCGCAAGGGCGATCCATATTCTTTCGTTGCGTTCGTCTCCGCTGCTGCTGGCTCCGTTTCATCTTCGGCTGGCCGACTCCTCTCTTTTTCTCGGTCTCTCATCATCCTGGCCGACTGACCCTCGAGGAATCGGTATCCGGCGACCTGCTGTGAAATTTGTACTCTTACCGCGCACCGCAACAATGACCGAGGCGCGGCCCGAGCGTTTTCGCACGGCCGATTTGTGTAATACCAGTCAGACCACCTTTATCCCGTATAGCCGCACAGATCTGCTCCCGAGTAATTAGACCGTGCACCGCCGACTAGCTCCTTCCCTTGGACGCAACTGGCGGCTTGGGTCTATTGGGGATCAATTGCCGATTGCGTGCTGACGTACACCCGGCAGCTTCTTAATCCCAACGGCTCGTCAGAATTCCGATCGTGTGAAGTTGAGAGCACGCGGCCAACGGAGGATATCAGACGGCGAAGGGATTAAGAGTGAACTGGCGCCATAAACCGATTAATTCAACGATCTGTAATATAATAGTGTCGCCACTCAATAGACCTAACAAGCTTACAAAGGGACCATCGTCGGTGTCGCCAGTGTATAAAAAAAAATCAAAAGGAAGAAGCGCGCTCGGTAGGCGCTTAGATAACAAGCGATTAACGAGTAAATCACCGTTGTAAAGCAGGGGGGATGGCGGGACATAATGGTGATGGAGGTAAACGAGGAGGCAGGAGGTCCTGGGACAAGGCGGCGTGCTCGGCGGGAAGAAAAGGCGGACGAGGAGTCGGCTGACTGCCGGCTTTAATACCTTACATTAAACCCAGGGAGTAAGCGACTAATTACTTGACGCCGCTCACAGTAAGTGCGAATTAAAAGATCCTTTAACTGCTCCCATTTTTCGGGGACGCCGCTTTGTCTTCCCGTCCGATTAGTCAGTCAAACTCTCGGGCTAATGCGGCTCAAGCCAGCCCAGTGCGAGTAGTATAACCATGTCCTTGGTCAGACGGCAGGTTTCACGGCCTCGCCGACTTGGATCTTTTGGACTCGGGAATCGTTCTTATCAATTGAAAGAAAAGCTTGTCGATCATGCAATGCTGTTTTCACTGTTTTCGATGGATCGAGGAATTCGACTCGCGCAGAGCAGATTAAAGGCACAACGAGGGCACATAAAGAGCGGTGGGTGCGATGCTGCGGTCAATAATGGTGTTTTCACGTTTTCACCGGAGCCACGGAGGCAGGGTGGTCACGATCTAAATTTCGGGCGATGTGCGATGTAACGGGGGATAGTGTTAATGGACGAGGGCGATTCTATTCCCTAAGGACAATCGTGCCGGTCAAATTAGGTAACTTTCCTAAATAGCCCCCGGCATCGTGTACCCCCTCTCTTTTCCACTCGCCGTCCCTCTGCTCTTCCGGCTGAGCAGGGCGCAAATTAAGGAGTGAGGATTACTACCGTCCTGTGCGTTTTTAGTTGTGACTCTTGTGGTCTCGTCGAATTAGAAGTAATTTAAGTGGCTACAATTAGAGGAATCAAGCCACGACCTTAGACCATTTCCAAGGGACTACTCCACATTTTTCCTCCAATTAGGATATGTTTTATTTCGCTCGCGCTCGATGAATTATCAAACCGACCGTGCTACTTCGTTGTATCGTACTCGAAAAAGTCAGTTTCGAAATTTCAATGTAAAAGTCGAATTTATTTATAAATTAAGATCATTAAAACGTACATCGGGCGCTGATAGATAGCCCTTGGTGAACGCGCGCCCACTGCGGGAAAAGCGTCCCGGCGTATAAAAATAAGCGCGAGAGTGCATTTATGAATATGCAATTGAATAAACAGTATTCAATGTAAAAGCTCGTATTTTAGGATGGAATCCATATTTCGCGAATGCTGAATTATTTAATACACGCTGAATATGGTGCCGCGTGGGCTGAATTCTCTTTTCGCCCTGCATTTTTAGTAATCGTTGCTCGCTAATTATATTCTTATGAAAACACGTTAATTTTACCCGATAAATCCGACTGATTACGACCCGCGGGGCCATTTGTATTGACTCTCGAGGAAAAAATGGAATCGGTGATTGAAGCGACTACGCCACACGGCAATCACAAGTCCACCGGGGCGATGGCGACTAAACGATCGGCAAAGTACTCGGTCAGAGGAAGCGAAAAATATTACGTATCAAGCAGCGCTTTGATCAAAGGGAAGTCTCCCTTTCCCTCTATCTCGGCGCTTTCCACGCTATTTCAGGCAGCACTCGGTGGGCACGACATTAATTTCGCATAGTGCCAAACGTGCCAACCGGATAAAACAAGTCGCGTATGAGGCGGAGAGCGGGAGGACGTGGCTGCTGTCTTTTTGTGCGGCAGCAACATATTTTCCCGTTGCATTTTCGGTGGATCTTTAGGACGGCGGCCCCGAGGAAGCCCGAAAAATTTCTCAGCCCGAGCGAGCGAGCGACTGATGCTGCTGGTGGAGGTTCGGCTTGTTCTGGGAGAGCGAGCTCACGAAAAGTCGTAGTTTCGACCCGCGAGACTTGAGCCTTATATACCGCGGGGGGCCGGGCGTATGTACGGACGCGAGGTACACTTCGCCATGTAGATGCAAAGTATGTACACGTGTATGTATGCTTTACATATACGAGTGGGCTGGCGAGAGGGCAAGGGGAGTGCGGAGAAGGGTGGGCCAGCGGTGGCCACGTATAAAGCAGGTCCTCCGTGGATTTGCGTTTCGGGCCGTTTCTGGCAAACCGAGCAAGAAACAGGGACGGGGGGTGTCTCCTTTCGAGGCTGAAATGGAGTCTTGCGCTCGCGATGATTACGCTCGCGCGCGAAAGAAAGAAAGAGCGGAACAAAGAGGAGGAATGAAAGGAACGAGGAGAGGCAGGAAGGCTTGGGAGAGAGTGTACCGTCACCAGAGAAAGAGGAGACAAGAGCGAGGGGCGAAGGGGGTGGGGACTGGCTGGGGGGTGGGTGGGCTGCTGCTCTCTGGTACGGCCGGGTCTCCGTGATATTGCCGCCTGGCTAAATGAAACCGCACGTGAAAAAACGCCGAGAGAAAGGTGCAAGAGCGCTTCGTCGACGCTCGAGCGAATCGGCGTCCCGACGCCTACTCGTTCGATTTTCTCTACTCGTGCACTCCTCTCGTCTGCCCCTCGCTCCCACCGCCATCCAGCCCTCAGCCCGCTTTCTGCTATGCCGTGCCGTGCCATACACCGCTCCGCTCTGCTTTACCCCGATTCGGAAAATGCCACCTTGCCATCGCGCCTACTTTACTGCACAGCACGAAAAAGCTGTTGTCTCATTCTGGCGCTCGGGCTCGTTTTCAGCGGGCCGACTCAACCGACACTGACCTGCCGCCAACCCTGGCCAGGCTACTTATTTTTCTTTTCAGCAGCCGAGCACCTCGGCGAACGTGCTGACAGATGTTTACGAGCTACCGCGGCTCACTGTGTTATTACCTGTCGCGTGCGAGCTACGCTCAGGCGCCGTCCGAGTGTCAATGCGCCTAAACAAATAACCCGAACTTGCGAAAGTATGCATGACGTTGCACCCTCTCTGAAAGGAGCTATGTCTCCCATCTACCAGAGAGGGGTATCGCTCTACTGATTACACAGACGTCAAGTTTTCTTCATACCTAACTTTTCTATGTTTCAGCGCCCTCGACAGTTAGCCGACGCATCGCTAAAATCCAGCAAGGCCCCTACAAATGAAGATATTCGCCGGAGAAGGTCGCCAACCTACTAGATAGGATCGTAGTCGGCACTCCCGTCCTAGGTTCACGGATACGCGCAGAGAGCGCGCGGTCGACCGCCGGTAAAGGACCGTTCATTGCGGAAACGAAAACTGGAAACGCTAAACACGCGCACGCAAAAACATTAGGGGGCAGTGGGCGTCGGGCGCGGGGTGGATCGCGCGGACGAGCAGAGGTCCGACAGCGAGTGCATGCATATGTATATGTGTGTGCGGCGGATGAAAGGAGAGGGTGTTTTGCGAGAGGTACAGATGAGGTATTCCTGGCCGAAGAGTGGGAAAGAGAGGGCGATTACGAAAGGATGAGAGAGCGGGAGAGCGAGGAAGGATGGTTGAGGAGAGAGAAGAGGTGGGGGAGGGGAGAATGAGAGACTGTTCAGAGAGAGGAAGCACAAGCGGGATACGTTAGCAGGCCAGGGGGAGGAGGGCGGGAGGTGGCAGTGGGTGGGTGGCGGTGTCGGCAACGAGGGTGGTTCGCGGAGGGTGTCGGGTGCTAGGGCGGCGGGGAGGAGGGGGGAGGGTTGGTTGGCACGATCGATCGGATGGCTCTCGTTGCCTCCGGTTCAAAGAAAAGCCGGCGCGCGGAATCGGGCGCGGTAGGTAAAGCGCGTGTATACGCGCGACATCCGGCTAATCAGAAAATGTAGGAGCGCGGGAGACTAATAGAGAGTGAAAAGGCATCAAATAAACAAACAGCGGGTGGCGAGGATCGAGGGAGAGTCTGAGAGCCCGAGCGAGCGAGAGTGCGAGCAAGAGGGCGGAAGGGAGACAGAGAGACAGAGCGAGAGAGAGGGAGAGAGGGAGAGAGGAAAAAACGGGGAACGGGGGTTGAAGTGGCCAGGTACGACGGAGATGAACGCCGGGGTGGAAGCGAGATCATCCGGAGGAAGGAGAGCCCCACCAGCAGCAGGGCTCTCCGACGCGAAGAGAGCAGGATAATTCGAGAGCGGCAGGGACGCAACGATCGCGCGGAGAGCGGAAGAAGAGAGAGGGAGGACGGATCGAGTGAAGGGTGGCGAAAGGAAGAGGACGCGAGGGCCGGCGGCCCCGGTGGAAGCGAGAAGTCGTGCGGCGAACGTGCGGCAGAGAGGGAGCAGGGTGATTGCGAGAGGAGATAAGCCGAGGATGCTCGAGGAGAGACGGAACGCGAGAGGCGAGGGTGAGATAGGGCTATTAGGGTTGGGTATAGGCGCCGCCCCGGCTATTAGAGGGTTGTTTCACCCCTACCTCACAGTGAAACGCCGCGGCGTGTCAGTGTGTGCGTGTGTGTCCCGTCGTCGTCGTCGCCAACCTCCTGCCTCCTCCGCGTCCTCTGCCAGCACACCTCCGCCGCCGCCCCCCCGATTACCCTCCTCGCGACCACCGCATCCTTTCGATGTGCGATCACGTACAACACGCACACCACCACCTTCCCCACGTGTCTAGCTTCACCCACGCTGGCCGCGTCGCGTTCGTACTCTGACGCACACACCAGACACCATCCACACGTATACATACGTAGATGTACGCGGTGAGTTTCCACGGCAACCGGGAGTACTTGCGGAGAGAGAGATACCTTTAATAAGTATCTTTGGTGGAGATGGACGCAGCAGCTTACGCGTAAATGCGACTGACCAGCCACATATTATGCGTGTGCGTGTGTGTGGTTGGATGAGCGCAAGTATGGGTGTGGCGGCCTGATCGCATGTTCGCTAAGACTTTCTAAGCGGCCCCATCGCCGAAAGCTTCTCCGGAGCACACGCCGTCCTCGCCAACTCGGATTCCCATTAAACCGTTCGTACTCTTATCCCTGGCCCATTATCCTCACAGGATCCACTGCTACCATTTTCACCCCTTTCCAACGCCGCTCGATTCTTCCGGCAGACTTTGTCCACCGTTTGTCCATTCGGTTCTCCAATAGTGGAAGCTGACGGTATCATTGGCGTGGCTCGGGAGGTACCAGAGGGGATGCCGGAGAATGAGAGAGCGAGTGAGGGGAGCTCTCTCGGTGGCGAGGAGTAAGAGAGCCGCACACAGGAGGTCCAAGTTTCGCGGCTGTAGAAAGGAGGTTCAAGGGGTCTCCAGAGAGAGCGGGGGCGAGAGAGAGAGAGAGGGAGAGAGGGAGAAAGAGTCAGGGAGCAATAGGGAGGAAAGGCCGATCGCGTTTGTGTCCGCGTTTGCGTACGCTCTGGCCGCAGATTCGGGGATTGGGGAAGCGGAATGCACGGGGCTGGTGATACATCGGTATGCATTTCAGCGCTGGCTGCGGGAAAGAGGGAAAGAGCACGCGGTAAAAAGGGCGGAGTGCTCATTTCACAGGGGAAGGAGGCAACGGAGGAATGGCGGAGGAAAAGAGAGCCAGGTTGAGAGGGGTTTGAAAGAGGGTGGATGTGGTTGGCGGGAGGGAAACGACGGCGGCGACAGCTCGTCTAAATGCTAATAGCTTTATCGACTGGATCTCAAAGTCCCCAAGTTTCGATTCTTGCTCTAGCTTCTACCTCTCTCTCCCTCTCTCTTTCTCTTCCCCTTTTTCACGTAGCTACCACAATCCGCATTCCCATCTGCGCCACATTTCTACACTCTCGCCCATCCCATCTTTCCGTTCGTTCCCATCTCCGCTCGCAGCTTCCAGCTCTCGCGATCTCTCTTTCCTGCCTCACCCTCAGCAGCGGCAGTAGCAGCCCATCGCTCGCCCCTCTCTTTATTAAGGCACGTTAGCCGTTATATCTGCGGCTCCTCGCATAAACACGACGGGGTATTCATCCATGTTACGCCAGCTCTCCCTGCCTGCCACCCCCTCACTCCCTCACTCACCCTTTCTCTCTCTTGCTTTTGTGCCAGTCGCGCTCGATTCTCCTTTAAATCTAATAAATCCGAAGTGACGATAGGCCGCACTGACGAGATGCGAAGCGCGCGAACTAGAAGATTGCGAGGCTGACACGATTCACATAAGCGCGCTCTAATCGGATGGCAGGTGAAAGAGTCGTATACCTAATGGGATAAGCATCGAGCAGAGGGAAACGCGCGCCGCACCGGCTTGACACTCCGATGGGGAGAGCGGAAAGTATGTATTTTGCATGGGGTGCAATGGGGTGCGTGGAGAACGCACGGAGAATTAAGACGAGTTCATAGTCCGGCTGGCCGGGACGCCGGCCATCGCAATAACTCGTTAGCCCAGCTTTCAATTGGAGAAAATTCGAA
The DNA here is from genome assembly GCA_963675795.1 of Crossocerus cetratus. NCBI lineage: Eukaryota > Metazoa > Arthropoda > Insecta > Hymenoptera > Crabronidae > Crossocerus > Crossocerus cetratus. Next base: position 13,005,444 of record OY776666.1, on the reverse strand, counting down.
GTGGAGTTACTATCAGTGAGATTGGCTGGCGCGTATCGGGAGCGGGATGTATCCCGGCGGAACGTTAATATTCGTAGGCGAAGCGAGCGCGCAATAGCAATAGCGTACGTAATACCGATGCGAAACGCGGGCCACAATGGAGCAACCAATCCTTTTGATAGATTCTGATCAAAGACTCGCTGCTGCTCAAAGTATCCCTGCCCTTTGCGGTGGCCGGCGTTCGTAGCGATAACATAACACATTGAGCGTATCCCGAGATGGAATGGCCACTGTATGCCGGATGCGTACATATCTACTCCTCCGTCCAGGGACGATGCTCGCCCACCTGATAATATGATTCGCCGAATCCGCCAGTGGTTTGCTTGCACCCAAAAAGATTGGACTTGTATAAGCCCTTTTTTCTCTCGTTCCACACACGTTGCCGAGAGCGCTCTCACCGAGAGCGAGCTACTGTCTCGTTTCAGCAGTCTCAAGTTTAACCTTTTAATGACGCGATCTCTTTGGGCATTCGAGTCGAAAGAGCACAAGTATCCGTTGGCAATTGCGCCACTCGAATTAGCGAGCTTATTGCCGATAAGCGGTGTGCTGGCCGTTGGCGCATGAAACTGAGCAAGGAAGAGCCTCTTGGCGAGTGGCAGTGGTCGCGTGGCCACGAGGGTACTTCTAATTACTGATAATAGCCGTAAAGAGAGCGAGAGGCAGGAGCGAGGCGCGAGTAATAGCTCTCGACGGGGCTGTGCGAGAGGGAGAGGACGTACGCGCGCAGGGTGGAGATGGAGAGCGCGTGGACGGGGTTGGTTTCGATGGGCCCCATCGAAGAACCCTTCAGTTATTCTAAACAACAAAGACCCGCCGGCACCCTCTCTACCGTATCCGCTTCCCCGGCAATCATTTACTCTTGCTGGAGGCCATCGCTCGTCACAATGGCCAAGTTATCCATCCACTCCGGCTACTTGCCCGGGAAACGACCACCGCCCCAGGCTGGCACTCGTCTTCTCCATCGCCTCCGCGCGCTACGTTTCCGCGCCACCAACAGAGGAAAACAAATACACGTACACACCGAACCCGCTTCTTTTACCTATGCGCAGAGCACAGCACACCCAACACACCGTCGTCGACAACCATCCAGCCAGCCAGCCAGCCAACCATCCAGCCAACCATCCAGCCAGCCGTCGCGCCGTCCTTCTATCGTCCTTTCCTCTCCGTTACTTTACGCGCGCTTCGAGATTGTTTCGGCCCGTTCGCTGAGCGTCCCCGATAAAGCTCCTCCGTGTGCTTTAACTATCGACGCGTCGCCACCCCGTTCGCTTTCCTCTCTGATGCTTGCCTCGCGCAATACCACTCCTCGAACAATGCGCTACCAAGCCTGTTACCCGCCTCCGATATATCCCGACCCCCAATAAGAATGAGCTGGTTCGCGCAAGGATTTCTCATGAACAGCTAAGGGATGCTGACTGATTGCTTGATTGACTTTGATCCTATCACCTGCTCTATCGCGACACTGCACTCGGATTGGAGTAGAATGGAATTGGCGTGGAAGTGTGCGGGGCTGGCGAAGCTAGCGCAAGAAGCCACTGTTCATCTAATGAAACATTTTTATGCACGCTTGTGCGCCCCGTACTATTTGTTCGCGTCGCGAATGTTTATTAAGCATGAAACATGTCCCAGGACGACGCGCGCCTAGCGCACAACACGTACTGCACACGCACATACACACACAGCTTCGCGAAACCCGATGCTAACTTTGCGCGCGTCGTTAGTTCGCGATAACTGTTCGCTGTTTACGCATAACACACGCTCCACACAGTGCTCTCTCGCTCGCCCAGCTTCGTTCTATTCCGCGCCGGCTGTCTACGCCGAGCCGATATTAGAAACCCTATACGCTGCCTAAAGCTTCTTGAAACTGGTGGAGTTGCACCTCCCGCAGCCGCGGATGGGTCCTTTGCCTTTGGAATGCCGGGACGACTGACGAGCTTTGTATCAGGTTGGTACACATGAAACGACTCTCTTTTTTTTATAATAACTGAAGTTGAAGCCTCCAACATTTTATATTGCTATAGATTAAAAGAACTAATAATAGTATATTGTTTATCCTGGACTTTGGGAAAATCGTCGCCGAAGGGGCTAACACATTTTTCACAAACTTATTCGCTAACGTCGCTAACCCTGAAGTATTGCGAAAGCTTCTGGTGTTTTTTTCCGTCGAAACCTGTCCGATTCCGGTACGGCTAGATCGTGTAAATTCGAGAAGTTGCTCTCCCGGAGGCTTAACAAATTCAGAGGCATACGCCCGGCTGCCAGGGTGGTTGCGGCCTACTTCCAGCATCGCGTTCGTTCTTCCGCGAGTTTCCTGAAGGAATGTGCGTTTATTAGATGGCGGATGCATAAAGGGAGAGCGTGGTTTGCACCGCTCGGGTTAGTCGGCAACAAGAACGCCCGAAACCACACGTACACTGCTCGAGCAATATACTAGATAGGGTAGAGTGCGGTTAGCTTTAGCGTGAAACTGACCTCTCTATGCACAGTAGACTGCAGTGGTAAACTGCACTTTAGCGCAGCAGAACGGCTTAAACGTTATTGAAGCGAAATCCCGTACAACCTTAAAACATTTAGCCTCATTACGGAAAGACCACCAGCAACAGATAGCCGAGTATATTCCTCAATCACTATCCTAAACACTAACACATATTCATTCATACGATTCTCCGGCTAAACAGCAACAGCAAGTTTTTAATCTCATTGAATTAAAATTCTATTAAACACTACGAAATACTTGTGGCAATTTGAGTTGTATAAGGTGAGCAAACGCGCTTTAGCGAAAGAGTGCGAGGTATTAAGGGAAATTCGTATTATACATTTCTTTTCCTCCCCTGCTCGAATCTCGGCGAGCATTCTGCCAACATCCAGACGAAAAATATGTTACGGAGGCCGATCGGAGGGTGGCACTTTTCCAATTCAGCGTGTGTTGGTGGCAGCGCGCCAATCGAGTCAAAACAGAAGCAGCGAGGGGTGTCATCCATGGGCATAGATTTTTTGCTCGAGTTGATCGATCGCGTCACAGCATTATGGTCGGTGATCACCGTTGATAGAGCAAAGAGAAAGAGGAGACAGGAGTAAGTCCAGGGGTGGAAGTGGAGAAGGGAGATAAAACGAGAGGAGTATGAGTAGGTAATATGGGGGTGGGCCGAAAGGATACCCCCGGGTAGTACCATTAAAAGGGCGAAAGAAGTCCCCGAAGGGATATTGTACCGGGCTTTACGCCGGGTTACAGATAGATGGATGGATGCTGTCGCACCTACGACACCCACGGCTCCAGTGGTTTTGCTTCGGTGAGCCCACATGTCGTCGGTCTGTAGGCCGCCGCCCTCGAAAGAGAGAGAGTTGCTGGCAGGACTCGCGCCCCAAATGGACCATATCAGAAATGTATAGTCGCGCTCTAATAGGAACCAACCGAGCACCAAGTGCTCTCCCGACGGGGTGGCTTATGCCCCCGTCGCTCTCTCCTCGGCCCGGCGCCGATCTGTCGGCATTTATCATCGATTGCACCCTCAATACTTACTCTACTGCTTTTCTTGACGGGCTCTGATTCTTCTTGGCCGCGGCTGCCACCTCGCCCGTGCATAAGCAGACTCGGCTTCGGTCCTGTTATTGTTACTGTTGCTCGCTCTGCAAAAGTTATTTCGCGAATTGTCGGGACTTTTAGATGGAAGTTTTACAGCTGGTTATCCCAGTTGTGATCGCGGTGGCAGCAAGCGGCTGCACTTTCCCGACGCACCACCGACTAACGAGCGGGAGTGGCGGCTTTTCGCATTTCTTCGCTCCCTGTCTCGCTGGAGTACAACAGACTAATTTGCGCCCCGTGGAATCCTCTGTTCATAAAGTTTACCGGAATTGCTTTTCACCCGCGACCGCACTTTTAAAGTGCTCCAGAGCCACGGCTGAGTCTTCTTGGGGGCCCGAAAGTCCGAGAAGCCGATTAAAAATTGAACGGCTCTCGGTTGCGGCATCCAAATGACGAAACACGACGGGCAACGCTGAATCTCTTTCTCAATGATATTTCCTGGTCAGTGGTTTTATCGGGCGCGATATAGCGGTGGTAATTGTACGGAACTGGCGTCGGTTTAACGCTTGTAACCAATCGTCAATAACCAAATCACTCGGCAGTATTTCAGAGTAAAAACTAACGCGCGCGCGGTAGCGTACGTGTTACATGATCACTGCCCGCGACGTCCTCACCGCGGAATCGGATGATGAAAAATACTGGCAAAACAAAATTCCCAGGGGAAAAAATCATTCGGCACAAGCATCGGCGGCAGTCGAGCACACATAAAACGTCACCGGATTGTTCTCGTTATTAGTGCGCTAACTGGAGTACTTACGATAACATTATTTTCGAAAGCACGGCAATTCGCGAGAATCAGCTTTGATTTTTCAGCCGGAGATCGGCTTGCGTGTATTGTTAATATTTGCGTATATTTCAGGAGGTGGATGGTAGCGCTTGGTAATGCGATTCCGAAAAAATGTGTTTTTGCCCGGCGGCTATCCGCGAAATGGAATGATTCAGCGGTAAGGGCGCGCGCGGGCGCGGGCGCGGGCGGACGGCGCCGTGCCCGAAACGGAGCGGGCGGCATAGAGAGGGATAGAGAGGTAGAGAGTTGGAGGGTGTATCGGGATATATCCATCGGTTGATAGCTCGTGACTCTCAGGCGGATCAGACTCCGCATAAAGTATGAAAAGATATCGGGGTGGCTGGTAAAGGCATGGTGAGAGAGCGACGAGAATGCTCTTCCGTACATCCCCGTCGTATCGACTCTATTTATGGCGCTACTTGTCACCGCGCACTGGCTGGCTGGCTGACTGGCTGGCAGGCTGGCTGGCTTGCGGTCGGTGAAATTTCCCAGGGAATGTTTTTCCGCCGGCAGAATGGGAAACCGACGAGATAGAAGTTCGATAGAATCGAAGAACCGCGCTGAAGCGAATAGCGCCGGGGTCACATTGTGCGCGCGACCCACGTAAACACACAGCAGAGAGCGGCGAACTTTCATTACGCGGAATTGTTTGAGAAGCTCTGTCGCCTTCCTACCCGCATCGGCTATTCAGCCCGCTGCAAAAAGGATCCGATTCCTCGTTCTACCCTACCTACCATCCACCATCGTACAAAACGCTCGCAAAACCCCTTGAATACCAAAGCGAATTTTACGGGTAGACCGCGAACATGTAAATACATCCGACAAGAGGGAAAGCTAGAGAAAAAGATATGGTTTCGCGCGAACAAAGTTTCGATGGACGGCCCTGTCCATTCCAACAAGCTCACCATTCAGCTACTCAAGGGAGACATTGTCTATCGAGCGAGGAAATTTCCTGAAAAATATTTTTTCCGCCCGCAAGAACTTGGAGGAGGGTTAGAGGCTGGCTGTGACGGAGCAGGAGGAGGCGAAAGAGGAGAGTGCCGTGAGGGGTCGCGTATACTGGTTGATTCTAGGCGAGGAGAAAAAGGACAAGGACAAGAGCGGCAGTGGTCGAGGGGGCGGTGAAGGTAGTGTTAGCGGCGACGGGCGGAGGAATAGCGAGTACAGCGGGCACATTGGCAGCAACAGTGGCAGCCAGCGGCCACCCCACAGATACTACAGAGCTGTTGGACAAGCTGTAGCCTTCACAACCGAATTAGAATGAATCGACCCTTGCCTCTTTCTCCGACAGCCGTCGCCAGCAGACCGCGCCGCCACCGCAGCGCCAGAAGAGGAGGAGCGGATCTCTCACCGCGCGCGCGGTTTTATTCTCTTTACGCGCTCCCCTTTTGCCCGCTCTTCCTCGTGAAGCATTCCTCTTTCGCCGTCGTCCCTGTGTGCAGTGGTCCCTCTCTGTTTGTCCCTTCTCCGCTTCCTCGATGATAACCCCGATTGCGCCTTCCTCGTCATTCCTCGGCCGAGGTCCTCTCGTTCCTTCCTTCCCGTTCTTTCTGAATCGCTTCAGTACCACCACCCTCCTACAAACCTCCGCTGGCTGGCTCCGTAACTGTCCTTCCTTCCGTCGCGGCCCCCGCTATTCGCCGCCCCTCTTTGAATCCGGCTGTGCGAGCGAGCAACCATCCCCCCGCTTGGTATTCCTTCTCGTTCCTGAGTCTTCTTCCCCGTCCCTGAATATCTTCGCAGCGAGCCAAGTTATATAAAGTTTTTACGATTTTCCAAGCTCTGCCTCGGGAGAGTAAGAGAGAGAGGGAGAGAGAGATTGAGAGAGGGAGTCGCCTTGGCGGCAGTGGCAGCGTCGGTGCGCCCACCCTCCCTCGCCGCCCTCGTCCCCTGCGACCCCGGAGTACGCGCAACCCGCCGGATAATCCCGTGTATCTTTCGGATAAGAGACCTATAAATTTGTTTGGCCTGTCACCCACCCCACCCCCACACACCCCTTCCGCCCCCGCTGCCAGGAGCATTAAGGCGGCAAGCTCCAATCTGCTGGTTTACCGCCGATATGGCACCCGCGGATTCGCCCGCGAAGGACTTCCATTCTGGCAGTCAGCCGCTACCGAGAACGAGAGATGGAGGGAGAGAGAGGGAGAGAGGGGGGGAGGAGAGTGAGAGAAACAGTGAGGCAGTTTGAGGGAAAGTAGAGGGGTGGAAAAGGGGCGAGATATGTATTAAGCCGGAGGAAGAACCAAGACCGAATGAGCTAGACACCAAAAGCCGAAAGGGGAAAATCGCACGACGAACTTTCGGCCATTCTCCCGCCTAGCTTTCTGTATCCGGGACTTACCAAGGATCCTTATGAATTTCCAGGCTCCCGGCCATTTTGCCGCGGTCCTGGCACCATCTTAACTTCCTCCAAGCATACGCCGCTTTTCCATATCCCGGGCGATGCGACTTCGAGTGTATGTATGTGCCTTTTGAAATTCCCTTATTTATACGAATGTTGCACGGGACAGCGCACAATGGTAGGCATGCTGCTAGAATACTATTTTCAAGTAGAATTTTGAGGCTTACAATGAGCAGCGAGGGTTGATATGGATAGAGCGGAAAATCAGGTCTGCGTGGTGGTGCACTTTGAGAGACGGAGAGAGACAGAGATAGAGCGAAATGGAATGAATGAAAGATAGAGGTAGAGAGAGGGGAAGAGAAAGAGAGCGAAGCATGCTTTCGTGCGTTTCAAGTGGCACGAGTGGCTTTTATGGGGCGGCCTGACATTCGCCGGTGAAAACGGCATACGCTTCCTTTCTTGGGCGCATCGATCCGTCGCCGATGAGATGGCTAATTGTACGTGAAAACGACGCGCCTTTAATGCACCTCGCTTTGCCAGGCGAGCGTGCACTCTCAGTGGCGCGCACTGCACCAATTCCACCCCCCCGATTCATTAATACAGTTCTCCAGAGACCGGTGCGGAGGTGGTGCGCTAAACGACCTCATTAGGAAGCACGCCAGATGCATTTGTTGCTCCATTCCTGATTTTCCGTGATACTGACTGCTTGTTTCATAATCCTGTGTATATATGCACACAAATACACACAAGCTTTCCTGTTGTCCCGGCGACATTCTTTTATTATCGGAGACGTCGCTCATATAAGCGCCGGTGAAGTATCGTATCGTGTGGAATGGCAAAGATTCCTGGGGATAATGGGACCTGCTTCAATGACAAAGAAAGGAATGCGCCAGCCAATTTGTAAATAAAGCCGGGCGCCCTCTCAAACGAGTGGATCGGGAGTTCACCGAGAGACTGAAGTTCACGTGCGCCTCTCTCGGTAGTGCATTAAGGCGAATGCGAATACTCACCGGGACAATGCACTTGGGGCCTTCGTTTCTCTAACAATGCACCCTCGGCAACAAGAGCGTGAAATTGACGTGACGGTTTTGCAATAAGTGCCAGTAAAACAAGACGCTTCTACTTAATGTGTGCGCGTGCCGCTTCCACTGCAATGGAGCCGAGTGGCAGGTACTAAGATTGTATGTGTAATACACTAGGATGACTCTTTGAACTTCTAGGTAGTCAACTGAGATCATATTGTGAACAGTACAATAACACTTTCTATTTTTGGCCTCCAATGTGAATACTGGAAACCAGCATTTGTGGAAAAGCGAATGCTAAATAATTCTGGTATATTTTTATTTGGTCACAGATAACAGTGGGGATGTAAGTATAAACTATCTATCGATTGTGAAAAGCTTTACACAGCTGCGCCGGAAGATTTATTTCATCGGTGCATAGGGTCACTGAATGTTTCCGCTGATACAGTTCTGTTCGATCAGGTGTGGTTAATTCTTAAGAGGGATTGCACTATCCGATGATTAAGTGAACAACAGAGGGTGAAATTGCCATTGTTCGGCCGGTTATCCACCAAGGGGTGATTCCCACAGTGAGCGGCGGTCGAAACTCACCCCTGTAGAGGGTCCAACTTACCCAGTGGCAGCACCGAGCAAAGCCTGACGCTCTTCGTTCTCTACCCTACCTGGTATCGATCCTAAAGTTCAGTACCACCCGCCCCACGGACAGTACGTTATCCACTGCAAGTAAAATGGAAGAATCATCTACTGCTAAATATTACAGCCCTTCATTTTCTACTGGTAGCAAACAATTTTTCAAATTTCATCTGATATGGGTAATTTTGTACCCTTTATTTCCGATGTCGGAAAATGTTGGTTATACTAATCATATAACACACGGGGATTCTGCCAGGGTTCTGTTATTAAGGATAAATTCACAGCACTGTATCATTGTCGATGTTTAGGTACGAAAAAATTGATATAACCATTTTATAATCACAACGCAGAGCATTTATTTCAAGAGTCGGGCGGTTTAGCGAAACACAATCAAATCGAAGAGGAATAAACCAAGTGTTATAACGTTTGTCAGGAAGAAGTAACTTCGCTTTCGAGTGTAACCTGACTCGGGCAGGAAAATGAAATTATCCTTGCGAGACTCGTTAGCGATCTGCAAAGTACTCGCCGAATAAGCTGGCTCGGCGTCACGCTCGATTGAGGCTCCCTCGACTGCAAAACTGGTCAGGAATAATTCGCCGAGTTAAAGGGATAGCAAGGAGCAGAGAGGAGCGGTGTACCCCTGGAGGAAGACGGCGAGAGCTTAGCTTAGCCAGCTTGCGCGCAAGCATGACGAGCCAGCCACCCCCTCCGATTTGTCGCAAGCCTTTCTCCATAGGAGGCTGCCACTCGAAAGGGTTCGCCTCGGTGTAAAGCCGAGAATCCCTGATATAAATGTCAAGTTCGCCTTTCGGCTTTCCACCGGAACCTCTCCCGTTCGTCTCTCTCTTTCGTCACTGCCAAGGGGGTGGCGAGTTCTACATCCCCCTCCGCGTTTTCCTCGACGGTCCTCTCTCTACACTTGAGCCACCCCTCTGTCGTTACCTCGCCCTGCGCCTTTATCTCTGTCTGTCTTTATCCCCCACAATGCCGGGCTCCTCTGGCGGCGCGTCTCTCGAGCACCGCCGCCGTGAGAGCGTTACTCGCCTCCCCATTGTAAAGTGTAAACCCCCGCGATCTTTCTCCCCGAAAAGCACTGCCAGGCCCCCGTCCCATTCGCCCTCGCACTCGGTTCGGCTGGCTGGCGAAACAACAAACAAAGTAGAGAAGAGAAACAACGCCCCGTCCGGCGTAATCGCGGCGATCTTCGCCCGGCAAGTGAGAAGGCAATTTGGGCGAACCGCACACCACCGGCCGGGGGGAGCTACCCCGGATAACGAACAGCCTTGCGGGAGGTAATTAACGGTGTTTTCCATCCCCCGGAGTAATGCTCCTCGTTACGACGGCTCCCGCTTCAGGAGGCGGCGGGCGCGCGCCACATTTCCGGAGAAACGGACCTCGCTTTCCTCAAGCCCCCCCCCCCGAATTTATCCACGAAGAAGCTGCGAATCCCTGAAAATTTCAGCAGGAACATCAGTATCAGGCATGGAGGATAAAGGGCGCGCGGTACGAGAGTAAATAAAAATTGACTCCGGTCGCCCGATTCCACGATATTCCATGGCCGAGGGGAGAATCCCGAGCTCGTGTCTGATAGCTATTCTTCCCGGGAGCGGGAACTGTAAGTAAGAGTGGGTGGTCGTGTGGCTGAAGTGGCAGTTAGGTAGCGGCAGGTAGGATATCGCGACTACCTAGCCGGATGGGTAGGTGGCACGTATATATATCTGTATAACGGGCTGTACATACGTATACACGCGGACACGACACGCCTACCTAACGCCGCGACTGCGGCGGAACGCGGCCAGAGAGTTGCCTCGCGCCGGTAAATAATGCAGACCGGGGTAATGGCGCTATCTCTGCGCATCTTTTATTAAACGTTCGCTTCGCCGCCGGTCCCTCTCGCCGGCGTACCCTCCGCCCCCGCTCACCTCCTCCCGGCCGCCTCTCACCCGCCCACTAAACCTACCCCCCGACACCGACACCAACACTCCTGAGCACCTCGGGTTACTGCTACCCTGACTGCTCTCTTCGCAGCCTGAGAGTAGGCGAGCGCGCTCGGCTCTACCCTCGCCAGCTTCTGCATCTTCCATCTCCGGTGGGAGCCTCGCCACCTCCACATCCATCCTCTTCCTTCGGCTGGGATTGCAAATGTGATCCTGTGATCCGCGCCATGCCTCATTGTTACGATAACTTCCTCGCCAGACGAGCAAAGTGTACCCTAAGCCTCTTTTTCTCAGCCGCGATCCTCCAGGAGAACGGGACAGTCGTAGTCGGACCCCGACCCACTCCAATACGAGGGTGAGTGCATTTCGTTTAATCCGCGAGTACCAGGCCGCTTTAATTAGACTCTAATTAGACTCTCAACTAGCATCTACGTTCAGGTTTGAAAAGTCAGCTGGGGAATATTTTTTTTCGATGAAGCCTGACATTTGCAGGAGGCACGGCTCGTGAGTATTGGAGCGCGACGCTAACGGGGAGCGGATGTCGAGGTGGCAGGTGTGCGATTAGGCATGGCAGCCAGATTTCGAACGTGGAAGTTCGTGCCGTAGTAGAGCGGAGATTTTCGCAGCGGCGGCGCCGATTTCAATTAGCATTATTATTAGAACCGCGCCGCCGACACGGAATGTCGTCGTCGATCCCGTTGCTGCCGGCGGGTTCCCTCTGGCTCGCCGTTTTCCGTGATGCTGGTGCACACATACACAGGTACATACACAGGCACCCTCCGAGGGTACGTCTGAACGCGCAGGTCCCTCACCCACACCTATAGATGTGCGGGACCACCCCGAGCTCGCGGCTGACGCTTTGCTAGGGGGTGTTTGAAAGCGGTGAAATCAATGCCTCTGTTTGCACTGTTGAGGTCGAACCAAATTCCGCTCCTGCTTCCTGCCGCCGTCCTCTCCCCCCCTTTCTCTTCTCCTCCTCCTCCGCCCCCCGCCCTCGGCACTCTGGATGAGTGGAGGCAGTGTGTGCGTGGAATAGATACGCCAGGATCCACCGACACAATCGCTGGCTGACTAAGGTCGCCGCCTGCATCCAATAATATGCATGCGCTACACACCAACCCTACGATGACCACCCTCCTTCCCTTTTCAAATTTCTTCCAAGACTTTGCATCGAACAAGTGCACTTTGATGGATCACCGATTAGGTGTGCATCAGTAAGTGGACAAGGACCTTTTCGAACCCGCTGCGGGGTTGCACTTCAATAATAAGAGCACCTGGCGTGTCGCCGTTCAAGGGCTGTTAAATTAGCGGAGGCTCCTAATCCAGCGTGGAAACACGCGGGGTGCCATTTATCCCAGGTCGGTATTAAAGTACCGAGTGCGTTAATGCCCGTCGGAGACTAGCCGGTCTCGATAGACACCAGAGGAACAGGAGATGAACAAGGAAAGAGAGAAGCGCGCGGACGTGAAAGATAACGACTGGCAGGACGATCGATCCGTCCGCGGAGAGGCTCTTGTTCGCCTATTTCCCGCCATCCGATTTAACAACTACGTGTCGGTGCTAGAAGAAGATGAAATCGAAGCCCCTCCGAGAAGGGAGTCACCCTTAAGGTGTATCTAGGCCGGCGGAGATTGAAGTAACATATCAGGCAACCGCACCTGTCACCCTCGTACAACTCTGTTAAGAAGTCGGAAAAGCTGCCAAAGTTTCACGGATTTTCTAGAGCTGGAGAGGACTTTCCTTGCGCGAGTTCTTTTCGCTGCATTATGCGCGTTGACTTCACGCTAGACGCAGCCATAAATAGATGATGGTGTGTGTATGGGAGAGACTTCGCACACGGCGACTGGCGGCGGAGTGGTAGACGGCGGGGGTGCGACGTGCGACAGCTATTGAACTATTACACGCTTAAGTGGAACAGACTGACTGCAGTGGCAGCGTGCCTTGCTGCTCCGGATGCTGCGTGGCGGCGACGCCACGACGTCAAACGGGTAATCCCTGCACGAGTCCGAGGACTACAGTCGGTTGTTCAAGTGGTGGTGGCGGGTGAGTGGAGGCCGGAAACCAGAGGGAACCGGAAACACAGAGAATACATGGTTGCCTGTGGGTAATTGGCAACTTTGCTTTCATCCTACACTACTCATTTAACCGCGATTCTCTCTGGATCGTGTGTTCATTAATTCCAAGTTTCTACTCCGAGCGGCAAATCCCGAACGCTATTACGTTCCATGAGCGTGCGCCGCCCTCAGTCAGAGATGATTGAGGCTTACATATCATGCTAATTGATGTTTCGATGGTGAGTGTGCGAGTTGAGCCCGGCATTCCGCCTACTCGAGAGTTACTCGCCCGTGTAAATTACGATCGGCGATTTGAGCGGGACTCGCAGATGGGCTCGATCGTTTCCCAAGGAGGAAGCTTCGACAAAGAGAGACGTATCCACAACGAGGTTACGCCACTGTCGATCTCCCGAAGGCAGGGAGTGTGCGAGTGTCGCGCGGGGGTTGGTTATTTCACGGTCCACTCGCTCGACTCACACCCCTCCGAGGAAGCGGCGGCGGCGGCGGTGGTGGTAGCAGCCCCTTTCCAAATCCACCCCTAAGAATTAATTCGAGAGAATCGTCCGGCGGCCGAGCGTCAGCCACCTCTTCTGCCGGTAGCTCGAGGCCCCCAGGATCATCTTCCCTTCCAAAATCTTTCTTTTCCTCTCTCCTCCCGCATTACCGTTCACGTCGATCTAACTTCCTCCTGACTCCTGGCCTGATAACGGCTCGGCTCTTCCTTGCAGTGGCCCCGAGTCTTGAGATAAAAAGGACGGAGGCCCGCTCTTAAACTTAAGACAAAGGGATCCTCAAAGTGACGTCCACGTCTCGACGTCCTGTCCTCGTCCCTAGTGGCTACGAATTTTTACAATGAGATTATCTCCGCCATTTTCTCCGAGCTCCGAGTGCAATAGATTGCGCACGAGATGGTCCGACTTTCTAATAGCCAGCGCCCAGATGTTCCCGAGGTACCCTCGGCTGTCCTCGGCTGTTCCGATGAAACAACACTCTTTCTATCGCAACTGCAAGGGTACCCGAGAACTGGAGCCACGCACTTCTAATTTGAGGATCAAAGCAAGGCGCAAGCGATTTTCCGTCAATTGAACGTGGCCGCCTTTGGAGGCTGGGGACAAGTGAGCACTGTGCTCTGCGAGTTACGCGTGACCCACCGGGTGAGCCTCGGAGCGGTGCCGTAAAGCGACAGGGATATTCGTCAGTTCGCTCTGAATATTTAATGGCTCGGCTCGCTTAGCGGAACTGCTGGCTTTCCTTTGCCGCACTCCCCCCATTTCCTAGAGAAATATCGCTCGGCGAGCCGCGCGCGCCGGATTCGGCCCGATGTGATAAAGGATGAGGAAACACTAATCGCCGGCACCGGGCGGAGATAAAAAAACAATTAGGGCTCTAATCCTGCGGATGGGATACGCGTACCCTCCGCTGCCGAATGCTCGTTCCATGGAAACTTATGGCTTCCCGTTCGCCCCCTGGCCCACCATATTGGCTATCAGCAACGAAGGAGAAAGTGCAAAGTAGCGTGAAGAGATAGGTGATCAGGAAACTCCTCAAGATCGATTTGGCTCTTCCGATCGAGGAAATCTCGAGCTAGGATACGGTTAATGCTGTATAATGTAAATACCCGGGCGAAGCGTCACGCGTTGAAGTACCTTTAACAATTACACCATGGAAATAAACGCGGTGGTCTCGACGCTGATCCACAGAGTCGGCAAAATCGATCTTTTTTTCCTTGCTGCAACATACACCGGGGATTATCTGCGTGTATTTACAGACAAAGGCTTACGAGCGTAACGTACGGTATTTATTTTACACAGGAGCGACCAATGCCACCCGACGTGGTTCATTTGTGTGCCGGTCCGGCACAAAAAATCCCACGCTACAAACTCGCGGGCCTCATACACTCGTCGATACACACTCTCTCGTACTCGCACTCACTCACGCATATCTTAAAAGCTACGAGCGTTTCTGATAAAATCTACTTCGTTTTGAGACGACTTTCGTCTGGCGCTTGGCCGAGAGCGGCGTGTGGAATATGTTACAAATTGGGCCACATCGTATGACCCGAAAGCACCCTCAGCTTCCTGCGAAGTACTCCCCCCATCTTTTATTTACAAACTGTCCTTTCTAGGAATGCTCCATCATATTGCACAATACACGGCCGCTGACAATTCGCCAGGATTCTGCCAGTGCGCACTACACCCAAACGCGAATGAATGAGTGGAGTCGTGTCGCCCGAGTTACGGGGATCAATCAGTTCGATTAAGTTTTTAATCATACCAAGCCGAATTATAAGGGGTGGGTGCCCCGATCACGGTGTACATGAGTCGTCACGTGACGCGGTCCCCCTCATTCAGATGCTAAATTTGTTCGAATCGAATTTAAACGGCCGAAGAGTATCGCCGAGGAGATATGTTCGCTTTCTGCGCGTCACCCTACGTAAACCGATTACGCTATCGAAGCGGCCCACGCGCGCCCGTCGCACGCCAAGTAAAAACAATGTGTGTCTGCCTCTCTCAACACAGTGCGAGATCATGTTACACGCATCAATGAAATATCACGATCATCTCCCGCCCGATTTGGCGGGAGCGAGTCCTAGTCCGGGAGGGTACGAAATTGTCTACATTTTGACGATATCACTAGCTTCCTTGTCCGAGCGACGCTCCACGGACGACCGGCCAGATGTGGCCATCACCGATCCATGCGAGTTTAGAGTGTACGATTGAGGACACTTTTCTCCTCGTGTCTTTTCCACGGCGAGACGTGGCGGGATGGAAGATGGCCCGACGGTTGAACGGCGTCTAGCAAGGTGAGCCCGAAATCAACAGACAAGAGGGTAGCCGTTGAGTTCGCTACGCGTGCGGATGCGTGTGGGCGTGCGGATGCGATGACAATGCCAGGCCGGCGTTCGATGGTGTCGAGGTGGGTGGTGGTCCCGCTGCGGTGACGGGGGTGGCCGTGAGGTGATGACCGAAGAAAGATGGACCAGTCGGCGGATAAGGTGGCGCGGCCGGGTGATAATAGCCCGGCGGTGGCGGCGGCACGCCCGGCGGATGATGCACGTGAGCATGCGGATGGGGATGAGCGTGCGAGTGCGGTAGCGGATGCTGATGCGGATGCGGATGCGCCGCGAAGAGGAAAGCTGGCGCGTACGGGGACGGATGGGGTGGCGTCGTAGGAACCGTAGGACTGTTCACGTCCAAGCCCGGATTTTGCTTCTTCCACTTGGTGCGCCGATTCTGGAACCAGATCTTCACCTGGGTTTCGGTGAGGGAGAGCGAGAGCGCGAGGTTCAGCCTCTCGCAGACGGAGAGGTATCTGGTCGTCTTGAATTTGTTCTCCAGGGCGACCAGCTGTTCGTACGTGAACGCCGTTCTTGCTCTCCTCGGTTTGCCGCCGGCACTTCCGCCCCCGCTGCTCCCGTTCTGCCCGTTTTGATTCTGACCCTGGCAGCCTTGGACTTGCACTCCTCCCGACGAGGATGAAGAGGACGAGGATTGTCTCTTCTTGCAGTTGCTCGAGGCAACTGCGCTGCTGGATGTTGCGTTTCCGTCGCGCCCCGCACCAGACGAGTCCTGATCCGCCACCCTCATCTCGATATCTTCATCCTCCTCTTCCTCCTCCACCTCCTCTTCCATGTCCTCCATCGCGGTGTCCGGTGTGCCGTCCTCATCCTCCTGGCCACTGCCGCAAGCGAACTCGCCCCGCGAGTCTCCGTCTGCAAAATAATAACCAACAGGGGGATGATATCAGTGGCGCGTCTCTCTCCTCCGGCTGGGAAATAACCGCGAAGCGAAACGATATGGAACGGTGTCCGGTGACGAAAATTGATTATACCGGGGACAAAATTGCGTCGCGGGTATCGCTTTACTTATGGCGCAATGGTAACGCGACTCTGCTCGCTCGCCCGGTTACCATCCCGCTTTCCCGCTTCTCCGTTACAAAACTTAACAAGGTCCCGATTTCACCGCCCAACTAAAACTAGCGCCCCCTCCACAGTTGGAAAGCGCTCTACGAATGATCGAAAGTCCAAAGCAGGCATGCCATGGGGGTAATGGAAGTAGCGGCCGCAAGACGATCCGATGGGCCATCGTCCTCGAGTGCAGTCCAATCCCAGTATACATGGGACGTTTGCCCGAAGCAATCAGTTTAACGAGCGTGGCGAGCGGGCGGCCGCAAAAACTCGTTTCGCGTATCGAGGTGCATTTAATTTAATTTTTGTTTGCCCGAGACAGGGCTGGCGAAAAGGCAGCGAGCGGCTGTAGAGCGCGGCGTCCGTCGTCGGCGCCGGACGGTGCGGTGGTCTCTCGGCCGGGCGATTGAAACGCGCGAAGCGCCGGGCGGGCGAGTGGCGCGAAGGAGGGAGCTAGATCGCGGGGAAACGAGGGAGCGAGAGGGAGAGGGAGAGGGAGAGAGAGAGAGAGAAAGATAGCGGCCAATCGTTCGCTCAATGAGAGAGGAGATTGGAGATTCAATCAGCACGCAGATGTCCCGGGGACAGATATTCCCTGGCTCTCCGACCCGTGGGGGTTGGGGCGCCCCTGGGATGAGGGGGCAGGCGAGGAGCGGGCGACGGTCGGTTCCCGGATAAAACCGGAGCGGGAAAGAGAGGCAGCTCTCATCGGATAGAGAGACAGCGGCCCCGAATGGGAAAAGAGACTGAACGGTGAAAGAGACGAATAGAGATATAGGACATAGGACTAGCGGCGGCGGCGGCGGCGCCGCGGGTGGGAGCAAGAGGCCAAGAAGAGTCCTCGCTGGCAGAGCGGGACCGAGTGACATCCAGCTGGAGAGACTGCCGGCCGAGGGAGCGAGAGAGCGGGACTTTATCCGAATTGGCGTGGGTCGTGGCCCATAGCCCGTAGCCTAGCACACTGCCTGGGGGTTGGAAGTCCGTAGGGGGCGACGGATCGAGAAGGTTTACGCCGTAATGGGATTTGTATCTCGTTAACGCGCGATCGTTCTTGCCCCGTCGTACAGGCCGCCAAGCGGCTAAAGCCCTCTCTCTTTCACCTGCTTTCTTCTTCTTTCCATTACCATTCGTTTTCCCTCAACCCTTTCCTACGCTCTGTCGTTCGCCCCGTGGACCAGGTATACCTGGGCCGATTGATTGCGTCTAATTGAATTGCGTAATTTATATTGTTTCTTCGTGTAGCCCCCCTTTTACTGACCGGCATCCCTGTTTTTCCAGTAACTCGATATTGTTCCCCGGGCTTATTTCGTGTTATGACCACTGACGGAAAGTGCATTTGCCTTCCGCTGGTTTTGCTCGCTTTCATTGGCCGCATATCGGGGTGGCTCGCTCCATTGTGCTTTGTTTAACTCTTTATTGCACAGTTATTGCTGCAAGGTCTCGGCAATATTGCTCTCGTTGATTGCAGTCGATCCGAGGTGCTACGCCGGCGCTACGCCGCCGCTTTTACTCGAACCCAAGTTATTATCATGTGTCCCGCGGCCAATTAAGGGTTCATAACCAGCAGTCACTTATCAAGTTTCGCCACCTCCCCCTTATCGTTAAGTCGATTTTTTATAGCACACTCGACGAAACGATTTATCTCGGTTAGATCTTCTTCGTTAAGCGCAATCATTGGGCCGTTGTGCACTGGCGGTGATTGGGGTTGTAGTTGGGGTCCCAGGGGGCACGCGGTAAGGATACACAGGGGACGGCGTGTCGCCCCGGGTTGTCGGGAATACTTATCTCCGTTCGGTTTTCGTCATTAAGCACAATGGCGGCGTTTAACGACAAGTGGCACGATCGGGAATAGGCCGGGAAGTAAAATGCGCCGTTCTGTTTGACGTTGATGCAGTGCATGTGGATGTGGGACGCATAACGTCGAAGAGTTCGGCGCCAGTTTGGCTGAGGGGGTTACTAGTGGCGAACCGCTGTACAGCCTGGTCAAACGCTTCTGTTAGGAATGGTGGTCATGTAAACAAAGCCGAGAAACTAACAGAATCGTTTGAGCCTCGGGTTCATAGATATAATACACAAGTTGGTCGACTTAAGTTGGCACGATTCTAAAGTGCCTGGCTAAACGTAGCGATCGCGCGAGGAAGAGAAATTGGGAGAGGTGGTGGGAGCAGAAGCGATCGTTATCATCATTAAGATAGTTCATGTCAGCGGCAGGTGTCATTCGGTTACGGCGTAATCTCTCACGGAGAATTTACTTGGTCGTTTAGAGGCTCAGCTAATGAAACGCCGGGCAAAGGCTTGCGCGGTCAGAAAGTGCTAGCACAGCTGTTTAATGGACGCTTGCTTATGAGGCGAGGGCGACGCGGTCGAGGCGGCAAGCAGTAATTAGAATTTTTCCAGAAATCTAGCGGAAAATCCGGGATTTCGAAGGCGCGCGCGCGCGCTGCTGCTGCTAGCTCACTTGCCGTCTCCGACAGGGGGGTTGCGCGCGCGAGAAAGGGGCGGCCGTGCCGTCGCCGCCGAGAGGAAGAGCAGAGCCGGCTGCCAGCGAGCGCGAGCAAGAGGGAGAGAGAAGTCATTGTGATGCAGAAGAGCCAATTTTCTGGGCGGCTTGGCGCGATGCGACGCGATACGGTGCGATGCTGCGCGATTATCATAACAACCGAGGATATTATTCCGTCGGCGCATTTGCTCGGAGAGAGGGGTTGCCGGGGCGGCGGGGCGCCCGACTTCGGGGCCGGGGGTGGAGGATTCGCCGGGAGCAGCGGTCGAAACGGATTTCACCGATCGGCCCGGCTCTAATGCACTTTTAATGGGAAGCTCTGACCACCCTATAAGATGGATGGCCTGAGAATCGTGTAATCCTGATTTCGTCGCTCGCATCGATCCATCGTGTTTCTTGCCCGCCACCCCTCTCGGTCTCCGTCCGACCACCCCGATTGTTGCGCCCGATTCTTTGACCGCACGGGCCGGGATCATCTTTTGGTTGGATGGAAAAAATCAGTCAAGGCTGGATGTTGGTTGATTGGCTCCCCGTAGCCAGCGTCCCGTACCGGGATAAAGGGACGATAATAACGGGGTTCAAGGACTGGTTAACGCAGATTAGCAGAGCAATTTGTCACGCTCCGACAGGCCACCTTGGCCCACCCCCCTCTACCGGCACTCTCGCTCATCCGTGCGTTTCACCCCTTCTTCGGATGCTTCTTCCTTTCCTTATCGGCCGAACGAGAGCATTCCTCTCCTCTTATCTGCCCGCCAGACTCCATTAAATTCGAGAGTCAACTGTGAAATTGCGATTGCCGGGGAATCGGCGCGCCCCACGATCGGATCATCGCCTTCAGATAAAACTTCTTTCTTATCTCTACGGATTAGATCGAATCTTTTTCAAGTACCAACTCAATTCCTGTTCATCGCTATCATGAAAGATCAAGCTGGTGTATAACCGTACCCGAAATCTACACCTCGAGCTTAATTAGTTTGTCCGATATGCACAAAGTCTGATTGATACAAGTGGGTGGCTGTAAGTGGCGGCCGACGGGTGCGCAGAAAGTCGCCGGTGCTCTTTGCGCGTTAATTATTCATTTGAAGCCGGTAGAGGCCGTTTGAACGACGACTGGCGGCGCTAATTTTACGGTCAAAACTCTCGTCGTCGTGGCATACGTTCAGCAGGCAAGTGTCGCGCGACCTAATGAATTGCATTTAACCATATAGCAGCGGTATTAAAAGCCGCATTAGCGCCGACATTTGGCGGCACTGTCGTTCGGTTGTTCTGAGTAGAAGCGGCCCGACCGCCACCGTCACATCATCACCTTTGACGGAATCCCCCGTGTGCCTCTGTGCCCCGTTTATACGCAAATAACTCCGAAACGCCCGATATCGCACGCCGGCTCGCCGACGCAAGAAACCGACCATCCTCCTTCAAGCCGTCTAAAGTTGGAACGAGGAAGAGAGGAAGGAGAGGACAAGTTTGTGCGACACGCACGCACTCCCGAGAAGCGTGTGCGGCTTGGTTCGCGTGAGCCGGGAGAGAATACGAAAAAATATCATTCAAGATCGCGGCATCGCAAGAAGAGGTCCATGTGGCAGAAAAACGTTGCCATGTGCTGCCGCTAACAGCCTGGCAAAAGAGAGGAGAGCGAGCAAGGAGGAAGCTATAAAGATGTAACTATCCCACCAATATGGAAATACCCTTTGCCGTTGAGGCCGCTTGACGTTCCGCGTCATTAAGAAAGCCCGCTCTCAAAAACGTCCGAGCCAAGTTGCGTCTAGCGCGGCTACCGAACCAGCGGTCAGAGGGTCGCGCGATCCCGAAGGAGGAGCAGCTGCCTGACTGGTTAATCAGCTGGACATAATTATCGGGCTCGTGGAAGCGTGCGAGAGTGAATTCTCACATAATTAGTCGAGCTAAAGTGAAGCCTCTCTCTAATCACCTTCGTGCATACTGTCGGTCCGACGATGACGTCGCTGCTGGACCCGATGCTGAAGTACCCGACCGCCGGTGAACTTGTTCGGGTCGAGGATGTTCTCCACTGAGAACGCCAGGCAACGCTTGTTTGCCTGGACCGTGCTGGCGGTGGTGGTGATGCTGCCGGTAGTTCGTGCCGCGTTACCGGAAGTGCAAACGGTCATGACTGTCGAGCCGGCCGCCCCGTGGCCGGAAATCGGGATGTACACTGGGTTACCGTGGTCGACCGGCTGGCCGCCGTTCTGGACACACGAGAAAGGGTGCATGCCGCGATTCCCGAAGGGATTGAGGAACTGCTCGGAGCCGGTGCCTCTCGACGAAGGTGCAGTGAGGTCGACGGGGCTACTAGGATTGCTCTCGTTGCCTTCCTCGTGACACACGTCGACCTCGACGTCCTCGTCCTCTTGATAACTCCCGTTGCGGTTCTCCGGATGATCTTCCTCCTCCTCCTCTTCGGGCTCGTCCTCTTCCTCCTCGTCCTCATGAATGTTTCTCCTTGCAATGGTACTTCTCTCGTGGTCGACCTCGTCTTCCTCATCGTCCTCCTGATCCTCCTCCTCCTCGATCTCGTTGCCGAGCCTCTTCTCCCGGATCTGCGTGTCCATCTCGTGGAGCTGCTCCTTCTCGGCGCTGACGGAGCGCAGGATCGGCGAGTTCGAGGGCGAGTGTTGCTGGCGTATGGAGTCGTAACGGACGAAAGACTCGCCGGCACGTACGTGGAGCAACACGTGCCTCCTTTCTTGAGGCGGTAGCGATAGGCCAGCACGCATCTCGGCTTCTTCGTGTGGTAGGACTATCGGTCCCAAGGGCGAGACAGTCCTGCCTTCCTGCATGCTCCACATTACCCGCTGATCGGCCGACCACTCCTCACCTGTACCCACGTTTCCTCATTCCTCTTTCTCGGCGACAGTTTTCAATCGCGATCCCCCAGTCAACACGTCTTATGCAGTTCAGTTGGAGGAAGCCATCGTCCAGCTCACGAGTATCGTGAATCCATAATGACCGTGGCACTAATCATGCTACTACCAATCACTCAAGACTGACGTAGGATCGCGCACTCCGAAGATCCGAGGAAAACCATGCGGGATGACAAAGTCAACCTTAAATCACAAGTTGGTCGGGCGAGCAGGAGCTCCTCAGGCGTAACTATCACAGCACAGGAGCGGGTCGTAAGGGGTATAGGTCACAGCCCGAGGAAGGAGCAGATGACACAGAGGGTTGGATGTCCGCGTTCGACTCGAGGGAGATGCTTAGTTGATGCTGGCTCGATCGGAGTGGTCGCGCGATTAGCAGTGTCTTTGGTAGCCCAATGTCGCGCGCGTATCGTGGAAGCTGCTCTCGGGACTCTCTGGTAGAGCCATGGTGGCAGAATAGGTGGTATATCGGCGTATTATTAGTGCCGAGGAGCCGTCGTACTCGCGTACTCGCGGCGAAACGAGGAGCAGGAGCTTGCGTGGGAGCTGCACCGCCTCGAATGGGCGTTCCCAACCCTGATGAGCTTACCAGAAGCTCTCTCGTCATCCGGTAGGCGTGCCGAGGCTCTTTCACAGGGGGTTGCGCGCACACACGTGCTACCCCTTGTTCGTGGTGGCTGGCCGCGACGGCGTGGTGTGGGTGCCCATAAACGCACCCCCACATAAGGGTTGATGCACCCAGACTAGCCCGCCGGGCTTGAATGCACAGGCACAACCACTTAGACGGGTCGCGTGCAGACGTTTCGAGGCCCCACGAGCGAGCTTTCGCCAGATACTCGGGTATGTACACACAGTCTACCTCTTACCCCGTCCTCTCCCCCCTCCCGCCCTATCCCCGCCGCCTCCGAGCTCTCGTCCCACCCCCTCCTCCCACTCTGTCTTTCTCTCCCGTGATGGGCCACGATCCGACCGGCTAAAGTGGTTTGTCTTTGATTTAACCACCACCGCCACCACTGCGCCGTCGATGGAGGAACGCTTTTTCCTTCGACTCCACGTACGCCGCACACTCCTATCCTCCGACCTGGACCGACGAGGATGCGAGGAGGAATCGCACGCGTACACCCACGCCCCGCCGCCGTGATCGCACGTACCGGCCCTCGGTTTGCCGATGATCTTGGCGCGGAGGCGGCGCAACCTACCTCCGGCAAGCCTCTATGTAGTAATCGCGTCAACGGCATAATTGCGGCGAGAGCGAGTCCCCGACTGTCTTCCTTCAACCCCCAGGCTCCTACGAGCCTCTGTCGCGCGGTTGTATGAGTGAGAGAGAGAGAGAGATTGCGAAATTAGGAGCAAAGCATCGGCTAACAGGTCGGTCGACGAAGGACCACCGGCGCGAGGGTAGGGTGTGCAGGTAACGTTGGCCTTGTCATTGTTACCACTACTGGCGGTGCATAGCAGTTTATACTACTGCGGCGATCGCCGGATGCCGCGCTGACGTTGATAGTGCTGGTGCTGCTGCCGATGCCGCCGCTCTTAACTCAGCGCACGGATATTGTTTACCCGACCATTTAGGTAATTGCTGGCCTACCGCCCTGTCAACCAATCGAACGTAACCGGCGGATGAGCCTGCAACACTGGCCTCTCGCTCTCTCGCTCTTTCCACCCAGTAACTACCCCCCCTCTTGGCTCGCCTCTCGCATCATCCCTCTCCCACACTGTGCACACACTCTTCTTTCCATTTCGATCGGGCTCCCCACCCCCAGCCTCTCTCGCATTCTCTCTCTCCGCGCCACGGGAATACCGGTCTCATCTGCTCGCAACCACCCACAGCCTCCCCCGATCATCATCGAATTAGCTCAGGACCAATTGTTTGGCGGAACTGACGCCGCTATTCTCGCGGTGATCGATTCCTTCCACAAAATTGGAGAGATCGCTGAAATACCGGTACTCCGCCGGATGATGGCTTGCACACTCGGCGTAGAGTGTGTTCGACGCTGGTTGAGCGGCGGGTTTTAAAGGCCCGCCGCCGGTAGAGTATGTTAATAGCTGCTCAGCGACAGTAAAAAGGCCTCGGTGCGTTACGCAAACTTTCGTGCGGGAAATCCAATTAGCTGGGAGTTGCCAAGTCGGGAATGTTCTGCCTTACGTTCACCTGGAATAGAGCGGGATTTCCTTTCATTCGCGTTCCACCCGTCATCCTGGTTGCGTAACTGCGCGGCACTTTCTTCGTGCAGTCTTTGACTGCGCCTTCTACTATTTGTAATTGCTGCCGGAGTTCCATCCTTCCAGCATTCGAAGTCCGGGAGGAGGGATTCAATTATCTTTTCGCGTCGTAGCAGCCGCGCCGTGATTTATAAATTGCTTCATAAAAATACTGAGTCCTCAGCGTCGAGCCGAGAGAGTGGATGTCATTTACGTCGGGACGTCAAGCCCGACGAGCGCACCCACTCCCGGGCAGATGGTAGTGCTCCGTTTCTTCGCGGCCCGGCGTGATTAATGCGCCCGAATATTTTTATCCCACGATATCTGCCGTGGCACAAAATGCAAACGCGCCGAGAAAAAGTGCCACTGCGGCGCGTGGCATTCGATTCTTCCCTCAAGCAAATCGCTAGCTACCTACGAGGAAAGGGAGAGAGAGGGAGAGAGAGAGAGGGGGCCAGGGAGAGAAAGGCTGAGTGGGAACGAGACTGAAACAGAGCAATAAGGCCATGCTCGGGCGTAAATCGTTCTATCACGAGCATTTATAATTTAACGAAATGGATCAAATATTTATAATCATCGGTCGTTTTACCGTGCGCCGTTTACGTTTTATCCGGCGTAACAGATGCTTCAAACTGGATACGCAATCATCGCGCCTGCGATTCCTACCTCTACACCACCATCGCCGTACTGTATCGCAGGGGGTAGCTCGGGTAGCTCATTTTCGCAAACGCCCCCCGCCTCGTCCGCTTAATGAGTATTATCGTAAATTTGTTCCCGCGGAATCAGCCGCCGCGTAAGAACTAACGAATTAATTTAATTCGTAAATGACACGTGCGCCCGGCACGGCGCATTTGCCCGACTGAATAGCCACGCTCGCCGCCTGTAGCTCAATTTGCATTGGAGCGCCGCGGCTTAATTAAAAATTTACGCCGACAATGTAACACACACGCGCACATACAGACTCACGGGGGCCGGCACTCTGGCGTGTACATTGCGCGCGGGTCGCCCGGCTTTCAAGTTAACGATCCCTACAGAAGCCGGGCAATTCTCGTCGGCTCCGGAAACGTCAAGCTAGTCGAGCTCCAGCCGACTTCCCTTTAACTACACCACTCGAATCATTCCAGCGGCGATCGAGCGGACAAAATAATCAGGTTGCGCAGAGCCCGCCCCGAAATAATTGAGCGAAAGTGGCAGGTGAGTTTTCACCGCTGCCTGCCGGCGGATTAGCTCACCTGCTGCCCGGGAGTGATGTGGGTTTAGGCGAGCGCTCCTAATAGTTCCGAAACGCTGCTGCGTGGGGCCAGAGGTAAGCTGGCTGAATAGATGGCCATGCCAGTGCCAATGGCCAGAGCGAGAAGGTCTTGGTGAACACGTGTAGCGGAGGAAGACAGTGCGATGCCTGATCGTACCGAGACATTACTCGACAGCACATAGTCACTGGGGGACCTAGGGGAACGGAATCGCTCTGAGAACGAAGGCAAACACACAGGTAGACTGGTTGGCAACAGTGGAGCGAGAGAGAAAGACATCAATATTGTATAAGGGATGGTAAGTAAGACAGAGAGGTGAGGGCAGGAGAGAGCGCGCGATGTCGCTAGAAAGCTGTGGTAGTTTGCAACGGAGATCGAATAGACCAGCCGTGACCAATTTGCGCCTGTTTCTGCTCTCGATTCTGATCCCAGTGCCCGTTTGCACACGAACCCATCATGCCGGCTGTGTATTCGTACAGGGATCGGTGGTCCGCAGGTAGACATAGTTAGAGACATACATAGAGAGAATGAAAAAGCCAGCGAGATGTCCAGAGCGAGACGAGGAGGAAGCGCTGGTCGGAGCCCCTCAAATCGGCCTGGCAAAAGATATTCGTCACAGAGAGAGAAAGTGTCGTGCAGTGCTGTTCGTTGTGCCGGTCACCCCAAAAGTTTCACGCCTATCTGGACCGACAGGAGCACCTATTCGCACCACGATAATTGGCCAATTAAAACCGAGCGGGAGCGTTCGAGTTACCTGGCATCCGATAATTATACGGTATCCTCGCGGTGGTTCGACCACGTATCCACGCGACCAGGCCCTGCAGGGTGAGAAAGAGAGCGAGAGGGGGGTGTGTGCAGGCTGCCACCATGAAGCGGCCGCTCTCCAAAGAAGGGTGGCAACGGTGTCTCTCGGCCAGCGAAAGGAGGGTAGGATCGACTATTCCGATTACGTGGTGGCGTCGAATTCTACGACTACGCTTTCTCCTCTCCTCCTCAAGCCTCTCTCCCCCCTTCCTCCCGATGTATCAGCCTCTCTGTCTGGAGAACCCTCCTACGGGAGCTCTCTCTGCGCTGCCGGCTGGCCCCTTGGTCCTACTGTCTCCGTTCAACCGGCGGCCTGTCCTTCTTGACCTCTTCCTTCCTCCTGGATCTTCCTCCGACGCGCGGCCCTCTTCTACGTAAATCAATGCGGCCAGCACGCCCTCTCCTTAACCCCGTGTAACGCATGACTGGAATATTCTCCTTCGGCCTGCAGTTCATCCAACCTGTGTTTACACGGCTCTCGCTTTCTTCATGTCGATAATGGCTCGGGGGTTAGTACTATCTGGTCCCAGGCGATGAGACCTCCTCTCCCGCCGATTTCATAAGCGGTGCGGGGCGCGCTGCGGTTTTCCGCCGCCCGCACTCGAGTGGAATAGGAGCATTACTCGTCAGCCCGACTGACGTATTCCCTCAAACGCTGGTGCATTTAGCCCCGCCAGCGGTATAATTGCGAATGTAAACGCTCTCGCGAGGGCGCCCCCGCATTCACTCGCCGAGAAATCTTTGCATCTTCCTAAAGGGAAGTTGTTTGCGCGGAAAATTGCCGGACTCATTGGCCTCTCTATATAAACGACGATTTAAGCTCGAGCAATTGTCCCAGCTATAATTCGCGCGATCTATGTTCCATTGAAGGCACTCTGCTTTGATTTATTCCCGAGTCGAGTGATTGATCGTTTACCCCTAATTAGAGATCGGCTGGCTCCCGAAAAAGTGGATGAAATTACGCGTGACACGAGCGGAAATTAGCTTCGTGGAGAACAGGATGATGTATGGTGGTGATACTTGGGTGACGGCGGCCGAGGGCTTTCTCGGCTAGGATGGTTACTCTTAGGCGGCACTCTATTTCCGATGTTCCTACTTCTTCCACGCCTTGGTTACCATCTTAATTAGGACTATAATTATCGATAATATTTCATCCCGAAGCCACGAATTTTCAGCGGGCGCGCGCGCGCGTCCACCACTTTTTTGGCTTTCCCTATTCATGCCCGGGACGCATCGAGCAATTGAATACAGGGCTACTGAAATTTCCACAAATCTCTAATAACGCCCGATGAAAAATGCATCCACCGCTACGCTACCGGCCTTACATATTACATGTGTATTGTCGCGATTTAACCACGGGCGAAGCCAGTGATGCGCGTCATGACTTTGCCCACGTGCAATACCGCGGAGTTAATTGTTGTTCGCGATTACGGGAGGATCGCAAGTCATTCGCGTCGTGAATCGATTAGTGTGAATTATTAAGTTCAATTTTACCGTGGCATCCTAGTTGGCTGATAGCGGCTCTTTTGTCGAGAGTTATCGCGTCGGACATACTGAAAACAGGCAGAGGCGAGAGCTCCGTTGTAGAGGCAAAGGCGCTTCCGTCGGGAGCGAGCGGTCCTTCGATCGCAGCGACGGACACAAGCTCGGGTTATCGAACAATAACCGTAACCGGCTGGCATAATGGAGCTAATGAGGACAGTGTTGGCCGGATAATTCGATGTCAAGGAGGACAATTTCGAAGGGAACACCGTCGGTTCGTGCGGGTCGCGTGCGAAAGAGCGAATAGGGCCCAAAGGAGGTGATTATACGGAGAGTTACATGGAGCTCCGACACACGAGGACGGCAGAGGGTGGAAGTGAGACGTGTAAAGGGTCGCATACGTATATATATATATAATATATCGCATTAGGCGCGGGGGGACTCGGGCACGGGTATCGCTTACGCGTTATTATTGCAGCGATACGACACGCTATGGTGTCACCCGTGACCTCCCATGGGGGTTCCATACGATATCATATACAATGTAGGTACCAACTGTCACGCCATCACTGCAGACCCCGGGACACCCCGTGGAAACTGGCTAGGCGTGCTTTATGGTGCGTCAAATTAAAAGATTCCCTCCTTTGCCTTACCCTAACTGCGATCTGATCCACTTGCTCTGGCCGTATAGCCGCGTGGAGACGGGTTCCCGCCTGGGCTACGCCTTTACGGCTATATCTCATAATGCCTAACGCCGCTGCACGGACCGGGCTTTAATTTGCGACTAATAGCGCGTTCAACGCGCGACCTGCTGCCCCGGCAATTTTAGAAACAAATCGAGCGAGCGCCAATCCGACCAGACATTGATGGTCCCCCCGCTCAAAGCGAACCTAGTCCTATACTCGTGGCCCACATATGATCAGCATATGGAAACCGAACATCGAGACGCCGATTGTCCAATGGGCCGTAAGATGCTGAAAACGATAGGAGTTTAATTGGGCGAGTTTGACTTTCAGTTCGCGCCCCTTACTGAAAATCTATTCTCGACCCGCTGGTGCAGTTAGTAACCGGTGCTGTTATTCATCGGCGGTGGCGCGCTGTCAAGGAAAGTTTGATAGTGAGAGTACGCGATGCTGCCAAGTGCACCGTCTCTGCCAGCAGGCTTTCCTTAGAGGAATGCGCAAAGTGGTCGACGGCGGCACGGGCGTTTTGGCAATGCCTCGTGACTAATCGGTTATACCGGCCAGCCGATTCGTCATGACACGCACCCGCCGATTGACGCCAGTTAATCGTCCCGAATCGATTTTCCATGAGCGCCGGGCCGCGCGCGCCGTATTAGCGTGACGGGGGACGGCAATAGCGGTAATCGTCGTATCACTTCGCACACTGTGATCCCAATGAATCGCTAATATCTTCGAAAGCAAGATCGCCTGAATCAGGTACTGGCAACGACGTCAGACCAAGTGGAATCCTGATAGCAAAGGTGAAGGATTGCTCGAAAAAACTTGCTCCGGCACGCGTGACAGTAAAGATGCTCGGGTTAATGGCTGCACGGGGTACAAAGGCTCTGGCAGCACTCATACGCTACAATTCATCTTCGGGAATTTCTCCGGGTGGCGCGCGCGCTCGCGCGCGTCCGTGTAACCGGGGCCGACAGCCGACGTCCGAATTCTTAAGGACTGTACGCGTATTAACGACGCGCTCACTCGGTCTCTCGCGCAAAACTTACGAGGGCGCTCGCGATCGTGGCTCGTTAGTAAAAATAATTTGTGCGTCGGCGAGCGGCCGAGCCGGCGGGAGAGTAAAGCGAGGGAGAAATTGCGGTGGAGCGAGAACGGGCGGGCGCGCTCGCCGGGCGTAAAGGATCGTCTTCACAGAGTCTTCACGAGATCGCTCGTCGCGTTTGTCGCTCGAACGCCGCCAGCCAGCGCGTGCATGTATGTATGTATGTACCGGGCAATGTAAACGAACGAGTCTATAAGTCCCCGTCAGCTCGCCGGCGTGCGAATAAACTCGGACAGTTCTGTCTTGCCGCCGAAGAAGCAGCAGCCCCGGCATTTCCCTCGAGCCTCCCTTCCGCCGCTCATCCTCCGCACAGTCGCCGCTGCGGTGTCGTGCGTTCCGCGCGCGCGGTTCACTCGCACTTACCCTCCTTTCTCGCTCGCTCACTTGGACGTTTGCCTCTTCAAAGTGTCAAGTGACAAACGATCCCGCTACCGAGTAGGCGTAGTCGTCGGGGTGGATATAATTTGTCAGGAAATCACCCAATTAGCCTCCCAGTTATGCGGCCCAACAGATTTAACCAATTAGTTTAGCTATGCGAGCCCTAATACATTTCCACGCCGCCGGCCGACGACTACCAGCCGCAGGCGTATCGTTTCACCCTCGTCCCCTTGCACCCCACGTTCGCCCCGGGCAACCCTCTCTGTTCGGCAGTACCGGCTGATCATTGTCTCTCCCTTCCTCGCCAAGGATACCGATATTAGCCCGTTACAGTGCACTCGCGGTCTCGCCTTGGAGCGCGCATAAAGGCATCCAACGTCGACGGCACCGACGCTCCGGACGTACATGCCACCGGGAGCAAAGCGTCTTCTCTCCTACTCACACCAAAGTGATCAGCTCTGCCGGCCGGCAAGCGTTTACGCTCGGTCTAGGTGCATTCTGGAGGTACACTCTCAGCTCGGGCCACGGGGGATGACGCCTGTCTATTTATAGAGCATATATGCGGCCTTCTGCATCGCTGGAAAGAGTGCGAGAGACGGTGGAGACGAAGTCATGGGAGAAAAAGAGCCATTCAATAGGGGCGAGAGAGAGGGAGCGTGTGTAGTATAGAGAGTCCTGAGGTGAAGCAATTTGTCTCCCTAATGAGATGTCACCCCATCCGTGCACGCGAGGAGGCTTCGGCCAGTAAGGAGGCGGGTGGACCACGGCGAAACCGATCGACCAGAAATTGGCTGCTCCTGCCTCGTCCTTCCGTTTTTCTTCGTAAGCTCCAATATAGAGCTATCGCTTTACCCAGATACCCGTGGCTTTTTGACAGTGAACGATGTAGCCGCGTCACTCTCGCTACCGCTCTTGTAAAAGGACGCTCGCTCGTCCGTGAACTCTTTTTTCGACGGTGTCGCCATCGCCATTGGCTTGTTACTCGCCTTACAACACGGCGCATTTGTGCTTCAGGTTTCACGGTATCACACTTAATGAGCTGTGCATGGCTTTCTTTGCGCCGATTATTTTAACCGATCGTCGGGCTGCTATGAAAATCTCATTGGCAATGTAACTGTATAAGTGTGGCTTGTCGACTCAACAGGGGATTTCAATTTTCCAGGAGGTACGAAAAAGAGCGGCGATGGTCAGCAGAGATAAAATGGGCAGTGCTTTCATCATTATCCCTCTTTTCACCAGGAACAAATCTCCGATAGCGCACGGGCGCGCGCGCGAGCGCATTAATCGTGGGAAGCGAGTCTGAGAGGTCGATCGTGTAGCGCGACATGCTGTGCGTCGAGAGGATGGTCAATGAGACCAGTTGGAGTGGAGGATTGCTCTGGTCGATTCTAATTGAATAGTCCTTTGGCCTCTAAGCGATTGCCGTTCCGCCCACTGTTACCGGCGAGTGAGACGCCCTCGACTTCTATTCTAGCCCTCTACTTCCGAGCCCTCGACTTCTATTACACCTCTCCCGGGACACAGAATTCCAAGCGAATCAGACTCATCTTATTCTAGACACAATCGACCATCCTCCCCCAACACCACTTGGAGTATTTAACAAAGCCGCTGTTTCCGAGATCGGGGATCCAGTCTGAACAAAAACGATATCTCGCGATGAGTGGTTTTATTAGTTAGTTGTCGACAGACAGGTACTCCGAGTAGCCAACACTGAAGGGTGCGCTGCGCCTGCACCCCCCGGCAAAACTTAAGTCCTCTAACCGTTTGCGTCGGTTAAAATGTCACTCTTCCAAAGCCAGCAAATCCCAGCGGCGTGTACCTTTCCGCAAGGGCTAAACAAATGGTCGACTAGCTTGTTCAGAACAGGTGCCCGTCCGGGCGATCCAGACAGGCAAAAACCGCTCGCAGGCAACGGAGCAACCCCCCTGTGTAGAAGCGCACCGCTCTCGGTACATAAGATGGTCCCCCCTCCCTCGCAATCGAGTGGGGCGCGCACGCGTGGGTATTAAATTAATGTAGTCGACTCTGTAGCCGGCGATTAAACAAAGGGTGAAAATTGAGCACCGCTCCCCTTTTGTACGGAGCGCGACCGCCCGGCGCTCACCGGGAATAGCGCATCGGGCCTGCACACCCCGCACATACATATTTCGAGGCTCGTAACACCGGCACGGCCAAGTGCGCACCTATGCACGATTTGTACGTTCGTCCTGCATCATTACCGGCGCACTCAGGTGCCTTCAGCAAGTTCATAGCGCGGAGTAATCGTGCGGTCGCGGCGGCCGTCGCGTCCTCTCTCGGAGGATGCGATGAGACGAAGAGGGAGGGTTTGGGAGGCAAGAGAGAGAGGGAGAGAGAGAGCTAGAGTAGTGTCTCTATCCAGAATCCACTGTATCCAGTAGTCGTGGGGGAGTATGCTCGCGAGAGCGCGATACTAATATATGTAAACCGGGGAGCGCATGTACGTGCCGGTTATAGCTGGGTACACAGGAGCGGACGGCCGCCATGGGGCGGCGGTCGGGCGCGCAGGCTTCGCCCGCTGAATGCGGTTTAATATTAATGGGAACTGATGATAAGCAGCGCAAACAAGCGTCGAGTCTCCCGGGAGAGATCTGCCTTCTGTTGCCCGGTGTGCGTTGGGGCCGATACACGCGTAACCCGCGCACACAGGCGAACAGGGACAGGCCACACGGGCACGCCGAGGAGAGAGAAACAAGCATCCCTGATGGCTAGAATGGAGGACGAGGATGACCTGCAGTCACCTCTACCAACTTTCCATGATGGAGCCGCACCGATACATCCCGGCCGCAGGCAGGCAGTATAGGGCACACCGTACACCAGCCGGTGCCCCGGTGCCCGTAGGGGGTGCCCCGCTCGTCGCTCGCTCGTAATGCCTGTGTGTACACATGTATACACGCGTGTGCACCTCGCCGATTCCACGGGCAATGCTCGGTGCAAACGCGCGTAAATGAGGGCCCGCGAAGAATGGGGGGATCCGCTCTCGTTTGCCAGTACTTACTTTCCAAGCGGCTTGTCTTTCTCCCCCGCGCGCCACTTGCCATCTCCCTCGCAGTCCCGACAACCCCTGCGGAAACAAGGGGAGCGCCGGTGGACCGCCTCCACGATCACACACGCTAACCTGCCCGATTTCGGCCGCCGCACGAGTGTTTGCTCGCCAAATTAGAAAACGATCGCCGAGCGACTCGTCGAAGGGAAGCACGGACCCGTTCTGGGACCGGCGACTTTCTCCTGCCTGATGGTGCACTGTTTGCACGCTGCCCGCGGGGGGAGGGGATGACGGGGCTCCCGTGGACACATCTCGTGGGTCCAGGTTAAAATTGCTCGGTAATACGTAATAAATCCTCCGCTTTCGCCCAAGAGTATTTGCCGGGTAGGAGAGTGGACTCGGCGTGAGGGATGAATTGGAGAATGGTTTAGTAGTGATGGTTCGGCAATGAGGGCAGGCCACCGTACGAGAATCAGCCAGGAGCCCGGAATCACGGTGGCGTGGTGCCACCCATTAAAGTTAAGCGCGGATATCGGAAATCGTCCGTGCGCGCGCCCGCCGATCTTCAAATTGGACGGCTTCGCCAACTCCATTAGCAGGACACCCGAGATATACGCAGCACCGCCGGCTGCTCCCATATCTTGGACTAAGGAGGCGAGGTATAACTCGTCAACGAGCGAGTTATCTAGCGGCGCAATCCAATATAGGTGGGACTGGCGGAACAGGCTGCTAAATTACGCGAGCAGCTCGTTCGGCATGTAAACTGGTCGTAAAGATATCGTTGCGAGAGAGAAAAGCGGGTGGGGGGGTGATACCGAGGCGCACGCTGCTATCGAAGATTTGATTCGAGCCGAGGAAAGAGCGAGCTCTCGCATTCATACGAAGCGACGCCCTGCGATAAAAAAATTCACGCCCGCAGACCGGCAGCCGCTGCGGGTTCATGCCCTTCTTCCCGGCGCGCAGGAGAGTGTGAGCGCGATGATGATGCGAGCGGAGGCGCACACCCGTAGAGCGAGGCTCATATCGTATTAATAGGCAATCCGGACAGCCGAGGGGTGTCATAAACTCAAACCCCTAATACTCGCCTAAACTACCTCGGTTAAATAATGGAATCCCTATTCCCACTCTCCCTCCCCCTCGACCCCTTACCGCCTTCCTCTACACATTTCTCTGCTCGCCAGTTTCCTCCTTCCTCACCTTGTACAAGGCCGTTCTCGTTGCGGCTGCCGCTGGCGAGATCGGGACAATCCGGCTGCCTGTCCTCCAATAAATGAGTCAGTGGTTATATTGCGTTACCCCTGCGCCCTTTCCCAAACTACCAACACCGTGATTGTACGATCTTGATTCGTAAGAATTACGAAATCCCAGGCGAGATTATAATTAAATGCATAACGAGGAACCCACTGGTACAACGCGAAGCAGAATTCCCATTCAAAATGGAATGGAGAAATTGTTGACTCCGCGAGGAGAGGGAGAGAGGGGGAAAAGAGTGCAAGAGGTCGGAGGTCCATCGCGTAGGGATCTCATTGGGAAGCAGCAACGATTCAAACTTTACATAAACGTTTAAAATGGCGCCGGGAGAAGTTCGTACTTCGGTTTATACACCTGGGCACAAATTGGCTCCTCGCTTAAGAGCCAATTAAGAGGTGGTTTCGTTGCGCAGTCCGTTGGGAGAAGGAAGTTCGCTGAAAACACGAAATATCTCTAAACCGGCAATGTGTCCTGACCCTTGGACTCGGGAACTAAAGGACGAGAAACCCTCGGCCGTCGTCCTTGTACCTATACAGACCAAGCGCGAGTAATCGTTACGACGTACCGTAGAGAGATAAGAGCATCGACTGCTTCTGCTTCGATACCCTCACCCTCGTTCCTCCCCCAACCCTCCTGAGCGACCCGCTCTTCTCTCAACTGTGTCTCTTCAGGAAGCATGGAATCCTCTCGGATTCCCTGGAGGCGACTTATCCGCGTATATTCCTAAAGTGGCGGGTGAACCTCGATGAACCGTGACCGGTCAGGATTCTACGGATCCTCTTCCTACAGGCCCTCCCGCTCGAATGCCGAGCGGTGCTCCTCCATCCAGAGAGAGCATGTGCCCTCCAAACGATTTCGGAGTTACGAGCGATCTGACATTTAGAGCACCCTCTCTATACCCTACATCTGCATATCGCCGAGATGCATACGTTTATTATGTTTATCTGGTGTAGGCGCGGAATACTCGGAAGGAGAGGGCAAGCGGAGTTTAATGATCTCGATGATAAAGCGATCTCTCTCGACGAGACTCTCGTATTTTTTCAGTGGTCGCGCGCTGGAGGAAGTGAGGAACATAAGTATAAAATGGAGCGGCCTATTTTCAGAACAAACGCCGTTGCGGCCGGCTACTATTACAGGCCGATCGCCCGGCGCTCACGACAGTTTTACAGAATAGAGGCACAAGTAATTCCGCAGCGGCGGCGAACGGCTCTCTAAATACACGAGAGCGGTGTATACCAGGCATGCACGCTGTGGACTGGTGAATACGCGGCGGGCAGACTAGAGGACGAAAGAAACGGCACGGAAAAGTAGTCGGAAATCGTAAAGTGCTCGACACCTCGCTCCTCCTGGACAAATAAGACGCCGAGTAGAGAAGACGAAGCGCCGACGACAAGGACGAGTGCGCGACAACGACGCCGGCGAGGGTGGATCAGTGGTCCGCTTACTTGACTTCCATTCAGGCCGAGAAAGAGCGATATGCCGGGGGGGAAGAGGAGATGACGCGGAGGACAGCAGGACGTGGGGGACACGGGCAAGGCAGCTAAATAATAATTCTCACTTAACTAACTCGGTTAACTAGCTTCGCGGCGGCTAATAATAAAGGCGTCGCCGTACGCTAAACACGGCTTGCTCGTAGCTGGGCAGAGTTCTCGCTCGGGCGACCTGCTTTGTAAGACGAAGATAGAGAGGCGTGTTCCCATCTCCCATCTTCGCCGGGGAGTACCCCCGTCGTCGGGAGGAGGGCATCATGCAAAAGATGAGGAACGGACGCTTGCGGAGCGCGTCGAGGTCTGAAGTCAATTTGTCGGAGAATGCGTTGCCAACACGTGCGCGCCGGTCGCTCTCTCTCTCTCCCCCTCTCTCTCTCTCACGTTTGCCTCCTTCTCTTATCCGAAAGTCGGCTCGTTCCGTCGAAAAAGTGTATGGTCGGCAGCCTACGAGGAATCGCTGCTGGTGGAGTACCACGAAAAGGTCGGACAATTAGCCGGCTGACGATTTGGGAAGGACTGCCGCGCCAGACTTGGAGACGCCTGCCGAGACCCAGAACGAAATAAGGAGTGTGACTCTGACTGATGGGGTGCCGGGCGATTTTTACATATGCCCGAGTGTCTCGCGCCCCCGATCTACGTATTTCCTGTTTTGACGAGCAGAATTCCCCGGGATTCCTGAGAAAATAAGAACTAATGGGAGCGCAGGCCTACGAGCGGGGGGTGGCTCGCTATCGAGGACATGGTGTACTCGAGGGATTCCGTTCATTTCGCAGAGGCAACTGTCGAGGGTGATGCAAGTCAGGGATCCAATCATTTAAAGATCGAGTGCACGGATTCCTTGTTGGTCAGGGGGATGTTCTCTCTCTCTCTCTCTTTCTCGCGAGAAGCAGCTCGTTTTTCGGGGGGGTCGGTGCGCTCTAGGTTTAGAGGTCGGGTGCGACCTCTGGGTGTCGGGGGCGGTTGGCGGGCCGCCACTACGTAGGTATCCACTTATAAACACGACCCTACTTACTCTTTCCGTAGCCCTGGCCTCGTAGGACTCGCGTCAGGGCGGTAAAAGGGTAGATAGATACACGGCACGGTATTAGTAGGTATTAGGTGTTGGCCTGGGAAAGGCTGCACGTGCTGGCGAGGAATCCCATCCCTCCTGCGAGTTCGGATAATTCTTTAAGTGCTTCCTTTCCCCCTTCACGCCGCCTCCGATCTCGCCACTCTTACCCGGGGGCCGATCCTCGGTCGCGACCTACCCCCGACTACCCATCAGACACCGATGTGCTCGCGGTGCTACTTCACGCGATCTATACACACGAACACCTCTCGCCCCGTCTTACTCAGCCTCCATACAGCTTTGTCCTCCTGGCTCTGCCCTCGCGAACCTACCAGGCCTCTCTCTCTCCTCTCTCCTTCTCTCATCTGCCGGCTTTTACCAATTTTACGTGTGTACTTGCTACCTCCGGAAAATGGCACACTCCGCCTCGACGAGAGGACCGCTCTCACCCTCCCTGTTCTCCGAGTAATCTTCTTAACGAGGCGGAAGTTAAGCGTTCAGGAATCTGATGCACCGACTTTAATGCATTCGCTGTGATCGGATAGACTTGCATACCCTCCTACGCTGCCCTATCTCTTCCGGATCAATTAGTCGGGATTAAAAGCTGCCTCTACCCTCAAGGAGAACGGGCGACGTGTGTGTTTCCAGTACTTGACGCGGCTGTTGGTGAGAAGAACGACGAGCTGCGCTCGTGTGGACCGGCGCGTTAATACGGCATTATCTTCGCAATTTGGAGGGGGCAGGGAGTTACGTAATTAGAATAATATTGCGCTACGCGCGACTCGTAATTTCCGAGGCGCGCTGCCGTTGGCCCCTGGCGCCGCGCCGCCGGTAAATGACATAATTATCGCTGAATGAGCAGCGAGGAACGCGCGGACCTGTTAGAGAGTAAAATTACTTCGTTACACCCAGTTTTCTGCAGGGAAGTTTACGCATATGTCTCCCAGGTCCTGCGCGCGGGCGGGGTCACAAAATAATCCTTACCCTGCGGGGCGCACGTAGTACCTGTTTATGCAAGGCGATATTTTGTCGCGCGCCCGCTCGGATGTGGAGCCACAAGTTTGTCAACAAGGACATCTCTAGGAAGCCGTTAAAAGGGGTGATTCGGAAGCGCGCCGGGGAAAGTCAACGAACCGTTCGAACACGCCGCTGAACATCTGGATGAAATTAACGCGGGCCCCGCGGTCTAAGTAAAGTGTCCCCCAGACATGCTGTCTCCGGTGGAGTCCTTCTTCCAGGATTTCGGTCCTCGGCCTAGTCCTTGGCGGAACCTAATTCAATCGCGACTGGCTCTGCGGTACAGCCAGATTCTCGCTCGATCCACTAATGCAACCAATGCAACTCTGCCGATGAATGTCCCGGGGCCAGCAGCTTTTCACTATCCGCTCGCCGGACTTTGTTCGTGAAACTTTTATATCGGAAAATTTTCCTGTACCCATTTACCGGCAGCGGTCGCAGCCCAAAGGGAGCAGCGAAAACCGTAATTCGCTTCCGCGCCCGAAGACAATCGGCTACGGGGATGCGTATTCTCGCGCAGCACGGACGTCTCCTCGTATCCAACGTTCCGTTGGGCGTAAAAAAGCATTGAATCCCGTAACGGCGATCGGGTAGTAATTATTTTGCTGGGATACTGCCGCGCGATTCCTTGCGCGCAATGGAAACCGTGCGAGACGCTCTGTCGAGCGGATATTTTCAGCGACCTTCGCTGCCGCGCCAGAGATGCGGAAACTAAAGGTTGATCGGGTCGGTATTGCGCGGGGCGCACATTTTCCCGGGCAAGCATATCCGGGTCATTCCATGCCAAATCGATCACCATTTCCCGCACGATTTTGAATCTTAATGACACTCTGTGATCATGTTTTGTGGACCAGATTAGGGGAGGGGGGTTAAGTCATGATTTCCCCAAATTCGAATTTGGCTGGAAAGTATAGTGCCAGGTGCCTGGCCTATTTCTAGATCTCTTACAAGAGACAAAAACCTCTAGTACTAAAACGACACTCTTGGAAAAGGTCTAGTTCAACTGGAAAAAGTCCAAGGAACAAGATATCTTTTCTTCCGACTTTTTTCCGAGTTAATAATACTTTTTCGACATTGATCAAAATTTCGTCCGAAAGCGTTGTCTTTTGTGATGCAAATGAAAAAAAATGCATCATCCTGGGTCTTATAGTTATGGAGATAAAAATCAATATGTAGACCCTGTTTTTGCCAAAAACAGCTAAATCCGAAATTTCCAAACGCTTGTACTTTCTACCCAAATTCGAATTTGGGCAAATCATGGCCACCTCCCATAATCTAGCCCACAAAACATTCTCACAGAGTGTCATTAAGATTCAAAATTGTGCGGGAAATGGTGATCGATTTGGCATGGAATGAGCCATCCGCGGAACGAGATGAAACTCGAAAAGGAAGAACGAGCCGCGGTGCGCAACGGCCATGAGCTATAGAACGAGCGACAATTGTCGGATGCGGTGATTCGGGCGAATTGTACCCTGGGACTTAGGCGTACTACATATCTGAATGTTACAGTGGAGGAATCAGTGCATGCGTGAGAGAAGGTGAGGCCGAATGTAACGGTGTGTGGAGCGAGTGGTTGACACCCTTGGAAAAGGGATGCGCATGCAGGCAGGAGGAACCATTAGAGAAAGAGAGGAAAGGCAGAAGCTGAGTAGAAGGGCAGAGCAGGAGTGAGAGGGAGCGAGAGATGCAATGCGAAAGAAAGGAAGGAGAATAGAGAAGAGAATGGAGAGGGCGAGGGATTGTATAGATACATCCCTGCGGCGGTGGTTTGTAATATTATGATAACCCTCCCTGGCTGGCTGGCTGGCTGGCTGGCTGCCTCATCCCTCTTGCCTTTCCCTCCTACGGCTGCCTGGCTGGCTGCGCGCGGCCACCCTCTTTCAGCGGCCATGTTGCCGGGAAATATGATTATTGTTATTATTTGCACCCTCCTTCGACCGTATCCTCCTGACTCCTCGCCTCTCCTCGTGGCAACCCTCTCTGATCCTGCTGGCGACCATACCCCGTTCTCTCTCTCCGATTCGCGTATCCATAGCGTACTATCAAGCTCGCAGGATCCCTTCGCACTCTCCCCCTCTCGCTCCCTCCCTTTTCGCTGCTCCTGCGTCCTCGCCACTCATCCCCTGATCAAGCGCGATTCTCTTTTCTGCTGGTTGCTTCCTCTCTGTTCCGCCCGGTCTGCGCTTGGTTCTTGCCCCAGCCTTCCCTGCTGCCACTCTGTATGCCTGCCTATGTATACCTGCAGCATATCCCGATTCTCCGCCGACGAATTGAGAGGAAACGAACGGGAACAGGTCCGAGGCAACCACCCGTCAACCGAGTTCTCTTCTTCCCTGTCTCTGATCCTATTTTCGCCGCTCCCCCGCTTCACCTTGTCTCGTACTCTCGTGCAGCCCTCACTTTGCTGCGGCCCCGGCGCACAGTCTTACGCGATCATTCGCCCAACTTTGCAATGCCTAATGCTCCACCAGCGACGCCCACACTTTTCGGATCTTTCTCGCCGATCTCGCGCGCCTGTTCGCCGGATCCCTTTTTTAAGTCCTCCAGTTTTTACTTCCGCCAGCCATTCTACTTTCCCCGAACCCTCCTCGCGCCACCCAGCCGCCTCCCTTGCTGGGCGCACAGTTCATCCGCAACTCGTCCCTGCGGAAACGTTTCATCGACCGAGACCACGGCTTCTCCTTTTTTTTATTCTCCTCCGGGCGCTTTCTCGCCCCGGAAGTTTCCTCGCGTGACTAATGTCTCGCTCTCTGGTCTCACTTGCGAGCCTTCCTCCCTGATACCGATAAACCGGAACACAGACTGGCCCCTTGAAAAATGCTCCGGCCGGAATTTTATGGACATATTCGACCGGGCCGATTACCTTTTTATTCGCTCGCTAGCTTAACTGGTCAACCAGGGGGTGGGCTGGAGCGCATACGCAATGGAGTGATAAACGAAACGCAAATAATTGGCGTTCACTCGTTGACCACTTCGACGATGGAAATATCGAGCTCAAATTTCGACAATGCGTACTTGCAGCCCCGTAGGGCGAATGGCGTCAGTGTGTGGCGTATCCTTCGTAAATTCGACTAATCGTGTTATTCGAGCGCTTCGCCGAGGACTTCTCGCCTAGGTGGGTATATAATGAAAGCGTTAAAGGTAATGAGAATCGTGCTCTCCCTGGAGGGCAGAGGGGGTGGGTGGGCGCTGGGGCGGTGGGGTAGGCACGCGAGTGGCGGAGATGACGCCCTGAAGAGGAAACAACGCCTGTCTCGTCCTCCGAGGAAGAATCGAAGCGAGGCGAAGAAAAGAAATCCGCCCGCCACTAAAGGAAGGAAGAAGGAAGGAAGGAAGGACTGGCGGGGGTCGCAGGAGTGGGTGGTCTCTCTTTCTCGGTCGTAGTAGTCGCGCAGGAGTCGTGATAATAAATGGGCAACACGAGCGCTTATAAGGGGTAGGTAATCTAAAGCTTTCGAGGCGGTGGTACTGGTGGTACGTCAGAGAAAGCACGGTGCCCGAGAGAGGGTGGAAGAGAGGAGGAGGGACGTGAGGAGAGGAGGAAGGCGGGGGAGGCATGAGGCGGCGGTAGCAATGTAGGATGAGAGGGCGCGGGTGCCGGCAGGGGGATAAGGGTGGTTACGGCGAGGGTGTGAGATAAGGTATAAGGTGGGTAAGATGGCGGACAATTTGCCGCTCGACTACTCTTGCCCGCACCCCTCCCTCGGCGATTCTGCTCCTACACCCCTCTGGCCTATGTACCGGGTAATAGATGTTCCTCCTTCGCGACCAACAGAGAAACGTTGAGAACGCGCGCGCAAACCTCCTGACTCTGGTCCTTCTCCATCCTCGTGGGAACAGCATCGACTCCCTCTCACCCTCTCGCTCCTTCGCTCCCAGCCCCGCCGATCTCAGGCGTTCACGAACGTGCACGACGGCGGGAATCACGCGTGCACGCGAGAGAGACGGAGGGAGAGAGAGAGAGAGAGAGAGAGAGAGAGCGCCAGAGAGGAAGCGAGAGAGGAAGCGAGAGTGTGTACGAGGAAGAGAATGGAAGGCGGAGAGAGCGAACGGTGGCACACGCTGCCAGCGAAGTTGCAGCTCGGCGTTCTCGCGCATATAGAGGGAAAACTGAGGGCGCGCGGTAGGTATTCACGTCGGTGGTACGTAGGTATTTAAACGCTCTCCACACTGTCACCTGCCGGCAGCGCTGCTGCCGAGCTACCAACCCTTACCGCCGTTTCCACCCTCAACGAGCGTGGCCGCCACCACCACCACCATCATCCGGAGCCTCTACCCGCCGACCGCACCAGCATGCTCGCTCTTAGCATTCCATCCGCCATCTTCTCACTTAATAAAATAATTACCCCAGGCCAATTAAGCGTCCCCCTCCCTCGATCCTCCTTCCAACTGGCGCTCCTACACTCTCTCTCCCTCCTTCCGTCCCTCAGTCATTCCTCGCGCTTTTACTCTCTCTCACCCTCGATCCACCCTCATCCGTTCCTCGCAGCAGCCGCGATTCTTGCCAGCTCCTCCGTTAATTCTTCGCCGTCTGTGGCAACGTCGTGTCCCTTTTTCTTCGACGGCCCGTCCTGCCTGCGCCACTTGAGCCAGAGTACTAGTTGTACCGCCCGGAACACTGAGGCCAGAAGGAAGAGGGAATCTTCCGCCGGATGATTTCGTGCGGCGTTATTCGGGCGTTTACTTGCTACTATTTTAAATAGCTACTGCACACCCACAGCTCACAGGCAGGCTGTAGGGTGGGCTGGCCCGGGTGTGATTAACTAAATAGAATTATTTAAGTGTGATTATCCGGTGCGAGCTGGTAGCGGCGAGGCGACGAGAGCAAAGGCGAGTAGTCCGCCCGTCCATTCGGCGAGCGCGCCGGGAGAGAGAGAGGGAGAGCTTTTTGCTCCCGGCAGATTTTCCCGCGCGTCACTGTTATCGGGATTAGCGTTGCAAGAGGGAGCGGGCGCGAGAGGGAAAAAGTTGGGAGTGGAGCGAGAGCGAGCCGGCACCGGGAGAGATTATTAGCGGGTAGTTTTTGCGCTCGTGTACCTAGCCGCGTCGATACGTATCGTTATTTAACGGCTCGCGGCCGCCCGGGCTTTTTTCTCTCTGCACACAAAGGGGATGGCAGCGCGGCGCGCGTGATAATGCGTTTCATATTTATGCTCCGGCGCAAATTTTCGGCGTTATACGTCCGCATGTATGACATAATGCGCGGATACATATACATGGGGGGGCGATGCTGCGGTGCACGGCACTCACGCGTTATGGAAAATAATTTATTGATTTCCGATGGCCGTACGTTTTATCATTTGTATAAATATAATGGCCCGCACAATGTTGCCGTTAAATCTCGTTGCGGCCCGTTTGTCCGAGCGGCCTTTTAAATATCCCCTCTAGATTATTTTATAGCATCGATTTCGTCGACCTTAGCGAACGAGAGTGGAATCCATCTCTCCCCCCACCCCCCTGCCCGCCCCCTGTATCCACTAATTAAATGGATTTGCCCGGAAAAATTACAGCTTGTGTATGTACATTCTACCTTCGCCGCAAGAACTCGGAATCACGCGCGAAGCCCACATGAATTATCCACTGCCGTACCTTTCCCCTTTTCCTGACTCTGAAACTGGTTAATCGAATAATATTACAGTATGTGTGAGCTTAGTTCACTCACAAATGCAAACACTTTTTGTTATAAAAAGGGAGCAGTTTGCTTATCAAGAATGGAAACATTGTCGATTGGAAAAATGTCTTCCTGTAAACTTACTATAAACGCTTTTATTTTCTATTCTCCTAGTTACTTGAATTTTTTAGTAATTAATTTATCAAACGCATAATCGGAATTCTCTATACCCCTAGTTGTTATAGAAATCATTATCGGTAAGATTGATGGTAAGCCCGTTGTAGCAATGTCTCACACGCTGCCCGTAGCGAGGCGCAACGTGAACGTAGGCGAGAGGGCATGCGGGTCTGTAGTCTACAAAATGTCTGCC
The DNA here is from genome assembly GCA_963675795.1 of Crossocerus cetratus. Lineage (NCBI taxonomy): Eukaryota > Metazoa > Arthropoda > Insecta > Hymenoptera > Crabronidae > Crossocerus > Crossocerus cetratus. The sequence goes on along the minus strand of OY776666.1, from coordinate 12,962,073 downwards.
ATGTCGCTTGTGCGTCGTGCTCTGGGGAAGCAGCTTTTTGACGCTTTCAGTGCTAATAGTCCGGCAGCATGTCAAATACAAGCTGCAAGAAATCGGTGGTACTTAATAAAGAAGCCGAAGCCTGGTATCCTTGGGAAGAGTTACAGGCGGATAGTTCACTTCAAAGATGAGTACACAGTAGAGCCGCTGAACGTGACTAACTTGGGCGGCAGAGACCCCGTTACAGGTACGCCACCACGTGACATACTAAACAAACCTTCTTTTCTCTTGCACTCTACGCTAATATTTCGTAATTCAGTATGCAATATTCATTGCACACGACTCTGCTCCATGGAATCATTGATCGGTTTACGTTCAGTGTGGTTCAGTGTTACGAATTAGCATCGTGCGCCCTCATGCTGGCGTGATATCACCTAATTGGCTCGCACGTCGATAAAACAGTACAATTTTTTGCTCTCAAATCTTATCGATATTTGAAAATTCATGCATCCGTTATTAGAGCTAAATATAGTAAGTAATTGTCCTCTGTTTGTTAATTAGGGCGAATCGTAGCCAAAGGCATCGGCGGCGGCATAAAACACAAATTCCACTGGATAAAATGGGAGAGGGACGGCCCAACAGACTTGTCTGTGCCGCCGAAAGAGGAAAAAGTTTTGGAAATTTTCAAGGATGGTTGCAGGACAAGCTTCGTCGCCCTAATCGGCGCGGGAACTGAACTCAAGTATATTCTGGCCACCGAGAACATGAAACCTGGCGATATTCTTCGTACACACAAGGGGGTTCCTCGCAATCCCATCCGTGCTAACGAAGGAGATGCATTTCCCCTTGGTGCACTACCCATTGGCACAATTATCAATTGTGTACAAAAGTATCCTGGGAATGCAATATCGTTGATTCACGCAGCAGGCACATGCGGGAAGATCGAGAAGGTGGATGACAAGGGAAACGTACAAGTCAGGCTGCCGAGTAAGCAGATTTTCGTATTGGATCCGCATTGTATGGCGACCGTAGGTCGCCTGTCCAACGTAGAGCATGGCAGCACACCCATAGGCAGTGCCCAAAAGAATAGGGAATTAGGAAATAGGCCCAGGAGTGGTTTATGGCAACGAAAAACCGGACGACATGGTAGAAAAATCAAGCCGCCTCCGAAACCTCAGTTAATAGTATTCAAACCTCCGGAAGAAAAGCTGACAATAAAGTTGAATCCGGACGGACATCGGTGAAACAGCGATCAATGTGTATAATAAAGTATTTCTTAATTAAATTGAGTTTTATTGTCTTCATGTTCCCGATCGCTCGCGATCGGATAAGCATTAACGTTTCATAGACTCTCCTCTCTCGTAATGTGTACTTGCTTTGGAAACTGAAGGATATGTGTGTGTGTCGTATGCACGCATACGTGCATACTGTTCGTGTAACGTCGCATTTTGAACGTCCCTTATGTTTATATGCGAGTTTGCAAGGCGACGGCTTCGCGACTCGTATTTAGGAATGTACAACAACCTGAGGTAACGCGTAAACACCGACTGTTCAATAATCAGACCTATGTGACTTCAAATCATGCTAAATGGCCACATTGATTTAGAGGCCCTTATTATAATAAACCATCTTGAGGCTCGGGTGCTGTGTGCGAATACTGTCTCGGACTTCAGGCTCCAGGTCGTCTATCGAGACAGGCACACGCTGAGCAAACAGAGCGCAACAGAGCGGTGTCGCCACAGATAGACAGACACCACAAATTGCTATCTGTATGAAGGCACCTGCCCATCTTGCGTTGCGTAACATTTGCCGGCGGTCCAGTATGTTCATAATGATCGGCGCGACCACTGCAAGAAATCACGAGGTTAATGAACACTCCAGATTATGCATGAATATTCGTGATATCGACGGATCGCTTACCCATACTAGGGGAAGCCATGAGAACTCTCGAAATGGTCACCGTGCCAATAGCTTGTTTGGCGGCGTACTTGCTGGTGCCAACTTTCGTGCCATCCTCGGTCTGAAGTTCGATACCGTTCTGGAGCTCAGTGATCCTCATTAGAGGAATATTTACACAATTGGCAGCAGCCACGGCGGCCAGCGGCACCAGACGACCGGCCAGCGGTGGTCCACGTTTGGCAAGATGATTTAAACTGAGCGCCGTGATCACCGCACCGCCCGTCGCACCAACATAACTCTGCATTAGAGTCTGCGTGGGAATTGGACTAGAACCGCTGCGGTTTGTGTAGTTGACTATGGCGTTGAACGACTGATTACACCACTGCCAGAATATCACAGCCGGCGATGACCTGTGGAATGTTAAATGATGCGTCCTTTCGTAAAAGGTCCCCCTTTCTTCAATTGGGCACTGCCCGTATCTGTCGCGCTCTATTATAGTACAGCCCGCGGTAATGCGTCAGCCACTTTAGAATACTTTAGGAGCTCATAAAATAAAGCGTCCTGAGACAGCAAACACAGGTTCTAATCGCGGCAAATCCACAGTTTTGCAGAAAACACTGTTTTAGGCGCCCGATTAGCGACTCTGTGATGTAATGCATTGGGTAATGGGTCTGCCTTGATATATGCGTGCGGGAAACGCTGAATAATAATACTAGCTCGCGTTTAGAAAGGTATCTATCTAATGTTGAAATTGACTAAAGGTGAAAGGTCCGAGCGAGTCTTATCGTAGCGGCGATTGGGTATATATACAGAGTGTGAGGCCGATAGCCGATAAACCACATTCTCTCGAAATCAATGGAGACCCACTGCGAAAATGTTTCGGAGTATACATACTTGTAGAATGTCATCATGCATCCGGTTATCAACATGTTCATGGGCACTTGGGCGCTCATACGCCCAAGCAGGAGCATTTTTTCGCCAGTGTCTGGATGATAGGCACTGTCATACAGATATTTACATCTCCATAACTCATCCTCTGAGATGCCCAGCTTCGGCAGGCTATCTCCCTTCCTGAAACAATACATCAATTGTTATACTAACTATTTTCTTTAAAAGAACGGTTACAATCCTGTTGTGGGAAAAATCACTGTCTCGAGTTGTGACTGAAAAACGTTTCGTTCTGGTCCTCGACGCAAGCAATAAGTTCTTTGAAAGTCGGGCAAAAATAGTGGTAACATCGCGAGTGACTCTGAGCCCGTGGTAGACGTCACATTTATCGTAAATAGAACTTCCACCGGGAGCATATGGGTAGCGAGAGAAAAAAAGGTAGGCAGGTTTTGAGCGCGTTCCAACTTATTCGGGCGTTGTATACCTGTATTTGGTAACGATGTCGCGTGCATGGTCGAGCTGTTTATTAGTGGCGAAAACGTTGAAGGGATTCGTGACAGAGAGAAAGTGGCAGGCCCTTCCTTGATATGTGCTCTGATCCCAGTAAGGTTTCTCGATGTCAATTCTATCCTGCCCGGCTGGGCTCTTATGGTCCGACATCCTCCGGTTCTTTTCGCTTTCGCTCGCACACTCCTCTCACGCACCTTCCTCCTCTCTTACGTAGGCTGCTGGTCTCCCCTACTTTCACCAACCCTGGCGACCCCACACGACCGCGGTCAGCACCTTGGGGAGCAGGTATATGTTTGCCAATGGCCTCGTCGGAGTCGCCTCTCGTAGGCGAGGATTCGGCAGAGGCACACGCGTACGACTCGCCTCGTATTCTGTAATATTCGCCGGCGACGGGGTACGGAGAGAACACATAGGCGCCAACGTGATTACGCTACTCGGCGCCGACTGACCCGCTCCAGAGTCCAGGCTTCTTTTCTGCGAGCAGCCAGTTCCTCTCGCCGTTTCCCCCAGTTCGATCCGTCTGCCGCGGGTTCTCGCGCCGGGGCTCCCGAGCGAGCGCCCATCGATAAGGCTTACGCCTGCGCAGCGGAAACTATACACGCTCAGTTAGTCTTTTCATGTTTGCTTTCGAACTTGAGCAGCTCATATATCATACTTTGGATGCACACCTCGTTTTAATCGGTCTGGCGAGCCAGTTGTGATTTTTAAACAAGAAAGCTTACACTGAGCGATACAAGCTGGGCATGAGAACCCGGGAGGCTGATCGATCGCCGAGTGTATTGGTACATTCACCGGCAGTCGAGTGTTAAATCGCCTCCAAGAGATGGTGGGACGACCACCGCCGAGTTGATAACATGCTCAAAATCCTTGGTGTCGCGATAAGATGGGAGGCAAGGGGAGGCGACTGCTGCTAATACTCTTGTGGGAGTAGTGGCACTCGCTCACCTACGCCGCTGGGGCTAGATAAGCGATTTTCGGCGATACTGCTCGAGGACGTGCGCGTCAGTTAGGAAACACATGTATCGTTGTCTCCGAGCTTGATGTTTATTCGATGAATGTCCCCGAGACGCCCAGCTTACGGGTTATTTGAAATGCGCATATCCTCCGGCCTAACGATCAACGCTTTGTTTTCATAGCGGGAGTCGACGAGAGTTAATTGTCGCCTACTGCATTAGTTGTGAACGGCAATTCAGAGATTCGCCGACTGATATTATCAGTTTTTCTTGACCGCGTTTCTTGATCTTGAAATAATACCTACCACTAAATTGCAAGAGATGCATAGCTGCGCGGAAGATTGCGTAATTTGTTGGGGAGATAATTGAAGCGGCAAACGCAATGTTGAACAAATGTGAGCGATTGCGGACGGGCGAATTTGCATTTCTATAGTCAGTTTACACGATCCAGCGGTGCGTGTTCCATTTGTCTGTTCAAGTAGGCTTCTCATACCGATTGGGACAATATGTAAATGGTTGATTTTCTCTTTGCTTAACCACACACTTCCCCCCGCTATAGTAGGTAAAGTCAACTTTGCACATTTAACCCTGTTGCATGTTAATAAATCGTGGCGTGAAATTAACTGTATTCGATGTATTAAAATAGAAACATCGCGAGGTCACTGCTACCCCTGTCACGTAAACTGACGCAATTTCTTGAAAAAAATCAAGAAGAAAAGTATCCCGTTGAAATTTCATGTCATGGGTTCAGGTGTTGCAGGCACATAATCGGTAAATCTATCGCTTAATCACGTTTACCATCCTTGAGTTATGGCATTGCCTGGTCCCACCTAATGTCAGTGGTAGTAAAGCTTTCAAGTGGTGTTTTACTGTTAAGTGTCTCGCAAGTGCACGCGGTCGTTATAGGAACTCGATGCGTCGTCCCCTTTTTGTGAATAAGGGCATTCACTGGGCTTCGTGTATCCGGAAGAAGTCCGGCATAGGAATTTCCCGCGGGCCAGCTCTATGAATAGATCGCGAGAGGAGCGACCTCCTCATCCAGATCGAAATATATCTAGCAAATCGAACTCAATGCTGCTAAAGCTACTTCTGGATTTCGCAACCTGTCCCGCCGTACAGTTTGGCCCTAGAAGCTGGTGAACACAGCAATGATGGTAGATATAATAAGCGAGCTAGCATCTGTCGTCAATTGGCACTGGTTTCCATTGAAACTGACACTTCGAACTCTTGGGGAACATTTGCTTCGTGTCCAAAAATACCGGACGATCGATCAAGTCTGAAGGCTTTCCGCCGGGAAAATCTCTAGGTGCTTGCTTCGGGGTACTCCAAATGCTTATGGCCGAGTGTCACTTCATGCGAAGGTATTCAGACCGTGAAAATACAGCAGAAACTTTGCAGTATAAAGTCATTGAATGGTGCCCCTAAACCTGGGGCGCTTTACGAGCGTGCGTGGACGGTTTATAAGAAGGCAGCAAGTTAGTGCATCTTCGAGGCCCACTGGCACATTTTCGACGGGTGCAATAAAAGTTCGATAAAAAGTGTGAAAGGTGGTCAAACCGATTTCTTCCGACCAGGGCGTCCCCGGAATTTCTGGATGAATGAACAGTTAAATAGGTGTTGATCTTGCTAAAGGGAAACCTATTATCTCGCCAATGAAAGAGCGAGAGATTTTATGGAGCAATGGGATGTGCGTTTTGCATCGTGGGAAACACAACTCGGCGCCTTTACTATTCCCTCGGTAAAGGAAGTCGAGCAACGTTAAAAAAAGCGCGTCTTCCACAAAGAATGCCACCAGTTTAGCTTGCCTTAATTATTACCAGGAAGTTCTTATTGTTCTTCCACTCGTACCACTTTCTGCGAATCCTGAATTTACAAAGAAGATAGATGTATACTTATGATATATGCGCGCGTAATTAGAAAGCTGTGATTATACTGTGGATCCCCGTCTCATCAAACAAATACCGAATTATAAAGCTAGTTTTCTTGTGGTGCACATGTGGAGTGGATTTTCCAGAATGTTTCGCATTTATTCTCCAATCATGACTTCAATGAGTTTCCCTCTTAGAATGGAGTGCAAAGAAAAGTGAATGAAGTATACTTCACTGGCAAGGTATTTCCACTTGTATTACATTCACTCACAAGGAGGGCACTTTTCATAACTACCGGGGAAAAGCGGAATGTTTGAACCATTTTTCTTCACTCCCTGTGGAACATTACAACGTTATCGTTTTAATATCTAATAGTTTTATCATCTTCGTACACTTTATAAGACACTTACTATGAGACTGTCGATTATGATCGACAATTGAATAATAAACATACATATAGCGATACTTATTGATTTATTTAACATTCCGCTAATATAGCTAATATAAACAGTAAATGACCCAAGACATGTGCGCCGTAAACTTCGTTGAACGAACGGTGTCTCGGCCACTGGTTTTTCTGCCTGGGGCATGTCGGCGAGATATGCCTTCGGTCCTGCGTCCTGCGCCGATTATTTGCACTCGGGCGGGGCGTCTGGATCGGAAGTCTGGTGCACTGGCCTTATCACTTTGTATTCTGGTCTGATCACTAACTGGGTCAAGGAGGAAAGAACTGAGGAAGGTGATGTTGCCATCAATCTGTTGCTCTTCGATAGATGTCCGTCAAGTATGCGCGCTCGACTCGCAACTCAACTTAGTAATAAAAACAAGCTGACTACCATGCACGTATAGTTCCTGTGACGAATTCCACGTTAATTACTGTAAACTCGTTTAGACCTAATCGACGTAATTTGATCGGCAATTAGTGCGTCTAGGTTGTCGGTGAGAATATTGTTGCATTCATTGGAGATCCAAACACTGGATTCCCATATTCTAATACCGCAAGTACCAATTAGGACTGCTTGCATGATCATATTGTAATCCATACTTAACCAGTAGTGAAAGTTTGCGGTCATCTCAACGTGGCTTCTCATATAATTAATCTTTAAGATACATCGTCAAGATCAATGAAATTGAGATTAGATTCAATGTCAGATAATCTGGATTTCATTCGATTGCCATTAAAACTATCTATACGGAAATAATACTCACTATTTTTGAAAAGTGGATTTTATACATTTACTAAAAGTTCTGCCGCTGGCTAAAAGTGTATTACGATCTAGTGCGATCCACTTTTCGTCATTTGAAATGTATTGTCATCCTCACCGCGCAATGATATTATAATCGCGAGGGATATGACATACATATATCTGGGATTACTATGCGGTTCCCCAGCGGTAATAGCATTTCTATAAAAATCCGGATTCTCCTGCCATTAGATCAAAGTTACACCAGGAATGTACCGTTAATTTCGTCATTCTTCGTGGGTTATGGGACAGTCTCCATTATTCTCGTTCAGGCGATTTTCACGTCGGGCGATTAATACCAATTCCCAGAAGATTGCGGGAAATGGTGTCGCGACAAATGTGACTCTCGCAGTTCTGTGAGTTGGGATTCGACGATAATTCCACACTCTGTTTGTCAGTTTGGCAGAAGATTGAGACGCACTCCACGGTTACAGCAACTCTTGGAGGGTCCTTGTGGTGCAGTACCCCGGAGATGCATCTTGCACTGGAGCGAGTGCAGTATTAACTAAGGCATGTCCCGATACCCCCACCGACCTAAATGCACCAAGTATAAATGGTCAAGACACCTTCTAACTACTGTCAGTGAGACTGTGCAGCTAATCTCGCCTTCCCGCTCATCGCAGCTTCCGCGATACGATTCTGCACCGGATCGCGACAAGTCGCACCGGTCCAGTCGCAGTCGATCCCAGGTTCGACTGTGCATCCAACCGCTACCGATCTCGTGCGATTAAGATATCAGACTTCAAGTATTTCCACGTTTCTGAATATTTCCTTATACGTCTCGGCAAAAATGATGAACAGAGTACCGCCGTGATAACATGGAGGCTGCAAGTTCAGGACAAAGTGAATGAGAATGTACTCGAGAGTGGAGATGCTGGTTGATGCCAGTATACAATTTGATATGAAACACTTATTACACGTCACTCTTATACTTCTCGCGGTACTCTGTTCCCGCCTAGTTGGATCTTCGAACACGAGTAATTCCATCGGGATGAGTTACGTCGACAGGTGTCATGCCGAATGCAGCTCGCAAAAGGACTTTGTGAGTTGTGGGAAATACAGGATTGTGAGGTGGCTTGAAGATGTCAAGGAAAAGGTGCGCATTACATTCGTGCATTTCTTACAAGTATCATAAACAGTTGCGATAAGTATGCTGCATCTCTTCAGGAGTTTAGCTACGGTCCAGTTCGCGTGCTGAGGCTACCGTCGATGCCATACCAAGACATACTACCGAGATTACCTCAAGTGCGAGTGTTTAGAGGCAGTGCCATGGAGATCCTCAATTTCATAAGGGAAACGGTCGATGACTTCCTATCGAGGCGGGTTATTGTACATACAGTTGAAAATCCTGCAAATGCTAGGAGCCTCGGCAGTGGTCCCATGATTCTGGATGCTGATGAACTCGAGACGATGAGAAGCGAGCAGAAACCCGCTGGTAAAATCGCACACTCCAATAAATGTTCCAACGTCCTGCGAGTAGAATTGCATAATAGAAGTGGGACTTTCTGTCAATAGGTGACTGGCGAATTTTTAAGAAAAAGAAGTCCTTGATACTTCCACTGCTGATTCTCCTGAATCTCATAAAAGTCAAGCTGCTGCTTCTGCCGATATTCCTGAGCGTTCACTTCATCAAGAAGGCCTTGGTTCTCGGGGGCCTGTTTGTGCCATCGCTTTTAGCTCATCTGAAAATATGTAAAGTTCCGCCGCAACCTCACGCCCCGACATATCACGCGTGGCCGTCGGCAGTGGAAGCACCTGACTATCCAACTGGTATGATCAAGCATTGTTCTTATGTATTAACTATAATTAATCTACTGAAAAATGTCATCTCCCGTAATAACTTCTTTACGCGTGCGATGCCATGACGCGTATATAGCTTGTAAATTACTTGGCAAACATTGATACGACGAGAAGTATTGTGGGAAGTGTTCCGATGGGGAATGTACGACACGTTGCACGGCAAAGTGCATTGGCTTCCATGCTGCACTTCGCAACAGTATGCTAAACTATGATGGAGTTCAATGCCACGAGTCTCACACTCCGATAGATCAAAAGACCAATATAATTACGTATTACAAATCACGCACACTAATCGTAAAAATTAACTTCTGTTGGAAAATTAAGTTGGAGCAACTTGACGAAGTGATAATTCATGTTACATGCTGTGATTTAAATTCCAGGGTACGCACAGGACGATACCAGTTGGGTGCACAGAAATGATCCGAATTTGGTCTATCCGGCTCATCAAGTATACCGCAATCCCTACGGATGATTTACGAAGGACTTATAATTCTCTACGTTAAGGAGATACAGCCCGGTTTCTCGGCCCTCGGTGACGCTTTACTTCGAACAGGTTTGCGCAAGCTCTTGGTCGGGGAGGGAAAGTATGCGTCCGCCCCAGAAAATTCTTCGGGGACGCAGCTCACACCTGGATTTCCCCCGCGCGCCGCTAATAAAATTTTCCTCGCGATAACCATGTTAATGAGTCATTGCGTGTGTTAATGGTACTCTAAGTCAGTGCCGGGAGAGAAACCGAGTTAGCATTGATTACTGGTGACCTGTTGACACGCACACACACAGTCATTCACACTATTAAACATACGGCAGGTGTGCGCGAGGGGTTCGATAAACAATTCTTATAAGATGACTTTCTCATGCTGTCCCGTTATGAAACGTCATCTTTTCGCACTCCTTCTCCGTCACCCTATCAAGCACCCACAACAAGTACGCATGTATTACACCTCTGCGCGTGCAAACCAAACGAACAGCATGCCTACTTCCGTATAAATAAAAAAACCAATAGAACTGCGCATGACACATGACGACTGTGTTCCTCGTTCGGTTGTGGCTTGTGAGTAGGTTGGGTGTTCGCGGTCAAGGTCGACCTTATTGAGAGATTCGACGGAGGTGCGTTGGCCCCTGGCACGACTGACCTACTGACAGATTTGGAAGACCGCCCGGTATCGGCCCAATATCGAGTGCAAGGCCACACGCATGTCTCACTGTAAAAGTCACGTAGGCCACGACAGTTTCAATTGTCAAATTACTATGCAGCCAGGTTAGAACAAAGTGCTATTGTTTGATACTTCAGTTGCTTCCAGAACATTAGACGAGCAGTTGAATGGGCGGCGATGGAGGAATATAATTGTCATTCACGTAATTATAACGAGCAGGGGAGCGTTGTTACTGAGGAATCGAAAGGGTCGCCGGAACAGAACGCGATGCGCCGATTCACAGGCTGCACTTATTCAGAATAATTCGACCGTCACGATCGTTACGTTATGGGGAAAGGAGCGAGTATTAACATAACGGGGCACCGAACATGTCACGAGGCGCGCACGGCTCTTGGACTAGCGTCAACGATATCCGTTGGAAAAAACCGATTGCTGGAAATCGGGCTGCTGCTTAAAGAGAACTAAGTTTAGAAATATAAACTGCTAATGTACTGTCTGTCGAAATGGAGACATGTAGTGAAAACTGAATGTATTTGTGTATTATTAAAAATGAATAAAAGGGTGAATATGAGGAATATGAGCGCGAAGTACTTTTTTGTATGCCTTTCCCTGCACTTACCCTTCATCACCCGCATATATACTTCGATGGTTGAATTCAATATTCGACAATCAAGTAGATATATTGCTCACAATATGTCCTTCGATAACGTACGTCCAACATTATCGAAGGACATCTATTTTGAAAAATGAGGCGAAACGTATGGAAGGGGCGGCGGTATGGCGATGAGTGGCGGTTAAAAGGCGGCGAACGGGATTCTAGTTTGACCTTCTTTTCAAAAGAAATACACATGTATTCAAATTAATACATTTATCGGGTAAGATATCCGCATCGACGCGGAGACATTGACTCTGACACAAATAGTAATCGCTGGGCTCGACGACAAGTTCATTCACCCGGGATATTACTACTTGCATATTGAAATGCTACTTAGTTGTTGATAGCTCCCGGGGAATAACAGTCGACTTCTCCCGGCTGCACTTTTCGAATTGGACATAACGGACATGCAATTCCTTGTGAGAGCTAGAGTTTACCCTATGCGAACTTTTAAATTCAAACTGCGTGTTCGACTGAACTCAGCGAGGCTACTGAAGCTTCATGATTATACGCGTACGCATACCGAGTTCCAGGAATCATTTCTCTGACTTTGGATTCGGTACAACAGCTAAGTGAAATCACTGGTCGTTGGACTTCTTTGGAACTCGATAGCGAACTAGAGCTGACCTGCGCTGTTTTTTCGAACGGTCGTTAAAGGAACTCGAGGAGAACTGCGCCCGAAAAGTCATGTGTATCTTATTTATTTGTCGTAATTCGCTTTGAAGTAGAATGCGTACGCCCACGATCAGACACCAGTTCCGTTTAATACGATATTTATCCGGTAACTCCAAAAGTATACCACGGGTCACAATCTCGAAAACCGAAAATGACAAGAGAGCAGATTGTTGACCCAGTTAAAAGATACTAAAAAGCAGCAATACGGTATGACCTGTGTCTTTTTCTTGGTTGAGCATGCAGGGAAGTATTTCGAAAGCGCAGCGATTTCTGGAGTGGGCATGCGCTTCACTCGAATATTTTCTATCCGGCGGTGCACGCACGTCGTTAAAGCATGGGTTTGCTCGAGGTGCAGCACAGTGTATTAATGATCTCCTTCGCGATTGTTCTGTTCGAATATATGGGATCAGTATATGCATTCTGATGGAATTGGATCGTGATCTTTCTTAATAGGCAGCCATATGAACCAGCTTACGTTCACCTGTGCTATGGTAAAAGGTTTCCTCGGAATTTGAAACAAGTAAATAGGGAGATCTCGAACGCACCAGGTCAACAGCCGAAATTCCAGAAGGTGAAATCGCTCCGGTCCGCGACGAATTCGATCGGTTTCGAAGGCGAGCTTACTTCGTGGATGATGATACGAGGAGGAGCGCGTCTCTCGGGACGCATCGGGGAAAGAGAGACCATGTGGCGAACGGACGAATGAACGAATGGTGAAGAAAGGAAGGTGGAAAGGAACGGACAGAGGGACGGACAGACGGATGGCCGGGTAACCCAGATCGGGTCAGTCCAGTCGATTCGACTGAGACCGCTTGCCAGTAGTGTGTCGGCCGTCGTACACGCTTCCAACTTTCCGCGCGTTCTCCAATTTGCCGCCGATCTCGTGCCTTCTTTCCGTGTTTCCAAAAAAGTGTTGCTCACTGGCTGCCACTTAAGAGAAACTTCCTTGCTGCGGTGGAATCGCAAAGGGCACACGTGAACTTCATGTCATTTACGTTTTGTAAAAGTGAGTATTGAAATGGTAACTTTTACAATTAAACAAATAGATAAATGAAAACCTAAGATTTTTCATCGGAAACCCCACATTTCTACTTCGATTAATTTTCCAATGTCACTGCGAGCAATTGTCCACTGACATTTATGTCACAAAATCCCAATTTGTATGCTACGTTGACGATACGTGCAGTCCGGTCAAAAGTGAAATTCGTCAAAATTTTAGAACGGGTACACCGGTTCCCGCAAACCGGTACAAAATGGAAAGTAACCCACCGATTCTTAGCACGTTCTCGTGGCGGCCGGTATGTCTACCATCACCGTTTCGTTTCAGAGAGGGACAAGTCACGCCAGCAGCATCGAGATGCAGTTGTCTTTCGGCGGTAAAAGTAGCTAGCCAAGAGTGTCGAGCAAGCGGAGCGAATTCGAAGGCCGGAGACCATGGCAAGGACGAGGAACGTCACGATTTTCGTGCTCGCGATCCTTGCGGTCACGTGTGGCCGCCAGGTAGTCAAGGCCCACGTGGCCGTCGGGGCAACCTTGAATGGGACCAGCCATGAGCAGGAGCTCAATGCCATTGTGGCGAACGAAGTGGTGCCCTCCGACGAGTTTCCAGAGGAAGAAGCTATGGACATGGCAAACCACCCGCACAAAATGCAGGGCAAGCCCTCGAAGTTAGACATGAATATCAATCAAATGATTCAAACTGACGACAAGGCGATGTACCAGATCGAAGCGAGCGGAAGTGAGGACGCGACCGACGCGCCCGTGGAATCCGTGAGTTGCCGGGAAGGGCTTACGGTATCCTGCCTGCAACAGGACTTTTCCGAGCTGCTCGACAGGCTCGGCACTGTCGACACGTACAACGTGACCGATGCCGTGCAGATTGTCAGGAGCGGCGAGTCCAGTCTCGAGAAAAACGAGGAAAGCAACAACAACGGGGCGTTGGGGTCGAGTCTCCTCGAGAAGGTCCAACGATTCGCCATGGAGCATGTAGTAAAGATTCGTCTGAATCAGGACTTGATGCCCGCGCGAGCGGCCAGAACCTTCTTCGGCGGTGAGTTCAGAGAAACGTCGTGTAAGGCTTTCATCATGCGGAGCATGCTAGCGTTACGAGGGGTCCGTCGCGCGCTTTTCACAGACGCGGGTCTGCCGTTTGCCGCGGCAAAAAGAGCGCGCTTCTTCTCTCCTAGAGTGGAAGCGCATTCACTGCCCGAGCTATTCGCCGGGCTGCTCTAGGAATTAGAGCACGATCAAAAGTGACTCTAAGTTGCTCGACTATTTCACTCGAGGCCGCGGCAAAAGTGGATTGTATGTACCTTTTGGGATGATTGATTGGCTTTTATAATACGACTAAACGGGCAAACTAAGCATTGGGTGGCTGCTAATTGGGAATTATACTAATTATCTGCTATTTTAAACTTGTAATATTAAAGATCGCTAGAATGCCTGGGGTAAATTGCGGTAGATCATTTTGCTAGCCATACATATAACTAAATCCGCTAAAAAGTTTTTTCAGCAAAACTGGCAGGCGGAGCACGAGAAAGCCGGGGATGAACGTGATCTGGCTGTAGCATGGCTTTCAAACTAACCGCAGGGCTTTAATTCGCTGGTACTTTTGCTTTCAGCGGCCTTTCAGGGAAAGAGTACCTTTTTAACAGGATTTGGACTTGGTTTTTTAGCATTCGGCCTCAAGAAGTTGCTGTTGCCGTTGATTTTCGGCGTACAGATTATTAAGAGCGTTTTACTCGCTCTCTTCTTACCCAGCATCATAGGCAGTATCGGTAATATCGTTGGAAAAGGTACGGATTTCCTTTCACAAATACTTTCTCTAATAAGTTAAAGTCTATCGCAATAACGTTAATAATTTTATCGTATTTAAATATCTAAAATTGGAAACCGCATTGAATCAATTCCTTTTTTCTGGCAGGTGTTTCGTCGTTCGCGCAATCGTCGCACACGCCGACCGCAGCTCCCGAGGAGAACTTTGAGTTCAAAGATAATTCCGATCTCTACAACGATGACTATTTCACGAGGCAACCTGTGGGAACTCTGCCGGCCTCTGCTATGTATGATGAGAGTATGATGCAAAAAGGACCTGAGATCGCGTCGCGTTTCTCATACGTGGACCCGAGAATTCCGCACGTGAATGCGAACTCGATAGCCGATCGTTATTACACGAGACACGTGGCATCGCACGGGCTTTCGAAGAAGCAAGACTTTAAGGTAAATTTGCCTAATTCCGGAAATGTCTCCAATTCGTAATTTCAATGCAATCACGTTGATATGTCTATGAGAAACAATGTCAGAAATGAAGATTGGTATGACATACTTGTACGCCGCGCTGCACATTGCCTCGCTGGACTTTCAAGCCCATAAGTTTAGACCAGCAGGAAAAGTTGAGAGTACCATTACTTAACGCATGCTTTAATTACGTTCTACTTACCTGCTGCTCAATTTTTTATTTCTCTTGGAACTCGTCAATTGGTATACATTACACATAGTGCTGAAGCGCATCTTACGTTTTCTTATTTCTAATCGACTTTCCGACGTCAGTTAATCCGCATGCTAGTTTGCATCCGTTCGCGATTCCAGCCCAGGCAACCATGAACACGAAAAAAGAAAGCGACATAGACATTGTCAAAGAAACGAATTTTACGGAAACGCATCTATTCTTAGATGATATTCCATGCCGTCATTTTTTTCCTATACATGTGCCAATGCGAGAGAACGTTCGCTCGAAAGTTACGCGTCCGGTTAAGATGCGCAGGTTCTACTTAATGACCGTAAAACTTGTATTGCTGCAGGTTTTCCATGAGATACCAACGAGCTCCTTGCTTCTGACGAACTACGATCCCTTTTACTCGCCGCTGCTATCGAGGCTCGACGCCGTCTTCTCTCGTCTGGGACACACGACCGAGGGTTGCAGGGAGTACGCAGTCTGTGCAATGTACAGAAGTCCAGCCCGATTCGCCCCGTACTCGAATCTCGTCTCAGCCCAACTGTCCAGAGAGCTGAACGAGCTGAGGAAGCCGAGCAGTGACAATCCGGACGTCCTGCGGTTCTTCAGGTACATGAAGGCTGCGAAGGACGGCCAGGATGGTGTCAGATGCGAGGAGGTTTACGGGAATTGTGCGAGTGCCCACGAGGATCAGAGTCTTCGGCAGAATCAAGCGATGCTCGCTACGTATCAGGACATCGACAAACTGGTGCACGCTAGGAAACTGTAGATCCGTCGGGCAGAACCCAATGCCATTGATCCATCGAGTGTTCTCTTCCTTCCTGAAAGGGAAGTCTTGATTGAACTTGACACGCACACGCACCGTTCGCGTGCTGTCGCTTAGACGGAAGCTCTGTTACTTTTGCCCGGTCAGATCTACTTGCGGGGGCTTCGACCATCGATTGCATGCAACGCGAATGTGGCGTGATAAATAGTCACGGACAATACGCATATGTCGACGGAGTTGATGGCTGTCCTACGAAAAGAGGTTCGCGGAATCGTGTGGTCGTCATTAAATGTCACCGCGACGGTAACGGTATAGGCTATCCGTTTGGATTCATGCATAAAATTGCGGGTATTGTAATAACGCGCTCTTGTAATAGCAGGCTGATTGCAAGCAGAAGTGGGTCCCCGACCCATCACTGAAGTGCCCAGATGTGTATGGAAACAATCGGATACCCGCCGAGACACTTTCGGGCGCGCAAGCGATTCAGTGACTTGACACCTATCTTAGGGAATTGCTCCTTTGAAAGTTCTAATTTACTTTTGACTAATTTATTTCCTCCCCTATTCTACCGAGTCTAGAATTAACTAATTATTTATTCGTGTGATTTGGACTCAAAATCTTGGAGTGAGTGAATGTTAATTTATTTATTAAGTCGAGCATGTATGAGAGTACTGAATGTGTGTCTGATGATTACTTTAAATAGAGGCTCAGGATCGTCCTGAGATTGCGAGACGCCGTTGCGTCTCGATGTACAGTGCGCCAATAAAGATCTCATGACGCCAGTAGTACAGATGGAAAGAGTTTCGAAACATGCGTGTCTTCTTCTCGACTGCCTTAGGGCGAAGGGACTATTTCGAAACTATAATTTATTTTTGACAGTCTAATGATCGGACTTTCGTAAGCGATGCGTTGCTGGGAACTAATATTATTCTTTGACCCATTTCACCACCTGAAGGTGGGAGTCTTCACGGAAGAGGAACGTTCGTATTGGTAATCTATGTATTGAAGGGTCAACGAACAAGTGAGAAGTGTGAGACCACACGAATGCGACGGATTGCGAAGTGACCAGAGAGTGATGACGCACGAATGGTCGTAAACGAGACGCATATATAGCAGGGTACATGTAAAGGAAAGTCCCGTGACTTCACCTTTCATCTTGTTTCGCCTCTTCCCTCTTTGTTTCGTGAAACCCTCAAGTTCCGGACTCGTATCCGGGGACGAACTTTCACTTTCGATTTTTAAGTCGTTTTTTACTCTTCTCGCAACGACCCACGGCTCTTGCCCTCTCTCTCTGGACTGAGGGACTCCACAGGTTCATATAAGCGAGATGACCGGGCCTAGGCCCACATGTGTTATGCTACTCCCGGTCGAATCACGCGGTCATTTTTTGTGTGATATTAAAATTCAAGAAAACTATATCGAAGTTACGTAATCATTGCAAACTTCGCTGGTTCGTCATCCCAGGTCAGGATTTAGTAAGTACTTATCTAGAAAGTTTGAATCTCGATGGGGGTCCCTGAATCTACTAAGAATCATTTCAAGTAGTTGATAATAGTCCGACCTAGTACGATTGCCTAGTTTTATTCTTCAACGCTTGCAGTTTGAATAGTTGTGAACAAGGAACGGGCCTCGGCCCGTAGGAGCGCGTGCAATGAATAATCCACGATGGCGAGTGGAACGTGATGCCGCAAACCCGGTTCTTTTCGTCGACGATTCTCGATTGGTCCGCCGAGCTAACGGCACTTCGTAAAGTACGGCGTGACTCCCGCTCAAGTCGTCCCCGTAGCCATTCGAGTACGCCTCGCGAGCGACACCGAGTGTTTTTTCAAATTGTGAGCTATTTCTATCGAGTTCCATTAGAGATATTTACAACGACAATACAAAAGCGGGTGCCAAAGTCCTAAAATTCGGTCGATGTCAATGGCCCTGGCACTGGCACTATCACTGCAATTTGCGAGCTACGTGTGACGCGAGTCGATAAATGGACGTGACTACAGGTGCAACATCCAGGTGAGCAGTATGCGACTAGGGCATTCGTTGGTAACCTGTTGCCTGGTGTTATCCTCGCTGCTGCTATGCTGTGAGACGTCCGGCAGGGTTAGCTTCCAAGACGAGAGTCCTGAGCAGCGGACCGTGCATCATGGTAAGTTACCTTGAAACCAGCGCCAGTTAATTAAAAATCCCCGCTAAGAATAAAACAGACCGATCTCTTCCTGCTTGCTTCTTTTCTGAGCGATCTGACGTTAGAAGGCGGTGCGAAAAAAGACGCCGACAGACCACTGGTTATTCGGCTTACTAACGGGATTGAACTCGCCTCGGGCGCCGCCGCCTGATTTAAATAATTTTGGGCCCACACTCGTTGGGCATTAATGAGGCCCGGTTTAAATCCCCGTGGTGATTGTTTTAGAGCAGGAGAATACTGGAGGGATACCGATCGGGGCTGGTAACAGGACACGCCAAGGAAAGGACCTTTTCGACTGGATCGGCCTTGGCACTGGAAGGAATATCGACCCGTACTTGGCGAAGACGAATAAAGCCTGCTTGAATGGCGATTTGGCCGAGTGTTTTAAATCAAGGGCGCTCGGATATTTCTCCGATTTCTTTGATCATCCAGACTATCATCTTAGCGACAATGTAAAGGTCGTTCGCATGTCGAGAGATATTGTAAAGGAAGTCCAGAGGGAGCCCTATGAATTCTCCAACGAACCTAGGTACACAAGATTTCCTTGAAACAAACTTGCAAGATCACACTGAATGCTTTACAGATCTCTAAAACACGATTTTTCTGTCTCAGATCCGAGGAGTCCGAATGGGATCAGCTGATGAAGTTCGCCTTAAGGAAGGCGGAGAAATTTGTGAAGACCATGTCCTTCGAGCTGGAAATTCCAGCATCGGAAACTGGAAGGAACGAAGTCTACGCACCCCGATTCCTTGACGAAATTGCTGATGAGGTCGATACTCTCGAAAATAAGAAGGACACTCTGTTCTGTGCGTATTCAATTCTAATAATATTCTTTATTGATAATCTTCCAGAAGACTAATTATTGTTTTTCCTTTAAAGCACGGAATCAGTTCAAGAAGCTTCTGATTCCAATGTTAATCGTCTTGAAATTATTCAAACTGAAGCTGCTGCTCTTCCTACCCCTGATTTTAGGACTGGCGTCGTTCAAGAAATTCCTCGGCTTCCTCGCGCTCGTGATTCCAGGCATAATAGCATTCTTCAAATTGTACAAGCCACTCACACCAAGTTACCATCCACCCCCATATAGCCAAAGTGGTGTCGGATATCCTTACTACAAGGATAACTCAAACAATCATTACGTCGAGCACAATCAGCATCAACAAGAGCCAGATTATCACACCGGCTACCATGGGGACTCCGTTTCCTTCGGCCAAGACCAAGCTTATAGAGGCTACAGAGAATATCAGTCATAGTATCAAAAAGATCAGTAGCGTTTCATCATCCTCTATTGTTACGTTTGTTGTTATGATAGATAGTTCGCTCCCAATGTATATACGCGCTATTTTAGCATTAGGATAGTCATAATTTAAGTTTCTTGTCGTTAGGGAAAGTGTAGGGAATACATTGTCTTATTTATATTGAACCAACCATGCCTGTGAAAGATTAATGGCAACAACTGTGCTGTAATTGTCTAATTTGTTACAATGGTATGTCACCTTGTTCTAAGGAGTATTGTTCTGAGCATTGCGAACCAGTTGTAAGAGAGAAGGCGGATTTCACAGAAATAAACTGCGAATTGTATCTACAAGTCATAAACTTGATTCTTGTTGGTGGCGCATTTAAAGGATCAGATGGACTGCTGTTGAGACTAGAATTGAATACTCTAATTGTTAAACAAAGCAAAAGCATTTGGTAGTTGTAGATATAGACTGCCGTGAAATGTAGAACCAGCCAGGAGTGCGACTTGCTACTGCTAGAATGTTTTCAGTAGAATAGGACCATCGCTGGCCAGCCACATTCATACTACACGTTGTAGTACTAGGTTCCATTTAACATTGCATTCTTTTTTTAAACGGATATAACACCTTTGCAAAAATATGCCAGGCCTTTTGTTGTTCTACTTTAGTTTAACTTCATTACAATTACATATTCGAAGTAGAAGCGCACATACGAAATGTTTGTGCCGGTTCTTATGGACGTGCGAAGTATGACAACTGTTATGTGCTGAATTCAAAAAATTCGTATCTCAGGAATGTTGAGGGGCTTGCCAGTCATTTCCCAAGGAATGCCGTGCGCATTTGTGTACCGGAAGCTACGGAAAAATCAGGCCACGTTCGGGGTCTCACGTACGGAGGTAATTTACCGCGGAAACCAAGAGATCGATCTTCTCTATCGTCGTGACCATCCGCGAATTTCAATGGCCTTGACCTAGAAAGAATGTTCATATGCAATGGGTGGAAAAGTAGGAGCAGCTCAACCACAAAACCGCTGATGGCATTTTCACTAATTTCTCCAGGAGCATTTCTACTGTTAATAAGACTTTACGACAGAAGGTCCCTTTCGAACGTGATACTGCAATTCCATTAGCAGGATAATTATCTTATTCTTTACAATGATGAGCTACAACTAGTTCGGCACTCGAATAGCTTTCAGATCATGCATCAGTGGCATGGCAGGTGTCGTCCAGAAACATTAGAGGGAAGCTGCGCCGAGAAAATGCCCCGGCGCGAAAATAGCTGCCTCATCAGCGGCCGTGCTTCTCTCCTTCTGTTGCAGGAGGAAACTAATGTACAGGCAAACCGGTTTAATACGATTCTCACCTGAGATCCAGAGAATCGGATGGAACGGACCTGTTGACCAAGTGGCCTCATTTAATCCGAAGACCGGAAGCGGTTGGCTGGCTGACCGGCCGGAGGTACTACGCGGTAAACATCGTGCCGGGAAGTTGTCTAAGTGCTCGGATACCTACTCTAATGGGCGCATTGGCATACTGGGGAATTTGCATAGACACTGATTTACAGGCCTGACACTCATGGGTAATGAAAAATACATGAGTACCCTTGAATGAAGGCTGCCAAGAGCCATAATTCGTCTGAATCTCGAATCAGTCTCTGTCATCTATGAAAATCTCTAAGGTACTTTCAGTAATGGCTTTTCCAGTTTGATAGTGCAAGTGCACTAGATGTATTAGACTAGGGGAACATGAGTGCATAGTTTCACTCTTAAATCCTTTACAAGCGGCGCAGGCTGAAGTGGTGCCGGGATGAAACCGATTTCTATCATCATTCAGTGCCGTCGGCGTCTAGACGTTGAAATCAAGGTCGCAGATAAATATCCTCAACATGCGCGCACACGAGAACCATCGAAGTCCCATTGCAGCGTGCGTGCAGTACACGGTGCATAATTCAACTATAACAACACATGTTTCTCTGCCGCGGCCTTCGAGAGCTTACGAATACGAATACGTACGGTAAGGCAAAGGGGCTCCGGCCAGTCGTACGAATGCATGGCTGGGAGAGCGCTCGGATCTCCGATCACTCGAGGAACGACAGGGAGAAATGGCCGATATAAACGGTTAACGAGGGAAAAAAATTAGGAAACAAGGTTGCCGGGAGAAAGTTAACGAAATGTCGGAGTATCAAAGCGCCGGCGTAAGGATCCGGACACCGTGAAATTAATGCAAATCGTTGGACGCGCTCATTGAGCCGAGTGCGTACCGACGCTTTTTTCCCCGATTTGTGTACGTCACCCACGCCTTCTTCAATACTCTCTTCCATAATCTCGAGCGAGGAAACTTTGGCAGGGCCACTCTATAAACTGCCAAACATTATTAACCATGCAAATTGGTGAAAGTACCAAATGAATCCGGATATCTAGGTTCCCTCTCGATCACCCACGCCGAGATAACCGGCGCGCGCGTGTCATAGTAGGCGTTCGAGAGAATTGCGAATCGCATATGTCGAAGGCATTGGAATCCAAGGTAACGGTGCTCCGTTGCGCCTGTACCAAAACACACCGGATCCTGGACAGCGCGATCTCACGCTCGCAATGAGTATTATCGAGGGACGGGCGGAAACGCGAGCACGCAGGAGAGGAAAACAGACCCGATTGAAAAGTGGATGGAGTTGGTGTTCCGTCTGCCCTATTGGTGAAGCCAGCTGGGTAGCCAGTAAGAAGCTCGATATCATGACAAAAGATGTTAAATCGAATGAGCAATTAGGGACGGTCTTTGGCAGATATGTATAAGTCGCGAGTCCTCCCTTGCATGAGACGCGAGTCGTTGTGCTCTAGCTCGAGCGGCGTTACATCGCCCGACTATCCATCTATGCACCTGCTTTCTAGAGCCATTTTTACCCGATATAGCGCAGGTTTAGGAAAGTATATCGGAAGCGCTTGGAGCCTACTAAAGCGACGGTACAGACTTGACCATTCTTCTAAAGTCTAGGTCTAGGACCGAGACAATTACCACGTACTACTGGCTTCCTGGCCTGGTGGAGGGTTCCCATGCATTTTTATGTGGGACGACTCTAGCCCGTCGTTACACATTGTTTCTTTTATTGCTTCGCATACTTGTTGGCCGGCTGGAAGTATCGCATAACTGGGCTGAACTTGGCATACTTCATCATACGCGCACCTTGTTTCTTCCTGAAGCTGTTGTGTCCACTTACGGTGCTACGCTCCCGCGATATTTACTTTCTTTACGAGGGTAACATAATCCAAGTGCTTAGCTTTCTAATGCATTTTTCACCTCGATTTACGCCTACCACGGGGTGCACGGAATAGATAACGCGCCGCTGCACCCTTTAATTGTAGGCCATCCCTCTGCTTTCCAGTTTCGTGGTTGGACGCGTCTTACTGGTAATCGGTCGTTTTTCTATTCTGTTGTGCTTCCGTTGCGTTGATTATATTTCTGCATTAGTGGCAATTGCCATTTTACACGCTCTCTAAGTCCCACCGATGGGCTCGCCAACAGGTGAGATCTGTGAAAATGGCAGCCGGCACGCACCTCCCGATAGCGATCGCGGGAGTCTTCTGGCGGCGTATAAGGTTGTTAGACACACATTTGGGGGAGCTGGATGGCGTGCGTGCTCCACATCCGTGACACGGTTCTCGTGGTGGGTCGTGGCTGGCCCACCGCCGAGAGATTCTGCGTGTACTTGAATGCAGCTCTTCCCTCACGCGTGCATGGGTGCGTGGATGGGTGCGTGCGTGTAGCACGCGGGATGTGCGACCCAAGGTGGGCCTTCTTTTTGCCCTGTAGGAGGCCTGCCTGTCTGTCGATCTCGGTGTGTGCACGGGAGGTTCGCATCTTACTGGAACCAGTTCCGCAGATATACGAGACGAGGGCCTTGGGATCAAGTCGGCCCTCTCTGTTCTGCAAGAGCGTACGTAGAAGGAGGCAGTCATGCACGAATCCCACCACCAGGGCCTCGCGGCCAGTCAGCCACGCTTCCAGCCGGCCAAGTTCGCTCGTATCAAAGGCAAAAGTGGGTACCGACACCCGGCCCCGGTGCCCGAGCGCGCCGTGTATACACCTCCCGCAGGAGGTGGTGGTCGTCCACCACGTTGTTCCGGGCTCTCGCCGTCTATTAAGCCGCGAATCTACGTATATAAACTGGCCGGGGCGAGACGCGGGTTCAGAAGACTCGGTCCACGCTCGCCCCACGCATCGTGTGAGAGAGACGCTGCCAAGGACAGCTGCATTCTGCTCATTAGACCAGGAGGCAGGAAAGAAGCGGTACACATCTCGCTGCTATCGCACAGGTACTTACAAGTCATCGACTTCATCCCCCTCCCCCTGCCCCCCACTTCCTTGTCTTACTACGAAGACACTTCTTCGAATTTCAACTCTTTTGTACTTCGTGACTTCACGTGATCAGAGATACTGACGTTTAACTGTGTTGTCCTCATTAGTATATTTATTTATTTATTGTTGTTTCATCGGTATCAGCCCTCTGGTAATAATATAAATGGCAAGATATGAGAAATACAAATATATGGGAATTTGAGCAACGGAGAAACGTTCATAATAGTCAGATTACCATCATCAGTCACATCATATTCATTGATATTCCAAGTAGGAAATTATGTTTGTTTAATTAGCGATGTGATTCATCATTATACGTGTTATCTGACACTTTTCCAGGGGAGCAAGATGAAGATTGCTTTGGCATTCGTGGCGATGGTTTTGGCGGGCATGTGCCTGGCCAACCCGATGGAGAAGGTCGAGAAGATCAGCGTTCGTGAGCAGCAGACCGTAACGCTATCGGACCGAGCGAAATACGAGGAGGAACTCCTTCGCAAGCTGAACTCGAAGTGCTCCCAAAACGACATCAGCAGCTGTGTCATGCTGAAGCTGGTGACGTACATGAATAAACTGCTGAAGAAGGCATCGATCGAGCTTACAGACGACATCGAGATCAGGAAGACCAGCCAGGTCTCCGAAGACGTGATCACCTTCGAAGCGGGCAGGAGCAAGGACGACGAATCCGAGATCCTTGGCCTTGTCGCTAATAAGGTCTATTCTTTTGTGAAATCGAGGAGCATCAAATGGAGGATTCTCCCTGAAGACGACGTCGTTGTGTCCGCGTCGGAGGACGAGAACGGCTCCCTCAACCTTGGCCTGTCCGTCGAGCGCGCCGACAACCCGGGAGTAGATGGTAACTTTAATCTCTTAATTCTCGTCTAAGAATCCCATCCCACGACTGTCACGACTGCTTTCACTCTCGTCCTGCGTAATACTTACGATTAAGTACGCGAGCGATGGTTGCGGGCAAAGCGTGTCGTGCGAGCTAAAGCCGAACTCACGGCTGTCCTCAAACAATTCTCCTAATTCCGCTGCGCTTACGTAAGGTTCTCGGCTACCGTGTTTTCGAAGTCTAGTCACGCTTTACCGATCTTTACCGCGATGGAAAGTCCGCTTCGTCCCTGGATCTCCTTCACCAGTGGCCCGGCGAAAGTGACGATGATCTGAGCTGCTAATTTGTTCCAGGGCGCGGCAAGAAGAACAACATGGGACCGTTGATGGCGGCGGCGATCTTGAAAATAGGTCTGATCGGTGGCCTCGCTTTCAAGGCCCTCGCACTTCTAGTGGGGAAGGCTCTGCTCCTTTCGAAGATCGCTCTCCTTCTGGCCGGCATCATCGGCCTCAAGAAGCTCTTCTCTCACGGCAAGCACGTGACGTACGAGGTGGTGGCTCATCCTCACCACAGCTCGAGCCACTCAGTCAGCGCGGAGCATGGCCACGGGGATAGCTACTCCAGCGGATGGGCCAGGAACTTCCATGGACCAACACCGATCCCTGGACACCCGGACGCCCATCAGTTGGCCTACTCGGCACACGCTAAATAAAAATCTCCTCGATCTTGATTGATCGGGAGTCGTGGGTCCTTGGGCACCGAGCCTCCCAAGGGACAAGGTCTCAGAATTCACATATTCCCACGAGCACGCGCTCTCGCCGTTAGGTTTTATGTCTAGCGAGTAGTCATTAATCCCTCGTCCTCTCCCTTTCACTATCCTAATTGACTTTTGACCAAGTCCTTCCTTTCTTCCCCCGCGACTTACCGCACCGATAATGAGCATTATCCTCTTCTCATTGCCCAATGGACTTCTGACTGACTAAACGTGATATACTATCACGACACTGACGATCACGCCGGACAGAGATCGCTATGACATCAGGACGTCACACATAACGACGGACGATATAATACGGATTACAGCGGCGCATGGTAATAGGAGCCCCTTGGCCGCGTGAGAACAGCACTGGAGACGAGGCTCCTTCTCGTTAACTTTCGAGATACTCACATAGACAAATGCTCCGAATTCCCCCAGACAATGACCGATCGATCGAGCCGGCAAAACTTTGATCTCAGCTGGACAACTCAGCTCGCGTCGGTGCATTGATACTGGGGGAAGTCGAGGGATGAAATTGCGCAGTATTAAAATCTATGAAGACGTATACTCATACGTGCCAGAGACTATCAGTATTGCGAATTCGACGCAAGTATGATTACGGGTTACCGACCAACGGACAGACGCATCGGACGCTCTCTATACCAAATCGAATAAGCCCTCTCGACGCACGCGACAGGAATTCAGTGGACGTACTACGACTTAAGGCGCGCTCAGGATGCCTGCGCGTGTCGCTACCCTCCACTCACACATATCCTTTAATTTATGATGATTAATTTATGCTACTTCGGCGACCTCGAGGTACAAGTGTACAATAATGTTATGCGTATGTTGTTTGTTGTATAAATAAATATTTATTGTTTTTGTATCGACGACCCTTTCATTGGAGACTGCGCTCATACCCACGCTAATACCCACGGTTGGTTTCTGGGGTTTTCAACAAGGGTAACACTTATTCTTTGGCACATCCGCAAAAGACCACAATTAGAAATACGTAATGATTTCTTAGTTGTCACGGTCGAGGAACAGAGAAATTAGTGTGGTTTACAAACAAGAGAAACTTGCGAGGCGGCGACATTAGATGCGTTTGAGAAGTGCATGTGCAAAGGCGTTCGTTGTCAAGCTGCGTCTCAATGATGCGACTTAATTTCTCGTTCAAGAACTTGTTTCTCTGTTCGGCTCTCGCGAACAGCGCGGTTTGCCCATCGAGGTTTGGAGAGGAGTATTTCAATACTGATTTAAGTGACCATGAAGCGAGTAAGTTTTAATATACACCACTTGCCTACTAACACTCATGCCGTTTACTGAGGTATTAACCTGGAATTATGGGTTTTAATAAGAAATGAAATCAGCCTGCCACGGAATGTTGCAACTCCGATCGTTAGTTGTGGTCTGTTTCTGATTCCAACATGATCTATGCACTGTGAAGCACTGGCACATCTCCGTCATGAAGCTTTGGCCAACCGTTTCCGCGATCGCTCCTGGAGAATCGTAGTTTGACCAACATAGCCAGACTCGCCTCACGCCAGCCTGCCCATATAAATTATTTATTAAAGATATTTGAGAAAAATTGTGGGCACTGCAAGTATCACTCCTCTTCCAAATTCGCCACTCGGAACTACTAACTTAAATTCCGGCGCACCTGTCATGCCGGTCTACCATAATTGAAAGGGGCACAGGACTTCTTGAAAATTATAATTGCAGCAGTGGAAGAGTGGAATTTTACGTATCGGCCCTAGAGAGTGTCGGCTGGCAAAGAGCTGCTCGCAAAAAATATGTCAAATGTCTTGTCGTATTTATAGCGGCGTGCTCCGCTTTCCGAAACTTAGCGGGACTTTAACGCCAGGTGTGACGATGCCGGCTGGTGTTGCTCTAGGAATGTAATTGTACGGCACTCGCGCTGCACACTTCCAATTTACGATTTCGCGCAAACAAGAAAGCAGAGCTTAACTTTTTACCAAGTAAATTATGAGCGATATTTTCACCGGGTGTCCTCGTAGGAAGCATCCTTGAAAGCCAGATGCTCCTGATACCACAACTGGCCACGCTTGGTCTCAAGTTTCTTCTTCTTCTACCGATGTTCTTGTCGAAAATCGTCCTGCTGATTATCATGAATTTAGTATCGTCCAGTTTGAGCCTGGTCATATCGATCATTGCGGGAATAAGGAACTACTTCACAGGCAGCAAGCCTCTATCGACGCAGGATAACGATCCGTACGAATATGAGTATGCTCTGACTTTTGCCAGCTATTATGACCACGAGATAAAAATGATTTGCCTCGATGAGATGCTGATTTCCAGGAAAGTCGTGAGCGTGGAATACGAGTACCGGCCGGTCGACGTCCAGTTCGCTATTGCGAAACCGCAAGATGCAATCCCGCATCAGGATAATGTGGCATATGGCTGAGAACTCGCGACAAAGAAGATATAATTACCAGAACGTGAAATCGTCGGAGAGTGGATGACAACTAGGCGAACCTTGATGATCTGGGGAAGAGCAGATGGTAGTTTACAAATGTTGGCTAATCCTCTGTTTATCTGGGTAGACGTGATGACCCATTCTACTAGATTGAACTCAATCCAAATAAATCAAGACTTATCTACTGAATGAACTTTCTATACATCCTTTATACTACGTTCCGTAAAGTCTGTGTAATTTATCGAAGATATTGGTAGGGTCGTTAGTACGAAGGGAAACCACGGCCGAAGTCAAGGCGATGGTATTTCTCATTCAAATAAGTCGGCCTCGTTTCCTCCGGTCGCTTTCTCCATCTCGATCGGTAAGGATCAGAGGGAAGATGAGGAGTGGATAAGAAACGTCGTGTAAGAGAAAGAAAGGGCTCTCTCTCCGGGAGATCAACTTTCAGTTTCGGGTGGGCGATGGGGGGAAGCCGCTCGCCGGTTGACCCAATTCTTTTTTTCGGTGGCGATCGCGGTTGATTGGAAAAATTGACACGTGGCCCACCCACGGCCTACTGCTCAAATCTTGAAATCCCCGATGCACCCGGCCCAATCATCAGAGCATTAACTGAGATGTTGCCCTGCGATCCGAAAGGGCCCACTCTCACTCCTCACCCTACCCCGAGAGATACTAATCTCTTGCTCGGTGACCCGATTTCCACGCACAAAAATGCGGATCCGTTAACTTCGGAGAAATTGGCTCGCCGAGGTGAAAGTATTAAATATTGATTGAATTTGCTTATCATTGACGCGCCGCCGCTAAATGCCGGGCCGCTAAGTATACCGATAGTAATGGGAGCTTGGGCTTAGAACCGTGAGAGGAAGTGGCGACACACATTCCGGACTTTTGTAGAGAAATCTTCTAAACGATACTGACAGTCTTTAAGAAGTCCTCATTGACAACCGCTAGAAGAAGTCAATAGCATCCTGTTGAAGTGGTTAACAGGTAGACTCTTGACAAGAAAGGCAGTGATTCGCTCGAAACTTAAGTGAAATGAGAGTGCTACTTTGAGTTACGCTACTGCACCAATGCATTTGACCACCATTATCGTTGAAGCAATAATCCCGCGGGAGGAGCAATCAGGAATGTCTGATTATCGGCGATTGTCAATGACAGTGGAATATGTATGAGTTCGAGATAGAGATCGATCGAACCGCTATCGCGAGGGTTTCATCAAGATTTCGTAAGACTTTTGGGGCGAACGTGCGGCGCAGGCCGTGTGTATCTCGCGAACGTCGATCAAGTTTCTACACTCGATCGGCATCGTCCGTGTAGCATCGTGCCGTCTGAAGGAACGAGCAAACGGTTTCGAACCGGCTCTAGTTATACCTACCAGGCCGTGCTACGTATATACCGTATCGTCGAATATGCGGAGGGAAGTGGAACAGAAGAGAAAGGTATGCAGAGAGATGAACTAGTTTTGGGTAGTGATCTCTTTCTCTTTCTTTCCCTCCTTCTCCCTCCCTCTATCTCTCTCTCACCTCCCCGGGCTGGCTGACCATTCACCTCCCACTGGGAAGATCCTCTTCTACCTTTTCAGTCTTTCCTTCGATAACCTTCTTCGGACTGTCTCCATCAAGGGCCGCGTACCCTTGTTTCGAATATTCCCATATCCGGCCACTTGGTACCGCTGCGCCGAGTTTCTCGTAGAGGGAGGGAGACTCTCGGCGATGGGTGTGTAAGCGATAAAGCGTGCCATGCATACCAAGGATGCATAGCTGACGTCGGTTGGTCGGTAAAAGCAAATCGCTAATTGCATATTGGGCAAAAGCCGGAGGTACAGTTTCGCCCGAGCGTGATTTGCTCGCATCGCTCGATCGCGAAATTGGTACGCTCTCTTCCGCTCCACTAAGGCGCGGAAAGAGGGAAAGGAAGCAGGGTAGAGGGACGTGTTGAGTGGTCCGCGAGCCGGTACACAGTGATCTAGAATAGCAACCTCGGGAGCGGAGCGGAGCGCCTAGACCTAGTAGACGGACACCGGATCGCAGTTCTCCGGTGGCAGGGTACGAAAAAAATGAGCGGTATTCGAAGAGGCGTTGTCGTTTGCGGCTTAGGGGCAGCCTCCGCCCGCCGGAGTGAGCCGGCGTGTGAGCAAGCGAGCAAGCCGACCGCGCCGTAACGCTCTAAAACGCCTCAAAAATAAGAATTAAACGAATCCCTGAGAAGATCGTCCGAGCGAACGAAAAATTACCGGCTAATGCACAGTAAGAACAGAGAATGGCAAGCCAGCCTGGCTGCCTTAGCTCATGCTCTCGTTGCTTTTTTCGTAGTACAATCACCGAGCGGTACGTAGATCTATATAAATGGGATTTGCAAGCTGCTACGCTGCACCACTCGGACCTCCGCCGCAGGTTCCGAAGGATCAGTCGCGGCTTCCTTTTCTTACGCCGAGTAGCTCGCCACTCTCGGGAAATCCGCTCCGTGATTTTCCTGGCCCAGCACCGGAGTTTTCGGTGGACGCATCCTCCCCCAATTGGGTTGCACAATGGACTGGATACGAAGGCTTTTTGGATCCGCGATTCGCCCTTCGCTGACCGCTTGCCTCCTGCTTGTTTGTGTACTCTCGTCAATCGCCCTACCGACCACCGCTGCGACCGAGGACCCCAAAGAGTCATGGAGTGGATTTTCGACGACCTGCTCGGCCGCCGACATAAAGAATACATCCGTGTCCTGCTATGGCGTCAGGATCGTCAGGAAGATCGTGCAGCAGTTGCTCGAGAAGACCAGCAAGGAGCCCGACATCGAGATCGTCGACGGGGTAAACCTAGTAGAAGTGCCTGGCGGTAGTTCGCCGCGAAGGGCCAGGTTACTCAAGGGTTTCGGCGGGATCGGACCGATCCTTCAATTTCTCGAGGGCAGGGAACTCAGGATAAAGCTACCGAACCTGCTGCCACAGAACATCGAGTCCGCCTTTCAAGAAGGCCTGTCTCAAGGTATGTTTAACAAACGATTGCAAGGTAATCGACTATAACAAACGAGAGGATGAAAATTAAAGTTACTTTCCTCAGCCCGCGGTAAGGGTGGCGGCTTCGGAGGCGGCGGTTTCGGAGGCGGCGGCGGCGGTGGCGGCGGCGGTGGCAGCAAGAAAGGAGGAGGTGGCGGCATGATGATCCTCGCTCTCATGATGGGTAAGTCGTTAAATTCTCTTATGTTCTGGACGCGCTAATTAGCCTAATCAGCCTGAGCATTAAATTGACGATCCCCAATTACGCTTTATAGGCAAGATGGTGGCTGCAATGGGTTACACTGCGGTGGGTGTACTTGCGATGAAGGCGCTGATGGTCTCGGCGATGGCTCTGATGCTCTCGTTGATCGTTGCGGTTAAAAAGCTCACCAGCCACCACGACGACGGTGGCGGCCACCACGTGGTCTACGCTCAGGAAGTTGGCGGCCATCACCATCGCCGGCGGCGGAACCTCGATCAGCAGGGTGATCTCGCCCAGCTACCTTACAGAGGATACGCGCACATTTTCGGAGACTCACGGGTCTCCTGATAAACTCATTCATACATCACCTTAACACCGCTCGCAAAGTGCCTGCGACGAGCCTCTGGGATGGCAGAGACTTTACAAACAAATGTATGTATCGCCTGTGACCCGGGAGGACGAGACATACCTGGCAAGTGACAGTGACGACGACCAAATGACTGACGGACGGACGACACGGCGGAAAGTGATATACCTGGACGAAATCTGTTGACGCACGTGGGAATTGTGATAATTGGACGATACAGCAGCGGGGTACGCGTGACTCCCCCGTCTGTGGACTGAACCCGACTCAATCCCCGACTGACGCTAAAGAAACCAAAGTATTCATGGAGAACATTATTTATTTATGACCCCATCACCCTCCCCTTTTTGTATTGTAGTCTAACTCCCCCTTTTTATACATCATACACATTATTTATTGTTGCGTTGAGGAGCATAATAAAAGTATGTGTTTATTACCAAATGCATTCGAGTCCTTTCTATAGTTTCTCACTCTCTCTTTTCAAGTTCCGTTAGGATGTCACTGTTGACGGGATTGCCATTCAAAGGACAATTTTTTAAACTTTATTCAAATGTCTCTTTCATCAGAATATCCGTGTACTGCTATTGGTCACGCGATAGCAAATAAGAAAGATTAATCTTCCGCAGCGCGTTGCTGGGGAAGGTTACAAAACGAGCCAATGAAGAAAGTATGCCAGTGATCTCGCGTGTGTTGCATATGCGTTCGAGAACCTTCTCGTTGCAATTACCTGCTTCCGCGTTCTCGATAAACTGAATTGCATGGGCGAGGATCTATGGCACGCAATTAAACTTTTGCACTCTAGATTAATAGCATCGGCTAATCGGGCACAGGCGGACATCCGCTTTCAACGAAAACCATCGTCTGCATTTCTCCGTTTCCGATGAAATCAGAGTGTGCGTATGCTAGATAAAACTAAGAGAAAACTTCGCTATGTGTGCCGCGTGCCAATTAGGCAGCGCGTAGCCGCTTAAGTAACATTTTCCGTAACGTAATACGAATTAGTGGGTGAACGGGCGGCCTCGTTCGCGCATATCAAGGAGGATTAATTGCCGGGCAATTACTGTGTCGACCGGTGCATTCGCGCGCGCTGGCGAGTGCGAGAAATGTACGCGAGAGAGCACCGGAGGTGTTTGCTGGAAATTTCATTGGAGCAACGGAAGCCGATAGGATACGGAGCTGAGCACACAGGCGTGTGCGCTTCGTCGAGGGACAAGAGAGTGTGACGTGCTTGCCTCTTTCTATGCACCAGTTCCCTCTCCAGGTACACTGGCCCCAACTCCCACTCCCTGAGCCTTCTCGTCTGGCCCCTACCTTCGCCGCCTGATCGAGGGAGACCGTCGAGTCTGGTGGGGAGTAAGAGCTCCGAGACGGGGACCAAGACCCACTGGCACACATTCCAGCCGCTTCCTTTTTTACGTTTCGAATATCATAAAACCTGCGGCCTCGCGCTTCAAGCGTCTCAGACGGCGCTCCGGCTTCCGCGACGGCGAGCCGACCCTGACAATGAACTTCCCTCGATGCCTTCTGCCGTACAGCACGCTGCAGGCAGGTGCATGCTACACCTTTTATACAGCTTCCTCCCTGTTGCAATGAAATGTTCCCTCCTTCCTCACACTTAATTTTATTTATATTTTACCGCCGCTCTTAATTGGAAAAGTAAATGACTCTGTTAAGTAAAGAAATTTATGCGGTGGATTGTCTTGATTCTAGTATTACAAATGATTAGAAAGATCGTGAAAATATATGTTTAAGTTCCCCTTGGTAATTAGTCAGCCTTGTCTTGTTCACTTAATCTATGACTTTAGCTTAATGCGGAGATACAAGAATACTTTGAATAGACATCTCAATCGCTTTTCTCTTGATCGCGAAGGATAGATTGTCACAGTGTAGTGGCGGAAGTTCAGACACGTGAGCCGAAAGAGATTTCTATTTTTCGAAATTCCATGCTTACCGATTCTCACCTGTTCGGGCGGCCGGCCGGCCGTGTTAAATGCCTGACACGTCTTCCGAAATAGTGTACAGCGGACGATGGCTGGCATCACCTATTAATATCGCGCTTTCTGGCACAGCAGCCGAGTAATGAGCCATAAGATTCCCGAGCCCAATCACCGCGCGGAGCAAGAGAGGAGAGCCCGTTACATTCCACGCTCATTACGATCCACGGGAGAAAAATTTAAAATTCAAATCGGTAGTTGTGCGTCGCCGCAAAGCGGTTGCTGGCCGATTTTTCAGGTCGCCCTCGTGCCGGGACATCGGCGGCGAGAATGGATATCGGGCCCGATCCTTTCCATCAGGAATTCCTCGCGCAGCCAGTTTACAGGCATTAGACGGGTTACTTACGAGCAGCTGGTCCCCTCGAATACCGAGGGGCCAACTCTCTCTAATTCGGACCTGCCACCACGATCGAAATGCTGTGATACAGATGGAATGTTCCAACACGATCTAGATCCCAGAAAAACCTCTCCTCCTGGCCTATTTGTAGCTTGGATTGACAGTTCACAGGAAATTTCACTATTCAATTTAGAAACTCGGAGGGGTTATCATCGAATTTCCGTAATTGAACTTCCTGGGCTTTCCAGTCATTGTTCATGGGTCGATCCGCGTTGGAATGATCGCACGGCAATTTGCAGGAAAGCTTTCGCGTAGGGTGTGCACTCGCGTTCTGGGTTAAGCCTGGCTGCTATTAGCTCCACGAGAGTGTCATCAGCCGTTTCTCTCGGCGGAGTGAAACGCCAGGTTGTATGCTAAGTAAGGTGTGTGTGTGCAAAAAATGTTAATACACATAGGCCCTCCTGGCTTAATTTATACTCTGAATGGTATCCAAAAATCGGCGGGTTGCGACACCGCCCAAACTAGAAACGGCACAACTTTCGACGGCTTGTTTGAACCTGCGACAAAAGTACTGGTATGCCGTCAACGAAGTCACCCAATTCCTTTGCAGTCTATTTGTCTGTTGAAATCCAAGATAAGGCCGATGCCTCTCGATCGGTAACAAGTATGAATATACATGTAATAAAAACAGAGCAGTTTATTAACGAAAGTTTACATAATTCGTATAACTGGACCAACGGACAATCGAGCGCTCTTATTGGAATTTCACGTATAGCAGGTGTATCATTGGGCTGCTGGATGCTTCTCATGCTAAGCATAGTGATTTTACTGGAGCGGGGCGTGTCTGTAAGGTAACGATCGGCCGCTGTCGTCGAGCGTAAAGGA
The DNA here is from genome assembly GCA_963675795.1 of Crossocerus cetratus. NCBI lineage: Eukaryota > Metazoa > Arthropoda > Insecta > Hymenoptera > Crabronidae > Crossocerus > Crossocerus cetratus. The sequence goes on along the minus strand of OY776666.1, from coordinate 12,927,665 downwards.
GAAACTTTGGTTTTACTTTTTAAGAGGTGCGCGCCAGGATCGTCGAAAGGATTCTCAGCGCTACCCAATGACCGCGAAAGGCTGAATGAGTACTGACGTAAGATCGCCAGTGAGATCGGCTGCTGCTGAACTTCCTTTTCATTGAAGCCCTTCCCCTACCCCGGTAGATTCGCCGCACGACTAAAATTACTCCCGCGTTAATTGCCGGCTTCACGTGGAAGCAATTGCGCGAGGCATCCTTTATTGTTCGTAGTCAGAGGCATTTCCGTGACGATATCGGCTTGGCCAGCCAGCTACGCCACTAAAACCAAGCTCGCATTGTAAGATTTCACCGGCAATTGCCTGCTCTTTCGAGCACATACCTCGTACACTCGAGATTTATGCAGAAAGTAGTATCAAGAATTTAAGTATCCGCACGAACTACAAATTCCCTACTAAGTATACATTGAAAGTACATATCTAAATCTACCAAGCACAGTTTATACACTAGATCGGCATGCTTTGACGCAAGTCCCTACGAAATCGTGAAATTCGTTTCCGTCGGAGAAAAGCTGAATTCCAGAGTCGGAGAGAAATGGCTCGGCGCTGGGCGAGCAAGAGTCAATTCCCCCGAAGACCACCTACTCGATTTCGCAATGAGATTTCTTCGAGCCGGCGGATAGTGTGGAGGCGCGCTTTGTAATCTCTTCAGGTCGGAAGGAGCGGAATGAAAACGACAAGAGGCGTTATCGTCGGAGCCCGTGAGAGAGTCGCAGGGTCAGAGTAGAAAGTGGTGTCCGCGTGCGGCTCGATGAAGGTCGGATCCGGGATGTTTGAACCTGATCTATACCAGTTTTCTTTCATTCATGCCGATCGAGTTTCGCATCCGCGTCTCCTCGTAGGCATCCCATTAACCGCGACAATCCACCGGGAGAGAGTGCACCGATTTTTCGATTACTCTCTTATACCCATCGGCCCATTGTCCGAGCACCTGCAGATTGAATCTACTTAACGCGCACAAGACAGTGCAAGGCGGCTAATTTGCATTGACGGCACATTCGAATTCCTTTGGACCACTCGAACATGTAATAGGAAGAGTTCTCATCGAAAGAAATGCCAGATTTTGCACAGGCCTCCTAATTTCCTACTTTTCTCTGATTCTCGTCTCCGGCAGACCATTTAGCGTCACTAACCGCGCACGTTTCACCGCCGTTTGCCGCACTGCTAATTACAGGATCCACCTTTCTCGGCCGTGAAACGTTAGACACGACCTCGAAGAACAATTTGCTGAAATCAAGAGTGTCTGATGATGCCTTGGGGACTAATCACTAATATTGCATACCGTTCCAGCTCTAATCTACATTTTCCTTGATGCAGCATTATTTTTGTTAAGTAGCTGTGATTAATTCCGTCTGAAAATAGGCAAGTCGACGAGTCAATTTCGTAAGACTAAAACGTTAATTACTATTTAGTTACACTATGTGTTGGTATAAAAATAGGAGATGATTAGCAGGAATGTTGGATTTTCATTGGAATATGGAATATCGTTAATATAGAATGGGACCATAAAGTAGAATTTGAGTGTGAAGGCGGTGGTGGACTCGTGGTAGCCCAGCCTACGTTGTGTCCTCTATTTGGTCGTTGTGGGCAGGTCGCAGGTCGCACCACACTGGGCGGTATGGTCTCTCACCCGAACATAGAAAGAGCTATCGTTCATTGGCCGAATGCTTGCGTGTATCGGTGTGGGATACGTGTTAAACGGTCCCGTGGCGGTGAGACAACGTCGATGGTGAGGACCAGGAGGGCGATGCCGCCGCCACCGCCGGCGACGACGACGCCGACGACACTCACGCACAGCAAATAGGAAGAAAAAAAGAGGGGCGGTGGGGCGGCAGCAGAGGCGACGGTAAAGGAGGGGTACGCCAAATATAAGCTAAAGAGATTGTACGATGGACCACACGAAATTTCACTACGCACGGGACGGGTTTCAAAAAAGGGCGATCTCCTCCGGTTTCCTCGTGATTGGAATCATCGGATCTCCGCAGCTTTTTTCCTCTAATACTACTTATACGTACAAGTAGCAGTCGTGCGTGTTTACCTCAGTGTTCACTAAGTGAAGCAAACGAAAGAAGACAGGTCAAGATGAAGTTATTCGCTATCTTGTTCATCACGAGCGCAGTGGTACTGGCCTCCGCGGAGACAATCGAGGATTGCTTGAAGAAGGACAGCATCTCCTGCATACAGAAGAGCCTCTACAGGAAAGCCAAGGAGTTCTTCGATCAGGATAGCCTCGAGCTCGTCAGTGGTGTTAGCCTGGTGAGAAGCGCCAGCAGCGAGGGCAGGAACGCTAGGTCTGGAAAAGAAGTCCTTTACGATCAGGAGATCGACACCGCCGCCGATGTTGCTGAGAGGCAGAACGCCATCGAGAACTATGTCAGTGAGGAGGCTGGAAGCTTCCTGTCAGGCCGTAGTCTCAGGGTAAATAGACAAATAGCTTCAAATTCTTCTTAAAGTGTTGCCGTTAACGGGACAGTCGCAGCAATGGCTCTGTCCTGGCTTAATGTCCCGGTAGATAAGGAGCTTGACACTTAAAATCCATGTGAAAAAGTCAAGTTACGTAACTGTACTTTTCGTCAACAGATCAACCTTGCTCCCACCTTCGAGAAAATCAGCGAGTCCGCCCGTGCAATCACCGCATCCGTCCCTCAGGAAATCCGCCAGGCTGTCGATGAGGTCGTCGAAGGTTTGTACCAGATTGCAACAATCTTTCGTTTAATAAAAATCAGGTCCTTTCGAAAAGAGATTATAATTGACGCTTAACGTTTAGGTCGTGGAAAGAAGAAGATCCTGAAATCGCTCCTGCCTCTGCTCTTGGCCGCGAAAGTGAAAATCGGCGCCCTCGCAACTCTGGCCTACTTCGGCATTGGTCTCCTCGCGAAGAAAGCCATCTTCGCCTCGCTCATCTCGCTCGCCATCTCCGCTTTCGTCGGACTGAAGGCTCTCTGGGCTGGCAAGGGTGGACATGACATCACTGCCTACAACGGAGGCTGGAACGGTGGATCCGTCGGTGGTGGATGGTCCGCACCCATCCCATCCGGTGGATGGTCCTCTGGTGGTTGGGACGATTCCCACGGATATGCCCAGAGCCAGGCATACTCCGGATACCATCACTAAATTTCTCGTGCTATACACGCGTGAACCACTCTTCCTTCCTTCTTAATTCCGTTTTCACTCCTATCTCTTCTCTTCACTGTCTTCTCCTCTATTTTCATCTTCCCCTATCACTCCAACTTTTCCTCTTCCTTCCTGAAAAATAAGGGACGGCGTAGATACCAGGTCATCAGATTCACACTGATCGCTTGCGTGTACTCGTCGGCCCACTCTCCTCCATCCACTTGCGAGGGAATATTTATTTTTATTTATCAATCGATCGTCCAGCGGAGCACTCCCGGCTCCGCAATGTACATAATATATTAATTATTATACTTGTGTTTGCGTATGTGTGCACGATTAGGATGGACAGGTAATTACGAATCAAACGTAGAGGCTAGTCGCAACCCGCTATTGATCGATAAAATACAAGCTCACTGTATTGGGAGCTTCTTCGTGAAAATGTTAGTGTTGCAGCTAGATTGCTAAGTACTCTAGGGTACCCGACAGCGCGACTTCTCTTCCCCAATTTCAGTTAAAGACTATCTAGTCCAGTATGTTACGTCTTAACTCTATCGAATACCAGCCACTTGGAAATCCGCCTGTTTTGTAATGTCTGTTTTTATCCGTCTAATATAATTTTTACAATAAGGTGCACTTTGCAAATGATTGGACCACCCTACCCCCTCATCTAATGCATGCCTCGATCGACGAGTGGCGATGTATTATACGTTGCTACGAAACTACGGTCATCTGAAAAGCGCGAATTATAGCCTGGTCCGGTTTGGAATGTCAAGTCGGGGGAGCGCGTTTAATATACTTCGTGCAACGGGGAATACTTGTTCCTTCGAAAAAGAGAAATCATCCGCACACAGGCGGGCCGCTCGCGACTTTCCAGTCTTCCGAGAATCGCCGCCGATGTGAATGCGCGTATTCTCTTTTCATGAGCGAAATTTCAGGAGCACGCATGATAGCCTGCATAAAGAGTGGCACCGAAATCGGCGCGGATCCTGGCCCGCTTCTCCTTCTTTTTGTTCGGTGGACGATCGCGCAGCCAGCGGCGCCGGTAGCCAGTTCGAGATGGAAATGCGAGAGAACGGCTCCGAGTGCAGTTCGAGGGGAAAGTGCATCCTCTCCCGGAGGAAGCACGTCGGTCGGGTAAACGTGTCTTGGCGAGCGTTCCCTTGATGCACTCTCCGGGGTCGAGAGGCCACGATTCGTGTTCGTCATTGGTAATCGGGTCGAGGGGACAGGTATCCTACTAAATCTCTCGAGTCCGATGTCCTTAAGTCCCAGATAGAAGAAAAATAAATAGCTGGAAAGGAGGTTGCCGCAAAACAGCGCGCTTCTTGTCCTGATCCGTGTCTGTTTCGCGGGCGCCTAATACAATCTTGCTCCCTACCAATGCTATCCCGTTACATGCATTTCTGATGAAACAACATGCGATTGAAACAAATTGTCGTATAGACCCAGCAACGTACTCAACTATACGAGTTCCTTGTGGGCGAGTGGGAAAAAGTTCTCTCCACCTGGACGATACTTTTTCTTACTGAAAGTGGGAGAAGAAAATCGGGGGGGCGGGAGACGATTGGCGCGTGAGCAGTCCTGGAGTAAAAAAGGTAAATGTCACGGCTCGTTAGGTTCGTTTGTCAGAGCAGGATCTCGCGTTGCAAGGGACAGCGAGAAAAAAGGCGCGAAATTACTTCGAAAGGAAGAGGAGACTTTCGTTGATGGTGAGGCTGCGCCGATTGGAGCGCGGCGCATCGCGGCGGATGCCTTCTTTCCCTGAATCTTCGCCGCACGCTTCTATTCCCGCCTGCGGTTACCTTATCGTTTTCTTCTGACTCTCCTCGCCTGCCTTCTCCAATTACGTGTGCACAGCTATCGAGATAAGTTTATCTCAAAGCAAGTGCGGTACGAACGACTACAGCGCAAAACGATCATGGCTTGCAGTCTCAGCAAACGAGAACAAAATCGCCAGTTCTTGAAATAGTTCTCCGACCGCGGATGTGCAGCGCGGATTGAATAGTAGACGAGAGAAGTCCTTCCTGCGGGGCCACAAACGCAGAATTTCTCCACGTACATAACGCGTCGTAGGTTGCGAGCTCTCATTATTAGAGAGTTGTAAAGTTCCGGAGCGAACGAGCGGCTTTGGCCGTGTCTAAATCTCGGTATGGTTCTCACGTCACGATTAGTTTCGAGTTTCTCATGCGTCACTGGGTTACTAGAGTCCCGGACTATCCTTTTGGATTCCCTAGTGCCTTATTAACCGGTGCATGCCATTACATCGGTAAATGCCAATGCAGCGTCCGGCACAGGGCCGTGACTAGTTTCCTCGGCTTTTTCGTTTCAGGACGTCGAATAAGTAGGAACGTGGTTTGAATAACGGAAGCAATTAGTACAGCACAGGTAGTGCAAAAATGAGTTAGTGTTAACAGCGTACGTTCTCCATAAAAAAAAGGAAGAAAACTCAAAAAATGATTGATTATTGTACTAATATCCTCCTATTGATTGCCCACCTAATTTCGAGCAATGTTGCGAGTGGAAATAATTTAAACTTGTATTAATGTAATTGGCAATCGACCGCTTCGCTTGAGGAGATTGGCATCCGCAGCTCTGGCACACGTACCAGGTTACAAATGATACTGTTACATGGCGGGTGCAGGGATAAAGACAAACAATTCTGTTCTTCTATCTGAACCGGCCCTGAGAGTGCATACTTGCGTCGCATGTACATGCATGGTTGCACGCAACACGCATTATTGTCGGTGCAATCACGGCCATGGCCATGCTGCGTGTTTGAGTAGCTTGAACTTAACCGGGCGCCGAGCGCCGGTTTCGAAACAATCGCTGGCCTACCGTTACTTTTTCCCGCGAGATTCGTGGGGCCCAACTATCGGGCCCGGTCACGTAAGCCCGATATATCCGAGGCGCGTCGAAATCTAATTGGTACCCTCATGACTAATTGCATCCAGCTGATGTCTAATTGGGAGTGGACCCTGGAGAAGCAGCCGCCTCCAGACAGCCGTCTCCATCTGTTTCCCATCAGGTTAGTCGACTTTGGTACAGCTCACTGCCAGTATGCATGAATATCATCGTGAGTACCTTCAACCGGACCTTTTACGACTTTCGGCACCTTTCTTGTCCAGTCGAGATCAACTAGGAATAGACAGTATGTAGACCCTACTGACCCTGTTCGGATGATGCAACCCTCAACAGATTTAAGCGATGGAGGAAAAGCAGTATTTTCACGCGCATTTTCCAGATGATATGAGAGTGTAATAATAATTAAGGTGATCTAGTAGAATGAGGTGAGCCTAAAGAAGTTGGACTCCCTTTCCCTTGGAAGTGTAACACACACGTGTGCCCGTATTTGGCGCAGCGGCATAGCGGTGTAAACTTTAAACTTTAAAGAGCGTGTTGCGGCCTGCGTCAGGTGGATGATTTCGCTCGAGGCGACGTTCGCTCTCGTCCAATCTTGATTCTCCGCGCTCGGTCCGGAAGGCAGAGGACGGAGAACGTTTTTTGGATTGAGTCCGAGTGAGATGGCAGGAGAGACAAATCGAGATGGGGACGAGGACGGTGAGAAAAGTGAGAAGAGGGAAAGAGGGAGCGAGAGAAAGACAGATGATTCGAAACGAACACTCGCCCGGCACTCGACCCAGTTGTAAATGGGCGAGTGACCTCGTTTCCCTGGGATAATATCTCGCGTCCATCATCTACCGATGAAATTTTCGGAGGTGGATCGACACCACCTGCGACAATTAACGATCTCCGATCCCCCGATAAGCGCTCTTCCTTTAAACGCCGCCGAAATCGGGCCTGGACGAGAGCGAGCGAGCGATGAAAGTGGTTGACCTATGACTCGCTTACTTTCCATTGCCCTTAATGATTGAAATCGGCGGGCGAGCCTGTATGATCCCGAAACTCCGATGGCACCTACGAATTACAATTCAATCCATTTTCGAGAAAGATTTCAGGCCAAGGATGCTGGATTTCTGCTCGGTCAGTGGAGTGTCCGACCACCAATAACTCATTTCACTGAGCGGTGCGGCCGGCAAGACTGTGGGAAAAGCTGAGAGAGAAAACTTTTGGAAAGTGCACGTTGCATTTTCTAAACCGCACGAACACGTTGCGCGCGCGCACGTCACTTACGAGCGAATCTCGTAACAGTGATAGGATAACTGGGGTGGTAGTCGGGCGAGGGGCGAGTTTCCCGATAATGACAGGCCTCGCGTGCCAGCACGCGAACGAGGAAGCTGCGCCCGAAGTCGAGCGAGAAATCAGAAGGGAACGCCGCCGTGTCTCGCAAAGTAGATTTCCCTCGGTGAATCTCATTCCGGCAAGGATGCTCTTTGCGCTTGAGGGGCCCTCTCTTCCCTCAGCCTGGTACCTTAATGGCACTGGAAGTAGGTCTGCTGCAGCCGCTGACCAGCCAGGAAAACGGAATAATACCCGATCGAAACGGCATCTCACTGATCGGGAGGAGAAAGAAAATGCAAGTGCGTTGGATGTCGTGACTGGGCGCATCCTCCTCATGCACCTTGCCCGCACTTACTTAGCGCATGCCCGTCGTTAACCGCCGCTCTCACGATTCCGCTTCCTCCTCGGTACGATCTCACTCTGCTTCCTCCAAGATTTGGAGCCGTCCGCAACATCTGCGCCGGCGATTAAACGAATTGAAAAAAGTAGGCCCCGCAAGTAACAGCACCGCGGTCGCAAGTGATGCATTAACACGAAAATGTACTACTGAATCGGTGGAATCATTGGCAAGGAAAGTGTGTTACCGCTCGCCACCGTCGATCTTCATCTTAAGCATCTGCTTAAGTGGAGAAGGTATTTTCCTTCGCTCTTTTACCAGGCGGTTTCACCGCGACCACATCTTTGTATCGCGCGCGCGCGCGCGCGCACACATATGCGGCGTTATAAATATCGCTAGCGATAAGCGCGTGAATTCCCAGCGTATCAATGTAACAATTTTATTAAGGTGCCGGAGCGCTGCGGGCGCAGCCAGTGCGCGCGGGGTTACCTAGTTCCCAGGGTAAATAAAGATATTCCTCTCTCTTTCCTCGCTCGTCCTCGGGGCACCTCGGCGTTTTTGCCCTGCCGAAATGAGCAGGGCGAAAGGAAGGGAAGCCGGCCGCGGCGATTGCGGGAGAGGAGCACTGGCTAGGATGGTACAGGGGGCCCCCGAGGACTCGATTAAAGAGAGGGGAAGCAGAGAAAGAGGAGCGTGGAGACCTGGGCAGGTGAGAGAGAAGAGGGGGAGCCGAGAGAGCGCACGAAGTGAGCGCGAACTCCCGGTGCCCCGTGCCCACGAGGACTCCCCTCGTGTACGATACTTTGGTATAAAAGCAAAGCAACCTCTTTTAGATGTAACACACGACGCTGAATCGACGCATCCTTGCGAGCCTGTCCGCGCTCTCGCAGGCTAACCTTACTCGAAGACCCCAGGAACACTAGACTACACCAGTTCGTAGTGCGAACGGGGAGAACAGCTGCTCTTCGTTCATATTTAAGATAAATCAATCGAGCCGGCAGTGCCAGAGTATCCGCAGCAACGCTCAACATGACCAAGTACTTCGCGACAATTTCGTGGCTGGCCGCGGTCTTCGCCGTGTGCCTCGCCCTTCCGACCAACGAGAAGACCGGAAGTGAGAACGACTTGATGGCCACCATCTACAGCGACTGCTTGAAGAAGGAATCCATGAGCTGCATCAAGTACAAAGTATTCTCCTATGTCGACAAGATGCTCGCCGACAAAGAGGATATCACCCTGTCCGAGGGAATCACCGTGGTCAAAACATCCACTGTCGAAGAGGGCGCACCAAGGTTAGTCTTCGATTTCAATGTGTTCACTCCTGGCGAAACCAAGTAACTTCAATTTCAATTTAACACGGCTTCTTCATTATTCCTGTTTGTACTGAATGAAGTTCATGAGAGATACGGATGGTAGAGTTTGACATAAGAAACACTGTTCTACTTGTAGGTCGATTGAATCCTCGGACTTGGATACTCTGTTGTTCGACCGTCTCGGAAGGTTCCTCAGGACACACACTGTCAAGGTTGATCTGAAGGGCACTGATATCCTCGGAGCAATTGAATCCGCTGGACGCAGTTTCGATGATCTCACCGACAATGCCGTTGAGAGCCGTGGCAAGAAGAGTGAGTACATCCTCTTATATCGTATATCAACTATCGAAGACTAATAGGGATCGTAAAGCCTAATTGCCTCGTAAAACAGTCCGTACACGCTGCGTACTAAAATTCTTGAGAGATAGTGTTGCCTCGACTAAAGGGAATTCGAAAAAGCGTCGAGAAAAGGGGGGGGGGGGGGCGGGAAACTAGCGTTACTTGACGTTACTTGAGACAATACCACGTGTACCAGTCCTAATTTCCACGGAATCGTAGCAGATTTAATCGCGTCGCTCGTTTAGAGAAGCGCCGGTAATGAGAGTGAGGAAGGTTTCTCGGTACCTCTAGGTAGGGTACCTCCACTTTCCGTGTTCGCTTTAATTAATGTTCGGCACGACCGCGCGGTGGGGTAATGACGCTGGGGCTCGAGCTCGGATTATTCGAAAGCCGGCCCCGCTACTTACGCGCGCGGTTAATTATCCCGCTGCGTACGGTAATTAACCCGGTGACGAAGTGACCGGGATTTAGGATGGCGAGGTGTCTGTCAGCTGCATTATACGAGCTCGCGGGGTTCGCCGGGTCTATTGAATAGCGCGACGATGACGCCGAGGAAGCCAATACCGGTCGCAAGACGTTGACCCACTGAGGAACTGGTTCCGCTTCCCCTCGAAGGCACTTGGCTGCGAAGAACGAGGGAAGGCTTACACGGAAAGTCAGCCTTCGATCTCCCGGACGAGAGAGAGAGCGAGAAGGAAGGTGCGCGAGAGCGCGCTCCATCCCAGCGCACGAGATTTTTGACATACTTTCCTTACTGATCACCGTGGTACTTTGCCTTGACCTTCGCCTATTCCACTTGGAAATCTCCTTCGAGAATATACTCGCTCGGCTGACAGGCCCCCCGGAAGATCCCGGTTTCTCTAGTGCGTCGGGTGCTTATCCCGCGCGCTCCATGAGAAAGCGGTCCACGTAGCCGGGAGATCGTGCGGGTATAGATAGGGATGCGTACTTATGCCGTGAGAACGAGCGCACAATTCTCGGCGCGCGCCACGTCCACTGGGATACTGGGACTGAAGGAACCGTTAAATCTTTTCAGAGAAGGCCCAGAAGATTCTGGGACCGTTGATGATGGCCATTGCCCTGAAGGCGGCGGCCCTCCTGCCACTGGCCCTCGGCGCGATCGCCCTGATAGCCGGTAAGGCTCTCCTCGTCGGCAAGATCGCCCTCGTCATCTCCGCCATCATCGGCCTCAAGAAGCTCCTCGGATCGAGTGGCGGCAAGCACGTCACCTACGAAGTTGTGTCGCATCCTCATCACAGCAGCAGCAGCAGTCACGTAGTCAGCCACGACGAAGGCGGCCATGGCGCTAGCTACGGTGGTGGCGATTACGGTGCCGGCTACTCCGGAGGCAGCAGCGGACACGGCTGGGCCAGAAGTCTGCCCCAGGATGCCCACCAAATGGCCTACCGCGCTCACCAGCCTCAACCGCAAGCTTAAATCGCCCGCCATAGAAAGTTTTCATCGCGCACCGCACTTTCCTCCCTGTCTCTTTTCTCTCTTTTCTCTCTTTTCACTCTTCCCTCCTGTTTTTCTTCTCTCTCCTGACTCTTAACGCTTCCTTCCTTTTTCCCTAGCTTTGACGCCTCTACGTCACTCTCAGTTCTGCTTCTCTCTATCCTAAGCCTCTCCCTTTCGCTCTTATTGTAGTTTATATGTATTTATTTTTCCTCTCTTTCACCATCTCCACGCTACTGCTATCTATCGAGAGCTTCCCAATCCTTTTCTCTGCCTACCACCCTCTTCCACTTTGCTTCTTCAGCCTTCCCCGATGAAGGGATCAGTACCTCCCGATGATACTCATTGTTACTTGTATAGCATACCACACGACTTATTTATTCATTTGTTTTACTACGAACTAGTATTTATTATCCAACACCCGAGCGTGTGCTACTGTTATGTTTATTCTCCATTGTACTTTGTAATAAAGAGATGGCGAACGGCGCCCTGCGTCTTGTCCCAAAGAAATCAAAAGAGAGGTAGAGTGCAATGCTCCTTGGAAACACGGACGACCCCCAAGCAATACCCAAGCCCGTCCGAGGACAATTTTATTCGAGCGCTAATGGATCTGCTCATCTAAAAAGAGGCGCATCCAGCCTCCTTTTTCATGATTTGTCGAGTACCGGCTGCGATGAAATAAGGTTTATGAGGAGGAGTGAAAGTAGTCGAGGAATGCGATGCATCATGCTGTGTACCCATTCATACCTGAACCGGATATGAATCGAGAAACCGCGATAGGAAATCCCGGCATATTAATCAACATGGCCTGCTGGCGCCAGTTTCATATTGGCTCCCACCATGGCATACCGTTGTGCGCAGCCCATGAGAGCTAAGTTTCCGCCTACCTGAAAATGGAAAATGACCTGCTACCTCAGTAAATCTCCTGTACGCACGAGAGGAGAGTGTTACAGAAGTCAAGTCTCTCGGAAACACGCAACGCGCTGAATCCAGGGCGTGTGCCGGGTTGAAGTCGGGTTTCGCGCTTTCGATCAGACTACTGACCTAACTCGGATCGGCGGAGATCTTCATTAAATGACCCGTAAGATGTTAGCACGCATTTTTTCAGCTGGCCTTGCTCGTCCATTAGGCAGCTGTATTAGTCTGTACACGTATGTGTACGTTCTATCTGAAGTCAACATGCTCATCTCAATTGGCGACTCATTCTCGTCTGCGCTCTCGAGAGCCGGATGCTGCGCCAAAGTTTAAGCGGTGCCCTGCATACCGGCAATAATGCTGCACCTTCTGGACAATCGAGAGATTTCAATTGCCGCATAGGCGATGGCACGCGTGAATTAGAGCCATCCGGCGGGCAACTAATCTCAAGTATCTGGAGATAAAGGTGCGTAGACACCGGCGTAAGAATTCCGGTCCTACGGTTGGCCGCGCCAACCGGAAACCCAGAGTCGGGCACGACTATTAGTCCGTGTATGGCACGCGCCTAGGTGATGTCCTCGCTTTCGCCATGCTGTCACTGGACCTGGCGTTACTCGCACGAGAAATCGGTAACGCGACGTAATGCTGCTTTGCTGACGGTTCCGGCAGCATCATTGCCACAGAGTGTTCAATGACCAGAGGAACTGCGAGCTCAATGATCTTTAGGTTCGCAGTGGACTAAACAAGCAAGGCTCGTGCTAGGCCTCGAAATAAGTGGGCAGCTTTAATTCTGGTACGATGGTTTCAGTCCATGCGAAGCAGTGGTCAGGAGAACAGGAGGCGATCGACCAAAATAAGAGCGGAAGCGGCAAGGACTGAGACCGAAATCTTAGTCTTGCCTCGATGATTTTGATGCTCGAGTGCGTCCGTGAACTTGGCTATTATGGATGTATTCCCTCCTTCTCCAGTCCTCGTTGCTGCTGTTTCTTCTTTCGCCGCGCTTTCCTCCTCCCGAGCGGCCCTGGCCTACGCGTATCTACGTGTAAAGCGCGTTTTCACTTGGTGTGACCCAGTTACGGGCACGTCCGTTGGATCTGCGTCCTCTGGGTCGTCGTCGTTGCTGGCGCGGCGCGCAGGACGACGAAAAAGGCAAGGATGCGAGGGACGATAAAGGCGGCTGGAAAAAGTCGACGGCTCGCGATTTAGCTGATTAATCGCTCCTACGATACAGTACTACCTGTAACGGTATATGCCTCTATCAGTGTTGGACGTGTCGATCCCCTCCTTAATCACACGGTAATGCCGATCACGATTATTGAAGCATGGTATTTATATGTATGAATCGATCATATCCGTGGAGGACCGCTTTTTCTTGCTCACCGTGGAGCCTCATAAATCCACCGAGACTCGATGGAGGCTTTAATTCACTGCGCAGACCGCGCACAGACTATCATCATCATCCTAATTGAAGCGCTTTTCAGGTCTGACATTACGCAATCAACAATAGCTACGTCGTTCAAGTGAAATTTGGATCAGACCGCTAAACAGGGAATGTGCGCCGAGTGCGCGCACATCCGCAACCTACTTTTCCCCCTTTGTTCAGTTTTCGGGTAAACACGCTAATTCCAGCCTCTTCTCCCGGACAACACGGGCTATCGAGTGCTATGCATTTCCACGCGGCGCCTTCTTCTCTGATTGGACCGAGGAGAGCCGCCTATACTTTCTACATCTCTCGGAGGAATGAAATTGGCTGCCTATAATTACACACGGTGCGCTCTACTTAATAAAAGCATATGCGAAGCTGCTCGCGCGACCGCCGCCTTTCGTTTTCAATGTTATCGACGAGCATAGGAGCCGCAGCCGAATGTGCCAGGCAGGCTGCGATCGAGGATCGTTTTGTTAAGGTATTGAGCCGCGACTAAAGGAGCGTAGCGACGTGATCGAATCGGGGAGCGACGAAACGGTTGTTCATTGAGAGACCGTGGGTGGAGCCGAGAGTTTCTGCTACCGGTCCTACTGGTCGGAGGAGTGGACCGAACTGCGCTGCTGCTCGATCCGAAGCGGATGGAGGAGCCGCGAGGAGGTCGAGGGCGAGACGGTGCTGGCTCCATCGGGAGCAGGGAAACTATTCTCGCCGGAATTGCTCATTACCTACTGGAATCTGGTGGGGCTCGATCGCGGGCAGCCGCGCTTGGGGGGAGGGAAAATACGCGCGGTGCCGTACGTGCACGATTCGGGAAGGAATTCTGCTCTCCGACCAGCGCGGGTTCGTCTAGATGCAAACCGCTCTCAAGTGATTCCCGGCTATGAAAATGCCTCTTTGCTATGGTGGTGTACGTCCGCCATCGACGCAGTGGGGGGAATATCGCCGGGTACGGAGGTACACCTGACCAGATATATAGAGCTAGGGCAGGGCTTCCGTTACTTACAGTCCACTTAGAGTGCTCTCCAGTAGACACGCATCTCGCGACATAAAGGCGACGCGCGTTAGTTCGTTAGCACCTGTGGAGCTTGGCGTCCTGGCAACCCGGGACACCACCACGCCACTAATTCAGCCCTCTTTTGATTCGTATCGAATCACGTGGAACCTGCTTCATCCTGTGGTACGTACACCGTGATTCAAGAGCTCTGGCTGGATATCCTGTCGTAATTATTGATCTACTCCTTCGATCGAAGATCGGTTAATTCTCGGTTATTAGCGCCACGTGTAGATTCGAGATTGATGATTAGTTCTTGATTCCGAGGATGAAAGTGCTCTTGTTCTCTCTATCGCACTTCCTGCATCGATCCCATTGAACTTCTTGCCGCCGCGAATCTAATCACTGAATCGCCGAATGAATTATGAAGGAGGAAGGCCTCGTAGGAGTGTCCGAACAAGTAGTAGTCGGGCATAGGTCCGCGCTTTCGCAGGCCGATCACGTCTCCGATATTTTCAGGTAATCCCGCTCGTAGAAAATGAGACAGTTCGCCCACCGTTACGTGTTCCTCGCCGTCCTATTGACGACGGCCTCGGCAAGGTCGGCCGAGACCAACACGATTGAGGATCAGAGCCCGAGGTCGAGTGGCAATAGTGTGTTCGGCGACCTCCGACAAGTCTATCAAATCTACAAGGAGTGCGCTGGATTGGAGCTTAGTCCCTGCTTGAAGCTGAAGCTCGTATCAGCTATAGATAGGGTAGCCAGGAGTGCCCAACTCAATGTTGCCGACGGAGTGACCGTAGTACGCGATGGACCAATCCCCAATGAAGATGAAGCACCAAAGAGCGTCGAAGAAATGGAAGCTAATTTACCGAGGGCCCTCGACGACAAGGAGGACGCTCTGAACACCATGATCTTCGATAGAGCAGTCAAATTCATCCAGAACCGCACTCTCAAGCTCAAGTTCCCCAATGTCGAGGAGCTCCAGCGCAGTTTCGTTGAGGAAGGTGAGCATACGGAATCGGATGATTAATGGCTGTGTCTTGACAGTTTCTGCTTGATTAAGGCTTGTTGCATACGGGCATTTTCTACGCTCGCCAGCATAATAATTATCGTCGATGTTTCTAGGTCGCAAGAAGAAGAAGAACATGGGTCTGTTGGCTATCCCGCTATTGCTCGGTGGAACTCTGGTGCCCCTTGCTCTTGGAGCTTTAGCTCTTTTGGCTGGTAAAGCTCTGATAGTGAGCAAGCTCGCCCTGGTGCTTGCGTCAATTATTGGTTTGAAGAAACTGGTCTCAGGAGGCCACGATCATGGACACGAAGTGGTCCAAGTCGCGGGAGGACATGGATCGAGCGGATGGGCGAGATCCAGCAGCCACGACCTTGCTTATTCCGCCTACAAACCCACCTCATCCTAGGAGAACAAAGACTTGAGAGCATTCTCGAACCGTCCCGATCCTCACAGCACTTTTCGCTTTCACGAGGCGCCCCAGCGCTTCTAATCTTGCTCGCCACTTGTTCCCCTGATTATTTCGTTGGTCCGAAACGCTCCTACTATTCCCTCACTTCTCTCCCTTCTCTATTCTTTCTCGTACTTGGTCCACTGCTCGTCTCTATTCTTCTCATCTGTCAGCGCACTGAGCAACCCTCTTCTGCACACCCCCCTCATACTCTCGTTCCATCTTCAGTATTTATTAACGAGTGTACCACTGTGACAGGTGGTCACCGTGCTCGCATATGTATGTATATTTATAGACATTCAAATATATTAAGATTAATTTATATTAAGAACTGCGATCTGTGCGTTTTTTACACCCTCACAAAGAGACCCACTTTCAAATTCGTTTGTGGATATAATGTTCCCAATGCCAGATTAAGATGATTTTGTAGGAGCATTCCGTAGGAGTTTCTCGAGTGAGACGCTTGAAATTCGGGTGAAACTAACGGCAAACGGTCCTAAAGAGCGTGGCGGTGGGGAGAGTACGCTCAGTCATTATATGTGAGAGTAACGAAGAGTCGTACTTTGACAGAGGCCAGGATCAGGCTGAGAGAAAAAAAGGTCCGTGATACTGAGCGTGCGAAAGAATTGGAGCCTGACTGATGCCGTGGTCCATTGACATCCATCCATTGTTCGTTGACTCAGATTGAGCCGGCAGACGAGTCATCGTAAGGGAAAAGATGCAACTAAGGAACGCTGAATGTCGGGACTCGAGTGCAATTAGCGAGCGCGCCGTGTTAAGTCCGCGCCGATGACGAATTAGGATCCCGATGCAGGCCACGAGACCGCTTGGACTTCCGTCTTGGCATCTCGCTGAAGCAAGGCGGAAGGAGAGACGCGATGGCAGACGGACAGGAACGCGTTACCTACATACGGGAAAGCCGTGCACATACGTACGAGTGCGTGCGAGGAGCGCACGGCGCGGCGTTCTCTGGCGCACCTTACGGCTTACGCACTTGCTCGGCGTAGCCGGAGGTTTACCTGCATGCGTGTATTCGAGCGTGTAGCCGAAGCCGCGCGGGCATAAGCGCGGCCGCGGCGGTAGGCACACACTCGAGAAGTAAACCAGGACGACCAGACCGACCAGGCCAGTCAGCATCCGCGCTGAGCCTTTTCAAGGTGCGCCTAACACTCTCTACCATCCCGGAGAAAAAGCTACCGCTGCTGATCTCTCCTCTCCCGACCCCTCCGGCCGCCTCCAGCTTTTGCTTCGCGTCTCTACTCTTCTCTTCCATTTCCGTCCTCGGCTCCCGATCGAGCTGATCGGTATTTTTCTTTCTCCTGGCGGTGGCCCCGGTGCCGCCGGCGCTGTTGCTGCTGCCACTGCTGCCGGTGCGCATCTCTGCGCTGATCCCGCCTATCGATCTCCCTATCGCCTCCTCCTGGTCCTTCGCTCGCCGCTTCGAGGTTCATCGTTCCTGAAAGACTCCTCGGGCCAGGTGGTCCCGTTCCGAAGATGTCAGCACGGCCCTTCTGCCCGTACAGCTTCCGAAAGTCGATTCTTCGCCGAGCAGCTCCACCGAATCCTTCACCTCCTTTTTCAGCCGGCTTCACTGCCGCCCCTGCCATGGACCACGTGTTGCCGATGTCATACGTGAAGAATAATTCGGTTCTCACGGTTCCAGTACGGTGGCTTACTGCCGGCGATCTTCTCTACCAGATTGGCCGGTAAAGTTGTGGGAAATTGGGCTATCGTCATTTTCGTGGCCAATCGGTAATTTTGTCAAATTGGCCGGAAGTAGGCCGAAAGAGAGGCCCAAGTGGGACTCGCGCTCACCGGGCTTAGCCGTGCATTAAAATGAAAATGTATTCACGCACCGACATTAATATTCCTACTTTCTTTCGCAGTTTGTAGAAAATCACGACTGAATGAGCGAGCGTTGCGTGCCCGTGTTGGTCGAGTCGTACGGTGGCATTAAGTTTCTTACTGCTTACCCCTACTACTGGTGACCGCTCACGGATGATTCTTTTTTGCGTAGCCTGCATCTACTTGTGCTGTTTCTCATTCAAAATCGACTTCATTAATTATGATTCGAGCAGGAGCGGGCGTAATTATGAGAGGGAAAAGCCGAAGAACAAAAACGGCAGGGAACAAAAAATGAAGGCGAGAAGACGTTTCATTCATTCATTCATGCGGCGGTCGTGTTACTTGTAAAGAAGTGGTCTTTCTCTCCGACGACAGCGTCATTGAGAGAAACGGAAATGGCGAATTCTAGATAAAATCCTGTGAAAACGGGAGAATTTATATTTTCTAGTTGTATGTATTAACGACACCCAAGATCAAACAGTGTAGGGTTTTTTTTGCCAAAAGTAGTATAAGCTCTTTCGAAATCTCAGACTGAAATATCTCCGTGCACGTGTGAGAAGCGCAAACAGGCTGAGAACTTTCCTGTGGCGAATTTCTTCTCGGTCCGGCTGCTAGCAGGTGCGAAACGGTGCGAACAATGCTAACAGATAAATCACACGAAAATCAGAGGAGGGCAGGGTGTGCCGAGAGTAGAGTGGGAAAAGGACCAGAGGAAGAATGAGAATGAGGAAGAAAGAAGAGGAGAAGACCAGAGAGAACTGGAGGCTTCGCTTCGTGGGGGCCTTGACCTGACCTCGATCCTCAGGCGAGTTCACTCTCGCCGGCGTCGTCGAGAGGAAAGTGTTCCATTACCAACCGCGCACAACTCGTACCCGACTCCGTGTACCATAGCGATTAGCGTCCGGCTCCTCCGTAGCGATAGACCGCTTCGCACACGATTCCCCAATTGACAAATTGGGAAATCGATCCAGGCGAAATCCACTTCCGCATTAGCCCGACACAACCCTCTTCAAGCCAAGTGCCAAGCACCTATTGGTCGAACGTAAAGAATTCATAGACCTCGAAGATTTACGAATCGTATTTTTAGAAACGCTCCGAGTTATTGGCATAAAGTGAAAGTTCGATACCACGCGTTGCCGAGGGATCCCGGAGAACCAATATTCTTAATAGGACATAATCCCGTAATTTCTTTCAACAGTGAAACCGAACGATTTCGAAAATGTTATAAATAAATTTCTAGGCAACAATATCGATGAGTTCACGAACTTCCAACTTTTACTGGGACACTTACTAGACGCCGGTGAACGAACCCGAAAATACATTCCATACATTTCTAATTGAGAAAGCTCGTCGCCGAGTGACCAGTACCAAGACTAAACTGGTTTCAGTTGGGCGTATGAATAGCAGGACGAAAATCCTTGCCCGCCGCGTTGCAGGAGAATGAAGAGGGATCATAAAATTCAAAGTAACAGTGGGCGGTAACACTGTATGGACCATCTTCTTGGACGCGGAGAAAGTCGCGTGTATCTGTGCTCGGTGCGGAGAGTGCGCGGGGAAGGCACACGCGGAGAGCGATCGTGAGAGATGTCTGTATCTCGCCGTGTCGTCCGCGCTATTTTTCCCTGCCTTCACAGGGGCTGTTCCTATTTTTTTCTAGGCAACGAGAAGCCTTTGGGGTCATAGTGAGGCGCGGCGCGTCCTCTCCCCGGACGAGGTCTGGCGCGGACCCAACTCGTACGCGCTGATGGTAGCTGCGAGCGCTCGCTCACGCACATTCCATGAAAAACCGTTAAACGTTCGGTGCGACAGCCGCTGGAATACATTAATTTCAAAGACCATCGGCTGTCGAGGCGTCGGGCGTGCTAGGCCTCCTCCAGAAAACGACCTTAACCCGTGTCTTACGATCGTAGGATTAAGCCGATGAATGGGTAGAGCCGGTCAGGCTCCGGGCTATGGGCCGGCAGCTTCTCGCTCCGAGAGTGTGAGAGAGACAAATGGAGAGATCGGCCGGCCTGGGAATGCGGTACCGCCGGATACTTAATTGCGAATAACAGTTATCACTGAAAATTTTTGGGACCATTGTGAGTTATTGGCGGGTACCGGCAGCGATTTAGGCCTGCTATCAGCTCGCTCGGTGGTCCCCATACTCAATGAGATACTTCGTACACAGTTGTTAAGAATGCCGGCACACTAGGCTGCCGGGTATGTGTGCCATGAAAATTTTCGCGACACCATTGCCACTGGTGAGCGACTCTTGGCTGACGCTCCGTCCGGCCTGTAATGCGTATAGGAAGGAAAGTTGCGGAGGCGTGAGATTCAAGTATCTCCTCCGCCTAGCGGCATATTATACGCGCAGGATTATATGCCTTGATGAAAGCGAAATGATACTTGCGTTATCGTCGCCTCTATAAACGCACCTATGATTTTCATTACGTAAGTCAGTATTAAATCTCAGCAGCGAGTGTAACGAGATGCTTGCTCTTCCGTTGGCAATGGTATTTCCAGCTAGATTCTTACGATCTTGACTGTCCACTCGAAAGTGGGCATTCACTAGTATAGAATTACTAAGATCTAGGCCTTACTTGAATTAACTATCTAATAGCTGTCTTGGTGTATGGTGGAGTATTAGGCCACGGATCCCTAGCGCAGTCAGTAGTAATCAGTACCATAAGTCATACTCGCTGCAGGTGCTAGGGTCGGCGCAGTAGAATATGGCCTACTGGTCGGACACGCGTTGGCCACAGGGTCGCGGCAAAGTATCCGAAAAGGAATCCGTATTAGAGAGTGCGTTCCACTGATTATCATGAATATCTTAACATGCCAGGAGAGGCGGGCGGAGATGTCGGTGGAAGAAGAGGGCATCAACGTGGTGCGTGGGCAAGCATCGTCTTCCTCCAATTTCCTCTGGCCCTCCCTTCGCGGTCATCGCCTATGTAGATGAGTGTGCGCATGTGTGTGTGTGTGTGTGTGTGTGTGCGCGCTCGCACACAGAGATGAGGTGGGTCTACCGGCGTGGTAACGCATACAGTGGCGTGATGCACACGAACAGGAGGGCCAGGTGAGTATGTAGCGTCCACAGTCAGGGGAGGAGAGAAGAGGAGCCGAGGAGGACCACCGCGGCTCGAACGTGTGGAGGCGCGTCAACGGAACGAGAGGAGCACACGACACAAGCGGAACGAGTGCCTCGAGGAGAACCAATAGCTCGTATGGGTTGTAACCCGACGGCAGGCGGGGGCCCATCGGTGGGGGCCATCAAAATTTCAAAAACGTACGCGGGCCCCTTTCGCGACGAGGATAAAAGGCAGCATCGTGATTCTTTCGGTCAGTGTCGATACGATCGCCGCAGTCGTCCGAGCAGAGCATCGTGCGAGGAACGATAAAGGGACAGTACCCCAGTGGCCAGTCTCAGTGAAGAAGTTCGACGAAATCTCGTTCGTTTGCTTTTTTGGTGTTCACGGTTTAAGGAAGAACGAAGTTCAGCGAGATGTTCAGATACGTGGTAATCGGCGCACTCTTCGTTGTCGCGGCTCTTGGTGCCCCCGCTGCCCAGGATGCCAGCCAGCCCTCTCTCCTCGAGGAGGCCCTCGGCGTCTACTCCTCGTGCTCCGGCGAGAGCGACGTCGCAGTCTGCCTGAAATTGCAGGCCCTTCGCTACGTCGACAGAGCCGCACGCTCCGCTGACATCGAGATCGTCGACGGATTCAAGATTGTCCAGACCGAGGAAGCCAAGAATAGGTAAGAGATGCATTCGCACCGGCGAGAGTGAGTTTTAATTGTCGCCCCTCTCGAGAGTCTACCAACGTGTCGGTTACGTCGGATGTCATAGTTGAGTGAAAACGAAACGCGCGTCAGGACATCATTCCTTTTTTTAATACTCGCTGCGAGGGTCGTAATCTTCCGGTTCGAACAGGTGTACACCTTGTGCATCGTAAAGCGACACTGGCGCGCCTCGTTCATTCATTGATGTCTGAATCAGTACCGGTTCAGATCGACTTCTAAGGAGAAACATACCCGGAATGAGAGATTTACGAAGGAATTTTACTTTTCAGCCGTGCCGACAATGCAAGGTCTCTTAACGACATTGAAAGTACTCTGCCATCTGAGACCGAAGCCAAGGAAGCTGCGATCGACCAGGCCCTCGTCGACAGGACCGCCAGGTTCCTCTCCACCCACACCGTCGAGCTCAGCCTTCCCGAGGAAGTATCGCGCTCCTTCGATGAAGGTAATAGTCGCTTACTTTTACTATCTCGCCTAATTGATATCCTTGGTATCTTGCCGGATGAATTCACTCACATTTCCCTATTATTTTAGCTCGTGGCAAGAAAAAGAAGATCGTGAAATCCCTTCTGCCAATCCTGCTTCTACTGAAACTGAAGGCTGCCGCCCTCATCCCCATTGCTCTCGGTGCTCTCGCTCTGCTCGCTTTCAAGGCCCTCGTCATCGGCAAGATTGCTCTCATCGTCAGCGCCATCCTCGGCCTCCAGAAGCTGCTGGCCAGCAAACACCAGAGCTACGAAGTAGTGGCCCATCCGGTCCACAGCTACGGCGGACACGACGAGCACCACGACCATCACGGCTGGGCGAGGTCGGCCGGCTCTGACCTTGCGTACAACGCATACAAGCCCGCCGAATAGTTGAATACCCCCTCGTACAATCGCACCTCGTTTTAACTCTTCTACCTTCATTCGCCAAAGTGGTGGCCGCTCACCGGCCGACCACCCCCGGGGGACGCGCGGCTCAAGCCTCCCCGAGACGACACAAGCGAGCATCTACGCACCATAGTGTTCAACAACCCTGGACGCACCATAACCACCACCCTCACGAGGACTATGTTAGCCGACTAGACTTCTCGCAACTGGACTCGACTACATCCCCTTGACCTGAACAGTCTCGCTGAACTTCGACAGGACAGAATCACCTATTTATTCGACGTGACATATGACTAAGACGTGACGAATTACGGAACACTGACTATTGGGGGGGATACGAGACTTCTCTGTCGGCTGCTCGGACGAATGTGCGCCCTCCTGCGAATTTCTTAGTCACTGAAAGGACCTACCTTGCAGTGGTATTGCGATTCGAGGAGAGCAACGTACGACGCGTAACAGCCCTGACGAACAGACTTTAATAGGACTAGTGAACGCTTAGAGTGGTGGAGGTCGCGCGCCCTCGATCATCTCGTGCAGTATCCTTTCAGGAAGCCTCGCTTCGGACGAGCCATCCAGATCAAACACGGGTGCGTCTCGAGCCGAATTCTCGCGTGGATTCGTAGTCAGTACTCGCACGAGCAACCACCAGTTATAAATTTAATAATTATTTATATATCGATCACCCCCATTCGGGATCATTCTGTAACTTATCTTATTTATATAAATAAATCGTAATTTTATACAATATTCATCTGCCTTTTTCTTCGCCTACCCAATGTTGTAGCTCTGTTAAGTCCCTGGTAACCCGGTCATTCAGCGTGTGTTTACTCCTCTTTTCACGTGGCGTCCACTCGCTAAAGATGTATAATTGTGTTAACCCTCTTCGAACGGTCAGCTCGCTTTCTCTTGATTCTTTATTGACCTCTATCCTTCGCGCTTCCGATCTCAACGTGTAATCGTTGCGCATACGCATATTGGCCGCTCGAAATCATTTTCGGCGTACCGTTATGCGCGCTATTTGCAAACGAATCCCAGTATTTTAATTTTTCAAGATTCTCACCAATAACCGTATTAGTGCATACAGCTTATTTATTTTGTCTCAATTTTCTTTTCTCCAATCGCATGGCGCACAATTGAGACAGAGATCTACCTTGACGCTGCGTTCCTCTAACGAACGAAAATTACTCTGTCCGAGTGCATCCGGTGTATCACGTCGGGGAAGACGGATCAGATGGGAAGTGCCCTGGTACTTTCGCTGCTTGTAAAATCTACCGAGTGAAACCGATTGTTCTGTCGTGTGTGAACGCCCCCTTGACGCCTATATAGTCCCGGGATCGCGAATCCAGAATGAACAGTATTGTTTGAGAGCTCGAGCTCATTCTCCCAACTACTTTTCTCTGTGCGGTTTTTATTACTTACTTAAATCGTGCGCGAACAGTACACGCAGTCTGAAATATTCTGTCTGCAGCGACATTTTATATTCATAAGTGATTAAACCAGAAACCCGCTCTTGACAAAGTTAAAGTGCCATTTTCCACAAGCAGCCGCTAAGAAATATGGATTTACATATAAGTAGGAGAAGTACTTGGGATGGCGCGTGTGTTGAAATCTGATTTTAAGGACAATTTGAATTCTCGTAAGGCGTACGATCGTACGACGATTTCATCTCCACATGCTCTCCATTGAAAAAGAAACTTTCATCTTGGTGTAATCACCCGACCAGGCTTATCAGACTTTCTCGACTGAAAGTTAACGTTGAAATCGAGTGCGTCCGTCATTCCAGGATGTTGGCTAGGATGCGCGATTTGTACTTGTTGATCCTAATTCCCACGGCGATGACGCTGATCATGGAAGCTAGAGAGGAAAGCACTCTGAACGAGGAAGAGCCTGAAAGCTTCGGCGATGCTTTCGGCACGTGTATCTCAGGAAAGGAGTACGGTACTTTGGAGTGCATTAATCGGGGCGCCCTCAGTACTCTGCAATCGCTGAACTATAGGGACGACTTGGACTTCGGCAAGATGCACCTAGAGAGAGCCGAGGGCCAAAGTAGGGAACTCGTCGACTGGAATTACGATCCGAAAGATTTCGGTAATATCGTGAAAGCGGCCGCCAGACTAATGGAACGGCGGAGCTTCAAGTGGAATCTGGATAATTTGTATCCCGGCTTACAGCTGCGCGCCGGCCCCATGCTCGACGGAAACGGGCTTTTGGAATTTGTAATTAACGAAAGAGCCGCCACTTACTCCGTACGCCAGGCGGGCACAGGTGATTTTAGTGTGTTTTATTTTGGCCCACGTGTCACTGCAGTGTGACTGACCCATTATTAAAATACGCGTAACAATAAATGGCCTTTAAGACACATTACAAACTTTTCCGCACGTTTGACTGTTCTCCGGAGTTCCTTGAAATAGATCCATTTCACGCCACGAACACAATCGCATAATTTGGTACTTGCACAATCCTGCTCCCTAATACGACGATAAATTTCTATTACATCAGCAATTTCATGCATTCGTGGCGAATAGGAGCACGTAAAAAAGATATTAGTTCGAGGTGCTTGCCCGAATAAATTATGCCCGCTTATACGCATGTAGACGACGAGAGAGTTCACTTGTGCCAGTTTCAGCCTGGAAGCAAACCTGCCGCTCTCGCCAGGTTCGTTTCCTGACTGAAGTGGTCGACCTTCGAGAGACTTGGAAGAACGCTCCCCAGTAGGCAGCACTATCAAGGACGTGGTTCTTGAAGAGACGTCTTTAAATATGTTTGTTTCAGGAAGGCAACTAGCCAGACACTTGTTGCTGCCGTTTCTACTGGGCTTCAAGTTCAACCTGGCGTCGCTGATACCACTGTTGTTCGGTTTCCTGATTTTAGTTACGAAGAAAGCACTAATATTGACGAAGATAGCGCTCTTCATAAGTGGACTTCTTGGCTGGAACTCCTTGTTCTCATTAGCCTCCAACTCCCATCCCGGGGCTCTAAATGGATTTAATGGATTTCACTCGCATCCCCAGGAACCACCGATAGGAGGCTTTCCCTATCACGATCAACATCATCACTTTCCTCATCGACCCTACAGACCCTCTCTACAGGATTTTGCTCCTTATGGTCAGCACGTCATCCGGGAAGTAGTAAATGTTTATGGCGGAGACGAAGCCACCGAGAAGAACCAAAGGAGTGGCAAGAATTTCGCCTGGACCAAAAATAGCTGAAATCCCCGAGAATCAACTTTGGATACACTAAACGTTTACGATAACGACGTTACGAGTAATATTTAAGAGTAAATTATTGTTCAGTTGAGATTATTTCGTATAAGAATTAAATAATGATTCAGTATTCAGTAAAACCTAAGATTAAGCAGTTTAAGTAGACATCAGGACTGATGCCTCACGCTTGTCCAAAGAGAACGGAGCCAAAGGGAGACTTATCAAATAGGAACAGAAATTAAATTTTGTAAAATCGAAACGTGTAATAGAATAAATATCTTGGAATCTCTCGAAAGGACTTTTAGTATGATGAAATGGCTTGGTTTATTAGCAACCCCCTAAACCCGCCACCATCTCTGCGATCAACAGGTCACTGTCGATTTCAAGCGACTCCTGATCTCGGCCTCAGCCTGGCAAACGGGCAAAGTCTTTGTCGTGCCATCTTAGAATTTTCACTTGGCGGAAGCATTAGTCTCACTCCATTATCGCGTCGGCCTCTCTTTCGGTCGTCTAACTGTAACGTATCACCTTCTCGTTCTCTCGCGGCGGACTCTGAGAGGAGGAATTACTCGCTGGCAAACTACACGTCCGGGAAACGCTTTTGCTGGTAAAGGAAACTACCGGCTGTTCATGCTCGTCTGGCTGCATGCATAGTTCTGCGATACACACACATTCCTGCTACGGTTGTGTACGCTAAGTGCCTGGTGAGACAATTAAAGTAAACCCGCACTTGCTTAAGGATCCCAACAATAGGGACTCCCGGACATCCTACTGCTCCCACTCGCCGAACCAACGAATCACAACGGAACACGGATATGTCCAAGGTTTACATTTAGAATTTCGTCCATGTTGCAACGCTCGTTAAAAACATATTTCTCATTTGTGATGTGACCGCCGGCAGTCTTTAAGGCCTCGACGAGCCTTAATTACTGTGATCAGGGTAGTTTTATTTGTCAGTTCTGTATGTGGGGTTTTCAGGGAGGTCGGACGCCAAAACATCTCTTCAACTCATAACGACCCACCTTTCGAAGAAATTGGTGAAACAATTGATGTTAATCGCAGGACGGTAAGGAGTTCTCATAAAATTCGAACGTGTGTAATTGCGCGGCTTGCTCATCGAATCTAGCACGTCACGCACTGTAATTTGTGCCAGATTAACAGTATTTCTCTCAGTCCTCGATTAATGCGTGGCCGGGCAATTACGATTAAACGCATTACACTTTTCACGGCTGACTAAGAATGCCTGGCTCGTATTCGGGAAAATTACTGGGTCACAAGAACGAGAGAGAGCCGTTTTTGCCTGCTTAGCCACAGGGCGTAGTGACGCGTGCACTTCGAGAGGGAAAAATGGATGAGGCACTCTTTCGAGATTCGAGTGCATCGAAATATTACGGAAACACGTAAAGCGGGCGTCCGAGCGGTGTAATTTTGCGGTTTTCAACGAGATTCGAAGAGCTGGGGAAGCGTGAAGCCGGTAATGTGTGCACCAGCCATCGAGGGCGTGCCCAGTTTGTGCGGAGATTACGCGCTGTTCCGCGAGGCTTTTCGGCTCCGCTTGGCAAAGGGGTCAGAGGGATACTTACTTACCGTCTGTACGACATTGTTTTGCTCCGGGAGTCCCTCCACCCAAAGGAGGCGTTAAACAGCGCGTGCATCAGGAGGCGCCGGACTACGCAAAAGTACGCAGGATGGAAGGAGGATTTCAAATCAGACCTCACTTATATAAGAGCTACGAGCACATGCTCTGACGATAGTCTGGTCAATTTGCCGACGAGTAACGTTTCCGCGAGCTACCCTAGTCTTAACTTCATCTTCAGGAAGTGGCCAAGATCGAATCACCATCGGGTGACACACCACAAATCATGAAGAGGAATTGTGTTAGGATTTTGGCTCTCCTGTTCATCAACTCGGCGCTTCTCTTCAACTCGGCGGTCGCCAAAAACGAGTACCTGAAGGTGCTGGAGAAATGTGCCACGGAGAAGAGTACATTCGACTGTCTGAAACAGCGGGCACTGGAGATACTGGACACTGCAATTCATGATGACTCGGTGTACGTGTTTAACGACTACGTCTCCATCGCCAAGGACCCCGCAGTGTCCGCCAGGAGCAAGAGTCATTCAATCAGCAATGAGAACAGCACGGCGGTGACGTTGGATGAGAAGCTGGACAACAAGTTCTACGAGTACCTAAACTCACGCAGCATTAAACTCACTATCCCTGGAAATGCCTTGGAAGGTAGGCCTGCCCTTTTATTTCCCAAATTTTATAATGCACCTACTCCACAAAACTCCAGGAATTTGAATCCTAATGATGTGGTGCACTTCTAATTTCAGCCCGAAAGAAGAAGGATAAAGGATACGGTGGTATTATGCTCGCTGCTCTTGCAATGGGAGGTACGTACAGTTCTGAATTGAATAAGATCTTTCCTTTCAGAATGCCGATTATAACTATATACCTTAATTAGGAACTGTAAGAGGGAGACATTTCATAAGTATCCATTTTCAGGTATGCTCGCCCAGTTGGCCTACGGTAAAATAGCCTTCATCGCTGGCACAGCCTTAATAACTGCGAAAATTGCCCTGGTCCTGAGTGCGATCATTGGACTGAAGAAGCTGGTGTCGAGTGGACACGGTGGCGGCCACGAAGTCATCTACGCCACTGCCTCGGAACATCATGGCGGTGGATACGGCGGAAGTGGTGGATACGGTGGTGGTGGTGGCTGGCAACGCGCGATCGAGGCAATGCCGCCAACGTGATGACGTGGGAAACCATCAGTCGGTCAATCGTTGCACCTTAATTTATTGTCACACTCTGCCGACATTAAAGCTGATACCAAATACTTTAGTCCAAATTGTAGTCCTCCGGTGAAGCTAATAGCCTAGTTCATACGAAATCTATTTATTTATTTATGTAATTATTTATGTAATTAATTTGACCATTGACTCTGTGCATTAAATAAAGTCACTAGATCGAATGTAGAGGAAATAGTGTTTCGAGGGAATGCTCGATATCACGGCGACCGTGTAATTAAAAAGCTTGTAAGTAGTTAAGTGGTACAACTCGTCTAGAACTACATAATCATTAAGTTGTGCATTTATCTATCAGGCACTTGTTGCTTTCGGGTAACTCGTTATCACCACTAAACTCTGATTGTACATTATTGTACATTATGTAAAAAAACAAGGTGGAAATAAAAAATACTGAGTTATCAATAACTGTCCCGAGTATTCAATCGTAATCAATCGTTTTCATTAAATCGTGAAGGGCTTGAAGTGTTGTTTGCTTTCATTTGCAATTCGATTAAATTTGAACCAGAATTTCGAAAGAAGTGAATTAAATTGAGAAGGTAGAAACATACGGAAGAAAATATATACAGGACGAAGGAAGAACCTCTTCCTTTTTCGAAGTCGGTTAAAAATAAGGCAAATTTTTGTACGACCCTGCTATTCTTTATTCTATCATAGAAGTCTATTTTATCGGTGGAATAATGTTCATATACATATTCAATCTTGCACTGTAACGATATATATGGAATACACGATATAGAATACGTAATAACGATGGAAATGATGGGACGATGACTCGCGATCTATACTGGCAATCTCTTCTTCTCCCTCTTTCTCGCTCTGTCTGCGTATCTTGAGTCAATGAAGCCAGGACCCGGCTATCGGAGTATCCTTCTCCGCCTGCGATGACTGTAACCGCTTTCACCGAAACCATGCTGATCGTAATCGATGCTCGAACTGTGCGTCTGTACGTAACTGTGGTGTGGGTGCTTGATGATCTCGTACGACACTTTTTCCCCGTGATCTGTAAGCAATAATGTAAACAACCGATCAAACAACTCCATCATCAACTCCAGAAGAAATTCAAGATGCAAAATTATGTTTAAGCGTTACTCAACATGGCGACGAATTATGCGGGAATTAAATGATCATGAGCAGAGTTCAATTACCGTTAGATTTCTTGAGGAGGAGAGCGATACCGATGGCTAATGCGACTTTGCCTACGATCAGTGCTTTCCCCGCGACTGCTGCCACCGCATGGAGCATGAAGTACAACCAGGTAACCTTTGTCGCCCCAATGAAGTACATCAGCATCTTTGCATAGCCCTTACCCTTCTTCTTTCGAGCAGAGACTATTGGACAGTTTAAAACATACATACATTTTCATTGACTGGTCTAAAGCTTTGCTTACAGTTGATTCTTAGACAATTGGGGAGAACGAATTGCCCGTCGGAGACTTCTCTGTTTGCGTACAATGTTTTGGGCCACCGCGAGAAACGGAACAAAAGCAATCAACACGTCATCAAGGACTTAACGTACAAGTAGCGGAGCTCCGACTAAATGATCTTTAAATGAGTTTTACGCGCTGGTCTTTACGAGGTAAGTTTATCAGATGGCAGAGAAGCCCGGCAAAGGAGTCGGTTCGTCAAAAGACTGTGGAAGTCGTCCTCCGGGGACCATTACATTATTCTAGAATGTATGGCACGACAATTATACAATTAACCGCTAGCAAACAGTGTGGCGCTGCGTTTTTCTCACGAGACACTATTCCACATCACGCGCTTGGTGCTCCTAATCAGTCTCATTGCTGTTCACTCGAACGACCTTTCACCGAGTGCTCCCAGAAGCCGACGGCGACGGACGATTTGATACACCGAAATAAATCAAATCCTGTTCTCCGAATTGTTGTCCAGTTATCCTTGGCACGGGGAGTGGGTTCACTTGTCTTATCCCGAGAACACCTCACCTTCTTCGATCTCCTGGATCCCATTATCCAACCCTCCCCGGGCCCGTCTCGACTCGGTTGCATTGACATTTCCCAATCGATTTACCACGATGCTCCGAGATCCGCACGCATGGGAATTGGCACGGGAGCAATTAAAACTGATTGGATTCACGTTGACACTGGTTTGCGTCGGGTGGCTGGTGGCTAGGAAGCCACCGAGAGCAAGGACCAACACGAAGAGTCGTCGAAGCATGTTCGACTGGGACTGACTGGCCGAGGGAGTGATCATTTTTATAGGGGCAAGTGTAATTAGCCGCAATGGTGGAGCGAAGCCTGAGTTACGCCATACAGAGCGTGAATGCACATGCGGCGAACGCGTTTGGAATTATTCTTCTCGGCGCTCGTGGTGTGCTGCACGTTACTTCCGCCTGTGTGTTCGGCCAATTGCTCGGTTGTACGCGCAATCGTAGACCGCGTAACACACTGGCACTATATGATAGCCCATAATAGGAGTCCACATACTTTAGGTTGTGAGGCATAGAGCGAATCGTATGGCCCGAGGAGCACGGTTAAAGAGATGCAATTACGGTTAGTGCGGCCTGTAATTGTACGCGCTGATAGTCATCGAGTGTGAAACCCAAACGAGTAGTCGCTACATTGAAACCAAAAGGCACCGGGTTAATTGATTGTTGATTCGTGTCTATGATTGAAAATCAGCATCGTTCTTGCTAATACTGGTACCGCTTGAGAAAGGGATCAGACTACACTTTGTAGGTGATTAATATATAAGGCACTGCTTCCGAGTATTTTCGATGAATAGTACGTAAGGCAATAGTAAAGCCGCATTCACTTGCTCCGCCTCTGCCATTTCTCATGTGCTGGGAAGTGGCAAATAAGGCCTAAAAGTCTGCGCATTTTTCTGGATATCGCTTTGTGTGCCACTGGGCCGATCAAGCATCCTCGATTCGCCGTTCGAAGCATCTTCAGAAGGTTGCAACTCGCTTGGGCATCTCAGCCTGCTGTCAACGGAATGCTGCCCCCCATGCTTCGCCGCGACCTTCGCCTGCCCCCGCACATTGATTATTAGTCAGCAAGGATGCAAGAGAAAGACGATCCAACCCCTCGACTTACTTATAACTGGGCGCCATGTTGCACTCTCTCCGAAACAAGCGCATTAGACGAGAAATCGATCTTGCGACATGGCAGAGTGATTAGTGTAATGGTAGCTTAAACACGCGCAATTAGATATTAATTACCTAAGTGCGCGTGTCGAGCAGGGGGGGGGGGGGGGAAAGCTCATAAATTCCGGCGAAGCACTAAAAGCTTGAAACAAGCTGCTCGCCAGGCGAAGGCCGAGATATAAATTCGCTTCCGTCGCGTTGCGGTAATGAGCCAGGTCAGAACCTTATGGGCACAACCACCTGTTGCAGATCGGCGACCTGAATCGAGTAGCGCGGAGAAATCTCGGCTTCTTATCGGAAATATCTCCTGGGAAGATCCCATTGTCACTGGGGGACTAAACCCGTTGCCTCAGTTCCATTGCTATGAGAATCAAAGCCGAATTGCAGGCCTATGCTTGCGGTATCTTGAATTGTATATGAAAATATGACTCCCGCCAAGTTCACTGACAGGATGCAGGCACTTTGATCGAGCGATATTTGCGCATAGGCTTCTAAGTCTTCTCCCACGGAGAAAGCAGAAGTTTAAGAGGGCGAGGAGCATCAGGTACCATTGCAGATGCTGCGTGTTATACTAGCATAGGAATAGCGTACTTTTCTTTATTACGGCACTGCGTGATTAAACAAGCCGCAGGAAGCGTCGATTAACGAGTGTGGGTACAATTTGCAGCAAGAGTACGTATTCTGCGTGAGTTGTCCGCCGGAAAATCCGCTTCTCGCGCTTCTCCCGTGAGAGAATAGGGGCCGCGTGGCCCGAATGTGGCACGGGTGTTAATGTTGTTAGGGCAGAAGCGTGCGGTAAGCATCGACTCCGGGGTTTCCTGGCAAGCAAGTAGGTAGAGCCATCGCGTCGAGGAGGAAGTATCGCTGTACCGCATTAGAAATGCACTAACCTCGATCGAGCCCCGATGCGATGCTCGAATCCTTTCCGCTGTAACATACCATGACAACCGGCTGCCGCTGCGATTGGTACGCGGTGACACATTCCGTTCTATAAATGAGGTACTTCTGGAGACCTGAAAAATGCCTGTCTCCAATTGGCCCCAGCCCCCGAATTCTACTTTTGCGAGACTCTCGCGAGGATGAAATTGCATTCCTCGCGTCCCCAACACCATGAGTGGAAATTGGATAGCTGTGAAGACTGGAAACCACTTGAAATCGACGTGGCTTTCGAGGAGCTGAGCCATCCGCTGTGATTTACTGTTGTTTTATAGGCCCTTCCTCACGATTTCCCTTCGATCGATCGAACTATTTGAATGCAGGCTACATACAAGGAGAAGCGTGCGGCGCCTCTCACTTCTCCTAATAGAGGAACGACGAGAGTAGCGAATGTAGACCATCGTTGTCTCGGGGCACCGGCACCCTTACAAAGATGCACTAGTGGCGGGAAGGCCGCAGTCCGTCCGCGACCTAAAACTAGTTCTGACGATCTCCACGGGGCCGCGGAGGTCAGTAGGGTCATGGTGCCAGGTACTCCAATAGGAGAGTTCCCCTTGCACCGGTTTTCCCTCTCTCGATCATCCACCCACTTCTGGCCCGCGGGGAGAATCCTCGCCTGCAGCCGCTGCATTCTAGTGTACGTATTCGGGTACAAACATAAGCGAAATTTAATGAGGAGCTCGCATGGTTGTTTCTCGATGGCTCGATCTCGAGAGCGGAGTGGGTCTCTGTGTCAGGCAGGGTCACATGCTCATCGTACTACCATTATGAGAACCTAGCTGCCCCTCATCCCGCTCGGAGCCAGCTGCTTAGCGCGGAGAGAGATCGAAGGAGCGAGGAGGACAGATAGAGGGAGAGAAAGGAGGAATCGCGAGTACCAAGGAGGTGAGAGAGGACGGAAGGGTATTCGCGATGCTCGCGGTCGCATGCACACCAACGCTACTTCGAAGACGTCCTCACGAGCTGCTGAGTACCCGGCGCTTTATACGTGGGAGACTCCTCAGCCCCTTTTTGCAAAGGATGGCGAATCACCGACTCCTCGACGGTATATATCGGCGCCGAGACGTCGTCCTGACGCCAGTTCGCTCTAGTCGAGGGTCCTGCAGCTCGTGGGTGCGCGTCTCTTACCTCCGTAGTAGTCCTCCAGCTACAGGTCTGACTATCGTCCGATAGATCGTGCATCCCTCACAAAGGCTAGTGCCACGTGCAGTCAACCACTTGTTGTTCCTGGCATACCTGCTGGATAAGCCGAGATGTACCTGTTCAAGTGCGCGTTCTTCCTGGTGGCGTTAAGTGCGGTCGCATCTGCTTCCTCGTCGTCGTCATCCACTGACGAGGGTACCTTCCTGGAGCGAGGATACCGTGCACTTTATCGTGTTTACGAGGATTGCCAGCAGCGCAATGTACCCATATCGCCATGTCTCAAGAAAAAGGCTATCACTTTCTTCGAGCGATTAGGCAGAATTCAAACTCTGCCGATCGCCGAAAATCTCGAGCTCATCAGGACCACCACAGAGGACGTCGCATCCAAAAACACACTCTCAGATTTGGAGACCACCCTCGGCAGAACGTCTGGCAATAGGGATGAAATTCTTAACGAGATCCTGTTCGATCGGGTCGCCTCCCTGATGAACAGTTTCAACGTTCAGATCCGTATGCCGAAAACGAGCCCTAATGAATTGAAGAGGAGCGTGGAGGAGGGCCGGGGCAAGATGAAGAAGATGATGGGAATGATGATGATGGGTATGGCGATGAAAATGGCTGCTATGGTGCCTATCGCCATCGGTGTGCTCTTCTTGCTCGCTGGAAAGGCCTTGATTATAAGCAAGATCGCTTTGGTGCTTTCTCTGATCATCGGGCTGAAAAAGCTCCTGGCTCAAAAGCAGAGTCACGAGCACCACAGTGGCTGGCAGCAGAGTGGAGGAGGCTGGGACCGAAGCCTCAAGGTTGGCGCGTCGTCTACGGAGTCCATCATTGCTGATGCGAATCGCGAATACGCTCAGAACCTGGCGTATTCCGCCAGACATCAGCACTGACCAGTCGACTCGACGAGGTGAAGAGGACATCGGTGACTTCAGGTCTCCCAGGATTACACCACTCGCCAACGGAAACTACCGATCGTGCCGGGAAGCTCTAGTTGCTCTGGACTTATTAACATATCACTCATGTGACAAGCATAACCTGTGCATAAGAGCGGAGGTATCGTAAGCGCGTGCATTCGCTTGTAGCGTTCACCGGGAGATGCGCATGGTACCGTTAGGATGGTTCATAGTGCGCGCTGCGCATATCGAGTCCAACAAGTGGAAACAAGAGATCGCAGAAGTCCCGATGAACGCAACCTGGCCAATTTCCGCACACTTGACCAGCAACCGCTCGTTACATGTCCCCTTATATCACGCTCGAATTGACGCGAATACCAATGTCATCCGTACTATCAGGAGCGCCTGAGTAGGGATCGCAAGTGAACCGCCAGGATGCCGCAACTGTTATGCGTTTTCGTTGCCCCGGCAAGTAATCTGGCTAAATGACAGTCAAGTCGACAATTTCCATGCACGCGAGTTTCTAACGGCACCGACCTGAAGTCTCTTCATCTCTTTGCCCTGGCGATCATCCAGCAAATTGCTTGGATAAGAGCGCAAAATCGATTGGCTGACCACTACTAGCCGAATTCACCTGTCGCATCTTTCAGTATCATATACTCTCCCCTCCCCCCTTCCCCTCTCACTCTCTCGCTCTCTCTTCCTTCTCATTTCAATATAGCGCGTAGTAAGCTCCACAATTATTTATTCTTATTCTCTTAATTATTTATTGCTAGTATACTTATTTTCGCGACTTCTTCTAGAATACGTGCTGATGGGGCGCGCAGTCCCCATAGGTAACGGCGATGCAACTAATCGATACTAGAACATAACCGTTAGGCCTTAAGGACTATACACATACTCCACATTTACTGTGACTGTCAATGCGCCATTCTCTCATACACACTGACATGCGCAAAATAATATATTACTCTTGTTAGTGGATCATTGTGCATTAATTCATTCCTGCGATCGTCCACTAGCTTTTCTAAATGTATGAAGAAGAAATTGGAGTCGCAGGAAGAATTATCTGAACTTTCATCACGCATACTATTGGAGCAAATGTCATTGATACTCTCTCTCTCAACAATAACCACGATTAGATTAGATTAGATAGAAGTCGTTGCGAAATAAAACGATGTGTCACCCAAAAACTCTAAGTCAATTGTTTCTGTGTCCTTGCCAAACCTTTTACAGGATGACATTCAGCCACTGATCAGTGCACCTTTAAGCCGAGAACAGCTGCGAAAAGGGCGAAGAAGAATCCTGCGAGCAAGGCGGTGCCTTTGAGAAGGACGAGTGCTCCTAGCATTGTCGGGATCAGAGCGATGAACTTCATTTTGTATGCCATTAGTAGGGCCATCATGGTGCGGTCCATCTTCTTCTTCCTTGCTTGTGAAACTTCTGCAATAAATCAGAAAACTATATTAAGTCCAATTTAAAATGTTATTGCAACCTTATCCTACCCTGTTTCGATAATTGAGTTCATTGTTATCCAAAGGAAAATTACCTCGTGTTTCCATTTCGTGCATTGAAAGATCCTCCGCTGGACTAATGCTGCTGTCAGTGTAAACCTTGCCAACACTTTCTTGAAGAACTTCCGTACTGCTTGAATGAGGACTACTTAATGGAAGGGTTTTCTTATGCACCTCTTCAAGGAGTCTCTGCTCAATAAAGTGTCTACTTTGATCCTTCTGCGTGAGAGCAGTGGCGAGGCAGGCCAGTGTTAATAATACCGCGACTAGATTCACTCTCGACGTCATCTTCTCGCACGCTCATCAAGAATGACTCGACGTAAAAGCGGCGACAGTCCTCGTCGTCCAGTGCTTCTCGGCTACTCGAGACTGACCTTTTACATTGTAGCTTGGTCCATTCTGCACTCATGAGTTCTACAGATCGCCAAACACACGTCCAGCATCCCCAACTTGAAGGACATTCGAGTCTCTGACCTTTCTGTACCACTGGATCCTTTTTTCACAGCTTCCTACTAATATGCCTTTTTACCTAATGCCTTAGGTAGTTCCGACTGATACTGATAAAGTTGGTGTAATACTTTGAAAGGACTTGCACCTTTCATGACTATGATTCCAGAGGAGAGAGTAGCGATTTCTGCGGAGCGAACTGGACACCGACGTGAGCGTGTACTAACTGATACGCTGCTCTTGATTCCTGGACGACGGTGATCCAATGGTCCCTCCGAGGCTTCCGCAACTGTGCACGGTTCAGTTACCGGGAAAATCGACAGTCCGTGAAAAATAGCATCGCTACAGGAGGCTGGCAATATATGCGTGCCCCGACGACTATGATCCCGAATTCTCAGTTACCAATGTATATTTCCACACATACGTAGACTTGCCTGGACGCATTGCCGAACGGTACTAGGCAGTGTACACGATCCTGTTACACATTGTCGACTATATGTATGAGCTCTACTAGCAGTCCATCAAGTACAGAGGGTAGGGCGTGAACAGGCCTCCCGCAGGAGGGGTTTTAGGTTCAAGTGGGATGTGCGAAAGAGTATGTTAGACATATATGCGTGTCTATTTTAACAGAGATGTCTGCAGTCCTCAGTTACGCCCGACAGATATCCGGGCCGATGACAAGCCGAACAGTCAATTACAGCAATCCTGTACCACCGGGGACAATCTCGACTTCCCCATCCATATCCACGCTCTTGGCTTGGGAAAGTCTGATTGATGAATCCCGAAGATACCATCACCCCAAAGGGGAGAAAGTGTGGAGACACAGATCTCGAGATCGCCTTCGGAAAATTATAGCTCTTACGGGGGGCAGACGGGAGTATCTGGGTGACTCGGTTTTTCTCACTGTTTCACTCGCTGCCAATTATCGCAGGTGAAGTTTACTTTCAGTAGCGGCTCTACTGTTGTTCGTTTGTTGGAATTCAATGCCTGATGCACGTGGATCTTACCAATAACTGTAAAACGTCGGTTCACAGCACCCGCATTCCTAGATTCGCGAGCCTATAATATTTACCTTGCACGCTCGCCCAGGATGTAGAAAGTTGCTGGCGGTTATCGCCGTTATGAGCTGCAACATTATCGTTAATGCTTACCGTGCGAATGCACGCGGTTAATTGTTGCGGGCTCGTTCTCTATCGACGAGCATATACTTTCACGATCACGGCCATGGGGGATCGTGATCTAATTTCTACTAGAACAGAAATGCGTCGATTTTTCTCCTGGCAGAACTTCCACTTCCGCAACTGAAGAATAACTTCTATTTAGCCTGTGTTCTGTTATTCCAGTGTCATGAGGTCTCAAGATTATTTCGAGCATTAGAGGAGTTTTTCAAGTATGAAGGAAGGAAGCCTCGGGTCAAGGGAATAGTTCTATTCATGTGCCACCAGAAATTATTATGCCCACTGCGGAAACGACAGACTGCTCCAGTGCTTCCTCCTCGAACCCGGTCCCTGGTTAATTATATGGAGGAAGCAGAGCCAAGGGAGATCCGTCGGAGAAAGGACAAAATGAGCGATCTAAAGGCACTCAACGAGGCTTTTAAGTCATCATCATCATTATGATTTTCTCTCCCATCACTATTCTCTACCTTGACGTTGAAATTTTATTTGCCTGGAATTTATAGGCCCCGGAATTTATAACAAGCTCTCAAAAATTAATCAAAGTGCCGAACGACTATAAAGTAGAATTGAAAATGATAGAAAGATGAGTCTACACTATGTTGCATTGATGATTGCGCACAATCGGGTTGGGACGCGGATGATACCATCTTGCGCACGAGATGTTTGATGAATATCTCTCGGATCATGTGGCCCTTTGCATCGCGCCATAACGAATATTAATTGTCTCCTCAGTGAACAGGTACTAAGCATTCTCAGCACCGTGTATCAAACAAATGGTTTTACCAGATGACAATTCAACAAGCAAAGGGCCTCCCGCTCGCAAATGGTCCGTGCTAACGGGACATCCAATCACTCATCCCTTTTCCCTTACAGCTTTTTCCCTGAGAAAGGTCAATCGACTAACGAATTATTGATCGCCAGTGGAAAAATTAATTAACCCTAACGAGATATGAAGCACCGTGGTACTTCGATCTAATGGAAATTTTACTGAGTGACCCTCGAAAATTCCAGCCGATCGAACGAATTTCATTAACTATTTCCGGGCACTGATATCGGCAAAATTGTTTGATAATTAACGGGCGACTGTAAAATATTATTCATTAAAAAAATTGATCTCCGATGTGGCGTGGGAGGGAGATGTTGGTAGTTGGTACACATCGGTCGAGTTGTACTTCGTAGAGTTTCAATGAAATTGGCAATTAAAGAGTAATTTTGCTTTATTGATCGATCCCAGCTTGGTTTCCCTTTGGTAAGCAGGCTGCCGGGACCAATTCGTCGGGACTACTCAACTGTAAAACGAAGTCGATCATCTCCACTCTCGCACGTGGGAAGACGACGAGGACGATGATGAAGCCGATGAGGAGAACGATCTACTTGCCCGTAATTTTTGCGAGCGAGCATCGTTTTCGACTCAGGCAGGACGAGGAGGAAGAAGGTCACGGGACAATTTGCACGAGTGAGATAGCTAGTTCGTCGCCGGGGATGGACAGCATATCCTTCGTCACGCGTCAGTACCAAGTTAGATGGTGGTCTCCTTCCCTGAGCTTTTCGCGAAGCCGGCTATATAAACTAATGGTCCGCCGTAGGACGAATGCCAGTTGACATTTACGAACACCGTACTCGTCCACCTGTGCCACTGTCATTACCGCAGTGCTGTCAACCCGCAGTCTGCGCGTTGTAACTTCCTTTGCTGCTATGAGTGAAGAGTCCGGCTGACCAACGGCCGCCTATACTACAGGGTGCGTGGTACACAGTCGAGCCAGATGCGAGCAGGATGTTATTGCTATACACACTACTCTTCCTGCCTTTCTTCTCGGCGGCGGAGAAGACACAATTGACTTTGATGCAGGACCAAGGGATGCAAATGCAACAAGTGAGAGAGGAAGATCAAATAGTACCAATGACTCCGAACATCCTGGATATTCTGCTTCCATCGTCCAAGTCTAACATCGAAGGTACGCGCGGCTGTTTTTTAAATAACGATATTTTTTATTGATATTTCTCTATGGAAATGGGTTGGTTGATACATAGTTTCATTTCAATTTCGTGTCCGTCAACAGTTCCGGCTAATGTTGTTTCACTAACGCTCTACTTGCCGATCTTCCTTGACTTCATTGAAGTTCTCCTGGTGCATACAAACTCTGTTCGATGATCATTCATGAATAATCCGAGACGCTGAAGAGTGATGTTAAACGAGCGTTTTAAATCGCGCGTGTTAACGGAGCGTATAACTATCAGTACTCTTTACTGCCGGCTGATACCTTATGATACCACGCTACAAGAAATATGGCGCGTCAGTCACCACGAGCTCGAGGAAAAATTCGCGGATGCTTTCTACTCTAGTTCGCTTTACTGCCTTAGTTTCACGATCCCGATTAACAAGGGAAACGTGTTTTCGACGTAATACGAGGCGAGCGCGTAATCCCGCATGTTTACGTACACTTTATGATCCGAGCACGTTACGATTCTCCGAGTTTCTGTTACGATTTAATCTCTGCTCGTACTCAACACCTTCCTCATATTTATTTCTTACCTATGTTTGTTAGGTGGTACTGCATTGGGTAATTCTTCTCTGTTTAAGGTCGTAAGAAGAAGTTTAAATTGAACAAGTACATCATTCCACTGATCGTCGGCTTCGCACTGATCAAGTCGATTCTACTGCCGATCGCCTTGAAGGCTCTAGCTGTTCTGAGTGGGAAGGCTGTGGTGCTCAGCTTAATGAGCCTCATTCTGGCAGCCATAGTGGGTCTGAAAAAAGTCGCCCAGAGCCCTTCACCTAACAACTATGAAGTCGTGAATGTTCCGAGTAAATACCGGCGCCAGGATCTTTATGAATACTCGGACGACGCCGCTGAGAATGAACCGTACAAGTATTACCATGACCGTCTTCGAAAAGAATGAAAATGTTTGTTCACTTCTTGAACCATGAGCTATTAATTTAATCTGGCACTCGATTTTCACTTAATTTATTGGCTTTGAATGCGCAGTACATTCGAGCGAGCTCTGTAAAAGAGTATTTACCTACTCCACTTTAAAACAATGCTAAACGACCAAATGCACCGAGCGCTCCGGATGGACGTGTTAATTTTCGAAACACGCGCTTTCGTTTACGCCACATTCAATGAAAGGCGAATGTATCGTAGCCTCTAATTACTTTGACACACAATATTCACTCGCGCGTACGCAGAAAGGCACAGTTACATTCGGCGAGCTGGAGTTGTTTACGGTAGTCACAGCGTGGACGGTCTTTTTTCGTTAATATCAGAAATTAATTCGTTGTTATTTGCGGGGTACGCAGATAGAACGGATTTGGAAATATGGCGCAAACTACAAAGCGATTTTCACTGTCATTTTTAGCTCAATTATTTAGACCTCGATTACGTAATTAGAATATTTCCCAAGAAGGAGAAAGTGCGCCTAAAAAATTCGGGGAACGAAGAATGGCGTCATGAACTCGGGCGACCGGTGCTACTTAACTTATAAGCGGCGCATTCTGTGCCTCATTAGCATACCCACAAAATACTTTCATATCGAGTACCAAACCATTACGTACCATTTGTGTATGGAAATCTACTGTAACTCATGTATCATTAATGTACAATACTCTCAATTATTTATAATAAAGTCGTACTAGTCTAGACGCTTATGTTAATGTCCCACCCCTGCTTTCCCAAAATACTACACTATTTCTCGAAGAATATTAAAAACGGGTTCTTTTAATATTGTGCGCAAGACGCAAAAATCCCATGGGTATAAAATTTAGGCATCGCTGCAGATCACTTTTTCAAATTTCGGACCGCGGGATGAGTTGACACGCGACACCAGCTCGAAGGATTCGTCATTCCTCAGGCTCGCCATCCGGATTCCATTGAGAACGCGGTGTGTCACGACGAGGTAATCGGAAGTAACCGTCGACGGTGAAGGCGGGCGTAACCTAGAAAATTAATCGCGAAAATTCACCGACTCTCGCGACAGTATATACCGTTAAGCGAGAGAGAGAGATGACAAAGTCCCGCGCGAGGCTGTTAAATATTTAAAGAGAGCCGGGAGGACAATGGAGCACCTCCCGCGAATATGGCTGCTTGCCATTTGAAGGCAGCGGCCCCGATGACAGATCTCTGCATCGGGCACCGTACGAATTTGTATACGGTGACCCTTATTTTTGCTGACTTCCTCGTGCCCCGAAAAAGGGACGTCTGATAATCGAAAAACGTTTAAATGTAACGATCGCTACCAGGGCCAGGAGACTCCTTTTCCCGAGCTGGGAACACGTTAGATCCCGAGGTTATACGATCTATAAATATTCTATCAGGTCTTAATAGAACATTCCATAGCGGCGTTCCTGTTTTTCGTCGGGCGAACGGTACATATTTCATAGGTATGCTGGAATTCCATTAATGGTCTTAATCGGATGGTTCGTTAACTCTGCTTAGAACAGAGACAATAAGAACCGTAGCACCAAGTATGCCTCATGTGTACTTTGTTAAATCGCTAAAAGCTATATCAGAACAGTTGCGGTAGATGTAATCGCTCAGAATCGAGCGGTCGGAGTGACCGTCTCTAGGTCAAGGCAGACTACTCGATGCACGTGGACCCACCTCGATGCACTGCTCTCATCTACGAGAGATTTTCGGCTCCCATCCGCTACCCGGTGGGATGCCCCGAAATACCAAGGGAGATTGAGGTGAATTGTATTGGAAACGGGACGCCGTTTGAATATTTTAACCTGCCCACTCGTTGCCGCTCGTAGAAAATAGAAATTATTACCGTCCCCGGCTTACGGTGACTGCCAGGCGAGATGAGGGAACGTGTGTATGCCGCGTGCCGTACAATGTACGCGCGTGAAATGAACGTGATTGTTAAGAGGCCTTTCTTGAAATGCATTTGTGCCTTTCCTATTTTCTCGTAGGCAAAGAAACTCTAAGAACCTCTGAGGTTGCCTTTGCATCTTGAACTTTCTAGAACATTGATTTCTTTAATCAGAGGAATTTTCTTCTGAACCTTGAATATCTGATCGAGGAAGTATGACTAAGGGCAAAATGATTGGTCCTATAAAAATTAAAAAATTATTGTAATAATTTATAAAAATCCCTAATGGGCCTAGACTGCATCCAGCATCAATACTTCCACTACTGACCCAAATTTTAAAAGAGATAAAACAGAATGAACACTCCGGGAACATCTCGGAGCTAGGGCCCGCCCAGCCATGACGCGTCCTTCGACCTGAGAGAGAGTGCCGGTGCGTGTGTGCCTACTTGTGTCTCTGTGTGCGTGTGTGCCTGTATGTGGGAGAGAGAGAAAGAGAGGCAGTAGAGAAGGTTTGTTTAAAAAATTATCGAAGAAAGTTGCTCGGGGAGGTGGCCGTTTGTCGGGGCGTCTATCCGCGATGACGAGTCACCGGGCTCCTGGTACCTCGACGTTTGTCGCTCTCGTCATACGCATCGTCGGGCATAGGTGGGGAGTTTGGGTAGGGTCCATCTCTCGCTGCACACCTATAAAGATAGAAGCTACGGAGGGTCAGATCACACTTTGCTCCGAAAATTTTCCGAAGTCCCATCGGCTCCTTCGCCAGCAGTGCGTGTCGAATTGTCTGAAGTCGCGTGGTTCGAGTAGAAGACTTACCTTCCCGTCAAAATGTACAAGTTTTTGTTGTTCGGACTCCTCGTCGCAACAGCGGCCGCGGTACCTGCACCGCAAACTGCCAATGTGCAAACGAATCTCGACTGCTTCGACCAGGATAGCGAGCTGTTCAGCTGCGTTTTCGTCAAGGCCGTTAATACGCTGAATAGAGCAGCAAGGTCCAGCGACATTCAGCTCTTCGATGGACTCACTTTCATCCGCGATGCACCGAGTAAGTCGAATTGATTTTTAATTTACTCTCAATCAAGCCTCGACTAGCAAGTTCCTTTGTAAATCATCAGCAGTTGTGTTTGCTATTCAGTTACATGAATGACTTTGCCTTCCTTGGAGATTTGAGCTCCAGGCTGAGCCTGTTTCTGAAAGTGTCTACGATTTCCGAAGTCCTAAACGTATTGTTCGCTTCTAGTGGAACGTAGTGGCAAGAGCTTGAAGACCGAGTTGGAGATCATGAACGAGCTGCCCCGCGACACATCCGACAGGACCTTGAAATTGGTCAGCATGCTCTATGAATCCGCGATGTCCTTCATGAAGAGCCACAGCCTGAAGCTCAGCATGCCCGAGGAAGGATCAATCTCCCGCGCTCTCGACGAAGGTAACTTTCCTCCGGCTTCCGTCCGGCATAGTGCAGAATCGATTGCGCAATCCTACCATCCTGCTACTTAGGATTATGGCCGGGCGCCCAGTGGATTCGCGACGTCACGAGTATCAGCGGATACTCTTTGCCAAGCCTTTCACCTTCGCGATATGCCTATATCCACCTGGCGAACC
Organism: Crossocerus cetratus; assembly: GCA_963675795.1. Lineage (NCBI taxonomy): Eukaryota > Metazoa > Arthropoda > Insecta > Hymenoptera > Crabronidae > Crossocerus > Crossocerus cetratus. The sequence continues at coordinate 12,883,966 of OY776666.1, read as the reverse complement.
TGTTCCGGATAATCTCGCTTACCGGCGAAATCCTTCTCGCTTTCCATCTCGATTCACATCCGGCGTCATCCTATTGCATCAATCGATTGCTTCCTAATTTTCTTGATCTTGATAATTAATCCTCTCTTTCTTTTCAGGCCGTGCCAAGATGAAGAAGATGTTCCTCCCTCTGATCGCCGCCGTCGGTGTAAAGCTTTTCGCCTTGGTGCCAATCTTGCTGGGAAGCCTCGGCCTCCTGGTAGTGAAAGCCCTCTTCGTCGGCAAGATCGCCCTCCTGCTCGCCGGAGTTCTGGCTTTCCAGAAACTCTTCGGTAGTAGCGGTGCCTCCAGCAACATCTTCAGCAAGAACTCTCAGCCCATTGGCGGATGGTACGATGGAGCTTCCCAAGGTTGGTCGGCTGGTGCTTCAGCTGCTGCACCATCCCAGGGATACTACAAGAGGAGCTTCAACGCCGCCGACGGCAAAGCTGCCGACGCCCACATGATGGCATACTCCGCACAAGTTCCCGCCGCCAATCAGGCTCAATAAATCAGAGAGCCCTGTAAGATGAACATGACATTTCGTGCCATGATGTACGAAGAGATCCAGAATGCTGGACGCCATAAGGACTGCGCGATCCCTCGTGGCTCGCCAGAGCAATCCACGACTGCTAGATTAGTATTTATATCTAATTTAATCTAACTCCTCGAATCAGTGTATCAACCCTCATAAATTATTGATGATACTTGTGTGTTAATAAATTATTCTAAATATATAAATATCTCTTGTTTTTCCTTTTGATCCTGCATCGAATAATAAGCGAGCTATCGTTGTTTTCTCACATCGTTCTAATTTGAAGAAATCATCTAAGCTTCTGGCATGCTCGCCGAGGAGAGGTTAATTGAACGCATAAAACGTGGTGTTCGTGATTAGTTTATCTATCAGAAACATATTGGCTACTTCAGTCTGATGCGAGCATCGGGTGAGAAGCGGGGTAGCTCATATGCGATTCCGTTCGGATATGGACATACCGTCAGCTCTCATTTGCACTCACACCTGTTATCCCGCCTGCACGTGTTCTGCCTCTACCGTCTTCTCGAATTGGCTGAACCGTCGTATACCTGCGCTCCATTTTCGCATTCTTGTCGCAAGCCCCGGCCCAAGAAATTCGGTGCAAAAAGATTGGCATGCCGTGTCACGCCACGAACAGACACTGAAATTTAATTTTCTCTCCGGAAGATAGTTTGATCTATCGATTGCATTACTGAGTCCTAGGTCATTTAGACAAGTACCTTCACGGATGGTCGAAATCGCTCAGGACTTGTTCAAAACTAAATTGACAATGCGTTAGCTAATATTCATCGATACTTATTGTCTTGTTAAAAAATCGAGTGAGTCCAGGATGTCACGGATCATTGGGCGCATACGTGCAATCATTCAAAAGTGATGACGGGTAAAAATAAAATCTGTCTCGCTTTCTGGCCAGTATGTCACACGCGGTCTCGTGCGGTGCAGTGGTCGGCACGGAGCGGGTGGAATTAAAATTCTTGACACCACGGCCCTTGCACGCTGCTTGCCAAATGGTTAGAACCAGCCCCACCAATGATTCCGGAGGGACATATAAAAGAAAAATAGCAGCGGGGGGCAATCAGTCAAAAACGCTTGCTCGTGGGCTGCGCGATAGCGCATCATGGGGATGAATGCGAAACTTGTGCTACTGCTAGCGTTAACCTCGGCGCTAGTCGCGATCGCCCTCGGCGAAACTGCCGAAGAGTATGAGCAGAGTCTCACGCGGAAAATGGATGAGATCAACGAGAAGGATCACATTCCGATCTATGGTGACATAGTGTCCTTGGAAAGGGTGATGGAAGATAACCTAGAGGCTGGACGCGGAAGTCCTGATCCCCTTGTGAATCGTATAGAGAAGTTCTTTAGAAGCCATAAACTTCAAATTCGACTTCCCAATGATGGCTCGTCAGCTGATCTCCTGGGACGTGCTCTGGGATGGAAGACGAAGGACGTGGAACTTAAAGGGCTGGTGAAGGGAGCTTCCGAAGGTAAACTTTCCTACTGAGCATGCGCGATTTTCTAGAGACGGTCTCATTTCTATAAATGAGAAACAATTAAGAGATGAAACAGTGAGAGGTTAGAAGGAACACAAAAACGATAATACTTAGAAGTAGTACTTAAACTAATACCACTATGCCCATTGGCCATTAAGAGCTGTCAAAATCAAGTAATAGTTCATTTCCGTATATTTTACAAAATCGGGTGGTCTCTGGCTTTGTACAGATAAGAGTTCGAAGAATTTCTGGCCGGCTGTCTGGCATCGACCCAAGAATCCCGTGTGAATAGATCATACGGCCAGCACAAACTTATAGTATCTCGCCTTTCTAAAGTCTCTCCAATGTGCTCGAAGTAAGCCACGCAGGCGTAGACTGATTGGATGAAAAGTAGGACTTCCGGTACCACAGTTTCCGATTGGCTCCGCTGACCACCGCTCTCCGGTTCACGCAGCATCCTCATCTTTTTCCCCGACGCACCTAAATCGCCTCATTCTTTTTGCGCCCCTTTTTTATTGCTCGCAGGACTCGCCTGACTTGGCCGTCGCAAGGACATCGGCACGTATTTATAAGTTGCGCGAGAATCGATGGTGTATTGGAGGCGGTGGCTCGTCGGCGTTGGGTAAAAATGGGGGAAGAAGGGGAAAGCTGATCTTGCAAAAGTGTTTCGGGGATAGAAAGCTGTGGAGACGCGTCCCACTTCCTCGGTGTATCCGCGAAAGGACGGGCGGTGGGGGGATCAGGATAATGTGGGTCACCATCCCATGGTGTTCCGGCGGGATTCCGGGTTTCTGGGACGGCTGCTGGGAGAAGACGTCGAAGGAGGACCTTGAACTAGAGTGCCTTGTGCTGAAGAAAGTAGATAGCCTAGCAAGTGGCCATTAGGGACTCCTAGATAGTCCTTTCAATTGTCAAAATCAATGCCCATTACGAATTTCACTTTGCCTATTGAGCCCATTTGTTCGGAATCTAACACCCATTTCGGTCTACACTCCCCTACAGTAACGCTATGATCCCAATGGATACCATAAAGACTTTCTAAAAGATAAAGACGTAAAACACTGAGGCAGAATTTCATTGACGTGCGACGTTTCTCAATTGTTGCAGCTCGTACCAAACTGAAGAAAATGATACTGCCAATCATGATCGCTCTAGACATAAAGAAATTGATCGTCGTACCCTTAGTAGCCATTGCGGCCAGTATGATCGCTATCACAGCGATCGGGAGCGGCGTTCTTTCGATGATACTCTCTGGGGCTATCGCCTTATCATCTATGAACTCACCGGCAGTGCACAGCACCAGGGTTACTTATGGAGTACCGAAACCTGCCGAAATCCATCACGACCATTGGCACAGGTCGCAGGAAGAGATCAACAATCCCTACGGAGCATGGTTGCCCGAATACGCAGCCGATCAGTATCCCTACCAACATGGGCCCTGATAGTCACTTAGCCCTTTTTCCCACCCCCTCATCACTACATCTTATTTATTACCCTGCCTAGGGTCTTCACGTTGTTAAATAAAAATTCGTTACTAAAATTCTGCTACACTTGTCAGGCTTCTTTTCAAGATACCTACGAAGAAGATATTCGTCCCTTTCAACCCTTAAGCAGCCCGACAAATTTACTTTGCTGTAAAGGGACCGGCGATTTCGCCAGTTACGTATCTACCGCGTGGCATGCGCGCGCGCGGAAACCAAAATAATAAAATAAATAATGAGAAGTCTATAATGACACGGTAAAACGGGTTAAGCGGCGAGTCCGGTGTCTGGGGAGCGTTGACCCAGATATACGGTATCGAGGGTGTGGGATAGAAGAGAAGCCGCTGCGAGGTAGGGGCAGTGAAAGAGTTGCGGCCAGGTGGGAGAGTAGGAAGAGGAAGGAATCGAGTTCACTGTGTCGAAGCAGGTGGGAAAGCTAGTGGCCGCTTCGATTGGTTCCCCCCTCGTCGAGACCAGCGATCAAGGTCAGTGGGTCATTGGCTCCACGTGGACTCCCACCTTCGCACTACTCCTTTCTTTCTACGATAGGTAGTCCGCTCCTCTAGGTGGGGCGACTGGCTAACGGGATCGGTTGTGATTAAGCGAAGCCGACAACCTGGCAGTGGGGAGGGTAGCACGCCTTGGGTATATACGGCCTTATTCAGAGGACAGCACCGTCAAGACAGAAAGAGCATCAGAGCTACGAACCTCGATTCAATCTTTCTCTGGCACCTGCCTTCCGAGCACATGATCGAATGACGTGCTTTTATTAACTGTTTTCTTCGGAACTCAATTGCGTAGCTTTACGATAGTTCTGATATGAATTTCCAATATCGCTTGTTCTTCCCAAAATTCGAAGGAAAGTAAACAGAACATTTGCAATTCTCTTTCATTCATTTTATTATTGCTCAATACTATACACCAATGATCAATGAAACGATCGATTCATTGAGAACTGGAAATGGAGTCAAATAGATAATAGAAATTTCAAGCTTGCTTGTAGCGAGAATAATGTTAAAAAAAGAATTAGGGCCAGCAAAATTCGTTCTGTTTTCCATGAGTCAAATATAGTATGTTAATTTGCATCATCTAGGAAAAAATATTTTGCGCTTAATTATAATTTGATGCAAATTGGCGGCGGAATGCAGGCATTCGCAACAGTCAGCATTTTAGCGATCCTGAAAAAATGCGAAAGTAAATATATATGCACGCGATGCATTTTGAGCGCATAACGGATGCGCGTGTTCTCATGTTAACCAGGTCTACGCAGTCACTCGTGCAGCAAGTGGCATCGGAAGCTGCTGAAGCCCATTTTTCTCACCGCGCCCCGCGCTAAATTCTACTCAGACACTCAGACCAAGAGATATCGGTGATGCATCTGCAATCAATCCTGCAGTCGGCTGCAGTATCTGTATGGCTGCCGCGAAGCTCTTAAGTAGGACTTGGTTGGAAATGCGGATGCAATTTTTTTCCCGCAAAGTTTCTCCTTGAAGTCTCATTCAAGACAGGGGCGAACTTCGTCTGACACGCATGGTTCTCCAGGGACGGGGAATTCGCACCTTGGAAGGCTCCCACTTCTTGGAGGCGACGGTGGTTTTACCGGAACAAAATAACTCGTCCGTAAAAATTATAGGTCTACCGATCATTTACTGGCGTACATGGGTATAGACTGCTATTATCGAGTTCTCTGTAATTTCAGAACTCCCACCAACGATCACCTTTCCCAAAGCCGTACTGAATGCTCGAGTCATAACAGTACCGAGCTTAGCTCCAAGGAAAGGGTCTTACTACACTGACAGAAACAACTAGATATTGTTAGCAAGATATCAGGCAGTTTCACGAGACTTTCATAGTTCCATCCGTCTCTCGATTTCATCTGGAAATCAGGCTAGCTGACGGAATCGTTTTGCCTTCACCGATTCACCGTTAGCCCACACTGTGCAATTACTATCAGCGTCTCGAATACATAATATCGTAGATCGAGGATGATAGGCACGAAAAAATAAGCACAACAAATTTGACTGGCCCGATTGTCATGCAGGCATGACCATGCCTCGGTAAGAAAGGAGCTCTGGAGATTATCTAGTTTAATGAACAATCTATTCGGCACTCGGCTGTTAGTTTTGCTATTTCGGACATATTTCACGCGGGACAGAACGTCCGGCTCGACTATGTGGCCGAAGTTTCAGGCGTGACAAGAGATCAACAGATAGTGGCGAAATCTGCCAAAAAATGCGTTTACAGTTTTAATGGTTGATGTTGTGCCTGGGCGTGACTTTTTTCTAACTGTATGAATTCATTATATTCGTGTCCCGATTTGACCCTATCTATTTTTGTCCTCTTTTGCTTTATCATGGTACATCCTAGACACGTCCCGCGAGAAAGATGAGTCCTGACAGAATGCATCATTGCGTTACAAGTATCGAATGTTGTTCGGCAGACATTGAAATCGTATATCCCAAACAGTTATAGCCATTGAAAGGAATCGTTCTTCATGTTTTAATTATGATCTAGTAGCGGTAATCTTCGATATGAATATAAATTAGTTTGGTATTTCTCATAAAATAAGCGTGCGAATGGATTAGATGCGGATGCTTCTGCTTAGGGTTGAGATAGAAAGGGAACGTCTCGGGCTTCGCGCTCTAATCCTCCCTGAAGATTAGCAAAAAGCTCGTTCAGTTTTAGCGGAGATATCTCATATCTGGAACAAGCCCATTCAAGATATATGTTCCAACTTTCAGCGAGAGTTTATCCTCAATGTTCTATCTAAGTGGGCAATATCAAATTATGCCGCGTGAAAGTACTCTATTATCCCTCGCCTCACCAAGAAACTCTGGTTGTCTGGCTGAATTGGAATATGGTACGGATCGTAATTAATTAATTGGGCTATGGTGAACGGCGGAACTAGGATTATCGTAGCCATGGAGTGCGATGTCGAACGAATCACAGGCTGAACTGGAGTCCGCCTAGCGAAACAGGAGCAGCGGCATACTCGGCGGCAGAGAATGTACGATTATTAACGAAAGGAAGGCGCGCGGCTCCGGTAAAAGGGAGCAACAAGAGGCGGAATGGATACCTCGGGAAGAAGGCTAATCCGTTCCTCGCCGACACACCTGCCGCTCGAGCATGCGAGCGCATCGCAATTCCTATGCGAATCCCGGCGGACCCACCTTCCCGAGATGGCTAGAGACAACGGATTCTCAAGGATGCCGGTGAAAATTGGCTGCACACTTTCACGCCGGCCGGATACGTTTAAGCGTTCACTCTGTTCGAGGCCGTCCTGCGAAAATTCGGCCTACTGGGAGTTGCCGGTACCAATTTACTTTAAGAATTTCATATACGATCGATTTGATGTAGAACATGATCCCGAATTGACAATTGGATCACTGCGCCCTTGCCAACAGGCTCGGTACACTCTCGCCCGGTGTCCTCCGAGTTTCATTGCTTGAAACGGAAAGTCTACCTGGCCGCGAAGATCGTTGTGCTGCTGGTGACAATTGGCATCACCCCGATCACATATCCCTCCTCACTCCATCAATACTTATGGAAATTATTCCGGGCTAACTGTCGCTGCTGGCGGATCTATGTCAGCATAATGAAGCCGCGGCTCTAGATTCCTATGCTTCGCAGAGAAACTTGCCGATTAGGAGTGCACATGGTGGACGGCGACCCGCACCACATTCCCTCACGAAAAATGTCGAGGGAAAGCTCGCAGCCGAGCAGCAACAATAAATATGAAAGTGATAGGTGATAGTCGCACGGGTTCGGTTCCTTCGTAGAGGATAGCCTGTGTCTGGCTTCCACAGGTTAAGCAGGGACAAGCGCGAATCGAGCGATCCATAACGGCGATCGAACACAAGGAAAAGAAGTGTAAGAGCGTGACGGTTAAGAACGTGCGAATTCGGCCGGGCGAGGGCTATCATTGTAGAATCTGGGCGGCTGACGCGGCATCGAAGCGATGGGGATTCGCTCTCATTAGGTCGATGGTGCCGCTCGACAGTGTGGTTTTTTCTGCAAATTCGACAGAGATTCGAATTCTCCGCTCTATTTGACGCTCCCTCTCGCCGCGTGCGAACGGCATACGGAAGGAGCGGCGGCCGCGGTGGCCACGAGGGGGGCCTTCGCCTCCTCGTTGAACGTCTGCAAAGAAGAGAGTACGTCGCCGGTGCTCTTGACTACGGAGAATGTATGGTACGGCCGAAAGGCAAAAAGGAAAAAGGACTATCCAGTGACTCGCTCTATATATACTGCAACTATCCGAGAGTATGTCCAGTGCACACTACGTGTCCCGTCCGTCAGCTACAAGGTCCTTCGTCTCCTCGAAGAAGATCGCCGCGCTATATCCTCCATCAGAGAACGCGTGAACAGAGGCAGTACTCATTCGAAGGACATCTCGGAAATCCTGCCGAAGATATTCACCATGAAGTCATTCAAGTACTCGTCGCACAGCCTCCTCCTGCTCCTCGTTCTCGTAGGATGTGCGAGCGCGGAGATCGAGAGAAGGACCTCCAGGCAAATGATCGAGGAGTCACCGGAAAACCTGGCTTCGACCCTTAACAAGGATTGCGGGAAATCGTACAGTGCGACGTGCTTCAAGCTTGACGTAGTTTCCTTCCTGGATAAACTGTCCGAGCAAGAGAACATAGGCATCCTGCCGGGTGTGTCTGTCATTAAGGAGAACAGCTCGGCAGGTGTACCTGCGTCGGAGGTCGTGGCTAATCTCGCCAGGGAGTTCCCGAACGACGTGGAGAAACGCTTGGACGCCTACCTCGTCCACAAAGTTGGCAGTTATCTCAACAGCCACTCAATTTCCGTCAAGCTCTTCGATCCGCGAACCTTCGAGGCTGCTAGGAGCTTCAACGAGGAAACCCTCTCCCAGCTTGGCTTGGGTGGCAGCCAAAATGTTGGAACTGGTAAGAATACACTTGCGAAATATAGATTATGTCACTCAACATAATGTGATACAGAAATATCTAATGGTGTGTCTTATTAAACAGGACGCAAGAAGGACAAGGGTGGATACGGTGGTCTGATGGCTGGTCTCATGATGATGAAGGGAACCCTGGCTACCATTGGAATGGGTGCAATCGCCGCTCTCGCCGGCAAAGCTATGATAACTGGTCTGATGGCACTCATGTTATCGGCAATCATTGGTCTCAAGTCTCTGGCCGGTGGTAGCGAGAAAAAGACGACTTATGAGATCGTCAGCAAGCCAGTCTACTCGAGTTCCCACACCCACAGCGCCGAGGAGCATCACGGTCATGGATACGGCCACTCCGGATACGGAAGATCGCTCGATTCTCTTCATGATACTGTACAGCAAGCGATACTGCAGTACAATGCGCGCGATCGCCGATCGCTTCGGCACTAAGAATCCTCATTACGCTCCAATCATCACATCATGTACCTGTCTGGTACGAGACGGAACTAGTAGCACATCTCTACCTCACCAAATCCTCCTCTTGCCCTTTCTACCACCTCACTAGACTCCCCGCTCGCCCTCTATTTCTCTCTTCCCCAAGAAAACCCCTTTCCTCGTGTATCCTTCTTTTCCCCGTTTAAAATCTTGTAATGCTGTATCCTATCGATTTGCCATCCTGTCAGCCCCCATTTCATCATCTCTCATTTTCTCTCGACGCTACATTTATTTATAGTTACTTAGCTATTTATTGCGCACTGCGCACCGCGCACCGCGCCACCCTAAGACACCCCCACGGACACGTACGTCCGGCGTGCGGACTATTGTTGTTTTTTTAATTCATGTACATGACCCATTAAAGTATTTATACCACTGTAAAGATTTTAATAAAGATCTTTGTAATGAAGTCGCTGTTTTGTATTTCATTGAGATCCCGAATGTATCCTACGAAACTGAATCAGAACGTCCTTGTAATAAGAATTAAGTGGCTGGCAATCAAGGTTTTAATTCCACCTTTGCCGGTATTAGAGCTACTAAATTAAAAGTAATGATAATAATACTATGGTAATCTTAGAGGTGTGCCGCAGTATGCCGATCACATTCTTTGAGAACGAGCCGCGAGGTGAATGTTCCTCTCAATTATGGAGATAAAAGAAGGCCATCCCCTCACAACTACCCAGTGATGCTATCTCGAGGCTCACTTTATATGAAAGTGCACGCCGAAGCTTACGTTCCATATGCACACTCTGGTCTACTAAATTTCCCAATTAAGCCGCTAAAAACTATTTTCAGGAGCATCCTGGGTTTAATTTACACTGCCTATAGTTACTGCTGTAGGTCTTTACGATTCTAAAGCGCAGCATCCGGAACCGTAATCGGATTACTCGCACAGGCGAGGAGCAGAAGTAGGACCGCGGGCAAGACACGCCCGTTCGTCAGAGCCGGAATTATTATGAGGCGCTTTACCTCGGCGACGATAATGGCAATCGTGACGAGGCAGCAAAAAAATCCTAGGATGACATAAATCTCTTTGTATATAAGCTATTACAATGATCCAGGGATCAGTCTTTGTCAACCAGTAACGCGCCCGAGCCCCGAGCTTCGTCTTCTCTTGATCCAAGCCCCTCATTACATATCGACCGATGTTAAGTTCAAGGAGACCTTGCATACGCGCAAACGCGTTTGTCCTGTTTCTAATCCTGCCGACAGCGATTCTCGCCTACAAGGGCATCGGCACCGCGACCGACCACGGCACCGACAATGCCCTCGTGTATCCCTACAAAGTTATCAGTGCCCCGAGCCGGAGAATCTTCGCTTTCCGCCGAAACGGGATCAAGGTGGATATCAAAGTGGTACCAGCACCGAAGAACGAGTCCTCGGGATCCGCGGAAGAGGACAATTTCCCCGAATTTCCGACTGGCGAGGTCGGTCAATGCGTTCTTCAATTTTCGCTGACCTGCGCGAAGAAACGAGTCAATCACTTTCTGGACTCGATAAAGGAGCTCAACGAGATCACGTTGCTCGGACAACAAGTGAAGCTGGTGAAGGCTAGAGTGAAGATGGAAGATCGTAAAGGGAATGAAAGCGATGTGAGCATCCAGCGGAGCATTGATGACTTCTTCGATACTTTTGCTCTTCGCATTACATTGCCCAAGTGGAGTGGGAAACGCGAGAGGAATCAAATCGACGTTATGCTTGATGAATCTGCCTTGGCTGAAGGTAATTTCAAAGAGACCATTCTCCTAATCACATCTTTTATAACTAATGTTATCTTATAGGTAGAAAGAAGGGCGGCGGAGGGAAGGGCGGCGGGGGCAAGTGCAAAATGATGATGATGGCAATGGTACTCATGGTCAAGATGAAAGTAATGGGTAAGACTTCCTCATTCTTTTGAAATGTATTTTCTATCTACTATAAATCTACGAAAGCTTTGATTTTTAATGAAATCTTTAGGATTCATGGCGATGAAGAGTATGATGATGGCCGGTATGTCCCTCATGCTGACAACGTTCATGCTCGGACAAAAGTTCATGAAGGGCGGTGGTGGTGGTGGCCCATGGCAGAGCGGAGGTGGCGGTGGTCCATGGCAAGGTGGAGGAGGAGGAGGTACTGTGAATAAAACTGAAGAAACTGCCTGTAATCCTGCCGAATGTTTGAAGTGGAGAACTAAATGATTATTTAAATTCCAGGTCAACTCAAAGAGATTGTTCTTCTCACGAAATCTAGTGGCGGAGGCGGTGGCGGCGGTGGCCAAGGGTGTTGCGGTGGTGATAGCTACGGTCCACCACCTCCTGCTTATGGTCCACCATCCGGAGGCGGTGGTTACGGCGGAGGTGGTGGTGGTGGTGGTTACGGTGGAGGCGGTGGAGGCTGGGGTCGCAGCTTCACCAAGCAGCAGATGATTTCTCATGACGGATCGAACCGCGCGCAGTATGCCGATTCGTCCAATCTTTTATCTATAATCGCCAAGCCCAATGATCACGTTAATTACTCGGATTACACAGTACAAGGGGAAAACAAAGCACTGCACAAATGGAACGCTAGTGATTATGGAAGTTTCGACAGCTACCAGTACTTCAATGATGGAAGTGATCCTGAAAACGATTCTGTGAATCAACCTATTTCGGACACGGCTTCCACTGCAAGTAATCAATTGGGTTCAAATACTGAAAGGTACATTGCCGAAGTAGATCCGCCGCCAGGAAATATAGTAGATACCGAAATCATGAGACCATTGGAGAGAGGAGTGGTGGACGAACCACTTAGTTCCAATCCTCAGAACTTCAAGTCTCCTATTTATATTGTCGAAAGTAATACGCCTGCCAGTAGTTCGCCGCTTTACCTGGCAAATACAAATCGTCCGGATGTTTCCCTCGATACAAATGTCATGCGACCTGCTTATAATGATGAATGGGAAGCTACCGATGAGAGAATAATTTCTATCAATACATTACCGGCGCAAGCAGATATCAGGAACACCCCGACGGTACCTATCGATCGTCTAGCGGATACGGACCTCGCCCTTCAAGGAATATAAGTTTTGTCTACTTCATGTAACGAACACATGCCCGAAATAAAGAGTATTTATGTAGAACAAATAAAACTTAATTTACTTACAATCCATGGTTTTTCAAGGATTTTCCACATAAAATCCGGCATTTCTCAGTGGCGCGATCTCCCGTGGCACCTGCCAACATTCACCTGGCGCAGGTGAAAGCTTAACTTCAGAGGAACTAGTGGATGTCCGTGACATTGATCTCGAGCGGGGCTACCGACCGCGGTAACTCGATGCGGAGAACGCTGCCGACGGTCGCTGAAGGCCACCGACCGATTTCCTGGCACGGCCAAGTTCAAAGTTACGCAAAAGGCACACGCGCGTCCGTCGAGGCGCTTCCTTTCAAAGAGGATGGACCCGGAAATTCGAGGTCCATAACGGTACCTTTCCGAGAGTGGGCCCATTAATATTGATTTTACCATTTTAATCGCCGCATAAAGATATCGCCGGGATCAGCGTCTTCAGCCCGTTAAAATGCAATTTGCACTCTGGCATGTGCATACCAATTGCCAGGTGACCTGACACTGAAACGTATGCAGTGCCACTAAGTCTCCTAATGCAAGCAAATGACTTGCGACACTGATGCCTCTGAGTGACTTATGTTAATTATCAAGAATACATGAATAAACTTCCGGGAGATTCATAGCGCGTTTACTTCCATTTCTGTAGAACAAAAGTCGGTCGCACTTCACCTTGAATTAGTCTAGATGGACTAATAAACGGTGATGCATTCTAACGAGATCATATAGCCTGTTTTACTCTAATAACGCAAGAGGATCGCGCAGTTCAACATAGCCAGTGCCAAATAGACAGACATAAATGCAGAGTGCCGTAGTAACATTAACGCTGCACAATAGTCGACCCAGTTAACAGGATACCAGGTCTCTCCACTTAATACTCGGGACACGCAGCATTTTCGGAAGAGTGTACGCGATCCGATTTGAAAGGAGTAACGGCAGACTAATATTTCAAGCATGCCGGTCGCCAGGTGCTCCAGGGAATATGTTCCTTGAAATTTCAGCCCTTTGACCCAAGGGGATAACTTGGTAATTTCATCACCGTTAGATTGTTCAACTCTTCCCTCCCTCATCCATTCGAGATATGCCGCAAACCGGCGGGCTCAGGAATACAGTGAGATCAAGGATCGGGAAAACCGGTGAAAGTTTTCGACACGACAAAAGTCGCCTGCTACCAATATCGGCTATAGGTGTATCACGATGGAGCTTGATTCACTTTCTTGCGTGTCCTGCAACACATGCGGGAATGCCGGGTCAAGTTGACGTAATGCAAATTGCGGGAACCGAAAGGGGAAAATACTAAGATAATGCAAGAGTAGTACTTAAACTGTGCGAGAAGAGGCATAGCCGGTTTTGGTCGCCATGCTTACTCGCCTTTCACTCGACATAGCAGTTATGCCTCAACTTGCGAGGACCCGAATTACACTTCCCTAATACAAGGAATAATCAAAGTGCATCTTCCTTTTTCTTTCAGCCGTTTTCACCGTAGGACACTATAATGTCACCGAGCACAATTAGTTGCGATATTAGACTCGGCTAGCGTGCACGAAGCAATCAAGAAGAAACTTCATTAAAGGAAAAGCATTGGAATTTGCAATTAACATTGAATTGTTCAGCACGCAATGAGTATCGGGCCCGGTAGTAGGCGTGCGGCTGATATTTTTATAGCCACCCAATATGTAACGTGTCCCAGTTCCTTGGTTCACTTCGTGCCCGTGCAAACCAGTTCTTATGCACCGGGACTACTCAAATACTCTCTGGCGGACATGGCTCTTACCCCAGCCCGATATTGCAAATATCGATTTTTTCAAACCATCCTCTTCATTCCCGTCCATCGACTCCTGACTTGGCATTTTGTAAACCGGCAAATCATGAAAGTCTCATGTGCGACGAACAGTTATACGCATGAAGTGAACCTGGCATCATAAGTTTAAAGACTTGGCGAAAACCCACAACCACAATAGGAACATCTCAATTGAGCGATGAGATTTTCCCATGCTTGATGATTACAGAATCCTCTCGAGTGCACATGATATTATCAAGCAAGCCCAGTCTACCGGACATAAACCTGTGTATATTTGAGGGAATGAATTATTCTATGATGAACAGAGGGACCCATCACTAAAATATCTGACGAGTAGCCCAATCGAATCTAGGCTAGTCAGGGCGTACCTCTTGTCTCTCCATGGGCATCGAGGTACATCGCTCATACCAAAGCTAAGCAAAGCAAGACAAAGTAAACTGAGAGATTGGGTGAGCGTACCCATCATAACGCAGGCTAGACCCAGCGTCTGGTGGGGGCGGGACGAATCTCCTCGGCACTCTGAAGCGAAATTCCCAGCGTGAAATTTCTTTCCACGAACGACGCGATACTACCAGAGACGAGTTCTCTGTAAATACATACATAAGCGTGATCGGCTTTTCGGCAGTTGGGGAACGAGTAAGCCGGTCATGGCTCAACCTACCTACCTACCTACCGGCCGCCAATAGTAGGTCAATGGAATTCATCCGGACGGGCCAGCGTACGACACGCGGAGCTCCTTTGGCCCGGCCGATTGCCCAGTGTCCATCGTCGCGCCCAGCTATCTCTGCTTCCTACATGCCAACCTAGCCCCATGTGCTCCCCATTGACGTCGCTGACTGCCTTTCTAATAGCGCGGTTACCGGCAGATCGATTACACTTGCATCGACCTTGCAAGTCCAACTGCGTAATCACGCAGTGCCGAAATCCTGCTCGGCATACCACACGAAAACAGGACGAGCTTGAAAGATCGGGAGCTGGGAATTAGCACGATGTCCTCAGCTGTTGGAGACGGACTCGATGTGCAAATGTACACATGCTAATGCTTCTTCACGCTTTGGCAAATGAGTATCACGGGTACTTTCATGGGGTCGTCCCCCGCTAAGTGCAGCCTGTCGTGTGTAAAACCGAGCGTCGCTGCAGGCGCCAGAACGACATTGAAACCACTTCCCTTGGCAGATTATCCTCGTGACTTTATCGTATAGGTCGATCGAGGACTCAAAGAAGTTGGCTGGAATTGCGGTGTTCTTATCGTTCATTCAGGCCGATCGTAGGAACCGATGTGGGTTATTGCCATCGTCCGGTCAGTCCGGTAATGGGAACACCTTCACCAAGAATCTATTAGTGAAATCTCCTGGGCGACGTCCTCCAAGGAAGTGTTACAGAAATAAGGTTGATTTCGGCTCGGGTTGATTTATCTTTGGAGCGCGAGGAAGGAAACCCGATGGGAAGCACGTGATGAAGATGATACCACGGTGACAGTATAGACGCGCTCTGAAGTGAGACGGAATATTATTCACGCCAATCTGAACGCGTATTAAACTACAGACACGTAATAATACACTAGGCACACCAGTAAACACCGATGACTTTGCTCCCGTTAGCGGCGATAGATTAACAGTCCTTATAGGATTTAACTGCGATCCATGGGTGAGCGATGGAGCATAGAAGTGTGTTTTATGGAACTAAGCGTGGTCAACGCACTCTGTTTCTATATGGTAAACTGAAGTCTTTGGTTCATCGCTTTCGACAAGTTGTCGGTCATCGGCTAATTAACTCCTAGCACTCATAACCCGAGGTTCGACTCCGTCTATTTGGTATTCAGATTTTCGCCCAGACGTTCTACTTCGCCTCGTTCGGAAGATATTTGGCAACGAAATATCACTGTTTTGCCGGATAAGGTCCGGCCCGCACCGCCGACCCAATTTCCATCCTGACGCTTATACGTATTGTAACCAGTTCAACGTGAAATCAAGGGCGCACATTGGGCTAGGTGGGCAAGACTCAGTGGAGCGATGAACACTCTTCGACAAGGAAAAAAGCATGCCGTCAATTAAAAAAAGATTCGCGGCGTCTGCGAGATCCTAGGCGACCGGTCTAATGCATAAACGCCGGGAACTGTAGTCCTGCAACGGTGCGCTCAAGTATGCCTCCGGAGGATAGAAATAAAAACCTTGATTCTGCCGCGTCCGCACATCGCAGATCTAATTCTTCACCACACCAATGTATAAAGTGACATGCTAATCTGCACCATTACTCTTCGGGGATTATTACCCGTCATCACTGCCGATCCGATCTAAAGGTGAATCATTTCTTTTCAACTAGCATACGCCTTTAGGAAATCGCGAGTAGGAGTATATACGATTTTCAAGCGCAATCACATGCATTGAAATTCTTCGTACGCGCTCGAGCCCCGTTATTAAACCGTTTGCCTCGGTGAATCGAGAGAGTCGTACCCGTCGAGTCCAATTCCGCGCCTCCATTTCTCAATTCCACTTGCAAAGAGGCGTAAGTCAAAAAATGCATGCGATTAGGCCCCGCAATAAAATGCATCACAGGAAAAGTTGCTCGGAAAGTTTGGTATCCAAGGGAGTGAGCTCGACGGCGAAAGATGAAGTGGGCGTTTGCAGATGTTGTGGAGCACGTTTCCGAAAATGTGTGATGCTGTCAATGCAAAGGACCAGTGGCGATTCGACGGGCGTACGTGTAGGCCAGCGCGTGTAGCCGGTTGCAGCCGGAGCCGAGACGATAATGACCTTCCACGGAGCGCGCCGCCAACGGGAGTAGGAGGGCCTTTGACACACTTGACGCTCAGGTGAATTGTAACCGAGAACGGAGAAGCTCGTGGTTAGTTTTGAGCGAGAGATCGAACGGAGCGCGCGTCCCCGAGAGACGAGGAGAGTCGAGCCGGAGCCGAGAGGAGAACATGCAGGACCAGCACAGCTGACGAAGGCATGCCTCACTGCGTCTGCCATGCTACGTAATTGCCCAACCCGGAGAACCACTTCTGGCCGACTTAGGAAAACACGTTGTCGAGTTGAAGCAGGAAATCAAGAGATAAAGGGACCAGAAGGGCACTGCTCGCACCAAGGACTTCCAGTGACTCATAATTCGAGATGACACAGGAGTGCGACTGAAGAGAGATCGCGTATCCACGTGGACAACGCTTACCGGCTCGGAGAAAACAAAAGTGTTCGGATTTAATTATTGCCTGCCCAGTACCGAATTTCTGGGCCTGTTCTTCGAAAGTTACCACTACATTCTTGTCATTTAATAAAGAATTAAGAGACACGTGTGCTGGAATTAATCGATGATGTATTTAAGGACGATTTTGCTTCTGGTGTGTGCCACACTGACACTAGTTATTTCGGAGATCGCCGGTTTCGAGAACCTGAAATCGTACGCGAAAATTTTCCGGTTGGGCGGCCTACTTGCTAATGATACCGGAAATGAACTCTGGCATGGCATATTCCGAGACTGCGATAAAAAAGTGACTTTCTCCTGCATTCAAAAAAATGCTTACACCTATTTGGACAATGTGTTCATCGAGCGAGACAATATCACTGTTTTCGACGGACTGGTGCTTACTAAGAATAATCTGGAGTACGGCACGTGCAGTAAGAGCGAGGACCAGGGCGTCAATGAAAACCTGGTAGAGGGTTCTGGCAAAAGTGAGTGCATCGAGGACCAAGCTGAAAAGGAAAGTAACACGGAAGGAGATGGCCGAAAATTCAGCGAGGATCCCGAGACGCCCTTGGAAGAAGTTACTGGCGCTCTTCGCAAAAAGACACTAAAGTTCCTAGCAACGCGAGACTACGAACTCCAACTGCCAGAATTCTTTTTCGACGGTGCATCCATTAAAATAAGCCCCCGGGAAGTGGACGAGAATGGTGCATTGTTTAGGGTGGATTTCGGTCAGCGAGCGGTGGAAACTCAAGGAAGGCTTTTCAAGAAAATTAGTGCGGCCTCTTCCTTATCTTTTAAACATAATTCTAATTTAACCTCTAGGAATCTAATGTATTTCTTCAATTCCAGGGAAGTTCATCCAGAACAAGCTATTAACAAGTTTCCTGGCACTGATGCTGATCATTAAGCTGATCAAAGTGAAGTTCATGTTCATCATCCCATTCCTCTTTGGTGTGGGAACTGCCAAGAAACTATTCTTGAAATTACTCCTATTCTTTATACCAGCATTCGCACATATATTTAAACTGTGCTCCAGTTATTATTCCGCGCAAGGAACAAAGTTCCATCACCATCATCACCAGGTAATCGTCGAATGATTTGCAATCAGCATATAATCCCTGACGAAATGTACTAAGACGAACATAATTTCAGATTGCCCACCACCACCACCACGTGCCAGTGCCGGTGCCGTTGCCGGCGTACTACGACCACCGTCACCATCATCATCATGAAGATGAATTCGATGGTTACGACTATGCACACCCCCACATACAATATCGAAAAGATGTTGAAGAGTTGAAGGAATGGGGTATCGAACCCTACGAGGAGCCTTACGACGAATCTCAACCGAATATCGTATCACCAAGTAGAGTACCGGGCGTTGTCCCAGCCCCGCAGACCGTTCCAGGGGTAGTGCCCGGACCTCTGCCAGCCTCCGCGTACCCTGGATCATACGGTCTTCCCCAATACGCGCCGAATGTGCGTCCGATAATGTCAACGTATCCGGATAAGCGACCTGTAGCTATCGCGTCGCCTCACGCTCACAATCTGGCCTACTCGGGTTACCTCGACGACACCAAATACAATCGTCGCACTGTTCTGCAACCGACATCGGTAGGTTCCGCCGTCAATCTTCCCGCGAATCCCACGAATATCGCGGCGGTCACACCGCCGACGAGCAACAACGTGAGGAACCCAATGTACGCGGTGTACACCGGGCAGAATGTACGGCAGCAGCCGCAGCAACAACAGCAACAGCAGCAACTGCAACAACAACAGAAACCGCCGCCAATGCCAACGAGGACGTTGACGGCGCAACGTCAGGGTTACGACGACGAGTATTTCGGGCCGATAATCAGCAGGCTCGACGAGATCTTCGGACAGCTTCGTTTCCACGACGAGAGCTGTAGGGAGAGATTGGTTTGCAGCATGTACAAGTCGCCGAGCGTCTACGCGCCCCACAGCAATCTCATCTCGAACGAGCTATCGAGGTAGGCATGGATACTACCAGACTAGATTCGCCAACACGTGGTACTGGTGGTCGCTGAGTAAATCGCTAAGAGAAAGGTGCGCTCGGATGATGCGCTCCGAATCACGCCTCGCACCAAGCACGCGGTGATCGCGTCCTGGAATCGGATCTTTCTCCTTTCTTGCTGCTCTTTTTTCTGTGTACCGCGAACACACGCCCCACTGGGACTAAAGGGGAGCACCCGCCTGTCAGATAGGTACTCTCGGCAAGCACTTCCGCAACAATGAGTTCAATCGCAAATAGACACGCGGCGGATGCTCCCGCCACCTGGCTTCATTTCAATTTTAATAACATGTGTGAGCGATCGTTAGTTCCGCTTTGAAATAATAACGTCGCGCTTTCGTAAGAGTCCGTGGATCGTACGGATACATTACGAGAGACAGGACTTCGATTAGTGCTCGGACTGCTCTGTTAAGTGGCGAAAGCAATGCGATCTAGGTTATTTCCTCATCTGACTACCAGTAGCACAGCCAAGCTTGTTAATTGAATGCAAATGTTTCTAAATGTAATTTCTGATTTCAGAGATCCGCAGGAGCTAAAACGGGCCACGGCGGAAAGCACGTTGAGCAGGAAGTTCCAAAGATACGTCAGTGCAGCGAGATTCGGCCAGGACGGCGGAGACTGCTTGCGAACCTATCCCTGCCACATCAATACCGAATGACGATCTTCAGTGTGTCAATGTGCTCAGAATCAATGAACTCAATGCCGTTATAAATATGATTCATGAATAACGCGATAAGAAGATTAACTGCGATCGAGCGAGTTAGATATACTATTTATTGTATTTATTGTTTGTATTGATTCGTCCTTTGAGCGAGCAGATGAATTAAGTAGTCTTTGACAAAGCGTCGAGAACCATGAAACCATTGACTCTTTGTCAGCAGACTCTGAGAAGGACGAGTCCGATACATTTAGGGTGACACCGTGCGCCGGAGAAAGTGGCATTCAAGGGCTGACTATTAATGAAGTGTCTCTACTTACCACTCATGTAATATGTATAATAGCCATTCTTCTGTGTAAAAAGGATCTAGACAATCGATGTTGTAATCTGACTCTATTACCGGGGCGAATTACCACACCGTCCACGTAGCGCCTCGCTATAATTATAAGGATTAATTTATTTAACTTAAGAACTAATTTATTGTTATGTAATCGGGTGCCATACCCAATGATTATTTATTATTGAGGATACTTGTACGCGGTTTGTGTACTGTACAAAACGCCGCAAATCTCAGCGACTTTCGCTGAAGTCTTTACTGTATGCGAGATCGTAATAAACTATTGAGAAAAACTGATAGGAAAACTTTATATTTCTGGATAAGGATAGAACCTCTACTCCCATGGACTATAAGTAAAAAGCGAAAGTACTGTGTAACATATCTGTACATTGATAGATGAAAGTTTTAATAAAGTATGAAAGCTCAATTACGTTCCTGACAAGACTTTTTCTGCCAAATAGATTCCACTTCCAAACTGCAAAGTAACTTCATTTCTAAGAAAAGAGCTCTTCACAAGATGTAAACTTGAACACTTAGCGAAAACTCGATCCAACACAGACATTCTCGACATTTGCATACATACGTTTGCTGTTAATCGAAGAAGGCCGAACGTTTAGGGCTAATCCGCTCATAATATTTCTCCTTCAGTTGATGCTCATAGAAAGGAACGGAGACCACTCTTTTAGAGACGACAAAATATGAAGATTTTGTCAAGGGAAATCTTGAGACTCAGAACGTTGCACGGCCGTGTTTCCTGGACGACATTCACGGAGGGAACTGAGAAGCGACCCCTTTCACCAGTACGTGTCACTCACATGAAGCTGCCCAAAACAGGAAATAGGGCAAAGTGTGGATATGTCGAAACCAAAATCGTCCCAGGCGACGGGACAAGCGCGTAAAGCCTCGTGAAAACATCGGCACCCCAGATAATGAGGCTTTCTTCTTTCCTTTCAGCCGGCAACACGTCCCTGATCAAAATTCATCGTTCGTACTTGGCTTCCATCGGCTATAAAACCGCGTTGTCTTGGTTCGAACTGGCACTCGGTGTTTGGCCTCGCAAATCGGTGGTACAGCAATGAAGTTCCTCACGATCGCTTCCGTCGCCCTTCTTGCCGCCCTTGCTGGCGCGCAGAGGGCTGAAACCACGGTTGATGTTCTTCAGAGCATATATCAGAGGTAAGCATCATCGCTTTTCTTCATCCCTCGCTCGTCCCTCCCTAACAATCCAAATTCAAGTCGAATTTAAAGGTCCAAGACAATAAGTTCTATCGGTTGGAAACAAAAACTAATGGTATATTGAATGTTTCAGGTGTTCGAATAGCGAGTCCATGCTGTCTTGTGCCAAGCCAAAGGTCTTGGCGTACCTCAGTAATGCCGTGAAACAGGACAGATTCGAGATCACCGAAGATCTCGCGGTGGTGAAGTCCAGGAGCATGCCAGAAGAATCGGCCGAAGAGTACTACAGCGGACAATACGATTCAGTAGACCCTGCAAGGAAGGAACTCCTCCGATCTCTCATGCTCGAGAAACTGGATGCCTACCTGTCTAGCCACCAACTGGAGGCTAAACTACCAGAAGCCATCGCCGGGTCTAACATTGTCCCCAGGTCTCTTGTCGACGGTATGCCGCAGAGTCTGACAGTACCTCTGGCTGACTCTTCCAACGGACAAGGTAAAACTCGATGGAATTCTCGGCTCCCACCGTAGTAAAAGGGACTTTCGTTTTCCATGAAAACGTGACTGTTCGAGGCGGTAGTAATGCTTAATTTCTGTCCACAGGTCGTGGCTTCGTGAAGAAGATAATGATACCCTTCTTGCTCGGTCTGAAATTCAAGGCTACCGCGCTGGTACCCCTTGCACTTGCCCTCATCGCACTCAAGACCTGGAAAGCTCTGACTCTCGGTCTCCTGTCAATGGTACTCAGTGGTGCAATGATGATCTTCAAGTTGACCAAACCGAAGGTCGCCTACGAGGTCGTGCACTACGGACATCCACCCGTAGAGCACCCACCTCACTGGGACACCGCACCTCATGGACCATACAGAGCCTATAGAAAGTAGAATCATCAAGAAATGCACCTTCACCCCCTGACACCCCCTATTTTATATTTATTCCCTAGACATTTTATTTATGTTAAAATAAAATATGATGAACATCAACTCTCGTCCTTGGTTACTTTCACCTCGAAACCTTCAGAAGAATACGAATGTGACTCTTTATAACTCGATGGCGCTCGAAATGGAAATTAGGTTATCAATTAAGAGCTCGAAAGTGAGGGTGGCGCTGGAAACATGTGTGATAGCGAAAGCCCACGAAATCGAGAAAGTTGTTTGACGATTCTTTACGAATTCAGTAACCGTTCGATGTACCTTTGGGAGAAATTAGCCATGACTAGAACGGTTTTAGCATCGAATTCAGTAGAAATGGAGTACTCTGCGCCACCGAATACAAAGTACTTGGTAAACTACGGTTAGAGGAAATCTAGAAGTTCATGGGCAGAGGTAGTCTAGCCTAGCCCAATAGTAATGATGCGTTGGACCACGTATCAACCAGAAGCTCAACAGAGATATTCGGCAACGTTAGATCAGGCTTTATATTCACTACCACATTTTGGAGAACTGCTGTTTGGAGATTCAGGTGCCATTGCTATCACATGTAAACACAAAATATCGTATGTACGACTGGGCGCGAATTCCAGCTACGAAGGATGTGCTTTCGATGGAAAAGCAGATATCTCTCGAAATCGAGCGGCACGATGAGCCCCTGAAGAAGACTTAGGCGCCCTGGATACCTATGCAAACTCGACCCAAAAATCCAATTACCGTTTCTTTGTCGCCGCAAAGGAAAAAGTCGGGCAAACTGGCAGAAGTGTCTCCCGACAACCCCACACGCATTCTCGCACGAGAAACTCGCACGCAACACGCATGCCTGATCGCGCGAGTGATGTCGATCGCCGCCACTGTCACGGGCAGATACGGTGACTGCCTAATTGGGTCCAACCGGGGGTGAAATTAACGCTGCCGGCCGGTCGAGGACAACGGGAGCGGCATTCGGTGTAAACGGCCTGTGGAAAGTCGCGACCGTGGCGTGAATGAAAGATCACCGCCAATGCCAATGTTACTACCGTGCCACTGGTGTCAAGGATAAAGGGTGTCTTCTACTCTTACTTCGTGGCGCCTGTCTTCCGCTGCGCAAATATGGTTACGAACGGATAGGAATGTCGGGCCTTTTAAATTCCTACGTGAGGTTTAAGTTTAAAACCCCTGTTTAAATCCCACTTGGCGGAACCTTTGCCTTTTGTCAGGAAAATAAATTTAGTACAGAATTGAAAAAAGGGTCATATAGGGAAAGTCGGTCGCATCAGACTAGTAACGTCAATAGGAAATTGCGAGAATCGTGCGAACACCATGTCTCACTGATGAAAGTCTCACCCCCATAACCTTTGAATGAGTAAGTAGCGACAATAGACAGGAGGATTGCGCAAAAGCTTAGAAAGTCTTTGCTCCGTGAAAAAAGTGTTACGATCGCGATATCATGCTTTTATTCCAGACATCGAATGGTTCCTAATTATGCAGTCAGGCCTTAGTACCCGGACAAAAAGTTAATTCCGGCAGCGACCAGCGGAATATCTATGACTGCTTTTGCGTAGCACAAGTGGGTCTCGCACTTCGGCTCATAGAAAGCAAAGAGGTGCTCATTAATATCGCAGGATATCGCAGCGTGGTTTGTGAACGAAACGAAAGGTAAGGTGCGATAGAGCCGATAGCTGGGCCCACCTCCCTAATCGGACAGTCGGGTCACGAGCAACGCGAGACCTCGATAATCGAAGACCATACTGAACGAAAAGAAAATTTGTACCCGCGAAAGTGGGGGAGGAGTGTGTGTGCCGCGGGTGCTCCGCTATGGGGCACTCTTCAGGAGGACGACGCTTGGTTGGACGATGTCCCCTTCGTATAAATAGCCTGGTGCCCAACCCATTGGCATCAGTCGCAGTGCCATCGTCCTCGTACAGAAGAACGACAGCAGCAGCTTATCCTCAGGGTATCAGACCGGCGGAGACGAATCCCATTCACAGCAACATGAAGTTCTTCATCTTCTGCACCCTCCTGGCGCTGGCCGCCGCCCAGCCTGCTAAGAATGAATTCTGGAAGGGCACCAGCATGGACCAGATGGTCGATCAAACTAAAGTCGAGTGCGCCCAGGGGAACGACGAGGTCTCCTGCATGAAGTTCAAAGTTCTCAATCTCCTCGACCAACTCTTCCGCAAGGATAGCTTCAAGGCAAGTACTGCAGGAGAACCGGAAGTTCCGCAGTCGACTTCGGCAGAACTGGATTCCATTTGACTCAAAACAAGTTCCCAAAAGTGACATTGCACCACATCCACTTCAACCACTTTTACTCGACTTCCGTTGGTCACGTTTCGCGTTTACTGTTTGAACGTTCTAGAAAGCGAAAGAATTATACTGTTTACGTTTTCTGAACTCGAATCCGATTCCTCTGGTTTGAGGTGAGGACTTGAAAGTCTTAACAGTCTTGCTTTCTTCCAGGTGTCCGAAACAGTGGAGGTAACTCGCAACTCTTACCCCGTGGAAGAGGTATCTGCACGTGGCGAAGGTTCCTTCCTGGACAACGTTGAATCTTATCTATCTTCTCACGACGTGACCTTCAAATTGCCTTTGGAATCGAGTGTGAAGGTGAGCGCTCGCAACATCGAAGATGACCAGCTCTCCTTCGACATCAAGTTCGGCAAAGGTCGCGCCGTTGAGGAGGCTCGCAAATCCAAACTGAAGAAGGTCATCATCCCCATCTTGGTGTTCGTCCTGCTGAAGGCTATGACTCTCATCCCATTGGCCATCGGTGTCCTCGGTCTGAAGGCCTGGAATGCTCTTCAGCTGTCGTTCTTCAGTTTCATCGTCTCCGTAGGCATGGCCATCTTCCAACTCTGCAAGAAAATCGCTGCCGACGGCCATGGCGCTCCCCTCGCTGCTCACGGACCTTGGGACTACCAGGCCGCTCAGTACAGGTCCTTCCAGGATCAGGAACCAGCCAAATTCGCCCAGGATCTCGCATACTCCGCACACGCGCAGTCGTAGAATCATTAATGCTCTGGAACATGCCCTTTTGTAAAATACCTATCTTCCTCTTGATGCTGTCTATTTAATAAATTAATAAATTATTATTGCAATTTATATGATCGCTACTTTTTATTGTGTACATCTGACGCACCCCAAAAACATGGATGTGATAGTTAATCCTACACCTGGACTTTCTATTGCTGGGATATGAGGCTGAGAATCGTCGTACTGAATTTTACAAATAAAAATAGTTACTAAGACAAACTCAAAATCCGGTTACCATGTGTATTTTCGAATTTTCGTTTGGTACAATGGTTTGGAAATTCAATTAGTAGACAATGACTTTGAGGCATTAATTCTACATATATTCGTCACTGACTTGTAAAGGAGGTACGCTCTGTTAGAGGACAATATTTTTTCAATAGCAATGTTAATCAGTCATTGATTCATTCTAATTTTGATGTATGTATGTATCTTCTACAGTCGTTAGAAGGATGATATTAAAACAAATCTTCAACCGTTTGAAAGAGATAGAGATCCAGTATTTAGGAGGTCCACAATCGGTAGCAACATTGTGCGACTGGGGAAGTAAACGACCTAGAAAAATAATCGTTGAAATAAAAAGTTCATAAATAAATCTTTGGGGCCATAACTTTTCAGATATCACGATGGAAGTTCGGTATCGATTGAAAGCACTACATTTCGGGATAGATATCCTTGCCTGTCGCGCCCGTACTATATGTATATATTATGTACTACTTAGCGCAAAATTCTGCCGAGTCTCGTAATATCTGAAAATTAACTGGATACGCTAAAAATCTGGCATACCAGTCTTTATTTACTCGACTCGCTAGTTACATTCTTTCAACGGCATTGTTGTAGAAACTAAAGGAATTAACAGTCCTAACAGTTGAAACAATATTTATAATTGAAACGAAATAATTGAAACGAGATTATCTCAAATTTAGCCAATGAAAAAGCAAGTTCCGGATTTTCATCAGCTGTTGTTATCACTAGGTTCATTTTCAGAGTAAGGAGACATTTGAAATGATCTAAGTCAGGCATCTAAGTCAGCGTATCCAACCCAACCCAACGTTCAATTCTTTTGGTTTAGGACTTTTGATGGGCTAGTGCGCGAGCAGACATTTGGCTTACCTTAACTAATTTACGGCTAAATGTAAGATTAAGTACTTCGATTCAGTATGGCTATTTGAAATCTATCGATATGTAATTTATCCCACAATGAGGGTGCGGCTATGCTTTTAATTTCAGTGGCTCTATCGCTATTGAAGAAATACAATCTCTATTCGGACGGAACGGAGTTTAACTCTCAAGTTTGCCAAGCTTTCAAATTAAATGCTCACGAACTGCAGCATTGCAACACGCAAACTTGTATTCCTGAATTGAATTCCAGCACTTTCTGCTTTCTCCATTCCGCGGAGCATGTATCCGAGCAGACTGTGCTCATTGCCGATTTTGATACAAATAAACGAAACAGTAAACTGTAAAGTTTGAAGAAGAATCATGACTTCATTGAAAACCTAATGTGTTTCAGAAAATACTTTCGCCTCGTTTAAAACCCACGAGCACCCCGTGAGTGTCCCATCGTTCTCCTTAGCATGGCAACCGGGCCAGAAGCGGTCTAACTGAATCGGAGGCCGAAACCAGCGTTACCGTTCGCCGCTGATTTTGGCATATTACTCTCGAAACGGGTATCCGTGCCGTAAATCGCGCTGGTCATAGAAGGCGGCCAGCGTATCAGGGGGGCCAAGTTATAGGCGCTGAAAGGCGACAAACGCGGGGCAAGTTCCGTTTCCCGGTGCGAGGTGCGCATACCTTCATGTACGCGTTCTCGCACGCGGAGACAATGAGCGCGTGTACTCACTGGTGGCAGCCGTCATAGAGGCGTGCACGCACGTACCCGGTATCGGTGGAGGAAGGAGCCTCTCGCCGAGGAAGGGGGGTAGGCAGCCAGTGCACGAGAGGGAAGGTGGAGGGACACCGCCGGGCACGCCGGTCTATGCCAGTGAAATTTGAATAATTTTCCTTCGATCGCCGATTCCCGGCATGCGCGACCGAATAACATAGATTCGCGGGGGGCAAATTAAATAAAAGGGGCGGGCCACTCCTCTGTCAGTCGCAGTTCGATCGGCGATCGCTCGCTCGCACACGCACGGGTGGACGATCGGTCATTTTTCACGTGAACCCACGAGTGAAGCAGATCACTTTAGTGACAAAGGAGAGTGCGTGATAAACACAAACAACACTTCAAGGAGCACAGGACAACGAGCAACATGAGGATTATCATCACACTAGGTGCGATCGCCCTGTTGGCGGGAAGTTCAGTAGCTAGCCAGGACTTCCTTGCGAAATCCTTGAATCAGTGCGTCGCCGCGGAATCATGGTCCTCCTGCTTGAAGCACGAGGTCCTCGGATACCTGGATGAAAAGTTGGGCACCACCACGGAGGCGAGATCCCTCGACACTGTGGACGAAGCCGTAGTCTCGCGGACTTTCAAGTATCTGAAGAGCTTTGACTATGGAATTGATCTACCCTTCGTCGACGCCAGCTTGAAGTACAGGCCAAGCAGGAGCTTGGCTGACCTGGACCTTGAATTCAAGAACAATCCAGTCGCCACGAACCAAGCACGAGGGATCCTCAAAAAGAAGTTGCTGCTGCCGTTCCTCCTCATGCTCAAATTGAAAATGAAGGCTCTCATGCCCATCTTCGTCGCTCTCGTTCATATCAAGGCAATGAAGGCTCTGCTCCTCTCCAAGATTGCGATCCTCCTCGTTATTGGGTTCATCGCCGTGCAATACTTCAAGAAGGGTGGAATGATGATGCCGATGGGTCAGTATAATTCTAAACTAAACTTTGCCAAATGTCCTCTAATTCTTACCATCCAGAGAATGAGGGGTCTCGAAGGGTTTGTAAATCAATTCTATAAAGTAAAAGTTGGTGTTACAGGTATGTCAATGGAACCTCCAGTATACGGTGCTCCACCCTCGACGACGTCGAGCTATGACCCATCCGCGACCTGGGACGGCAACGGTCCTTATTCTCGCGTCTGGACGCCAACCAACGGCGTGGAAGCCCAGAATCTCGCCTACAACTACTACTCGCCCAGTAGCAGCTCGAACTCGTATAGCTCCAGCGGCTCCTCCTCGGCCTCGTCCGCGGGCAGCTCCAGCAGCTCCACCAACTACTAAGCGAAACCAGCCAGAGCGCGATCGCGAATCGGCGCCAATGCCAGTGCCGTCTGCTGCGGGCCGACGGCTGACACCAATCGTTCAACAACTCGTCCGTCGTTCCGATCGCATGTCGACGAGGCACATCACACGACCAAAGAAACGCACGCCAAATAACTCCCGAGTTGGCGAAGACCCCTTGATCGTCACCCACAGGACATCGACGCCATTCGCGAGCCCGAACTTCCAAGACTGCTGGACAACACTTTTCCAGCTGGATGCCGAGGAAAACTTCGCCCCCTCGTCCTACTCTCCCGGAACAATTAAGACCAATCTTCTTCGACAGCTCTTTATGATGCACTGACTTCTTGGAACCCTTCCCCACTGATTCAAGGGCCTCCGAGAGACTTTTAACGAGGAGCGTAAGCTTTCCGATCTATTCCTTTGGGTGACATGTGTACGAGACGAAGGATAATTAGTCGCTGGCTCTTACTGACCCCCGCACGTACTGGACACGATGATGAGACAGACGATGATACGCTGAGAGAAGAGATCGAAGCCGATGGACGACGAGCAGGAGGACGATCTTGTTAATTTGGTCTCACACGACGGATGCCGGGATACGCTTCTCTACCGCAGCGATCTTCGGCGTATTTATTTTTCGCGCCACACGTTTATTTATTTCCTCCCTCGCATTTGTTAATAAAAGTATGCTCTCTTTAACAAAATATTGATGGTCTTCCCCGCCTTATCCCTTGGAAACTTACAGGTCTTACCTGTTGGCGTTGAAAGTACTTTTCTTTTTTTTTTCTTAATGATGATTTTGATTCTGTACCTGTTGAGTGCGAGACCAGAATTCCAAAGAGTCTCGTGAAAGTCACCTACAATGATCATCATAGGTGTAAATGTAATGGAACTTAATTTGGGACTGTATGTCTTGACCTGAAAATTTCGATGGGGTTTGACGTATTCCCCCACTAGTTGTATATTTGTACCACATTGTATATTTAACCAAGCTTGACCCAACGAGTGTCTTTCGAAACAACTTGTCAATGTCGTGTTGGTCACCATTACCAATCGCTGTTTTCCGTCACGGTGGTGGAGACACAGACCAGGTCTGTGGTGTGTGCTGGAGGAAGCCTGTCTTACCTGCGACTTTCAGTTGGTAACCGCCTGCCTTTCACCTGCACTGATTGAAGATACGTCGCCTACCTTGAACCACTGACACGAGGTGGCGCCTAGTTGATCTGGCAGGGTTCAGTCTAGATCCATCCCTCTTTTAATCTTCCAACACCTTGAACCCTTTCAACCCTCCTAAGAAAAGAATGCAACAACTTTTTTCTTGTGATCCAGCAAGGTCGAATTTGGAGTATAAATTTCGTTATTGACACACGGACTTATCAATAGTGATCCAATTCTTCACGAATCCTTGGGGTTGCAGGCGGTGAATACTAGGAACTAAGAACAACCTGGGGATCGACACTTTATAATGTTGATAGGCCCCGGTTGATAATTAGAATGTTGTCAACGAAATTGTGGATGTTAAGTACAATCTATCCCGGTGGTATTAGCCTGCAGAGGGAAATTACCCTGTCATATTTATCATGCGCCGCATGTGCGACGACCGTATATCACACTTTGAGAAATGGTTCTCGGAGTTTCCACTGCAAGGAAGGGACACGACGGCGTTAATCTCCCATTTACCTAGACCGGCTTACGTGACCCTCTTCCATTCTCTCTCTCTCCCTCTCTCTCTCTCGCTCGCTCCGGCGCCATTTCCCTCCCTCCGTCCCAGTCTGCAGAGACAACCCTTTCGTCGCGCGTATCCTTAACAACTTGCAGCACGGCCCCCCTTTCACCGAAAACAACAGGCTTTCTCCAGGGGCTCTTGGTGCGCGAATTGAAAAAACCGCACTAACCAGAAGACGTTGTAAAAGTTTATGGGCCGCAAGGTGGGCACCCAGGTAGTATCTCGAGCTCGGGAGTGCAGAAAGGGTTTACGTTTACTGAGACGCCGACACCGCGGAGTGGCGTAAGCCTCGGTAGTGTGCAAGGAAATCGAGATAATCCTCTTTGGGTCTTAGTCCTTTGACCACTTGACCACAGGACTTCCTCTCCTACCGGCCACCACCACGCTCCCTCCCTCTGGGCAAGAGTTCTTGACGAAGATCCCCGCCAGAGAAGAATGATTGTCATCGCGTTCCTCTAGTCAGCCGAAGATCGATTGCTCTTCACTGGAAGATCGTGAGAATAGAACGTGAGCGCTCCTCCTACCTTTGTTTTGGTCAGGGATGAACTAATAAATTTATTACCGGCGAGCCAGGCTATCGAGAAAGTATTAAGAAGAATAAGTCTTCATAAATCGAAGGGACCATTTCGAATCGATCCCACGCGTGTCCGTGGAATCCCAACCCGAGGGAAATTATACCTGAACCGCGGAGAGATGTGAATAACCCTTCTCCGGGGAACACACCTCTGCTCTGCTAGTTTGGCCTCATTATATCCCGAAACCATGGGGAAACGACCCCATCGCTTTTTAACGCGCCGGCA
Source organism: Crossocerus cetratus (assembly GCA_963675795.1). Classification (NCBI taxonomy): domain Eukaryota; kingdom Metazoa; phylum Arthropoda; class Insecta; order Hymenoptera; family Crabronidae; genus Crossocerus; species Crossocerus cetratus. The sequence goes on along the minus strand of OY776666.1, from coordinate 12,853,125 downwards.
TATTCTCACGGTCTACCGAAACAACTCGCTCTCTTCCTGGTTTCACACTCGCCTGATTTACGATCCACGTTGCGTTAGCCGGATCGCTAACACAGCATTTTACTGAATATTTCCCGCAAGTGACAATTATCTATTGCAATGCGTCCGATCCCTAATTATGGCCAGTTCTTTCCTGCAGTATTTATTCTTTTCGCAGTACTAAAGCGTACTCAATCCTTTTCTCCTCATATACTTCTTGCATCAGGACATTGCTGCGAAAAGCATAGTATTTACTCCACAATTTCGGGAAGGTGTATTTCAGCGGCCATAGTCGCAACCTAGAGAGGCTGATTGAAAAACGAGTGTTCTCGAGTCAACCATTAATCTTCATCGGTGTAATACAAGAATGTATATACTATATCCCACATGGCCAGCTGTGTTCAGTAGCTGACTTTACGCTTGATTACGCAATGCATATCTAACGCAACGATCGAAGCCGCGCGGGACAATCAAGGTCCATCTTCCGGATGCGTAACTTCCTGCGCGAGTAGCCCCCATTCCTTATGTATGAACATCCGAGAGGACCACACGTGGCATTTGTCCAGCGGTCGTCAAGCTGCACAGCATTTTTTCGACGATAGGATCCATTAAAAAAGTTGGTAAAAACCAGAAGATCCTTTGTAGGCTCGCGGACACAGAAAGCTGAATCGAGGGTTGCGCCAGCTTGCGTGAGGGGAAGCAGTGCAGGCGACCTGTGTCGGTGAGATAATATGGCTGGGAGTGGGAGAAAAGGACGGCAAGAGGAGTGTACAGACGGGGGAGAGAACACCGTGCAAGCCAGGGGTGCAACGTGCAACGTAGGCGCCTCTTACACAACCGGAAGGAAATCTGTGGAGCAGGGTTTTACTTTCCTTTTTTCATTGTCCCGATGATTGCACAACGCGAAGGCTTCGATCCGAAACCGATCTACAACAGATGCATGCGTTAGGAGAAAAAGATCGCTCGATCGACCAGTTTGCCGCGCGCAAGACTTGTCTCGCACTCTCATGTCCTTATTCAGCATTCTAATTGCGTCTGGCCAACTACTGCAAACCACGGCACGCCGCTTCCAGCCCGCAGCATCAATTCGATGAGAAAGCTCGCGAGAGTCCTCGCCAGAACTTTCTTCCTCTCGCTTCTCTCCTCTTCCTATGCCTATTGCGTAAGAAGAAATCGATCTTCGTTGCATCGATACTTAGCGGGATAGGAATATAAGTGCGCAGCCTACATTGTGTGCGGCTTGCGGTCAATTGCGTAAGTTCGTGTCCACTGTCTATTTCGTTAAATGAAGCCTCTCCATCTCTCTCCCACTGAGGGCTCTCTGCGTTAGACCCGTGGGTCGTCAGAGTTTCTAATTGAATCTTCGCGGCCGCGGCGAATGGCAAACGAGGAAAGATCGCTTCGCGGATTACCGTGATTATACAGCTAGTTTGAATAATACCATTACTATGTTCTACTCGGCGACATTTAATCGCCGGGTGATGTGACATTTGATTCACCGGTGCACCCGGCGAATTTTCTCCAACTTTCGCGCCCTCAATTAGGTTTCTATTCAGATTCGCCGAATCGACCTGCGTCTCGTTAACCACAGTTCTCTGGAATACCAAGACTGCTGGTAGGCGGCGGTGCACAGGTGCCAGACAATTGGTTAGCAAACCAATGCACACTTCTGCCGCGAGATCCGATACACCCGATAAAGAACTTTCCAAGGAAAGTCGGGGCAGCGAGCGCTCTCGAAAGAAAGTGGCCACTTGAAACAAGAAAGGCGTCCTCGAAAAAAAAAGAGAAACACAGGTAAAAGTCGAGCGCGATGCAAGATCTCCGTCGCTTTGACAGCCGCTAACGACTCTATTCTCTCCGCTCTTTTTCTCTTCCCATTTCTCCGATCCCGGGTGCGAAGCGCCCGTCTCTTTCTCTCCTCCGGCGAAGGGTTGGCCCGTAAAACGTGCGGGAGAACTCAAGTTTCTCCGGGCTTTTACAAATCCGCGACAGGGTGGAAATTCGTGTCATTTCCCGGAGAGGTCCTCGGAGAACTGTGATCTTGTCATTATCGTCCGGCGGTATCTTCAGGGGGATCGCGACGCACCGCTCGTTTTAACAAACCCCTGAGATAAAAGGTGACATTGTTCGACACCGTGCCACCGGGCCCAGCTAGTTTTTGCCGATCGGTATCACAGGCTGCAGGAGGACACGAATTTATTTGGCTCTCGATATAAGTAACGACCTTGGCTAATGTCTCTTGCGAGGTGCTAGCTACACTGTTTTAAACGGTCTAGCCTTCGTCCTTGCCACCTTGCTTGTCCTTTCTTCTCCAATTGTCATCCCCAGCGACTCTCTTTTACCTGGCATGCCCAGTCTCCAATATCACCATTTACCACTCTAATTATTTCGCGTACCATTCGCAGCACTCTCTTCGAAATTGTCTCACGTTTTAGCGAGAATCCAAAGTTCGACTGATAAGGAATATGTATATCGCTGGAAATTCTTGTTACAGCAATTGTTCGAAGATCCAGCAAGCGAATCCGTTGGGACAGGGTGTGCCATGGATTTTTGGCCGAAGGTTGGCATCGATGGAAATGGAACCGAGGAATTCCATTGACGACCATTAACAAATACCGATTGGTAAGCCGCGCTAATCGGCGGTCGTCTAGACGAGGCGACACGGACGATTAGGGCTGACTGCTTACTTGCACTGGCAGCCGATCAATGGACTTCGTGTTTCTTAAATCGCATATCACCGATTCCTAACCAGCACACGCGTGCACTTCTTCCTTTCCACGAATACTTTGGCGTGGGGGACCACCAGTAACGGACAGTATCTGTTATGCTCCATCGAAATGCAACCATCTCTGACGAACAACGAAGACTCCTGGCGGTCAGCACATTCCAATACAGAATGCCGAATTGCACAGCACAAACAACTACTGCAATTCTCACAACAGCACATCTGAAATTGCAATGGAAGGGCGGGTTTTCGGGAGTGCACAGAGATGCCGTTGAATCTTGGCGATCAATGCAGCAAGCAGTGCGCTCGGGCACCGATGCGTCACGAAATGTTGAGCTGCTTAGAATACCGAAGGATTCCAATGCTTATCCGCATATTTTCAGGGGTCACTGCGCCCGCTCAGGGACTAGCGTCGTCCGAGCGTCCGAGCGGCTTTAGTGCGAGCATGGGAAAAAAGGAAGCTTTAATCGGAAAGGACGACAATAACGAGGCGTCGATAATGATAAGGTTTCGATCGGCAGGAGTGGCGCACCCGAGCTATTTTTCAGCGACGCTGTTGGAAAGGACCCAATCTTATCAGTGGGAAACCGGCAAAGCGGAGAAGAGCGTGGAACCTTGAGCCCTCGCTCCTGAAGGACTCGAAAGGAGATTCCATGGTGGTGCCGTCATGGACTTCATGCATTCCTGCGCGGACGCTGCGGGAGGCTTCCTTAAAACTGAAAGTGATATGGAAGGTGCGCATCAACTGTCTCTGGAAAGACGAAAGACCGGCGTGGAACTCCCCTCTGTGGAACGTCGTTCCATCTTGTAAGGTGGAAAGTAGATACTGGCCGAGGAAAGAGAGAGTGTCAGATAAACAGTCCGATAACTCCCTGGAATCCACAAGCTCACTCGAAAATGTAATTAAAGCCCGAAACACGAGGCCGAGCTAATTGCAGCAAGATCAGCCTGGAACTTGAAACCAGCGACAAGAAGAATCCTACACTACTACAGGAAACCGAGCGAACAATCATGAGCCCGCACGATTTCATTTCTCAAGAGCATCTCTCTCGTAATATCCCCCTTTCTTTCCCATAGCAGTCAGGAAGCGGCGGGAGAATGAGCGGGCGAGAGTGACCACCTGGCGAATTTCCAAGCACCTGGAATCGTTTGTAAGTAGTTCACAGTGATCCAGAAGAAGCTGCACACAAGAAGACGCCGGCGAAGGAAGAGGGGAAAAAAGGCGGAGGCTGGAAATTGGTAGTCCAAGTGGCCGTGGAAAGAAAGGGAAGGGGTTGAGGTGACTAGGTAGAGAGGCCAACGTGAAAGGTACTTTCTAAAGGGGCAGCCGCCTATCCGCTGGTATGCGGAAGGGTTGCGCGAGGGTACATCCTAGAATCTTTTTTTCAGAGCGTTTTTTTAATCCCCCATCCGTTGCGAGGGGCGGTTACGATGGTGTCCCGTTAGGTCGGTACTCCTCGTGAGCAAGCTGCCCCTAAGGTAGCTGCGTTCATCGTCCCAGTGCAGTTGTGCTCTTCTCTTCCACCTTTTTCCCTCGCGCCCGCTCCTACTTGCAACCCTCGCCTAACTGTGGTGTCCGTGTAATCTACGCGCAGCTTCCGCATTTCGGGATCACCGTCGGCCGGGCTCTCTCCTCCCGCTCTCTTTCTCACAGTCTGTCCGCAAAACGGTAATGCTTCCTGCGTCCGAGCTCCGCTGCCTCCACTCTCTCACCACATCCCCCTGAAACTTTATTCGATATCCTGCTTAATAGGAGCGAGAGAGAGGAATAGGGTTCGAGTACCGGACACGCTGCTCCGCCGCGTGAGAGCGAAAAAATCCTCTTTAGTCCTATTGTCACCCGTAATTTCAAGCTCTTCCCGGAACACCGGGGAGACAATTGTGAGCCGGGCGAGCGACGCGCACGTCTTGCTACGCCTTTAGTGACCAGTGATAATGGGAGATTCTGCGCGACAATAACCCGGGTCTGTGCGACGATCGGACCCATTGTGCCTGGGACCTGCAACACATGAGACACTTCCAGCCTTTACGATGCCGTCATTACCCCCAATCAGTACGGGTACGGGTGGAGCCCGAGCATACCGCGCCCTTTTGCACGGTGACCCTGAATGACGGCGGATCTTTAATTTTTGGCCCCGAATTGCCGAGTAGTATCCGCAACAATGCACGGCTATGTTCTCGATAATGGTAATGAGCGAGAATAGTGACGGTATCGACCGCGCGGCTCACTGACCGTCGGTACCCTCCGGACGGGATTCGGGGGAGACAAAAGCCGGGGACGGAAGGTAAAACGAACCTGTCATAAAGTCATTACATTGTGGACAGATCCGACCACCGTCGTAGCTCGTCCTCCTACCTACGGGCACGTAGGTACCTACTTACAATCCTCCCGGCTACCTTTCCCCAGTGGCCCTGTAACTGCTCGAGCTTAACGTGCATACAAATTCGGGGCCCCGCCCGGCGGGGTGTCCCCGCCGAGAGGCACACTTTTCCGAAACACCCAAGACTCAATTGTACATAGTACTGGAAATCGAAGAGTGCCCCGCCTATTAGAGTACTATTTGCCCAGCTCCAATTCCATTTACTCCCATGTATAAGTCCGGTGCCAGTCTGGCCATATATATCACTACACTGCCATTAGAACTCGTTTAGGAATGACAAGCGCGCTTATTTTCGTCTCCCGAATCTTCCGCCAGCAGGCGGCGGCCGGAATGCAAATGCGAATTCTGTGTACGAGTTTTGCGCAGGAAATCGAGTGCCAGCGCAGGGGGACAGGAAAAAAGACGCGAGGACACGAAAGAAAAGGAATGTTTGGCGGAACGCGTGTCGCCCGCAGAATTTTCCTCTCGTCAGAGAGGCGGAGGAGGTGGCGGGGTTCCGGCGTCCTGACAGGAATTCATGCTGCAAGGTCGCCGCGACCGTAATTTGGCGACGTTTGCAAATCTCGACGGGTCTTTTTAGGAGCAAAGCGTTGGCGTATTTATGCGTTTACAGTGCACCTCGCTGCGCCCTTCGAGGTCACGCGAGATCATCGAGGCCCTTTTTTCGAGGCCAGGGTGTAATTGTCCCATAACGGGATGGCGAAAAAGCCGGGCGGTTTACCTGCACCGTTAAAAACGGGCGCCGCGCGACTCTACGCAAAGTAGGGGAGCGTGAGAGGAGGACGAGGATCCTGCGAGGATCCTCGCCGGAGCATGAAAAGAAGACATTGTGCTCCCCTGAGAGGACAGGTGCACTGCCAAGGGCACTTGCCGCACGGAAATCCTCGGAGATAGTCCAGCGCCCGTGCACGTTTTTCGGTCCTCGAAAAACAATGTAATGGTACCGACGGTGTTTCTTACCGAAAGTCAAGGCTGCGTCCTCGACTTTGCTCGCTTCGGTAAAGGTCCTTGCTCATAATTCTCTGCCTCGTAAACCGTAGAATGGATCATCGTCTAAACCGGTGCAAAGAAAATGACTCAGATAGAACCAAAACTATATTCCCCCATGTTTCTCTTCCGTGTGAACTTCAGAATAACCAGTCTGGCAAGTGCACTGCAACAGAAGAAGACGAGCGGGGTAGAAATTGACGGGGATGAAAATTGCAGAGTGCGCAAGTGGCATGATAGGCTGGAGCAGGGTAAACGAGCAGATAGAAAGTAAGTACGAGGAAGGGAGAAAGAGAGAGCCGGAGTCATGTCAGGTGAGGCTGGTGGGGCGCGCAGGACAAAGGGGAGAGAGGCAACCCGAGAAGAGAACCCAGTAACCTAGTGCCGAGTCGCCTGGAGGTCTGCAAAAACAAAAGAGAAGTGCGTGCCACGTGCCCCGTTCGTCGATCGCCCGATCCCTCGTGCGATTAGTCGCGCTGCTCGCAGAACTCACCTGGGCACAGGCGCGTCCCACACACGAGGGTTGTTATCCCGAACGCTTCGCACACCTGCAAATGGGACCTCCGTGTCTTTTTTTTCAGCCATGTATGTCAGTAGGAGTAGATTCCTACGGCTGGTATAGCCGTCCTGGCGCAGGATAATTAATCAGAAGGAGGAATGCGCACGCCAGAGGGGTCAGGGGGGACGACAATAGGAGTTGAGCTGAGGCTACACGCGCGGCTGAGGTCGTAAAGCAGAGGGAGCGCGTAGGAGGAAAAAGGTTTACGACATGCGCTTTTTATGCGACATTGAGAGTATTATAACGAGTGAAAATATGCCGTCGACATTGGCACGCGGCTATTACTACTAATAGAGGCAAACAGGATAGCAGGCAGTGCGAGAGAGAAGTGCCTGGGGTGAACAAGCACCTATTCGCGAGTGACACATCCCTTGCTAGTCAGTCACTCAAGTAAAAGGCCTCTTCGGCCGGTGATACCTCGCCAACATTATACATACTCCAGAGAGAACCGCCAACAAAAAGGGATCAAGGGAAATATTGGATTTGTGAAACACAAAAGTACAAAACGATGACTGATTTTTCTACACGTACTATTTATTTATACAAAACAAAATCTTTAGGTGTACCTACGTTATCGCACGATGGGAAAGAAGAAAGTGGGAGAGAAAGAAAACAATAATTTAAGAATACGGTTAAAAGGAAAGAGAATAAAAGACAAACTAAAAAGACGTGTGACTATACCGTAGGTGTGTCCGTTACGTCGGGGTAAAGTCGAAGACGCTGCGCCAGCCGACGCGTAATCGCGTCGTCGGCGGCTCGCAATTTTAACAACACAGAAACGGTCGACGCGCTCTTCCGAACGTAACCTCGAAGTCTTAACAAACTTATCAGCCTAATCGATCGTTGCGTTCCACCGAAAGGTCAGGACGATCATGACGGAGTAAAAGATTGGCACGATCCTCCGGAGAGAACGGCGATGCCGCGGGAACACATAGGGAGCGCGCGATCTTCGTTGCCCCAGCGGCATCGGCCGCAAGCGCCTTCTCCTATGCCCCGATTCGCATAGAGGAAATACAAAAATATATATTCTGTTCTTCATGGATACATATCTATATATATATATACATATTCATATATGTATATATATATAGATATATGTGTGTGTTTCTGCATCTGTTTGCCTGCGGCTGTGTGTCTGTGTATCTGTGTCTCTCTGTGACTCTCATTTCTCGAACTTTCTCCCGCGGATGTCTCCCTGTCTTGCACTCGCGCAATTTCTACTCCGACGGTCGTATTCCCCTTCCAACGATACACACATACTCTCTCTCTCTCTCTCTCACTGCGCATTCTCTCACCGATTTTTCGTACGATGTCTCTCGCTCTATCTCTCGGCTACAGTCACATCAGCCACGCATCCTTTTCTCTCTCTCTCTCTCGCTCTCTTTCTCTCTAGCACTCTCAACGGTGACCGTCAGGGCAGAAGTTCGCTCGACTGCAGAGCTAGCAGGGCGACGCCGCTTAGTGATAACAAGTAAAACAATAATAATATTAATAATATTAATATTATATAATATGCTCGAATAGGTCATAAGGTAGACTAATAATAATAGGTACGCAACTAGAGAGTAAACACGGGTAAGGGTAGAACGAGGGCGATTAATCGGGTCCTTACGCGGAGTCGTAAGACTAAGCGAAACAAACACGGTAACTCGTACACATTACGATGCGCGCGCTCTCTCGGACAGATGCGCACGTCATCAGGAGAAAGGCGGGAAGAAGCGTTGTTCGTGGCTGCCGGGGTTGTTCCCCTTCGATCGCATCCCCCTTTTTACATTCGCAAAACTCTCGGAGAGAGAAGGAAGCGTCGCTCTATCCTAGCTCTAAACGCAATGCTCGTGTGACCGTACGCACACAAGCCGTGTGGCTGCTTGCCGTCTATGCGAGGAATGCAAAGCAACTCATGGTCCGAGGCGCCAGGGATGGCTGGTGTTCTTGATGCACGCGCGGCGACGATGGAAAGAAATTGTGAGTAACAATGCGCGCGGCCCCGCACCGTAACTACTTCCCCCGGTAAGCAGGCAGGAAGAGCACAACAGAGTGCTAAAGTGCTAAAGAGAGCGAGTGTGCAAATGTGTCTATGCGTGCGTGTGTGTGCGAGTGCACCCGATGCACCGAGCGAAACCATTGACCGGAGAGGAGAAAGCCGAGAGGAAGGCGGATAGAAAAGCCGAGAAAAGTTGGCTGCACGGCGCGCTTTTAAGGATCAGACATCCTCGCTCGTGTGCATCCTGCACGAGCACCTACGCTTTTGCCACGTCGAGCTGGGTCAACGTACACTGGTCGCGTTAGACGCGTCAAGAGGATGCAAACGGGATCTCTCCCTTAGTCCTGGACTTCGGAGGGACCTTCGCTTATTCAGGGCAACGTCGGGCGGATGCGACGCCCACACTGTGATTACACCACGCAATACACACCTAGCGGATTATGCCAATTGCCAGATAACAGTAACGCCCAGGTACTCTCGCGTGATGTGCGGCTGATGCTCGGCTGAATTCACCGGGAGCGCCGGAATCGTCGGGTATTACGAGTTGTATGTACTTGGGTCCAAGAAAAAGGAGCCAGAAAAAAGAGGAGGCTCATTAACGATCGAGTTCCCAGGCGGGCGTTTAGCGAATCCATCCGGGGTCCGCGTGTCAATGTAATGACAGTATTGACGACACAGAGCGACTGGCCACTGTGCGGCGGCCGTATTACGGTTTCAGCTGCGGTAACTACACGGGACGCGGAAATTACGTCGGCGCTTCAATGCATCTACGATCCTTCCTCCAGAACAGTATTTATATATGCATAACGGTGCCCCTTAACGCTACGGTTTAAATAAAGCAAAGGAAGAGAAAAGAATGGAGAAGAGCGTAGAGGCGTGAGGGAGAAGTAGTAACATCTGGTGTCCCGCGGCATGTGAGAGACTGTGTGTTGCGTGCGCGCCCCGGCTGTGAAGAGTGTGCTGACCGCCCGCAAACACGCATGATGAAGACAGTGGCGGTTCCTCGCAATCCTCGCAGCAGCCCCTTCCTCGTGAGCGTCGCGCATCCCTCGCTGCGACTTCGTGCAGGAAGAGGAGAAGCGACTAGCTGACTGTTGTCCATGGCAGTGCGGAGCTTTCTCCTCGTCTTCGTTTTCGGGGGGAGCGTGCATCGCATTCGCGATGATCCCGCTCCGATCCGGGGAACGCTGGGATTCCTCGGGGGCAGTGCTGTTGTTGGTGGTCGGTCTGAAAGGCAAAATAAGGAACGGTCACTTTTTATTCGAGCTACACTACGCGCGCTCAACGCGCTGCCTGACATTTAATATATGTTTCTTGCCGCGGCAGTCGCTGTTCTTTGAAAAGAACGATAGCGGAGTTATGCGCCAAGTCACTGCGGGACGATTTTAGCTCCAAAAAGTTGGCCGCTTTGCTATCGCAGTCCCAGACTGGCGGGATCGGGGGGAGCCGATCGTAAAATGGGGAAGTAGGTAGATACACGGGGGAAGATGGTGGCGATGACTGCCAAGGGAGGTCAGGAGACTGGATGTGCGTGTTGGGCGGCGACGGGGAGGGAAAGACATAGAGCAGCGGAATATCCTGATCTTAGCGAAGGCCGTCTGGTGCATTCTAGGCAGGCAAAAACTGCATAGGAAACCACGCCCTGGCCGCCACAGCGATTGCGTACCCTCAGGGACACCTCGCGAGCGTCGCGACGTGTGACTACAAGTGAGTCTTTGATCTGACAGAACCTCTCTTTTGCAATGAGTGCCCAGCCAGTTTCGACAACCCGTCCCCCTATCCTCCGAGGCATCAGTCCTCGCCTGGCGCCCTTAGGTTTACCTTGTGACCCGTGTCGAAAGCCACGTGGCCGATGCCTATATCCACATCCATTAGAAACGAGCCTGATATGACGACGACCTTGCCGCGCGGCCATACCAGCGGATACGAAATTATTATGCAGGAAAAAGCCGCGGACGTGTGTGTACGTCCGCGGCCGGCCGCCGGCCCGAGATGTAGATAGGTGGGCATGGCCGCGTGCGGGGATGCAGAGTGAACGTAAGTGACGAGTCGGCTACCTACGTCCTGCCTACTTCACCCACCTACCCGGCAACCTAGTTGTCTGGCTCGCCCGCTCGTTTATGAACCATACACCGGCGCATTTTATCGCTAATCGATATGATATATCTTCCGGCTGGGTTAGGTACTTAGGATTGAGAACGCTGCGAAACTGTACTACTCTGTTGCTCGGCGGCCTTCGCGACGATTTCGCCGAGGCCGAGCGCTGCTCGCCAGCTGGACCTTTTTGTCGGTCGCAGCCGGTGAAAGAGCATTCGAAGAAACGGGCAGGAAGTGACTGCACTAATGAGTAATCCCCTGACGCAGAGAATTCCCCCTGAGGCAACACGGAAACGGAGGCATCTCTAGTTTCCGGGTGTGTGCCGGGGAACGCGAGGCGGAGTATGTAGTGAGTAAGGGCGAGTTGAAAGCGACGCCACTTGCACTTTCAGCGGGGATAACATTTGGACCGAGGTCTGGGAAGGTGCGAGGTGGTGCATCGGCTCCGGAGAAAGGATTACGATGGAGGATTGGTGGCTAGGTGAAGATGGGCGAAGAGGGTGAAAGAGAAATCGAGAAGGAGTCCTGTGGCGATCACTCTCGCTCCCGCGGACGACGACGGTCGCGCCTCGTGCGCGAGAGTGGACATACAGGTGCGAGGGAGGGTCGAAAAGGATACAAGCGAGATGCGAGAGGAACGGAACGAATGGCCAGGCTTGGGTCTGCTGGAAAAATAAAACTAGGCAGACCAGAGACTCCGTTAGACCGCCTCTCTTCCTTCGCGCGGACTCGCTCTCTCTTCGTGCCAGTGGCTCTGAGTCCTCCCGAGTCCTCTCATCCGAGAGGGAGGATGCGCGACGAAGAAAGAAGGAGAAAGAGGACCTAACCTAAGCCACCGGGCGAAACTGTGCTCCAGGCACGGCGCCTGCAGTTTGCCCCTGAACTTGGTTCTCCACTTGGTCTTACTCGCTCGACGTTGACCTACTTCCACAGCGGCCTCCCCGATGTCTCGGGTGTTCCGTACCCGCGAATACCGCACCGATTTTCTTGCACCGCATTTGCCACCTTGTCCTAGGCTTCCCGATTGCATTTCACTGCCCTAGATACGGCTCTACACGATATGTTACACCAGTCTCGATCCCTATTACGCGACCACCTTCCTACCCGACTCCTCGGATCGCTCTTTATCGAGCTTATCCTTCGACGGCTAAGTCTGCCTGGCCAGAGATCACGTGAACACCTCGAGTCTCTTGGTCACGGCAATGCCCTTTTCGCTTGGAACGAGAGGAAAGCTGCGAGGTTGCGATCAACGCCTGATTATTATTAGCATCTTGCAATGGTGTGCTCTCGCTAGTTGTATTCAAGCGCAAGGAAGCCCTGACCGTTTAGAACGTCGATGAATCTCTCTCGAGCGGGCGCGCCCGAGAGAGTGCTACATCTCGTTCTCCTTGGGTCTTATCTGCCGGCGAAATTTCCTGCTAGCTCTCGGACTCTCGGCCACTGTACGTTATTACTAATGGCATTCAGTGTCTCGGGGGCGTTATCCGTTATCTCCCACGTTATCTGCCGGCGTGAGTTAAATGAGCTCGCGATAATGAGGTGCGCGCATGCTGAATTAGTTTGAGCGCGCCTCGCCTTTGAGGGGCCAGTTCGCCTGGGATCCGTAGATTGGAGGATGTAACGTACTGCCTGCACAGCCGGGATAATCCTTAGTTTATATAACAAGTCATTTCCCGCGGCCACGTGATTTGCGCGTCAAGGCGATCCGCTCACCACCACCTCGTCCTCGTCGTCCGCGACAGTGCTACTTCCACCACCGTGGCTAAGCACCACCGCGTTGTTGCCTAAGTATCGGCAACCACCTAAGTATCGGCCTATCGTGGTCCCCTACCTCCTATCGGAGTGTCCTCAATGGGAATAAACCGGCGCCGCGTGGGACCCCTTTGATCCTTCTGTTGAATTTAAGGCCCTCTTTGTGCCACGGCTTGTGCTCGCCGTCTCCACTTTAATTGGAACGCGGGGAGATCCCTCGTTGCGCCCGGGCTTATTAGTCACGCGTTAAATACCAGAGAATGAAAACGAGTGGCCGAGAAGTGGATTGGGGCCCGCGTGCGAGCGGCGCGCAGGAGTGCGTGTAAGGCCACTCGGCGGGCATTAAGCTTTACTACCGGTCAAGGGAATACCTGCGACTATCTACCGCTGTATACTTGATGCCTTCGAATCGTAGATAAGCCGATTGTTCCGAATTCAAAACGACCGGCCTTCCAGGAGAACAGTGCTCGAACCAGGTATACTCGGGCGATGTTGATCCCGATAGGGAAAAGACAGTCGTCGATGCGTATCGGGGAATCCGGCGACCTTACTTCCCGGAGATCCCTATCTACGTTAATCCGAACGGATTACGCGAATGGGTGCTAATCGCGCAGAACCCGAGGTAGCGGCGACTCGCCGCAACTAATCCCAACACTGGCGTGCAGGCGGGACTAGGATAGGCTGCCGGATGTATCGGTCGTTTAAAATCAAGATGAATAAAGCAGTCGGAGAAACCACGCGGCTTAATGGGTTTGGAGGAGAGCCGCGCTCCATGGCGTCCCAACAAAATCGAGAGTCCTCGGATATCTCTGTAGGACATCCCAGCCGTGTTCCTTAATTACCTCCGGGGGATCCGACGATCTTTCACAGGACCGGCCGCGCCGAGACGACGGCCAATGAGCCGCGGCGCTACGCGCTCGATTCCGCGAGTCTCTACTTCGTAGGTGTTGCGAGAGAGCAATGCATTCCATAGAGCGCTGGTAATGGGACGCTAAAGAAGTTGCTGCTACTCGACGTAGGAGGAGAGAGCGAGAAAGAGAAAACATCTTCTCTCGTGACGGAGAGTCAGGTAGAGAGTTGAGACCAAGAAACGCAAGTGAGGAAGAGCGAGGATGACGATGAGCTAGAGTTAGGTGGTAGAGGAGAAAGAGGACCAGCGGAGTGCGAACGCGAGCCTAAGTGAGAACGAGAGGCCGTGAGGAGACCGAGGCAAAGGTGGTCTCGGCGGCGTAAATGCCACTGGTTGGCATTATGCCGCTTGCCCGGCCAGACCTTCGATGCATCGAACACATCCCGATGATGAGTGCCTGCCTGGGCTGCCTGCTGTAATCGTGATATCGTTCGTCTATGCTCCAAGATGAAAGCGGAGGGAGTTATATCGCGCGCTGCTGGCACTCCGGGGCACCACGCTCTTCGCCACGAGAGGGAATTTCGTGTTGCGCTAGTCGCAATCAACGCGAAGACTACATCACGGCGGCCCTGGCCCATTTACCCTTATGCCTGCCAGGAGTCGCACGACGCGATGCCGGCGATATTGGCCTTTTGAAGCTCCTCCTTTTTTGCCTACACGACACCCACGCCGTGCGCCGACAGTCTACAAAAGGTCGGCGCGGTTTAGAAGCCAGCATCTCAGGAGATGCTTCTTTCTTTCAGGCGTCTCCGAGAATAAGAAATTCCTGCCGGACGAGCTTGGATCCCCCGCGTGAGAGAGGGCGAGTGCGGGAGAGAGAGAGAGAGAGAGAGAAAGGGGGAGGGGATAGGAAAAAGAGAGAGGCTTTGAAAAGGGATTAAATTCCTTGAGCGGTAGGCGAGTGGCACGTGCGAGTGAAGGAGCAAGGCGAAGGAAGTCAAACTTGAAATCGCCTGCTTCGTAACCTTTGCCTTCCAGCGCGCCGATTACCGATACGCGGTAGACCTCGAGCGCGATTTGACGTAACACCAGGCTCGCACGCGCGCGCGATAGCTCGCCCGAGCGCCGATGGATTATAATTGAAGCAAAAGGAATTGTAGCGGCACAAGGCCGCCGAGTCCGCTGGGGCAGGGGGAGCGGTTCTCCGCCATCGGCGCAGCCGAGGAACCGAGATTTTTCGAGGCTCCGCGTGGCCAGCGAAGTGCAAGGAAACGTAGGGGAATCCGTGGAATGTCGAATTAAAGACTGGTCAGCACGCTGGACCACCGGCCTCCGATCTGACGCCGAGGGCTCCGTGCTATTCTAGACGAGTGTACCACCGAAGACAGAGCCGCCGCTCTCCAATCCCTCGGCGTACCTCTATCCTATGGGAACCGAGTAGCCGCTTAGCCGCTCGTGGCCTAGGAGAGGTGAACGAACTGCTAGACGCCGGAGAAAAAAGGAGAAGAGCCGAAAAAAGACGCGATGTCCGTGGAACCGGGCAAAGAGATTGGCGCTGAATAGGGAAGACGCGCGTGATCATCGGGCACAGACTGCTTTTACAAAAAAATCTCTTACTTGAAAGACGGTGAGCTCGACACGACAATGGCTGGATTTCACACTCAACCTACACCGAAGCCTGGGCTACGAAAACGCGATACATCGGTGGGGCTCGATTTCTTCCAGTACTGGTATACTCGACTCGTTTTTCGCGCATGCATTAGCACTACTTATAATCGGGCTCGAGATATTAATTGCAAGGAATGCGCTGCTTGTCATTATCTCGATGTCCGAGCACTTTGTATCACAATGGAGACCGGTCTCGTGCATAGTCAATCGAGTCGCACGTAATGCTGGAGAGACAGGGTAAAAAAGCCGGCTATAAAACGAAATCGATTCTAAACGCTTGCAAGCACCAGCGCCGGAGCCGGCAGTCGGCTGGCGAAGGCCGTTTCTTTTCGCGCGGAGAAGTTGAAACAATGCCGGGAACAAGACCCACGATGCTACACCGCCTTGGAGGAACGCGAGAATTGAATTAGACGAGGCACTCAAGGGGAACTCGGAGAGCAGGACGACATAATTGAGCCGTTCGATCAACCCGGCTTCCGTCCCACGCTCCCTCTCTCCCTCTCCCCTCTCTTTCTCTCTTTCTCTCTTTCTACCGCCGCTCGAATCCAGGGCTCGATAAAGCGAGGAAATACAAAATTTAATCCCCGCTCGGCTCAAGTTCTCTCGTCATTCCCTCCCAAAAAGCCTCCTAATCCGAAGAATCATCCAAAATGACACGACTTTCTTTGCTCCTCTACGGAGCATGAGCCGAGAGAAGAGACGGCGAGGGGCCTTGCGGGGAGCGTCAAATGAGGACGGGCCCAAATAAAGTCAGTTTTAGTTTTTCGTCGGGTGCACGAAGTGGTCGAGAGGCGCACGTAGGCTGTGGGCTTGGAGAGTGCGAGAGCCCGGACGATGCCCGACCACGTAGCCAAATTCAAATATCCGTGGGCCCAATTGTCATGCGAGAGACACGTTCGGCTACAGCCGGCTGCCAAAATCCGCGGAGCGTTGCCCGCCACACGATAGGATCGAGGGGCGCCGTGTCGGTGCTCTGAAACCGACGCCGCGCCGATGCGTCACGATCGTGGAGCGGCTCGATCGATTCGACGGCATTCGATTCGGTAGGCCTATTACCAAGAGAGGGACTTAGAATCGGTTGGCTGGAGGGCGCCGCGGGCCGAGGGGTGGGAAGGAATGTGCGAATTTGCGGCTGCGGGAGAGAGAGAAAGAGAGATAGCAAAAGAGAAACGATTGGCATGCAGGTCGCGTGGTATGTTGTCCTAGGTCACGCGTGATCTCGCTCTTTCCCTCTCTCTCTCTCTCTCTCTCTCTCTCCATTCCGCCGCCGCTGCTTCTCCCCAAGCTTTTCCCTCTCGCTCTCTCCTCCCGGTTACTTTGCCTCTTCCTATATCCCTCGGCTCGCTCTATGTTTGACTATGTACTCTCGTTCTCGAGCGCACAGTGACTCTTCCGAGAGCATGCCACTTTGGCAATAGAATGGAACATCGCGCGAGATATGCCTGCCGCGAATAAGCGGAAATCATTGGCCGCCGCCGCTGCTTTAAGCCTCCTCTTTTACCAAAGGCGCCCCGATGAATTTCGATGAGAGAGCAGACACGTGTAATCCGGAAGCTAGGTACGCGTGCTACTCCAGGGTCGATCGCCACGGCTTTTCTCATTACAAATTTCCCCGACGGCCTAGACGAAGTTTCTCCGAGTGTTTGAAGATCAAACAGAATCTTCTGCCGAGGCTCGTGCTCCAAAAGCTGGTAGGATCTCACAAGGATAAGTATCGACAGGTTGAAGAATGTAAGAGGTACCTCTCGATTACATCACCGGTACTACACGGTCACGTGTCGGGCTGGAAAAGGTCGCGCGATAGCATTCGGAGCGATCCAAGGTCCACAGGTAGGAGAGCGAGCTCTGCGCTCGAGGGCAAAAGGGAATGGGACGGGAAGGTGGCCGCGAAAATGCTGCCGGGAGAAGCTCGGCCTTTTTCCGCGAAACCTAGGGGATCCTCCGAAGCGATCGTCGACAAAGAGAGAGAATGGAAGAGACAGGGAAGGAGGCGAGAGAGCGAGCGCGCGAGAGCGCGAGAGAGAGAGAGAGTGAGAGGGGGGGGGGGGGAGAGAGTACAGAGCCGGTGGCTGACCGAGCGCAGTTGCTCGGCCGAGTAAGTAAGTGAGCGAAGGAACGAACGAGCGCGCAAGCGAACACGAGCGATCGCTTATTCCCGTGGAAGAGGGCACGACCGCCGGTCTGCCCGCACGAGCGGGACAGTGAATGCCCAAAACTCAGCCTGGTGTCAATGAACTCGGCCATGTGAGGAGTCCGCCGAGGCCTCCTCCTCGGCTGTACTCACTATCGGGGTCTTGTCTTTCCCATGGAACCGAGACTAATTTCGTGAGTTTGCGAAAGCTCCAAATCCACCGCTATACCAAATCTTTACGGTAACGGGGGGATTTTCATTTTTCTCCATAGTTGCCCCCCTCCCCCCTAGTCTTGACGCTCCATGTACTAACGCATATAAAAGCATCTGTTTGCAAATGTAAATGACATTCGCGTTCATTGAACCCGATGACTGATAAGACGAGTTAACGAGTTCCGATCGAGTATCTAGCGTAAGGAACATTCCACAATTGTGTGTTTAATAATGTAATACGAGGGAGAGTGACTCGAAAGTCGGAGATATGCAGCGGCAGCCGGCAGGCCAATTAGAAGTACCTAATTACTTGTAATGACGTAAGAACAAAAGTCGTCCTTTGCGCGGCTCGCCTAATTACAAGCGACAAGCGGCATATTCGGCTCTACCTGCCGGGGGTACGTAGAGGTGAACGTTCTAGACTGACTCCCAAGAGGCACCTGTTCGTAACCGCGACAAGAAAACCGGCGGAGGACAAGATACGCTCTAGCGTCCTCCCAATGTAACTTCCCGTGTCTAACGCCAAGCCAGTCGTCCATCAATTTTCGGGCAGGTGCTAGTAGAATTTCGATGTTAGCTCGTCATGTAACCAACCGAATCTTGAACCAGTTGAACCACGAAAAGAGCCAACCCGATGGCTACTGCTTCGAGGAGGAATTTCAGAAAATGATGTAACGCCGAGGAATCTGTCTGTGCTCCGCGTGTACATCTGGGCAAGTGGCTACCTCTCTTCTTTTTGATTCGCTGGTCACGCGCGGGTCAGCGAATCTTTGAGGTGGAATCCTCTCTGCCTTCTTAACCAGCTGGGAAGGCATGGCCGTCGAGCGAGAAGTTAAACTAGCTGCGATTTCCCCCGCTGCGAAATCATCGCGACAGCGAATGCGACACGAATGCGGAAATCATTTTCGAGGAGAGATAAGCCGAAACTTAGCGCATATTAGCGAAGACGTTAGTCTCATTTGCCGGACTTTCAAGTGATGGACGAGATAGCGAATGGTGATAAATCGGGGGTCGGCCCTCGTAATCGGTAGGTGCTCAAACTGCTCTATGTCGTAGGTGTGCGGGTAGAGGGGCGGTGTAGGGGGCAATGTATCTCTCTGGCAAATTTTAATGGGGCCTCGAGAAGCGAGACGGTCGAATTAGCGAGAATAGTTGGTATAAATCGGCACGTGTTTGGTGGCGAGGCCTTAACTCCGCGATTAGTGAAGCTGTCGACGGAGTTAGCTGGCAAGGACATAAATAGAATAGAAAGAGCAATTTACGGACTCACCTTATGTGCAAGTAGTAGTGACAGTCTCGACCACTTCATTGATGCGTCCCATCGTGGAAGAATGGCCGATGTCTACCCTTCCTGATGTGGATGCTCCATTCGTGTCTCCTCAAATTGGAGGACGAGGTTTCCTCTCTACCCCTCACGCCTGCCATCATCGGCGCGATTCACGTCGTCTGCCGGTCACTTCCTTCGATAACGGGAGAGACTCCGGAGACTTCAATACTGCCCAGTGGGATCGAGGCCCGTGGTGGCAGCCATCTCGCGACCTTGAGGTATCTCGGCTCTTCTACTTCCTCGTTTCTTCCGGAATTCGCCTCGACCTACCTCCACTTCCTCAGTACTGACCGGTCGGATCGAGTCCAGCCATGATGCGGCTTTATCAATTGGCGAGAAGTCAATCAACGTCCGAGAGCAAGCTGCTGGATGAGTGGTGCGTAGGTTCGCCTTGCGAGATTGGACAGGCAAGGTGTATCCTTAGTAGAGTCCGGTGGGGTCTAAGCCAGCGGCCATGGTGCCTAGCGATAAGTCTCAATGACACACGAATTTGAAGAATGTCCTTGTGCTTCCTTAGCAACCGAATCGTCTTCAGTAGAGGCCGGTGGGGTCCAACTGACAAGCCATATCTTCTCTCCCAGGTGCTTTAGGTTGATACTCTCCTCCACGGAGTTCTCTGCAGTAGGCAATCTCTACTGCGGGAGCACGACTATCAGCGTGTACTTCGTGCTGGCAGCGAGCGGATAACGAAACTGCGGTGAATCCTGGATCCGTGCGGGCACATGCAACACCGTGGGTTCGGCTGGCGTGATGAGAAACCGAAACGATGAGGGAGTCCACCGGGCAGAAGCGTAAAAGCGTGTACAAGGTACAAAAATGGTATAAGCGCGCGATGCGGATATATCGTGCGAGTTACAAGCGTCGAATTGCGAGCGGAAAAAGGTTGAAAGAGAGATACCGGCTGCTGTGTGCGTGACCGTGCCCCACAGAGCTCTGACAACTCGACGGCGAGTGGCCTCGCTTAAGTCTCTGCCAGCCCCCACCTGTCTGTCCCGGAGCGGTTCTCATTGGTTGATTCCGCCGGTTACATCGGCAATCGGCAGTGGGCCCGAGCTTTCGGAAAA
Organism: Crossocerus cetratus; assembly: GCA_963675795.1. Taxonomy (NCBI): domain Eukaryota; kingdom Metazoa; phylum Arthropoda; class Insecta; order Hymenoptera; family Crabronidae; genus Crossocerus; species Crossocerus cetratus. Next base: position 12,833,369 of record OY776666.1, on the reverse strand, counting down.
TTTCCCCCGATATATCGTCCGACGATCGGGCCCAACCCCCACGGCTTAGCACGAGGGGCCGGACGTGGGGAGGAAAGTGGGATTCGCCGGTCATCTGCTCGAACCGAGACACTTCCGAGTTCCGAGACACCGGGCCCCGAACATGCCCGAGGTTTTCGGCCCTAGTTGCAGGGGATCAGCTGTCATCGTTGGCTCGAATATTAATTAGGTACGCGAATGCCTCGCAAGCTCGCCGCTTCCCTCGCATACGTAATCTATCCTCGTCAAGTCCGGGCCCGTTCCCCGTGGACCCTTCCATCGGGCCCCGCTGCCCGCTAACTCCCGGAACCCGGGTAACTGTGCCACGTACAGCGTCTTCGCGATTTATGGAGAACGGATGTATGCGACCTCCAGACCCCCGAGGGCCCCGGTCGCTGACATATAACGCGATCGGGGTAATAATATACCCCATGTCCACGGCGCCGTCTGACCTTCCTCGTGCTATTCATAGAAGGGGCCTGACATTTTTTAAGCGCTTCTCACTCGATCGCCATTGATCATTGTCGCTTTATCCACGCTGATCTCCGGGATGGCACACGGGCTACATAATTGCGACGGGCGATTAAAAAATGATGCAAGCGTGGGAAAGATGCATTGGCCTTTTAATCAGCCTGATGCGAAAGACACGATGCCCGGCGTCCTGTACAAACTACCTCTTACCGAACGTAATAACGGAATGCTCAATCAAATGGCTAAATGCAATTACTGCTCTTCCAACGAAACAGTGTATTCATTGACCGCATGTAAAATCGATTCCTTCGTTAACTGATCCGGGTTGCGGCTTCGCCGCCGCGAGATCGAGTTTTCTCACCGAATTCGATGATTTACAGAGTCGAAGCCAATCCTCTTTGGAGCCCCTCAGGCCAAATTTTATACTTTTTTTCCCCGCACATTTTGCTCTTGCCGCAATGACGGAAATTAAGGCCCGAATTCGCACCGGGCAGCCCCAATAAACCGAAATGCTTTACTGCTCCTTGTAATTCCATTCATTCCAGCAGGACGAAACCTTCCTTCTCTCTCTCCCTCCCCTCTCTCTCTCTTTCTCTCTCTCGCTCTCTCCCACTTTCTCTCTCTTTCCCTTTGTTGGTGTACTGCTCTTGTTGAAAGGATTTATGGTGGAGGGCCGGTTTTCGTGTGCCCGCGACATTACTTGACGATCCAAACATGAGCCAGCTCTCCTCGAAGTAATTTGAAAACCAAAGAAGTACGCCGGGTTCGCCCGGGTACTCCTGCTTTTCGCAAGCTATTCTCACTTGACGATATTTCTAGCAAACACCCTAGGTAGTCCTTATTCCCATTACCCAGACCTCACCGATTATTGTACTAGAAATACTTTACGAGCAACGCATTGCCTATTGGGGCAAGTAGTTCCGAAGCATATGCTTTCATTTCTGTCGTAATACATTTGATAAGGGAGCTCATTAGCCAATAGACGCTATCGTTCTGTTGCTCCTAATTGCGCAAAATTACCGAAATGCCGGAGAGTCGGCAAAGCCAATTAGCTCTCCTGTGAGGCAACTCCATTTGCAAAGGAAAGTCAGTGCTTCGATCTCCCGAGCGATATAGCGAGTCACACTGAGAGCCAAGTGTCAAGTGCTACTGTCATCTTGTTGTTCCAACTGGCCAATGCAATACGATCTTTCCGCGGAACAACCCTTTGGCTTCGACCCCCTCGGTACTCAATGGTCCCAAATGGCCGGGCTGTAAATACATCAGGTGCTGCGACATGCGATAGGGCCGTGTTCGCGGAACATTTTCGGCCCGAACGGATCTGTGGGAGTCGGGCGGATTGAGGTCGGATAGGAGGCTGGTATCCAATACTCGGAAAGGATGAAACTCGCGGATGCCGAGGCATTCATCGCACGCCTCGCAAACTATTCTTAAGCACTAGCCGCGGATTAAGGGTGTGGCCCACCGCAGTTACCGTTCTGGCCCCATTAAGACAACAGGACGTAGCGCGGCTCCTGGTTTATACGGGAGACAATGACCGATCGGCCCCAGACTCCGTCTACCGCTTCCTCTTTCTTTTCCGCAGCGGACGTTCGGCGATCTAATCCTCCTCACGAGTACTCCCTTCCAATCTCCCGCAAACTCTCCTCTTCCATTGCCACCTCGACAGAGATGTGTGGCATGGCCGATTGAGTATTGGTGAGAACGAAGCTCTACAAATGGAGAGTGGAAACGCATCTATCGTTCCGCTGCGAAAACTCGATCCACTGAAGCGCGCTTCCCTCACCCATTATGAAATATGTTTATTTCGAGTCGGTAATGGAGCGAAGGTAAGAAAATATCAAAAGGCCCCAAGAGGAACCAGCAAGCGAATTTGAACGACTGGTTTGTCAAGGGCGGCAGCAAGATTTCGTGAAGAGAAGACGCTTCGGAGTGAGATCTTAAAGGAAAGAGGTAAAGCGGAAGAATAAGAGGAAGACGAAGAGGCAAGAAGGAGGAGGGCGGCGGCATCAGATCGAACGATACAAATAAAGCATCCTCGCAGCCAGCGGCAGGAGGAGCAGCAGCAGTTGATCGGGCTATGTGTGTATCGCTAGAACGTGCAGTTTGTAGTTTGTCGCCCGTCGTCGCTCGCGGCTACGACTTCGTGTTACTGGGATAAAAGGTGAACGACTCGATGGTACTCGCCGCCTCGTCCCACCAGCAGCAGCAGCAGCAGCAGCAGCATCCCGCTTCTCGTTTGGAGGGGTAGCGTCCTTCTACGAAGTTCAAGTGAGATAGAGATGCTCCGTGCTGGTAGAGCTGCCGGGATATGATGCTGCACGGGGGGAAGGAGGCACACCGAGATGAGGACCATAAATTACTTGATCATCCTCAAGGTTCGATTTGCCGGGGATTCGGCGGCGTGAACCTTTTTGATGCGTCGTGGCGAGCGGGGAGGGCCGGAGTCAGTGTCGGCAAAGGTACATTTGGCAGGAAATGTAAAAGCCAAACTTAACGCCGACTTCCTCCGGCTCTATACCGAGCTGCCGGAGTATCCCGAGCAAATATTAATACACGCCGCGCTCCGCACCGATGTTTGACCAAGAAACGAGACACTCGCCGGCCGAGCCTCAAATCCTCGAATCAGTCTCATCCTCCATGGCTTACCAGGGATTAATAATGCCGGGCGACACGCCGCCCAGGCAAATTTAGCTAGCCCCGCAAAATTTATTGCGCACCGGGCTTTCGGCGCTCCTGACATTTTAGAAGATTACTGGATTCCCCGCGGATATTCCTTGAAAGGAACTAAGTCCATTGTGTTAGCGGTAAGCCTGCCTTCCGAAAACTAGATGACTCTGAGGGGGGAGTAATAGTGATAGAATAGTGACGGAGGAGGGAACGACCGCGTTCAGTCGTTGCACACGATCGAGACAGCCTCTTGCAGGGATTCAGCTTCCCCTTTTTTCTTCTTTCCGCCTCTCCGTCTCACCAAGCGATGCGCTCTATGCTGTAACGCAGAGCAGCGATTGTGCAAGCGGCGGAGAACCTACCTACCAACCCATCCGACGTTTGCGCAACAGGCAGTTTCGAAAAGACGTTCCAGCTCTGGTCTCCCCTTTGGGCCGCCGAGCGCAGCATCCTCGGCTCTGCATTCTCGATCGGAACAAAATCGAATGATTAGTGCCCGCCTGACGAATCCGGGAGTATCTCGGCCTAATTGGCTCGGGGGCTGATTAAATTATCGGAATATGGCAATGTGAGAACACCCGAGGTATCAGGGAAAGCTTTTAGACGAGCGTGCTGCACTGCCACGGGTTACGTCCTGCCGTTGAAAGTTGAAAGGCCTTTTACGAAGGATCCGCTATGTAGCGCTGGTGATACCGGCTTAATTACTCACGACTTCCTACAATAGTAGTACCTCATGTATCGTGACACGACTCAACTTTAAACTCCAATCGACAGAGCTGTTCGATCCGCTGGTAAAGGCTGACGAGATCGATTGCGGTTGACCATCGAGCAAGGATCCCAGCTCGCTTCCTCCTATGAAGCAGCCGTGTCCTGGAAGCCTTCAATAATTTCCTTCGATGAAGCCGCGCCAAGAAAATGACTCTTTCAGGGACACCCGTGGTACGAGGATATCAGCGAGCTATTTGCACCATTTAGACGAGCCGTTCGTCGTTCCGTCGTCCTCAATCGCGCGGTCCTGGCGAAGGACTCGGAAGTCGCCGCCAGTGCGAGTGGAGGATCTATCAGGATGAAGAGAGAAAGAGGCGAGATAGACGCGGAGGAAGAGCAAGTGACAGAGGAAACTGGAGAACTAGAGGAATGGGTTGGAAAGAGGGAGAAGGAGAGGGAGAGGGAGGGAGGGGGAGAGTCTGTGGGACGACTAGTCGGATGAACGAGGAACGAATGAGGAAGAGGAGATGACGCGAAGAGGGTGACGTCGGTGGAAAGGTGCGAAGGCGAGGGAGGACAGACGGCAGGCGTGCCAAGTGCGAGTGAGAGGAGCCGATTCTCCGGGAGGCTCCAAGAGCGCCTACCATGGACCCACAGAGATAGATGGTTAAACGAAGAGGACGGGAAGGAGGACTCGCTCGAATTGTCCAAGAGAGACGATTGTGTTAATGTGCGTGGCGAAGATTTGCACCAGGCTCTCCCTGACCTAACCACTCTCCGCCCTCCTCGGCCCGCTCGACGAGGACACGACGAGTCCTGGCCGTGTCAGACTGCCTCCAGGAGACACGTGCGAACGGCCTCTGACATAATATCTATGTACTCTGAAACGTCGGCAAACTTCGCATGACCGTGCCAAGTCTCCAATGAATCCTTCTGCTCCGAATGCCGTGGGACTGGTGAGCCGCGCGCGCGCGCGCGCTCATCATGCAGCCTCCGACCAGACCATTAATTCCCCCGGTAATGACGACAGACTCGCGTGATAACGATGTCGGCGTGGAAATTGTGTAATCGCATGTGTGCGGTGAATGCACGCGGCCAAGGGGTGCGAGGAAGCTCGCCGCAGGAACGACGGGTTAAAACTGCCGCGGGAGAGCTCGCAGCTCCGTTCTCAGCAAGACGCAACGCGCGCGCAGCCTCTAGGTCGGCCGTTCACCCTGTCCCGACGACGATCCGCTCAGTCTCGCGGCCGGGAATGCTGAAACTCGATCGAATTTCGCTCTTTCGCGCCAGAGACGAATCATCGGCACGCTCCGAACAAAAAGACGCTCCCACCACAAAATCATTCCGCCATTTTTCTTGCAGCTCCACTTTGAGAAGCCGAGAGCCGACTCGAGTTAAAGTGGCAGGCGTTACTTTGTTTACTGAAGGCTTGGGGAGCGAATGGATGAAGAAAATGATTCAAGAGGCAAGTGTTGCTCGGCGGAATAGAGTCAGAGGAAGCGGAGGCGAGCTCTCGAGGATCGCAAGACAAACTCGGAAGGCCTGAATCATCCTGCGGCTGGAAGAAATCCCCGTCACGGAAGAGAGGCGCGCGGTCGGGCGGGCGTTTTGCCGAGCGCGCGCTCTGCCAGCGCCACTTCCTAATTAGATTTTCATACGCGCTTAATCAGACCCGTCGATCGATACACGCCGGCAATTAGCGAGTACCTTGCTCCCTTCTCAAATTCACCGTGGTCCCCTCCCCCCGCGGCCGTGTAATTCAAGCACTACCAGCGGCGTAACACGCCCCATCTTACAGAGGGGGCCCCAGGCAGATGGAAAAAAAGATGCGATCGGCTAGGTAGGAAGGCGTCGATCGGAGCGCGATCGGCATTAATCGAGCAGCTCGCCCGGCGATACTCTTTTTCAAGGTAAAAAAGGTTTGACCGCCTGATACCGTGTCCCCCTCCGCAGCCCGCGGCCGGTCCCCTCACTCGGAACTTCTTTCTTGCGAATCGATTCAGCTGGATCACTGACCTGAAGCGGGGCGCCATGCCTCTCCCTCGACAGGGGCCCACGAATTATCGCCGATTTCGAGCTCTCGTTAACCGACGCTGCCGCGCCGCTCTCGTGCAATCGGCCGGTTGGCCAGCGGCGCAGCAGCACCGGCCGCCGCGGGAGGATACGGCCGATTCAGCAATTCGGGATGCTGGTTGGACCGGGCGCTCAGTGCTGCGGCCAGCCGCCTTGAAGACTGGTGAATAAGTGACGATAAGTAGGTAGATGGGTAGGTAGGTAGGCAGAATGGATAGGCTGGCCGGCTAGTCGCTCGTTAGGCTAGGTGCGTTGACCCGCCTGGCGTGTTCACTGTTCAGCTAGAGAGATAGATAGTCCAACGGAGAGACGGAGCGGAGGCGAGCAGAGAAGGAGGCCCGGCCGCGGAAAAAGAGGGGCCGAGAGGGGCCCAACTAGGGGGAAAGAGTAAGGATCACTTGGTGAGAAGCCGATCGACCGCGACAGAGCATGTCCACCGGGGCACGCGGGGAGATCGCGGAGGAGGAGGAGGTCGTCGTCGAGCAGAGGAGGGAGAGAGAGGGAGAGAGAAGGATTGGTAAGACATCAAGTCCTCGCGATCCTCTTGCTTGTCGAGTGATTCTCAGGATGCTCGAAACCGAAAATCTCGAAAGCAACGGCCACCGAGCGTTGAACTCTCGAGGTGCTTGATGGGATTTGGCGATCGTCAGCGGTACGTTCGACCTATCTCTCAGGGCTACGGTCATCGTGTCATGATCGAGGCCGAGGTATCAGTGTCTCTTAGGCATCGGGTACGCTCCAGGGCGTTTCAAGGTCCACCTTGGTGCCAGCTGATATCTTTTACGCAACCCGAAAGTTCCTACACTTTGGCCTCCGATTCGGGCAAGTGCTCGCCGAGCGCACGCGCTCACAATCGGAGAATTGCACCGCCACGTGATCCACGGCTGGATATTGCACCGGTGAGACACGCATACCAGTTTTTGCCCGAGCGCGCAATCGACGACACGATTGCATCGGAAGAGAAATTTCACGCGGCGGATTTATCGCTCAGGAATCTCGGTCGCGCGAACTGAGTCATTCGCGACGTATGTGTTTACGAGAGAAATGGAGGGTTAAACAAAACTGGCGGCGCTCTGGAACTTTCCATCATTTCCACGCGGCTGCACGTGTCACGCGCGTGCACATAGAAAATAGGAAGTGCAGGAAAACATATGACAAAATATCATTTACGACTACGAGGTTGCTCCGCTTTTTAGAATGCAATCCTTGCGGGGCGCGCGTTGCGCAACGAGCTCGAATTGCAACTTTCCAAGTCTTTATATATTAATTCCGGGTTGGCGCGCGTGCAATCATCGCCGTTTAGCTCACGGAGTGTCATTAAGCGTGTCTGTTCTTTTCTTGGAAAGTTGATCGATCATATGTAGCCCGAACTGTGTAAGGCCCGGACAAAAAGCGCGGCTATATCTAGCACTGAATTCGCGCGCGCGACTTGCGTCGTTCGAGCGATCGCGGAAGGAGAAATTCGTGTAGGCGCAGCACCCGACTAAAGAAACCGAGTGCATATCCGCTGATCGGGTGACTTTTAACACCTTTAATCAGCCTCCTCTCTCCCTTTTTCCTCCCTTCTCTCCCTCGCACGAGCCTCTTTTACTTTCGCCGCATAGGAAAAAAGGGAATAGAGGGAGAGGCACCTTCCCCATCGGGGAAAGTGAAATCAGTCGGCTGCACGCTTGCAGTGTGCGGTGCGCGCGTGCTCGCTGTCCCTGTGGCACTTACCTGTCCTGTAAATCAGAGGAACGCTCCCGAGATACGCTACCATTAATAATATATCCTGCTAATTTGCCTGGAGCCTGCTGGACGGGCGAATGAACAGTCCCGGAGAAAGTTAAACCTCGTTAAACTGTTGGAACTACAGGACTACCGCGGTGCGTGCCGCTCGCCTCCTATGCAAGCGCGCATTTCGAGAAGGTTAGACGAACGGAGAGCGCGCTTTGCTCGCAACACGATCTCGTACCACATACTCATCGGTGACACCGAGAGCCAAAGGCAAAGAGATAGCGCCTTTTTTCAGCCGCAGGGGCCCAATGGGCCTTGGCACACCGACGTCCCGGTGAAAACTGCATCCGCATTCTAGAGCGGATGACTGCGCGCTCGCTCCTGCTCCGGGTACACGTTGACGTTGCGTATGTCGAGAACAACCACCAGCTGTCCAGCTCGCACGATGCGTCCAGTATAAAGCCTGTTGGAAAACATGACTTCCCGGCAGCCACGTACATAGAGAAAGGCTGGAATTTGGGTGAAGTCCGTGTCCGGAGGGAGCCGGAGCACTGCGGGTGCAAGGGAGTGGATAGCGAGAGGGAGCGCGCGAGCACGAAAGGATCGCGCGAAGGCGCGTCACGTAGGCGCATCGCCGGTGTATCTTTCGGAGTGCATTTGCATTTCGTCAGCGGAGCCCTGATGCGACAGGCTCGCGTGTATGCACTCAGGCTGAAACGCGGTTGGTCGCGTGCAACGACGCGCGAATCGAGGCCCGATATGTGCGCGTGCACCCGCTCTCTCGCCCCTTGGACACACTCGAACGTGTGATCGGCACGCGAGTCGAATCGCGATCGAGGCATGCGCGTGCTGCGTAAGTCCCGACTGCCGATAGCCCTCCGCAGGAGGGTCCTGCCATTGTCACTGCAATAACCTCTATCTCTAATATGCAATGCAACAAAGCAGCAGAGTGCGAGATCGCAGGGACTCGCGCCTTCGGAGAAAGCAGAGCGTAGGCAGTATAGGTGCGGTCGTAGCGCCGCGCCAGTGCCGAGGGGCAAGCTTTTACCGCTTGTTGTTGCTCGTGGCCGAGGAGAAAGACGATTTCATTTCGCGAGACTCACTGCGAGAAATGAAAGAAAGTAGCGTGGCCGGTCCGGTATACTGGTATACGCAGGCCTGCCGAGAGCGGAGAAAAATGAACGTGCGAAATAGAGGCGTGTACCGAGGGAGAGCAACGCCGACCGGTCTAGCGAAACTGGCACAGTGTCAAGGTGCCTGTGCGGGGCACATTTGCAACGGAACACTGGGGCCCCTTGCACGTACACTCTCGGGGTAAGGCAGAAAGTGGGGTGCCGAACGATACTTCCTCCTGTTTCTTTTAGCAAACCGCGGCTAGGCCTCCTCGCCGCCCGATGTCTTTCTCGCGATACGCCACTTTCACGAGGCTTTCTTCTCCCGCGCTGGCCGACTTGCAATCGTCCGGGCGAGCTCTTTCCCCGGCGCAAACACGTTGGCACCGATCTTGCGGATGTCGGCATCCGGGGTGAAAGGCAAAAGGAACGGGCTGTCCGCCGCGATTTTCCGTGGAAATGAAAACCGCCCGACTCCACCGGCTGCTGGTTCGCGCCAGACCTTTCTCCGGATGTCAATTGCAAAGCCTAGCATACGTCTCTTGCCCCTCCCCCCACTTTCCTCATTTCACTGTGTAACAGCTGGCTTTTTTACCAGATAGAAGCCACGCGACTCCCGTGCGCTGTGAGTACTCGATGAATGCGTTATCGAATGGAAAACTGGGGCTGCTAATGATAACGAAGGAGCACGTAAGAGTCAGGCCGCTGAACAATTTTCCGCACTTCTTGAAGGAGGCTTCGCCAGAGCCGGTATTGGAGTCACGTAGCGCGTTGCGGCGGGGAATAGTTCCGCGTGTGTCGTTAGCGCATTCCGGACGGCGCACTAGAATGTCATTCATAAAGGAGCAGCGCCGAGGCATTAGGGTCGGTTCACGTCATACCGAGTAGGACATGCAAGCGTAAAGAGGCAAGAGGAATAAAAGCCGCTTTTGTAATCATCCTCCTCAGGGATCCAATCACGGCAACAGGCGAACTCTCGGGGCGATTAATATAGTCGGCGGTGGCTCGTCAGGTGCACGTGGAGCCGGGGTCACGCAGGTGGATTCATAAGAGGGTCGGCCCGTATGTGCACGAGATGCACACGATGGGCTCCCGATCGATGGCCACGTTCCACCGAAACAGTACCCACGGCTTATAAAGGTGTTGGTGAAGAGGGGGGTGGGAGGAGGGGGAGGGGGGAGGGGGGCTACAAGCAGGAAAAGAAGACAGAGGTACGCAAGGAACGCGAGAACGGGCGACGCGGCAAGAGAGGCTGATAAAGCGAGACGAGGGGGAGGCAGGGGATGGAGGTACTCGAACTCCGGTAACTCGGTCCCGCGGGCGCCGAAATGATATTCAAGCAAGTGTGTTTCGACAGCCGGGTGTCGTTAACCTCCCGCTGTACGATGCCCCGGCGCGGCGAATGAATTGTCCGATCTATACCTATGATACGATCGTCGGGACGCCCACTCCCCCGGGACTATTTCAAGGCGGGCGCAAGTGCGCGCTCCCGTAGGTTGCGAATTGGGCGTTGGCCTGTTGCTTCGTCCTCCTCGGTGGCGTGGTACCGTCTTGGAGCCGTGGAATGCCACGTGTGGCACGCCGCGCGCGCTCCTCTCTCGTGGGGCCTTTTCCTCCCACCGTGCGCCACGGGATTTTGGGCCCCGCGCTCGAGGGAAGGGCACGAGAACAGAACGCTCGGCGAAAGGAGAATGAGCCGTCGACGCTACGACTAGAACGCGAGCTAGACGGGCCTAGGTACGGAGGAGAGAGAGAGAGATAGAGAGAGAAGGGTAACCCTTGATCGCGAGGATACGTGTGCCCGTCCGCTCAAAATTCGAGGATCCACGTGGACGGCCGAGCGAGCCGGCCCGGGGTGTTGCAATCTTGCACCGAGTTCCTTTCTTCGTCTACCGTCCCCCCCTCCCCCCGGGTGCCCCCTTTGGCCCCGGACGCTGGCCCTTTGAGGAGCCGATGACGCTTTGTGTAATTTCCCACGGGAGGAGAGACCATTGGCCGAAGAAGAAGAATGTTACCTCGCCTTGCGCGCCCGCTTGACTTACTGTATTCCACGCCTCCGAATGCATGCGCCGGAAAAAATGTATGGGTCGTAAAAGCGGAGCCCCCGAACGGCTTAAGCACATTATAGAGTGCATCGCATTCCAGGCTGCTGCATATGCACACCAATCTACTCAACGTACCCCAGGGGACGCACAGATTACGAGAGGCCGATAATCGCGTGTGCGCGCGTCATCACGCTCTTCTGATTCAAGAATTCGAGATTCGAGGAGATTCGTATATGTGGGTCTCCCATGACGTAAGTCATTCAAGTGTGCCCGGACAGACGTAATGGCCGAGGTACTCGACAGCCGTACAAGCGATGTTACGTGGAACAGTGCCTAGGAAGTTAACGACCGGCACACCGAAAATACTCGCGCCGGCAGGATTTACGGGCAAGCTTCTTGCATGTCGGTCGTTTGCACACACGCGGAAAGGTGCCGGGCGCTGTATAGCAGGAACGTCAGGCAAGGCGAGCTCCGCTGTCCGTGCTAACGTGCATTAACTGGCGGCCCTGATCTATGGTGTCAGGGTCCGCAGCCTCAGCCGAGACTGATCGCTCCATTACAGCACGCGGATCCCTCCGCTACCCTTCCGTCCCACTTTCCTGAAAATATTCGCAACCCGCCGTGATACATGGCAGTCATACGTCCCGGCGCCAGCAAGCGCTCCTACCTGCCATTAAATATATACCGCGATATGACGTAAGGAGAGATTCTGTTGCAGGTCGTTACCGCTGATTATGCGTTCTAGATCGGTGGCAGGGCCCTGGTCAAAGACCGGGCTCTCTCAGCCACGAGGCTGTCCGTTTGTTTCGGTTACGCTGTTCGTGAACTCAAAGAATGACCGTCCACGTGAGAAAAGGGTGGGAGGGCCAGCCAGGAAAACCAGAAGAGAGAGGTCAGCCAGATCGAGCGGAGGAGCGAGCGAAAGAGAGCGGTGGTTCGAGGCTGAGGCCGAGTGGGAGAGGTGGTTGGTTTAACATTGAAGAAGAACATGTGGGGGAGAATACGCTAAAATCTAAGCGGGAAATCAGAATGGAGGAGCAACGGTAATCCATTGTATCGAACAGCCGGTTCCTTTACGACGCTTTTCTCACGATCGGTCAGTCGGCGGATAACACAGAAGCTGGAGCCGTCGGCGCACGTTCTTCTCGCGGGGTCCCGCTCTCCCGCTCTCCCGCTCTCCCGCTCTCCCGGTGGCGGCCACCACCAGGGAGGATACACCGCACCACACTGCACGGCACTGCATGCGTGCCTGCATGCGTGCATGCGTGTGCAACTGGATTTACAGCCGGATGCCTCGAGGTCGCGTGAAACGGCCGAGACCAAGAGAGCAAGACAACACGCAAAGACGGGTGGTAGCCGGATTTCTTTTTTCGTGCGGAGAACGGGAGCCCGAGAGAGACAGAGGCTGGGAGCCAAGTGCGGCACAGTGCGGCTCTCTCGCACGCGGCCACGGCTAACTGTATTTTGACTTTGTGGCCTGAATTGCGGTAACACGGTAACTGGCTCCAGCGCGCGACACCCTGAGTAACGGGCCACATCTTCGAGGCACGGTTCAGGCTTTTACGCATGTTGGTACCTACATAAAAGGTACCCTCACGTACACGACAGCCTGCCTCCCGACCTCGGCGTGCGTCCGTGCACATGCATCCCCTCGTCCCGCATACGCCACGTAAGCCAAATGCTCCGCTGATACCACCGGCGAACCAAGTCTCTGCGAGCGACAGGACCCCGGCCGAGAGAGAGAGGAGCTGCCGGCGAACTCGCGCCGGACAAGGATGCGGGAGGCGGAGGAGGAGGAGGAAGACCCGTGGAAGAGGGACAGTCAGCAGGATCGGCGTCGGCTGGATGTGTGTGCGTCCGATGAACGGCCGCTCGTTCGCGCAACAACATGAGTGTAGGTACAGTTAGGTATAAGGTGGCCAGCGGCAGCACCGCTCTGTAGGTCGGAGGCTCGAGCCCCTATATCCTTCGTATCCGGGGGATCGCCTGCGAGGCGACAGCAGGACCTTGGGCCTTAACCCACTCTTGCTCGGAAAGGGACTAGCATTGGCATCGCTCTCCTTCTCGTCTCTTCTTCGCCTCCTCGATCCTCTTCCGCGTTCGCACTCTCCGCCGGCCACAACACACGCCTCCCCACACTCGACCGCCTTCCTGCTGGCGAGCGCATCCTCCTTGCTGCGCTGCACACCGGCTGACCTCATCACCAGCAAGGAGAAGCCGGACTTGACTGTCCTACCGAAAATGGACTGCCCTCTGCACGGGACCGGTATATCCATCTTATTCTCAGGATTATGTGTGGGTACAAATGGTCCCTTGATGATGTAACGAGCGAGGGGAAGCGTTTCAAGTGGACTCGGAGGAAGTTATGTTACGGGGGCCAGCGGCACTTGTCGCTGAAAGAAGTGGAGGTGAATGAGCGACATATAATCCTTTGAATTTCCCTTCCCCTCGACGATCGGCCCTCCTCGATAGGCGCAGACGATCGGGGCGGTAGGTCCGCGATGCTAAGAAGCGTGTGCGGCAGCACGGCGCGAGACGCTCACGTGCCACGGCACGCGACACGTGACTCCACAGCTCTCGACGATTCACCGCTGCAAACAGGGGAATCAGGAAGCGCGCTTACCCAGGCCTACCCGGAGAAAGGCATCCTGCCTCGCATTCGAGTTGCTGCCCGCCTTATTCCTGCCCATTCACCCCTTTCTTTCGGAGGCTCGTCTTTCTGTCGCAGAGTGCGCGCTCGCCCGGGAAAAGCACAAAGTGCACGCAGCTGTTCCTCTCGTCGTAACCCGTTCTGCTTTCCCGAAACCCCTTTTACCAGGTCTCAGGCGCCCTCTCCCTATCTTTCTCCGTCTATCGTCTGGGATCCAAGACAGAAGCCTCCTTCCGGGATCCTGTGTCTGGGATTGCATCTAACCCCGAACTGCTTTCGTTCCTGGTGAAAAAAATCCCGAGGAGGGGCGGATGAAAGTGAAAAAAGCCGCGCGAGAGGGAAGACGATCCTTCGAGAATCTCTTTCTTCTGAGAGTCTTCTGCCTGAGGTTTCTTTTGTTGTCCATCTGGCACGCTCGGTCCACGCCTCTACATGACCGGTACGTCGAGGAGAGCAGCGAGTCGAGGAGCCACCGCTACTTTTGGTAGTACACTCCGGCCAGCCTGGATCAATTCCTTCCTGGAAGCCGACGAATTTGATCTATGAGATTGACAGCCGGGTCAGACCCGGAAGTCGAGGCGCAACCGGTGCTGATCGCTCAGCTCTCCCGTCGCTGCGTGAAGCGTACGCGCTCGTACTTAAAGGCGGAATAATTATCGATGATATCCGATCGATGCCGTCCTTTTTTTCTACCATCGCTCGCCTTGGCACTCTCGCACACACTCGCAACAAGGAAGCCCGCCGCTGGACGCTTCTACGCGTAAACGATCAATGAATTATTGCCGGAGCGTCCATCCCTTCCCTGCGCGACTTCTCTCCTTCTCTTTGCCAAGAGAGAGAATAAGAAGCATGCAAAGGAGCAGTTCCTTTTCAAGCCTTCCCTGCGGCAGGCGCGATCTGGACACCCGAAATGCAGATGTCCGAGGCGAACAGTGGAAAAGGTGGCTGCGGTCGAGCGGTCAGTTGAGGCGCCGAGGAGAAATGTCTTTTTAATTGGCAATTAGTCGCATCGTAGACTCTTTCACATCTGTCACGCGCCCGCGGGTGCACTTTGAAGGGCACGCTGGCGCTTTCGAGTGGCCACTGAATGCATGAATAGGGCGGCCCACCTAAAAAGGGTCCTAAACTACTGCGAATGTCCGAGCATTCTTCTTTAATCCCTTGGACACGCGTCTGTGGCAAGGCAGCGGTGCGCGCTCCATATTTTCGGACAGCGAGTGACCGGCGTGCGTAGTGGCAGCGGGAAAGGGCGGTCGGCGTAGAAAGGAGTACACGCTAGGTGACAGAAAGTGAGACGTTGAAGGATGGACCTCCCGTAGTCGTGCATTTTTCATCCCTTAATTTGACGGACGGCCGTGCGGCACTGGCCTCTTCTCCTCGCAGCCTCTTTCTCTCTTGACCGTCGATTTTGCCTATGGTTCGAGTCGCTCATGCGAGTCCGCGTGTTTTTCCCGGCGTGAGCTGCCCACGCGTACTGCCACGTCGCGCTGATGTCCACGAAGAAAAGACGCAGCTGGTCCCGGAAAAGCGATATCTCCCGGACGCGGTGGCCGCCGGAGCGTGTATACGAGTGCGCACCGGTCACCGCCGAAGAAATATCGCTCAACGAACAATGGCAGAGCCGCGCTGCTTAGGAAGTGATAACAGAATCGAGGCAGCATATCACGGACCTTGAATTGCACGGGACACACCTCCGTCTTGCTATTACCGCTTGGTAGCCTGGCAAAGTGTATGCTATTCCCTACATACTCCCCGAGATTTTTCCTCCACTGATCTACGTGTCGAACGATTACGCGACGTTCCTCTCATTCTCGAGATGCGTTCTTGTATGCCCTAAGAGTGTAGAGTGCGCGCCACTATTTCTAGTATTCCATCGGACAATGTGGCCTTAGAATGCACCCGGCTGTCGCGGCTATTTTTCCCGGGAGTGAAAGTGGCGTCCGGGTGCGCACTTACTTCCTAGGTCACTCGTAAGGACATTGCGGAAGAGTGGAAATAATAGCGGGAGGAAGTGGCGAGGGACGAGGACACGAGGACTTACGCGGCAATGCGGCGGTCAATTGGCGCGAATTGGCTTGGTTGATTGAAATAGAGGATCGCAAGCGAGGTGGATAAAGGGAATTGACGAGCGAGCGGGGAAAACCTGGCAGTCGTGTATGGAGAATCGATAATATCGCCATGCCAGTATCATCCTTCTGGCCGGCGATGTTGTTCTTCATTCTCTTCCTGCGGAGTGCGTTGGCTGTCTCGTTCACGCAACGGGCGCGGGCGCTCGCTACTTTCCTTCCTCGGGCAGGGACGCTTCATTCGGATTGCCGATGATGTTTCGAGAACAGTTATGTGGGAGTCTGGGTCACGAGGCGTGGCTTCTATGGGGACAGCGTCCACTGTCCCATAGAACCATAGTCCCATTGGCCAAGAAACGCTCGCGAGGCTACGGCCAGCATAATTATGTAACTCGCGGGATTCGCACTATGCAACTCGGCTCGACGCATTCGTGATCGAGCCAAGACTCTCTGTGCGCCGAGGATCGCATGCACGAAGGCATCCTGACCCCTGCAGCCGCTCCAAGTGGGTGTCATGTCGGCTCGCCTGCACGTACGCCGTCTTATTTTTCCCTCTTTCATTTCTCGCGGATTCCGCATTGACCAGGACTTGCGGAACTCCATTTGGAATTCGGACGACACTGGTTCTTCGCCTGGAATTCCCGATGGACGTGGGGGCATACTTTATTACGCTCTTGTAGCCGTCCACTCGAGCGTATCTGCCGCTTAATCGATCCCTGCGCGTTAATGGGAACCTGACAAGCGAGTCAGGTGCCATATTTTTCGTGTAAACTACGATTTACATGCATGGCGTCGGCTGTGTTATACTAGAATATATCCGCGTCGACTAATGTATCACTCGCCGAGAGATAACGCCGGATTCGTAATAGTGTTGGGGATTTGTAATTTCACAAATCTCCTGCAATCACGAAAGAACAGTGCGGAAGTGACTTTTTCCTGATGGCCGGCTCTATCCGAGATTCGACGTCCACGTCGGAGGTTGCATTCCATCGGGGCCGACTTCCGCACCAGGCTCACAATGAATTGCACTCACACACGCTCGCCGTACCTGTATTAGATCCCTCGCTTACATCATAGCGGCAAATCGATTCCACCTTTTCACGGTGAAAGAGACTCTGGTTGGGAGATAGAGTGAAGGTTCTTCCGTCAGAGAGCGAAATAAGTTCCGCGCGATTGTTGTCCCTGATTATACCCACGCGATAGTTCCTGCATTACAGTCAGCCTCCCCACACTTCCGGCTCGATCGATCGCCCACTTTTCGCCCCTCGCAGCATATATCAACGTCCCCTTTAATTACCAGCGAATCACGCGAAATCGCGCTGTTTTCAATGTAGTCCGCCTCCTGTTTCGAGTTTCGATTTACATTTCGGGGTAGTGGTGACAACAAGCAGGGAAAGCAATCTCGCTGACTTGGCAGCTAATTATCGCACGCTGCGTTGCTCCGCCGTACACACGATTTTCGAGGGCGCGCGCACTGCTGAGCCTAATGCTCCAGTAAGGGGACGCCGCTCTTCCTCCCGACTGTTTGGTGAATTTGCAATTCAAATAATTAGCGAAGCTGGCGCAAAGCCGGCGACTGTTTTGACGGCAGGGGGGAAGGGAGAGAAAGGGAGAGAGTGGGAGAGATCGAGAGCGGTGTGCTTCTGCCGGAGATAATTTAGCTGGCAATTTCGACTGGCTTCCAAGGAGAAAGGGACTGGGAGGGTGCGAAGTGGCGGAACGGATGCGTCCAAGCTCGGCGAAATTGGAGCTCGCTGCGTCCGGGTTTCGCGGGGCCATAATGTGGCCGGACGCACGAGCAACAGCAGCAGCAGCGCAACACTGACTTTTTGACCTAAATTCTTTAACGATCGCTCAACCCAACGTCACCGAGTCCTTGACCGTAGCCGTCAATCGGCCGCGCAGTCGAGAGCCGCCACCTCTTCCTGGCATTATCGTTGACCCTGCCACGGTTTCGGATTGTTATCTTTCCTCCTCTCGCGTCGCAGATCTCGGGCCGGCGCTGCTGAATGCATTTACCTTGTAGGTGGAATACATCGGCCGAAAGTGGGAGACGCGCGCTACCCGATTCCCTTCGAAGATAATCCCTGGGACGCGTCCGCAAGTGGATTTCTCCGGGCGTTGGCAAACCGGCGCTGGGTTAATTCGATTCGGCATCGGGGCTTCCCGAGTGCCGGCGCTTTGTACACTTAATTGTTATTTGTCTAAACAAGAAGCGAGCGGATGGCGCTGCCGAGCAAGTTTGGCGGCTTCGACTCCCCCGAGTATGTGGAATACGGAGAGGAGCGATGCTGCCGGAGTCGGGAACAGTCGTCCCGGGGAATTAACAATTCTAAAGATAAGTCACGGGTGACCGATGTAATTGTGTTCTCGCAGGCTCGAGCTCCGCTGACTCGGGATATTTACTCACCGAGGCTGCGTAGGCCTACACAAATCGACAGAGATTATACGGGAACCGGTTCCGATTGTGTAGCTATTTTCGGAGGTTTGCAAACTCATAAAAGCCTTTACGAGGCCCGTTGGCCCGGTACCGCGCTGGAGCACACACAATACTAGCCAGTTCGGACTGTCCGAGCGTGAAAAATCATTTGTTTTGACTAATTATCCGCTCATTTGCATCCCGCTTGGCCGTGAAAAATGCCGAATGTCACGCATTAGATCATCGCAGGAATGTGGCCACTTGAAGATTACGGGACAGCCAGCCACACTCACGAGAAAGATGTCCTTCGGCCGAGAGTGTGCTCAGACTCACTACCGAAATGCTTGGTCCGCTTTCTCTGGCTAATTAATAAGGATATGAACAGTGAAACTTGTTACTGACCGGCGTCTTCCTCGTGCTTTCTCTGTTTGCCACTGAGTAGCATCGTGCGGTTCTCAGCCAGCGACAGTTGGTAGGTCGAGCGCCAGTCGACTGGGCGCCCTCCGGGGAGTGTTGTGAAGCAGTCAGCACGCAAGAATAGCCTGCCAATTAAAATGCAAGCACGACGCCAAGGCACGGCGAGTGCATTCAAACGATCGGTGACGTCCTTGATCGCGGGGCTGGTGCGCGATGCAGGGCGCACGGGGGCGCAAAGGTTGCACGCGCGTTGGCGGCGCGTAACACGAGATCGCCGTAATCGAATACGCGGGAGAGAGCGTGCATACAAAGGGGACTACAGCCAGCACGGGAAGCACGAGAGGGTGGAAAAAAGAGAGAGCAGCCCGGATAGAATGTACGTGGTGGATAGGTACTAGCATCGCATTGGACAGAGGATGGCCAGCGGGCCGATCACTATATCGGCGTGTGTTGCGCCTTGCCTTGCCCCTGCAAACCCACCCCCGAAGAGGTCAGGGCACAGGATGCGTTGATTTTTTGCTGCTGCGGTGCTAGTTTTTTTTACCCACGACACACACACACGCTGGCCGACGCCTCCAACGGCCCTGCCTATCGCTTTCCATTCCAGCCGCTGGAAAAACGCATAACGGTATGCTAACTGCCGCGAACGGCCCTGGCGGGCCGAAGCCCCGGAACGTGCGCGGCATCGAGCCACGAAAAATAATTCGTCGAAGGCTCGGGGCGTCGGCGACCAGTGAAGAGGGAGGTTGGCTGGTAAAAAGGCGAGCTGGTTTCCTTGGGCAGGGGGAGACGACAGGGCGAGGGTGGCTCTCGGGTGGAGGAAGGACTCGCAGGATGGAGACGTCTCCGGAGAATCCACAATTCGGCTCTCGGCCACTTGAGGTTTCGGCGCGTGATACGCGCGGGGTTGGAGGGACGTGACGTGAAAACCGAGTCCTTTCCCATGCATCTCATTAGGACACTCGAGGCAGGACCTCCGCCGTTTATCGGAAGATGTATTTTACGATCGGGAAGTTGGAGAGGCTTCCTGTTGGTGGGTTCCTAATTGGACGGCTAGCTTCCTGGTACCATTGACTCGGAAGCCCCGACTTCCCCTCGCCACTCGGGACTCCAGCTTAGAATCTCTTTTTCGTTTCATCCTCGCGCGCTCCTCCGCCTCTCCCTCTGTTCCCTTCTTCGTCTCGTTGTCTCTCGCTGCTCCTCTCCCGTTCCCGCGCGGCGTCCCGACGAGCCTCAGGAGCTCGACCTTCCTTCTCGCCTTCCCTCAACCACCACAGCACTCCACTCGAGGAAGTTTAACGACGGCTTGGCGCGGCATAGCGTGGCGAGGCATGGCTCGCTCGTTCACCGCGCATCCGTGAAAGTGAAACGGAGAAAATCAGGTTTCGAAGACGAGCCTTCCGAGTACCTCCTGGACGGGCTATCTCTCGGGATGCGCGCCGATAGACCTGGAAACATTGTCCCTCTGAGGATCTACCGGGTGAACCCCGGCGCTGCTACTATGTAATTTAATGAAGTGGGATACTCATTTTTCTTGTTATCCCCTGCGGCGACAGTCGGGAAACGCTGCCACTAAAACCTCACATCTTATATGGACCATTAAAGTATCGTACCTCTCGGGGACATTCAAATTCGGCCCCGCGTTCTCCCTTCTTATGGGCCATTCTTCCGCACCTTAAACACGCCTGAGAACCAACCAGATACCGATACTTACCTCCTTCAGCTTCTGAAGTGTCAGCTACCCACAAGTACACCTCCGAAACGCTGAGCCGCTTAACAATTCGGCGTGGAACTCGTCGTACTAACTTTAACGATCCCAGGCAACCCTCTTAATTAGTACAATTAGTGGACCGATCGAGTATCGGGAGTCGATCGTGCAAGAAGCTTCGAACATACTAGGTTCGCGCAGCAGAGCCTTGCCCAGTCAATTAAGTCGTCTACTATGAAAGAGCATGTGCACGGCGCCATTCATTAATTAGGAAAGCGTTAATAGAGGGAGAGGGTGGATACCTAGACATCTGAGGACGGCAACCATGCTACACGGTGAAGGAGTAGCTGGATGCATCCAAGCAGCCACGAAGCTTGACTCCCCGCCAGCGATGCGGGGCCGGTCGAGGAGGCTCTTCCGTAAACAGAGCCCAATTTACACGGCGAGTTAACGCGCTCT